>JAUGSI010000005.1:2400000-3600000 GCA_030770045.1 Colletotrichum brevisporum | reverse complement strand
CGGACGAGAAGGACGTCACCGCTGAAGTTATCTTCTCGATTGCCGAGGGAGCCATGGCACTTGAGGATGCTATCCGTTCAATTGAGGGGTTTGCTATGAATACTGATGTCTGCTGCACAGGCCTGGAAGGGGGGAGGCCAGAGTTTGAGGACTAATACGGCATCAATCGTGTCTGCACGCGCGACAGCCGCTAAGGTTTTATACAATGCGCCCGCCTTCCCCGCGCCTGGCACAGTTGGCCACGTCTGATGTTGAACGGACTTCGGCGCAGACGGAAAGCTGCATGTCTCTCGTCCGCACCCAAAGGGAACGACTCCGGGCCGGCCGTCATGCGAGCGATATCGCGCTCTTCCCAGTCGTCGATGGTCGCCACTCAGCTAATGGCATGTGCTAATGGAAGCCAGGCGGGATCCGACGCGGGGACAGGTGCCGCAAGGCGAACAGACACGGCCTCAAGGAGGCCAAGAGGCCTACCTATGAAAATAGCAGGATCTGTTTGCGCGACGTTTAGATGCGACGGATCGAGGTGTAAGTTGGGCGTGAGGACGGCGCGACCCCTCACTCCCCCCACGTTCTGCTAATGCACCGACGTCCCGCCCCGCAACTCTACTGGCCGGGCCTGCACGCCTAGTAGATCGATGGCTTTGAGGGCCGCAACCTGTTTGCAGCCAGAACGCAAGCCCGTTACCATCTGGGCAAGCGCTGCCGACGAAATGCTCATTGGAGGGGCTGCTCTGCACGCAGGCTACCGGTGAAGCGGCGCAGCCGGAAGAGCGATGCGCTGCCAGAAGCCCCTGTTACAACTCAGGTCCCTTTTGACGGTGTTTAACAGGCCGTATCTGTCTGACAAGTGACAAGGTCGGCAAAACAGCCGCCGCATCGTGACTGGAAAAGGAGTGGTACTTTTTCGGTAAGGAGCCCTCACACATGCAAGGCGAGGAAGACGACACGACAGTAGAAACAACTCTCCCCAGGCTGTTTAACGCGACGAGTATAGTCGTGGAGGAACCGAGACCAGAGCAATCAATAGCTGTCTGTGAGGCGCCGTTGAAGGTGCACCAGATGCGCCATCTGAGACGTGTCCAACTTTGGCAGTGGTACTCTGTCCAAATGGGCAGCCACATCCCTCCTGCATCGTTTTGAACAGGTCTGACTGCCTCGCAAAAGCAAATGGTTCGAACTTCGAGGTGATGACAACAGTCATGAATAGAGCCAGAATTGACCAGAGCCACATCTAGCCTGCCCTGCTGCTGACAATCCACTTCTGGACCAATCCATGATCTTTGTTGCATGCTTACGGTCACAATAAACGTGCCAAGTGGGTCCAACTTTATTACTTCGGAACGGATCGTTGGCCTGGAGGATGATGAACCAGAGATTCACTCGCATACGCGGATACAGGACCCTTTTCACTCAATTCTAGTTTCCAGTCCGACAGGGCCGACGCTGAAGACAGTGTCTGGATGATTCATACCAAGGACGAGCTCTCTGCGGTGGACGCAGTTCTGCATCAGTTTCGTATCTTCCCATCGTTCCTGATCTTCCCATGTAGGTAAGATTTAAGATTAACATGCAGCGGGATGCTCCTCTCCGAGCACCCTATTTCTCGTCTCCATCACCCGCACGTCAGCACCGTACTGTTTCTCAGCTGCGGCCAGATGGAGACTAGGCAATGACTGTTGTTTTGTAATTACAGCCTGCAGTAAGGTAAAGGAAGAAATCCACCCAGTAAAGAAGGCTGAGACTAGGTATATCTCCGGGCTCCATTGACCCCCCCTGCCATGGCCCTGCGATTTCATCCAGCCCCTCGCAAATTAGTAGGTGAGAAATACCCTTTTGGGATACTCGTAAACATACGGATACTCCATAATTCAACCTTAGTAGCACCGTGATACCGCACCATCTCCATTCAGTACGACTGCAGCGGCCAGGATGCGGATAACCCCAGACCGTTTCAACCGCCTCAGGATTGCGGCGTAGAATGCCGATGGCGCTCCGCTCAATGAATTCTCAGCTACACTATAAACAGCGCAATGCTCCCAGCCTCGGCGGCACCGCTCCCCTCTAATGGGTGGGTGCAATCTTTTCGACATTTTTTCGTGGCCTCACCATGGCATCTTCGCTGCTTTTATCCCTTTTGCTGGCGTGCACCAGCGTACAGGGTCTTTCCGACGTGCCGTCGCCAGAGAGCTTTCTTCGACGCACAACAGCCAGAGGTTGTGGGCCACCGGAATCATGGGAGAGATGTGTGGCTGACTGTGATTCTAGCGGTTGTGGTTGGGAATTATGTTTACATCGACGGTGGGGAGATCGCACAACTTGAAGCCGATGGCAAATATTCTGGGTTCAGGCCGTCAAACGGAGGTGAGTTCATGGAGACGGGGGGCAAGGCGGTCCCACACGCTTAGGCTCATCGCGTGGTCCACACAGTCAACTCGACATTATCGATCGATCTCTCCGAGTCTTGGTCGAGCTCAAACGTCTCGATCAAGCAAATAGCCAAGGATGCTCAACCAATGGTCGGGCATGCTCTTTGGAGCGACGGAGGAGATACTCTATACATCTGGGGAGGGCATGCGTCATACGCCAATCCCGAAGGCACCACGCCCGACGCGCCGGCGAGCTGGAAACTGACGACGGACGGACAAGGAGGCGGCAAATGGTCGAAGGAGCTGCCGAACAACCCCACCCTGTTCAACGCTGGACTGGTCCGGTCCGAGGACGGCGCTGTTGTGAGCACGCCCTCGGCGGCCTTCTGGATCGGCGGTCTCGCTACGCCGGGAACACACGACATCGCAGTCAGGCAACCAATACCGGGGATGGTGTCCTTCAACTTCATGACCAAGTCGTGGAAAAACGAAACAGCACCCGGCTTCGCACCGCCCTACGGAACCGTCTACAAGGGAAGCGCCCAGTACATCCCCAAGTTCGGCCCCAACGGCCTCGTCATGGTCCTCGGCGGGACGAACTGGGCACTGGACCCCGCCGAGACGCAGCCCTCGGCGTGGATGGACTTCCAGAACCTGACGTTCTTCGACCCCGTCACGAAGGACTGGCACTGGCAGGGCACGACCGGCGACGCGCCCACCAGCCGGGAGGACTTTTGCGTCGTCGGCGCCGAGGGGAAGGACGGCACCTACGAGATCTTCGTGTTCGGGGGCGTCGGCGACAAGGAGGAGGCCTTCGACGACGTCTTCATCCTGACGCTGCCGGGGTTCGCGTGGACCACGGTGCCGTACGAGCCGACGAACCGGAGGAACCTGCACGCCTGCGTCGTGGCCGGGCGGCGCCAGATGCTCGTCGTCGGCGGACTCGATCGCAAGCACTTCGCCAACGAGCCGACTCGTGATCCGTGGCCCCAGGGCCTCGGTCTCTTCGATATGACGGATCTGGTCTGGAAGACGGACTACGACGCGGGGGCGGCTGACTACGAAACTCCTCAGAGGGTCAAAGACTGGTATACGAAAAAGTAGGGATCAAGTTGTGACATGGCCGTTGAGAGATGACAACGCTGACAAGCACGCAGCGGAAACAACTCGGTGGAATGGTCGTCTTCGCAGGTTAAAGCCCTGTTCAGCACAGCAGACAGCACGGAATCTACGAACAGCACAGATGCTACAACCGGCACGGACGACCCGAAAAAGACGGACGATGCAACGAATGGCACGGATGGCTCGAATAAGAAGGACGATGGGACCATGAGTCCCGTGACTGCTGTTGTGGGAGGCGTCATCGGAGGCGTTGCTGCTGCAGTGATAGCGGCGGTCGTCATTTGGTTCCTTCGCCGCCGAAAGCATCGGAGACAACTCCTCGCAAACAACGACCCGAGCGAGGACGGTACGGTCGCAAAGGTCGCCCCATTCCAAGACTCACCTAAGCCGAGCGAACTTGATGCCCGGACCCTATCCCCACTGTCAGAGCTTCATTCGCCGTCCCCGCCGACAGAGCTTCATTCGCAATCTTCACGGGCAGAGCTTCATTCGCCGTCTTCGCGGGCAGAGCTTTATTCGCCATCTACGCCGGCAGAACTTCATGCGCCAGTCCCACCTGCAGAGCTTCAGGGAAGATGAGTGCAGCATCCGACCAAGCTCGCTAGAAGGTTCATGTACGTGTAGGCTATGCTCAGGGGAAGAAAGGATTAGAATGTTGTAATAAGTCGTGGAGGGATTTAAATCGAATCCAGATCAACTTCACGATATCATCCGCAATTCTCTTGCTGCACGAAGTTGACAGTATCCCGTCGTAGCAGTCATCCTCAAGTAGGATGTTGGATAGCAGCCATCCTCAAGTAGGATGTTGGAAGTCTGTGCCCGGCAGATGTAACTTTTGGTAGCTGCAAGATTCGAGTACGAGATTCCTTTGGGAACCCGGAAGGCCTATCTGATCTTTGGTTCTTCCACACAGAACCTTCTGCCTTCCAAACTCTCTTGGCAGGATCATAGCGTAGGCAGCCATAAGGGTTTGACCAAATGGTTGACCAAAAAGGTTTCGGGGGCAAATACTTGGAGAGTTGATGGAGAATCCAACATGTAAAGACCTGTAAGCTCAGCGTCACAACTGCACCTAGATGCCCGGAGAGTCGGTGCCTAGCTGCGACACCTGCCAAAACCAACAGCCACCTGTCAGCCACCACTCCTTCCGCACTTGGAGAAGTCCACTGAAAGGACCCCACCTCGGTGCGCCAACGCCCACGCCGTCATTACTCAGTGCCTTAGGCAGGGACGATTCGTGAACGCTCCGCGCTGTCTCGACCCCAGTTGCCCCTTACAGTCGTTTGCATCGGCAGCTTCCAAAACCCAAAGTGGGGCAACACTTACCAATACAAAAAAGTCAGATTTTACCCACAAATCCAACATTCTTCACATTATAGCTTTTTATAGATACCGCCATTAAAAGGCCTCCTACTACTGCAAAAAACAAACATAAAGCTATTTAAAAACTATATTTTAGCTAATTTACTACTATAGCACTAAGGATTTTAACGTACTAACTTACTAAAATTAATTTAATACTCCCGTCCTTTAACCTTAATAATAACTTTATTACTAAAACTACTAATTATAGCTAATAAATAATTTAAATATACTACTACTAATATAACCTTACTAATAAAGTTAAATAATATAAAAGATCTTATAAAAGTAGCTAAAAAATAGAGATTTAGTACTATACTAAGTTGCTTAAGTTATTAAAGTATTATAATAACTTAATATTAAATAAAATATAGGCCTTTTTACTTAAATAATTTAATTTTAATATTAGTTTATTAATAATTAATTAGTATTTTAAGGAGGTAGGTTAGACTAATAAAAAAATATATATTATAGCTACTTAATAAAACCTAAAAAAAAGACTTAAGTAGCTCTATTATATATAGTAGTATAAACTAAAATAACTAATTTTTATTAATAAGTTAAGAATAAATAAAAATATTAGTAAAAAGTAAATAGGATAGGTACTAAAAGGCCTTGTATTATAGAGATTAGTAAAGTTAAAACGTAGTTAGTAAATATAACTCTTACTAGTACTAATTCTTAAAGGTATTTTAGATCTTTTTATATACTTAAAAACAATAAATAGTAATAACTTTATAGTATAAATTACTTAATATTTACTACTTAAGTATAAAAAGTTTCTTACTCTTTATTTAGTAATTATTATAAATAATACCTTTTTTTACTACTAAAAGGATATTTAGATTACTTATAAAGAAGCTAGTATATACCTTAAATACCTTTTACTATACTTACCTAACTTTAACTTAATTAAAGAGTACTTTAAAGACTTAAAAAAGTATATTAAAAAGAACTTTTATATATATAATACTAGTAATAAGGATATTTATAATTAAGTAGAGTTTTTATATAACTATGCTCTAAAAGTAGAGTAAAGATTACTATAAATTACTAATTACTTTTGCTATATATTTATTAATTTTAATAGTAGTAAGGGTATATTTAATAAGTTTATAGTAGGGGTTATTAGTAGTAAAAAAAGTGGAAATATATTAAGTAAAGTAAGTAATGGGTTAAAGTTATTATTAAGTTAAAAGGTTATTATAGTTAAGTAGGTAAAAAAAAAAGAAAATAAATACTAGTAACGAGTTAAAGTTATTATTAAGTAAGCTATAAGGTTACTATAGTTAAGTGGGTAAAAGATAAATAAAATAAATACTATAAGTAGTACCTATTATAACCCCTTATTACTTAACTCTAATTATATACTAATATTCTCTTTATTAATTTCTTTACTACCTAACTCTATATCGTTTTTAAAGTATAATAAATTAGTAAAATAACTTAAAAACTACTTATTATTTAATATATTAATTAGTTTTAACTATAATTTACTAAATTATAATAAGAGCTTATTAATAATTATTTAAAGTAATATTTAACTCTTATTAAGTAGATTAGTATTAAATTAATTTAAATTAAGTTATAGTAGTTAGAAAGGAGAGGAGATTTTAAATAAGAAGTTTAGGGGGGGGGAGGAAAATATTATAGGAAACTACTAGAGTACTAACTTAGTTAATAATTAATTAAGTAATATAGTGTTTTATTTACTTATATACTCCTTTTTAGTTTTAATTAATACTTTTTATAACTTATAATTCTTTTTAGTTTTATTTTTAGTAAAAAACTTTATAAGGACTATAGTTATAGCTTAGAATACTTATAGTTAGGGGCCTATAGAGGTTAATACTATAGAAATCTCTTCGTTTAAAAAGCCTAAATTACTAGCACTAATATTATAAAATTAATAATAAAATGTATTTTAAGTTACTTAATTAAAAAACTTAATAATTCTTATAGGCTTTATAAATATAGCTAGTTCTTTACTATATAAGTAAAAGACTCTATTATTAATAAAAACTTTAATGTTTAATTTAATAACGTTAATAATATTTAAAGTAATACTCTACTTATTAAACTAGTAATTAAAAAGCCCTTTAATAAAGTAAAAACTACTATAGTAGCTATAGAGCGGTTTAAGTAACGTTTAAAAATAGTTATTAACGTTATAATACTTACTTAATATAGTAGTAAATTAAATAATAAAGTCGTTAACTTAACTACGTTATTTAGTTAGTAAATCTAGTACTACTAAAAATAATAATTAAATAAGTATTTATTACTATAGAGTAGGAGTATAAGGAGGCTTATTTAGGGCTATAAATATATATAAAGTATAGTAAAGTTAACTCTAATATACTAGTAGTGATAGCTATATTAAATAAAGTAAAGTTAGTAGCGCGCTGTAAAAGTTTATAATAGTATTACTTAAAGTTTAACTTAACTAACTAAGTATTACTATAGAAGTAAAAGAAACTAAAAAATCAGTCTAAATAGTTATTTAAATACCCTTATTCTATAGTATTTATTTATTTTAAACCTTTTTAACTATAGTACCTTTATATCTCCCTATTATAACTATAAAGTCTATAAGTAAAGTACTAAGTAAAACACTAGCCTTGCCTTTAAAAAGGGCCTTTTCCTATTACTTAAAATTAAAAATCTCTAACTTATAGTATATTTTATTAAACATAATCTAACACTAAGTATATAAATAATCTCTACTCTTAATAGTATTTTTATATATTATTAGCTTAGAGTACTACTAATAGTATAGTAATTATAAAAATTTATCTTTAGTAATATTTTTTATTTCTTTAATAATAGTAACTATTTTACTAATATACTCTTTTTATTTAACTTAATAAAAGAGTTAACTACTATAGACTTTAATAAATAAAGTAATTAATATAGTATTATAAATAACTTATATTCCTATAACAGTAGAAATACAAAGCTAAAAAACAAGTATTACTTTAATTATAGCCTTACTATACCTACTAACCTTAAGAATTTATTTAGTTAATATATACTATAGTAAGTATAGTTAGGTATTAGTAGCTATAGTATTATACTCCTCCTAATATACTAAGTAAATAGGTTTAGTACTCTTCTTTTACTATTTAATTTAAAAAGTAATATATAACTTAGTAGCTTTAAGTGTAGCTCTAAGTTAACTATAAATTTGTTTTTTAATATTAATAATAATATCCCTTTACTTCTTAAATATAAAAAATCTAATAGTATTATACTATATCTTTTATAACTTAATTATATAAAAAAGTTTAAGTAAAAAAAGTATACTATTAAAGGTTAGTTTATATAAAATATAAATAGGGATTTCTATAAGTATAAATAGACTTTAATTCTTAATAAAAACGTTATTATTAAAAGGTACTTTAATTTTTAAGTAGTGTAGAGTATAGGTATAGCTTTGTTTAAAGAAAGACTCTTATTACTATTAAGAGGGTATATTTTACTTATTATTAAAAAAGGGATCCTATTATTACTAAAAAAGGAGGGATTTTATTAGTTTTAAAAAAGAATAATCAAGGTATTTAACTATTTTTAAAGTAGGGTTTTATTTTTAGTACTATTATTATTACCCGGATTAATTTTAGTATCGTCTTTAGTAAAATCTAATAACTCTTTTAGTAGTATAACTATAGTTATTTACTTCTTTATAGTTAGTTACTTCTTTAGTTTAACTACTAATACTTAATATTTATTAAGTTTTACTTATAATAGCTTAGAATTAGTTAAAGTATTTTTTAACTTAATTACTTACTACTTTACTATTAGTATTTAAATAATTATAATTTACTTACTTATTAGCTTTTAAAATATAACTTAAAGCTTCTTACTAAGAGTATCCTTATGTTACCTATAGGTACGGGTATAAGTGGCTAGAAGAGTTAGTAATAGGTTATTAACTAAATTAATTAATACTTAGTACTTCTAAAGAAGTATTATAAAATAAATTAATTATAATAAATAATAAAAATAATAAATAGTAAGTAAGGATATTTAGTATACTAAAGTATTAATCTTAAAGTAAAGTTAGACTTTACTATACTACTAAAATTATTATTAAAATAAGTAATAAAGCGGGCCCCTATAGTTAATTAATAGAAGCATAAACTTTATACTTATTAAAAAAAAGAAACGTATAATTTAATAGCCTAAAGGCCTTTATATAGGGTTAATTACTCTATTAGTAATAAAATTTATAGTGTTCTATGTGGTGTTGTAAAAAAAACGTATATCTAATGTGTAGTAAGTAGTGCCCTACTTTGGGTTTTGGAAGCTGCTGATGCAAACAACTGTACCAGGCGGTATCAGCGCCGCATACGTGGATACTGGGTCCCGACGTTAATTCATAATATTAATCCCGGACAACACGACAACGCCCAAGGTCCAGACTGACAACCTTGCGATCTTGCGCTCTCTCTCAAACCCCCTTTCCCGACCGTACTAGCCACGACACCAAAACTTCGTCTTTTCACCGACACACCCTCCCAACCGTCCCAATCCCGTCATCCGCCACCGCAAACAAGAGGCCAGCATGTCTCGAAGACCCCCGCCAAATCCCGCCGCCGAAAGAGCGGCCAAGAACCAGGCGACAATCAAGAGCCTGCTGAAGCTCGATGCTAACAAAGTGTGCGCCGACTGCAAGAGGAACAAGCGTAAGTCTGCCGTCGGCCTCCTCCGTGTTCCGCGTGGCCTTTCCCCCCCGCTGACTCCATCATTACTGCAGACCCGCGATGGGCGAGTTGGAACCTCGGCGTCTTCATTTGCATTCGCTGTTCGGGCATCCACCGTGGCATGGGCACCCACATCAGCAGAGTCAAGTCTGTCGACCTCGATTCCTGGACCGACGAGCAGCTCCAGAGCATCCTCAGCTGGGGCAATGCGCGCGCGAACAAATACTGGGAGTCCAAGCTGGCGGCCGGTCACGCCCCCTCCGAATCCAAGATTGAGAACTTCATCCGCACCAAGTATGAGCTCAAGAGATGGGTCATGGACGGCGGCATTCCCGACCCCGCCACCCTGGACGTTGACGGCGACGACGACGTGCCCCTGAGCCTGGTCAAGGAGAAGCAGAACGTGGAGAGAAGGGAGTCTGTCCGCAAGAGCTCGGTCGGAAAGTCGTCCGCACCTCCCAGGAATGCTCCGGCCCCGCAGCCGCAGGTCGATCTTATCGGCGGCGATCCCATCCCGCGCGCGAGCACCGCAGGTCCGCAGCCTGGAAAGGTGCCTCCCAAATCCGACCCTGCTCCTCCCAAGGCCACGAGTACTAAGGATTCTCTGCTGGGCTTGGACTTCTTTGGAGAGCCCGCTGCGCCTCCTCGACCTGCTAGCACCAACCCGACCGGCGCCGGCGGAGGCCCTTCGCGGCCAGACTTGAAGCAGTCCATCCTGTCACTTTACGCCTCTGCTCCGCGACCACAGCCCCAGCAACAGCAGCAGCAGCATGCTCCCCAGGTTCCCGGCGGCTCGTTTGGCGGCATGCCCTCGCCCACTTACGGACATCAGCAGCAGCAGTCCTTCGGTGGCATGACCGATGCCTTCAGCAGCCTCAGCTTCGGCAACACTACCAGCCCCAAGCCCGCCGCGGCCGACCCCTTCGCAAGCCTGGCCAGCCCGGTCGGCAACAAGTCCCCGCCTCCGGCCTCGTCCGGCGCGTTCGGTGGCCTCAGCGGAGGCAGCTTCTTCGACTCTAAGCCCGCCGCAGCGCCCGCTCCCCAGCACCAGAAGCAGCCTTCAAACAGCGGTTTCGGTGGATTCGGCTGGTCCAGTTCCCCCGCTCCGGCACCCGCTGCGTCGCAGCCCAAGCCCGCACAATCGTCGATGGGAGACCTCTTCGACCTATCCTCTCCTTCTCAACCCGCCCCCGCTCCCAGCAAACCCGCTGCCGCCCCGGCTCCCGCCTCTAGCTCCGTGTTCAATCTTTCGAGCCAATCCAAGTCTCCGCCCCCGGCAGCCAACCCTACTCCCGCCGCCACGAGCACTCTCGGCTCAGGAAACTGGTCAGGTTCGGACGTGTGGGGCTCCAACGCCTGGAGCACGCCTGACACGAACACGGCGGCCGCCGCTCCGGCCCCGGCTCCGGCGAAGGCACCGGAGGCACCCAAGTCCTCTGGTTTCGGAGGCGCCGCCGACCTGGGCGGATGGGGCTCGTCCAGCTCTTTCGCCAACACTCCGATTGTTCCCGGCGCGTCGGGCGGCTTCAGTGCCTCCGGCTCGTTTGCGAGCAACCCTATTGTTCCTAGCGCCTCTGGTGGGTTTGGGGCCGCGCCCCAGGTGGCGGCTGACGAGGAGTTTGGAGGATGGACGAGCAGCACGGGTCCGACGGCAGGATCCAGCTCGGCCAAGCCCGTCGGAGGAAACGAGGACCTGTTTTCCAACGTCTGGCAGTAAAGGCAGCCTGGGAGAGCAGCTTTGTTCGCAAGCGAGGGTTTCAAGAGCCTTCGGAGCCCGTGTTGGTCTATAGACACGTATTTCTACGAGGACGTCAATTGCATGTTGGGCAGCCGGAAGGGAGGTGGCAGGCAGGTCAGGGGTTTCATGTGAAATGTCTGTAATTCGGATGCAAAAAAGCGTCATAGATGAACATTTTTTTGCAAGACTGAAAGCAAGCAAATTTCAAATTCGCAATAATATCGAAAAAAAAAGGCAATAGTGCGCGCGTGCAGTGCTACGAAATATTAACAAAGCCAGTCCAGTTCGTCGTGCTGTATTTCCCCCCAACCACAAAACTCCGGTATCCATGCGCGCAGGGTATTTGAACGTCCACGCCTCCTTTCCCCAAACGTCCTCGCCGTCGTGTGTTTTTCTTTTAGGAAAAAGTTGCTTCCCACCCCGTATGTTCTCTTTGCTGCCTTCGCCCATTGTAGCGTCTCCGTAGACAACTCTCAGCTCGTTGAGCGTTGGCTTCGTTTTCATTAGATCGGCCGTAGAAGCCAGCGCGCGAGGTCCTGTCTCCTGTGTAGGTCGATGATAATCCCCGTTTCCCCTTTTCCCTTCTTGTCTTTGAGGTTGTGTTGCCTTGCCCGGCCAGCCCGCCCTGTCCTATATCGAACTCGGAACAAAGAAAAAGCCCCCGTCCGTCATTCGTTGAATATCAACCCAGTTCCCTTTCGACTCTTGCCGTCTCCTCAGAAGAAGAGCTTGGAGATGTAGAAGAGGAGGATGAAGACGCCGATGATGATGCCCGAGAGCTTGAAGATGGCGACCTTGTTGCCGGAGGCGGCCATGCGGGTTAACCGGCCGGCGGAACCCTTGAGCTGGGTGGACATGGAGGAGAAGGTCTCGGACTATTTCAGGAGGAGGATGCGTTAGTCACACGTGCAGACAGATAGGGGGCCGGGGGGTTGCGTTGTAACGTACGGTGCTGTCGATGACCTCGTGGGCGCGCGCGTTGTCGTAGATGTCGACGGTGACGCCGCGGAGGGCGGACACCTTGGCCGAGAGCTCGTCCAGGCGGGCGTTGTTCTGGCGCTCACGCTCGTAGGCTTCTGACATCTTTGCGGTTCCGGGGGGGTCGTTGGGTGTTCGGCGGGTTGGATTCAGGGGGGAGGAGGTCGGCGCGTGCGACAACGGAGGCGACGGCGTCAGGAGAGAGAGACAAGAAGGGACGGAGTTCCTGATCGGAGGCCCGTCGGCGTGGCTTCGGTTTCCTTTGGGTGCAAGGTGGTTCGAGACGGGGTTGGATCGTGGCGGTGCCGGGTGTGTTCGCAATCGCCCCCCTTCTTCTTTCGCCTTGTCGTTTGAATGCGCGGATCGCGGTGGTGTATCCGGTCTGTGGCGGTGGGTTTGCGTATACGGTTTACGATATCGTGCTCGAGGTTAAGGCGATTCTGAGCTGGGGAAGAAGACTTGTAGATGTGAAAAGGGGGTCGTCGTGGTGGTGGTGTGCGGAAGTTGTTTGGTTTGCGTTTCTGGCTGGCGGCGAAACAATGACGATGGCCGGGGCCCGGGGCCGGGGCGTTTCCTTTCAGCGGTCGGTTCCAGTTGGAGGCGAGGCTGGCCTGGACTGGACTGGGTTGTCCTTTTTTTTTTTTTTTTTTTTCCCGTCTTAGCAGCGGCACAGACCCGACCGGAATTGACGGGCGCGCTAAAGGTCACCCGCGCAGGAGAGAATGAAAAATGTCAGGCGGGCGGGAATACGGAAGGTCACTGCGTATTACCACATACAAAAGCTACTTGGGTACTTAGGTAATACCGCGTACACACTCAATCGATGACAGCTAACTACCTACGGAGATGGAGGGGGTTCGTCAGCGTCTGCGCCACACTGGCCCGAACCCGAGCAAGAGCGCTGGAGCATGGGCACTCAGTCACACACGGGCAGAGTAAGAGTTACCTGCCTATCGGTTTATTACCCCGCGAATTAAGTGGTGCAATTACCTCACGCCGGGCGCCCCCGTCAAGCCCACGGGTGTCGGCTGCCCGCCGCAAGGTACCGCAGAGTAGCAGTGACGGAGCGTCAAGCCCTGCAGCGCCTCGATCGGAGCAGCTTGAGCATTTCCTAGGGTGCTGGGCTATCCCAGAGCTCGTCTGGTCACCTGGCCTGGAGCCCAGATAAAAAAAAAAAAGTAGGTTCATTACAGAACATCTCCCCCGCGTATAAGACGTACTATCGTGAACATGCCGTCCGTATATCGGGCTGCAAGGTACCACGAAAAACCCCCAATAGCGTCGTCCAATGGCTAGCTGAATCGGAGCCGAGGCCAATTTGAAGAAGGAATAAAAGAGGCCCGGAAAAGAAAAGCAACGAGACATACTATCAACGCTGTGGATGATGAGCTTTGGTAGCTACACTACAGTGTAAGCACAAATATGTACCTTGCCATGCGGGCTGCTCGCCATCTCCACGTCCTCCGTCACGAAATCAAAGAGGCGCAGGCCTCGGCGGCTCTTCACCTATCGGAACCCCACTAAACCATCATTACGTGGTGGAGTGTGTGGACTTGGTACCTTCAAGGTACAGCACCTCCCCAACATCCCAGCACCTTGGGGTCTTGGTCTTTGGTCTTTTGGTGTCCGTGTATCCGTAGCTGTCTGTCTTTCTTCTTCCTCTCTCTTTCCTTTCTACAACCTTCGATCCTCCCTCTCCTCGCCCTTTCGAGAACCCGACGCTCGACTTGTTCACAGATTCGCGTTCGTCAACCTCGAGTCCACCGTCACAATGGGCCTCCACAACCCGTTGCCGTCGTCTATGGCGTGTAAGTCACAGTTTTGCCCTCTGCCGGTGATGCCGCTCGCCGGCACACTCGCTCACGACCTTCACGTCCACCCGCGCACCCAAGCTGACAAGCCCCTCGCGAAACAGCGGAATGCAAAAAGTGCGGCAAGATCCTGACCTCCTTTATCGACCCGAGGCAAGCGCTCAGTCCCGAAAAAATCATCCCTCCCTCCATTCTCGCCAACGCGAAGGTGAGCCATATTCCCACCCCGCCCTTTCCACGCGACTTGTCCCCCGCCGCCTTGGCATACTCGAGAGGCCTCCCGGACTGCCGCACGCGAATTGCAGCACGAGAGACATGTTTTGCTGACACGCATTCAACGGGCAGGGTCTCGCGATTCTCACCGTCCTCAAGGCCGGCTTCCTCGGCTCCGGTCGCTTTGGCAGCGGCCTCGTCGTCTCCCGACTGCCCGACGGATCATGGAGTGCGCCAAGCGCCATCGGCACTGCGGGCGCGGGTTTCGGCGGACAGATCGGCTTCGAGCTGACTGACTTTGTCTTCATCCTCAACGATGCGAGCGCAGTCAAGACCTTTGCGCAGGCCGGCTCCCTGACCCTCGGCGGCAACGTCTCCATCGCTGCCGGTCCCGTCGGTCGCAACGCCGAGGCCGCCGGTGCCGCCTCTCTCAAGAGCGTCGCCGGAATCTTCTCCTACTCCAAGACGAAGGGTTTGTTTGCCGGCGTGTCTCTCGAGGGTTCCGTCATCATCGAGCGCCGCGACGCGAACGAGAAGCTCTATGGCACCCGCTACACCGCCGCCCAGATTCTCACCGGCAGCATCAGCCCTCCACACCAGGCCTCGCCTCTCATGAACGTCCTCAACTCGCGCTCCTTCAACGCCGGCCGCACCGGCCAGTCCAACGACTCCATGTACAACGACAATCCCGTCTACGACCAGGACCACGATCACGTCGTCTGGAACGGTCGCCGAGGCAGCGGGTTCGGCGAGGGCGAATTCAATAACAACAACAACCGCAGCAGCATGTACGGCAGCGGGTATGGCAGTGGGAACGGCGCGGACGAGTTCGGCGGACCTAAGAGGTCCAGCACCTGGCAGGACGATGTGTACGACCGGCCCACCGGCGGCGGCGGCAGTTTTGGCGGACTGTCGCGTTCGAACACATTTGCCTCGAGAGGTAGCGACAACTACGTATACAGAGACAACCCGTCGCCAAACTTTGGCGTTTCCGACCTGAAGGCCGCTGGCCCGCCTGGCAGACCCTCCGCACCGAAGCCCAACTTTCAGTCCAAGACCGCCATGCTCAAGAAGAACGAGGCGGTTGCGCTGTTCACCTTCGAGGCGGACCAGCCCGGCGATCTTGGTTTCAAGAAGGGCGAGGTCATCACGGTGCTGAAGAAGACCGAGAATGAAACCGACTGGTGGTATGTGAATCCAAATCACTCTCCTGGAGAGCGCGAGCTGACCTTCCCTCCAGGACTGGCATGATCGGGTCGAGACACGGCATCTTCCCGAGCAACTACGTCAAGATGAAGGAATAATGACTGAAGCGTAATGCGATCTTGAATACCCCCAATTTTGGCAGTACGGGTCACGCCGGACCAAATTGCATATGGAGAGGGAGAGAGAGGGAAGTGGAGAAGGGGACGTCTATTTTTTCCATGATACTCCGGGTGGTTTCCATCCTGTTTTATCCACGACCATTATCATGAGTACGGTTATTTTCTTTATTCCCCAGGCGTTCTGGATTGAGAAGGGCCAATGTTTTGGTCATTCTTCGTCATATTAGTCCTCCCAGCATAAACGTCGGTCGGGGTTTGGAGAGAGAATAAGAAGAGCTTCGTTTTCTGGCACATGTTTTGTGTTTTGCTTTCCCGGGTGACGTCTTCCGCTGCGTCCGCACAGACGGTAGCACAGGCACATACGCACGTCGATCTGTCCATGCCTTTTTTGGTGTTTGGTCTATGGCATTATTCCCGCGAGCCTCGGCTTGGTTGTTGAGACGAGGACGCGGCTCGCGGGGCGTTCGAGAGAAGGGAGCAAACAAATGACATCACAGTTCGCGATCGGCGCCTGCCGGCGCCTAGAGAGGGGTTCCCGGGGGTGTTTGTTTCATGAGACGATCTGGGGAAGTGTTTGGACGCATGCCTGAAACGTTGTTTCTTTGGGTGGTTGCTGACTCAGTGAGTCGAGGTCGTGTGTGTTTATCAGGCTTCTATGTAGCAAGTTCAAGCTGTTGAGGATACTGTCTTCAGCAGGTTTTACCCTTGAGGTCTCGTCCGCCTGCGTTCTGTCTGCGCGGCGCTATCCCCAGTCCAGCATTCGGCCTGCAGACGTTGGTTGCGCATGGCTGACGACGAATCTCTTGAATATCTTGCCCATTCCGACAAACTAAACTCAAATCTGTGGTGTGCGAGGCCGTGCCATTGTAGTAGACACGATGCCGTCAGTGGTGGTGTCCTGGACGGTGCCGGGACTAGCTCCGCCCCCGGGTTCGGTGCGGAACCGGAATAAGTGGAGCATATGCGGCCGGAACCCTCCGTGAGTTCCAATTGCCGAACCATCGTTGCGGCAGCTGCAGCTCGACGGTCTAAAGCATTTTGACGGTTGTGTAGTCGTCTTTGGGCCTGAAAGCACCAGGCGTTCGATGCTTTCATCCATGCAGCATCTAAACATGTTTACTTTCCCTCAGACCGAGCTCCTACAGTCCGTTGCATCGGCGGCTTCCAAAACTCAGGGGGCCGCTGCTGACAGCAGTGGTTTTCGGCGTGACGAGCAGAAAAATCGAAAATCAAGCGGATTTTCAGCCATTAATACCTCAATACACAGGGCATGTACTATTATAAAATTTACATCATTAGATGCACCTAATTAAAGCAATTACAGTGATATCTTTTTTATTTAAGTACACGCACTACGCATTAAAAGATTTATGTATAAAGATTCGTCGATTTTGGGCTGTTTCCTGTTAACATTTTTTCCAAATTAACTGATAGGGGGTGTTTTTTCTTTCTGTTTTTTTTCCAAAACCACTTAAACTACTACGTTAACACTTAAAATTATATTAACGATAATATTTTAGTACACAGAGCATGCGCGCGAAGAAAAAAGATATTGCTATAATCGCCTTAATTAGGCGTATCTAAAGATATAAATTTTACAATAGCGTATGCCTTACGCACTAAGGTATTAATGGCTAAATGTTTAGTTGATTTTACTGCTGGTTATGCCGAAAACCACACAGTCAGCAGCAGTCCCACTTGAGTTTTGGAAGCCGCCGATGCAACGGACTGTACGTATCTAGCACTCAAGCTCTGTCCCCACCTCCGCGCCTTTGCATTGACATTCCTTACCCCTCCGCTTCAAAAGCACCACAAAAGCCGCATCACGATCCACCACGTACCGGTCCACCCACATCAACATTTTACGCCATGTCTCGCCAGTTCAACGACCTTGTCCTTCCGCGGCCGGGCGGTGCGCCTAGCCCCCCGCAGGCGCCGATACCGGGCCCGTCGGAGGCGGCCTTCACGGAGGCCTTCGGCGCGCTGCTCCCGCCCGCCAAGTTCCTGACCACGCCCGCGGGCAAGGCCGCCTACTACGAGATCCCCCCCTCCGCCTCCTCGCCGACCGGGGATAGCGACGCAGCGACGCCGGACCGCGTGCTCTTCATCCACGGCGTGCAGACCCCGGCCATCGGCATGCTCCCGCTCGCCCGCGCCCTGCACGCGTCCTTCCCGCGCTCGCACCTCGCGCTGGTCGACCTCTGGGGCCACGGGCTGACCGAAACGCCCGTCGCCCCGCACGAGCCGGCGCTGTTCCACGGCCTCGTCGACGCCCTGCTGGACCGCCTGGGCTGGCCCGCCGCGCACATCGTCGGGTTCTCCTTCGGCGGCGCGCTGACGGCGCGGTACGTCGCGTCGCGGGGCAAGGCGCGGGTGAAGAGCTACGCCCTCGTCGCGCCGGCCGGGCTGCTCCGCTCCGCTGACTTTTCGGCCGAGGAGCAGGGGTATCTTAGCCGTGACGGGGCCGTTGATGAGGCTGCCGCGCGGAGGTTCGTGCTTCGCTTCCTTGAGGGCGGAGAGCTAATCGTGCCGGCGGACTGGAAGGAGAGAGTCGCAAAGGGCGAGGTTGTTGCTGAGGCGGTGCGCGATTGGGAGATGCGCGAGCACCCGGGTCACGCGGGCTCCGTCGTCGCGATCTTCAGGGACGGCGGCGTCCTCGACAGCGAGGCCGAGTTTGTCGAGGCGGTAACGACGGGAATCCCGGCGACGGCTGTACTGGGCGAGCTGGACGACCTGTGCAACGAGGGGCAGCTGAAGGAGCTCGGGTTGACGGACGTTGCCGTCATTCCGCAGGTCGGGCACGGCGTGGTCAGGGATAGGGCGACCGAAGTCGCGGGCTACATCGGGGCTTTCTGGAGGAAGCTAGGTCAGGCTGGCAGCAGCTAATAGTGCTGTTGTTTCCATTGGATGTACATATCTATGGATGTCGAGCTCTGATAGAATCATGCAAGTAGATACCTCAAAGGAATGTTTTTTTCCATGTTACTAAAGTGCGGCCTGATTATACTTACTGGTAGTTTCGGCAATAGCAGTGATCCTCTCTCCCTCAGAATGAATTCGTTCTCTTCCGCGGCACTAATGAAGTCGCCTGTCTTGGGGTCCTTAGTTCGACCTATGCGGGAATCCGCACGGCAAGAGATCGATAGTAGCGAGCAAGGTCATAATGTTCTTGAACTCGATCAATACGAAGATTATGACGAACAATGAAGATGATTAAGAAAAGGGGGTTCGGTTGCTGCTCACATTCAGGGGTATGTGATAAACTTGGATGAATCTGACGCCGTCGGCCATCGCGCCCATAGATCAGATGCTTGGAGCTGTGATCAACAATAAGCGACGCATCAGAAACCTACACGGTTGGGAACCAGAAAAGTCGGGATCACAAGAAGCAAGCGGAAGTCAGCAGTTCTGCCAACCCTCTTCAAGTCGCATAGAGAGCCTAACTCGTACGTCATGGCATCTTACCACGTCGAAGACTGCATCGCTGAGGCTTCCAAAGCCTCCATACCCCAGTTCTGTCGCCAACTCATCCCGCTAGCGGAGCCAGCACCCTCGAAAGCCAAAACGAGGCGGACTCATAGGCGGATATTGACTTTCGCAGTCAGCCCTGGGGAACAGATAAGCTCAGGCGGGCGCCAATCTTGGTGGCCTTTCTGTACCACTCCGCACGCTAATCTCGATGTGCAGCGTGTGGGTGCAGGATCTGGCCCTTCGTTCGACACGGTGGTGAGGTTTGATGTCCACGAATGAACTCTCCGAGCGGCTTGCTGCGGATGAGCATGCTTTGCGGCCTGCAGTGTGTTCCCCGATTACCTCAACGAATCATCGCGCACATCCAAGCTGAAAACTTTTGCACGGTCTTCTATGGAAGTTCTGGAAGTGCCACCATCTTTGACGTCTTCCGGATGAGAGGCTGCCCCCGAGTGGTTTGCCCCAAGCCTTGATCTCGTCGTGATCCTCCAATGTTCACCACTTCCAGGCGATCGCTAAAGAAGGACCAAGTATTCAATGTCTCAAAACGAGATGTATGCCGTTCGAGTCGAAAGCAGACGCCAACGCCGGTCTCTTCCGGGTCCTGCGGTTCGGATTATGTGGGTCCCATCGGCGCCGAACCCGGGATGATTGAGTACGGTCTTCCGGGGTCCCCCACGACTCTAGTTGGGCATGACTTAGCGGCTTTCCTGTATTGGTGCCTATTGAAGAGACCGAAACACTACGTGACGCCTTAAGCACATACCAAAGTTCTCATAAGCCTAGTCCTATGGAACCTGCGACGACGCAAGCCCTTCGGTCGGGATACAATCTAGCCCAAGCTCCCTCCGACCCCTTTCATCGAAGTCAACAGGAGAGATCTATTTTTTTCGTTCTTTTTAGGTTGATAAATGATTCGTGTAGCGGTAAAGAATACTCGTTCGGGCACGACAGGACAGCAAATGAGAGATAGGAAGTCAGTCAAGCTCCAAGGGGGCCCACATGATGGCACCAGTGGTGCTATCCTTGTGATACCAATTCTCCTTGTCGATACTCCATGTCCAGAAGGCATGGGCAGGGTCCGCCTCGAATTCTTCTTGGACGGGACTGATGTAGTCGGCCTGCTCTTGCCCCCCTTCCTTCGTCTCTCTGCTTTCTTGTCCCAGGGTCGTCTGCTCTGACCCAAAGACAGGGGCGCTCGCCTGTTGCTGAGATCTCTTCGTTGTTGTCTTTGTTGTCCTTCCGTGCTTCCTCGTTGAGATGTTCCCCGACGGAGCGCTGCTGGCTTCGGTAAACCCCGTGCCACGCCTTGACGACGAGAATCCCTCCGTCAGGGAGTATGAGCTCTGACGTTGCAGCGGCGCAATGCCGCATGCCGAGCCGTCCCCATACTGGTAAATTGGGAGACTGCTTGTGGATATAGACCTCCCATACTGTGGGGCTTTGCCATGATGGGATGTATGCTGTCCACAAGACCGAGTGTCCATTCGTTCGGAGGTTTTGACCTGTTTCTCTTGTGGTAGATGTTCTTGGTGGAGACTAATCTAGTTCTCATATGTCAATTGAAGTCGTACGTTGTTGTTCTGACTCTTAGCAGTGTAGAGCTTACAGATTTTGCAGCTAAAATATCATGAGCTCTGGGCCTAGCTCCCGAACATGGCGTCTAAGTTGAGCGGCAATGAAGATATACAAGCTGCATTGACTTCTTGATATACAAGAATCGAAATTGGCAATGCCACAGCATTCAATGTCCGGGAAACGGTGGATATTAAACATTGGTTTTGGATGCCCCGAGAAGGTCATGTCTCAAGGTCATGGCTTATGTTGTCTTGCATACCTACTAGTGTTGTCCGAAATAACTCATGATAACCCCTTAACACAACGTCAGCACCGTAGCAAACATGGTGCGTTCGATGAATAACACCATGACTGCTGGTCCCATTATCCATGCACAGGATGAGTAGTTCGAGGCGAGGCGGCATGGAGCCGGTCGTGAAGCTATTAACGCTCTGTGCCTCCCTGCTGCACAACCCGTTGCTGGTGGTGCTCTATTGGCTGAGACAGCACGCACTACCTAGGGCTGGCTGCCTGCATCTGGGTGCGTTTCGAGAAAGTCCAAGGCAACCTTCCAGGTTTACTGATCAACACGTGTCGGGGGAGCAGGCAGCATGGTTCGCCTCGCGGTCCGCCCTACCATTGTCCTGGACGAGGAGATGCCGGGCACTACGTATTATTACCTAGGTAGTACACGTCCTCTCAGAAGATGCTCGTGGTGGTTCCACTCTTATAATGAAGCTGCGCAATGGCACCGGGGCAGCATTCCCCTTGCTTGAGGCACGGTGTTATACAGGTAGTGAAGCTTGGAAATTCCAATTCCATTATGACGCCCAACTGCTCAGATTTTCAATTTCAGCCGACCCGCGCCAAGGCGGAGTTGACTTCTTCCATCCGGCACGTCCCTGTTAAGCCTTAAGCAGCCGTCAGCCACGCTGCCACCATGAGCCACAAATGGAGGCTTGTTGTTTTTTCTCACGATGATCCGTGAAGTGAGCCGCACCCCAGCGGCGAACCAAGAATATGGTTCGATAAGTTCGACCGCACTGCAATAATTTTCTCGAACGGTCCCACATGCATCCGTTCCGGAGAGCAGACGATAGCTGCATCTTTCTCTACCCCTTGTTCTGCACGCCACAGCCGTGCAAGTTTTGGAAGAACTACCGAGATACTGTTGGCCTCCACCACAACGAAGTCCCAAGCGCGTGCGCACAGCGCCGGAATATCCGAACCTTCTCCGGCCGAAGCCTCGAACTAGGAGATCGCCAGATACGTGAGAAGGGGGGGGGGAAAGCATGATCTCAAGGTTCATCCCCACCTCCCATGACGTCAAGTCGTGAATTCATCGGCAAGCCCCGATGGGTTCTCTGCTTGATCATTATGACGAATCCACTGTGGCACGATGCTCACGATACCCACGGCATGTCTCTCGGCACCGGCCAGAGCGATACATGGTCTAGGGATGTAATGGCAAGGGTGTAACGGCGACGGGTCCTCGATAACGATCTTACGCGGCCTACACTAGGCGTTGTCGGATTTGGAGGGCCATCGGAGATCACAGAGCCGGAAAAGAGACAATGTACACGGGGTGCCACAAGCAAGCATAACCTGGTGAGATCGACTAAATTTTCCTTGCCGCCCGCATATCTTGCCGTATGGGTCCTATCACAGACACCAATACAACAGAACTACAGTACAGAGTTTGATTACACATAGTTTAATTACACGTAGCTTGAGTTGCGCGTAGAATTGTACGCAGTTTCATTTGTACATAGATTCAAATACGCGCAGTAGTCTTGACAGGTGGTTGATACACTAGTCTAAATCACTCTTCTTAGAAGTAGAAAGTGGGACACCCTGTACAGCTCACCCAGATACCATTCTTTCAAAATCAGTAATTACCGATAAACCTCCTTTTGAGGAGATTTAACCGTACTGGGGTCTTTACATCCCGCTAGGTTCCACTTTGCTGCGGAAGTATCATTACCCCTTAACGAAAAAATCGTACGGGGTACTGTAATGCCGTTCTCGATGAGGCTCTGAATAGTAATCAGAAAACATCACTATGACTAGAGCACGAGTCAATCAAGATCCGCTGCCAGGGCCGTTACGCAGTGTATGTAATCTAACGGAGACAACATCACATAGATGTACGCGTACACTAAGCAGCTGACAAAGTCACGATGGGCTGATGCAATGGAGGAAATGATATCAGATAGGAGAAAGGAGAAGAAGGTGAATTTCGGCCAGGAGACAGCCGAATATATAAGACAAGAGACGATCACCTCGTTAGGTTGTCTTTTCTCGCTGCATCACCCATCATATCTCAACAGCAAGACCATTCACTCGCTTCAAGCAACTCAACCCCTCTCCAAACCAACATCAAGATGCGTTTCTTCACCGTTTTCCTCGCCATGGCTGCCACTGCCTTCGCTGCCCCCAGCGTCGTCGAGGAGAGACAGAACCAAGGCTGCTTCGGCGCTAGCCGTAAGTGTTCCCGCATCACGTCTTTTTGGTTCTCATCTTGATACGGAGGCTAATGATCTTGTGAACAGAGGCTTGCCTTGCTGCCACCTCCTGCTGCAACTGGCAGACTGGAGCTGGAGGCAACTGCGTCTGGGCCGACGGCGCCTCCACCGGTTTCTGCACCTAAAGGGATTGCCGATATTGGATTCGGGTAGGGTGCTTGGGCTTGGTCAAACCCGCATGGATCCGTAGCAACTCGTTATCTACGAAAGTTTCCAGTAAGCAAGTGGGAGAGTGCAATCTCGCTGCTGTAGGCAGGAATATACCAATAATTGACTCTGTGCTCCTCGATATGAACTCCTTGCCCAACAGTTGCATTCAACATGACGCATCAGCAGTCTGATATTTGAAGTCGAGGCTCCTGTAAGCCGCCCACAGTCCTTATCTTCGGATCCGGCTCATGACGGATCGTACAAAGTCGAGGCCATAATGAGATGGGTTGAATGTTCGGTATTCTGGATGTGGAGGCCACTCTTCCAAACCAGATTTATTCTCGGCAAGGGGTTCCACAACAAGATCGTATGAGTACTTGCACCGCCTCAGGGGATAGGGGAGCACACTGCGGACTAATGACGGAGGGCAAGGTATTCTATGGTTTCCCCAAGAGCCGCACGACAACTGGTAAATAATAATTTCGTCGGTCGCTCATATTTGAGTTGATAACATTGAAGATGGACGACCGAAGTGTTCCGGTGGTAAAGTGGGGCCACCACCGGACCTGGATCGTCTGAACCTTCCACTGCTCGGACCCGGTGCCCCACTTCGGTCCGTCGAGGTCCACCGGCGTGGCCGGCGGCGTTTCTTTGTCCTCAATGGGAGATCCGATACGTTCCGCCCGGTCCGCACCAACGTCTGTTACACCGGAAGAAGCGTTGCCGATTGCCAAGGTGATGCGAAATGACCTCACCGCCCCGCCTATAGAACTCTCCGACGACTGCGAAAATACTCATCAGCTTTTCGTCGCTGAGCAGCAGCTGACCCGACGATAGCCCTTGAGATCACGGCATTCAGAACTCACCTCTGACCTATAAAGGACCATAATGAAACAGAATTGACGCTATTTGAAAGATCCCGCGACCGGCATACAGTTTCTAGTTCAATTTACGCCGACAAAGAGTCGGTGTCCATGAAGAGTTGTAACTTTTTGCATGTGAATCCGCAACGTGACCATCACCGAGAAGAAGTTGTCCCAACCGAAAGTTCGAATTAATATTAGAGGCAAGCTAGACATCGAGCCTTGCACCGTCATTTATGTGGAAAAAGACGCGTGAGCGCCGTCTATCTAGCATTCTAAATACCCAGTCTAATGCCGAACCCGCCAACTCTCACGCCGACTAATGTTACGACCTGCGTGGCATTCTTTTTGGAAGAGATATCAATTATCATGTAAGACCTTTGACGGCATATGTCGTCGTTTAAAAGCTCCCATTAGTCCAACTCGTCAGGACAAACTATGATCGATCCTGTTGTCTCATCTTTATGGATCCACCTGCTGCCGTCCTCGTCCCACGACCAGAAGAGGTGCGCTGGATCATTTGTGAACTCGTCCTCGGCCGAGATCCAGTGCAGCTCTTCAAAATCTGGGAAACCGCATGATGTATGCGTGTTCGCGGTGTCGACTCGGCATTGGGTGGGTGTCGTGTAATTGGCTGGATCGACCCGTGTCGTATCGATATGGAGCTCCTCAAGACCAGCTTGTAAGCCGTGGAGCGAAGACTTTGGTTGCGGATTCATTCCAGTCCATCGAGGGACTTCACGTTCGCAAGGTGTCTGGAATACATCTTGAAACCGAGAACTCTGCGTAAAATCAGCCGTCAAGGCTGTCGTCGTTCTTGGCGAGTTCTGACTCTGCTGGATTACAACATCATGTGCATTCGGAACAGAGAAACCGGTGGTTCTGCTGGCATTGCTCCCACTGCTGTCATTGCTCCCACTGCTGGTGCTGCTATCGGTGCTGAAGTCAGAAGAGATGGATTTGCCCGATGGTTTTGTGGGGGTGTAGCTCTTCAGTCCTTGGTAGGGGTCGTCAGAGGGTTGATGATACACTTCCGGTTGCCAGCCGGAGTTTTCAGACCACAAGAAACACCCTTTATGTTCTTCTGTCGTGACTGAAGTGAGAAACGACCAGCTTGAAGATTCGTAGAGTGGCATCGCATGCTTGGCCGGTCCTGCGTAGTTGAGGTCGAAATCGAGGAGTTGGAAAGGATGCAGTGAAAGAAGCGAGGTGTGGCGTTTATTCAGGCAGTGGTTGCCAAGTTCTAGTAACTGCTTTTGAGTGGCTGCAGATGCTTCGGAGAAAAAACTTCTGCTCTCATCGGGAAGGAGAATAAGATATATATTCTTCAGACATGAGAACCGCCGCGTTTCCCTTCCTCCGGAACCGAGAACATGATCGGGTCTTTTTTTTTCCCTTGTTGAATGCCACGAAAAAGTTGCATCTTCTTTCAAAGAAGGAGCTCGTAAAATGAGTAAATGTGCGGTCACCTAGGAGAAAATCGGTCACTGTCGGGTCATCTGCACTGAGGAGCGTTTCCAGGGCGAACGAAAACGAGGCTGCCACCAACTTCGCTAATCGGGCAATGAAGATGCAGAACGCAGCCTGCTTTCATGTAAAATTGCAATTGTAACGGAATTTGGGCACTGATGGGGCTCGGGCTGAAATTCCAAGTCAGATCCAAGGGCCATGCGGCCAATAGTGACTGCAGTTGGGGCTTATGTCTCGCAATAAAGGGGGTGGGAGAATTCATCATCCGACAGGACGACGTTGGGGCAGCCTGCTGATTTAAAGGCATGATTTTACAGACTTCGGCCAAGAATAATGCAGACTTGATGCGGGTAAGCCGTTTGGGCGTGTTCTCCGCAACTTTGCAGATGCAGGCAAGGAATGGCTGGGTGCCGGCCTATGTATTCTACCCACCTCGACATGGACCTACAGCACACCAGCACACCATCACAGCAAGCAGCACCCCATGATCCAAAGCAAGAAAAGTATACAAGACCGAGCAGAGCCCCGAATTCTGCACATTGGGTTCTTGACGAGGGGGCGCGGGCTTCTGGGCGCCCGCCCGTCCCATCCGAAGAGTCCCGTCAGGGCCGCTTCTTGTTCGTCCCTTTTATGAACCGCATGACCTCACACTTCCTCCTCAATGGTTGCCTTTTTGCTACTTCACTGGGCTTCTTGCTTCCATGGAAGATGGAGGCACCTGGGCTGCCACCGTGCCGCCAGCCATCCTCGGTAGGCCAGGCATACTCCCCCTCGCAGTAAGAGGGCAACAGGACTTGAAGAAGCCTTATCATACACAACTGAAATTGTTATTGCTATATTGTATCTTTCCCATTTTACAATAACAAAATATCTGATCTGTATCGAAAGGCATCTGGGCCGTTCCTCCTAGATATTTCCTTCACGTACAAGTTCATATTGTCTATATCTTAAGCCTGTTTTTCTCTCACTGAGCTTCTTAAGTGATACTTTTCGAACTACTCGGAAGCCTCACTTTGAGAAAGTACGCTGCAGCTGTTCTAGCCATCGCAAGCCTTATATTTTCTCAGCTGTCACTCTCTGACGGTCCCCTCTGCCGGCCCCTCTATGATCGTCGTCCAGTCGGATGCCTTTAGTCGACACCGAGATTGCAGCCAACATATCGAACCCCACCACCTTCTCTACTCTTTCCCTTTTCACGCTCTTGCGAACAAGGTTTATCGAGCCTGACAGCTGCTGGTGTGGTTTCCAAGTCCTCTACACCACATGCTTTTTGTGAAGAATGCAAAAAGCTGACTGCGTACTCACCGGAGGCGTGTTTCGTAACATTCTGTAGTTGTTACGATGCCAAGGGGCAACTTCAGCACTGATGTCGATTTCGACGGCCATATAGCTGCCAGGGAGGCTCTCCTCGTCCCTCCTACTCGGGTTGGTTCAGAAGACAACAACGGTCCGGGACGACTACCTCCACCCTCGAAGCCTCGTTACAGGCCACCTGCAGCGGCTTCATCTGCGGTGAAAGATCCCAAAAATCGAGTCACGAAGCGTGGAAGTCGTCAGCAGGGCGCTGCCAACACTCAAGGCAGAACTAGGATCCCTGTATGCAACCCCTCGGATCACCAGCACTTAAGGAAACTTCTTGCCAGATACAACGACAACGTGGGGCCGACATTGATCAGCGAAAATGTTGCCATAGAGATGGGACTGAGGATTCTTCCTCAGAAGCCTGGCCCCCCGGAGGGCTTCTTCTACAAGTCTAAGTGGCATACCAGCAACAGATTTACCAATGTCTTCATCGATGTCTGCGGCTTGTTTCTTCCATGCAGCTTTGCTATTCTTCCGAAGGGCTTCGCGGAGTTTGAGGGAATTGAGCTTCTCGTTGGATCCAAACTTCGCGCGAAGCTAGACCCGGCACCCAACAATATTCGCAAATTCATTGACAATACTCTCCCGGAACGACCATCCAAGAGCCCTCGATCGTCGAAATCTGCCAGGGGCCCTCGGTCTGGTAGGTTCTATCTATTTTGCACCAGAAGGCATCCGCTAACTCAGCATCACAGGCTCGGCATTTCAGATGAGTTCTGAGCCAGCTTGTCGTCCCTCTCAAGCCTCTTTTCGGCCCACGAACATTGAGCCATCCCACGGAGCCAGTTACACCATTAGCGGGAGAGCTTCATTTCATTCTTCGAATGATGTTCTTGTCTCGACCCCACTCACGTCGCTGTGCGAATCAGGATCCGCGATGGCCACCTATGGCCTCAACGAAGAGAAGAGTGGCATAACCCGGAACGATTACGAAGACGTTCCTGTCGCATGTGCAACATTTCCGTCGTCTCAGTTCGGAAAAATCGAGGGGTACCAGACCTCAACAGTGAACTCGACCTCAAGAACACCAGGCCAACCCCGTGCCCCGTTGACCCTTCAGGTCCCATCTCGGTCACACCCACGTCGGCAGACTGTCCCCGCTTCTGATGCCCAGCCGATGTTCTCCCCCGTCTTCGACGCTATGTCGGTCGCCTCGCACCCCTTACCACACACCGATATGGGCGATGAGTGGCGCTCCACGGCCTATGAACATCCATTGAACGACCAGACGCAATATATGCCCCGGGCGACCTCGATTTTCCAGCAAGGCACCTCCCTGACCCCGGAAATCCACCTACCTGACCAAGGCTCTAGGCTGGGCTCTCTACAGGGCGCTTCTTTCACCGCCGGATTTCACCGACCTGATCAAGGCTCTAACTCGGAGGATCTCTGGTTCATTGACCCGAAGATCCTTCACTCTGATTATTAGAGAGAACGAGCCGCACTCTTCAGGTAAGGGAACCAAAACGGACCCTGCCGTTACGCTTGGATTTCAGCTTATCAGATCAGAGTCAAACTTAACAAGGTCCAAACTCCCCCCATGGGGATTGGCACACATGTTGAAGCTCAGCGGGTCTACATCCCAGAGCTTCGCCCACGTTTACGATACGACCCCACAGGTTTCAAGGTTGACGTAGTTCTTTCGGGGTCTCTGACACGGCCAAGCCCCGCAGGCATTACGCTTCCCTTGAAGATAGTGGGCTAGTTATATACACCGCTGTCATCCAGAGTTCACCATCTCGCGGCTGATGGACAGCGGCAGCTAGTATACGTTACTACGCATCATACCATAGAAGTCCACCCCCCTCAGATTGTTTATAGGTTGACTTCGATGTGCTGATAGAAGGAGGCCTCATCACATGATATCATGGAAGTTTCGGCCCCCTCAGATTGTTCAAGGGCTGTTTTCGATGTGGTGGGAGAGGGAGATCTCAAGACTCCTCAGGATGCCTTGGGTAGGTACATACTTTCGGTGACGATTTGATCGTCGGTCTTCTTTGGGTTTCCTTTGGTGGTTATTGCCTTGATTCTTGGGGCATTAGGGGCACAAACGGTACCCGGCATGTTCGGCATCATGTCAGATTGTTGGTTGGCCATCTGTTTCTATGACTCTTCCCAGACAAGAGTCTCTTCAAGCCTGTACGACAGAACAGTGGCTACATACATGAGGAAGCAGGATCGTGGTTTTTGGTGGGCCCTGGGGTTGTCGTTCTTCATGATTTCGAATGTCTTTTGTTTTCATCTTGGATTGGTATGCAAGCTTATAACCCCCCCCAAAAAACCTCTGTCTCCTTTCAGGTGATCGATTGTCAACATGTTTGACTTCTTGCAGTGTGCCTCTTGATTCATCATCAAAGGACTTGTCAGTGGCAAGGCCCGTGACCTGTACTCACCTATCAATATTCACGCGAACTTTGCTTCACAACTACATGGGCCCAGTCAAAAGTGGAAAAGCGCTGTGTAATTGCAACCCCAAGTGCTATGTCGACCCGTGGCTTTTCCCGTGCACCCTCCAGTGAACCACTACCAAGAGCCCTTGTGCCACTAATCCAACTACTAGACCTTGTAGAAACAGAATGCAGTGTAGAAGCTTGCTGCCTCTAGCTCCTCGGGCGAAACCAGCAGCCTTCCGCCGCCACGCTCTCGAACACCCATTCGCTCGCTCAGTGGTCCCAGAACTTCGTCGTCCTTTTCCGACTCCCAGATCTCCATGAATGTCTTGTGGTACTGCAGCTCAAGGTTGTAGTCCTCAGCCAACGCTCTGAGAACCTCCCACGGAACCACGTACTCGGGCACTTCTTCAACGGCCTCATCCAAGAAGAAGTTGTACTTCCAACCAAAGGCAGGCCGGAAGACGCCATCTTCAGGAGTCTTGCCGGGGAAGCGTACTCGGTAGATGGAGTTGCCCCACTCCGCACTTTGCTCCGCTTCACCATCTTCCAATTCGCCCTCCTCGGCCTCCTGGGGCGGTTCTTCGGCGGCCTTCTTCTTCTTTTCTTCCGCCTTCTTGTTGAACTCCCGAACGCGATCTCCCAGAACGTCGGAATTGGGGATGCATCCGATCAGACGACCACCTTTCTTCAGTGAGCCGGCGACGTTTCGCAGCATATTCCGAGCCTTCTGCTCCGTCTCGAAAGCGTAGTGCATGCAGAACATCATGCTCACCACGTCAAAACCACGGCGGCTGAGGGGGTTCGTGTCGAATCCGACCTTGCGCACAATTTCAATCTCCTCGATGGGCTCGCCGTAGCAGTCTTTGACGTGAAAGAATGCCTCAAAGAGCCTCTGAGGCGGCCTCCTGTGACCGCCTCTTCCACCCCTGCCACCGCCACCGCGACTTCCCATCTGCCGGTAGCGCTCTCTGGCCTGGTCGATACTGATGTCTGCGGGATCGAGACCGACGTACAGTTCCACGGGCTGGGGGGCTTGCTGCCACTTGCCCAGATCACCGCCCTTGCCGCAACCGATATCGAGCACAAGAAGATCCTGTCCTGTTGAGAGTCCCTGTTCGCGAGCGCCGGGGGTGTGGTCTTCGTCTGGCGAGAACTTTTGGATGATGCAGCTCTTGATCCAGTTGTTGAATGCACGGAGCCCCTTGATCTTGCTGTCCGTCCGTCTCCAGTCCCGGCCGCGCTCGGGGACACTGTTGTAATGCTGGGTGACAACGTCGTTGGAGTTGCGGTGGCGGTCAGCTTCGGCTTGAGCTTGTGCTTCCTGAGCCCTTTCGCGGTCTAGCGCTCGCTGGCGGATGGCTTCTCTCTCGGCTTCGGAGATGCGAGCGCGGGCGCCCGGTCTCTTCTGCTTGCGCGGCTGTTCGGAGGGAGAGACGGCGCGTCTCTTCGCGGGCTGAAGCTCCTTCGCGTTGTATGGCTGGGGAAGTTGGTCGTTCTCATCTTCGCGTCGGCGGGAGGAGCCGCTGTTCTTGACAGGCGATCGGGACCTCTTGCGCTTCTTCGCGTCGTAAGCCGCGTCATCGTCGTAGCCTGCCATTGTATCAAATACTCGGCAGGAACTGGCGAGAAATTGATCGTAATTGATTGTGTTGTGGGATGATGTGCCCCTTGGCCGGAGTTCAAGGGTTGTTACTTGTAAGAGTACTTGGGAAGGCACGAAGGGTCTTTTCTGACGAGAAGCTGAACCACCGTCGGTAGGTGCAGGGATGAGGAAGGACCCGCCCGAGGTGATTTGGCTTACGGCAGGTGTGGTTTTAGCATGAAAGTGGCAGGAACCTCCCGTGGCTACTACGTAGAAGGATTGAATGAAGTATAGTTGGCAAATATCAGAGAAACTAGGAATAAGGTCTGAAATAAGAGGAGTAATCAGTTCAATGTGTACTATATGAGCCTCTAAAAAAAGCAGACACAAAAATTAAAGCCTTTGAAATAGACTTCCTGAAATTACCGCCTCGCTGCTATGAGTACCAGCTTTGGTGATTCCCTAGGCAGGACACTCCAGTACGTGTCGCACTGCAGCCTTGCACGATTTGCTAAGATCACCCCCACACGCGAACCAATCACGGCAGACTTTGCCCGGCCGCTTGCGGTTTGCAGGGGGCTTCTCAAGCTCCAGCTCCAGACACCTCCAAACAACTACATCACTCACTCTTGCTCACCCAGTAACCCGATTCCACAGCCTCGATTTTCCCTCTCCCTCCAACGTATCTTCGAACCCATTTCCCTCACCAGGTGTCGTCGCGAACCGAAACGCAAAGATGGGCTCAGAACCCCAGTACGCAAAGTACCCCCTCCTTCCTCTCGCCCAGCATGTCTTCGCCCTCACAAACGCCTACGCCTCCCGGCCATCTCAACAATCCGCTGCGAAGGCCATCAACGATGCCATCACCGAACACAAGATGGCGCCGCTCTACCGGTACCTCGCCCACCCCCTCGAGGGCATCCTGAACCAGCTCGGCGAGGGCGGCAGTCAGACCCCCGGCAAGCCGCTGAGTCGGAAGTCGAGTTTGGCCGGTATGATTGCCACCAAGAGCATCCCGACCGCCGTCAACCTGCCTTGGGACGAGGCTCGCTACCAGGAGCTGAAGGCCGACAACGACCGGGAGTTGGAGGAGATTCAGAAGGAGGAGGACGAGGCCGTCGAGCAGGCTGGCGACACCGAGATCCAGGCCGCGCGGGGCAAGCGGGCGGAGTTCTGGGCCAGAGTTGGCGACAAGGTGCGCCGTCTCTGCTGATGATGCTGATACTTGATGGGCAAAGACTGACTGTCCTGCTAGGACCGCGCTATCGCCGCATATGAAGACGTTTTCGAGAAGACGGGAATTCTGGGCACCAAGATTGACGTCGTGCTCGCAATAGTCCGGATGGGTCTCTTCTACGGCGACAAGCTCCTTGTGAAGAAGCACATTGAGCGCGCAAAGACCCTCGTCGAGTCGGGCGGTGACTGGGATCGCCGCAACCGCCTCAAGGCCTACGAGGGCATCTACTCCCTGACCGTGCGGTCCTACAACAGCGCCGCTCCCCTGCTGCTCGACAGTCTGTCCACGTTCACCAGCTACGAACTCTGCACCTACTCCTCGCTCGTCGTCTACTCTGTCCTCGCCGGATCCGTTTCCCTGAAGAGAGTCGACTTCAAGAGTAAGGTTGTCGATGCCCCCGAGATCAAGGCCATCCTCGGCGACGGAGACGACAAGCTTCTGGCGCTGTCGGGCGCGCTGAGCGCCGGCCCCGGTGCCGACGATTCGATGCACGACGCGCCGGCGACCGCCACCAAGACCGCAGTCAACCTGACGACCTTGGGAACGACCACCGACCAGCCCGATGCCGAGATGGCCATCGACTTCTCGCCCCTCGCCCAGCTCGTCTCGAGCCTCTACAACGGCCAGTACAAGTACTTCTTCCAGGCTCTTGCCCAGGTCGAGGAGTCCTTCCTCACCCAGGACCGCTACCTCCACGAGCACAAGAACTGGTTCATCCGCGAGATGCGTCTGCGCGCCTACCAGCAGCTCCTGCAGAGCTACCGCGTGGTCGGCCTGGAGACGATGGCCACCGACTTTGGCGTCACCGTCGACTTCCTGGACCGGTGTGTTTTCTTCTTGCCACTCTCTTCATTGCACAGAATGCTGACCTAAGCCCCCCCCAGTGACCTCGCCAAGTTCATCGCGGCCGGCCGCATCCCCTGCACAATCGACCGCGTCAGCGGCAAGGGCGTCATCGAGACGAACCGGCCCGACGACAAGAACAAGCAGTACCAGGACGTCGTCCGCCAGGGCGACCAGCTCATCACCAAGCTCCAGAAGTACGGCCAGGCCGTGCGCCTAAGGGGAAGCGAGCGTGCGTAATCACCCAGGGGAGGGGTTCATGGGCAATATCTGGGGGGTCCCCTTTTGTTCACCATGAAATGCTATCGAGAGCGGAACGGCGCAGAGGTAGACAATCGCGGCGGGCGAAATAGAACGAAAGGGGTTTGAGCAAAAGAAACGTGTGCTACTACGACAACTTCTGTATGATACCTACGGATAGAACGAGCCAAAAATCGAGCAGATTCGATCTTGGCTTGGACCACTCGTCTCGATGCTCCCAGTGTGGTGCCACCACTGTGAGTTCCATGTTTGATACTACGGGGTCATAAGTCACATGAGCCACATTTCGGAGGTAGTTTTGGAACGGGATGTGTTCTATTCTCGCAAGCTATGCCAAGGCGTCATGAACCATGAAATCGCCCAACGAAAGTGCCCTCCCCCCCCCGGATGCAATGAAAACCAATTGACCGTCGGTCAAGATTGCATTGCGCCCACCTCGTCATCTCGTCCGTGTACTATCTCTCTCGTTTCACGTGACGTTCATATTCCCCAAAGATCTGCGATTAATCTTTCTCTTTTCTCGTAATAGGTATTTTTCCAGCCGCGCTCGCTATGCTAGCGAGCCTTTCGTTGTCTTCGTCCGAGCGGCCAGCCTCCTCGCACCCTTCTCTTTCTTTTGTAGTTTTTTGTCCTTTTATTTTGTTTCCCTACTCCGATCTAGGACCGAGAGTTGAGTCGCTTATTTGTACTTGGCAACAAAGTCCTTGTGGAAGTTGACGATGCGGCCGACCCACTCGGTGCCGGGGGCGAGGAAGGTGGTGCGGAAGTGCATAGTGCCTTCCTTCTGGCCGAAGCCGCTGCCGGGGACGACGCAGACGCCAGTGGCCTCGAGCATGCGCATGCAGTAGAACTCGTCGGTGGTGCGGCCCTCCTTCGCGGCAGCCTCGGCGGCCTTGGCGGGCAGCTTGATGGTGGGGAAGAGGTACATGGAGCCCTGGGGCTCGCCGCACTCGACGCCCTCCATCTGGTCAAAGGCCTTGTGCAGGGCGGTGGCGCGCTCACGGAGGCCGTTGAAGATGCCGTCGTACTCCTTGCGGTACAGCTCGTAGCTGGGCTCGCCCTCCTTGGGGGGGTTGACCATGAGCTCGACGATGCACTGGCCGATGACGGGGGCGCAGAGCGTGATGGAGACAAACTTGTAGATGTTGGCCTCGACCTCGGGGTCGAAGTTGACGAGCTCGAAGTAGCCGCCGCGGTGGCCGCACTCGCCGACCATGCCCTTGGAGATGGAGTGGAGCGAGGCGAGCTCGACGTGGTCGTACTTGCCGGGGGTCTCCTTCTGCAGCTTGCGCAGGACACCCTTGAAGGAGTGGAACTTGCCGACGAAGACGTTGGTCTGGTAGACCTCGTCAGCCATGACGACGAGGCTCTTCTCGGCGGCGAAGTCGTAGACGGCACGGATGTCGGCCTCGGAGAGGGAGGCGCCGGTGGGGTTGCCGGGGTTGATGATGACGATGGCGCGGACATCGGTGCCCTCCGAGGTGGCCTTCTCGTAGGCGGCCTTGATGGTGGCCAGGTCGGTGCCCCAGCCGGAGGCCTCGTCGAGGTAGTAGGGAACGCAGGTGGCGTTCAGGACGGAGAGAGTAGCAGTGTACAGCGGGTACTGGGGGATGGGAACGAGGACACCGCTGGAGGCGTTCTGGGCGATGATGTGCAGGAGGGTGTTGACGCCGGACGAGGCACCACCGGAAAGGTAGATGTGGGCAGGATCGGCGGGGAACCCGTCTCGGCCTGCAGGAAATCTCTGTCAGTTCTCAGGTCGGCGCAACTGGAGGAAGAGGCGACAGGCGCGACTCACGCTCGATGAAGCTAGCAATGCTCTCCTTGATGGCGGGGACACCAGCGCTGGCGCTGTAGGCGCCGACGGAGCCGACCTTGCTCAGGAGCCATTTGGCGCGGGTGATGACGTCGCTCTTGTAGCCGAGCTGGTTGAGCAGAACGTCCTCGTGCTCGAGGAGGAGAGGGTTCTCGAGGAGAGAAACGACCTGGCGGAAGAAGGTGATGGGCTTCTGGTCGAGCTGCTGGGGGTTTCCGATGTTGGCCGAGATGACATCGTCGAAGGGGAGGTCCTTGTCGCCCTTGGCCAGCTTCGCGCGGTACTCCTCCGACTTCACAGCGAGCTCGCCACGGACGGCGTACTCAGCAGCGACAACATGCTGGTTGATGTTGTTGACGTTCAACCGACGGGAGGGCGTGGACGACGACATGGTTCGATGGTGGGGTGATGAGCGACTGATGGTGCTGCTCAAGAAAAGTTGCCTGTGAAATGGCGGGGTATTGGAGAGGGAGATCTGAGGGGACCGCGGGGTATCTGTGCAAGAGTCATATAAATGTTAGATAAAGGGCTTCAACCGCGAAACTGTGGAGATCGTGACAGGAAGCACCTTTTTTTTTCTCTTTCGGTCTGCAGGATGGACAACAGCTCGGAGAATAAAATAATAAAAATAACGGGAGCCGCAGGAAAGTGGGAAAAGTAAAGCCAACGGAGGGGTGAAAGGGAAGGGGATGGGGCCGAGTTTTTGTAGAAAGCTTCCGTCCTGAAAGATGTCCGCAGCCACACTAATAGCTATTTGTTTGTTCTCTTGCACTTGTTGCACTTGCACCCGTCTGTACACGGCACACAGCAAGCTCTTCTTCAACGGTGGAGGGGTCAGGTCGAACCGGGAAGCCATGACCACCGCCAAACCCCTTGGTGGACGCGGGGGTAGCTATTCTACACCGGGTGATCTCCCGAAGTATTATTGACGGATTAAACGGGCAGAAGGAACAGGACGGCCAAGCGACGAAAATCAGCGCACCCCCATCCCGTCATCGTCCGATGCAGCATATTGGTCTGAATCAGTCTGCCCTTCAGCGAGCCATGTACAGACTCAGACTCGGACGGCTCCCATTTGGTATTAGCAATGGGAATTCGGTGGTAGCACCGAGCCACGAGACACAGCCCTGCATCTAGGGACCGGCTGGTCACAGGGCAGGACGAGACGGGAGAGGACCGGGAGGCATGGACATGGGCATTGGGCATAGCCATGATGAACCGCCGCGGCACGCTCAATGTTTCTGCGGTGCCGCGGGTTGCCTTGGAAGGGGTTGCGTTCGTTTGCCCCCCCTTTCCCTTTCCCGGGAGACAGCCAGCCATCCAGCACTTGCTGAGTCGTGCGGACCCGATGGTAGACGACAGGACGCGGATCAGACCCGACGTGTTTGCTTGCTCGCCTCAAAGCCGAGCGTCCGAAACCGGTGGTCGGCGGACAGGGGCCAGACGGGCCTGGGTCCTCGCGGTCTGCGGCATTTGCGAGGGCATTTCGAGGCCGTGGGAAACCAGTGGCTGGAAGCGCGAGGAAGCGCGAGGGAAGAGGGTAAAAAAAGGATACAAGAGTGGGGTTCCCACGTGGGGTGTCGAGATCGGGTGTGAAGTGATTGTTGATCGAAAATACATTGTTTGTTTGCTCGGTGAAGCGAGTAGCGGACGGTGTAGAGGAGAGGTCCGCTGTAAGTGCAAGGTGCTGTAGTGCACTTACACTGTAATGCCAGCATCCATCCCGCCAGGCCCCTTCAGGCTTCCACAGCTGCCAACCAACAGAACCAACAGAAACAGCGGGCTCCCGCAGTATCAAAGCAAAGCAAAGCAAAGCAAACAACGACAACAAGTCGATGAAACTCGAGTCGAATCTGAAGCAATAATAGAGAGAAAAAAGCATAGAAAGCTTCCGCTTCTTCTGCGACGTACCGTTTGATCTGTAAACACTCATGAGCCTGACCTGGCTCGCTGCGACAACACACTGTCTGCTGGAACCCAGGGCCCTCGACGCCGCCCTGCACGCCGCCACCGTCCTCCTGCTGCTGAAGCTGCTACTGCTCATCGTTGCGGCTGTGATCGGAGACGCGGCGCAAACTCTCTCTGAGCTGGAATTTGTCGTGGTAATCGACCCGCCGCTTTCGAATGTCTCGACGTCGAATTAAGGCGAGGAGCTTGTCGGGGACAAAGAGTCGCCACGAGACGAGTCGCCCTCTGCTTTCGGATGCGGCTGTAATACTGCTCAACAAAGGGCAGTTTCTCGAGATAGTGCGATACGGGAAACAGAGGTGGTGAAGAGGAGGAGGTAATTAGTAGATAGTATGTAGAGAATAAACCCGAGAGAAACTCTACGGAGTGCGTCTTAAAGTCTCGAAAACGCAAGCAGGCAAGACAGGAAGGAGGCACCCGTTCCTCTTTATTTGCCCATGGAGGGAGGTGTGTTAGTCGCTCACCCATTTTCCCACCCACCTTCTTCCTTCTTCCTCCCCGGCACCTTGCTTCTCACCTACACCGCGCGCTACTTGGGTGTGCTACCTGCCTACATAATTGCCCGTTGAGAGAGAAACACCAAGCAGCTGCGAGATAAAGCGGCCTTGCCCCGGACCTCCTGGGCCACCCGCTGGAGTCTAGGCCGCCGGCCAGTCGGGGTGTGACTCCTCCTCGCGTCCTCGCGATAAACGCCCATCCTTGATCTTTTTTTGCGGGCTTGGGTCCGACGAAGCGGCTGCTCCTGGGGTGTGCCCGAATGCAAGGTGATGGTGCGCAATGAAAATAAAGTAAAGATGGCGGCTGTCATGCTCACCGCAACCCACCCCATCCCCATCCCACGGCCATCCATCCGAACTACAGCGTTGATGGGCGCCGGCAGCGGGCGGCGGTCTTCGTCCGTGCTTTGGCCAGAGTTCCAGGCCCGGAAAGCCATCGCATCGATGGGAAAGCTCTCCATTCGGACCCTGGACGTCCCACCGTCCAGCTCCGTTGTTCGGACTGTCGACCTCCTCTAAAGCTTCGGCGACTTGTGAACCCAGCCGTAGTAGCGATGCCGTCCTTCCGCCGCCGCATCACCGTCGTCATCCTCATGCCGCGTCTCAACCCCCTCACGCTGGCTTGGCCGCTTAAAGCCGAGTTCACTTGACTAATATTGTGTCAAAAAATTGAGACATCTCCATCCATCCTCAATGCTTCGGCCGGGGTACCAACCTCCATAAGTGTCGATACTGAGTGCCAGCTGGCACCGGCTGAAGCCGACCTCTAGGTTACCTAAGGTCAGCGTCTCTAATCCACACCGAGAACTCACCGAAACATACGGACCCACATTGATCGGTGAGCGGTCCTTTTTTCTGCCGACGACACCTCCGGGCGCCCATCGCAAAATTCCCGGGGTCCGCGTACATCGTCCCAGATCGCCTTCAAGCTCGAAGCTCCCCGTTGCGCGGCACCAACCTCAAGATGGCCAAGAAAGGTGCGCAGCTCCCCCATCCCGCAAGCTGCGATAAAAAGCTAACAAACCCCCAATAGTCAAGTCCCGCGTCCAGATCGTCCGGCTCCTGTCCATGGCCGCGACCGGTTACTTCTACACCTTCAAGCGCCTCCGTACCGCGACGCCCATGAGCATGCTGAAATACGACCCGATCGGTACGACCTCCCTGCGATACCCCCAACCTCCCATGGCATACAATTGCCCTTGGCCGTACTGCGATGTCGATATTGGAGAGACGGGGCTAACTAGCAAGCAGTGCGCAGAAAGGTGCTATTCCTGGAGCAAAAGAAGAAGGGCAAATGAGCCATCCGATCACAACTGCTACGAATCCATCTGTAACAACATTGATATCATCATAAACGGCGTTTACGGCGGCATGCAATTGGCCATCGAGGACATCATAGCACGGTCACAAGCGACCGGAGGAATGCAACCTGCCCACGGACACGAGCAGAAACCCCGTGGCATCCTGTGCTGGGGTCAAGAAAGCTTGGGCATTGGTTACCACATTCTAGGTGTATATTCTACCAAAACGTTGCAACAAAAAGAGTCCCCTCGAAATCACTTCTCCGATCAGGCCGCGCCCATGAAACCACATGCTCCGGCTCCAAAAATTCGTTCAATAAGTGATGTATCGATGTCACTCAAGCAATCACCTCAACACCCGCTCATTCATCTTCAGGGGCCGGCTTGCTCCCGTATGTTTTGGTGATGCGCCGCTTCGATGAAGACGGCTTCTGCTGCTGAGCCCGGGATCGTGTCTCGGCAGAGCCTTGCTTGACATCTGTCTGCCCATCCTCATGTGTGTTGGCCTGGCCCTGCTGGGCAGTGGTTGGACCGTTCATGCCTTGCCGAAAGTGATGTGAGGTATGATTATTCTTTGGCTGGCTGTCCGTGTTCGGCATGCTGTCCCTGGCGCTCCGGCTTACTTTGTCCTTCAAAAGACCATCGTGGCCATCATCAGTGGACGATGACGAAGCCACGCCGTCGTTGTTTTCGGCATGATAAGGCTTCATTCGCTTTGCAATTCGGTCTACGAGGGGCTGGCTCTGTCGTTTCTTCGTTCTTGGCTCCGCGTGGATCTGCACACGGTTTGCTCCCGTCTTGCCCCAATCACTGGGGCCTGGTAGTTCCGAACTTGACGGTCCCGTCCCGCCGAGGTCACCTACAAGACTGGATCTGGCGTTGGCGGTCGTCTCTTGGCTTCCTCTCGGTGCGCTTTGGACAGGCCGGTTGAACTTGGAGCGGCTGTCGTGGTGGGTCAGGCGATAATCGCTGGGAGACTCGGCTGATCCTGATGAGGGCACATCTGCAGAGGAACGGTTGCGGAGGATGCTCTTCAGACCCGACGCTTGGTTTGACAACTCTCTCCGCTGCAGCTTCTCTTGGGCTACCGAAGGTGGTAATGAATGCCGGGGTACCTCTCCGATAGGACTGCGGATGACCAGCCGTTTGGAGGCTGGTGGCGTGTCTGGCACCATTTCATCGGATGCGGGAAGGACAATGACATTCGCTGCGGCTGCTTCTTCGTTGGGACTTCTATCTGGCTCTTTGGGGGCCTGTGACTCTTGATCGCCGGACTCTGGCGCTCTGTCCGTCTGCGATCTTTCCGAGCCTCCAACTTTCCTTAGTGGGGAGGACATGTCTTGCGATTCCTGGGTGTCGACCGTGCTGGAGTCTTGCTGCGTGGCTGCTATCTTTTCGGAAAAGGCGACAGCCATCAGACCTTTCACTTCCTGATAGACTTTCCCACAGTCGACTAGTTTGGGTCGGCTGGCTCTGATGAGTCTCCAGATTCCGTCAATCTCGTTCTGCTGTTGGCGCAGCTGTTCTCCGGTATCCGGTGTCTCGCGATCCCGAAGCTTGAGCGTGAGATTCACGATTCTCTGCTGGGCAATGGCAAGCTCCTTCGTGAGTTTCGAATCTCCCTCCTTCTCCAGTCCGGCAAACTCGGACGCGGCTTTGTTAAACCGCTCTTCCAGCACCTTCCGGGCTTCTTCCGAGCCCCTGTATAACAGCTCCAGTTCTCGATGCTTTTCTTTGTACGCCGCAGCAAGGTCGCGGGTCGCGGAGATCTTGCTCTCCTCCGAACTCTTGAGGGCATTGCTTTGCTGACGCAAGTCCTGCTCGGCCTTCTGCAACTTTGCGCCGAATTCTCTCTTTTCGGCCTCGTGAACTGCGAGCTTGGACTCGAGTTCGCCTTGAAGTGTTCCCAACCGAGCCTCGCTGTCGGCCAGTCGTTGCTGTGCGGTGAGCAGCTCCTCGTCTGAGGCCAATCCTTTCGAAGCAAGCTCCTGAGTCGTAGAGAAGTCTTGCACCTTTTGGCTCAGCTCGGCGACCGCCTCGATTATCTTCGATACTTGGACCTCCCTCGACTGCAGGCTCTCCACAAGTCTCGTATTCTCGTCCTTGTTCTCGGAGGCCTGTTGCAGCATTTGTTCTTGCTGGGTCTTGAGTTTAGCCTGGATCAGACTTGACTGGTCATTCAAAGTCTTCTCGAGGCTTTCAATTTGGTCCTCGATGCCTGAGCGTCCTTCTGCTGCTTGTGACATCTCACAGACAAGCCTACAAAGTTGTTAATGGAGGCAGAGTCTGAGGGTGAAGAATCACCAACCGGGACATCATCTGCTCCTGCAAGACCCTCAAGTATCCCTGGATCTCTTCCCTGCTCGGTGATGGCTGCATGGAGGATATCAAATCGGTAATCTCGTCCAGTCTGCAGCAGTTAGCATCTTTTCCGGAATCACCAGGCATGTAGGAGACTCACTTGTCTGTGATTTCTGGTTGCTCGTCGGCAGTCTGCTTGGTCTTCTCATCCAGTTTGTCAAGTGTTTCCGAAATGCTACTCATCTGTGCCTCCAACCGCCGGAACGAATCTTCGCGTCCCTTGCTTTCAGCGAGCTGGGCCTCCAGGTCCTTGGCTCGGCCTGCTTCTCGGGTCAAATCTTCCTCGACCCCCTCGAACTTCATTTTCAAAGTCTTGATATCGAGAGCAGCTTTTGGCTTGTTAGATCTCGTTGCTTTTCCAGGCGAAACGTGGCTCACCTACCGTTGGATACTTCTTGCTCGAGGAGAGCTTTTCGGGCATTGGATGACTTTTCTTGCATTTCGCGGGCGTGCCTCTCTCTGTCCACGAGTTGTTGGAGGTCTTTGGAAGCAGCCTCTTGCTCTTGTCTCACTTCTTTGATTGTCTGCTCGCATTTTGCCTGGGTCTCCCGATAGAGCTGCTGGTGCTCGTCAATGGCCTTGTTGAGGAAGTCTCTGTACCCGCGAGCCTTTTCCTGCAGCTTTTCGAGGCCGGACTTGGACGTTTGAAGCTCGGCCTGTAATTTCAGCGATGCATCCTTTTGCTCCTTTCGCTCCTCTTCCACGCGAGACAGTTTATCCTGCAAGTCCTGCTTCTGGCGATCATGCTCCATTGTTCGTGCAGTCAACTCGGCGTTCACCTCCCGCAGTTGGTGGGCCTCAGCAGTCAAAGACTTGCGGTTTCTTCGTTCCTGAGCATACCACGCTGCTAGCTCGTTGATACGTTCGTTTTGATACTCAATTTTCTTTTCGAGGCCCTTAATACAGTTTCGGTACTTGGCGTAATCTGTTTTTGACTCCTGAAGCATGTCGTTGAAGCAGCCGACGACCAGCTCAAGCTGCTGGTGATCGCGCTGCACGGGCTTCTCGGGGTCATGGGGCTCGGCCTCCCCATTATGAACCTCCCCATGCACCTCTGAACGACCAGCACTTGAAGGTCGATGGTGCGAAGCCCTTCGACGTCGAGACGTATTCGATCGTGGAGAGGCACCATGGGTGTGGTTTTCTGCAAGCGGGCGAGATACTTGTGATCGAGGTACTCGATGCCGCTGGTGCTTGCGGGCAGTGGTTGAAATGGACCTGTTTCCGGATGCTAGGTCTTGTGGCATTCCAAGATCACCAACGGGAGTCTGCGGACGAGTCGGCCTGGAGAGGCGCTCTTTGCTCACTCGGTGGATCTGATGTCGATGTTTGCGAGTTACCCCAGCAGGTGTACGGTTGTCTTGAGGATGCGAAATTGTCTCTCGTGTTGGGGTTCGAGCAGATCGAACAGGTCGGTCAGGAACTGGTTCATGTCGCTCAGCAGTCCTGACGTCTTCCGGGACGGTCTGGCGATCCGGCATGGAATCCTGTGGCTTCGAAGACTCTTGGTCAATCAGGCTTTGATCTCGGTCATCATGAAGGAGCTTATCAGCATCGGAAAAGGGGCGGCTGCTAGCTTCCTTTGTTGGCGGACTTTCGTGATGCTCAGATCTAGCCCCATGATATTCTAGTGGCTCTCGGCCTTGAGGTATATTCAAGGATACAGACCTCGAAGTAGACGGCGTCGGAATTTGACACTGGGGCTCAATCTCCTGTCCCTCGGGTTGTGGGAAATGAGTACTGGTAACGGTGGGGTTCTGCGGATTTACAACATCATGAGGAGAGCGAGCAGTCGGCTCGTACCGATTGGCGTCTGGTCGACCCGAACGGTCCGGTGGGAGTCTTCCGGCTTGCGGACGGACGGCATCGGGACCTGTAGTATGTTCCACAGCCAGGGCGGTTGGGTTCTGGATCTGCCTAGGAGCTTCCAGGGGGATGGACGGTCTGTTTTGCGGTCCAGCGAAATGGTTGGGCCTGAACTTCGGCTGCGGCGTGAACGAAGGGTCCACGGCTCCATCTACGATTGCGAGGTAGGAAGCAATATCTGCGTCGAAATCTTGCCCAGCTAAGGTTCCTTGAAAGTTTGCAGTATTGTCGACGGCATCATAGTTGAACGGATCGCCGAAGGAGTCTTGAAGTCTCGGCGGCGCTGTTGATACTGGAGCACTAGATGGCGAGTGACGGCTCGGGACGTTGCTCCTCGGCGAACGGTTGGAGCTAGATCCTCTGGAGCGATTCGTATGTCTCCTGGAGGAGGGATCGGACACGGCTCCGTCCCTATGGAGAGGATCGGGGCTGGATAGTTGAGCCATACCGACGCTGTGGCCCAAAGCCACGGCAAAACTGAGAGGATGATGTCAGTCCAATGCTAATGCCCAGGAGAAAGGAGTCTCGTGGCAAAAGGAGCGCGGCCAGGAGGCCAACGGGAATGAGGATGTCTGCAGAGAAGTGTCTACGACGTCGGATCAAGGTACTTGATAAATACCCCAGAAAGGTGGCCATCGCCTCAGGGGAAGGAGCCGAGAGTAGAGGGCTTACATCTGCAGGCATGACGGGGCAAACTTGCTCGCATCGGAATGCATCCCTCATGGCTTCGTGCTTCAACGAACCTGGAGCAGTCACGAATTATCGATGTTGTGATGTGTTGGGGGAAGGACCAGGCGAGCTCCATTCGTGAGTCCGTCTTGGTGGTTCCCGCCTGCCGGGAGACCGCGGCGAATCCTTGTGTGAAACTATCGGAAGGAACCATCCTCGATGCATCGCGGGCAAGCACTTTCCAAAAATGATTCTATTAATGCTGCTTGAAAAGACGCCCTTTCCAGACCTACCTACTGACGTACCTGCCACCTACCGTAAAATGACGAATGAACTTGAGCCAGTGGAGATGAAGCAGTTGCATCTGACCTAGAGGCCTTTGGACTTCCACTTGCTTGATTTCCGCCAGGAGCCATCAACCTGTCTCCTGGACATCATCCTGAACTTGGAGACCATAACACGCAGAGACTTGTCTCAATCCTGGGAAATTTAGCCCAACAACAGCAGAAAGGCCGCTTCTTGGACCAATGCCAGACGGAAAACGAAGAGAAGGAGACATTGGTCAGTGACCGTGACCCTGGCTGCTGCCACGTACATGCAGTACCAAGCTCACTCAATCGTGCGGCAGTGTTCGGTGCGCTTTGGAAGGCAGCTCGCCACCGTCAGATCAAGTCGAGACCGAACCCCTCCAGATTGATGCCGGAACTCTGGAGATCCGGTGGAAAAGTGCTGCATCTGGAAATGGCCCGGTCACTCGACCTCCGGCCCCCGATCGACCTCCGGCGCGCCCTCTGCGAGTGGCCGACCCGGTGCCACAGCCGAAGCCCCAACGTAACGCTGGACAAAGTCGTCCGCCGAGGAAGTCGGCCAAGGCCCGCAGTCCAATTTTAGAAACCCCCAAGTGAAGCCAAGGGATGCCAAACCCGCTTAAGAAGCGACATAACGGTAGGCGAGCGGCAACTGATACCTCCAAGGCATCATCGCCAGAACCCAGAAGGGCACCGCACTCTGGCCGGGAGAAGATGCCGCTTCGAGACGGCAATGGGGTGCTCCTCCTCGTCCTCCTTGTTCTTTCCCTTCTTGCCCAAGCAACGTCGTGATAGTGACGAGTCGTGCAGGTGTCGTCACAGAGAAGTCAGCCACTGGCAACGACCTCGATGTCAAAACCTCCGAATCAGCATCCAGAAGCCCGCCGTCACAGCGCATAATCACCTAGTGGGAGAGCCAGTGCAAGTGCCCTCCCCCGCCCGATCACACAATTAAGTCCGCCGATATTGCAGTTGCTGCCGTGACCGGCGGCGTGCCACGGCCCATCATTGACTCGATGCAGCCACCCAGATGTGCTGACAGATGGACAGATGCAGATGGTGCGGTGTGGTGAGAATGGAAATCCCCCCCAGAGGTCGTGATTCCGGGCCCCCTACCCCCCCTGCGCCCCTAAAAATTCGCCCGTGCCGCCGCACCCCGGGCCACCGCCGCTGATTGGCCGCGACACCCCGGCCCCAATGTGAAAGCGCCGTGTGCCGGCGCTTCGAGGCCGCTCAACACCAATGGGAGCGCCGCGAGCCTATTTCGACGGTCCCGGGCTCAGACGTCCTCCCATGGCAACACAGCAAAGTGCCTCGACAGGCACGGTTCCTGCTTCGCGGCGGGCCCCACGACACGCACAAGTGCCGTGGAAGACACATGCATATCTACGGGGTCCAATGGTTATCACCTTTGTTACAAGAGTGAGGGAGGGGGGTCGATAGGCGCTGACTCTCGTGTTCCTCTGGCCCATTGGACATGTAAATACTGGGTTGGGCCACATTCGTGGCGCCGGGTATCCTTTCGATATTTTTTCTATCTCTCTCTACTCATACGATTCTGACGCCGTTTTTCTTTTCCTATCCTGCCTGTGTCTCTCCGCCTCGAATCCTCCTAGCCTCTTAGACTGCCCTCTGTGAGCGGCAGGCAACCTGAGCACCATGACGGCCACGAGCACGAATTACTTCCCTCTGGCGACCGAGACGTACTATCCAGATGTCGCCGGCGATGCCAGCTCCGCGGTCGGCGTCGACAACGACGCCGGTGCCTCTGGCGACAGCCCCGGGGCCGTCGGGCTCTCCCACAATGCGATGATTGCCATCATCGTCGTCGTCTCCGTCGTTGGCGCCCTCGGAAGTATGCCACAACAAAAAAACACCCAAAACGCCTAGAACGGTTGTGCTGACCTTTTACTCGTACAGTTGGCATGGCCGTGTTGTTCTATATTGCCAAGAAGCGCGAATGGAAGATCCGGGAGACCATGCGCAAGTCCGCCAGGAAGGTCGTCACCGCCCTCACGCCGCGAAGGACCGAGTTCCCGAGGTCGGTCAAGGAGTCAACCTCGCCTCCACGCAGCCACCGAGGCCGCTACAAGCTCGACGACGTGCCGCCCACTCCGAGACTTCGCCCCGAGGATCTGGAGAAAGGCCTGGCCCAGGCGGAGTCGAAGCGGAAGCTCATGAGGTGGGGTCGCAAGTAAACCGGAGGCTCGGGTCCGCGGTGATAGGGTCGAAAACCGCCAACTGGCTTGGTGTTGGTCTAATGGTTCGTTTGCTGGGGCGGTTGGAGACTGAACGAATGACGAATTTTGCTGTTGGCAGCCGGGATCTGCTTGGCGTATAGAATTGCCCCCTTTTCTTGTACTATTACTTTTCGCCCGTGGAACCTTGGGCAGCCATCTTATATCCTTCTGAAGGTGTTCGTGCTTGCGCTTCTTCTCGCATCGGATCGCTTGTCCCTCGGCGTGCTCTGCTCCTCTTGCTGCGGCGGACCGCGGCTCTTCTTCTTCGCCTGCGGGACGAACGTGACCTGCTTCTCGCCGTAGCTGTCTCCGCGGCTCGTCTTGGCGATGCGTCCCGACTTTTGCACTCTGGAACCCAGGGCCGTGTCCTTGACCCTGCCGCCCTTCTGCGCGGACGACGACACCTTCATGGTCACGCCCTCCTGGGCCCTGCGCGCCTCGTCCTGGGCTCTCTTTCCGAGACCCACCTTGGCGGCCTCCACAGGCTTGGCAGCAGCGCTGACGCCCACCTCGTGGCCGTCGCGAGCAGCCACGGTCGTGCTGGGGTTGAGAGCGCGGAACTCGTAAGAGGTCTCGTCGATGGCGAAGGCCTCGTCCTCGAAGAGCTTCTTGAAACGGTCGTCGCCGAGGATGCCGGCCTTCTCGTCCACGACCTCTCTGTTCTCCTGCTTCTTGAGCAGCTTGTCGACGAGCTTCTGGTTGACCTTGACCTTCTTGTTGCCTCTGATCCTGCTGGCGCGCTCCTTCTCGACCTTCTCCTTGATGCGCTTCGTGCGCTCCTCCTCCCACACGTACGGGTTCGCGATGAGGCGGGCCTGCTCGTAGAGCTTCGAGGCCACGAAGTAACCGTGCATGTACGGCCTGAGCAGGTTGGTCTTGCCGATGAGGTGCTCCAGGCTCAGTTGCTTGAGCTCCGGCAGCGTCAAGAACTTGTAGTTGTCGTACGTCTCGGTGCGGACCTCCTCGGCCATCTCCTCGACCATGTTGTCCAGGAAAGAACACCACCGGGGGGCGGGACCCAGACTGGGGATGAAGAAGGAGTGCTGCGACTTGCCTTCGTTGGCGGTCAGCAGCATACCGGTGTCTTTGCACCAGGCACTAGTGATCGGTCAGCGGCGTGTTCGTTGCGTGGGGCAAGCGAGCAGAAAACTTACATGTCGTTGAGGTCCACGATGGGCTCCACAGAGGTCCAGGGCGTGCCGTCGTTCTCGTCCCAGATCTTGATGATCCTCTTGTCGGCGGAGAGAATCTTCTTCTCCTGAGAAGCGGTCGTCATGTGAATCAGCTTCTTGATCGCGAAGCCGTATCCCTGGTCCTTGCTGAGGAGGGGAACCGGGCGACGCAGGTCGAAGAGCTGCACCATACCGGTGGCAGAGCCCGTGGCGATGGACAGTCCCGACGCGTTGTAGTCGAGGGCGGTGATGGCACCCTCCTGGCAGCCGAGGCGTGCCACTCTGGACTTTGACCTGGTGTCCCAGAACTCGACCGTGCCGATCGACGTTCCAAAGGCAGCCAGACCGTGGGACCCCTCTGCCATAGCCGCACAGTTGACGCTTCCGGCCTCGATGCTGCCCTGCAGACCAGCACCCTCCTCGTCGCCGCCGACGTCGATCTGGAAAGACTTCATGAATCTGCCGACCTCAAGGTTCAGCCTGAAGACCTCGCCCAGGCCGTCCTGGTCGACTCCGACAGCCGGCACGAGCGCCTCGGTGGACTGCCTGTCGTACAGCAAATCTCTTCCGTAACGGGGTATCCGGATCGTGTAGTGGCAGCCCATGGGGGTGTGGAACTCGAGTCGTCGGTCATCCTGCAGAAGCAGAGTTTTCGAGTAGTCGGAGGAGAGGATGGTCAACTTCTCAGTCAGAGAATTCGTGTGGCGCGCAAAGGACAGCGAGAGCTGCGGGAGGTTGTGGACGTGGATCTGGGGCTTGTACGTTCCGGCACTGACGGCCCAGTCGCCGTCCTCGCTGACGCGGATGCATGTGCTCGCCTCTTCGAATTCGAAGTCCTGGAGCAGCTCGACTCGGTTCTGGTACTCGGGGTCGTTCTTGAGCGATCGCTTTCTGCGTCTCGCCAGCCAGTCGGGCAGCGGCCTCGAGGTCGAAGCTCCGGAAACGGTGTAGACCGGCACGGTGCCGGGGTTTGTCAACTGCATCTTGGTTGTCGGAGACCGTGGGCGAAGTTGAGGTTCACTGACGGGTGCTGCGCGACGGTACGACGAAGAGTGAAGGGAAATCTGAGGCCGAGTGGGAGCCAGCGAGAAAAAAAAGTTCTGATAAGATAAGCCTCCGGTGGACGCTCCAGTGTCGCGCCGCCTGGCCCCACTGGTAATGGATGTCTCGGTGAAGCGGTGGAAAAGTAACTCCTGTCTCCGGCTGCCGCTAAGCGTACAGTGTAGATACCTAAGTACACGGGCTAGATGCCCCGCCGAGCGGAATGGATCAGGCGACGCTGCATTAGCGTCCATCCCGGTCGCTGCTCAGGGACTCTGGGCCAAAAGGCGGCGGTGATTGGCCAAATCGCACCACCGACTTCCGACGGGACCCAGCGGGAGACCCTGTTAGTGCCACCACCACAGGCCTTCAGCCGAACGAACTGCTGCGCTTCCCTGAGGATTCCCCGTGTGTTCAGTGACCGTGCGGAATTTCCGTCGCTATCCCGACCCGGCCAGACGTGGCTGAACACACACAGCAATCATTGCGATAGCCTTTGCAACCCTCATCTCCCAACGACGGCCTCGGCGATCGAGCATCGAACACTCTTGCGCGAACCATCACGTTGCTCGTAGCCTCCCGAAACCTCCGTCGCTGATTGCCCGACATTCCCGGAACAGTCTTGGACTCGGTGGAATCCGAGAAGCCGGTGCCTTGGTCGCGTTTCCGACCCATGGAGATGGAGTCGATGACTTGGCGAATCCGAACAGACATCCCTTCCGACAACATTTCGAAATACCAAATTAACCCCAATCGATGCCGAGACGACAATACTCGTTTATGACTGCTTCCTCCCGCAACTAGATTGGCTCCAGCGGCCCTTGGGAGCTTTAGCGGCTAGAGTTGATGTTGCGATACGAAACCGATCCCGCCGCTACGAGACTCGACAGTCGATATGGACGCAAGCGAATACGATACTAATACCTTATTAAATGTGCGTTGATGCGGTGTTTGCATCGAGTTGTCGTCGCTGACGTGTTTGGTCGCAGAATAACATCTCGTCGATCGGTTTCCGGGTTTATGAACCGTCTCAGGAGCAGGCGCAAACCTTCCCCTCGGCAGCTGCCGACATCGAGAGCGAACTGCGGAGCCGCGGCCACATCGTTCACTACGATGCGACGAGACGCGTCGTCTGGTATTTCCACGTTTCGAAGAAAGATGCGGCATCCGGCGGCGACGGCTATGGAGCCTTGGGCAATACGGTTGAAGTCGCTGGCTCGACCCTGCTGATGGTCGAGGACGGCTCGTTCGAGCCCATCAGCCTGTTCAGGGGCCGCGCTCCCGGCCAACAGGCGTCGAACACGCCCACGAGCTCCTCCTCGACCAACTCGGCCCTCGATTTGTCGCTCCGAAACCCGCAGGCGTCCGGGCCGCCAAGCTCCTCCGACCCCGACTCAAAACCCGCCTCGACCGGTTCCGACACGAAAGGCACCGGTTCCGTCTCCCTGAAAGATGCGTACGAGCAGTTCATCACAGCACTCCTGTCGACGATATTGGCTTCGTTCTGTAGCCGAATTTCGGCGATACCCGTCAACCATCGAACGGTCCTCTTGCCGTCTAAAGTATCGCGCGACAACCAGTCGGGCCTTGCCTTGGACACCGAGTCGGCGGTCATTGGAACGTTCCGAATCTACCTGACAACAACGGGCGCCTTGGTCATGAGCTTCTCTGTGTCGTGCTGCGAGGGTCTTTTGTCGGTGAATGAGCCGGCGAGTCCGGGGCAGATCGTCCTGGGCTCCCAGTTATTGGCGGCTCCGTTCGGTGTTCTGGCAAACTATCAAGGGTTCATGGGCGGGGGCTTATCATACCCGGAACTTGGCCTAGGGCAGACGCCAGACACACAGCTTTGGAGAAGCGCGGATGCTAGACCGTCGCAATGGAGAGAAACGTGCATCAAGATCCTTCAATCTCGTGGCATCTCTCCCGCCCTGCTTCAGTCATGCCCGTGGATTGCGCTCCAGATGCTTCGCCGAAAGCCCGGCGACCCAAAGACTGAGGGTAAAGCAACGCCGCTGCTCTCGACCCTGGCGACGGTTTCTTGGCCAGCAGTCCTCTGTTTCCGGAAAAAGTCGGTTGTGCTGGCGCGGAGCCATGGCCTTGGCGATTCTCCCCTATTGGCAAACGAGGAAACATCCGACTTTTTGAACGAGGCCAAAGGTTGGTTCCAAACGGGGTCTGACAGAGACGAAAAGGTCAGCAAACGGAAAAAGGAGCGAGAAGTAGCCCTGGCGAATCAAGCTTCAGCTGCGGCTCCGCCACAGCAACCGAACGGTCATTCTCCTCTGGGCCTCAGGAGGGCGAGCAACGCAGCGGCGGTGGGCGCGATGTACCCAACACCACCAGACGGGGTCCAGAACTCTCTGGGAATCACCCCATCCATCGATGGCACCACGTCAAGCCCGGGCGCCCCGAATGCGATGGTGGCAATGGTCGACATAGACACGGCCATGGCCGAAACCGCCGCCCCCGATCCAGTGATGGCGAACAATGGTCACCACGGAGAGTCATACGGCGAGGGATGGACCGCGAACGATACTAAGCGGGAACGGGCGGATTCTTTCCTGGGTGGCGAGGGCGATAACCTCTTCGGGGATATCGGACCAGATATGTTTGGCGATGCCGATATAACGGACGCCGACTTCAGCTTCTTCGACGAACAACCCGGCGACGACCTGGATCTTTCTGGTTTGCCCGATATGGGTATGCCAGACGCGCCGTCTATGCCCCCTGTGCTGGCGCCTCCTGCGCCCGACCCTGCCAAATTACAAGCTCCTCCAGTGGAAGAGACGAAACCTGAGCCAGCGCCCCCAATCTTTGCTAAGCCTGAACTGAAGCATGCCAGGAGCACTCTGATGGACGAAGGCAAGCAGAGGTTCAGTGTCGAAAAGACCGCCGGTGTCAAAAGAGAATCCAGCCCCTTCGACCCGGATACTGTGTTCAAACGGGTTCGCGCCTCTCTGGGAGACATTCGTTCCACACCGAACAAGACGCCGCCACGGAAAGGAAGCATCTTCGATAGCGTGGACTTCGACCCGGTCTTGCCTCTTGTCAACAAAAAGTACGAACAGGGCGGCCGGTTTGACCCAACACCGCAGGTTGCACAACAAGGGCCAAGTACGATTTCGATCCTTCAGGGCCCGCCTACCACAGATTATCTCCGACGACATGGAAAGCAGAGAAAACTTTCCAAACAACCCGGTGAAACAAGCGCGCTGATCCGCACAATCACGGGCGGTCTAGAGAACACAGCAATTCATGCGAGTCCAGCAAAGGCAGACGATCTAGCCTCGGACGCCGACGATATCAGTCTAGTCTCGGATCAGGACGATTCCAGCGCGACTACAGACGAGCCCGCGTCGCCATTCAAGTCAAGCATTAGGAGGTTGAACTTTGAGGACGATGTCGTGTCCCACGTCACTTCCCTGAGGGACATCGAAGCTGCCGAGGATTCTGATCCGACGCTGGCTCTAGACCTACCCAGGCTGGCCAAGGCAGAGGCCTCAGAGATGTCCATCACAAAGTATTTCGAGGACGCCGAGCCGCTGCCGATTCATCTATCGCTTCCCGATGAGGATCTGATCACCATTGCCCAGATCTTGACAGAGCAGGCGGTCACCGGCAACCTGAGAGTGCGCGACTCACATGCCAATACTCTGAACACCGCTGTCGGCTCAGAGACACGCCGCCAGCTGTCATCCCTCGGCCGAACCGCTCTGCAGACCTTGCGCGACGTCATCCCGACCTGCCTCGGGGAGTTCGGCACCTGCAACTTCAAAGGTGTCGTTGATGTTCCCGACGTGCCCTTGCTCGGACAGCCTAATAGGCTGCATCCGCGGCCGGTGCCGCCGAGAGATCCCAACGTAGCCGAACCGCCCAAACCAAACAACCTCTTTGCGATCCCAGTCCCGCACATGGAGCTGCGGCGAGCGGACGCCAGACTCTCAGTGCTACCGTCAAGTGTACAGTTTTGGGAAAGTCTCGGCCTCGGTCCTGCGCAGGGAACGAAAGACGTCAACGCCGTCTGCGTGTTCCCCAACTGGGAGGGCATGACGGATGTCGCAACCGCATTTTTGGATCGGATGCGGAACGCATATGATCTATTGAAGTTGGGATCTTTCGAACGCTTACCGAACAGTGCCAAGGTCACCGATGGACTCGTGCCGTTCGAAGCCGACAAGATCGCCACGAGCCCAGGCACTGTCAGCCCTCACATCGTGGCAGGCCTGGGGGATCGTATGGAGGCCCTCAACCAGGCCCTTATTTCAGTCGACACTGCAGAGAAGAACTTTGTGGTGTACTTCGTCTACGCGCCTGACCATCCCGGGTCCATCGTCGAGGAGTGCACTGCCTTCCAACAGCTCTTCGAGATGCACAAGCGGTCGTTGACGGATCGAAGGCAGACGCCCGCCAACGAGCTCGTCTTGCAGCTGGTGCCGCTGGACTTCATGGCCTCCCCAACCGGCGTTGTCGAACTGCCGCCGAGCGAAGCCGTTAGGCTAGCACTGGAGACGTACGACCGGTGCACCCTCTTTGGCGGGCCGATGCCGTCGCCTGCCATCATGCTTGAGCAGTCACTGCCGCGAGGCATCGATTTCAAGCTCACCAATACTTCTTCGTCTTCCCTCATGCACGAAAATACATGCATTCATATTGCGTACGCCCAGAGCATCGATGAGAGGTGGATCACAGCGGCATGGACGGATAATAGGGGAAGCCAGCAAATGACAGCGTCCTACAACCTCGGGCGGAAGGGCAAGCCTCTCTCGACGCCCCTCAATGACGTATGCCACGAGATATGGGAGACTACTCACGACCTGATCTCGAAGTGGAAGGTCCACTGGCGGGTCATCATCACCAAGTGCGGCCCCATGGACCAGCAGGAGATCGTTTTCTGGCATGGTCTTGCTCAGACGGAGTCGGTGGCGACCGTCAGCCTGACGTTGATATCGGTCGACACGAACCCCTCGCTGCAGCTGGTGCCGCCGGCCGTCAGAGTGCCGGGAGCGGCTTCGTCCGCCTTCTACACGACGCCCGTTTCGACGCCGCAGGCATCGATTATGTCCCCCGAGCAGAGCGGAACCCCTGTAACGCCCATGAAGGAGAGCAACCCAGTCAACGCGGCCACGCCGGGAGGCACTCCGGGCGACGGCAATGCCGACCCGGCCGAAGGAGATGCCATCCTCCTCGACGTCACAGAGCAGACCTGGGGCGCGGTTCTTGCCCATCGCCTCAGCAACTCGTCGTCGGTGTGCGAGCTAAGCCCCGCTCTCGTCAGCGGATATCTTGTCAAGCGCGGAGGAACGAAGCTCGAGGACCCGCCGGTCGTCATGGAAGTCAACATCGTGCACGTGGACAGCAATCCGCGCATTTACGAGACCCTCATGAGGGAGATGCTCACTTATTTCAGGGGACTGAGCAGCCTGGCCCGGGCCAGGGGCGTTGTAGATAGGGCGACGGATATACGGCCTTGGCATATCGCGGCCGCGGAGAAGGGCGTCCGGGCATTATACCTTTTGATGTGATTTGAAAGAGACGGGGCGGTTTGAATGATAGACCTGCTTTTCGATACATGGGCCGGCGTTAGAACGGCGTTGGAAGTCGAGGAAATACCGATGGCAGAGAGAAGCATCCACGTAAGATTAGCAGAATTCAGCAATCACATACGCGGCAGCGTCGCTCGCCTATGTACAGCATGCAAACGTGTTGCCTGCAATCTAGGCAAAGGTCTATTCCTCATAAAGCGTTCATCTAAATAAGTCCACGCTCGACTTTTGTTCGTCCCATATAAACACCGCAATCTGGTTCCATCTAGCCCAGCTCCTGTTTCCCTTTCCAAAAACCTAAAAACACACATAAAAAGGCCTCCCCGTCGTCTGTTTCTTTCTTCAGTTCCAGAAGCCGGGGAAGAGGTACTCGACCCTCTTCATGGCCTCGGGGTTGCGGCCCTCGGGCTTGGTCATGAACTTGACGGCGCCGGAGGAGGCGCCCTCCCAGTGCTTGGCGAGGACCATGTCGCTGTGCTCCTGCTTGGAGAGCTCGTCGAGGACGCCGCCGACGAGGCGCTTGGCGTTCTCGCCGTTGGCGGCCATGTACTTCATGACCATGGCGACGTCGACGTCCTCGAAGGAGTGCCAGCAGTCGTAGTCGGTGGCCATGCAGATCATCTGGTAGGCCATCTCGGCCTCGCGGGCGAGCTTGGCCTCGGGCAGGGCCGACATGTTGATGACGCTGCCGCCCCAGGAGCGGTACATGTGCGACTCGGCGCGGGTGGAGAACTGGGGGCCCTCTGGGGAAGAAGCGTGTTAGCAGGGAGAAGAAAGAGAGAAGGCAGCTTTGGGGAGGGGGTCCTTATTTCACTCACCCATGCAGATGATGGTTCCCTTGTCGTGCAGGACGACGCCGTCGCCCTGCATGTGGGCGGCGCACTTCTTGACGACCTCGGCGAGGCCCTTGTCGAAGGGGTCGGCGAAGCCGACGTGGCCGACGACGCCGCCCTCGAAGAAGGTGAAGGGGCGGACGCCCTTGGTGCGGTCGATGACCTGGTCCGGGACGACGAAGTCCATGGGCTTGATCTCCTCGCGCAGGGAGCCGACGGCGGAGAAGGCGATGACGCAGCGGACGCCGATGGAGCGCAGGGCGGCGATGTTGGCGCGTGCGGGCACCTCGTGGGGCGCGAACTGGTGGTGCAGGCCGTGGCGGGCGAGGAAGGCGATGGGCACGCCGTTGTGCTCGAGGATCTGGATCGGGGAGGACGGCTGGCCCCAGGGCGTCGTCGGGTTCAGCGCCGCGACGGGCGTGTAGCCCTCCAGCTTGCCGAGGCCGGTGCCGCCGATGACGGCGATGTGGACGGGGCCTGGGAGGGAAAGAGACGGCGTTAGTTTGGTGCTCTGAGGTCCTTGGGGGATGTGCGCGCATTCGTGAAGAGGCGGCGAGAGTCGCGGAGATACTCACGGTCGAAGGTGTCGGGGAGGCTGGCCATTGCGACTGTGGAGCTGGTGTCTGAGGAAAAGAAGGTTTGTGAGATCAGAAGAGAAGTCTGGAAAACAGAGCAGACAGCTTCGAGTTTCGTCACCGGGTCAGGATCTGGGGGTTGCGATGCGATAGTGACGATGGAAGCAGCTCGGTGTAGCCTTTTTTCTTGACCCCGCCGAAATTTACCCCGCCATCCTCCAAGGTTCCATGATTGCGTTTCTTCAGTGCCCCGCCATGGCGCCGTCCCGACCATCCCGCTGCGCGCCCGCTGGACGGACCCCCACCATCAAGGACCAATCTTCGGTCCACGTGCTGACGATCCTCGTGGGAGTTTGAGATTCCCGGTCGCTCTTTTTCGGTACACTAGGTACTTGAGCAGATCCAAAAGATTGGCTGACTGTATCGTGTCGCAATTAGCCCCCCGAGGCGCTTGATGGTGTACTCTTTTCATCTGAGGTATCTAGCTCTCTAGACTTTTCTGCCGGTCTTCATCCGAACTCCAACCCTAGTACGTACAGACAAAAATGATGCTTCTATTCAACGCAAATCATGCTTGCCGCTTACTTACTCTCCTCGGCCGGGCGCACGGGCAGTTCCGTCTCCTTGGCCGCGCCGTCCGCGTCCTTCTTGGCGCCGCCGGGGTAGCGGGAGCCCTTGTCCTTGGGCTGCTTCTTCTTCTTCTTCTTGTCGTCCTCCACCGGCGGGTAGGCCTTCGTCGTGATCTCCTTCCACTCCTCAGACGCCTGGAACGCGGCCTGGATGGGCGCCAGGAGGTCGTTGAGAGCCTGGGTGACGGCCGGCTTCAGCAGCTGGGGCGTCAACTACGCGGGTGGTTAGCATCTGCCGGTTTCGAGTCTTCAAGTTGTCGCACTCACCACGTCGTTCTTGTAGTCCTCGTGCATGTCGGCGATGTTGGTGTAGACCAGGGGCTCCAGGCCGTCGCGCGTGCGCTCGACCTTGAACTCCTTCTTGCCCTTCAGCGTCGCCGCGGGGAGCAGCACGTACTCGACAAACGCCAGCACGCCGTTGCCCTCGGCAACCTTGGGGACACACTCAGCCTTGCGAAGCTTCTTCTGGACGACCTCGGGAGCGTCGAGGAGGTCAATCTTGCTGTCTGCAGCGTGTTGTGTCAGCCTCTAGCGTGTAGCCACCGATAGTGGAACAGCTCCTTACCAGGGTCACTTGAGCTCATCTTGCCACCGTTCAAGCCCGGCACCATGGGGTTGAGCAGATGCGCGCGCACTTTGTATCCGACCTTGGGCAGCCACTCAGTCGCCGCGGCGAACAGCTTTCTCTGGTCCATGCCTAAGGGAGTCAGTCAGGGGCAACCGATGTCTGCGAATGCCGCAACCCACCTCCGAACTGCGCGTCAACACCAAGGTGCTCCTCGTCGCACACCTGGAGCACGGGGTAGAGAAGACCACTCATGGGGGCGTTCTTGCAAACTGTCAGCCAAGTCCCAGCACCACGCGGGCGGTTCCTCTCACGTCTGACTGCTTCACCACCTCAGCGCCGGCCTTCTTGGCGTCCCTCTCGCTGATGAGCGAGCTCATCTTGTAGACGTCCATGATGTACTCGGGGCTCTTCTGGTAGGAGCTACCCAGGACGAACTTGAGCTTCTCCGTCGACACGCCGACGGCCTGGAGGATGTGTGTGATGGCGAACTTGTAGAACTTGGCGCGCTGCTCGACGAGCTCGATCGGGGCCTTGAGGTTGTCGAGGAAGCCGTGGATGTCGGCGAGGAGGACCGTCAGCTCGCAGCCGGCGGCGAGGAACTGCGCCAGCTTGATGGCGGGAACGAAGTAGCCGCAGTGCGGCCTGCCCGTCGTCGCGGTTCCTGCGGCGCAAAGGTGTCCCGGTTAGCCAATGCACGCCCGAGGTGTCGAAAATGCAGCGTCGGCAGCGTCCTCACCCCAGTAGATCTTCGGGTTGCGTCCCTCGGCCAGGATCTTCTCGAGGATCTCGGGGTTCATGATCTCGGCCAGGTTCTCCTGGATGAGGGCGAACCTCTCCTGCGCCTGGGTGCCCTCCGCCATGTTTACAATCGGTGTGAAGGTGTGGGTGTTGGGTGATCGAGGATGGAAATTCGCTTGCAGTCGACGTCGCGGTCTCGAGCGATCGTGTGGCGGCGGATTGGTTGTCTGAGGATCGTGGAACTAATTGTATGGCTTGAGTGACTCAGGCAGGACTCGTCGCACAAATTCGCGAATGGCGGCGGGCGTGCAGCGAAATTACCCCGCCGAGGGGACGACGTCGGAGGCCAGCACAGTGACGGCCGATAGAGGGGTCTACGGGGCCATCACCCCTGGCGATTGGTCGGCTTCAGGGGATCTCATAGAGGGGTTCGCTCCAAAATTTCACAGGGCTCCCAGCCCAGAAAAGCAGTCCCACCCCGATGTACAGGCTCGCTTTTTTTCGCACAGGATCCGAGTAAGACGGAAGAGCTTGAGGCGCTTGAAGCATGTATTATTTTATTGTTTACGATATGGACTTATGTATGATCTGGTGACCTACAGTGAATCTAGTATAGGCACTTTCAGGCTGGTAGAATGGCAAAGGTCGCATGAAGTTGAACTCGACTGGTCTGTGTGTATCTGCTTACCAATTTTGGCGCAAAAGGGTACCCGGAATACTTGCAGCGGTGAACCCGTCCTCAAAGTACCCATGGAAATTTTCCACCTTGCTGGTGATGCCCCGTCATCCCAGCGCCACCCAGACCAATAATCTCATTTCAAATCCCGTAGCAATTGTGATTTCGTTAAGCACGTTTTCCCTTCCTTGATATTCTCAACCAAACAAGTCTTATTCTTTGCAGCACAACCCAAGGACCACGAACATTTGGTGGCCCTGGTGCAAGCTTCTATCTCAAGCCAGCGTAGTCACTGCGCATCGCGGCGCAAACCAAGAAGCCCGGCTAGTTTCGCATTAACCACAGCACCATGTCTGCGGACACGACGCCGTCGCTGCCGGACCTCGACCTCGAGGATGGGACACCCGGCTATGAGACCATCGAGGAACGCTGCTTTTCGGCAGCACTCATCTGCCTCGAGGGGCACTACACAATCCCGCCCATGGGGCCTCAGACAGCGACGAGGGTCTCATCCATGATTGCCAAAACCCTCGAGAAGACGCACACCTTCAAGCACGTGAGGTACGCTGACCCCGTCGTACCCTGAGGGACCTTCAGACATATCTGACAAGAGTTAGGGAAACACTATCGCGGAACGTGGAAATCTGGATTTGGTTGACCAAGATTTTCGGAGCTGCCATCCCCAGCCTCACCACGCGCTCGGTAGGCCCGTTGTCGAGCCTTAATGACCCCGAGAAGGGCGTCACCCCTCAGGAAAGCACCGCCCTCATTGTTAAGAACCACCACAGCCTGAAGGATGACCTGTCCATCTTGAACAAGCTCATGCACATCGCCAGGAATCTGCTGGTGACATCAGAGCCCGAGGTACCGCAGGACATCTGCGCCGCCGTTCACTTCGACCAGATGGTGTATCAGACAATCATTCTCTGCGTGAATGTGACCAGCAAAGGATACGACGGGGAGATTCTGGACGAGACGTCGCGTGCCAAACTTAACGAGATCACGGACATGTACAAGAAGCTCCTCGTCACCTCGCTGCAGCAAGCTCACAACTGGACGGCCAAGAACGATAGGAACAAAATGTCCTTCTGGTATGACGTGCTCTTCGATGAGGATGCCCAGATCGACGACCCTCAGGACGGGCTTGGCGACAGCTCCGGCTTTGGCTTTCGCGTCGACGTGGCCAAGACGGAAATTCAGCACTGGCTGGAGCGCAACTCGAGGATGTGCGACGCGGCCCGCAAGCTGCTCAAGGACTACTCGCAAAACAAGTCTCACAAGCCGCCTGGCGTCCTCGCCCCCATAGCCCCCCTGGCCTGGAACTGGTATCCCGAGGGGCAGGTTAAGGTGCGCGCAGACAACTACAAGGAGGGCGAGCGCGTGGTGCCGTTGTGGGATCCCGAGATCCAGGACAAGTTCGAGCAGGACCGGGTCTACTGCAGGGTGTCGCGAGAGATCGACACGTGGTGGCTGCGCGCGAGGGATGCCAACTACGAGGGCTGGGTGGTGGCGATGCCGTCCGTCGATTTCGCCAAGCAGAGGACGGAGCACTGCAAGAACAATCTGCTGAACCGCTACACGCCCGTGCCCGTCATGCGGACGACGGAGGAGTCGGAGGTCGTCGAGATCGAAGAGTCGGAACAGGACCTGCCCGAGGGCGAGCCCGAGGAGTATGGCGAAGGCTACGACCAGATGGACAACCTGGATGACAACCTGGACGACATGATCGACGACGAGGACATCGACGATGACGAGTCGTACGGCGAAGGACCCCTGACCGGCCTCCTCACCGAGATCCCCAACATTCTCGATCCGAAGCAGATCGAGGCTCTCCACATGATCGTCAAGTCCTGCATCCTCGACTCGGCTGGCACAGGCCTCACACGCGCCGGCGAGAACCTCCAAAAGACGCGCTGCCGCATGTTCCTCGCTCTCGACTGCGGCAAGTCCCTTCTGCGCGAGATGCTCGTCTTCATCGCCGTCTGGGAGAAGGATGAACAGTCCCTCATCTTCCAGATCACGTCCCAGCTGATCGAGGCCCTGCACCACTCCGCGCTCGTCCCGTACGCCTGGAACTCCCTCCGCATCCCCAAGGACATCATCTCACCTGCGCAGACAGTCCTGCTCCGTCTGGTCAATCACATCTTCCGCAGCCGCATCAGCAACCCGCCCCAGGACAAGAAGGACCAGGAACGGGACGTGAAGCTGGTCATGTTCTTCTTCAGCTTCTTCCGCAGCCGCATCGTTCCTGAGTGCGTCGCCCTCATGCACCTCCAGGCCCAGATTCGGGAAGACAACATCGACCCGGCCGAGTTCCCCGTCGATACGTGGGACATGGAGCGCGCCAAGGACGGCCTGGCGCAGTACCTCGACTTCCTCACCACCGCCTCCGAGATCACCGAGTCGCGGAAGAAGCTCATCGAGTGGGAGGCCGTGTACGATCTCATCACCCTCCTCAACGGCCTGGAGGCCGGCGTCCCCAAGAAGCCTCTCGTCGACACCGTGCCCAGCCGCAGCCGGCCTGCAGCGCCCGCCGACCAGCAAAACCAGCACCCAAACTCGACCACGCCCATCGTCGAGCGTCCCTACTCTACGAGCGAAAGCCTGCCGCCTTCGCCCCCACCTCCCTCCCTCTCCGACCCGGCGCACAAGTACCCGTGGTCAGGCATCAAGAGCCAGATCTTCACCATCCTCGCCACCCTCCTCCAGCCCCCGCCCGGCCAGTCCTCCCCCGGCAACTCCGAGGTGCAGAACCAGATGGTCAGCCACAACGGCATCGTGCCCCTCCTCAACTGCTGCGCCTACGACGACCACAACCCTTTCGCCAAGGAGCGCGTCACCATCTGCCTCAAGTGGCTCCTCGACGGCTGCGAGGCCGCGAACAACTTCTTCCGCGAGCTCGTCAACCTCGCGCCCCCGCCGAACCTGCGGCCCCCGCCCGGCGGCGGCCCCGCCGTCTCGACCATCCGCGTCGACGGCATCCCCGGCGAGGTCAAGGTGCAGCTGCGGTCCAAGTCGGCGCCGGCGGGCGACGAGGCGGGCCAGAGCGGCCCCCGCGTCATGAGGGACTTTGACGACGACGACTACTACGACGACGACTCGGACCCGTTCGGCCTGGGCAAGGGCGCGTCCAAGCTGAACCTCTCGGACGACGGCAAGACCGCCGCGTCCTCGTTTCCGTTTGTCAACGGCGAGTTTACCGACGACGACTTCATGTAGATAAGTAAATGACCGGTTTTTGCTTCGGGTGGGGTATTTTCTGTTTTCTTGCCCCTTCGTAATCTGTCATTGGAAAATGCATCATCTGCGGGGAAAGAGAAGGCATGCATGGCACGCATTGTAGGAGTTCAACAGGATTTGTTCTCTTTTTTTTCTTACGAAGTTTCCAAAAGCTGCTTGACGCTGGATTTAAAACGAGCGAAGAGGTATCAAAAAAAAAAGCATCCAGGAATACAAAGAAAGACTATAGCAAACAACGTGGTACAGGAAGAAGGTGTCGTCCGTCTAGATGCTTTTTCCCCCCCAGAAAGGAAGGAACGAGATGAGGTGCCGTCGTGTGTCCTGTTTTTCCATCAACAAAAGCACTACCCGTTTCTCTCTTCCAAAAACAAAATTCCTCCCCCGGCCCCCCCTTTTTGAAAATTTCAGTCTGTTTCCCTCCGTTTCGACAAACAGCACCTCCCAGGACGCGTGAATGTGGAGTTGAAGACCACACACTCCCGATTCACAAAGTAAAACAAAACACAAGAAAGCCGAGCCACCCAGTCAGTGAGTTGATCAACAACAATACCTCCATTTCTTTCTTTCCTCTTCAGTCCTAGTACTACTGCTGTCCGGGACCACCAGGTGGCCGCTGGTTTTGGTACCCATCGGGTCCCCTGGGCGGCCGGTAGCAACGGATGGGATACTCGTACGTCGTCTCGTACGTGGTTTCGTACGGGCGTCTCGACTGGGGATGGTGCTGCGCCATCATCATCTGCTGCTGCTGCTGCTGCTGCTGTTGCTGCTGCTGCCGGTGCTGCTGATGGCGATGGTGATGCTGCCGCTGTCCCTGTCCGCCACCATGATGGGAGAGGACGGGGAACGTCGAGTGCGGGTGTACAGGCTGCGGAGCGACAACCTCCATCTCCGGGGCCGTCGCGGCCGCCGACATGAAGAAGGCAGTGTCCATGTCGGCGGGCGGGCTCGGCAGGCCCGCGACTCCCATGGGCGCGATGGTCCTCAACCTCTCGTGCTGCTGCTGTGGGTGCTGTTCCTCTTGCGGCCAGGGGTAGCTCGTCTGCACCGGCGGCAGCGGTGCCTGGATGGCGGGTACCGAGTCGTACGTGTAGTTCCCTTCGGCGGGGGAGTAGGCCTGGCTGACGGCCATCATGTCCGGGGAGTAGGACGGCTCTTGCTGGTGCTGGTGATGCACCTGGTGGTCGGCGTCCGTGCTGGTGCTCTCCGGGCTGGAGTAGGCGACGGGAGCGGGCTGGCTGGGGCTCCGCCTCAGCCGCCGCTGGTGATGGCGGTGTTGGTGTTGGTGTTGCTGCTGCTGCTGCTGCTGTTGCTGTTGCTGTTGTTGCTGGCGGCGGCCGTTGCGCTTCTTGCAGTTGTACTTTGCGATGCCCCATTTGTCAAACTGCTGGCGGTACGATCTGGTTCTGAGGAGGGAGAGGTTTGTCAGTCTCTGTTTTACACCGGCGTTCCACAGAGAAAGGAGGACGAAGGAACTACATCAAGTTCCTCCGAGGGTTTTGAGATGTCGGTGAGGATGATGAGAGTTCATCCCAAAGAGCAAGCAATCAGAAGAGAAAGAAGGAATCAACTCACGAAGCCATGAAGCCGTGCTTCTCCTGCATGATCGCCCTCACCTCATCCAGCGTCTTGCCCTCCGATATGTACAAGGCCTGGATGACATCGCGCCACTTCACCCATTGCTTCGTCATCTTTTGTTCTTTTCTCTTGACGAGTGACCCGACTACTCTCTGCTTAGTAGTACAGCAGGGGGCTCATGGATACCCGCCGGGGGAGGGGGTCTTGGGTTTATTGGGGGCGGAAACGAGGCCCGGGCCGAGAGCAGGAAGGATTCCAGAGAAGACTCGAAAATGATACGAGCAGAGCCGCAGGATGAGCAATGGCCAGAGAAAACGGAGTTGGGATCTACATTTGATATCGGCAGACTCTGGATAGAGGAGATTAGATCCCGGATTCGATGGTACTGGAAGTAAAACCGCGAAGGGGGGGTTAGTAGGACAGCCATTGAGCGCATGTATATACAACGATGCAAATCAGGCTCTGGCCGGCTCGGTCTCGTTCCCCTTCCGTCCCTTCCAGCACTGCTTTCTTAGTTCCTTAGCAACAGCAGCGAAGGCTACGACACGGCTTCTTTCTTTCCAGGGCTGACGAAAAGGCATCTTGGTATCAGACCTTCGAGCCTCCTTAGATGACAACTATTCACTACGATTGTTCAGATATTCCGGTTCGCGCCTGCGCAAAAGAGTCGCATCCGTATGCAGCGACTTCTCCCAAGAACCCACTCAGAAACAGCCAACACACTCTCATGTCGTGCTTCTCCAAGGTCAACGACGGTGAGACCCCAATCTGCCTTTCCCACCCCGGTGGACAGCCTCGAAAAAACCGTTGAGGGGGACAGGAAAGACAAGGGGGCGGTTGCGGAGTGAGGGGCGGCCTGGTGTGGCACACCCTCTTCTGGGTCCGCTCACCGAAGGTCAAGAGGTAAACGTCCCAAGGTGTGTGGAGGAGATCTTCAGCATGGAACCACCCTCCCTTGCTACCCAATTGCAACTTTTCCCACGCTCCCAGTCTCTGTCCGTTCGTCTGACCGAATCGCACTGAGCACCTTTTTGGTCACCTTGACTCAGAAGCATCGCCGCACGTTTGTTGCGGACCACGTTGCAGTGGCTTTCTGTTATTGTCATCCGGATCGGGATTCTGCCTCCGGAAGAAACTGCGCATATTCCGCACTTGTGTTCGAGGCTTCCAGGTCGTTGCGCGTCTCCACATGAGCTTTATGCAGGTCTTAGAGGCGCATCTCGGCGGGCAACCGATTTGCGACCTACCTAGCATTGATGTCATTCCGTCAAAAACTCAACCGACGAATGTTCGACTGAAATGCGATCAATCTTCATCATTCAAAACTCCGCGAGAGACGGGGGCCAAACGGGTCAAATAAATAATGTTTCATTAAGAGTCCTGTATGCTCACCGCCCTGAAGCAAGTTGGTATCCTCCAACGCATTCGCCAATGGTGATATCAATGAAACCAAAAACTGACATGAGGCTGTGTACGTCGCACGAAATCGAGATCCAATCAAAGAAAAGCAGTGCTGCGATCGTGGTCAGCCTGGACGCTGTCCGCCTTGCGAGGCTATGGCGGGTGTTTAAGGCAGCCGATGAGGGGCGCCTATCCCCCGCCTCACTTTCGACTTAAACAGGGCGGGTAGGCAGCCATATGGTCAGATGCCAGGTTGACCTGCGGGTTCTGGGGAAAGACTAGGATGAAGAGGGTGTGTTCGTTGTTTTCTTTAGACCTTCTTCTCACCCTCCACTGGCGCCTTCGTTGCAGGGGCAGCAGCGGCAGTCGTGGAAGGTCCTTCGACCGGGCTCATCAATTCGGGACTAGCGGTAGGATCCGAGCCAGTGACGCCAGCTTCTTGGTCTCGATGGTCGCTCGATTGCGTGTTGATCGGGGAGGCGGCAGCAAACTTCTCGTCAGACGCGACAACGGGCGAGGCGGGCGACTGCGGCTCCGCAGGACCAGTAGCTCCCGCAACGTTCTTGATGATCTCAAACCACTTCTGTGCATCTGCAGGGGTGTGTGCCTTGAAGGCCAACTCCGCGTTGCCGGAGAGCTTGGCGCTCATCGACCCGCTCTTGTCTTTGCCTTTGACGTTAAACTTATCTCCACTAGGCTGTCCAATAATAGCATCGGGCAGGTAGATGGACAGCTCCGGCTTGGGGTCGATGCGAGTGTTGTCGGAGTCCTTAAACTCGTGCAAGAACTTGGCCGGGGACACGACATAGTAGCCAGTAGAGTAGCCCCACGAGAGCTTGTTGCGGGACTTGCGTTCCAGGGAGCCCTCGATGAGCGGCTTCACGGCGCTGTGATCCATGTTGGGGAACGTGACCGACTCGACAGAGCGAGGGGCGTCGTTGGGGTTCACCAGCCGGTCGCCGCTGCGAGAGACGAAACCCTTCCACTCCAGATCGGGCGGCACTCGCTGGATGGCGCCGAGCATGTCGGAGTACAGAGCGCGGGTCTTCTCCGCCTGGCCGCCGGTCAGTTGGATGAAGGCCTCCATGGCCTGCTGAAGAACCTCGATGACGTGGGCTTCGAAGGCTTCGAAGTTCTGCTGGACGGCGATGAGGTCGTTGCGGTTGTTATTCTCCTCCAGAACCTGCTTGTGGAGCCGGTGCAGAACGCCGCGGTGGACGACGTACGGGTCGTCAGAGCCGTGCATCTTGGCGCCCGCAGACTCGAAGGCTGCGGTCTGCTGGCCGAGGAGCTCGATGTGCTTCTGGGTGGTGTTGCGGGCCTTCTCGACCTCCTTGGCGCCCTTGTGGGCGCCGTGCGCGAGCTCCTTGGCCTTGTGCTTGATTTCCTTGTGCAGACGCTCGAGGACGGGGAGGACGGACCCCTTGATGCTCTTCTCCGTCTCGAGATTGGTGTTGATGATCGCCTGGGTGTTGGAGCGCATGTTCTCGAAGTAGCCCGCGACGCCTCCGAGGCTCTGGTCGAAGTGGTGGCCTTCCTTCAAGGGATGGGAAATGACCTTGAGCGCCTTCTCGTACTCCTTGGACTGGTACCTGTGGATCTTCTCGACGGCCTCGACGTAGTCCTCCAGGTATCCGACGGCATGTTTCCAGGCCTGAAGTCGCTCCGCGAGGAGGCCAGCGGTCTGCACGCAAGGGGTTAGCTACTGTCAGTCTGAGGCTGCTAGAAAGTGGTGGAATCGCGAAAACACCGACAAGATGGTCGCAACTCGTAGGGCTTGCAGAATGAAGCGCAAAGGCAATTGACTTACGCTGGTAGGGTCAACCTCGGGCACCGCATCGTCGGTGGTCGAATTGGTCATCATCGTCCCCGTCCTCGAGGGCAGGGTCTTGGTGTCGGCCATGATCGCGACGCGTTGGGAAGAATTAGGGAGAGAGTGGTTTGAGTGTTGGGATTCGATTTAGGAACGGGCGTCAATGGTGTAGCGGGGTGGTCAAGTTCACTTTCGAGCAGCTTCGTGGAGTCGAAGGGCTGGGTGCAACCAGCAGGGCAGCTGCAGCATGTTAATATATCGCCAGCAATATTAGCAGGAGGTTGCGTTGAACAGCTGTCCGGGCAAGACCGACCGACCATCAACCCCCCCTTCCCCGCCAGTGATAGCTGGGACCTAATTAAACTGTCCAAGCTCCCGCACGAACAGAGTCGAATGACGTTCTCCACCGCAACCACCGACAGCACTTGCTGGCGCTAGCGTCTGGCCCTTTCGCTTTGCACGTTCCCCGAAAGTGGGGTCGAGGGCCCCCCTGTGACGATCACCACTCTCAGGGACGAGTCCAACGCATTTCTTTTCCCTTCGTTCTTGTCACAAAAATCTGTCTGCTGTGATGCGTTGTGCCGTGCCAGCTGAGCAACCCTCTTGTCTTGACTTGAGTCAACGGCTGTCATGGACCAGACTTGCCTGGATCATCTCAGCTGGTCCGGGCCGCAGGTCTCTCGCGCTGGCACCATCAGGTGGCACCGTGGCCTCCAATCCAATGTCACTAACTTTCAAGCCAAGGCCGGTGATTCAGAGCTGGTATGACGTCAACACAAACTGGACAGTCCCCTACTTTCCAGCGCACGACGGCGCTAGCTGAGATTAGATGATTTAGTTTTGTGCTGCCAACAGCGCTGCTAAGTCGGTGTGCAATTCATACCGCGTCCCACTAACACAGTCGTTTGGCGGTGGACGGTGGCAATGTCGCAGCAGCTGGGATACCCTTCCTCGAGAGAACAAGCTTTTTCGATCACAACAGAGACAGCTCCCTGCGATCAGAGATTGGGCGAGCAGGGTTGTGGCCTGGAATTCTGAAATCTGGCAGGAAGAAACTGGATGGGATGTCAGCGGCTGGTCGCACAGGGCCGATTGGCTTCATCCCAGGGAATTGGTATCACGATTCATGCCTGTGCGGTCTGGGCCGAATCTGCCATCGTGGCGCAGCAGGCCTTTAGTTGGAAGTCGTATCCATGTATCTTGGAGGGCTTGCCGCGCTCGACGTGGCTTGCCGTGGCTTGAGGACCGACAGATATCTAGAGTGCTAGACTCCCAAGTCCACGTTGAATCGGACCTTCAAGCAAGGTAGAATCTCGGCGTGACCGTAGGGACACTTCGGTCTCCAAGGCCTATGAGCTAGATATTTTCGGACGTTAGCAGAGGAACTCCGAAGTAGAGGTAGCATGATCTTGGACTCAAGCCTACTGGCCATCACCAAGCCCAACGTCACACGGAGGTTCACACCGCAGTATATTCGTACCCTCCCAAGACGATACCAACACGAACAGACGCGGCCGTCTTCCCTCACGCCCAACGGGACAGCGGCCCTGGAACGCACATGCCGCGCAGCCACGCGTCCGACATCGGCCGGCGACAACCCCCCGCACCGCCGCACCGGCGGAGTGGATCCCGCCGTGCCGCAGGCCTCCATGGCCTCACAGGGAGCGGGGCCTCAATTCCGAGTCGCTCGGCACAAACGGTTAACGTCTCGGCGTTGCGACAAACCGGGCCGAGCCAATGACTCACTCGCTCCTGTGCTCCGCTCCGCCAGCCTGATACTGTTTGCATGTGACGATGCTTGGCTGTGCTTCTCACGCCATTAATCTACCAGCCCGGGCAGATTGAAACCCCTTGTTGCTGTACTTTGGAACGTTCACTGTGACACAGACTTCGAGTACCGAAAAGATGATGCGAGGGTTGATAGCGAATTTGCTTCATTTGATGTCTCGCCTTTGACGAGGCCGCGTTCTCAGCGGTGGGTATATCTTACAACCGTGAATGCCGATCCATTATCGCCTCCCAATAAGTTCCCTTATGATATTATATCAATCCGTGTACGTGTGTTCCAGCAGCCTAAGAGTCCTGGTGCCTCGTGGCGCATTTCTAAACCCTGTAAACCCCAAATAGCAAAGCACTCTCGCCCAGTTTGGGTGCCTGCTTCCGTCAACGCCGATGCAATGCCGCAATGTGTGTCGCTCTCTATATCGCAGTTCCAAATAAAATGAGTAGGGTAGAACAATTTATGTTCGTAGTCTTAGTAGACCCGCTCGCGTCCCTGTAGGATGTGCAGTCTGCGGTCTTCGCCGCCCTGGACTGCCTGGAGCAGGTGTGTCATGCTCGCGGGGCGGTGCCACGAGCGGTGCGAGCCTCCTGGCGTCGTTGGCTCACTGCCGGTGCCCTCGTGACGAGACTCAGCGATCATGCTCAACGGGTCCGCAATCGGGGCCTCGCTGGCGGGAGGAGTGTTCGGGGCGCTCATGGCGGAGAAGTAGTCCGGAAGTCCCTCGCCGTTCACCACCCGGCCGCGGGCGGGAGTCTTCAGTGCGGTGCTGTAGCTGGGCACCCTGCTCAGGTCATCCATGTCAGGGCGGTCCAGATGCTCGGGCGTCTGGCGGCCGGAAGAGTGAGGGTTGGAGTGCTCCTCGGCACTGTTGTGGCGGGTCAGTGCAGCAGAATGCGTCAGCGAGGTGTGGCCGGTAGGTACTGATGTCGGCGCAGTGATGTCTTCGGTGATGGCGTTCAAAGAGTTGAAAGAGGTGTTGCGTTGAGAAGGATCCAGCGAGACGTGCTGCAGGCGGGACGAGAGCGCAGCGGGGGCGATGCCGTGGCCGTTCATCATGGCCAGAGATGCAAGGTTCTCGGAGGAGCCGGCACGAGACTGGGCGTAGAACGGACTGCTGAATCCCGACTGGATGCCAGGGGTCTGGAAGCCGCTCATGTCAACGTCCTCGTAGAGCTGGTCGAGCACATGCTCGCCGTAGCCAGGAGGCGCGATCCTGGTGACTCCGGCGTCAGTGGCGGGCGCAGCGCCGGGGGCCTGGTCAACGAGGACTCCATTCTCGTCGAGAGGCATGTTTGGGGAGATGAAGATGGAGACGGGGAGCGTGGCTCGAAGCTGGAAGACGTTAGTCGCTGGCGGGATGCTCTTGAGCAAGACAACTTACCTCGGAAATATGACCATCGGGGTTCTTGAGGGCAACGACAAGCTTCAGCTTGTGTCGCACCTTGATGCCGTTGTGGTTGAGGTCCTGCACGCACTGGCGCAGCTTCTTGGGAAGGTTCAACTTCCTCTCCACCAACCAACCCTCCTGTCCGGTGTCCTCGATGGTGTCGTGCCAGTGCTCGTCTCTGTCAACCTCGAACTTCCAGTTGGAAACCTCCCTCTCTGTCCTATGTTCCTTGTAGATGTTTCCCGTGGGTCCTTGTAATGTGCATTCGCGGATCTCGAGCATCTTAACTGTGATCTCTCCCATCTCCAGGCCCTTGAGCAGCGGGGTGAAGCGCATCTGCAGGGGGACGGTGGCTCCGAAGACGACGGCCTTTTGCGGAATGACGATGGAGTAGTCGACCTTGTTGGGCCAGATGTTCTCGACGCTCATGGCGTGGAGGAACTCGAGGGCGGCGGGTTCAAGGGTGCGGATGATGCGCAGGGGCTTGGTGGCGTGCAGGTCGTATGCGAGCTTGCCGCGGGCGACGGTCGCCTTGAGCTTGTAGACGATGCTCGCTTCGGGGATTCCCTCGACGCTCTCGGGGGTGTTGCCCGGCAGGGTGTACTCGAAGGGCCACTCATAGTTGCCGGCCGGCAAAACGGTGTTCTTGCCACCAGCGGCGCCGACGAACGGAGCCCAGCGGTGGTTAAGCAGGGTGGTGGTCTTGTCGACTTTCTGGCTCGAGACGCCAGAGGCGGCGGTTTTGGAGTAATCCCACCTATGGACGCGGGGGTCAGGTCAGCTGGCCAGCCCGGGAATAAGAACGTGTGTGGGCAGCTCATACGATAATCGGTGGGTGCCGGTCAGTCGGAGGTGAACATCTTCGATCTTGAGCGGCGTGGGCAGACACAGCACCACGACACCCTTGAGAATCTGGCCGGCAGATTCGTCCTCTCCTCCGCGAAAGACGATGAAGTCGTTGTCTAGTCTGGATTTCGGAGGTCAGTCAAGCTTCTCTGGTTATGCGCGTGTACATAGACATGGTGGCGGGCGCGACCGAGGGGTCAAAAATTGTGCGAGGAATTTGGAGTGACGTGGGGCAGAGAGGCGCATACCTGATCTCAAAGAGCGAAGCGGCATGCTTGCCCGTGACGGTCGAGAATGGATTGAATGACGGCATCTTGAGGGGTCGGAAATGACTTTACCAAGCGATACGCCTGGTGAATAGGAAACTGCCTAAACATACAGGAATGGGAGGTCTGGAGACGGGCTTGTATTTATCGACGGAGCATCTTTTTAGGTACGAAGATACATTCACAGTCAAAGGGTGGGCTCGGGACCAGGCAAAGCGCAAGCGCAGGCATGATTAGCAACCGCAACCCGGGAAGCAAGCAGGCACGAAAAAAAGCCTTCATCTCACCAACGGGCAGCCCACCATCGCCCATGTCCATGGATCGAGGGGTGTGGCGTGGGCGTGGGACATGGGTGGGCGTGGGCATGGGCGTGGACGTGGATGCTGGCGTGGGCGTGAGTTTGGGTATTTTCCATGATGGTGGGGCAGAGCGAAGCCGGGAGGAAACGATGTGTTCCTTGTTCAGGGTCCCCTTGGATCATGGACGGAGTTGGATAAGGAGAGAATGGGACGAGGCCAGGCCCTGCGGTCGCCAGCAGCGCCTGGTCAGCGGCAGACACCGAACAAGGAGGGAAGACCCAAAACGGTGCGCTGGTGGGTGGTGGTGGTGGTGGTGACCATGACGATTCCGAGCAGAGAAAAAAACGACCAGATATCCGTACCTTACCTGACGGCTTGGTACCTATGTAAGGTACCTTCGTACCAAGGCACACACTGTTGCATTTGCAGGTAAAGGTGCAGGTGCAGCTGGCGCAGGGCTGGGTCGATGCGCCAGAAGGCAGGAAGAAAGAGAGAGTCTCAGTCAGACCAGGTACGGACGGAGTGGTACGTGCGTCGCTTCCCTGCTGGCTGCGGGAAGAGAATCCCGACTTGACACCGACATTGTTGCGCGCCTACCTCAGGCAAAGCAAAGACAAGCAAAAACCGAGGCAGGGACGGAAGGGACTGTCAGATTCCCGTCCACCTCATTGATCTCTGGTAGAGAATACGGAACCCCGACCCTACCTAGCTGGCGACCACTCATTGACTCTGGCAGCGAGGAGGGTGTGTGAGCGCTATCTGCCCTGCCCTGCCCTGCCTCCATTCACGGTGGATTCGGCCGCTGGATGGATGACAAGCGGGATACGGATTTTCGCCCTCTCTTTTGCCTCATGGGAGGGGCGTGGGTGGACCATGGTCAGTCGCTCGGTCAAACAAAAGCGACAAAGTTGGTACACTACACTACAGATACGTATTATTTATTAGTCGGCACGCAAGTGCGATACTGCAACTGCGAGGTGACGACGGCATGCTCTCCCACGTCTTTGAATCAAGAGTTTCCGTCCCATGCCTGGCGGGCATGACCACAAAGTCCCGTCGAAACCTTACTCAAGAACTGGAACCGAACCGGTGCTAGGGTTACTCCTATTGCTGGCCATGCGGCTATTGAATGCTACTTCTACGTCGTACCTTTGACTGGTGCTGATACCGAGTCTGACTCCGACTCTGATCTGACCAAAGGCACGTAGATAGATGGTGTTGGGTGTGATCCCGCGCCAACCAAGGGATCTAGCGGCTGACTCTCGTCACCGTCGCCATCACCCAGGACCGGCGGTATCTGCCCGTCCCTCCCTTTATCTGGGGCCGAGACGGCGCCAATGGTGGCTAGGGCTGGCATGGCTGGATGGGATGGGCTAAAGAAAGACCGCGGGTCTGCCGTGGCTTCGCCCGGAGCGGTGGGATGGGTGTCCGGCTCGGCGGGATCCCTTTGACGATACGTGCTGTAATACGAAATGCCTGCTTTCGTAATTCCCAGCCGCAGATGCGTCTTCGTTTGCAAATCGTTGACAAGACGATTCGCAAGCCATCGTCACGCCGTGATTTTCTGCCTTTTTTGGGGGGGGACATGGGATGGGCCGGACGAAATGTCACGACTCGTCCAAGTTTCTGGTGCTCATGTGGTCACGATGCAGCAGCAGTGGTCGCTGGTGTTGCAGTACGTCTCAGGGGAAGAAAAGAAAAAAAAAAAAAAACAAGAAAATTGCCTCGAACGCGATAACCCATGTGGGCGAGAGACAATCGGGGTGAAGGGGAAAAGCAAACGGCAATCGAAACACATGGTTCGAGCGCCTGCAACTGCTCTGCTTTGCTGCGCTGAGAGTCCCGAGCCAGCTGCCCTGGTTTGCTTACCTGTTGCCAGTTGGGGGCCATCTGCAGCATTCCGTCCCAACGTGCGCCATGCATTCCATTCCACAAAAAAGAAAAAAACGGATACGATCTCAATGATTGAGTGTAAGTGCTCGCAGCTTCCGCGAAAAAGAACGCGAAACTTCCATTTATGCCAGCGCTAGCAAACTCAGTCAATAGCCGTCGCGAGTTTGTGAGATTCCGCGAGCAGGAATACAAGACAAGACAAGATGATCTTGCCGCGCTCCCCCGTTCATCTGACGGACAGGCGACCGATGACCGAAGAAATGCGACCTTCCGCCACTGATTGGCCCCTGCATGAATCGAGCGATGGGATGGAAGCCGGATGGAAGCTGTGGAGCCTGCCTCTTTCCAGTCTTGGCACCTCCCGTCGCGGGTACTGGCGACTCGCGGGTGCACCTGCCACCTCCCGCCACACGACGCTATCTACCTAGGTATCTACCTATGTACCTCGATACCTCTGCTTGCTGTGTCTGCCACCAAAACGCCCGTTCTTCAAAAAGATAGACCGTGACGGGAGGCAAGAACCACACGACCTGGTGGGTCCGCGTGGGATACCTAGGTAGGTATCGCTCCTCCTGACCCGGTGGACGGTCTTCCTTCCGTCCATCCGTCTATTACGGATCTAAAGTCATTGTCCCTCCAGTGTCTTGGCCTTCCGTTCTAAATCTGAACATCTCTGTCAGCGACTCAGCGCAAGACACGCTAGAGGTTGTTGTCTCATTGGCGCCTCGACAAAGCTTCACTGCCCGGTCCTTGCCCTCCGATGTTGGTTCGGATATCGCGCTCTTAGGTACCTACCTAGTGTACAGCCCAGGCTGCCCAGCCCACATGGCCATCGTACTAACCACGATCCAACAGAACGGAGCTAAGCCAAGGGCTTATCTAGTACCTGCCTATCGCAATACCAACACCAACACCAACTCCAGCAGACCAGACCGCCTCGAAAACGCCATCGTCACTAAACGTGGCTTTGACATCCATCAGTCCCGAACGGAAAGAGCCAGGCCTTCGGCTGTCGTCTGCCAATTTTCAATATCGACGTGGCCATCGCACATCGCCGCCCACGGGTGACGATAGCCTGCGCTGCGTGCGGGCAGGATTGGCAGAATCCCCACAGCCGCCGACGCCCAGGAGAATGGCGAGGCCAGATAGCGACCGACACTGTCGTCTCCAATACGATCGTCTCTTAGATGCTGTCGTCGGTCAGGCGACCCGTGGGGAGAGCAGGGCGGGGTACTACGACAAGACGGGGTAATAGGTTCTGCCCGCATCTGGGCGACCTCTTTCAGATCGTGGTCAGACTCGTCGTCGTTTCTCCAACTTCATCATGTGCGACATCCGACCTGCCTCTCGGCGAGCTGAACCGGATTCCTCTCCACCATCGCCGTGCTATACCCGCCCGCAGCCTCGCCCACACAGTAAGCAATATTAGCCAGCATCTCACGATGGGCTGTCAAGACGGGGAGAGTCCGCAACATCCCGCGCACTCCATCACACGGGGAACCCGGCAGCACAACACCATCTCGCGCCTCGCCGATTCTGCGCCTCATGACCGCCAGCATGTCTTGGGCAGTCTCGCATCTTGGTGCCGAATGAGCCTGCGTCTCAAACACTGGGGGCATGACCGTTCCGTATGGGCCTCCTGCACGCCGGCGGGAAGTCGATGCAGGCCAATTTATCCAGCTCCTCTGGGAGGTCCGTTTCCACGGGTCGGTTTCCCGCTTGCAGCATTCTCAGCAGACAACGGACCTTCCAGACCTTCTAGGCCGCACGCCCAGCTGTTGTCGTGGTCTGGGCATTGCGTTACGGACCCGACCAAATCCACCGAGCCGAGAGCACTTTCACCCCTGCGGGACCCGGTCGGTTGCTTGGAAGATCGTCACCAGGAGAGGCGCGGAAGCACTCTCTAGCACCTGGACCGAGCCCCGACAGGGGAGTTTCCTGAGAGCTCGGTGAAAACCCCACCGATAAGCACCAGGCCTGGTCCGCCTGGATTGCGCCGGGCCCGCGCTGTCTCCGTTTCTCGTTCCAGTTCCTCGCGAAGCGGGTTCCGCGTCCTGGATCGCAGTTTCGCCGACCCAGGGGGCCTGTCCATTCCATCCCGTCAAGTCCCGGCCTGTCACTTTCACGATGCCGCGGCTGCAGCGCTCTGCTGTGTACGCTTGCTTTTACGGCTGTTGCTACGTCGACGTGCATCGTAACGCAAAGGCGACGCAGAAGCAGAGAAATCAATCCACCACCATACGATTATTGCGGCCAGCACCGTCCGCCATGCGACGGTCTCCGTTTTGACAGGTTCCCAAATCTCTCCCCGGTTCGAGCTAATAAGCTCTTTGGTCAGGAAACCCCTATCTAACGGGAGGGATAATTGACGGACGAAACCAACGGGTGTCAAAAAAGAACGGGCCTCTCACCGACTCGTTTAGTGGGCTCTTCGCTGAAATTTTGACGATGGCGCCTTCAACCCTGTTCTCTCTTCCGATTGCGACTTTTAAATTTTCGCTCACCTCCTCCCGAGGTGACTCGCAGCCAATTGGCGTTCGGCTGGGCGCAGCCCGCAGCCCGCAGCCCCTCCGAGATAAGGTCGGGCAATTCACGCTAAAGAGACAAAGTCATCGTACGCCGGTCCGAATCCGCACCGAGCCCGGACCTATGCCGAGCGATGGCCTCCAAGATACGGACGCGAATCTCGGTGTAACACGGCGCCAGCGATTGCTCGGCAACTTCCTGCGGCGACCATCTTGGATAGAGTTAGACCGCGCTTGGGACATCTAGGCGCATGCCTTCCGCCGAAGACCAAGTCGGGATTGTGACATCGACGACCTAACCTCACCGTCGGCCCAAACGGCGCTATTCCGACACAATTGGCGGTGTCTTCCCATCGCCACAGCCAAGCGCAAACTTTTCGGTTCCTGTCCATCATCTGAGTCTTGAGATATCCGATTTCTGGCTGTTAGAGCCAACCACGTTGCACTCTCGCTTCAGCCACCTGAGGCTCTACACGTTGCAGAAATCGCGAATGGCACGGCAGAGAGGCGTATCCAAGACGCAAGCAATAGGTCCTGAGATGCTCACGAAAGACATCTCACAGCTAGTCCATCCATCGTGACAGAAGACGGATAGCTTGCAGAAGCGAGCTCATCCCATAATCCACCGGTACCCGCCCTCAAAGAGCGGTTCGCTCGCCAAGCCAAGATATCAAAACGAAAAAGGAGGGCCAGCACCAGTGTAGCAAGGAACCAAGCAAGGCCCATGATGACAGGATCGAGGTCCGGCGGCATGAGGTTTGTTTAGCGCACATTTCCGGCTGCTCTGGGCAAACAGCCTCCAACGGCTCAGCTCGCCGACTGCCGCAAATGGCATCCGCAGCCACGGGTCCCACCACACAACCACCCTGGGCGTGTGCAAAGATAGCATCATGCCTGCTTGATGTCAGATCACCAAGGACCCACTGATATCAACATGACATCTCTATTCCCGCAGCCTGCAGGTCTTCTGGGCCTCTGCCTTTAGCTCACAGGACACAGCACACCTATTTCTCCGTCGCCACGCCTGGCCTGTTCTCGTCTGGCCTGAGGGCACATCATGGCCTGAGCATCGTTCACTGCCCATATTGGCCAGCGCGCGAAATCGGCTGAGGTCCGTCGGAACCGAGCGGGTCGTCTCAAAATTCCGGACGGCAGCTACCTCGGCCATTCCACGGTTTACTTGATTTGGGAAAACGGCGGTACGGTGCACGTGCGACGTCGTCAGCGACGGCAACTTCCAACGGTGAAATACTCGCAGGGGAAAGAAAGGTCCGAATGCCAAAACAGGCCCATCGTTTCAACAATGTTGAACCTCTGAGATCCATCTCGGGCACCAAGGGCAAGCTGAGTCACTAAGCTTCTACTTGGGCCCCATCGGAAATCTCGCCAACTACCGCTTCCCATCCCCACCGCACCGAAATCTCTCACCATCGGCCCTTTGCAGCAATTCAGCGCGGCGGTGAATGGCCAAGGGCCAAGGGTCGACGGGGCACGCCTCTCGAGTCACAGATTGCACTCAAATCTCGAGACGCGCACCTTGATACCCGCCCTTTCAAGAGACCAAAATCTGACCTCTCGCACGCGCGTGTCGAGGCACGGCTGTGGGGCCGTCCTCAGCCTTGCCTCCTGAGTCCTGGCTCCCGACCTCTTAAGCTCCCTGCCATGCACACAAACCACTCAAAGTGGACCAGCTACCCGTTGTTTACCTCCGTTACGCCTACACCTGCGCACACCTTGTTGCTCTGGGAGGGGCTACACTTGCAGTCGAGCCCAACGGAAGAGAAAAATTCAAAATGGGCTTCGCATGCACGTGGATCTCCCGGTACGCCTGCATTCGTTCCCAAACGCTAGGGCAATAACCTCTTGCGCAATGCGACTGCAGAATGTACAAATGCGGCTGGAAAGTCTCCATCAACGACACGACGCCTATCAGCCCCTCAAGTCAGCGTCTCGAGCCTCAAGGTATCCGTATCTCGCCGGCGTATCAGGGCTCGATATCCGGCAACAGCATGTGAAAGGTCTCCGCTTGAGCTTGCCAAACTTTCGCTGATTGCAAAGCGCTCGCGGCGAAGTGTTGATACCGCGACGCCCTTCCCGTGCTCCTCGTCGCATATCACAACCGGGTGGATCATCGGAAATATCCTTTCCCTGCTTCAAGTCTCATCCAGACCCGAAAAGATGCGGCCCGTTCGATATTACGTTGGACGTGTTCCAGAATTTCACCCGTCGCTATCTCTCTATCAGGCCAGGGACAATTCTCTGCGCTAGACGAACCGTTCGACTCCCTCCCGGCTTCTTTTCGTGGTGGATCGGAACGCTCGCCGGCCGGACTTCCGCATGCGCTACCGCCTGGCAACCACGTTCCCACACCTCGCTCGCTTCACACAAGCCTTCGAGCCTCATCAGTGGTGGAACCCCCACGCAGGCGGCGGGCGAGCAGTCGAAATCCTGCCTCGAGACACGGCCCCCAACGCCCCAATAGAAATCCGGGTCCAACCCACCACGGAGCCGCATCTCGATTGTGCGTCAACTGTAGATTTTTGTCTCCAAAGGGTCCCTCACGGTGGGAAGCTCTGACATATTCGATCCGCGTTCACATGCCGATCGGACGTCATGATCACCACCCAGGCCTTATGGGAGAAGACGCGCACAACAATCCTTCGATTGCGCAGAAGAGTAATTTCGTAATGCCTAACTGCTTGAACAGCAGCAGACTTTCCATTCAAAAAATGCTCGCTCAAACCTAGACCACCACAGGCGGCAGGGCAGGCCTGTGACATATGTGCCTCTTGTCAAACCGATAAGCTCCATGACGTGATGAACCAGCCGGCCCACGACAATGGCGGGCTCAACCTCCGAAGTCTGTTCAGGACGAGTTATACGCATAGGCACGACTCTGACAGGCTTCTCGCGAGTCACTTCCGACCGTACATTGTGAATTGAGCGTATCGGGACTTGGAATCTTTCAATAACCCAACGAAAGAAAGCCTCATCTGGCAGAGGATGGCCTTTTAAGTTTCCCGACTGTTGTTGTGAGGTGTTATCGTACTTGTAGAAGTCCCATCCGCTCGACGTACGTCATATCACAATGGTACTCGATCTGGGAGACTTTGGCGGTGTACGTGGCCAATATGGTTCCTGAAGACGCTTTGGAAAATCTTGTCCGAGTTATCAAGCTCGGACAGAATCAAGAATCTTGGACATGGTTGGTGACATGTACAGCTTGGCATTCTAATGACCACGTCCAAAACTCGCGAGACGAACCCTCATTCGGCCAAAGATGTCCCGTTGGAAGAATACGCCGAGGGGACCGGGGAAGTAGACGTACATACCCAGCAGCCAAATGACTTTGACAAGCATCGATGCTGGGTAGCCTCCTGCCCCGGGCGAAATCTCCCTCGCTGATGATGCGGTAAAGGGGGTCACGTCCATAGCCTCTCCAGACGCTGATCATGAGGTACAGAAGCCGAGACGGGGTCCAAGGGTCCCGGGCCTACGGTTCAGCATAGAGTATGTCTGCAGCCCAACAGCGAGATGGACGACTATGCACCACCAGGGCTTAGCATCACGAAGGCTGATCAAGACACTGCTTCGAAACACGTCACTGCAACAGGAGACGGGGTCGACAGAACAAAAACGGTTTTTAATCCCCTCATACTTGTTCCTCCCCTGATACGACTGCTTGAAAGCGTCATGAGCATGTTCATACAATGCCGTGCAGTGGAACGCAGACATTGTTCCTCCAATACCATACCACTGCTTGCAACAACACCCTGAGCATGTTCATATAATGCTGTGCAGGTGAACGCGCACATGAAAATGACGCCTCCCGGGACCCAAGACCTGGCCTAAAAGAGCCAAGACTGCGTCGCAACGGCTAAACATGCGCCCACCCAAACTCCATCACTTGCATGAGATAAACGTAAAAGCAGCACATCTAAGATGCCGAAGCTCCCTCTGTCGGCACCGGGGCATCTGTCGGTCTGTTCCACGTCCGAATGTGCCCTACGAGACATCGAGTCAGAAAGTCTGTTCTCACCTGTCACCGCAAGGAAAACCTACCTGACTTGCAGCTTGTAATGATGGCTTCCTCCGTGAACTTAAGCCAGCACAGGGGGTGTGTGTCCAGCGGATTGGACTACGAACTGCATCAGCAACCTGCATTCACATGAGAAATGCGGCCCGAAACCTACAGATACAGGGGGCAGCATGGCGATTCTCGCCCGCGGCTCAACTGTGTGAACGATGCTGCTCTCCTCTTCGACCGCGCCTCCTGAGAGGGTCGAGTTGGACCGGACCCGGCTCGCTGATGTGTTCGCGGTTTCTTGCCTCTGCAGGGGGTTGGCGGCACGCGACGACACTGAGCCACGGTGTTGACCGGAACCCTGTTCGTCTTGTCAGCGTCTCCATGTCCTGAACTAAATGGCACTCGGGTCAAGTACGCACCGCCTTTGGTCGATGGAGCATGCCGACGTTGAAATCCCACAGACATAATCTGCAGTCTTCGCCGACACTACCGAATCTGTAGTTTCGGTCGTCACAGCGCCACGGGTCGAAAGCCACGGATGTTACCCAGGATTGGTGACCCTGACATCTTGCCACAATGGCCCTGTCCACGACGGACCAAATGGAGATCAGGTCGTCCTGGCCCCCCGTCAAGACATACTTGCCGTCTGGAGACCAGCAAACGCACGTGAGTCCGCCATAGTACGCGTTGTACAGATCCAATAGCCTGTTACATGTCAGCAGACTCTTCTCAATGACGAACCAGGAAGCTCACTCTTCTTTGAGGTAGTCGATGATGCGGAGAGAGCCGTCTTCCGACACAACAGCCAGATGCCGGTTGTCGGGGCTGAAAGCAAACGCGTTGATGCGCTGGTTTGACAGTTTCCATAATGCTACGGGGTTAGCCTTCTGATTCTTCGAGTAGACCGACTTCTTGATCTGAATCCTCAGCTTGTGGTTAATCTCGGTGGTCGAGCCGGTCTCGGCGTTCGACGTGCCATTGGCTGCCTGCTCCTCTTCGGGCGAGAAGGCCGCGTCTTCCTTGTCCTTGTCGTAAACCACCAGCGAGCCGTCCATGTGCGCCGCCAGGAACAAACTCTCAGATCCCGGAATCCATCGGATTTCAGACACTGGCGTGCCGTTGATGATGCCCTGCAAAGGTTAGCCATGGGTTGCAGCAACACGCATCCAACAGATTCCTCTCTCTTGACTCACATTCTTATTCAGACGGGTGTATCTTTGCGACACCGGCTCCCACCAGATAATCTCGCCAGTCGAAAAGCCCATGATGACATCGATATGCGAAATGCTCTTCGTGACCGAGTTGACGTCGTGGCAGAGACAGTGCGCCTTGGTGAACAAGATCTTGGTCAAGTAATCAGCCTGCAAATGGTCAGCATCACGTTCGAAGAAGGCCTGGCATGGGAGTCGGGGAATCAATACCTTTGTGGGCGACGACAAATCCAGCCACTGGAAGGCTCGGTTGATGTTCGCAAAGGCGAAGACGCCGTCTGTCGGACGCTCTTGAAGCTTCTTGGCGAGGCTCTCGTTGACAATGACTCTAGAAATGAACGACGAGTTGCTCTTAGTCATGTTGTTCTTCGGCTTGGGAGTCTTCTTCTTGGCCGCATCCTTAGTGTTGGCGGGTGCCAGTGCGGTATTGCCGTCGCCGAAGGCCGGGGCAGAGCCGAGCGTCAGAGAGGTTGGCGGGGCGTCGCTGAGCGAGGTTCCGGCGCCTCCATCGCTGCTCAGTCCTGCCTCGGTGGAATAGCGACCCTCATTAGGGTGTTCTTGGATATCGCCGCCGAGCGAGAGGGTGGTGGCCGAGGAGCCCTTGTAGAAGAAGGGCGGAGCAGCGCCCACGTCGAGGCTGATGAGGGAGAGCTTCGTTCCCGCAGTAGCGGCCTGGGGAGTCGTGGAGAGCGGGTTCGGGTTCACGACAGGAGCTTCGGAAGGATGAGGAGGCGGCGTAGCCAGGTGAAGGTCCTCCTTCAAGACGTAGGTACCCTCTCCGACCAGAAACTGGTACTCGGGGCCCTCCGGGTTGGAGAGGATATTGTTCGTCTCGATCATCGGAGCGATTCCTGCACCAATTGCGCCGTAACCGCCGGCGTGCGATGGGTATCGAGGAGGGGGTGGAAGGACACTGGACAACGATGGCGAGACGTCAGCCTCCATTTATAGTGATGTCTTGGACGCATTGTGGAAGAGGGCGTGGCAGCGCGCCTGCACTGTACAACAACGTTGCCGTGCGAGGCGGAAAGAGCTATAAAGGTCGCACAAGGCGGCGGCTGGCTGATATGCGCAAGCGCGATAAGGGTCGGCCTGGCTAGGTACTCACAACATGATGGGCGATTAGGCAGTCTCGGGACTGCGGGAGACGCAATTATGGATTATGGAGGAAGGAAGGACGAAGGTGCGAGAGCTGTGGTCGTCGTAGGCGACGCTTGCTGATTGAAGGTCGTCGGGAGTTCGGGAAGGTGGCTCGTCGTCGGCTCCGCCTCACGTCACTGGCAGCGGCAGTGGAGGCTCTATCGCGGAATGTTTCTTGTCGTCGCGACACCGAGGCGGTGGTGGGCAGGGAAGCTGACGGCGACTCAATTGACGCTTCAGGAAGGTCGCAAAGAGCCGAGGAATTGTCGGGTCGAGGGCGAGCACGCGCAACGTGTTGAGTGAGGGCTTTCGTGACAGGACTCGTTGATGGATCGGATGGCAGCGACGGCTGGGCGGCAGGTGACGGAGGGTGCGGCGACGACAACCAGACGAACTCAGGAACAGCTCTCTCGGGGGCAGTTCATGCAAGGGCCGGAGGTACCCAAGAGTATTAATACTGAAGCGGGCAGGCGAATGGCGGATGGGAGGCAAAGGCAAGGAACCTTGGACTGGTTGGTTGGCTGAAGAAGGTGATGTGCACACCCAACCCCCAACCCCAACCCAGCAGCAAGCCAGCGGCATGCTGCTCATTCTGGCTCGGTCCCCGCCTTCCTACAGGCCGGGGTTGGGGGTGGTGGCTGCCCTCACCTGTGGGATTAAGCCATCCGTATGCCAGGTGCCCATGAAGAAGCAGAAGCAGGTCGGGTCAGCCTGGGGTCCGGAGAAGCATTGCAGCGACGTGACTGGAGGGAGAAGGGAATAGAGGGGGGGGGGGGGGGGGTTGCCTTGTCTCCATCCAGCGGGGGTTGCAGCAACCAGGTCCAGCAGGCCTAGCACACGCAGCAGGCGACTCGTCCCTGACGCCCAGGTCAAATTTGGTGAGACTGGCGTTCAAAGTGTGGGGTAAAAGCTGGAGAAGGAGGCCATTGGTGCTGGAGACGGTGTCGCTCGGTCCTGCCTGTCGGCTTGCTTGCCCGGATGAGGGGTCCAGTCGAGCCGTGGCCGTGAATCCCATGACCAATCGAATGTTCGTTGTCGGACGGGTGTTAATAAATGGGCTTTGGTGAGTTTGGGGTTTGCTGGGTTCCAGAGCTTGGTGGCTGCAATAGCTCTGGAGCTCCAAGGCTAGCTAGTAGGACTAGAGAGAGAGTGTGTGTCGTCTTGAGCAAGCATGAAATATCGCGAAACGATTCCTGGGTGGCCTTGCGTTTTGTTGTCTATTTGGAGTCCGGTAATACGGTCAGTCAGTCGGCCTTGTTCCGGGGATACGTTGCTCGTTTCTGATAACCAAAAGACCGAGGGTTGAGCAGGCAACGTGGGATGCATTCCTTGGGTAAGACACGGGTCAATGTTGTTTAGTTGCACTAACATCCAGCACTACAATCTTGTTATGTCGGTCATGTAGGTATTCCAGTCCAGCTTGCGTAACAAGATATGTCCTAAGGCTATAGAGTTTGAGGCAATGTCCACATAGGTATTCCTAGGTATGCCGAGGAAGGTACCTACCATAGGCAGCCAAGCACCTACCTACCTACGCAGATGCGGTACCACGGCCTGTACTTGTAGATGCAGCGGCACACCAGTTCAAACTCTCCAGCTGCTCGGTGGTCACTCTTGCCGTATAACAGTAGATACCAAGGCCGAATAGCCAATTGGACACTGGACATTCCGCTTCGCTCTACACAAAACAGACGGAGACGTCGTGCTCGACTCGCAACATCAGTCGATTCGCTTATCACGGCGCACAGCGCTGGTCGACCAATCTAATCGGCTGATATTACGAGGTGCTCTCTTCAGTGCTGCACCGTGTCAGGGCTCTGGCTGTCCCTCAGCGGGTCTCGCATCGCCGAGGCGCTCGTGCCGCAGCGCTACCAGCACCTTCCAGTGGTTCCAGTGGCTCCCCCACCGGAGTCATCCTTGCAATTCAGGTCGTCATTTTGAACTCTACCCATGCCCCCGTCGACCTGCAGATTCCCGTCCTACCCGTTCCAAAGCTTCTAGCCCGAGCCAGAACCACACTGCCAGACCCAGCAAGCAAACACCCGAGCTCTCACCAGCAGCTCTTTTCGGCCGCTTTCACTCACCCGACCCTCACCGAGAAACAAAGGTCGTCAACGTCCTGCCATGGCATCACAATAGAGGCTTTCCCCTGTCTGAGCTTCACCAATCTCGATCATGGCTTCTGGTAGGTGGCCTGATGGACGGTGTCCTACCTCTCGATTGTCCGTCCTCTCCGACCTCCAAGCTGACCACGTCTGTCCCGGATTTAGTCCGCGTTTGCGTTTGCGGTGACGAGGGCACCGGAAAGTCCAGCCTCATCGCCTCGCTCGTCAAGGACGTCTTCATCTCCAACAAGATCCAGTCCGTCCTCCCCTCCATTACCATCCCGCCTCAGCTCGGCACCCCCGAGAACGTCACCACCACCATCGTCGACACCTCCGCCCGCCCCCAAGACCGCACCACCCTGCGCAAGGAGATTCGAAAATGCAACGTCATCCTCCTCGTCTACTCGGACCACTACAGCTACGAGCGCGTGGCCCTCTTCTGGATGCCCTACTTCCGCTCGCTTGGCGTCAACGTCCCGGTCGTCCTCTGCGCGAACAAGTCCGACCTCACCGGAGATGTCAACAGCCCTCAAGTCGTCGAAGGCGAGATGCTGCCCGTCATGGCCGAGTTTCGCGAGATCGACTCGTGCATTCGATCGAGCGCCCGAGAGCACCGGAACGTCAACGAAGTTTTCTTCCTGTGCCAGAAGGCCGTCACCCACCCCATCGCCCCGCTATTCGACTACAAGGAAGGAAACCTGAAGCCCGCCTGCGTTGATGCGCTGAGGCGTATATTCTACCTCTGTGATAAGGATCAGGACGGATACCTCAACGACCAGGAGATGCATGACTTCCAGTCGCGGTGCTTCGACAAGGACTTGTCCGTCGACGACCTGGAGAACGTCAAGCTGTCCATCAGCAAGTCGCTACCCCACTGGTCCGCCGAGAATGGCATCGACCAGAGAGGCTTCTTGCAGCTGAACAAGATCTACGCCGAGAAGGGTCGCCACGAGACCATCTGGATCATCCTCCGCAAGTTCCGTTACAACGACAGCTTGAGCCTGGAAGACAGCTTCTTGCGCCCCAAGTTCGACGTGCCCGAATACTCGTCGGCAGAGCTGAGCCCTGCCGGCTACCGCTTCTTTGTGGATCTGTTTCTGCTTTTCGACAAAGACAATGACGGCGGTCTGAACGACCAGGAGCTGGAGGCCCTGTTCGCACCCACGCCCGGCCTTCCTGCCTCGTGGGTCGAAACTTCTTTCCCGTCCTCGACGGTGCGCAACGAAGCCGGTCATGTCACCCTGCAGGGGTGGCTGGCCCAGTGGAGTATGACCACCTTCATGGAACCGAAGACGACGCTCGAGTATCTTGCGTACCTCGGCTTCGAGCCAGCAACCGCACGGGAGACGACGACTGCGGCTCTTAAAGTCACAAAGGCTCGCAAGAGGAGAAGGCGGCCCGGAAAGGTGGAGCGAAACGTCGTCTTGTGCTACGTTCTCGGCGCTTCCGGAGCTGGCAAGTCGTCACTGCTGGATGCCTTCCTGAACCGACCCTTCGACAGCCTCCACAGGCCGACAATCAAGCCACGACGGGCCGTGAACAGCGTCGAACTCCCTGGAGGGAAGCAGTGCTACATGATTCTCGAGGAGCTGGGCGAGCTTGAGCCTGCCATCCTAGAAAACCAAGCCAAGCTTGACGCATGTGATCTCATCTGCTACGCGTACGATTCGTCCGATCCCGACTCGTTCTCCCACATTGTCGAGCTGCGACAGCGCTACCCGCAGTTGGACAACCTGCCCAACATCTACACCGCGCTGAAGGCGGACAGGGACAAGACGATGCAGCGCAGCGAGATGCAGCCCGACACGTACACGTCGAACCTCATGATGAGCACGCCCCTCCACGTCACCGTAAAGTGGAACAACATCAGCGAACTGTTCATAGCCCTAGCCGACGCCGCAACGAACCCCAGCACCGCTTTTCCCCGAAGCGAGGAGCCTCCGCCGGACCGCACAAGTTTGTATCTCGCGTTGGGCGCAACAGCCTGCGCCGGCATTGCCGCCTTCATGATCTGGCGACGCTCGACCACGGCAGCCTAGCGTGCGCGGCTGTGCAGGCTCTGGAGGTCTTTGACATGCATTTTCACGGAGTTGGCGCCTTTTCTCAAGTCCAAATAATCATCGCTCGTTGGAACAAAATTATGATACCCAACTCCACCCTACTTTATATATCAAGGACCGTAGTCTCTAATATACTTAATCCTGTGAAGCCTCATGCCACGCTGAAGCGAGAGAAAAAAAACCCCGCTTGTCGTTGCGTATTCCTCGTCCACTCATGATGACAGTCCCAAGGCGATATCAAGTCTTCAACTTCGCGTCAGCATGATTAAGTCCAAGTATGATCCCTTGTTTCGTCTCTATACCCTTCTTTTGGGAGAGTGACCGAGTACCTACAAATGGTGATCAAAATTCGACCGGTTTTAAAGCCTTGGGGAGGGGGATGAGACGAGAATATCCAAAGGGGGGGGGGGGGCGTAGGAAAAGGGGTCTCGTAAATAGGAGGACATGAGAGAGAGAACCACGCACCAGATACGAGAGGCAGATGGGCTACCGATCGTAAGCTCGAGCAGCATCCTCCTGGAGAGCGTGTCATGAGTGCTGGCCAGGTCCTTTGGTCGTTGGGTCTTGGTCTCCGGAGCTGTACGCCGTGGGCTTTCTCGACCGGAGTCCAGTAAGCTACCTCACGGGTTGCCAAGGAAGAGCCTTCCCCATCGACGAAGGGGCTCAGCAAAAGGCTTCAAGCCTGCCCGTCGCGGATCCTTCATCGCACACAAGCAGAAGAGGTACTTGGAAACATCTCTCAATCTCCCAGTCTCTACGCAGGGCATCACGGTCATCCAGACGCGAGAGGACAAGGACGAAAACAAACATCGCGAGGGTGGTATTGATAAAGACTGCCGACCGTATACTCAGGACACACTATACACAAAAGAGAGAGATATCAAACTAGACATCATCATAACCCGCCCCGACGTGCGCGCGGGGGAGAGAATTCCTACATTCCATCCATAATTTCGTGTAACACTGCATGACTTTGTTCGACCCAAAACCCGTCCGGTGTCCATCCGTCCCATGACACAAAAGAAAGAGAATCCCGAGATGTCTCAGCCTCAACTCGCGCATCGTACAACCTTTTGACCCATTAGAAGAACCAGCCTTGCCGTCGGAAAGACAGGGTAACGGAAAAGGAAACTCTCCCCATAAGTAAAGCCCTCCCTGGGACCCGTCCCGTTTTTTGTTCACTCGTCATTTACCTCTTATACATCAATCTTTCAGTCAGTTCATCAATCGGCCCCCGTTAACAGGGATGACCGTGCCCGTTATCCACCTAGACTCGTCGCTCGCCACGAAGGCGACGACGTCGGCGATGTCCTCGACGGCGCCCAGCCTCGCCTCGGCCGGGGTGAGGGTGGCCCTCTCGAGGTCCGCGCTGCGCTGGTCGTCCGGGAGCGAGTCGAACATCTCCGTCTTGACCGTGCCGGGGCTGATGCAGTTGACCGTGATGCCGTGCGCCTGGCCCATCTCGCGGGCGGCGACGCGCGTGAAGGCCTCGACGGCGGCCTTGCTCCCCGCGTAGGCCATGCTGCCGGGGCTGTCGGCGCGGGCGGCGACGGAGGAGATGTTGATGATGCGGCCCCCGGGCGCGATGTGGGGCTTCGCGGCCTGCATCATGAAGAAGACGGCGCGGGTGTTGGTGTCGAAGATGCGGTCGTAGTCCTCGGCGCTCGTCTCGTCCAGGGTCGCGCTGAGCGTGGCCGCGGCGTTGTTGACGAGAATGTCGATCTTCTTGACGCCAAAGGCCATCATGGCGCGCTTGACGACCTTTTCCTGGTGCTTGGAGACGTCGGCCTGGATGGCCGTGGCCGAGGACCCGCACGCCTCGATCTCGGATATGACCTCATGCGCCTTCGCTATCGACGAAGTATTGACGAAAGTGAATGCGACCTTTACGCGCGCAAACGATCAGGCCACTGAGTTTAGCCGCAGTGTTCACGAGCGACGAATCACAAATGCTACTGGCGATTGAAGAGCGAACAAGAAGGAAATCGAAAGACGCACTCTGGCCCCTTCTCGAGCAAGCTTCAGCGCGATGGCTGCTCCGATACCTCTTGCGCCACCTGTGACGATGGCGACCTTGCCGGACAGCGACATGTTGGGCGGCGGCAGCTGCGGCAGCGGTTTCGTCCACAGGTTTGTCGATGACGTCGTGCGCCTCTCGACGCTATCGCGACTGTCCCTTTCGATGTTATCGAGCTGGTGCTGCTGCTGTTCAGGCTGGTTCGTCTGCTGGCGCTGCTGCTGGCTCAAGACCTTGCTCAGTTGACTCTGTAGTAATGGCGGGTCAGCGTCGAGCTCTGTTGAGATCCGGACCCGGAATGCGGGCGTGGTGCAGCAGAATACCGGCATAGTCTGACTTTGAAGCCAGTGCGTTACGGCTCGGAAAGCCATTTGACTGGGATCCGTAGTCATGGCATCCTCCTCGGTGCGTGCGACGTCCATGCAGTTATGGCTATGGTTGCTGCGGAGGGTTTGAGGTGTGTGATGACGAAGTATGCTCGAGAGCTGCCACACCTTTGGGCGAACGTCAGCCTGGCCAAGGCCTCCCGTGCGTTGGAGATGGTGTGGCGGCGCGGGGAACTTCGAGGTGTCGATCGTGCCGGATGACCAATGCAAGACCACTGCCAGTCCACACTTTCAACTCAACCCGCCACAGCCAGTGGCTGTTATCTATCCATACTTTATCCTTTGCTAGCTGGGGCTACTAGCAGCTATGCAGCGGCAGACATCAGCAGCTTAGATTCGTCGACTGGCCTTACTGGCATGCAAGGAAGAAGGCGGACCCTTGCTGTTGCATCTGTGAGGGTGAGCATTGGGATATCAAGCCTCACACCATTTGCGAATGCCGTCTTGCACCAGCCTTCCAGTCGGGTGATATCCTATCCTTGAGTCCAGAGTTTCGGATGCAAAGTGGGAGACGCCAGCCCGGCGCAGCCTGGAGCTTGGGGTTCGGACGCGTGCTGAAGAGAGTCGATGGTTTTGCTACGGGACTGTTGATCGCTTGATCGCCGGCACTTGCGGTCGGAACATGCAGCAGCTGGCGGCCATCAGAGTCGCAGGACTCTTGAGTCATCCTTTCTTGTGGTCGGCCAAGACGAACGCGGCATGTGAAGGTTATGAAGCGCAAGACATGCACGAGACGGGTTGGACGCGCAGCTCGGCCGTTGTTGAACGAAGCCACCGTGTCCACATCACTCTCTTGATCGCCATCGCAGCAGCCCAGTTGTCGGCAGCCGGCTTTAATCACTGGCCGGCGTCGAAACCCTGTAGTTGTAGTGCCTACCCAGCAGTGGCAGATGGGATGACAAGCGACGCTGCGATCAAACTTGGGCGGCCTCTGGTTGGCTATACTTCGGGCGGGATTTCGAGCCGGCTAGGGCTCTTCCATCGCCTTAATACTCGAGGCGTGCAGGGCTTGAGCGATGCGTGAGCGTGAAGCGCGCAAGTCGGCTGTATTACAGAGTACTCCGTAGTGTAGGTAGTAGTAGTAATACCACACGTGTATGTACAGGACACGAAGAGGGTCTCTGGCGTCGAAATGAGATTGCCGATTCAGGTCGGTCTGGCGTCTGTGGAGCATAGGGCCGGTTGGGCCTTGAAATCAAAGTCACCCCAGGCCAAAGGGGCTCAAGGGGCGAAAGTGGGAGATGACACCCAACGGTACGGAGACGACGGCGGCCGGGAGGGCCGGTGTTGGATAGGGGCCCGAAGCGGTGACTACCGCAGCTGTTGTGCCCCTTGCCGTCGGCCCACGACCGCGCTTCCAGGGCTTGCAACGGTCATTCTCCAGCTCTGGGTCTCCAGTTTCTAGCCCAGCCCCCAAGTGTCCAGTTCTTCGTTCGAGAAGGACATGGAACACCGGGGCCCAGGCCATCGTGCTGGTTGCATTCCTCGGGTGTTCGAGAGAACACCAAAGAACAACACAAGGAACCCTTCTGATCCGGAACACTGCGCTGGCACAGACTCGGCACCTCAGCATGGTGACCCGCTCCGCGGGCGACACAACAAGCGCCTGAAAAGAGGAGAGGAGAGGCGAGCCTTGCTCGTCACAACGACGTTCCCTGGCATAAAGCAGTGAGCTATTCTGGGGGGACTTCCTTTGCCTGGTTGGCGGTCCAGGGTTGTCCCGGTATGATCTTAGCTTCCATTCTCGGTAGGAAGCACAGAAATGTCGATGCTGGCGGTTCAACGGGCACGAGGGAGCGAAGCCGAGAGGCAGAACAAAGACGTGTCGTCCGTCAGTCGTCGGACGTATGCCGCCTTGTTGACAGCCGCAGACAATGTTCGTTGGCCTCCTGCCAATACCTAGCTAGGACCTTGCGGCGCGAGTGACGTTGTTCCTCTACCTAGTGTGAGCACACGTCCGTCCACCCACAGAGTGTATTAGTAGAGCTTCTTTGCTTGGTCAGGCCTTCCCTGCGTGGGTCGGAAGTCGTTGTGGCAGTGAGGGGCATGAGAAACATGCGCTTTGAGGGTGGCAGATTCGGATTCAGCTCGAGTAAGAGAAAGACACGAGAAAGTCTAGGGCTCGTATCCCGTTTGCTTGTTTCACTGCCGGCCAGCAGAAAGAAAAAAGCCCTCTGTCATCTTCACGAACAGACGAGCACCACGCCGGTCGTCGAACGATTATGCGGATGGGACAATCCATGCCGCCATCCACATCCAATGTCCGGACCCTGTGGTGAGTGGTGACCAGCTGCGTTTTGGGAAAGAGTAGGCCGGAGCCAGTTGATTTGTCTCATCATCCGGTGTCAACCTCGGGTCTTGGCACGTCCGCAGCGCGATTACTCTGCGGCGTACGGGGCAGAAGATGCAGGGTGTCTGAGTGTCGTTTTGCCGCGGACTGGCTCTCTGGTCGTTGATCATCTGCTGAAGTGCAATGTAATAGAGGAGAGGAAAGAGGGACGTGATGCTCTGTCCCTAGACGTGTTGGGTCGTGTGTGTAAGGATAAGGTACCGCTGCTACCTGCCTACGTAAGGGAACGGACGGATGGGTACAAATTTAGCTCAGGTAAAGTGCTTAGGGAAGCCAGGTACCTGGCTGGGGCACGGTACCTGGTCAGGTACTTGGACACCTTCCATCGTACCTGAACCGAGCTGCATGGCATGCACGACAGGCTTCATCCAGAGGCAATTGGCTTTGCAGAAGTCAGAAGAGACCCGGACGAGATGCTGTGCTTGTGAAGGCAGGCGCGCGTTCTGTGCCTTCGATCCTTGGCTTGCTCTAGTGCACCCTAGGTACAGTGGTGACTTTGAGGACTAGAGCAAGGCGGGCAAGCACGGAGGTACCTAGCAAGGTTCCGTCATATTAGCTGATAATCCGTACGTACTATGTAGGTATTGCTTTTAGGACGTACCTCCAGGTGAGGTAATCTTCAACTGCTCGGTCAAACAAGTGCCTGCATTGTGGGCGTGTCGGGTCGGTTCCCTTTTCCTTAGCCTTTACCTAGTTTGTTTCCTCGGCTTGAGCCAGACCCGCCATGACCTCAATCTATTCAAGGAAAAAGAAACAAAAGTATCGGAAAGAAAATAAAACAAAAAACCTGGTGGTGCTGGTTTCGGTTTCTTCCAGGACACACTCCGAGCAGGCATTCTCTCCGTGTCTCCCTCGGGGCCTGGCGAAAGCGCGCTACCGTCTTTTTTAGTTCTGCACCTGCTAGTCATTTCGCACCTATCATGGGTGGGCAGGTACCTAGACGTGCACCCGCTGCTCCGGTTGGTGGCAGGCGGCGCACGTGACAGGGAGGCGCCCATCTGTGCCAGGTCACTCTGACTGGCTGCTTTGCAAAGCAACGAGCAGCCTGGTTTGATTGCGCTAATGCAGGCTGGGTGGCGCCCCTCCCTCAAGGGTACACGAAGCACCCGCCCATTGGAAGGTAACTTGTACTCCGTCCCCTCGGCCTCCACCTCGAGAGGTCCAGCAGGCCATCGGCCGTGACAGCGCATTTTCAGGGGCCTGTCCCGCGCTCCTCTCAAGTTGACCTCGTACCCGTATACATGGGCTCCCAGGTACCTGATCTCCACGACGTGACCTCGTCCTTGGTAGCGCCGCCATCCCGGCCTGTCTATCGCCCTCGCTCGCGTTGTGTCTGCCGTCCGTTCTCCGACTCGACGACGACGACCTGCAGTAGCAGTAGTAGTAGCAGTAGCAGTAGCAGTAGGGGGCAATTCCCATGGAATCCCCATTCTCCAAGACACCCACTCCAGTCCCCTCCCGCAAAGCAAACCCTCTGCTCTACATACTCTGCTGGCCCAAAAAGGACTGGACGGTGAACACACTGCAACGGGCACTGGACCACCTCCTTGAGTGGTACGGGGTACACAACCACCTAACCGCAAGTCACGACCAACCACCATTTACAACCACCAACTGCTGCTGCCGCCGCTGCACCACCACAACACACAACCTACACCCGCAAGCATACCGACTACCTACCCGCCGTGACGTGCCCCATTCGCACTTGTCCGGCCTGGCCTCGCCTATTCCGCGTTCCCAACAGTCTTTTACCGTTTTACTTTTTCTCTTTCCTTTGCAACGGTCGACTTCTTCAGTCTTGCCCGTTCTCGTCGCCAGTTCAGTACACACCGGGTATCGCTCCTCCAGCAAACCCTCGCATGCGCTCCCGAACTTCGCGAACCACGACCGAATAGATACTTGTATCGTATTGCAACTCGCCTTGACCCCGACCTCGAACTCTCGCTCCGCCTCCCCTGACCGCGCCTATGCTCCTCCATACCACAGACAGATGAGAGCTCACCGACCAACAACTCTTTTCGAACGAGACACTTGGTAGACGAGTCGTGTGTGTGCGTGTATTTGAGGGAACCGCTGCCTTTCCGGCCTCACTGCGGGTCATTCGCTCTCTAGATGATGGTGCGTCGTCCGCTTCCACGATCCCGCCTTCCCGCTCCTTCGCAATGCTTTCACGGCCTTCGACGCCTCTCGCGACGACGATTTTCTGAGCCCGTCTCGAACTTCACCCGGATGCTGCTCTCCGGCCGCGCCGGCTCGCTCTCTCATGCCCCACATGCCCCCTCTGCATCGCACCTCTTGCTAACTCGTGGCCCCTTCCTCAGACCTCATCTAGACCCCGCGCCGATGTTGGTGGCAGCTTTGCGAGTCGACGCGGCCATGTCCCCCAGCTGTCAATCTCAGACCCTAGTCACCATGTGACTGAGGCTATCGGAACCTTGTATGGGGACGAGGACGACTTCTCGACTGAACAACGCATGAGTTTCCTGGCCCAATCCTACGCGGATCCGAACAAGAAACAGGACGAGTCCGATCTGTCCGCCGAGGACCCTCGCCGACAGATGATACGCTCGGCTTCTGATAAAACGGGCTTGAACATGTCGCAGCAGAATGGCGCCCCCACGTTGAAAAAGTCCCAAACGTTGCCCACGCGCTCGCCCAGCCAGCGGAGCACTTCGTTCGAGAATGGCCCCAAGTCGCCGCCTCTGTCGCTGCGAGACGTTAAAAACGAGTCCTCCCAGTTTCCTATCGGCAACATCGAAAACCCGAACGACATCGCGCAGGAGCTCAGCAACCTGCAGGCCCTGAGGCGCATGTCCATGGACGTGGGCAACAATGCTGACCCCGACATGCTGCCTTTTTCGGGTCTGTCACTCATGGCTATGCCCGCAATTGCCCCCAAGGGAGACGACGACGAGAACGACCCTTCCAGGCTGTTGTGGGTGCCTGCTGCGGTTCATCCGGAGCTTGCGCCTACCGAGTTCAAAAACTTCCTAGAAAACCGAGTGCAGACGATCAAGCGGCGCTCGGGCGAATCCTTCATCTCCAGCGACGGCAGTATGGGTCGCAGCGACTCCGGCGGTGGCTTGAGGAGGAAGAAGAGCATGCTGTCCCGGCAGATTGACACTTCTCACAGGGGAGGAGAGGGCTACATCGACGGTGCCGAGAGGCTCTCGCGAAAGAGCTCCCTCCGAGACTACTCGACCCCGGAATTGGACCTCGGGGAGCTCGTCAAGGACCCGTCCAAGGTCGTGCAGAAGCTGTCTCAGGAAACTCAGCCCGAGAGCGGCGCTGAGGACATGCCAATTCTGCCAGTGGCCCCCGGCATGGGACTTCGCCGTTCCACTCGGACCACGTACCGGAAGAGTGGCAGCGTGCGGTCGGGAGACCGTCTCCCCTTCTCAAAGCGCGTCGCGAGCCGCCATACGCATACGGATTCCTCCGACTCGGCTGACACCGTGCCTCCTCTGCCCTCCGAAATACCCCAGGTCCCGTCCCATACGCGCGTCCAGTCAGAGCCAGTCTCGGAGAACTTCTCACGCCCGAACCGGTCAGTCCGACGTCAGCACAAGTTCTCTCCGGACACGAACACCTCTCAGCCCGGCTCTGATGGCGCCTCGTCCGAGGTCGAGGAGCCCGCGTCTCCAATCCAGACTCGCGTCGAGCAGCCTGTCCAGCATCCCGCGAGAAAGTCATCTGCTTCGGCAGACGCGAGACAATCCGTGCCCTCCATCGTCGAGTCGCCTACAACCGAGGACAACCCGCAAAGACAACAGTTTCCCCAGCGCTCCTCCTCGTCGCAGCACTCAACCCAGCAGATGCCGCCCAAGTCTCCAGTCGAAGAGCCACCCGCTCGTTCAGTCCAGCGACCTGGTTCGTCTCACTCGGTGCAGAGCGTTCAGTCTGCTCAAAGCCCTACAACACCTACCATGCACCAGCCGCTGCAACAGCAGCAGCAGCAGCTCGTGAATAAACAGGCAAATGCTTCCACGCACAGTCTCAATGATATGGCTTCTCAGCCCTCGTCGCTGCCTGGTAGCGGTGCCAACCGAACCGATACCCTGACGTTCATTCCCACTCTGCCCACGGAGGAGAAGAAACCGGAAGAGAAGAAGGCAGAGACCGGGAAGAAACTGCGGAAAGAAAGAGACGATGATTCGGCCTCGACCAAGTCATCGGGCGGATGGTCCAAATGGCTCAAGGGCGGAAGCGACGACAAGGACAAGAAGAAGAAGGAAGAAGAGAAGAAAAAGAAGAGCTATGGCGACAAGACCCAGGACAACGCGCGGCTCGACGTGCTTCAGAACTCGATCGAGGGCGCCAAGGGCAGAGAAAGCATCATTGTGGATCGCGACAACGTCGACAACAAGCTAGCAGAAGAGCGGAAAAAGGAAAGCCGCAAGTCAGAGACGAAGAAGGAGAAGGAAGGAGGCCTGTTCTCGGGTCTGTTCGGCGGTGGCAAGAAGAAGAGTGACAAGGACAGCAACAGCAAGAAGAACCAGCACCTCCGCGTATCAGAAGAGGTGCCGTACAGGCCCCTTAAGCCCGATGTCGACTACCACTGGACCAGATTCCCGCTGCTGGAGGAACGGGCGATCTATCGGATGGCTCACATCAAGCTTGCGAACCCCCGCCGTTCGCTGCTGAGTCAGGTCCTTCTCAGCAATTTCATGTACAACTACCTCGCCATCGTGCAAGCGATGCATCCGCAGATGCAGGTCCCCCAGTCGCCGCAGCAGCGACGCCTGGAAGAGGAGCGTCGTCGCAAGGAGCAGGAGGAGCAATACTTGGCACAGCAGCAGATGCAACAGGCTCAGGAGGATGGGGACCAGGAGGGCCAGTACAACTTTGACTACCATCGGGTGAGTCCTCCATGCGAATCTTTCTTCGGGTCCCAGACTAACATGAGACAGGGCGACAATCAATACGGAGACCATCCTCATGACGAGGTTGACTACGTAGACGATGCTCAAATTTACGAGTACGACCATGGGAGCGATACGGACAACGGTCGCGGCGATGGCTACAACGGCCCCGAAGGCTACGATCCCCAGCCTGGCAAGCAGTACTACCACGACCAGTACGGGCGCGATGCTGGTGACGACAACAGACGTCGCGATGGTCGAGACGACATGTGGTAGTCCCTGACGCACGAAGGCGGCCCCGGGCTGCAGATGCTGCGGTGGCAGCGAGGAAAACGTATGGGCGAGGAAGTTACCGTCGGCGGTGCTGATCTGGCCGGGAGGTTCTGTATAATCCAAAGGACGTGCATACGGCGGAGTTTGCGGATTGCGAGTGCGACATATATTCACAAAAAAGGGACTCGCGGTCATGGCTTGACTTGACTTGACTTGACGAGGCCAAGCCATTCCGTAGCCCCTCCTTCTTTCTCTCATCTTATATCTCATCACATCTACTATTCTGTCTGGTTTGTATCGCGGTGGAGGGGGGAGTTTTGTTGAAAGCACATGTACACAGATAGCATAGCGACCGGGATCTTTTGGAGGCTACCTAGGTTCCATCGAGATGCGCGGGGACGATTAAAGTCAGAGAGGTAACACAGCATACCTAAGGTGCCCATGGTGGATCTTTCTGCTCATTACTCCGTACACTATCTGTATAGCCGACGGTTATTGGGATATCGCTGTGTCTGTGTGCGATGTCTTTTGGGAACGAATGCTCAACAAGTGCTAGGTACCTACCTAGGTAGTTGAGTTGGGTGAGGCGGAAGAGGGGCAGGCAGAAAAGCGCCCAGCGATTTGCCACGAGACAATCTAGGCGAGGCGTGCATCATATGGAAACCACCTGAGCCTCGCAGCGCCCCAAAGACCAGGGAAAGTGAGCCGACGACTCATCGCCTCTGCTGTTTGTACATACTACATAGGTATGTCGTGAATGTCGTGTCTATCCCTGAGAGGTCCAGCTCGGGGCGGGCTTTTAGCGCAAGGCAGCTGTCCGAGCCCCGCCGCGGTGCCTGGAGGTGCCCAGCAGTCAGTGTCCATCCCGCCGTCTGGTCCGGGAAACAAGGAGCGGGTGTTCTGAGGAAGGAGCAGTTCTGGCCTCCTGCCGACTGTGACCACTCGCGCTAAACCGCTTGGGGCAAAGACAGCCTCTCCTGGCAGGGCGCCAATTCGTCCGTTCGTTGCTTCCACCTACACCTGGCACTTTTCCTTAACCTCCGAAAAATATCACCAGCCTTGTAAGGGGAGCTTGTTCCTTTCTTTCGTCGCAAACATCGCCATCTGCGCCATCCAGCCTCATTTCCATCTCTGTTGATACCCAAGTCCCCCCCTCTCGACCCCCCGATCCGACCTCGTGCGCCACCGACCGGCGAAGACCCCGATCCCCGGCTGATTTCCCCCCTCCCCTCTCTCTAGCCTTCCGCCTCCTACGCCCCGACTCCATCTCGCGATTACCTGGACAACCACCTAGCATGGCTGCTGTAAGTGACCACCTTTGTTTGCTCCACGAAGACTTTGCGAAGCCTGGTCATCTCAATCGTCATTACAACCTGCGCCGTCGCATGCTGTTGTTGTCATTGCCGCCGCCGTCGCGATGCTATGTCGTTGGTGCTGGGACAAGCTTCGAGAGCTTCCAACCTTGCTGCCGCGGAGCCACGTGCTGACACGACATCGCCGCTGTAGCCTCGTCCATACAACAACAACCCAGGCTACATGCCCAACGGAGCTGCGCCGCTCCTCCCCAACCAGGGCCGTGTTATCCAGACTGGCCCCATCCGAGTCCTGTGCATAGCTGATGTTCGAGGTTCGTCGCCCTTCCATCAAACGCAGCTGGCCTGCCCCATCGCGGATCCCCAACCTAACATGTGGCGATAGGAAACCTTACATCTCTGAACGAGCTGGCAAAACAAGCGCGAGCCGACCACATCATCCACACTGGCGACTTCGGCTTCTACGACGACACCTCCCTGGAGCGAATCGCAGAAAAGTAAGGACCCCTCCGTCCATCGCCTGACCACTATCGTTCTGACTGGTGTCAAGGACCCTCAAGCATGTTGCCCAGTACTCCCCTCTGATCTCCGAGCCCGTGAAGAAGGCAATCCAGCAGGGCGGCCCGGGCCCCGTCAAGAGCCGATTCCCCCCCAACGAGCTCCCCCTCTCCGAACTCTCCCTGCTCCTGAGCGGCGAGATTAAGCTCGACATTCCCGTATACACGGTCTGGGGTGCCTGCGAAGATGTGCGCGTTCTGGAGAAGTTTCGTTCCGGCGAGTACAAGGTCCACAACCTGCACATCATCGACGAGGCCCGCTCGATGCTGCTGGAGATTGGCGGAGTGAAGCTCCGGCTACTTGGTCTTGGCGGTGCGGTCGTAATGCACAAGCTCTTCGACAACGGCGAGGGCAGGACTACGATTGCCGGTGGCCAGGGTACCATGTGGACCACCCTGTTGCAGATGGGTGAGCTTGTCGATACCGCGCACCGTGTCTACGATCCTACGGAGACCCGTGTCTTCGTCACCCACGCCTCCCCCGCTCGCGAGGGCATCCTGAACCAGCTCTCCGTTACGCTCAAGGCCGACTTCTCCATCTCTGCGGGACTGCACTTCCGTTACGGCAGTTCTTACAACGAGTTCAGCGTGAACCCTACTCTTGACCACTACCGCGGCAAGCTCGCCGCCTCCAAGGCGTCCTTCAACGACGTCTGGGAGACTGTCAAGGGTGAGGTCGAGCCCGCCATCTCTCAGAACGAGGCACAGCAGAACCTGCTCAAGAATGCGCTCCAGCTCGTCGAGAAGATGCCCACTACGGCTGCCGGCGGCAACCCCTTTGGCGGCCCCGTTGCTGGCCAAGCTCAGCTGGGCCAAGTTGACGAAAGCGCCTTCAAGAACATGTGGAACTTCAACCTGGCGGATGCCGCCTTCGGCTGGCTGGTTCTCGAGATTCAAGACGGCCGCATCGGAACGGAGATGCGCGCGCAGGGCTTCAACTTCTCGCACAGGGGTGCGAAGGCCGCGGCGCCGAACCCGGCTGCGGTCCCGGTTGCCGCCTCCGGCAGCCTCCCTACTCCTGCTCCCCCTTCGACCCAAAGCACAGCCCCCCCTCCCGCCAGCAGACAGCCTTCCGCTCAGGCGCCTCCCAAGCCCACAGTCGCAACCCCCCTCCCCCCTGCCAAGCCCGCGACTCCCCAGCCTGCTGCTTCCGCTCCCGCGCCTCCCGCGGTTCCTCCCAAGGACGACAGGCCTGCACCTGCGGCTGCTAACGGATCAGCCCACGGCCCTGACCCTGTCTCCTCGCCTGCTCCCAAGACGCCCGCTCAAGACATCATCGGTCTGTTCGTTATGAACGTCAGCACCGAGGAGCAGACGCGCGATCTTTTCGATGGCGAGCACAAGGCCAAGATCTACAAGGTCGAGAAGTGGGGTAACTCGAACAAGGTTGTGCAGTTCAAGACAGTCGAGGACCGCGACGCCGCCCTTGCCAGCTTGCCCGAGGACCTCAAGACCCGTGCTCAAGAGGACCGCTCCCGGCCCCTGGTGAAGGTCTTCCAGCACCGCGAAACCAAATTCCAGCCCCGAGGCGGCGCCGGCAACTGGGGAAGCAGCAGGGGCGGCGGCAACTCGGCGAACACCGGTAGCGGCTACCGCAGTGCCGGTGGGGCCAGCGACTCTGAAAGCAACCGCCGCGGCCGTGGCGGTGGCCGTGGTGGCCGTGGTAACGATCGGGGACGTGGTGGCCGTGGCCGAGGCGGTCTTAAGGACGGTGGCGCCTCGTCACCTGCCCCCGGTCCCGCCACTCCGGCGGAGTAAGACTCTGATCTCAGAGTCCCTGATGAACAAGCCATGGAAGGCAGACGCTTGCCTTCGTGACCGGGGCATACCGTCACTCCGTGGCGCATGATGTCCTTGCAGCTCTAATGGCTAAGTTTGCCCCCTGAATCTAGGGGTATGAAGGACACGATTCGAATTCTTTTTCCAGTTATGATAGGAGAACGGGGGGCAAAGAAAATTAGTGCTACCAATTCTTGTACGCGTACCTTAATGAGATCTTCAAGGGGGAAGGTTTCCGGGGTGGACGAGTCTATCCGGGAAAGTCGGTCCTTGATGTTAGGAGTTAGTCTTCGATGAGAAATAAAAGGCTTTGCGGCTTTGGCGGAGTTGAGAGAGAGAAAGCCGGAATTTGAAATCATACTCTAAGAGTCTCGCTTTTGGCCGTGAAGTGACGACGCTGGTTAGTACGACGTGAAAAGTCAGGATATAGACCAAGCGAATATGTATTTTTCTACGATCTCCGATGTCTCTCCCCTTCCGGCTACTTCCCTCAAATCATGCTGGTCTTGAAGGCGCATCGGGTCGTCCAGGTTGGAAGGGCCATCACTATCATTTAGCACGGGGGATAACATGGCATTGCGACGTCCCCAGGCAATAGCTGTGGATGGGGTTTGAGTTATCGCGATGCAAGTCAATCATCTTCTCTCCCTTGGCGGGGTTAAGAATGCAGTGAAGGCAATCCCGCCCACTGTGGCGGGTTTTGGCGTGCACGAAGAAGGATGCACCCGCCTCCAGGTCGCGTCAGGCTCCGATCACATTCGGACTTGGGAGAAATATTCCGATTCGCCCGTATGAGAGTAAGGTGTGGTACAAGGCCAGCAGAAGCGGCCGGCTTTTGAATATACGTTGTATGGGGAGTCTCTCTATCTCGCTGACCCTGCCGACCCCCGTCTCTGGAATACGCAGCCATGGTCTATGATTCTTTTTTCTCATCTTTCCTATTAGTACATGAATTTCGACAATTGTACAAGAGCCCGCTTTAAGGCTCGTCTGCGTGATGTGTCGCAGACTCGGTTTCCCCCCTCCCCCCTCATCCTCACGTCAATTCGTTCACGTCCCCAACACGATTGTCCTAAGCCAGGGGCTTCATGCCCTTGTGGATGGCCGCGACGCCGCCCGTCAGGTTCTCGTAGCCGTCACCGGCGACGAGGAAGCCGGCTTCCTTGATCATGTCCCGGAAGCGCTGCTGGCTGGGGAAGTTCTCGATGCTCTCGACGAGGTACTGGTAGCTGTCCCTGTCGCCGGCGACGAGCTGGCCGATGAGGGGGATGGCGCTGAAGGACCAGCGCTTGTAGACGGCGTTGAAGAGCGGGTAGTCGTCGGCCTTGCTGAACTCGAGGCAGGCGAAGACGCCGCCGGGCTTGAGGACGCGGTGGGCCTCGCGCAGGGCGGCGGGGATGTCGGTGAAGTTGCGGATGCCGAAGGCGACGGTGTAGAGGTCGACGGAGTTGTCGGGGACGGCGCCGTCGGGGAGCTTCTCGGCGTTTGCCTCGAGCCAGGAGAGCGCGGCCTGCTGGGAGGCGGGCAGGGACCTCGAGCGGTCGCGGCCGACGGCCAGCATGGAGGGGTTGATGTCGGAGATGGTGACGCGCACGTCAGGGTTGTGGTTGAGGTTGTGCGCCGTATGGAGCATGCGGAAGGCGATGTCACCGGTGCCGCCTGCGATGTCGAGGATGTGCTGCGGCGCCGGGGGGCTGGTGGCAGAGTAGCCCGGCTGGAGGGAGTTGACGAAGTGGTCCCTTGCGAGAAGAGTGTTAGTGGGTGCAAGGTGGAAGGGAAAGAGATTCAAGTACTCACTTCCATACTCTGTGCCAGCCAAAGGACATGAGATCGTTCATGCGGTCGTAGGAGTCGGCGACGCTGTGGAAGACGCCGGCAACGCGCTCGGCCTTTTCGGATTCAAGGACGGTCTCATAGCCAAAGTGTGTCGTCTTGGTGCGTTCGGCAGAGTCGGTGTTGATGGTGCGGGAGGCGGCGGCGAAGGGACGGGGAAGGGATTGGGAAGCGGCGAACTGGTTGGATATCGAGCGCACGCTCAATGGCGAGCGGAGGGCTCTTCTGGTAGCCATTTCTGGGGAACGGCTGGGTTTTCGCGGTGCGGCGGGAGGTCCTGACGATGCAGTCGACAAGCGATCGGCCCGCGCGAGAGCTCCCAGGTTCGGGATGGAAATTTTGGTGGAGATGGATTGGGTGTGGCTGGTGCAGAAATTGGAGAACGCGATGATCCCGGGTGACATGGGATGGGGTCAAGCCACATCTCGAAGTCAGGCCAGGGTCCTGGCGACGATCACCTAGGCAGGACAAGATCGAGGACTTACTTTTAGACGGTAGCAACGTCGGTCGTCTCGGTCGTGGTCTCTGTTTCCTTTTTGCGAGAGCGATGAAGGGCGAGGATTTTGGAGAAGGTGTGAATCTGGTTGCGGGCGTAGTATGCAAGAACGCAGAGCAACACCGTGAGCACAATGACCAAAACGGCGATCTTGGAGGCAGGGCTCATCTCGGCGCTTGGGGTTTTTTCCCTCTCTTGGGTGTAGCTTGATAATAGTCGTTTGATTCTTTCAATTGAGGGTTGGGAATGGCGACGGGAGTTGCTGTGTCGTAATGGTGGTGGGAGGTCACTGTCGTGAGGTGGGAGGTGCAGTTGCTATGTGCAGCTTGAAGGGATCATGAGCTGGTGGGATTTTGCAGGAGAGACATCAAAATCCCACTAAGACTAGGTATATTCCAGCTGTCACTGAATACTTACTCGGCGCGGGAAGGAGCACCATCTTTGGGCAGGCTTCCAGTTTAACCCCCTACCTTCCTACCAGCTTCGGTTGCCTGTGACTTCCACTTACATCCCGCGAGAGCAGGTGCGCCTTCTCAGATCGGCAAGTGGGGCGACGAACGATGCACAGTATGAACACTTAGAAACACTGTCCTTCAATTATCATCTCGGACAGGCCCGAGCTACGGAAAACATAAAAAAACACCAACTCCACCACGTCCGTCACCGAGTCAGGGTGGGCTCGGTCGACTCCTAGATTCCGAGGTTATGGAACAAAGTTGGGATTCACGCTTCCCACCAACCGTGTCCAAGGCCTGCAGTCGCTGTCATGCGCGGAAGGTTAAGGTGAGCAGGCCTGAGGGGGAGAGAAAGGAGGGTATGCGTGTAATTGACGCCTTTTCAGTGTGACCTCCAAGTTCCACAATGCTCAAGATGCCAAAGACATGATGAGCAATGCAACATCACGGAATGCGTGACTTATTCTTACGCCGCTGTCAAAAGCCTCCAGAACCGTGTAAAGGAACTCCAGGAGAAACTCGACGAGCTGTCGCAACAGCAAACAGCAGTCCCCGATTCCGACCGCTTCGGCGATGTGCGCAGAGAGGCCGAGGAAATTGGAGTTCTAGCCATCGGACGGCCAAATGTTTCTGCCGACAAGATTTACAGTGAGCCAGTCCCTCGGTAGCGTCCGTGACCGCCATCACCGGTACTCGTTTCTGCATGTGGTGTTGACAGGTGCCCAATCGCTGTAGTGGGGAGTGCGACGGGTTCAACATTCGCCCGCATCTTCTTCAAGCAGATCAACCTGACTACACCCGCATCGCCCTCTCACCCGGAGTCTTGGGCTGCTGGGTTGGACACAGAACCAACCCGGAGCAATGCCGCGCTCCCACCACAGCCGGTTGCGAAGTTCCTCTTTGCCGCTTACATCCGTCATGTTCATCTCTGGTGGCCGTTCGTTCCGCTGCCGCTTTTGAGAGCTGCCATCGGTCAATTGTACGATGATCCAGCCGGGTCCAGTCTCTACCAACGATTTTTGACGATGCTAGTCTTTGCACTTGCCTCTGCCCACTCCTCGGAAAACCAGGAATACCGTCGCATGCTCGACATGAACAGTTCAGCGGACTACTTTGAAACGGGACTGCGGTTTTTCCACAACCTGCACGATCATGCTCGGGATCTTCAGGGGCTTCACTGTGTTCTCATCTTGAGCCTGTGGATGTTGGAGTCGAACACCAGAGGCCACGGGGACGATCTCTGGCACCTCAGCCGATACGCCATGTCTACTGCCATAGAGATGGGCCTACATCGCCGTGCAGCAGCCACGGGCGACTTCAGCGGCGACGACATCGAGGTTCGGAATCGTACCTAGTGGTGCGTCTACAGCTTAGAGAGACAGGTAGCCGTCATCACAGGCCGAGTTCTGTCCGTCCGGGACCACGCGGTAGACGCGCCGAAGCCGGTGCTTAGTAGCTCTGATAGCCTGTCGAGCTACGAAGCAAATGCCAGCCCGGTATTCCACAAGCTCAACGTTGCACTCTTTAACCACTTAGTTCAGCTACGCCAGATAGGCGGGCGAGTTCTCGAATCCGTATACATTGCGAGGGGGGCCGACGGACGGGCATCTAGGACCACGTTCCAGCAAATATGCGACGAAATCGACAAGAATCAGCAGGAACTACAGCGCTGGAAACAGGGGATCGAGGCCCTGGACATCAAAGGTACCAGAGAGTACTCCGAGATGAAGGTAGAATACGGCCTTCTCCTGCTTCTCATGTACCGGCCGTCGCCGACTTTCATGATCCCGTCACGTGAGATGGTCGAAATATGCTCTCGTGCTGTTTCTGGCACCGTCCGTCAGTGGCTGAAGCTGGAGAACCAGCATGGATTGAGCGCCATCTTTCGGTGTTTTCGTCACGTACATTCAGTCTTAATGGTTGGACTGGCAGGTCTCTACTGCGATTGGTAGGCTTATTCTCTCCCCAGCTGTGACCTTAACCTTTTCTTTTCCTCGGTGGTTTGTTGTCTTGTTGATGGCTGCCCGCTGACAGCTTGCTAGGTATACGAAGACCATGCCACGTAACACCAACTTACACCTTCTCCACTCCCATGGAAACGATGTCGCGGCGTGTATTGACCTGATTGAGCGTGGCATCTACCGGATGAAGGAAAAGTCCGTTTTAAAGTATCGTGGTCTTCTACAGGCTGCAAGAGTCAAAGTATATGGGCCTGTGGCCCTGGAGGCTCTCGGTTCCCAGACACACTTCGCAGATCAAGCATTACGAGACACAACAAACACGTCTGATACACTGGGTCTCTTTGAGGCGGACAACTTGCAGTCGCAGTTATTCCTCCAAGGAGATGAGTTGGAGACGTACATGAACCAAGTCACCGGGTACTTTGACAACGGCCAATTGTGCTTGGATGAAGGCCTGGCAGCATGGTACAGCTCTTTTCTCGGGGAGGTCCAGCCAACCCAGAACGAGAACGTGGAGTGAGTGAAGCTACGGGCAATAACCCAGAAAATAATACAGCTGATTCGATGGCGATCACTCGTCGGGGATATTACGCGCACGTCATTCACTCACGCTTCAGGGGCTCGGTCATGGCCGAGATAAGCGGAGCCAGAACCGGACGACACTGTCGAGTCTTCGGCCTCGACCGAGGCCTGCACCCACCGTCATGGGCAAACACCAATACCCATGCAGCGGCACTCTGCCAAAGATATCTGAAGGATAAAATCCAGAACTCTCTCGGTATCACTTAGAAACCTTCCTAACTCGTTTGATGCGTTGCTGCCAAGTACACCCTGCATACTACACCATGTCTCAATCACAGCCGAAAAGACAGCCTGCTACGAGTCACACATCTGTGCTGAACACCAAAAACGCATCAATTTTGGTAAGTCAGGTCCGGCTCAGATGCGCGTGGAAAAGTGCTAATGACACGCAGGTTGGTATCCGTGACGGAGTCACCAACGAATTCCGCCTGGTACCGAGAGACCAGGCCACAGTTTCAGTCTTTGACTCCAACTTTCTCATTGGCGATGGCATCTGGGTATGTGGGCTCTGTAATGTTGCGAGTCTTTCCCGGGTGAGAGTCTGATACCCTAACTAGGAAGGAATCCGGGCGGTCAGGGGCCGCATTCAGTTCGCCAGGGAGCACATCAACCGGCTATTCCAATCCGCCAAAGCAATGCACATGGACCTTGGCTTGACTAAGGGCGAATTGCTATCTTTACTCCACCAGACCATCGATGCCAACGACATGAGCAACGAACCCCACGTGCACATCCGTCTGGTGGTCAGTCGGGGCCTGAAGTCGACACCGTACCAGAACCCGCACGTCAACATCGGCCTGCCGCTCATCGTCATCATCCCGGAGATCAAGGCCGTCGACCCCGCGGCGAAAGAGCGTGGCCTGCGTCTCGCCACGACGTGGGTGCGTCGCGGACCCCCGGACGTCAAGGACGAGCAGTGGAACCACATCTCCAAAGCCACGGACGTCCAGGCTTGCGTGAGCGCCAATGTCATGGGCGTTGACGAAGCTCTGATGCTGGACCTGAGGGGTTTCGTTAAGACCTGCAACTCGGTCAACTTCTTCATCGTCCGCGGAGACGAAGTGTGGGCACCGACCAAGGACAACCAGATGCAGGGCATCACTCGTCAGAAGACAATCGACGTCTGCCGCGCCAATGGGATCACGGTTCGGGAGCTTGACTTCGCGCTCACCGAGGTGTACGGGGCCGACGAGGCCTTCTGCACGGGAACATTCCCGTCGCAGATTCACGTTACCGAGGTCGATGGGCGGCAGATCGGAGACGGGCAGAAGGGGCCCATCACCGCTGCTATCCAGAAGCTTTACGCGGCCGCGGTAGACCGAGATGTGGCGAGGACGAGAGAAGAGATTAAAGCCGAGGTGGAAAAGCCGAGGGACTTGAGCTTCCTGACACGGTCAAAGTTGTAGACAGCCTGTGGACACCCTCTGGTGATTCAAACTTCCTGTGTACAACTTGGCCCAGCGCGACTGAACCAGAGATGCCGGAAACATCTTTTCTGTCTTTGGTGTCTCTGAATAATACGGGTGCTATCTGTCGACTTGCTTCCGGCTCTGTTCTAAATCTCCCGTGCTTTGCCGCCCTTGATTATCTGGGCGAAAGGAACATGACGGGAGCTGGGTATCTTCGGCACAAGCGTACATGTATGTTTGAAAGGTTTGTTTAATGTCCGTTTTCAACTCAACTGCCAGGGTTTACGTATTTGATAGGTAAATCTACCACCTGACGCGGGGTAATTTTAATGATGGACAGTGATAGCACCTGTCTCCCACTATGCAGTGGTAAACTTCAATGAATTTAACTCTGGTATCAAGGCACTAGGGCTTGAAATGCATCCATTCTAGGCTTCCGAACGCCTACGAGAAGGTTCGCCGCCACATACGCCTTTCTCACCAGTTTTCTTCTGCCTGGCCAACAGGAGTATACACATGCAGGCACATAAGTGGTATACTTGACGATGTACACATTGTTAGTACCGAGGCTTGAATCCGACATATTCTAGACTCACGAATGGCTGCAGGAATATTTATCCCCCAGACGCCTTCCCATCCCCCACACACTGGGCGGTCGTATTCAGTCACGAGTCAGCGGGGAGGTTGCGGGCTGGACCGATATCAAGCACTGAAGCGCCCTTCATCTCGGTGGGGACCGAGAACGGTCCACCTTTATCATGGCGTGATCGTGTTATGGGATTCCGTCAATCGACCGTTAAGCAGTGTTCCCCATATCAAAGACAACATCTGGGGTTTCTGTTACTCAAGATTGTGGATGATGTAGGAGCGAAGTTAATTTTCCTCTCTCTTACTCTTATTCTGCTGCCATGGCCATTCTCAATTTCTTTTCGTCGCCGACAACTCTCGCTTCTTCTCAACTTCATCTTGTTTTGACTGACGATAACAAAGGGGTTTTCGGGCCGTCTTTCTCTTAGAAACCTGGTTGAGCTTAATTCGACTTACACGCACGTACCGTCTCCAGAGTTACACGCCTTGAGAAACACTCTTTCCAAGATGAACCCGCCACCACCCGCCAACAGCAGTCCGAATGACGCTGAGAAAGTCAAAGATGTCCGCGATGAGGAGGCCGGCGCACAGGTCGAGAACGCACCGCCAGAGGTAATACCGGACGCGATGAACCGAAAGCTGCGATCCAAGACAGATATGGTAATCCTGCCTTGCGCCGTGATCGCCATGACGCTGGCATTCCTTGACAAGGTAAGATCTGTCCGGGTTACTCTCTTGCTCCTCATCACGGCTCACGCATCGTGCAGAACGCCCTCGGCTTCGCGGCAATCTTCGGCCTCAAAGAGGACAACAACCTGAAGGGCCAGGAGTACTCGTGGCTCGGCAGTCTCTTCTACATCGGTTACCTGGCCATGGAGCTGCCCGGAATGTACCTCATCAACAAGCTGCCCATCGGAAAGTTCGTCGGAACGTGTCTCGTCCTCTGGGGCGGTTGCATCTCTCTGTTGGCGGCGTGCCACAACTTTGCCGGTCTCGCGGTCATCCGCGTGTTCCTGGGTATCTTCGAGGCCATTCTCCTGCCCTGCATGTTGATTCTGAACTCGACTTGGTACCGCCGCTCTGAGCAGCCCCTGAGGACGGCGCTATGGCACAACACATTCTCTGGTGTCTTCGGCGGCATCCTGTCGTATGCCATCGGCAACATCAAGGGACCGCTGTCCACTTGGAAGGTAAGGCAGAAGAAGATCGAGAAACTTGGGGAGAGGGCTGTTCACGAACTGACACGCCAAACAGTACATCTTCCTCATCTACGGGGCCGTGACCATCCTCACCGGCTTCGTCGTGCTCTTGGTGCTCCCCGACTCGCCGTCCAAGGCCTGGTTCCTCAACGCGAAGGAGAAGGAGGCGATCATCGTCCGGCTCGCGGAAAATCAGACGGGCGTCGACACCAGCGACAAGAAGTTCGAGTGGCAGCAGATCGCCGAGGCCCTGAGGGACCCCAAGTGCTGGTGCCTGTGGGCGTGCGCGATCGGCTACGCCTTCACGAACGCGGGCATCACCAACTTCAACCCGCTCATCATCGCGGGCTACGGCTTCGACAAGACCACGACGGTGCTGATGGCCACGCCGCAGGCGGCCGTCGCCATGTTCGCGAGCGCGGGCCTGACGGCCGTCTCGCTCTACGTGGACAACGTGCGCTGCTTCCTGTGGATCCTGTCGGCGCTCATCGGCCTCGCGGGCGCCGTCATGGTGCACACGATCGACCCCAACGGCGGCAACAGGGACGCGTCGCTCGCGGGCGTGTACATCATGGGATTCTACAACGTGCCGTGGGTGTTCATGCTCAGTCTCAGCTCGTCCAACACGGCGGGCGTGACGAAGAAGTCCTTCATGGGCGCTACCATTGCCGTGTGCTACGGTGAGTCCCTCCTCGTTCCCCGAGACCTCCCCCACCCCTAAAGTAGAACATGGAGACTGACGAGAGAGCGACTTTGCAGCCCTCGGAAACATCATCGGACCCCAGATGTTCCTGTCCAGCCAGGCCCCCCGGTATCCCCTCGGCATCGGCTCGATGATGACCGCCTTCGCCCTCATGGCCGCGTCGGGCCTGATGTACTACCTGCTGTGCGTCTACGAAAACAAGCGCCGCGACCGCCTGCACGGCGTCCAAACGGACGCTGTAGAGTCAGGTCTGCAGTTGGAGAAGGAGGACAAGACGGACGGGAAGAACACGAACTTCCGCTACACATACTGAGCGGGTTGTTTGTAATTAGCTGCAGGTTGATTAGAAAATAGAAAAGGAATGTATATAGCGACTCGACTAGGATCAGATGTACGATCTGGCTGTTATCCTGACAGAGTAATGCCCTCGGCTATTCATGCACCGATTCCCCAAGCCTTTGGTAGGGTTGCAGTTCGCTTTTTTGGGTATCCTCCCCAGCGACTTTGATCTTTCTGTTGGCAGCGCCATACCTGCCTCATCAGTTTCCTTTCAGATACAGGGTTTGCTGTCCCTGAGTTTGCGAAGTCACAGCAAGTGCCTGACATTGTGTGTGGGGGAAACAAAAAGCCACTCGAAAACTCTACTTGACAGGTGACCGAGAATGTGATAAAATATGTTCAGATAAGAAGAGATTTTTCTCTGAGACTCCAACCCAATAAGCTTCAGCCTCCTGGGTCTAGATAGCCCTCTTCGACCCGAAGGACTCGGGATAACAGCCTCATTCATGCACAAGGCGAGCTATTAGGTTGCGGTTGACTCAAAACGGGGTACAAGAAAAAAAGGCACCTGCAGCACGGGGGAAAACATAACTTAAAATCTCAGAACCTCCTCGTCGGGGTTCGGTCACTGTTTCTTTCCCCCATCTCCAGGGATCGGTCCTTATCGGATTATCGGCCTATCGGGGCGTTGGGGTTCATGTCGTTGGCTGGGTGGGGGCCGACCTGCGGGGCGGCAGCGGCAGCGGCAGCGGCAGCGGCAAGGGGGACGAGAGCCGCGGGGGGAGCCGCGGGGGAGAGCTTCGGTCTCGGTCGGTGCGCTCGCTTTCCTTCGGCTCAGTCATGACGTCGCAGGCCCAGCCGACAGTAGACGACGAGCTCCCGGCCGAGATGCACCTCTGCTTTGTCTCGGCCTCCCGCTCCCTCGACCACCCTTTTTTTTGTCTTCTCACAATTGAGAGACTCGGTTTGAATTAGAATTTCGTTTCTTCCCGTAGCGAGTTGTTCGATTGCAGATATGAGGCCCTCAAGCATGCTTCGCCGCGGTCCCCTGTGTGGGGTCCTCCCTCGGGCCGGCGGGGTCTCCTCGACGACCTCGACTCCCTTCGCGGCTGCAGCGACGGCGAACGCCACGAAGAGCGCCCCGAGCCGAGCGGCGAGCACCCTCTCGCAGAAGCCCAACGCAAACCACGTCTCCTTCCCGGGAGCCGTCAAGAGCGCTTTCACGACCACCCTCAAATTCGAGACCCCCGGCGACTACCCCGCCGTGCCGACGTACCGCGTCGTCGACCAGGACGGCAGCATCGTGGACGAGTCGTTCGTGCCGGATCTCGGCGATGAGGAGGTCGTGAAGCTGTATAAGGACATGGTCTTCATCTCCATCATGGACCTCATCATGTTCGACGCGCAGAGGCAGGGCCGGCTCAGCTTCTACATGGTCTCGGCGGGCGAGGAGGCGCTGAGCGTCGGCTCGGCCAGCGTTCTCACGCCCGAGGACGTCATCTTCTGCCAGTACCGCGAGCAGGGCGTCTTCAAGCAGCGCGGCTTCACGACGGCGGACTTCATGAACCAGCTGTTCGCCAACGCCAAGGACCCCGGGAGGGGAAGGAACATGCCGGTGCACTACGGTAGCAAGGAGCTGAACATTGTGGGTAGCACCCGCCCGGTGACACCGCCGCTGCTTTGCGAGAACCTCCGCTGACGGATGCATGGGACCACTCTGTAGCACACGATTTCGTCACCGCTGGCAACGCAGCTGCCGCAGGCCTCGGGCGCGGCGTACGCCCTGAAGATGCAGAGGATGCAGGACCAGTCGATACCGCCGAGGGTCGTGGCGGCCTACTTCGGCGAGGGCGCGGCGAGCGAGGGCGACTTCCACGCCGCCCTGAACATCGCAGCCACCAGGTCGTGCCCCGTCATCTTCATCTGCAGGAACAACGGCTACGCCATCTCGACGCCGACGCTGGAGCAGTACCGCGGGGACGGCATCGCCAGCAGGGGCCTGGGCTACGGCATCGACACGATCCGGGTGGACGGGAACGACATCTGGGCCGTCCGGGAGGCCACGAAGAGGGCGCGGAGCATGGCGCTCGAGAACGGCGGCCGGCCGGTCCTCATCGAGGCCATGACCTACCGCGTCAGCCACCACAGCACGTCGGACGACTCGTTCGCCTACCGCGCCAGGGTGGAGGTGGAGGACTGGAAGCGGAGGGACAACCCCATCACGCGGCTGCGCAAGTGGATGGAGGCCAAGGGCATCTGGGACGAGGCCAAGGAGAAGGAGTGCCGCGACTCGACGAGGCGGGAGGTGCTGAAGGCGTTCAAGGAGGCCGAGATGGAGAAGAAGCCGCCGATCCGGGGCATGTTCGAGGACGTCTACGAGGAGCTGACGCCCGACCTGAAGAAGCAGATGGCGGAGTTGCGCGAACACCTGGACAAGTACCCGGACGAGTATGAGGTCAACGAATTCGAGGGCGGCAAAGACAGCCTGAAGGCATAGGCATAGACCTAGGCACAGGCATGGACCTAAGCGGAGCGAGCTATTGAGACGTTGTGCTGCTGCAGATCAGTAGCACGAGTATTTTAGAGCAAGGTAGACAAGACCTATGTAGTTGCGCAAAACGGAATACTCGGCGTTACAAACCGGAATACTCGGCGCTGCAACCCGGAGCGTTTCCATGCAATGCCCTGGATTGATCTCGGACAACGAACCGGCGAGCCAGTCTCGGTGTCTTTTTTTTATTTTTTATTTCTTATTTTTTTTTTTACATCTCTTCCTGCGTTTTGCTTAGAAATGGCATTGTTGGCAGCCCCATCCAAAAGTCCCTCGATGGCGTAACAAAAGTCACAAATTCCGTCCATCTCTCTCCACTCCACTCTCCCTGAATCGGCTCCGTCTGAACGTTCTGGGGCCAAATGTGGAGAAGAAACGGACTCGTGGCTCCGTAATGACATGGCATATCCAGCGTCGGTAGCGGGGGACCGTAGCGGCCAATGGGGGCCGTCTCGCGCACTGGGCTAGGCCATAATATGGGCGCTACCGCTGGAACGAGGTGCCAGGCGCTGCGCGGTCGGACGTTGGTAGGACCTACATAGTGCGCTCCAGTGTCGCTGGCAGGCGTGCTTTTGGGGGGTGAACAGGCGTCGGTCGCGTGCTGCAGAAGGACGGCACGTCCCCGGTTGGCGCCTGGACGGACCCAAACGGAAGACGTGACAGGAGGGAGACGGTATCATGACATAGGGCGGCAGGCGTAGGCGTGGGCGTGGGCGTGGGCGTGGGCGTGGGCGTGGGCGTGGGCGTGGGCTGGGCTTGGGCTGCTGGAGCCAAGGCTCAGTGTCACAGGGATGTCCCCTCCCGACTGTTGAGGTGGTGGCCGGCACGCCGTGGCTACTTGCTGGATGGAAAAAAGCGGGCGGGGGAGTAAGTACCTTATCGGAGCCGCCTGGGGTGGGCGTTGGAAGTTGTTGGCCTTGCTTGTGTGAGCATGTGTTGTGTGTGTGTGTGTGTGTGTGTGTGTGTTGTGTGTCCAGTCCGCCGGCTACGGGCATCAGTCATAGTCACTCAGCCCATCCATTACCTTTCCCTACCTTTCTCTTCCCGAAGCTGTCTCTGCTTCTGCATAAACCTCGACCGTCGAAACACCCCCCATATCCGGTATCGCGTTTTTCGACGACGAAAAGAAGCCACCGACGACCTTGCATATCGACAACGACAACGACAACGACGACGACCGTTCCAACAAGATCACCCCCCTCCCTCGTTGCCCGCTCGCTCGCGTCTGTCGATGATTCCCCACGATCGAAAGAAAGCCCGCCTGATCACTTGATTTGGTCGATCACACGTCTTTCCCACCCGCGCCCTGGCTAGGTCGGTTCCCGCTGGTATCTTCTTCAAAACCACGGAGACTCGGCCACGCCATACTCCCGAAGCCAACTACAACCTTCCACGATAGCATCGACACTACCTCCCCCCCTTCCCAACCGACAGCAACGCCCCGAGCGGCCCTGCCTCATGGCGTAATCCATGGCAGAACGAATCGCCTCTGCAAACCCGCGCTCCAGATCGGTAGTCGACCACGATCCCCCTGCGCGCCTCCCGTCCTCGCCGACGATATCGTCTTCCGGGTTGGGCTCGCCCGCCTTAGCTTCGACCTCACCTCCCCATCGGTAGGTCGCCATCTGTTCTCCCTTGCGTGTAGCTGCTTCTTGATACTCTCGTTCTGCCTTTTTTTGTCCACTGTCAGAGATCGGAAGAGAAAAGAAAAGAAAAGTCGTAGGGGTGAACAAGAGAGAGAAAGAAACATATCCGAGTCGGAGCAGGTGCACCCAGAGAGCAGGAGCAGCCAGCCAGCAGCAGCCAGCCACATCCCATCGTCCCTCCTATACCTCCATTCCCGCGTCTCCCACTCAGAATCTCCCCTGTTTGCCTACACTGCCGTTACTTTTGATCTTCACAAAAAATCACTTCACTGGCACTGGGGTTCTCTGCCTCAGGATCAGCTGGTGTCGTACCTCCAGGTTCTCACGCCTCCCTCAGTAAGGTACCCTGTTGGTTGAGTTAAGCGGGTCGGGGGCACCGCCTGCTGTACATGTGCCGGGCACTAGCACCTCGCACCTACCTACCTCATCACGCCTGCCTACACAGAGAAGAGAAAGGCGGAAAGCAAGAGAGGGAAAAAAAAAAAACGGCAGCCTTCTTTCTCGACATTGAAACACCTGCATTACACCAACCTGGCACCCTCTCCATCGGTTCTGTTCTCTTCTTGACACATCGGACCTTGACTTCCCTTTCCCTCTCACTCCTCAATCGGGCCCTGTGGGATCCATCTCTTGCTCACAACCCCTCTCCATCTCCCCCTCCAGCGCATCAATCCACAACATACCTTACACTGTACACCCACATCCACTCACGCCCACACACACTCGCGCATCCGACCCTTGGCTGGGACACTCCGATGGCTGGCGCCGCCTTGCATTGCCTGGAAGCCAACTGACCTACCCGACCGGAATTGAAAACTCTCTCTCGCTTTTTTTTCTTCTTCGTTTTCTTCCTGTCGTCATGCCTCGAAACAACCAGTCACTCATGTCTCCTAGAATAACCAGATCTACTGCTCGGCAAGCAGCTAGTCTCGCAGCTTCATCAACGCAATCCGCTGCGGGCGCCGATCCCGCCGTCAACGCCCCTGCACCCGCACCCGCGAGCTCTAGTCCTCAGAACCCTACCGCTACTGCGTCGAGGAAGCGAAAGGCTCCAACTCAACAACCACCCAGCCCTACGCCGGGAAACCAGCAGCCTTCGACCGCCTCGACTCGACGATCTAAACGACAAAAAGTCGCTGATCCCGTTCCACCGCTTCAGCCTCCCGCACAAACACAAACGCCTGCTCCGTCTCGCTCCAGAAGGAAAGGCAAAGCTACCGCCGCCATGTCGAGCCCCGAGTATGATGCCACCTGCCCATCCTGTCTGTCCCATCCGTACAAACCAAGCTAACTCGAGGACTGCAGTACCCCTTCGGGACCTACAAACGCGTCAGAGAACACTGTTCCCTCGGGATCCTCGAGCCGTAAGTCGAGCAGAAGCAAGCGGGCTGCTCCGAGTGCCACAGGTAACCTTGCGGTGAACACTCTGAAGCTCGCGAACGGCTTTACTAATCCGGGAGGCCTAGACCCCTCTACCAACACATCCAGCTCCTCTCGCCGGACGAAACGGAATGCAGCGAACAATCCCGACCAGGACACTGCAATGACGGGTACAGATGAGGTCGAGAAGGACCCCGTTCCTCCACCGCCGCCGCCCCCTCCCGAACATCACGATGATGACGATAGTGACGATAACGATGATGAAGATGACGAGGGTCAGAATTATGACGACGAAGACGACGACCCATTTGGCGGGTTTGGAGGTCCGGGAGGTCCAGGAGGGTTGTCCAGCACTCTGCGTGCACTCACGGGCATGATGTCCGGCATCTCGTCCCGCCTGCGTGAGCTGCTGGGTAATCTGCGCCAGAAGGATGATCCGTCCATTCAGTTGATTGCTCTGCAAGAGCTATCCGAGATCCTCCTTGTTTCCAACGAGGACAACCTGTCTGGCCACTTCTCGCCCGATTCCTTCGTCAAAGAGCTCGTGACCTTGATGCAACCCAACGAGATCACGGGAGAGGAGAACCCCGAGATTATGCTCCTCGCCTGCCGTTGCCTGGCAAACCTGATGGAAGCTCTGCCTGCGAGCGTGGCAAACGTCGTCTATGGAGGAGCCGTGCCCGTTCTTTGCCAGAAGCTCTTGGAGATCTCTTTTATCGACCTCGCCGAGCAAGCTCTGAGCACCCTGGAAAAGATTTCCGCAGAATACCCCTCTAGTATCGTGAGGGAGGGTGGCCTCACGGCCTGTCTTTCTTACCTGGACTTCTTCGCCACCAGCACCCAGAGGACAGCTGTCACGACCGCGGCGAACTGCTGTCGCAACATCCCCGAAGACTCATTTCCGGTAATCAGAGACGTCATGCCGACTTTGCTCAACGTGTTGGGTAGCAGCGACCAAAGAGTGGTAGAGCAAGCGTCCATTTGCGTGTCGGGCATCGTCGAGAGCTTCAAGTATCAGTCGGCCAAGCTTGAAGAGCTGGTTAGCGTGGACCTGCTGAAGGCTGTTCTGCGACTGCTTGTACCAGGCACCACCAACCTGATCGGTCCCAGCATCCACACCCAGTTCCTCCGAGTATTGGCCTTCACCGCTCGTGCCAGCCCTCGATTGTCGGCGGAGCTTTTCAAGCTCAATGTCGTTGAAACTCTCTACCAAATCCTCACGGGCGTATCGCCACCCAGCGGAACTGACGACGTCGCCTCCAAGCTTGACAGCGTTGTCATTATGCAGGCCCTGATACACCGGCCTCGGGAACAGATTATCGAGACGTTGAACGTCATTTGCGAGCTATTGCCCAGCCTTCCTCGCAATGCCGACCCTTCTTACGGCGACTTCGTCGAGATGAACGCTACAGAGCCCATTACCCCGTCTTCCACAGCGCCCGGCAAGGCACGCAAGTCGCCCAACGACAAGCGAATCGAGCTTCTCGATGGATGCAAGGCGGAGGTACGCCGCTTCGCTCTGATCCTGTTTCCCACCTTGACGGACGCCTTCTCAAGCACCGTGAATCTCAACGTTCGGCAAAAGGTCCTCACTGCTCAGCTGAAGATGTTGTCGAACCTGGACGAAGGCATCCTGGGCGAGTCTCTCAAAACGGTCCCTTACGCCTCTTTTCTCGCCTCGATTCTCTCGCAACAAGATCATCCTTCTCTTGTGATGCTGGCCCTGCAGGCCACCGAACTCCTCTTGAGCCGTCTGGACGAGGTTTATCGGTACCAGCTGTACCGTGAGGGCGTTATTTCGGAGATTACGAAGCTCGCTTCCGAGGAACAGACACCGCCCCCCGCTCAGCAGGAAGGGGAATCCCAGGAAACGACCAACGTTGCGGATCAACAAGCATCGGCCGACTCTGAAGACCAGTCTTCTGACAACGAGGGATCTGAAGAAGACGACGATGATGATGAGGGCGACGACGATGAGGAACACGAAAATTCGGATGGCGACGAGAACGAAGAGGACAATGAGAACGAACCACACCCTGACGATATTTCGGGCTCACCCGTCAGTTCGAGAGGATCTACCATGTCGCTCGATGTCCCCCCTCAACATCTGTCGTCGGACGTGCAGTCCATGCGCACCAGAATCCGTGAGGTGGCCAAGAAGTTCCTGGAGAATCACGAGACCGAGAAGCATGGTAAGACAATGAAGAAGAAGGCAGCCAAGATTCTGTCCAACCTCTCGGATCTTGCCGAGGAAATTGAGGCATTTTACCTCCACAGGACAGCAAACAACCTCGCTCCTGAGAACGGACTCGGATTGTTCAAGAGACTGGCGTCATCTTTCGATACGGATGTCCTCGAGAGCGTGACGAGTGCTGAGCTCCTGGCTTCCGGTCTTGTCCGAGTCCTTTTGGACGTCTTCAGCAATCCGGACGAGGAGCTGGCCCGAACCGCACAGTCGGCTTTCTTGCAAGTGTTCATGGGGTACACCGTCAAGTCCAAACCCAAGACGGCAACGGCCGACTCGCCGGCAACCCCGTTCAGCGTCATGGTCCACAAGCTTCAAGATTTGCTGAGTAGGTCTGAGCATTTCGAGGTAATCACCGTTCACCAGAACACTTTCGACGGCAACCGAAGCAGCGCAGCCTCGATGCTTGCGAAGCAGATTAGACTTCGGCTGGTCGCGGATGATGAATCCGAAATTCCGCGAACCTATCGCAATATCATGGTTTCGATTCATGCTATTGCCACGTTCAAGTCTCTCGATGATTACCTGCGACCCAGAATTAGTCTCTCGGAGAGACCGCGTGGCTCTAGAAGAGCCGATAATCTCTCCAGAGCCCTGGCCTCGCTCGCAGGATCTGCTGGGATACCACTTAGTCACGCCGCCGCCCGGATGGCTGAGCGCGCATCGGCTGCGTCGGCCTCGAGCCCCATCCCGCCTCCGCCCAGCGTGCCCACCCCCAGCGGTTCACGCTCCCTCAGGAAAACCAAGTCCAAGTCGACACCGCAGTCAGAAACGGCCGGCACTCCCGACTCCTCGTCGGCGACCAGGGAAAAGGCGGTGTTGCGGAGATCGACTCGCCGCAGCGCTGTAGCCGCCCCAGACAGCCCTGCGCCGTCGAGACCCCCCGCGGATGATGACGATTTGCAGAACGCACTCGAATGCGCCGACGAGAAGCAAATGTCCGACGACGAGGAGATTGGCGGCAGCAGTGCTCTTGATGCTATTGTGGGAGAACTCGAAGAGAACATGGGTAGTGATTCGCCTGTCCCAGAGCCCGGCGCTGTCAACATGGAGATTGCGGCTGGCGGAAAAGTCACCGCACGTAAGGATGATGGGACTAGGGTCCCGACGCCATCGCAAAGCGCTCTGCCGAACCGGTCGAGTGGCTTGCCGCCTCCCGCATCGCAGGAGACTCCCACGCCGTCGGCATCTTCGAGACCAATGTCCTACGCTGCGGCGATTCAGGCTGTCCCCCAGGACTGGCACATTGAGTTCACACTCGACGGCAAAGTCATCCCGAGCGAGACCACCATCTATCGAGCGGTACACACGTCAGCGTCCAACTCTGACGAGCACCTGAGTCGCAGCGTCTGGTCTGCTGTTCACCCTATCAAATTTAGACGTGCACCTGGTCCGCCGCCTGCAGAGACTTTGTCGTTCAGTCCCAACACAGAGTCGAGCTCTGAAGAGAATGGAGCTGGTAACGAGCCAGCATCGCTTGCGAAGCATCCGTCTACGGCCTCGATCCTTCGCCTCCTTAATATTCTCCACGACCTGAACGCCAATATCGAGGACGTAATGGTTGAGAACAGTGAGAAGGATGCCGTTCGCCTCAACGTCGAGCCGCTGTCTCAGTTTGTCAACACGAAGCTCACTGCCAAGCTCAACCGGCAGCTTGAGGAGCCGCTTATCGTGGCAAGCAACTGCATCCCTAGTTGGGTTGAGGACCTTGCCAGACTGTACCCCTTCCTCTTCCCCTTTGAGACGAGACACTTGTTTTTGCAGTCGACTTCGTTTGGGTACGCTCGCTCGATGACTCGCTGGCAAAACGCGTCGGCCAACGACGACTCGCGGCGTGATCGCCGCGATGACCGTCCGTTCTTGGGCCGCCTGCAACGCCAAAAGGTTCGCATCTCGAGGTCCAAGATCTTGGAGTCTGCTCTGAAGGTCATGGAGCTGTACGGCGCGTCGCAGAGCATCCTCGAAGTAGAGTACTTTGAGGAAGTCGGCACTGGTCTTGGACCCACTCTGGAATTCTACTCTACTGTGTCCAAGGAGTTCGCCAAGAAGAAACTGAAGCTCTGGAGAGAAATGGACTCAAACGACTCTGAAGAGTACATTTACGGTGCTAGCGGCCTTTTCCCGCGCCCGCTCAGCGATGATGAAGCGTCTTCTCCCAATGGCGAGCGTATTCTGCAGCTTTTCAAGACGCTCGGCAAGTTTGTCGCTAGGTCCATGATCGACTCTCGCATCATTGACCTGAACTTCAACCCCATCTTCTTCCGCATCGGAGACAGCTCGTCCGCCTCGGGTGTGAAGCCTTCCCTCGGTGCCGTCAAGGTTGTCGATCCTGGATTGGCCCGGTCTCTGAAGACCATCAAGAAGTTCGCCCTGGTGAAGAAGGAGATTGACGAAGATCCGTCGCGCACGCCAGCGCAAAAGGTTGCCGATACTGAAGCGATCACTATTGACGGCGTCAAGCTCGACGACCTCTGCTTGGACTTCACCTTGCCAGGCTATCCCGAGGTCGAGCTGATGCCCAACGGCGCTCAAGTCCGGGTGACGATTGACAACGTCGACTCCTACCTTGAGCAAGTGATTGACACAACGCTGGGGACTGGTGTTCGCCGCCAAGTTGATGCCTTCCGTACCGGCTTCTCTCAGGTCTTCCCGTACTCGGCTCTCAGTGCATTTACCCCTGACGAACTCGTCACGCTTTTCGGTAGGGTCGAAGAGGACTGGTCCCTCGAAAGTAAGTTTCACGCTGTTTGTGCCTCCGAACATCCACTGACCGACTTTGCAGCACTCATGGACTCGATCAAGGCAGACCACGGCTACAACATGGACAGCAAGAGCGTCAAGAACCTGCTTCAGACCATGAGCGAGCTGACTCCGGCCGAACGTCGCGATTTCCTTCAGTTCACGACGGGTAGCCCCAAGCTTCCCATCGGAGGTAAGACGCCCGTACACAGTCTTGGTTTTTCCGGAGGCAACGCTGACTCTTCGTAGGCTTCAAGAGCTTGACGCCCATGTTCACAGTCGTGTGCAAGCCCAGCGAGGCCCCATACACATCTGACGACTACCTGCCTAGCGTCATGACTTGCGTCAACTACCTGAAACTACCCGACTACACCAGCATCGACGTGATGCGCAAACAACTCTCTACGGCGATCAAGGAGGGCCAGGGAGCCTTCCACCTGTCTTGAAGGATGTTCCGCTGGATTGCGAATTGATCCTCAGAAGCGAGCAGAGAAGATGAGAGATAACAAAAAAAAGATGACAGCGAGTGTCACAGTGAATCACATGCCCCGCATGGCACCAATGGGAAAAGTGCGTCACCGAGAGCTGCAATTCTCGAGGCGAGATGGGTTCATCAATCGTGCCTTTCTGCGTCCCACACAGTATTCATTCAAGATAAACATATTAGGGATGGTGGAGGCCTGGCTAGGCAAACGCCGATTTTGGGTGAGGCGGATTGACGGGTGGGCATGGAAGACTCTCACCCAGCTTTGCATGACAGGGTTGTTCAGGCGTCAGAGCTTCCTTCTTTCCAGTTTGCCTCCACGCTCTGGCATCGAGGCATTTCTTTCTGCATTGTTTCGACACTGTTTCCTAGGCCGATAAGTGGTCTCGGACGAAGCATGCGTTGATGCAAAGAGCGATTGGGGGGTCTGTAGTGTTTAGAATGGTCAAATTGGTTTCTGAAAACACCTGTGCATGTTGTAACATTCGTGATACTAGTATAACGTCCTTGAGTACGTCCATGAGTACGAATTGGAATGCCCGCTTTGTTGGGGTTCTTTCCCTAGTTCTCCTTTGTCACGTCGAACCCAACGGCACTCACAAGAAAGGCACGTATGGAAGTGAAGTGGCTATTGTGTGGAGTGCATCAAAAAAGTCTCTCATTTCATGACAGGATCTCGTCCCCTATTTGCGCAAAAGAGGTTACCCTGGGTGCCGAAACCTTCGATGCCGACCATCATCATCCTCCTCCCGCCTGTAGAAAACATAGAAAAAAAAGCAAACATGACACGCCTTCTCTCATTCCCTCCCTGCCGCCTCCGCCTCAGCAACTGACAACAAAAAAAGGGGGGGGGGGGGTCGGCGACGTTGGGTCGCACTTTAGGGCACATGAGTTTTTCTTTAATCCCCTGCCTTCATTTACACTACACAAACAGGGGTGGGTGGTGGTGGCAGTAGTCCGTCCCATGGAAACAAACACGGACGAAGGAAGTGAAAAAAAAAAGCAGAAACACTTCTGGGGGAATCGACTGCCTAGATTGCTGCCTGGCGCCGGTCGCTTGCTTGTGTGCGCTCCGAAAAAGTTTTGCATCGGTCAAAAGGGCTTCGTTGCCTAGCGGAAGCTGGCCTTGACCTCGACGCGGGGCCACTCGAAGACGACGTCGCCGCCGTAGACGTCGGCGGTGATGCGGCTGATGCGCAGCTCGACCTCGCCGTAGAAGCGCTCGCACTCGCGGAGGACCTTGTTCACCAGCTTCTGGCTGAGGCCCGGGTCGTCCGCGTCGCCAAAGTGCTTCTCGACGCGCTTGCGGAGCGTCTCGATGCCCTTGCGGACCTCGCGCGCGTCGTACGTCGAGAGCACCTTGTTGAACGTCGACCTCGAGTTGGACGGCTGGGCGGCGACGCTCGAGCCCGCCTTGCCCGACTGCAGCTGGCCCTCGATGTTCTCGATGTACTCGAGGAGCTTGCCGAGCGGGCGGCGCATGACCGCGTTCAGGTACAGGCCCATGTGCTCGTTCAGCTCGTTCGTCGCGGCCTCGCGCCATTCCTCCAGCACCTCGAGGTTGTGGGTGTTCACCTCCTCGAGGAAGTGGTTCATGTTCTCGATGAGCAGGATGTGGAAGTTGAGCGCCTCCTTGTCTTCCGGGTCGGCGCCCGCGGCGCCCACGCTGACGGCCGGGTTCTCGCGAGCAATGATCTTGAGCGAGTCGAACATGGACTTGAGAATGCGGTCGTACTCGCGGTCGACCGTCTTGCGCACCGTGAGGTTGGGGTCGACGCCCGAGAGGATGTTCTCAACCGCGTTCGAGAAGTGGGGGAAGACGCGGATGAAGGAGATCACGCCCTTACGCTTGTTGATCTTGACCTTCGTGTCCTCGATGGCCTTGATCTGTTCATCCACGAACCTCTTGAACTGTGTCTCCAAGCCACCATAAAGCTTTTGGAGAAGAGCGTTGAGGAAGTCCTGGTTAGATTGTTGGATGTCGACGAGGCCACGCTCGATGACGGCGAGCACACCCGCACCTTGTCTGCAAGATTGTTAGTTGGCTGTCATCTCAATATGGGCATGCTTGACTTACAAGGGATCGGCCTGAAGGACCCACTGGATGAGATTTCCAACTTCCCTCTCCAGGAAAGAGAAGATGACCTCCATGGCCTTCGTGACCCGCCGAGCCAAATCACGGTCGGGTTCCATCAAGCGGTGGCGCCGCAGGTCCCCTCCCCTTCGTTCTCTCGGCCTGGTGGCAGCGACGAGGTCGGGGAAGTCCGACTGCTCCATCGTTGTGGCATGGAAGAAGTCAACGATGAAGTTCTGCTCCATCTCGATCAACGGGAGCAGGTCGTCCATAATGTGTCCGAAAACCTCGTGCGGGAGGCTGCGACTCTCGCTCGCTGCCTCCTTCAGGTTCGACCTGCTGCTGCTGTCGATGGGCGAGCGTAAACTCTTGGCCAGAGTCTGGCTTCGCTTGACGGTGAGCTTCCTGACGGTGGTCGCTCTGCCTTCCTGTTGCTTCTCGGCTTCGTACGTGAACAGGAGCTCAGCCGTCTCGTCTCCAGTCATCTTGCGCGCGTTGCGCTTCCACGCCTCCAACACCTGACGGAACTCGTTCTTATACACGGGAAAGCTCTTGTCCTGGTAAACCTGAATCATACGATCCCAGTTCTTGGGGTCGACATCCTTGGCGTACTTGATTAGAGGGCTGTACATCCACAGCTTGTCTCGCCCCGCATCGTGGTGGCGGTGGTCAACCTTCCTCGATAGCGCTTCACTGAGTGCTCTGTTCGTCTCGTTATAAGCGTCGTCGAATTGCCGGGCCATGTATTCGACCAAGCGGCGCATGAAGACGGCACTCTCCTGCCGGTACATTTCCTTCTTTTCTTGAACGATTCGCATGGTGCCGTAGTCAGTGTTTTCGAGACCGCCAGCTTGGTCGCCTTCGCCACCCATGTCTTCGCTCTTTCTCGTCTCGCCGCCGAGAAGCGATGGGTCTATCTTGCTCATGGCCTTGTACAGCGTCACGAGCGACATCTCGATATCTTCGAGGCCTCTGGGGTCTTCCAGAGGCGCTCCTCTCAGGGCATCGAGGTCAGACGAGGTGATGGCTGTCGTCTCCAGAAGTGACTCAAGCTCCTTCTTGAGAAGCTTCTGATTAGAAGTCTGGACTTGCAGACCTTGGCCTTGCGCTTCAATGTATGCGATGTCGTCTGACAAAGTCTACCGAGTGTTAGTAGCTGCTGCAAACGGATTCATCTTGCCTGCTTACCGAAAGCTCAACGCTGTAAAGTGTCAAAAGATTCTCCATTTCTTCACATTCCGCAATCGCAAGATCGATACCACGCTTGATGCCTTCCACTCGATCGTCCTCTTCTTGGAACCGTGCCACCCAGCCGCCTGCCTGGGCCTTGTTTAGTTCGCGCTCAAGATCAGTCTTCATCTCCTCGATGTTACGAGATCTCATCTTCTCTCCCGGCACCCAGCCAAAGTAATCGAGCCATTTTGTGAACTCGGTACTCCTGTTATCCAAAACTGTGGGATCAACGCCGAGAGAGGCCAGGTACTTGGCGTCATTACCGACAACGATGGACTTGCGGGCCTCTTCCTTGGCGGCTGCTTCGGCTGTTTGCTTCACCTCCTTGATCTCAGGCTGCAGACTGGTCGGACGACTGGAGTTGGGAACCGTAACCTTGACCTCCGGAACGCCTGATGTGCGCTTCGCGGGCTCGGCAGGCGGTGGCGCTGCCGCTGCCACGGGGGCGGCTGCCGGGGGCTCCTCAGGCGCCTTTGCGCCGTCGGAGGATGATGGACGAGGTGGCGGTTGGAACACTGTCGTGATGCCCTCAGCTGGCTCCGTGCTCTTGCTCGCAGCCAAACGCAATCTCTCGCCTGCACCACCAGGCCTGGGCTTGAACGCCGCGGCCGCAGACGCGGCCTTCCATAACACGCCAGCAAGATCGCCCTTTGACTTCTTTGACTTGATCATAGGACCGAGACCCGGCCTGCTTTCCTCCTCTGGGTCTGGTGGAGGTGCAGGTGCTGGAGGCGTCGGCTCCGGCACTGGGGGTTCGACGGGCTGCACCGGAGGTTCTTCTACTACAGGCGCCGGCTCGGGGACCGGAGCGGGGGCCGGGGGCGGGCTCGCAACTAATGGGGAGACAGGCGCAGGGGGGACAGGAATGTCAGGCGGCGGGGACACAATCGCAGGTACTTGTCTCGTAGGCGTGGCACCATTTCGAGTTGGGGTCCTGAGCGCGGGCGGTGCATCTGCTAGCATGGAGTCCCCAGGCGTAAGAGGGGTCACCGGCCGGTCCTTGTAGGAACCAGCGTCAGATCGCTGCGATACAGAGTTCTTCCTGCCAGATATCCGCTCCGTGCTTCTGGGGGGAGGCGCAACTTGGTCTCGTCGCATGCTGGGGCTCACTAGCGGCGCGGGAACCAAGTCTCGGTCGGCCAAGCCCTGGGGTCGCGTTGGATCCATGGGGGGTCTCTTTCTTTCGGGAGGCGGCTCTCGACTGTCTGGTCGCTGTGACGGGGGTATAGGGACCGGTTCGGGCGTGCTGTCGCCGAACCTGCCAAAACCGCCTGGACCAGGCATGCCGTTCCTCGAGCGTGGCGGCAAACTGCCCGCATCGTCGCTTCTCGCGCCCAAAGACGGCGCAAACGACTCTTGGCTCTTGTTCCCGAAACGTCTGAGGGTCGGTGGGTCTTGCGATAACGATGAATTCAGGCTCCCTGCGGGAGAATTGGTTCCATTGAGGGGAGGTGGTCGACGCGGCCCTGGCATAGCCATGGGCCCTGGCGAGGGAGTGCCATAGTTCGAGGGGGCGTTCGAGGCGCTGAGACTGCTCTGGCTCATGGCAGCGTCTGGATTAGTCGGCGGTCTGAAAGGGACCTGGACGGGAGGCGGTGGTCGTCGCTCGTTTCGCATGATCTGGGCGACTTCGGCCTGGTCGAAGCCCGATAGCTCGGGGGCCTTGCCCCCTGTGTACTTGCCATAGATCTTCACCAAGCTAGCGATGAAGAACTTCTTCTCCTTGTCCGACTGCGCATTCCAGTAGTAAGGCTTTCCTATGGTGACGTTGAAGCCCGTCTCGCCGGCATACTCGCGAAGGGTCGGATTGACCGTCGGTCCTGTAAAGGACTCGATGGCGGAGAGGTCGTCGAGGTTCCATGTCTTTCCAATCGAGAACGAACCGTTTGTGTTCTCCTTCGTCTTGTGCATGCGCACACGTCCAGACTTTCGTACAGCGACGACAATTATACGCGGCTTTTCGGACTGGGGGGTTCTTGCTTCGGGAGGCGGAGGAGAGGTTGGGTGGGAGGAGTATTCGGTGATTCGAATGTGGGTGATGTACGTCTCGAGCACTACGAAGGGCAGCAGTCAGCATCAGACGAACGGAGGCGCGGATTGTAGATCGGGCAAGGCGTACGCGATCCGTCTACGTCCTTCTTATTGAAGCAGCTCTCGATGATGCGACGCTTCTCATCCTCGAATCGTTGGGCCCTGTTGTCCATGGCTGCTCCGGTTGGGCGGTTCGTCGCTATGGGATGGATCGATCATGAGGCGGTCGGCGGGGCAGTGGAGGGCAGCATGCGCATGATTATCTCGACGTCGAACGGCGGTAGGGTGGTCGACGGGGGCGCTGTGCTTCGAAGGCGTTGATGGAGGTTGTGGTGGGAATTTGAGGTCGTGTCGTGATGCAAACCAGAAGGGGAGCGACGTGTGCTGTCGGTCCTCGGGGGTAGCTTGGCTGCCAGCCTTAGATCCCGCGTACGGCTGGGGGGCACAAGTACCTTCATTCCCCCAGTCGTGGGGCTCCTTGTTAGTGCAGGACTAAGCCGCACTTTGGGAACTGCAGCCACATCATCATCTAGGGCTTTTGGATTTTAAATTGTGGCTTTTTGTACTCTTGAAATTCAACCTCAGTACGTATCGTTGGATAATTCTTTCGATTTGTCTTTCTTGGCCGTTGCAAGCCGTACCACAAATTTGTAGTGCTGCGTGCTCCTAAACAGCTCGGTTCCGGGTGGGCTCCACGATACACCTACACGGCGCTACCTGCCCGATGCCTGCAGTGTATACCTGCTACCTAACGGGAACTTGCAGCGGCCTCTGCTCCCCTGGGCCATGCAGTCGGGTGCTGGAGGGGGGGGGTTGGGAGGGGGGAGGGAAGCACCTCTGCGGAATGTACCGCCACCAATTGACTTCTGACGTCTCGCAATCGCCTGGCTCGTTCGCCCGCCCCAAGTTGATTAATCTCTTTGTACACCTTAACATAGGTACGCGGGCTAACATTGAAAAAGCAGTTTCTTCCTGCGGCAAGCATCATACGGATGAGTCGAACGCGCCCTCGGTTGGATTCCATTCCCAAGAGAGCATCACACATCACAGCGGATCCCCCTTATCAATGCTGGCTTTCGCGACCTATGCACCGAACCGACATCAGACGCATCATCGAGCAAGGTTCCCGTCAGAGAGCTCGGGCGCCCATCTTCATGCCTCCCACTCGTCCTTGTTTCAAGCTGCCCTTGTCCATGAATGAGACGGCCCCCTTCTGCCTTCCGGCCGCTTCAACTGCCGGTGCCCACCGATCTCCTTGTGTCTCGTTCCTTGCCGAAGCTCCGGTGACTTCTGACGTTGCCCAGGTGGGTTCGATGCTTTCGGGCCGTCGCTCGCCGGAGCTGAGACCTCCCTCTCCGCATCACGATCATTCCCCCCCACGCAGACTCGGTCAACGTCTTTCTTTGGACGACACGTTCAATCAAGGTTTGACGATTCTTCACCAAGTAGCGCAACTTCACGTGGCCTGTGCTCCACCACATCGGACGGGCTGAGGACCCTGAACTCACGGTGCATCATTCTGAACTTTCTTGGCCATGGTCGTTCATTTTCCCATGTAAGACTCGACTTTTTTGACCTCGGCGATTTGAGAGACATCCGAGGCAGGGTGAGTGAGTAAGATGGGCTTGAACAACAGACCTCGTGAAATCACCTCACCCACTGAGCATCCGAGTACATTCCCTGGTGAGTTAAAACTTGAGTGAGGCCCACCACGCCGTCCGTGGCTGCTCTTAGATCGGCCAAAGGCTCTCGGATTTAAGTATTGAACGCCACTCACTCCAAAGCCTAAACTCGAGTCGGGGGAATGACGAGTACGAAGTAGGACAGAGAGTGCTCTCGAGTCATCTGCGCTGTGCCTTTGAGTGCTAGAACTCTCGTTTTGTCCCCGAAACTGCTATTTGGCATTGCCAGAAGAACGGTTCCGCCCAACGCATAGAAACCTCTTCTGTCTCTGTGAGATATAAGTCTTGATGGCATCAATATACTCTATGAAGGAAGTATCTGAGCCCAAGTTCGTCAACTAGCTCTTTATAATTCATGTTCAGTGGCAACTTAAGCCTACGAGAGCTTTACAAACATAAATTGAGCTCTCCAGCCTGGAGATCCTGGATATGCATCTAGGGTAGAGACGGGCGTGACCAGAAATAAAAACAAGAAAAAAAAACAAGAGACAGTCGCCGTTACAGAGCTCTGGTCGCCGGTTGTTTTCATCAGCCTTCATCGAAGCTTGGAATCTTCTTATGCCTAGTGTTCCTAACCACGACTAGTACCGATTGTGGAAGACATCCATCCTGCTCTGCGAGAAGCCAGCAGACAGAGATAAAAGATCCGCCTATTCATGCATTTATTTGTTTCGTACAAAGTTCAGCGTCAAATGCTACGAGGTTGATCTAGTTGAGACTTTGAATCCAGCGACAATCGCCTCGCGTTCAGAAATCGTAGTCCGTGTTTCTCCGGGAGGTTCTCAGACTATACAATTCGACCAAGATGACAACACAAATCATCCGCTCAGGCGATCAAACTGTGGCCAGGTCGACATTCGCTTCCGCTTATGCCCTGAAAGTGCCACTTGGCCGCCACGCCAGTCGTAGGGGATCCGAGGGAGAGAAGCTTGCACACGCTGCTGTTGAATGCGTCTCAGATGATGGTATTCAGGATCCGGGATGCTTGCCAGTAGGTTTGCACATGTTTCGTTTCAACGTGTAAGGTACGAAAAGAGGCGTCGGTTTGTGTAGGACGGCTGTCACACGGTCATAAGTCCCATCTCATACACATGGAAAATACCACTGGCCTAACCCGTTAAGCAAGGGCCCCGTCAACGAAGCGTAAGAGACTCTCTATGGATTGACTTCAGCCAGATCGGCAGTAATGAACTTCCAAAGCTGGGTCGGTACACCAACGTAGACTTGACCCGATTGTCATCAAGCGTAGGAAACACACACAGAAAGCCACAAACTCACCAGTGACAACCCTCCGTAGAAGAATACAAAAGTGCCACCTCTAGAGTCTGTGAGGTTCTTGGGAAGTCCTTACAGACACAGCCAAGGATGCACTTTACCCGTTGCCAATAAAAGGGGTAGCTGTCGTCTGCCACAACAACATGGCGATTACCCCCGGAACGCAATATATCGACTCACACACCCCAAAAAAAGCAACTGAAAAGCCTACTTGAGCCTCACCTGTCACCGAACGGATCCCATCCCGCCTCCCCTTTCCGAGAAGCCGAGGCCCTCGCCATCACCCACTCAATCTCCTGTCAAAGACACCGAGTCTTCTCTCGTCAACTCAGGGGTAGAGGCGGAAAAGGGACGGCAGCCCACCGTCAAGGGACGACGTCCGAGCTGGAACCTCTCTCCCACCGTTCAAACTCCACATCAGCTCCCCCTCTCCCTGTCCCAACTCTCAGGGAGACGACTTGACACAGCCTCCGAAAAAGCCCACACCGGGAGATTATCTTATCCAGAGCTCACTTTCACCGAAACCGCGAACCTCGGCACCTAAAGCTACCGCCCGCCTGGAAGAAGGAAAGACCAAAGCCGGTCCCCGATCCCGAGCTCTCGGTTCTCCACGTCAAGGGGGGATGGTAGGCGGAAAATAACACCCCGTTTGACAGGAGCCGTACTAGTACCGGAACCGAAAGTGCTCTCTTTCTTTCGTACAGCAGCAGCAGATGATGAGTGTGGTCCCGTTCCCCCTCTAGTTCCTTGGAGCATAGACGGGGGCCTGGTCCCTCGGAGGGACACGTCCAAATCAGGTACTATTCGTGGGGGTGGTCGAGGACGTGAAATTACACGCGCTGGGGAAATATTGCCATCCCCCCGTCCTGTTGGCGGAGAACACATCTCGTCTTGTGACAATGTACCCCAGGGCCTTAAGAACCCGCCCAACTGGATCTCGGAAGCGGTATATCGAACTCTACTTTCAATAGTCGAGATTGCACCTTCGTCTCCGTCCCAAAAAAAGATCCAAGAACAAACCCACCGCTCGACGGCTCCATACTTTTCTTGCCGGATATTGAAGCTTGGTAAGAGAGGAATAAGAACTCAAAAAAAGGTCCCAGTTGCCGAAACCCTTGTCAGCTGGAGCTGGAGTCAAATGTCTTTTTCGGTATCTCCCCCACTCGACTGACCATGGTACACTACGGATACCTGGGTGATGGTATCTACAATGGCCCGTGGGCTGCTCACGATTCCCTCACTTCCTTACATCAAGCGCATCTACAAGATCGCCATTGATTACTACTTACCACTAAACCCGGTAGCAGGACCATCTCGATGGCCATCCTCTGCCGATGGAAACGAAGTTGTTTTATGCTTCCGATGCTCTCTCAACCTGCGACGAGCACACCCCGGCCAGAAATCCCACAGTGGAGAGGGAGCACCCCCACTGCAACCGCAGTCTGACCGTCGCAACGGTACACTAAGCAATTTGACGGGACCCAGGAGGAATCAGATCCTTGGAATTGTCTTCGCCAACCCGCAATCAAAGCTGTGGATAGCTCGGGCCGTCACTCGTCTCTCGAGATCGAGCCCAAAGCTTCGCCTGTCCAACTCCATCGGGTGCCTCAGGCCGGTCCTGAGGTTAATACATCGTCTCGATGCTCACAAGATAGAGAAAAGACCGAGACTGGTGGTAAGAATCCTGTTTCATCCGACAGGTGAATTTGTTATTTGACACTAAGGACAAGCTTGGGCGATGCCGTCTTTTGCCACAGAAAGGCAAGTCCGAAGAATAGTAACGTTATACAGCGGGCTGTGGCCCTGAATTCGAGCCGCGACCTCGAAAACAAAATGAGGCGCGGCCTTTTTTACCCCCGATTCAAGTTTCCAACCCCAATTGTCAATCCATATACATTGGGTCACCTCGCACCTGTGACATGGCCAGTCCCATATCGCCGCCATGCAGGCCCTGCATGGCAGCCTGCATGTTAGGCATCGATCGGCTCATATTGATCGCGGCCCGGTTCGCATTCGGATTTCCGTTTTGCATCATGAACCGCGCATCGCTAGCACCCCTCTGTTGCACCTGTCTCGTCCGAGGCACTTCCAGTGGCGCCTGCCGCTGCATAGGCTGCTGAGGCATAGGTTTCGTGGTTGGCGTGTTCATCATAGGGAAACTGTCATCATCCTCCATCTCCGCATCCGCATCCGCATCCGCGTCGGCATCCTGGTCGCTGTTGTCGTCGATCGACGGCGGGCCGCTTGTCGATGTCCCTTGATCGCTTTGACCATTGGTGCTCGTGGTAGATTGTCGTTGGACCAGAATGGGTTGCTGTTGCACTTGCTGTTGGACCTGTTGCTGCACCTGTTGCTGAATCTGTTGCTGCATCTGCTGCTGTACCTGTTGTTGCTGTTGCTGTTGTTGCTGCTGCTGCTGCTGTTGTTGCTGCTGGGTTGCTTGGACCTGCTGCTGTGACGGCTGCTGTTGCTGGCTTTGTTGATGTTGCTGCGGCTGATGCTGGGGTGTTGGCGTCGGGGTTGGCGTGTTGTTGCCGGTCTGGTCCAGCGGCCTCTGGGCGTTCATACCGCTGCTGGCAGCACGAGCTGCAGTGATGACCGACTTCCATCGCTCAATGCTCTGCACAATGACATCGTTCAGCTCCAGGTGCCTGTCCTCGAGGCGCAAGCCGATACCGCGACCACTGTTCTTGACTCCCGATTCCAAAACTTGGGCCAAGAGGTGCCTGTCGATCGGAATCAAGGCTGGCGGGAACAACTTATACTCGCGCGGTTGTTGGAGGCGGTTCAGCTGATCGATCTGAGTCTTGAGGTGGGCGTTCTCCTGCTCCAGCTTGTGCTGCGCGTCCTTCATCTTGGCGATCTCGGTCTGCTTCCGGCCAACGCTTCTTGCCATTTCCAAAAGCCACAACTCCTGGCGTCGCTGAAGACTTAGAGTGTTCCACATAGTAAACGTTGACTGTAAGTGTTCGTTGACTTGTATCTCGAGGGCCTCAGCATCCCTTTCGGCCTTCTTTACAGCTTCGCGGGCGTCCCTCAAGGGACCGTCCCGGGGCGGGTACGTCAACTCTTCCATTGTCGCCGTGGTGGCAGAGGCGCATGTGATCTTCCAGTTGCTGAACTTATCTCGGAAGAAAGCTCTCAGTGCGTCGTACTCCCTCTGGCCTGGAGACTGCACGGACCATGACGTCGAGGTTGGATGCTGTGTTGAAGAAAATAGCGTGGGCGGCTGGGCAAGACATTGCAGTGTCAGGGCCGCAAAGTCGAGAGAGAGCGGCTCAAAATCAAAAGGGCTCGACCTGTTATCGATGTGTTGCCTGTCCCGAGTCAGCAAAACGTCCCGTCCTCAAAGCACGAGCATGCACGCACTTGGCAGCTCTCAGCGAGCTAACGACCTCTCTCAGAGCAAGCTCTGCCGCGCGGGCGGTATCCAGGGCATCGGCGAGCTTGTGCTTCTGATCGAAATTGGCCTTTTGCACCGCCTGCTTGCTCACTTGTCGCGGCCTCTTCCCGGCATTCTGGCTGCCTTCTCCATCGGTGGGGGTAGCAGGTTCTCCATTACTGGTGGGGATGTTGTTGATGACGCCGGTGGCCTCCCAAGACGGGGTATAGGGGTATTTGCTCAGCCTCGAGTCCACAGCATATTGGCCGTCCTTGGGCAGGGCGGGAGACTGGTGGGGTTCGGCATCGTGTGAGGCGGCATCGCGCTTGGGCAGGCCCGCCCTCGGTGTGGCGGCGGGCGTCGACGCGTTCCTAGCCCCTAAAGACCCTCTGGGCTGTCTCCTTGTGATGCCTCCTCTCAGGAGCCTGATCGCCTCGACGTCGTGAATGCCATCGGGGGGCTTGGGGTTCTTCTCCTTGATGTAAAGATCGAGGTGTCGGCCGAGAGAGGAGGAGGTGAACGCCTGGCCGCAGTAGGTACAGTTCTTGTCCTTGGGGGCGCTCAATTTCTGTTGGGTCGAATCGGCGTTGCTTGCGGTATCGGCCATTATCGCACGACGGTCTTTTCTCGTATTTGCGTATTTAACAAAGTCTGAAGCGAGGTAGGAGACGGGAATAAGCGGCTTGAACGATGTCGCTGGAAAAGACGAAGCTCGTAAGTGGCTACAGGCCGTCGACGCAAAAGGGGGATCGCAACTGCTCCGGGGGAGCTATGCAGTCGATGATCATGCGGTATACCTAAGGTAAAGGTATTGTATGTGGTTTGTGGGAGGATATGTGTTCAAAAATGGGCAAACAAGCAAGTTTTAAAAATCGAGTATGGTAGTAGTAGGTACGGTGAGAAAAGGAAAGGAGGTGTGGTTAAGGACAGGGTAGGCGTGACGCACGGAGAAGAACAAACGAGGGAAGGAAAGATTGGATGCTCAAGAGCCAAACGAGTGTGTTAAGAGAAGGAGGTCGTGGGAGGATGTCGAGAAGCAGCCGCTGTGCCGAACAGAGCTCAACCAATCCTTGTGATTGGAGGAGAGGAGGTGGTTCGGGTCGGGGGAGGAGCGAGGCTCTGGCGAGAGAGGGATTCCCGGGGTGTAGGATCGGTCTTGTTCCGAAGGGAATCAGGAAGCAATCTCGCCGATGCAGTTCTCAAATTCAACCGTAGACGCTCGCAGTCTCTCAGCCTCTATCGAGTGAAGAGGTTAGGGGGGGGGGAGAAGGAGGGGGGGTCGGGGCGGGAGGAGGAAAGCAAAAGTAACAGACAGACAGAGTAAGGGGAAGTTGCAAAAATGTCACCGGGATTTAATTATTGCAGTTTTTTTTAATAAGGCAAGATGGCAGGGGTAGCACGACCGGTCCAGACGGAGGAGTGCCAAAAAAAAAAAAAAAAAAGCTGACCTTTCCCCCAATCCACCATCCACCTGTTCCCCCAGATTGGCGCCAGTGGACAGCACAGACGGAGCCAAGGGCAGCCCAGATCAGGGCCGTTCAGGGCCGTACGGTGGTCCCACCTCTGCGCTGATGCCTACTAATAATGGCTCTCGACGCCGCTCCATGTGCTTGCCTTGGGTACCTTGGGCCCCCGAGATAAGCTACCAGGGCAGGTACTTGACCCTGCCTACACTCCTATAATATTGTGTAGGTACCTAGGTAGGTCGTAGTAGTCCTAGTTAATAAGGGTTCATTTGGCCAGCGTGGTACGTAGCTTTTCAGATAGGACGTGGATTTCCGTAGGCAGGTACGGATGGTAGGTAATTAGGCGGCAGGTACTACCTATCTTGAGCTCACCTCCCGGTCCCGTCATGTCATCCCAATCGACGACGCACTACGCGCTCCCGTCCTTCAACCAACATTTGCTGTTCTATTTCCATCAACAGGGCGCACACTCAAATCAACCGAGGCCTCTTCCTCCGCCCGCGAATCTCCATTTCCCAAGGCCAGACTGACGCCTCGTCGTTGGTCTGCCTCACCGTGGCCACCACCACCTGGAGAGCATCTAATGTCCAGAGTGAGCCAATCGACACGCACATGTCTCCAGAGCACGTTGAACAACTCCCTCCCGATCCGATGCTCTTATTAGGGACCTGCAGCATTTTACATGCCATCTGCGCCCTGCGTGGTTCAAACTTCAGACACACACGGGCGTGCCGCTTCAGATCTCGCTCGCTTCCTCGCCTTCCATTCCAGCATCTTGGCCACCTCCGCTACATGCGCAATTCAACGCTCTCTCGCATGTGCCCGCTGTCTCTTTAGCGCTGATCTGGTCCGCGGAAAGGAGAGGGACAGCCCGGCACCGCCCTGTGCCTCGCCTTGCTGGCCTAGCGCGCTGTTGGGGCTGCACGGGGAACTTTGGCTTGAGCAGCTTGGCCGCCTGTTGTCTCTTGTCCTTGCGGCTTTCTTTGCCTCTACTCCGCAACCTGTCTATTGAATAGGTACATCGTACTTGTCCCCTCGGGTTCCGTTCGAAAGCTCCCACCGGACTGGAGGACACAATTCAACCACACCCTGTCGAGCTGCCTTATTGAGCCCTAATTGAGTCGGGACGCTGACTCGGAGCGGCCTGGAACTCCTACAAACTGGGGACCAGCTGCATGCTCCATCCAACGCAGACGAGATGCTCATAAACGAGAAAGGGACGGGACTGACAGACAATCTGACACCCGTCGCCGGTTGGAGCTGTGGATGCTCCGACCGGGCCTCGAATGATACCCCCAAACGCAGGCTACGCAGCGTTTCGTTCCAAGCCGCACCTGGTGTTGGGTGAGAGAAATTATGAACAAATCCTGGCTGAGCAGGACCTCGCCCGCGCCGGGACGCGCGCTGACATTCCCGGCTTGTTTCTTTAGGCTCCTGGGTTCCACCGGCTTGTGTCCGATCCAGTTTTCAGGGGGTTTGCGGGAGATCATCCAGGGGAGCCGGTGAATGAGCCTGGTGCCAACGGTGCCGACAGGACCTGTCAGCTTTCGTCTCGTGGACACCACAGAGGTTGGATTTTCTTCACCAAGAGAAACCAACCGCCCTTGGACGAGTTGCGATGGGCTCGCGATCGACTCGGGTTTCCGCGAGAGACTTGAAGATTCCACAGGCACTCTATCCTCTGTCCATGGCCTGTTAATTCCGTTTCCCTTCCATGCTCTCCGGGGATGGCATCCGGCGTGCGAGGTATCCGTTTTCTTGCGTCGAATAATGGGGTTGGCATCTGCAAGACGCGACGCCGCAAAAAAAGAGACGACGCGACCTCAGGCGGCGGCGGGCTCCTTGCTCCTCCCATAGCTCCCGGCCCTTGTCTTTTGGCTGGCCGATGGAGGCCGGAGGTTGGCCATCCAGAGGCTAGCGTACCTAGCCTCCCGCAGCCGCAGCGTCTTAGGGTCGACCTTGTCCGGGCCGCTTCTACTTCTACTCCATTGAGGATGCCGTTTGCCAACCAACCCGCAGCACACGGATAATTTCCCGCCATCTGTCTCTCACAGCAGCGGCAGCTGAAGCTGACACCCTTGACCCCTCAGCACGGCATGTTTGGTCCTGATCCAGAGCAACAGTCGCAGGCTGGCCCGTCCTCCGACGTTGACGGCCCACGAGCTCCCCATCAACGCCAGATGCTGATGCGAGGGAGAGAAGTTGACGGGCCACAGGCGTTTGGACAACTGCAGGGAACCTTGCCAAAAGGGCGGGGTTGGCACTTGCCGGGCAACTGTTAAATCGAGATGCGTCTTCATGCGACTCGCCTCCAGGCTGGGTTGTTGAGTCGAATGTTGCCCGCCGTCGTCTTGACCCAGCAAAGGCGCCGCCCCTTTTGCGCTGCAGACATTTTGATGAAAACCTCATTACGCTTCTGCAACATGCTGCAGACGCGCCTCGCACCGAGACCTGTGTCTGTTGGTTGGCGCGGCACAGTCTCGCCGGCGCTTCGGAAACGCCCGTTCCGGATGATTAAGCCCCGCCCTTCCGTCCAGGATTTGCGTCAATCGATTGCTGGTAATCCAATGTCTCAGAGGCCATGTGTACTTTATCTCCAGCGACGGTTTTCGTCCCTGTTGACATTTTCGACTGCCGTACGCTCATATCCGCAGTTGGTCTCGAAGAAAGGCAAATGGTCGTTCTTGGACGGGCACGCGCAAGCACGGCATCCAATCTAGCTGTCGATTCGAGGTATAGTTGTTTCGCCCTCAACAAATGGGTGCGAATGTGTAATTGACAGATAATAGCGGCCTCTGATGTGCCGTTCTCGAAGCTTCCGGTAAGTTGTGCAGTTGAACATTTGCTCCAAAAATCTGCTCCAGAGGGAGTGATTGCGACTCTACAGACTCGTATGCGTGGTGCGTGGTCCAGTGTCTGTCCTCCCTGACTGCCTCAAACACTGAATGGGCGAGACTGCAATGTGATGGAGCTTGGTCCGGTTCGGGAGCTCCACACAAGCTCTTCTGAGAAGGACGGGGACCCGTGAGTACCGGGATTGACGTCGGGAATGCACTGACCCGACCGGGGGTGCGAGCGCCCCATCACGTGATGTTCTTTGCGCCACTGATGGCAGCCACGTGATTCGTGCGCCAATGGACTACTCCAGCCTCGCGTTTTCTCCATCGGTTTGCGAAGCTGGGGGCAGCTTCTTCGTAATTGAACCCGACTACCGTGGCGCGTCGTTCCTTCCCGATCGAGCTCACTTCGCGCAACTTCCATTTACGAAATTTCGGAACCTCTTCGAAGCGCCTGCCTAATTCAAATCGGTACAATGCCTCCTGGTAAGTACAAACCATCGCTGGCTTCCACTTTCGCGTGACATTGCCCATCGCGTCCGTCTTGCGACAACCCACCTCCCGACGCGACAGTCGCATCAATCCGCCGCCAACCGCCAACATGCCGCGCCCAAAGACTTACAGAAACAAAAGAGCGAAAAAGCTAACTGGTGCTCCAGCCATTAGCGACGACGAGCAGTCTGACGTGGGTGGCGACATCGTCGTGCCCCTCAACAACACCCGCGCGAAGAGCCGGTCGGCCGAGTACAGAGATGATGTCAGCGAGGCTAAGAGCGATGTGGACATTCCTACAATCAAAGGCGACCTGAACGGCGATGCCGACAACGGTGCCGCTGCATCCGCGAACGACGAGGGAGACGAGGAGGAAGACGATGAGGACCTTGAGCCCGATGAGTGCGTGTCTTGCGTCGGACTGTCCGACCGGGCAATGGAGCTGACATTGTCAGATACGTCGTCGAGAAGATCCTCGATCACCAGGTTGGCGAAGACGTATGCGCCCCGTTGCACTGCACCTCTGCGCCCCGTACTGACCTACCCTACAGGGCACCGTCACCTTCAAGGTCAAGTGGGAGGGATACGAGAAGAAGGCCGACCAGACCTGGGAGCCCGAAGACAGCCTGAAGTGAGTGGAGCGGACTCTCGTCGTCGTCTAGGCGAACAACGCCGGTCCATCCGATGCTGACCTACCGACAGGGAGGGCGCAGCCGATATCCTGGAGGACTACCTCGAGAAGATCGGAGGCCGAGAGGCACTATTTGAGGAAAAGTCCAAGGCCAAGGCCACCAAGAAGCGCGGCCGTCCTGCTGCATCATCCACACCGCCGGCCGGCAAGCGATCGAGGCGAAACGGACACCCTGCCGACGCGACCCCCCCTGCGTCCGCAACGAACGCGAAGGAAAAGAAATGGTCGCTGCCCAGCGGCAGCTGGGAAGATGACGTCGAGAGCATCGATGCTTGCGAAGACGAAGATAGCGGTGCGCTTATCATCTACCTCAACTGGAAGAACGGACAGAAGACCAAGCACTCGACCGAGGTTGTATACAAGCGTTGCCCACAAAAGGTAGGACCCAGACTTTTCTACTTGCGGGGGATCCGGAAGCTGACTCCGCTGCAGATGCTCCAGTTCTACGAGCGGCACATCCGCATCGTCAAGACGGAAAAGGAAGTGAACGATGCGGCGCAAGCGGGATCGCCTGTAGTATAAGTCGAGGCTGATGGAACAGCAAGGGGTCGCATTCCAGGGTCCTGTCGTGCGTTTAGACGATGCGGTGGCTGATAATACTTGACATTATCAAGGGACCTCCGGTTTATTTTTTCTCAGGTTGCCTTTGCTTTTGCGGTTTGTTGGCAGTTGGTGATTTTTTCCATGAGGTTCTCAAAAGAAGCGTCGGATCTCATCTGCAAACGTGAACAGAGCTTGCGATGGATCGTTGTAACTTGATCTTCAGGAGCGCGGCTTGTGTGCGGCCGCGATGTGTACGTTGCAGGAAAAAAGGAATATGACACTCAAGTCCATCAAGCCTCGCATGACGCAGCGTGATGCTCTCGGCGGAGAAGAGTAGCTGAACAGCGGCACAAGCTAACCCTCTCGGGCGAAGTCCAGGAACCAGGCACCAGCAGCACGTCCAGGCAATCAATCCCGAGAATCTCACCTCACGAAATGCGCCGATGGCTCCACGTCAGTCGTCTCAAGTTCATGAGAGCCTGGAAGATCCGAGCGGATGCCATCCAGGAAGGGGAAGGGGGGCAGACGCAGGAACCAGACCGCCAAAGTACCTCTCGCACCCAAACGTGCGGTGAGTGGTACTTGGCGATAGGGCGGACGATGACTGGGGGGTAGCGTTGAAAACCTGCAGACGCCCAGCCGACGGCGAGGTTGGGTGCGTCGAGAACCCCTGCCGTGGGAAGCACGACTCTCCACTAAAAAAATAGCTTTAAACCCCTGTTCGCGGGCGGTTGGGTGGTGGTTTTGTCGTCGCGCGCTGGTCCGGCCGAGCCTTGGGTGGTTTCCAGCCTCTCCCATTTCTGTTGACTTGGGAGGGAAAGCTGGTGGCGGGGCAACGCTGCTTTTTAACGCTGCGCTGCCCGTCTTGCATTCCACACGCATTCCTGATTTCCCCTTCTCTGGTATGCTGCACGACGCGAATTCAATTGCAATCCGATAATTCAAGAAAAAAATCTACGCCGAAATACTCTGTCCAAAGGAAGCACGACACGCGCGCAGCTCTCTCTGTCGACTCATTAGATCTCATCCACCAAAAAACCCCGGTCTTCGGTACTTGCGATCTTGTACTTGGCGGGGCAGCTACTGTCACACTACACCACACCGTTAGGTATGAACTTGTCTCTTTCCCTCTGGAATGCGCGCATCTCAGGACACAAAAAAGGGATTTTTTTTTGACTGACACTCTTCGCGCAGAATCTTCCAACGGCTTCGTCTCGAATCTTGTTTCCCTTTTCGTCAGCGCCCCTCCCGAGACACAACATTCTCCGGACCACGGCGAATCCGCTTGTTGAGGTTGCTTACCAGCCCCCTCGAATCCACCCAAGCTCCACCCCCGACCTCCCGAGAAAGGGCAGCCCACCTCCCTGTCGCAGGTCTCTCCCCGTCATCTTCAAGACCGGGCGGTGAAAGCTCCATTAAGAGAGGAAAGCAAAAGAAAAGAGAGAACCAAGACCAACCGCAACCATGGTCAAGCAAAACGACGTCATCGCCATCATCGTCATCGTGCTCTTCGTCGTGCTCGCCGGCGTCGCCTTTGGCATCTACAGATTAGTGCACGTCGCGCGCCAGAGCATGAGCGTGACGTCCGGGTCGAGTACCAGCAGCAGCAGCGACGAGTTAGTCGATCGAGACTGATCCTTCCCGCCATCTCACGCCGGGGCGTGGGGGTTCAGTTAGGACGTGACGGCGAGAAAAAAAAGCATGAAGAACGACTCGGACGACGGGTAATGAGGAGGGGCAAGGGCACGAGACATGATTTATCGGCATCTCTTTGGCATATTTTTGCAGCATTTTTTTACCTTTCCTACTGAGTTTTGCGATTTTTCGTTCTTGTTTTATTTACCGGTTCACCTGCAAAACATGCCGGCGAGGAGACAAATCTCCTCGCGCGAGGGGAAGAGAGAGATATCTTACGAGTGTATGATACACAGAAAAGAAATACGGAACGAGGGCGGAACGTAGATATACCTACCGACGAGACACAAGAGCCCCATGGATATAGAATGAGAAAGACGGCCGGCGATAGCGGGCATGAAGGATAATGGAAACCACCGTGGAACATGCAGCCTCTTCGCAGCACCGAGTGAAAGCGATGACAACTACGTCTGGAGCTTACGAGATCAAACACTGGAACATCCATCTACTTTCCGCGCCGATACAAGCAGTCATGGAGCGCTAGAATGTAAGGAAGCCGAGGGATCGAGATGTGGGCAGCTGACGAGACAGACCAGAGTGCCATCCCTAGGAAGTGTTGCACTCTTTGGATTGAAGGGTTAGGCGGGGCCGACTCCCAGGAATCCACGCCGGTAATCGTCGCAACGAGAAACGCTTGAGGTATATTGAGTACTGGAGCTCTTGGAATGAACAGTGATCATGGAGCATGACCCATCATGCATTAGTCCCACAGCCTGTGTCTCGAGCGTTGGAAGACGGCACGGCACTAGGCAGCTCGGGGTCAACGGCCCTACCGCCCCTAGGTAGTTTAAAGCTGCCGATGGGAGTTTTGATCTTAATCAACGTTCCTTTGTTGAGAAGCGTTGAAATTGCAACTTGAAGAATTCAAGACACTTGGAGACAGGAAGACTCAAGCTAGCCCTGGCCCAGGTAGCTAAGAGTCTGCGTAGGTTGACCTAGGGCACGCTCGTGCGGACGAGATACCTTTATAACAACGCCAGAATGCTGCATATAGCCTTTGCCTTTTGTCTTAAAGCCATAGCGGAAACAGTTGACAAATACGGATATCATGTCGTGATTTCAGCTATGGAATCTTCCCTTCAATCCCTAGGGGTTAGTGGGACAGTTGGGTACGTACCTAAGCCATTCCAGAGCTCGAAGCTGCTGCAGGGGCCCCCGCACTTCAAAGTGGGGATATCGTAAAGTTAGAGTCCCCACCGACGCGCTACGGCACGTCAAATCGCGTTCGCAACTCCAAAATTCCGTCCCATTTCAGCATCGCCGGAATCATCAATCAACCTCCAGTGTCCTCTAGAACACCTCGACCCACCGCCTTTCAAGATCATTTTCTGCAGGTTATTACGAACCCGAGAACCGTATCGACGATCCTTCCCGGACGATGCCCATCCTAGACCGCCGCCGGCCGACCCAGCGCCGCCCCGAGAGGCGAGTCGCCGACGACGAAGATGACGACGCCGCCTGCGACCTCCCCGAGTACGAGCCCCTGGCCTGCCTGCTAACGAACGAGGCCAAGCGCGCCATCGCCGAGCTCTCCAACGGCCGCGACATGCACCGCTACCAGGGCCACATCAAGGAGTCGGTCAAGCACCTCGGCAACAGCGTCGCCGCCGCCAACGACGCGCTCCGCGAGCGCCACCAGGAGATCCGGCGCCTCGCCGCCCGCCGCGCCGAGTCGGAGTCCGACAGCGGGCCCCTGGACAAGTCGCAGCGCGAGGAGGACGTCGAGGCGCACGTCGAGAACGTCCTGGGCGTCCGCGTGCCGGAGCTCACGGCCGAGATGGAGGCCGCCATGCGCGACCTCGTCGACAGGCAGATCCGGCTCGACGACGACAAGGCCGCGCTCGCCGACACGGTGGACTACTTCCAGCGCCTGCCGCCCGCGCCGCCCCGCCGCCGGAGGCAACGGAACGGCGAGGACGGCGAGGGGGACGGCGAGGAGGAAGAGGACGAGGAGGAGCCCGCCCCGGAGCACTCCGTCATCGACACCCTCCAGCAGCACCGCGAGGCCAAGACGCGCGAGTACGAGCGCCTCAACGCCTACCAGCGCTACGCGCTCAACAACGACTACGCCGCCTTCAGGAAGCTCTGGCACGACGCCCACCACGGCGACAGCGGGCCCCCCCTGCCGAACGCTAAGCACTGGTTCGACGACGCCGGGAACCCCGTCATGCCCCGGGCCGTGGACTCCCAAGACGCCAAGGACGGGGCGGGAGGCGGCGCGGGGGCAGGCGACGAGGACGAGGACGAGGACCTCGTCATCGCCGGCGAGGTCCGCGACTACCGCTGCCCGCTGTCCATGCAGGAGTACAAGCACCCGTACAGCAACCGGCTGTGCAACCACACGTACGAGAAGCAGTGGATCGTGGAGATGCTGCGGAAGGCCCCCGGCCAGCGCGCAGAGTGCGTCGTGGCGGGCTGCTCAAAGGTACGCGTTTCTCTCTCAATACCCTCATCCCCCTTGAAGTCGTCTTTTTTTTTTCTTAAAACGTCGCGTGTGCAATGGCTGACTGACTGGGGCGCTTAGGAATTCGGTCTCGACGACTTTTACGACGACCACGTCATCCTGCGCAAGATGGAGCGCGCCAAGGAGAACGAGCGCGCGCAGCAGGAGGCCAGCAGCAGCGCGGACGATAACGACGATGACCAGCCGCGGGACGTGAAGCGCGAGAAGCGGGCGGGACGCAGCAAGCGGCGGAGGGTGGAGACGCTCGACGACGACGATGATGAAGGGGTATGAGCGCCGCTAGGGAAAAAGAAGGAAAGAAAGAAAGAAAAAAGTAGAGAGCGAGTGAGAGAGAATCCTTGCTTTGGATGTCGGAATTCAGAGTGGCCTTCTAAGTTACGTTTTGCTAGATCGCGGGATCGGGGTAGGCGTTTACGGTACAGATATGGAAAATGATGATACCCACTGTCAAACCACGAAAGTCGATAACACGCACAAGACTTTTCTGTTTGACGCAAGAGAAACTTTGAGAATACTTTGCACTCCCGTCTTTTCATTCGGATATGATGCTCGCTAATAATCATGGTACGTGAACGCGCTCTACTCGCCAAGTATTATGGCAAACCCCTTTACCCTTTGCCCCTGAATCCCACAGCCGGGACCCATCATTACTGCTTTCCATAAGATGCATTTCCCTGCTCCCTCGCCTCCACGTCTACTTTATGTCAATAGCACTCTACGCGGTAGTGTCGCAAGCCCTCGCGAGGGCGACCCCGGCCCCCAACAAGGAGCTCTCCTTGGCAGGGACCAGGTCGATGCTGCGGTCCTTCCTGTCGACCAGTCCGTCCACGTAAGCCTGCAGCGTCGCCAGGTACCCCGGGTAGTGCTCGATTACGCTGCCGTTGTACGCGACGGTCGTCCTCGCCAGACCAGACTCCTTTTCTATCCTTTCGCGGCCAGCGTCCGCGGCCCTCTCCTCGTCCAGCGCGTCTAGGCGCAGGGACCAGACGGCGTGAATGCTCGCGGCGACGATGGCGGCGGATCGCCGCGACACCAAGGACGCGAGGTCGCGGAGGAAGGACATGTCGGACGAGGTTGGCGTGTGGGATGACGGGTGGGGGGAGGAGAAGAGGTCGATGGACGACGTAAACAGGGGCGACGTATCGCTGGCACACGTTAGCAGATTAACTCACTTCACACGGTCTGCGGAGATGAAAGTTACCCTTCAATGGCAGATATGGTCTCCGACTTAAGAGAGTACGGCTCGTCGAGCGACTTGGGCACGACGCCGCCGAGGACGCCTGTCGTCCGGACGGCCTCGATCAACGCAAACCTCACGACCTCGCCGAGGTAGTACCCGCTCACCATCTGCTCGAGAGGCTGGAAGTCTGGCCTCGGGTGCCCCTGCTTCAGTAACCTGTCCCAGCGGGTCACGCCCAGGACGTCGCCGCCGAACATGCCCAGCTCTGTGTTGACGATAACGTCGCGCGCCTCGTCCCACCACTCCCGCGGGCGCTCGCCGAACTTGGGCCTCCCGATGGCGGAGACGGGGAGGTACGCGGCGATGTTAACGCCGGTGCCGAGGATGAGGCCGAAGCGCGTGGCGGAGTGGATGTAAGCCTGCGAGAGCAGGGTGGCGCCGCCGTCGTTGAGGATGACGCGGAGGATCGCGTTCATGCCCTTGGCGGCGCAGGCGGCCTCGATGACCTCGCCGAGGTCTTGGCCCATGAGACCCTCGGCGGCGAGGAAGCCCTTGCCCATGCCGTGGATGCGGCCGCCTTTTAGTGATGTTTGTCTGTTTGTACGTCAGTCTCGGTGTACTTGATGCTCGACGAGTGAGGGCGACCTACTCGATGGGGAAGCTCCACGCCAGAGCCATGGGCATCGGCCGTGAAGGGTCCTCTCCGTCCTTGGATATCGTCTCCAGTATCCTCTCGGCCATCCAGTCGAAGAAGGCCATGCCCTCCAGGTTCTTGATGTCGGCATCGATCTTGAACGAGCTCATGCTAACGATCTCGCTCTCCCTCCCCTTGGCGTCGCGGCCCCGCAATTCCACCAACGCAACACGCAGGGTCGATCCCCCCACATCAAGGGCCAGATACTGACCGACCTCGTGGCCGCCGGGCAGCTGGTGGTTGTATGAGGGCAGCATGCACGCCATGCTGGTTTGCAACTTCTCGCGGAATTGGGCCTTCAAGGCGTTGGACAGAGCGAGCAGTCCATCGCCGGCCAGGGGCCCCAGCAGCAGGTCCTCGGCCTCCTTCAAGAATTCATCGGTCGTGCGAGCGTAGGACGTCGCGGCCTTGGAGTCTTCGACCGTTGACCTGGTGGGTTTCCCGGAGACAGGCGTGATCCAAAAGGCGAGGATGGCCTGTATCAGAGACTTTCCCCGCAGCAGCTGCTTGACGACGGCGGCCAGAAACGACTTCGGAAAGGTGGTCATGGCAGTAGGAGATACTTGCTGCATGGCATCGGCGGTGTTGAGAGGTTCGAAGGGGTGAGACGCGGACGGAGCCGGGTCATCTATCTAGCTGACGGGAGGAGAAGAAAACGGATGGTAAATAAACGGAGCAAGGCACGGGCCCATGTCCTCCTTACGCGGAAGAGAACGTGACCGGCAGCAGGATGATGAGTGAGACGGAAGAAAGGAGGAAAGAGGAGGGTCGCAAGAGGATGTCGTAACGAGTTGGTTTAAACGCCAACCGCTCCACGGGGAGCCCGCGGATCGACAGGAACAAGCCGGGGCAGAGACGACCGGAGGAGTGCACCAGCTCGGAGAAGAGTGGATGAAACCTGCCGTACGCTTTCTGGTCGTTCGACCGCTCGTGAAGGGGATGGCAGGATGTCGTGTCGAACACGGGTCGTGAGCGGGATGAATAACAACAATAGAAGAGGCGATGGCGAAAGTGACCCAGCGGCCAACGGGTTACGGGAAGGTGAGCGGTAGTCCACCTAAGGGAACCTTACGATATCTTGGCTGGACAGACAGAGGAGGACCCCTACGACCACTGGCATGGGTTGGGGGGAGGAGATCAATGGAGGAGCGGGAACCACCGAAGGAGCTTCTCTCCAACGTCGCACAGGCTATGGGGCGACGACACACCGCACTCCTAGGGTACGCACATCTGACCTAGTCTAGTCCAGCACTCGGTGGGTTGAATGGGGTGTCTGTTGATGGATGGTGGGGAAGAAGAGAGAGAGAGAATGGAGATGCGAGCAGGTAGTATGTTGGGACGAGACAGAGAGCGAATAGTTGTCACCAATCTCTATCTCCGGGGTGTTCATGGGCAACAACGGGGCTCGGCAGATGGAGAAGAGGTTCGGTGCAACAATCAACTGCTACGAGAGGGTGGGAATGTTGGATGAAGAGGGAGATGAGAGGCTCTTCTGCACACCGCGCACTATGTAGACTAGTGTAAACACGCCGGTCAAGGACGCGTACGGGTGGCTTGATGCAACAGGAAGTGGAAGGGTGAGATGACGGGAGAGACGGATGAGATGGAACTTGTGAGTCCAGACTGTGTGAGCCGGAAACAGCGTGTGGCGCCAGCGCGGCTACTACTGCTACTGCTACTGTGGTAATAGAGACGGGAGTGGGAGATGAAGTGTAAGGTAGATAGATAGACCTGGAAACTGTGCCAATGTGCTCAGCACGATGGGCAATGATGAGTCGTGGCAACCTAAGCTGAGCAGGCTTGGTTGCTGTCATTAGGTGGAAAAAGAGGAAAGGAATCGTCCAGCCGCCCCTCCAGCTGTAACGTTGCCTTTGATAGCGAATTCTGGCACTGTATCGGTAAGGCGTAGCACCTGGCACCTGCCCGCGCGGGTGCGGGTAGGGGTACCACCTTGGTAGGTAGTGGCTGACCGTCACCGTATCAGACGAAAGCGGAAACCGAGGTAGCGCCTCCCCCTGGACGAGCCACTCAGATGTAGACTCGGGGCGTTCTCGGGTCCACGCAGCTGGGCCGATCCCCCACCGTTGTCAGTAGTGTACCTAGGTACACTACTATGTACCTACCTAGGCAGTGCAGGGGACCCCGAAATTGTTAAGATCCACTGCCAAAGCGACATGTAACGACCAACATGAGGAAACACAGGGGTCCGTCCTTCCTTCCGTTCTTCACTGCATCCTGTGACATGTACGTACTTTGCATCTTCAACAACTCGTCGTTGTGTCGCGATCAGTGTAATGCCGAATCTTGCAACACCACATCCACCTCCACGAATTCTATTGGCAGTTCACAGACTGTTGCTTCTGTTGACTTACCTCAGCTTGAATCATGAACTAGCGCGGGCGTCACCATCTTCAACATGAGGTACATGGAGTCCCATCCTCACACCACAGGCGACATGACACCTGATGGATATTCTCCGAAGCAAGCGTGAGGTCCCACGGGGCGGACGGGAAACGGCAACCTTGCCATGCCCGTCACGTTAGATCGCTAATACTAGCCTCGGTCCCAAGACTCAACCCCAGGCACACAACCCACGCGGTGTATCAGTTGCATTCTCGCTCCACGCCCAGGCTACTCGATGGTCAGCCGCCATATGGTCAAACCAGGGATCCGGTCTCACGGACCTGACTGCATGGCCCGCAAACACCACGAATGCTGCGCAGTGCTCCTTGCCACCCGTGCGTACCGTCGCGAACTGTCCAGATATCGCCCACGCCTAGCAAGCAAGGAGGTACTCAAGTACGATAAACGAGAAGACGTGGTGCACGGCGGCAAGAAGCTCCGCCCCAGACGCCTCCCGTGCCGGGATGTCGACCCGACCACCTGGCTCGTTCAACACCACCACCACATTCGACAGACATGCCCACCCTTGCACGCCGCATGTCGAGCTACATCGAGTCTAATTGACGATAGATGACGAAGTCCATCGAGATGGGTCTGGATGCCGCTGGTGCTTGCCGCCCCCGGTTGTCAGTACACTACTACCTTGTGAAGCCGCACTACTGCCCAATGACTACGTCGCCGCACCTCCACATCCAGATCACCGGCATTCACCGGTCCATCCCTGAAACCAGGTGATTCGGCCGATACCATACCTGCAACTGGCAACGTTGACGATGCTCCCCACGGTCGATGAGGGGTGGGACGAGTACCCCGTGGTGGGACTTTGTCTCCTCAAACACCACTGATTAGCAGTGACGTTCCATCCCTCCACCACGGCCAAATCTTCAGCAGAGTTTTGGCTGGGAGGAGCTTCCGCCGCCCAGTCTGTGATGTCAGCTGCTGCGACGAAAGAGAAACCCCTCGAAGGGCGGACGGACAGCCCATCTGTGACCCCCCGCGCTGTGGCCCAGTGTACTGTCTCCCTCATAAGCAGGGCCTCTCAACGTTGCCTCCCGACTTCATATTGCTCTTTCCCGTCCTCTTTCCCCTAAAAGATTTCGAGAACAACTTACCTTCAAGCCTGAGCTCACCCTCCCTGCTCCTTATATACACACACATACACGCTACATCGTATCGTTGTACCCCGCGCTATACCGTATCTGATCCATCCCGTCACCTCCGTCCAAGATGAGGCTCATTATCCGCGACGACGCCGATGCTGCTAGCGCCTACGTAGCCAACTACGTTGTCGACAGGATCAAGCACTTCAATCCCACCCCTGCCCACCCCTTTGTGCTTGGCCTGCCGACGGGAAGCAGCCCCCTGGGCGTGTATAAGATCCTTGTTCAGAAGTACAAGGCTGGAGAGGTAGGCATCCGTTCGTCCCGTGGTTGAGGACCCCTGGCTGACGGTCTGGTTTGGTAGATTTCGTTTGAAAATGTCATCACTTTCAACATGGTATGTGTGCCGACGTGTACCCAGTGATCCTGATATCGTCTAACCCGCCCAGGACGAATATGTTGGCATCCCTCGGGACCACCCTGAGAGCTACCACTCCTTCATGTGGAAGCACCTGTTCTCGCACGTGAACATCCACCCCAACAACGTCAACATCCTCAACGGCAACGCCCCCAACTTGGAGGCAGAGTGTGTCGCCTACGAGGCCAAGATCAAGGCCGTCGGCGGCATCGACCTCTTCCTTGCTGGCATCGGGGAGGACGGACACATCGCCTTCAACGAGCCCGGCTCCAGTCTCGCCTCGCGGACAAGAGTCAAGACGCTTGCCTACGACACCATTCTGGCCAACTCCCGCTTCTTCGACAACGACGTCAGCAAAGTCCCCAGGCTTGCCCTGACCGTCGGAGTGCAGACCGTCCTCGAGTCCCGCGAGGTTGTCGCCATCATCATCGGCGCCCGAAAGGCCCTTGCTCTGCAGCGTTGCATCGAGCAAGGCGTCAACCACATGTGGACATTGTCCAGCCTCCAGCTGCACCCCCACCCCATGATTGTTGTCGACGAGGACGCGACGTTGGAGCTCCAGGTCAAGACGGTCAAGGTAGGACACTTACCATCCATCCTCTCACGGACGCTGCTAACGCACAGAACAGTACTTCAAGAGCATCGAAAAGGTAGCGAGGGAAGAAGGCTTCGAGCAGATCCTCCCCTCCAAGATCCGCACCGGACCGGGCCCGATCCCAGTAACGGTCGTCGACGAGGTGCAGACGCCCACCATCCTCCACCCCCAGCCCACGACCTCCCGCCTGCTGCGCGCCTCCCCTGCGACAGAATACCCCGTCCGCTCCACCTCCCCGGACATCGAGCTCGTCTTCGAGAGCATGGGCTCACGCACAAAGACGCCCACGGAGCAGCAGCTCCGCGCCGTGACACCGGACCTCGTCACCGACAGGATGGCCAACCGCATCCCCGAGCCGGCCCTCGCGAGGCGCCTGACGCCCAACCCCGAACAGCAGCAGCAGTCCATGTCCAGGTCGGTGACGCCCGACCTGGTGCCGGACCGCATGGCTTCCCGCATTCCGGAGCCCGCGCTCGCGAGGCGACTTACGCCGAATCCGGAGCAGCAGATGATGTCCCGGTTGAACATCGTCGGCGCTTGATCGAGGCGGTGTAACGAAAGAAAACAAAAAACCAAAAACAAATTGACGAGATTCGCCGTGCCATGGAAGCCACGGCGAGGAAACAACACTTCATCGACGGATATCCGCCGCCCCCGTCACTCGTTGGATGCGAGATTGAGAGGAATTGATTACGAAATGCTTTTTTTTGGTTGTTGTTATGTGATTGGCCGACATGACATAGTTAGAAGAAAAGAGGAAGGCCTGAAACACACTCTGGGATCGCAAGTTGAAAAGGATTTCTAAAAGCCGCAAGACTGATATGGGTTATAAGACAAGAGAGGGCGAGTGGTCAAAACGTACTTCGTTGTGTGTGTGCGACTTGAGAGCAGGGCTCTCTCTGTGTATGTTAGTTAGGGACGATAGGTTGTGGAAATAGAAGGGCGTTGGGTGCGAACCCAAGAGGATCCCAGACGACAACAAACATCCCCGCGGGACTTGGTCAAATATCTTTTTTGATTCTTTCGTTCAATGTCACTGCCTACAGGACCCGGGTATAACTACTTCTTCCACTCGCTCTCCTCCGCCCCTCGCAACATCTTTTGACTCCGCCTCTTCTTCGCATGAAGCAGACGACCCCAAATTACCGTAATATAGTACAACACCCCCTCAATATCGACAAAGTATAGGGAAGAATCTGGCTTCGTTAATTCATTTCAAAAAAGGAAAAAAGGCCCATGAAAACAGTCCCGAGAAACAGTCGATCCGCCAGACATCCAGATTTTCTCCCAAGTAGCAAAAGCAACCCCCTTGATGACAATGGCGGCGAGAATATACTTTCAGGACTCGGCTGTAAACATGCGCTTGGTCTTGCTGCGCAGCTGCTGCGCCTTGATCTCGGGCGGGACGATGGTGTGGTGGACGACGTGCGGCCGGTAGATGGCTTCCACGGGCGGCATCCTACGTAGCAAACGTTAGTCTGAATCATTTTACTGGACACAAACGATTTGAGGCTCACCAGTCGTCCACGCTGAGCGGAAAGTACTCGTATAGCAGGTCGTCCTCCTCCTTGGGGCTCTGGCTGGGGTGGTGGCCCACGGCCGCCGCGGACTTTGTGAACTGCGGGCTCTGGACGTCCGAGGTGGACCGGTTCGGGCTCCTCTCGTCCTCGGACAGAGACAGGTTGATGGGCCCCGAGATGCCGGGCCGCGACATGGAGGTCGACGACCGCGCCGGCGGCCTCGCGGGCTCCGATGACCACGCCGGGATCGGCGGCCGCGAGACGCCCGGCGACAGGGCCATCTTCTTCACCGGAGGCTGGCCGTTGCTGGGTTCCCTGTACATCTGCTGCGGCGTCCCCCAGTCGGCGGGCTGCTGCGAATGGTCAGTCTGAGTCTGTTATGGGCTACTTGAGGAGACTGCGAACCTGAACGTTGGCTAGTGGTTGGTACTTTTGTACTGGCGTAGACAAGCCGTTGTCTTTGTGTTGTTGTGGGGTTGGTACGGAGAGCGTCGCGGAGGCGTCGCTGTTACTCCTCCTCTCGACCTTTTTGTCACCCGTCAGGGGAATGTCCTTGCGGCTGTCAAAGTTGCGCGGGCTGCGGCCGCGCACGATGACGGGGCCCGAGTGAATCTCGGCAATCTTGATGTACTCCCCTGACTGCAGCTTCCCCAGTAGGCTGATCTGCACCAGGTAGTGCTGCTGCAGGCCCTTCCTCCTCCCGTTGTTCGCCGTCGCGTGCTTGAACTGCAGCCTCTTCCACGACAGCGGCAGCGACACCCTGTTCGCGTCGACCTCCTGCCCGTTCGCCAGGTCCAGGACGATGTTGGGCGGCCCGCCGTTGGACTTGGGCTCCTCGGCGCCGATCGGGTGCGCGCTCTTCCAGGGTATCGATATGATCTCGGTGGCCTTGCCCTCGATGGACTCGATGGCGGCGATGGAGGCGACCAGCTCGAAGATGGGCACCTGGCGGCCTTGCTCGTCCACGGCGTGCGTGATGTGCCGCGGCAGGGTGACCTGGCCGGAGCACTGCCACAGGTTCCGGCGGTAGCACGTCAGCTCCAGCGGGCGGCCGCTGTTCTCGGCGCCGAAGACGTCCTCGGCGACGAAGAACATGCCGTACAGCTCGGCCGTCACGGCGGGCTCCGTGGGTTGGCCCCCTCCATCGATCAGTGTCGCCTTGAGCGTGGGCGCCGAGAAGCCCAGCAGCTTGTTGTCGAGCTCGTGCGCGGGCGAGTCCTGGCTGAAGTCCTCGGGCGCGGGGGGCTGGACCTCGAAGGGGCGGTTCGAGTAGGCGAAGGGGTCCTCGAAGCCGGAGGCGGAGAAGTCTTGGAAGTCGTAGCTCGGGGTAAAGGGCAGCGTGGGAAAGGCGCCGTTCACGGTCTCCCTGTATCGTGCGAGGTCAGTCGTCTGACTTCCCCTTCCACCCCACGCCACGTTCCCCCAAGGTTGCGACGGGGGTTCTTGAAGTAGGTTCGAGGCTTGGACCTTTTCTTCCACCGCAGGGAGGGCGACTCACAGCAGAGATTCGTCGAATATAGCAGAGTCCAGGCCGTCTATCGCGGCGCTGTTGAGACTCATGCCATCGCCGGGCGCCGCGCTGGACGACAGTGAGTGGAACGCGGCCATCGCATGGTAGGACCGCCTGCCAGCCGCCGGCGTGGGGGGACGCAGCGCTCGCTCGTCTGGTGTTGGTCGCAGGAGGGAGAGTGAGGGACGTCGGGCGCGGGCGGGAGAAGGTCGGAGAGAGAGACGTGGAGGGGGCCCTTCGAGAAAGAATCACCAAAATGAGGGGACGGGGCCGAAGAAAGCGAAGGGTCGCAAAAGCAAAAAGTGGCTAGCGAGTGTCTTGTCCTCGAGGTTGAAAGTGCACCCGACACAAACACAGAAAGCGGAGGCGCCGAATCTCTTTGGAGCGCTGCGGCAACGGCAGCGCAGGGCAGGTGCGGCTGTGGAGGTCGGGGGGCCTGGGGCCTGGGGCCTGGGGGTTGCATACAAACCCCCTATCAGCTCGCTGGACTGCCGCTATTGGCCGGCCGGCACGTTAACGGGCTGCAGGTGGTTATCGCACTGTGGAGGCAGAAAGACGGCGGGGGGTCTGCCAGGCCATGCCCTGGGGCGTTTTTAGCCGTGACCAGGAGCATCCCTAGTGGCCGGGGATGAGAGATGAGCGCTCCACTGTCTGCTGAAGGACACAACGAGATGAACGAACACCCCCTGCACCCATCGCCTAAGATTGCTGAAGCAAACACTTGGTGGTTTCCTTGGATCGAGTTTGACTGTCCTATGCATCCTCCCTTTGAGACACTGCGGGCTTAAACTTGAGCAAACACCTTTTGTCTTGATGCCAGACCGACTTGGTAGGCTCGAGTTTGGCCAAACGTGCTTTTGCTTCTAATTGGGGCTCTTACAGGTTAACTAACTAACAGGATCATTCGATTCTGGCATAAGCTCAAGCTCAAGCCTCGCCCTTCAGCTGTTCCAGCAGGCTGTTGATCTTTGTCTGGTACCTCATCGCCTCCGGACCGTCGATCCACTCGCGCACCTTGACGATCTTCGTCCCGTCGTCGCTGAAGTTCAGGAACCACGCAAACTCGAGCGCGAACGCCTCCCCGTCGCTGCACTCGCCGTGGTGCACCGACGTGGCCGCCGCCGTCCTACCCTCGGCGTCGACGACGACGTTGGAGATCTCGGTGCGCTTGACCGACTGGACCTGCATCTCCGCCGCGAGCTTGTCCTCGTACGCCTTGTTGTCGAAGGAGAAGTCGGGCGGCATGCCCATGCTCGTGAAGAAGGTGGTCGGCGAGACGTGGCGCCTGCAGTCGGGGGCCAGCAGGCGGTTGACCTGGGATGCGTCCTTCTTTTCTCTGGCGTCCTCGTAGCCCGTGAGGAAGCCTCTGAGGGTTTCTTCGATTGTTTGGCGAAGGGACGGGGTCGGGGCTGCCATGGTGGGTGATGTGTGATGCGTGTTTGTGATATGACACCAGCGATGAGAGATATCGAGTCTGTCCTCTCGTCCTCCTGCTTTAAAAACCACGACTTCTGGAGAATATGCCATTCTTATAGCCATACAGCTATCTTGACCTTGAGCCGGAGGAATCAACCCCAGTTACGTGGGATCGTCTCCTTCAACCGGGATACTCTAGTGCTTATGCGAGAAGCTTCGCGGCCAGTTGATGATGTAGGATTCCGGCAACCAAGAGCGACGCGGCACCAGATGCGAGCCGGACATTAACGTGGCATTCGATATTTGCGAATCCCGAAGGAAGAATTTGGATCCCCAAGGAATTCAAGGTGAGATTTCGATCTGGGCAGGATCACCATTGGGGTCCAGAATCGTATGAAAGCCAATCACTGTACTAAAGACGAATCTTGGAAGTCGTCCTACATCTTGACCAGACTACTGTAGCAGAAACTGGTCTGGGCGGCGTCACCAAGGGATTGATCATAAAATAGATATTTTGTAAATCAGCGTCTACTATGCATCCGCAACGCCCCTCCAATCCCAAATGCTAAAAAGCCCATCCATCTACATGCAGTTCGGATGGGCATATCTATGAGTATACAATCTATTGCAACGCCCGACCTCGCCCATGAATCTTTGTCTCGCGCAGTCTATGAAATGGGCGACTGGGCGTCCTCCCTGCTCGATACCATTGTGCCGGCCTTCCACACCTCGTCGACGACCAGCTGCGTGGCGCCGTCCCTCACCTCCTCGGAGAAGATGACCAAGTCCGCGTCTGCGCCGTCCTCCAGGGATCCCTTGACTCCCTCGAGGCCGAGCATCGCGGCCGGCGTCGCCGTCACGGCCTTCAGGGCCTTGGGGATGCCCGTGCCGGACCACTTCAAAAAGTTGTTGACGCACTCCATCAGCGTGACGGCGCTGTACACATCATCAGTCCTAGTCTCAAAAGGTCCGGACAGACAGTTCAACTTACCTCCCAGCAATCGTGTTGGTGCCCTCCAGCAGCAGCGTGGAGCCGACCTTGATGATGTTGTTGACGTCCTGGCCGTTGACCCACTCGTACGAGCCGTCGGCCAGCCCCATCATGTGCATGGCGTCGGTGACGAGGATGAAGCCGTCCGGGTGGGCGTTGAAGGCGATCTTGATCGTCGTCGGGTGCAGGTGGATGCCGTCGGAGATGATGCCAAAGTAGGGCCGGGCGAGGCTCTCGGCGATGCCCAGGACGCCGAAGACGCCCGGGTTGCGGTGGTGCAGGGGCCGCATGGCGTTGAACAGGTGGGTGATCATGGTGGCGCCGGCGGCCACCGCGGCCGACGCCTCCTCGTACGTGGCCTCCGAGTGGCCGATGGAGTAGATGATGCCGCGCTGCCGCAGCTCGGGGATGATCTGCGTCATGCGGCCGCGTTCCGGGGCGGCGGTGATCATCTTGATGGGGATGGCGCCGCCGTTGGCGCTGGGCTCGATGTTCTCGGCGCCGTAGCACTCGACCAGGTCGTCGAACGTCTCTGCCTGCTGCAGCACGTCGACGTTGTGGATGCCGTTCTTGGTCGGGTTGAGGAACGGGCCTTCCACGTGCGCTCCGAGGGACTCGGCGCCGTCGTCGGCTACTTGTGAGCCGCCGGAGGGTCCCAGGTATGGAAGTGCCTGTGATTGTGAGTATGCTTCTATAAGCGGGTTGTTACTTTTTTGCCCACCTTCTGATACAGCTCGGGGCGCTGGCTTGTGAGAGTTGGGACGTAGGAAGTGACGCCGGTGGCGATGAGCTTCCTGTTGAGCTCCCGGACCTTCTTTCCGTACTGCGTCATGTCCTCGAGGAGCGTCGAGAAGTTGAAGCCGAAGGCGCCATTGAGCTGGCAGTCGATCATGCCCGGCGACACGATGCGGCCGCCGAGGTTGATGGTCTCATCTGGGAGGAGCAGGTCGTCGAAGAAGGCAGCCTGGCTGTGGATGATCTTGCCCGTGACGGAGCTCACCCAAATGTCCTCTTGCACGAGGGCGTCGCCCTTGACGAGGCGGCAATTTGTGAACTTTGTGATGCCATTCTTGGGCGTCTTGGGGATGGCGATGGGCATGGTGCTAGACTGGATGGGGGGCGCTGATTTGCTGATTTCAGAAGGGAAGAGGACGACAGGGTGCCGGTGATGGTGTTGTTGCTGGTGCTGTTGGCTTGACCTTCAATATCGACGCCATGAACAAGACCCGAAACAGGGCGAGGCAGCGCTGGGCAAGATCCGGGTATTATCCACGGGAGGTGCATGGAGGCGCTGCAACCGGCGCGGCGAAAGGCAACGGTGCCGGCATGGCCCGGCTTGCATGGAAGTCTCGTGGCTCGTCAGTGTCATTCGCCCCTCACAGTCGCAGAGACTTGGCCACCACACATGGTGGTATGAGATAGTGTGAGGGCTCCTCCGTCGAGCATCTCGCATCAACGTGCCCTCGGTGGAGGCGGAGATGGAGACGACTGCGATGGTGCTCGTTGCACCGCGAGGTGGCTCTGGAACCCCCCTCCGAGTCAGAGAAGACTACTTGACCAACGGCTGGTCCACATGGACAGAGGATTCGATCTTGTTACCCTGTTTCACTCCAGCACCCAAGCAACCAAGCACCGACGCAACGCATCGCCTTCCAGGTTCCAGAAATCGGAGAAGCTGCCCCGCATTGAGTCAGTCTGCAGACTGTCACTGTCACTGTCACTGCTTTGTAAAAGCCAAGGAGCGTGGGGAGCAAAAGAGGAAAGGAACACACAGACAAGGGACTGCCGACACACAGACTTGGGCGAGACACTGGACTGGGCGGGAAAAAGAAGGTTTTGACGTGGTGAGGCTCCATGTAACGTTCCGTTTACTTGTCGACACCAAACGCGAAGCGAAGATCAGGACGCTAACAGAAGAAATGGATCTTGCGGTACGTCACTCCAAGCAGCAGCAGCACGCCAGCCACCGGCACCGGCCCCATCCATCCCGCCCCACACCGCTCGCCTCCGCCCTGCACCTGGACCGTGCGTCCATCTCAAGCCCATCGGCCAATCGAATTCCCCGCCTTCCGGCACCCAATCACCGTATCGGCCGTTGCGGGTCCCTCTATCAAGCCCGGGCCACCCCTCCCGCGCGGCGCACATGGCGTCGTCCCACACGCAGTTGCACTCCACGTCCACGTCCACGTCCTCCCAGACGCGCGATGGCTCCAGACCACACCCGTCCATCAGCAGGGTCTCAACGTCAACGTCAACATCCACGTTCACATCCACGCCCACTCCCACCTCGACCTCGGCGCCGGAGAAGGGTCGTCGTTACCTCTCCCCCTTCAAGACACGCTACCTGGAGAGGTACTATGCACGTCAAAACGTGACAAACCGCAGACCGAGACCGCTCCCCATGGCTCAGCTCAACATGGAGCTCGACCCACTATGGCAGGATCTCGATTGGTACGTCTCCGTCGTCCAGTCTCCAGACTCCAATGTCGCCCTTGACCGGGAGTGACCCGCCCTGAGATGAAAGCACACCCGGGTTCCGTCTCCGTCTCCGTCTCCCTACTGTACCCTGTCCCGTCACGTTGTGCTTGCTTCGAATGCTTCTAGAAGCACACGATGTTTCCCTCTTGCCGGGTACCTTGCTAACATGACATGTCCCGTCCAGGGCCATTGGCCAGATGCTCATCATGGGCTGGGACGGCACCGAGGTTACGCCCCAGATCCGCTCCCTGATTGAGGACCACCATCTTGGAACCATCATTTTGACAGCCAAGAATCTGAAATGTCAGCCCTCCTTCCGTTTCCGCCCCCAAGCCAACCATGAGGCCGGCTCCGTCTTGACAGACCCCTGCTGACCCGGCACAGCGGCCCAAGAAACGGCAAAGCTGGTCAAGGAGCTGCAGACGATTGCTCACAAGGCCGGCCATCCGAAGCCGTTGCTCATCGCCCTGGACCAGGAGAACGGCGGCGTCAACAGTCTGTTCGATGAGGACTACGTCTGCCAGTTCCCGAGCGCCATGGGCGTCGCCGCGACGGGGCGAGTTGACTTGGCCTACGAAGTCTCCAAGGCTACCGCAACCGAGGTTGGCGCCTGCGGGATCAATCTCATGCTCGGACCTGTTCTAGACGTCCTGTCGAACGCCAGGTACCAGCCAATCGGAGTCCGCGCCACCGGCGACGATCCCCAGGAGGTGTCTCAGTACGGCATCGCCGCCATCAACGGCATTCGTGACGCCGGCCTCGCCAGCTGCGGGAAGCACTTCCCCTCGTACGGCAACCTGGATTTCCTGGGATCGAGTCTCGACGTACCAATCATCACGCAGACCTTGGAGGAGCTTAGCTTGAGCGCTCTGGTGCCGTTCCGCAACGCCATCGCAACTGGGAAACTTGATGCCATGTTCGTTGGAGGTTGTGCCATCTCAAATCCTTCCATGAACGTGTCCCACGCATGTCTGTCCAACCAGGTCGTGGACGACCTCCTCCGGGAGGAGCTCGGGTTTGACGGTGTTGCCATCTCCGAGTGCCTCGAAATGGAGTCACTCACCCACGAACTGGGCGTGCAAAACGGAGTTGTGATGGCCGTCGAGGCCGGGTGTGACCTGGTCCTATTGTGTCGTGCCTACGACGTTCAGCTCGAAGCCATCAAGGGACTCAAGCTGGGCGTTGAGAACGGAATTTTCTCGAAAGAGAGAATCTACACTTCCCTCAACCGTGTCCTACGGCTAAAGGACACCTGCACGTCGTGGCAGACGGCCCTCAACCCCCCGGGCATATCGCTGCTTTCCAAGCTTCACCCCTCGCACATGGCCTTGTCCAGGAAGGCGTACGATGACTCGATCACGGTAATACGGGATAAGGAGAAACTTCTGCCGTTGTCGCAGTCTATGCATCAGGAGGAGGAGTTGCTGCTCTTGACGCCACTGGTGAAGCCATTGCCAGCCTCAAGTTTGACCAAGAGCATCCTTCAGGCGAGAGATGCCCAGAGACTTGCGGTATCGCCCCACGACAACTGGCTTCATAGAGAGAAGGGGGCCATCATGAGTGGCGAGGGAGTCTTCAGAGAGTTTGGGCGTTCCCTAGCCCGAGCTCGGCACGGCAAGCTTCTCCATACCAGCTACACGGCGAACGGAGTAAGACCAGGTAAGCAGTCTTCCTCGGCCGGATTGGTATTCGTGACTAACTTCACTAAGTACACGAGAACCTCATCAACCGGGCCTCCTGTATCATCATCGTCACCGCAGACGCCAACCGTAACCTCTACCAGGCCGGTTTCACGAAGCACGTGGAGATGATCTGCTCCCTGCTGCGGACGCGCGGCCAGAAGAAGTCGGTCATCGTGGTGGCCGTGAGCTCGCCGTACGACTTCGCCATGGACAAGTCCATTGGCACCTACATCTGCACCTTTGACTTCACCGAGATGGCTATGCACGCGCTCGTCCGCGCCCTCTGCGGCATATTCGTGCCGAAAGGCACACTCCCCGGCACGCTGCGGAAGAGCAAAAAGGTGCTCAAGTCGCGCCAGCACTGGATCGTCGAGGAGTTTGACCGCGAGCGCGACGGCCAGGGCCTGGAGGAACTCACCAAGGCGGTCGCCCGAGCGAACACGGTCGACTTGGGCCACCTGGAGAACATGCCGGCCGCCTGCTTCGAGCTCTTCAATCAGAACATCGAGGAAGCGCACTTTGTCGTCCGGAACAGCAGCACACATGCCCTGTACGGGTTCGCTGCGACCTATTTCGTAGACGGTATCGGCATCCTCGGCGCCATCTTCGTGGACCCGTCGAAGCGGAACGTCTCCGTCGGCCGCTCCCTCCACCGCCGAGCGTTGCGTTACCTTATCGGCAAGCGGGGAGTGAAGAAGCTGCAGCTAGGGACCTCATTCCCGGGAGTCTTCCTCGGCATCCCCATCGACGAGGGCGGGGTAAAGAACTGGTTCGCCAACACCGGCTGGGACGTCCAGTTCCCGAAACGCCTGACCAACCTGATCATCAACGACTTGAGCAGCTGGAGCATCCCGGAGGGTCTGCTGCAGAGCATCCAGCGCGCCAACCTCAGCTTCGACCTCATCCACGGGCTGGACAACGCCGAGACCGTCCTCGGCCACGTCGACGCCCACGCGAACCCGGAGGTGCTGGAGCTGTACAAGTACGCCCTGCAGGAGACGAAGGCGTGCGGCATCGTGCGGGCCAAGGGCCCCGGAGACGCGCTGCTGGGCACCATCATCATCTGCAGGCCCGGCAGCCCCCTCTCGACCTTCGTCCCGCCCCTCCTGTCGAACGGGCACGAAGACGTGGGAGGCGTCCTGGCGCCCGTTGTCCAGTCGGGCCCTCACGACACCCTGGTGCTCCAGGGGCTGGCCCTCATGGGCGTTCGGCAGAACAAGGCGCACAAGTCGGCGAAGACGGTGCTCAGCTGGGTACGTACATCGGCCGTCCAGGTACTTGGCTTGTCACTAACGCCCCGCGCGCAGGTACAAGATGACGCTTATGAACATGTCATGGCGATGGGGTTCGAGATTCTCCAGTCGTACGAAGAAGTCACGAATGCGCCAGACGCTGTAAGTCCAGGACCCGAGACACATTGCACTGATAACAAGCTGACCATTTCCCCCTCACAGTGGAGTGATTTGAACTAGCTGTTTTAACGCGAGATTGATCGCCTTGGGAGGCTCACAATGCGGTATACCCTTTCGGTCGCGGTTTATGTTGGAATTAATTCAAGAAGGTCGTGGAGCCCCGGATCTCCTTATTACGTACGCAAGACAAGATATGGCTAGTTAGATAGGATGCTGCTCGGAACATTACGGCGTTCGCGGAGCCCAATAACATTCGAAGTCTTGTTTCGTACGAGAGACCAGATATCCGGCGGACGCAAGTGAAACCCTTGAAGTCGTACCGCAGAGTCGTACCCCGAGATCTGTACCACCCCGCGTGGGATCTATCGAAGCCAGAGACGCAGAACGCCTGGTTCGGTAGAGCCGCCGGCGCCCGGAGTCCGAGCCCCGGGAAACCGGCGGGGCCTTGTTGCAGATGCCAGAGACCCTCCAGCCAGCGCTCAGCGCTTACCAGCCTAGCGGATCTAGGGAGAAGAAGCCAATCCGAAAGTTTCGGCCTCGGGATGGCATAAGAGTAGCATCGTCCGAGGTAAGCGGCGAAAAAAGAGCAACTTCACAAACAAGATCCGAAGACGAGAAATCAGGGTCTATCGCTCGAGTCAAGTTCCGCTCGTCTGCCGTTAGCCCCTATTTCCCCTTGGAAAATAAGGTCTTGACTTGGTTTCTTGACTTTAAAACATTTGACACTCATGTAACTTTAACTGGCAGATCTATATGCCTCATAGTTCCCGTCCAGGGACTCGACGGTTGATTGATTTACTCGCGGCGAAGAAGACTCTTATTTCGTCCGAAGAGCAAGAGGATCGATTCAGGGGACCTACACCACGCCGCCAGGGAGAGAATGAGTCTGCCCCGAATGACGCCGAAGACTTCCTCTCTCGACAACATTATGGCGGAAATACATTAACATTCGAACCTTAACACATTGTCTTACCCCACATCTGCCGACACCTTGCCGGTATTACCTACACTCCTACAGAGTACAGAGAAACCTGCAGCCGACTTGAACCTCTCCCCCCCCCGCCCCCCCCCCCTCTCACCCCCTCTCCTAAGCATGCCATGTCACACATGCATGCACCGGCAGAAAGCGAAGACCGCAAACAGATCGCGAAAACGAAGAGATATTGCCAAAGACTTTTTTCTGTGGTCTGACGACTTATACATAGCGGCGGTCTTGGACGTCTGTGACTGGGCCGGTGGCGGATGCGGGGAAAGGCGGGGCAGGGGAGACGGGGAACGACAGGGGGTCGTGGGGAGACAAAGTGGGGAATGAGATCGTCGTGGTTCGCGGGGAAACTCTCGCCGGCTGGGGGTGATGGAAGAGGGGCCTTGAGCCGGCCTAGCATCGAAGCTTCACGACTCACGAGTACGCAGTATTCCTATACGTACTAATTTACCTATGAGGATGAAATAACGGGAGGTCGGGGAAAACTACTGCATACGCCACAGCCACGCTGCGTACTTTTGCTGTCGAGTCGGAAATGTTTGGAGAATGAGGGGGAAATCGAGTTTACATCAGACCACAAGGGGGTGCAGAAGACGAGATGAGATGAAGGGGGGCAGGGGCGGGGTCACTTGGCGGAGGCCACTGCCGTCGGCCGGGACCACTGACGTCGTGGTAAGACGGACATTGGGATAGCCGCTATCCGGCGGGCCACGGTTGGCTGGGTTCGTCGCTGGGACGGGCCGGGAGACCTCGGCGAGGACACGAGAGACGAGACGAGGAAGCGGTGTATCAACTTAAGTTGGACGAAAAGCAAAGGAGAAAACAGATCATTTCCGCGTTACTGGCAGGGCAACAAGGTCCCTGGACTAAAAACACCTGATTCTAATCAGATAGCCCTTCTAAATCCCTAGATATGCAAGGCAGCATTCGTAAATCAAAACATGAATACGCGGCATCGTACGGCGTCGTCATCCACCCCGGATCTCCGCCCTTAGAGCTCGGTGACAGTGAAGTCACCCTTGAGGATCGCCGTGTCCTTGAGCTTGCCGTCCGCATCGACCTCCAGCACGCCAACCTCCTGGCCCTGGCTGTCGACGACGGTGGCACTGGCACCCTCCTTGACCTGGTACAGCCTGACCTCCGCGCCGTCGGCGTAGTCGTAGACGGCGCCGACGGCCTTGGGGCTGCCCAGCACCAGGACGGTGTTCTCGCGGACGTAGAGCGGGAGCGTGCCGAAGCCATGCGTCTCCTTGAACCAGCCGGGACCCTCGCGGGACTCGCCAGAGAAGAACGAGGTCCACTTACCCTTGGGCAGGTAGAACTCCACCTCTCCAGACTCGTCGAAGATGGGGGCCGCCAGGAGGTCGGGGCCGAGCATGAACTGCCTGTCGAGGTACCAGGAGGTCGGGTCCTCGGGGAACTCGATGCACATGGCGCGCAGGGATAGGGGGATGCCCTGCTCGACGGAGGCCTGGGCCTGGGAGAAGATGTAGGGCATCAGGCGCGTCTTGAGGGACGTCCACTTGGCCAGCGTCTGCGAGCACCCCTCTTCGGACTGGTCGTCGTCGTCGATGACCCACGGCACGCGGTACGAGCTGCTGCCGTGCAGCCGGCTGTGACTGCACAGTAGGCCCATGGCCACCCACCGCTTGTAGATCCAGGGTGGCGGGTAGCCCTCGAAGCCGCCAATATCGCAGCTCCAGAAGGAGAAGCCGCTGAGGCCCAGCCCCAGCCCGCCGCGGATCGACTCGGCCATGGCCTCGGGTGTCGACTCGCAGTCGCCGCCCCACTGCAGGGGGAACCGCTGGGTGCCGGCGCAGGCCGCCCGGGCAAAGAGCACGGCCTCGTCCTGCCCGTAGCGCTTCTGCAGCGCCTCGTAGACGACCTTGTTGTAGATGAAGGCGTAGTAGTTGTGCATCTTGACCGGGTCGACGGTCTTGTCGTGCCACTCGACGTCCAGCGTGGGCACGCGCTCGCCAAAGTCCGTCTTGATGGCGTCGACGCCCTGGTCGAAGAGTGCATTGAGCTTCTCCTCGTACCACTTGCACGCCTCGGGGTTCGTAAAATCCACCAAGCCCATGCCGGCTTGCCAGAGGTCCCACTGCCAGACATCGCCGTTCTTGCGCTTCACAAGGTATCCGTTGTCCGCCGCCTCCTTGAACGCCTCGCCGTGCTGGGCGATGTACGGGTTGATCCACACGCAGACCTTCTTGCAGAGGCCCGACTCCTTGAGGCGGGCGATCTGACTCTTGGGGTCGGGGAAACGCTCCGAGTCGAAGACGAAGTCGGTCCAGGTGAAGGCCTTCATCCAGAAGCAGTCGTAGTGGAAGACGTCGACGGGCGAGCCGCGGGCCTTCATGCCCTCGAGGAAGTTGTTGACAGTCTGCTCGTCATAGTTGGTGGTGAAGCTCGTGGTGAGCCAGAGACCGAAACTCCAGCTGGGCACCTTGCCGGCCTTGCCCGTGAGGATGGTGTAGCGCTTCAAGATTTCCTTGGGCGTGGGCCCGTAGATGATGTACCACTTGAGCCTCTGGCCCTCGACGACAGTCTGCAGGCGGTTGCAGCGCTCGCTACCGATCTCGAAGTCGACCTTGCCGGGAGTGTCGACGAAGACGCCGTAGCCCTTGGAGCTAAGCCAGAAGGAGACGTTCTTGTAGGCCTGCTCGCTGGAGGTGCCGCCGTCGGCGTTCCAGAGGCTGATGGACTGGCCGACCTTGTTGAAGGCGCCGAACCTCTCACCGAGGCCGTGGATGGTTTCACCGACTCCGAGCGTGGTCTGGGTGAACATGTAGTGCTTGAAGTTGCGCATGTCCCCGGTCTGCATTGGCGTGCTTGGCGCAGGGTTGTAGGCCAGGCCAACGCTTCGGCTCCCAAGGGACGTCAGCCGCTTGGAGCCGTCGGCACTGTGGAACTCAATGTCGAAATCCCGGCGGACGGTCGCGGACAGCGAGCCCGAGGATAAAGTCGTGCCCTTGTCACTCTTCTCGATCTGTGCCTCAACGGCGGGCCTGCCATCTGGGAAAAGCTCGAAATGAGGACCCTTGTTGAGCGCGCCAGCCCAGTGAGTAGCCTCGACTGAGATGACGCCGTCAAACTCGGCCTTGACATCCTGTGCCGGCGTCAGCGGTGCTCGTGGAGGAACGGGGCCCTGCTGACTCGACTTACAATCGTCACGGTGCTCGCATTCAAGGTATGGCCACGAGTGTGGATTTTCCTCGTCGGGCAGAGCAGGCTGAGTCCATTCCCGCCTTCAATCTCGTTGGTATAGTAGACTTCCTCTGCGTATTCCACCGTCGTGTTTTCGGCGGGCAGCCACATGCCATCGCGGAGGCGAACCATCTTGACGAACAGGGTTCAGAAAATGAAGGGTATCTCGACACGCAGAAAAATCCGGCAAAAAAGGCCAGGGAAAACTTGAGAAGAGTCAAGACACGATCCTGCCGAACAGCTTGAAAACGAGTGAATCTCGTCTCTTGTACGGCGGTCCATCGCACGACGGGCAGACGGGCCAGGCGGAGGATACAGCGCTCACACGACGGCGTCCCGCTGTCGGGGCTATCGCCAGCGAATCCGGTCGTCTCAATCCCGCCGGTACCCGCAGTTGCGCGAGCCTCGGCCGCGAGGCCACTGATTCATGTTTAGCCATTGATGTCGACCGATTGGTTGCGGCGTCCGGCCCGAAAGCGCAGGATCGGGCTGAAGCGGCAGACGTTATGCGGGAGGGGAGAGGGAAGAGGGGAGATCGAGGTGGTTGGAAGCGGACTAGAAGACTGGAAGTCAGTCATCAGGAAGCAGGAGCAGACCACACTGGCCCATGGCGCACTTTCCCTCGCGGCCTTTTTTGCGGAGATCTGGGGCCGTCCCGGCGTAGCGTATTTTGCACCAGCTTTTAGCGCCTTTTTGGTGCTGTGCTTCCCAACTTCCCCCACTGAACTGATCGGATTTGGGCGGTTCTCGGGGTCCGGATCAGAGCAGGCCGCGAGCTGGCTCCATTGGTGGAAACAAGCCGGAAGAGACCCACCCGCCAAGCACCGGCTATTCGCTCGCCCCAAGCGAGCTCCCCCGCCCCGCCCCCCGGTCCCCGGTCGGCACCTGCAGATCTGAAGACTGGAGCCGGCGGCGCCAGCTATTCCAACTCCAACTCCATCTCCAATTCTTCGCTTTCCCCTCATACCTCTGCCCATCACCAGCTTCACAGGCCAACAGCATACCCAGTCGTCATGCAGTCGAGATGGCCTGGTGCACTTCCCAATTAGCTGCCCGACAGCTCCTGGCCGGCCTCGTGAGGTCACCGTCCTTGGTCCCTCCCAACACCGCCACCGACCATGTGCAGGAACCGCCAGGGGTTCGAGTTACTTCCACCCAATGGACAACAGACAAGACCGCTGCTCGAGCAAATTAGCATTACATCGCTCCAGGAATTGTCTACCGGGATGCCCTGGGGAAATGTGATCCATGCGGAGAAGGCCTTCTCCTCACCGGCTGTTTGCCCCAAACCAATTTTATTGCGTCTGTTTACGTAGCTTCCTTGGCCGTGGGCTCATTGCTGCTCTGCTGTGCGGTGCCTGTCGGTTGAGCTCGTGGGGAACGAGCAATCGCGAGCGTATTAATACCCTCTGACGGCGCGCGTCTTCTCGGTTCGCGCTTCTCGGAGCTCTGGAGCTGTAGCCGAACGTCACCCTGTGTTCCATTGACCGGACGAACCCGAGCAAGAATCATGAAGCTCTCTCTGGCCTTCGCTTCGGCGCTGGTGGCTCTCATCACCGCCACAAACAGCAGCTCGCCCATCTACAAGGACCCCAAGGCCAGCATCGACGACAGAGTCTCCGACCTCCTCAAGCGCATGACCATTGAGGAGAAGACTGCCCAGCTGCTCCAGGCCGACATTCGTGACTACCTCAACCTGACCGATGGCCGCTTCAACGAGAGCGGTCTCGTCTGGGCTGCCGAGCACAGGGCCAACTCCATCTGGACCGGTCTCTACTCCACCGTAGACAAGATCTCCCATGGAGCAAAGCTTGCCCAGGACTACTTCGTGCACAACACCACTCTGGGTGAGTTCATTGGCAGCTAATTGGCTGTGTGGTTGCTGAGACTCTTCAGGTATTCCGGCCTTCATCCAGAGCGAGGGTATCCACGGCTTCCTTGCCCTCAATGCCACCATCTTCAACTCGCCAATTGCCCACGGCTGCTCGTGGAACCCCATGCTGATCGAGAAGATGGCCAAGGTCATTGCCGTCGAGTCCAAGGCTCTGGGCGTCAACCAGATCTTCGCTCCCGTTGTCGACTTGGCCCGCGAGCTGCGTTTCGGCCGTGTCGAGGAGACTTACGGCGAAGACCCCTTCTTGTGGGTAAACCGGGCCCTGCAGGTAGTTGGCAAGTTTCACTGACAACAAGACAGGGTGGGAGAGTATGGCTACCACTACACCAAGGGTCTCCAAGAGAACGGCGTCTGCGCCATGGTCAAGCACTTCGCTGCCTTTGCCACCCCTGAGCAGGGCGTCAACACGGCTCCCGTTCACGGCGGCCCGAGAATGCTCCGCACCACCTACCTGCCCCCCTTCAAGCGCGCGATTCTCGAGGCCGACGCCTGGAGCATCATGTCCTCCTACAACTCCTACGACGGTGTCCCTACCATCGCCGACCACCACCTGTTGACGGAAATCCTCCGTGAGGAGTGGGGCTACGAGTACTACATCATCGTAAGTCCATTCGACCATCGGCCGCGACCTCAACTAACAGTGACAGTCCGATGCCGGTGGCACTGCTCGCCTGGGCAACGCCTTCAAGGTCTGCGAAGAGACCGACGACTCTTGTATCACACTCAGCGTGCGTCTCTTGACCCCTCTTCTTCGTTAGCTGTCGCTCACAAACTCAGGCCCTTCCTGCCGGTAACGATGTCGAGATGGGCGGTGGCCGCTACAGTTTCCAGTACATCCCCGAGCTCGTCGCCAACGGCACTCTGCCCGAGGACGTTGTCGACACCGCCGTGTCTCGCGTCCTGCGCGCCAAGTTCAAGTCCGGCATCTTCGAGCACCCCTACACCGGCGTGCCCGATGACGAGGTTTTCAACTACCTCAACACCGAGGAGCACCGAAAGCTCGCCCGCGACCTCGACGCCGAGAGTATCATCCTCCTCGAGAACCACAACGAGACCCTGCCCTTGAAGAAGGATGCCCACGTTGCGGTCATTGGACCTATGGCTCACGGATACGTCAACGTAAGTCCCATGAACCCGGGGAGACGTGAGAAACACAGAGGCTGACCGGACACCTAGTACGGCGACTATGTCATCCACACCGCCATGGAGCGTGGCGTCACTCCCCTCGACGGCATCAAGGCCGCCAGCGAAGGCACCGTCACCTACGCCAAGGGCGCCGAGCGCTGGTCCAACGACGAGTCCGGCTTCGAGGAGGCCGTTGCCGCCGCCGAAGCTGCCGATGTCGCCGTCGTCGTCGTCGGCACCTGGTCCCGCGACCAGGACGAGCTCTGGGCAGGCCTGAACGCCACCACTGGTGAGCACATTGACGTCCACGACTTCAAGCTCGTTGGTGCCATGGGCCGCCTCGTCAAGGCCGTCATCGACACCGGCAAGCCCACCGTCGTCGTCTTCAGCTCCGGCAAGCCCATCACCGAGCCCTGGATCTCCGACGAGGCCGGCGCCCTGGTCCAGATGTTCTACCAGGGTGAGGAGGGCGGCCACGCCCTTGCTGACATCCTCTACGGCAACGTCAACCCCTCCGGCAAGCTCTCCGTCGCCTTCCCCTACGACGTCGGTACCACTCCCGTCTACTACGACTACCTCAACTCTGCCCGCTCCTGGCCCAACCCGGGTAAGGAGTACGACAACGGCACCCTGGTCTTTGGCAGCAACTACGTGCTGTCCACTCCCCTGCCGCTCTACGAGGTATGTGCTACTGTTCCCCTTCTCCTCCTTGCGATGCATCCTCTAACAGCCACAGTTCGGCTACGGCCTATCGTACAGCACCTTCGACTACTCCAACGTCTCCGTCTCCTCGTCGACCGTCTCCCCGAACGACACCGTCACCGTCACCGTCGACGTGAAGAACAACTCGACCCGCGACGGCGCCGAGGTCGTCCAGGTCTACGTCTCGGACGTGGTCAGCAGCGTCGTCGTGCCCAACAAGGAGCTGCGCGGCTTCTCCAAGGTCCTCATCAAGGCCGGCGAGACCGAGACCGTCTCCATCGACCTGCCCGTCTCCAGCTGGGGCCTGTGGAACATCAAGATGAAGTACGTCGTCGAGCCCGGCGACTTCCTCATCCGCGTCGGCTCCTCGAGCGACGACTTCCGCGGCAACGCCACCGTGACGGTGTCCTGAGAGGGAGGTTTTGGGCGAGTTGGCTTAGGGACGTTCCGAGAGGGACTCCGAGTTGGGAAGGTTGTTGGTATTGCTTTGGCAAAGCGTGGTGTAAACCTTAGCCTCGGCTTCGACCAGGCTGTCTCTCCTTAGAGTAAATATTTCCCCGTAATGTTTGAATGACAACCCATACGATTGAAAGAAGCGCATTGATCCAGGAAAGTCTGCTCAAACGTACCTTGCCGTCCGTTACTCGATCCCTTCATGACCTTCCCTTTGCAGTCGTGTGTGTGAAAGATGCCATCCTCGGCTACCCTTTCGGCACTGCTGCGACTTTCATCTGAAGATTGAAAATACAGCGTAGCGCGCGCGTGCCTTCTCGTCAGCCTCATCAACCCACACCACCACCACCATCATCCGTCTATCCATTAAGCAAAGCAATCCGTTTCGGCCTGCCGTTCTGAATCATTAGAGCGTTTCCAAACGCTCGAGGCTCCAAAAGAAAAAAGACAAGCTTCATAGGGAGAACGTGGCACCGTCAGATCATACCGTGCTTGTTTTGACTGCCAGCATACCTACTCCAGTCGACCTTTCTTCTTTCGTCTCAACTTCAAATAACGAGAATGTCGCCACCTCGACGTCACCCGCCTACCCTTTCCTCTCTTTGATTTGATGTGTTACTTGTCTGTCCCCATGAGGAAATCTCATCGCATAATTCAAACGCCTCCTCTTTCCTTTTTCCCCTCCCGCCCGAAGAATCAGAGAGACGTCAAGTGAGGCATTGCTCCCAACGACAAGAATGGCCGAATGAAACCTCCCCTTTTTTTGATGCTGCACCATAGTATCATCAAGCTCGAGGAAAAGAAGCTCTGGTTCGGGCTCGAGACGGTCCCGGTTCGACTTTCTGTTTTGTTTCGTCTCTCAGCATAGTTAGGTGCCGGTCACAGAGAGACGCCAACGCCCATTGCTTGTTTTTCCTTTTCAAAACTTCGGATGAAAATCTTCCTACGTCAACTCTTTTTCTTGACACCGCAGCTATTTTGTAGAGTTGCAGTCGGAGTCAGTATTCCGAGCATCGGAAAGAACGAAAAGAAAACAACGGTCTGGCATAGCATTACATGCATGCATGCATTGATTGCAAATGACAAGAGCGAAATAATGTCACCCTACCAAACTTCCCGGCAAGTGAAGTGAGGCGGTGGGAACAACGTTTATCAATCGCTTGACCACGTCCATCCACATGAGGGCTTTTGGGCGGTACGTGTGAAGTCCGTGTTCATCGGGCGACTATCAGACAGCTGCCAAGACTTTTTTGGCCGGTATTTGTCAAGGACTGCCAGGCGCTCTGATACACACACGCTCCTCCCTCGCCATCTCTTTCTCTCTTTGAGAAACTCCATTCCGAAACTTTCCAGTTGACCTTTGGTCAGAGGGGAAAAAAAAAACGTCGACACAGCAAAGGTAACCAAAAGCTCAAGCCACGGCCACCGAACGAGGGAGCAACAGGACGCACGGCCGTATCATCGGTCATCCAGTCTCTGCTGGCGACACAGAGCACGTAAGAAGATGGGAGGAGTTTTTTTTCGCTACGCTTCTCTCTGCTCTGTGTCGTTTTGCAGGTATAAGGTTGCTGAGACAGAAGAGGGAAGAGTAGGAGAAGCTTGCCATCTCTTCTTACCTGCGCATGCCACAGAGACCTGACTAGCGATGCTTGACAACCTTGGCTTTTCCCACTCCCCTGGGACCCTCCGCTTCATCTTGCCTGAAGGAAAAGAGATAAAGTACTTTCAATCCAAAGGAAGTTATCTTTTCTGCATAAGTTTACTGCTGCCGAAGTTGACGCCTGCCAAGAAGAGGGGAGGAAAGTCAATCTTCTGCGTCAACCTTCTTTTACCTTTCTTGAATATTGACCTTAATCCTTAAACTCCCACCCAGATCGTCGGTGCTACAGTCCTTACTCTACTAGTTTAAAGCGAAGGTCAAAGGTAGAGAGATTATATAATCTGACTTCGCCTGTGAGTTTCCTTATTTTCTTCGCAGTGACCCCTTCGCCGCGATGTTCCGCCCGTGCCGCATGCAGATGTGCACCTTGAACAGACACAGCCGCAAAGCATGTAAGAGCCTTGCCGGACAGAAGCGCCGTCGCACGCTTCTAGAACAACAACCATTACAGAACAAGATTGCCAGAAAAGCTTTCCATCACCAGCGGCCCCTCCCCCCCCCCCCTGCCGATCCCGCTCTCTCTCTCTCCCTCGAGCAAAAGTCTCAGCCCACCCCCTGTAGCCCTTTACCGCACCCCTCCCCTGTCCTCCGCGCGCAACCCCTGATCCCCAAACCCCCTTGTCCAAGTCTCCTCCCTCCCCAGTGCCTGTCTGTCTGGGGTGTTATTAATAGCCAGTCTGTAGTGATTACTGAATACTTCACTCGCTACCACCACCCAACCTGTGCAGCAGAGTAGCATGTCCCTGGCTGCTGCCACCACAGCAGCAGCAAGGCGGGAAGTGTACTGCGTAGAAGGGGGGATGATGGAGGCTCTGTTTGATTTCCCCTGACCTCCCATCCTCCCTTCTTTTTTGCGTTTTGTCTTTTCTGCCCTGGCCGGCCCGCGTATTAACCTTATAACACCGGAACATGGTCAAGGTCGATTGGCAAACTCGAGGCGTCGGCGGACGACCGTTGTCCGAGCGGCCCTCCAGACGACGATGGCAGTGGTTGTTTGAACATGTCTAGAAGAACGAGAAGAAAGAAACAACATTGCCAACCTGCCATGGGTCGTACGTCCCCTGCGGGCCCAGCCCTTTCTCGACGTCGCTTCGTCTTTCTCGTCTTCTTCTTTTCTTTCTACATCTCTCGGCGTTATTACTCGTCTTATAAGAGTCACGCGGTATCAAATCTCTCGTTTCCGCTATCTGCTTCACGAGGCAGCATTCTTGGCATCTCGTCTTTCCTTTCCCCTTTCTGCCCGCGTCTCGCAGTCAACCCCTACCGTTACTACTTTATCCCAGACGCCGCAAGAAGTCTGGGGAGAGAAAGTCTAATCGAGCCAAGTCGACGGTCGGTTATTTAATCCCATCTGTCTGCACTCTTGCAAGGCCTACTTAGCAGATCCTCCACCTCGGCGTGGTTGACCAAGCCCGCCCTTCGATCGATCGGGCTCCTTCGGGGTTTCTTCCTCGTCGGGGCCCGAGACGTCGGACCGTCGCTGATTCGGTGGTGCGCTTAGAAATCCGGTCTTGAACGGTGGGGAAGGAACGATGGTGGTGCACGGAGGAGAAGAGGTCCGGTGCCAGCAGTTCGAAGATCATAAGACTGTAATAAACCCCTCAGTGGTATTGATCCATTCTACTTTTTATGCTGTCCCATGCTCACCCCATACTCCGTGGGAGTCTGCTATAGTACATTTGCGTGTGACCGTCCATGCTCTATCATAAACTTCGTGAATATGCGTGTGCGCCCATGGTTCCTTAGCTGCAACACTAAATGCCAACAAATCCAACGTGTCCCAACGGCTTTTCCCAAAACAAATTTTCCTGTTGATGTTTGCGCGTTCCATGATGTGGTTAGAGATGAACATACCACCACATCACTACTATTGTACAAGGCTCTCCAGCTGCTTGCGCTGGGTGAGATGATAGCGAGAATAACGAATGTGGTAGATTTTGTGAGAGAAACGCTGCGGGTAGCCATGAACAGTCCCTTCCCTGTGCGGTCGCGTGACAAAATCCGGCGCAGCATTTCATGGAAACGAGCGTTCATTCTCTGCTACCAAGTCCTGTCGAGCGGGGTGTTGTCGGTAGTGCCATGCGCTCGTCCGCAGGTCTCGGGGGCGACTGATGGCTGGCGGCTCGGCAGGGCTGGGGGAAAGATTCCCCTCGCGAGGATTCAGTTCGAGGGGAGGTCGAGGTTGATTGGACTGCGAAGCCCTGATGTTGTCGGTAAAGGCTTAGGCGAAGATACCGACGATTGACATGCCGGCAGCTGAAAGGAGTTAGCGGGCAGTTCTAATGCGAAACTAAGATGGTAAACTGACCTCCGGCAAGGACGTAGCAGAAGGCAGTGATCTTGTCCTTCTTGCTGAGAAGGCGGTTGGCTTCTTCGGAAAGAAAGTCCTCGGCCAAAAGGTCGACCAGAGCAGCATAAAGCAAAAGTCCGGAAGAACTGATCTCGTTAGTTTCATGATGATCATGGAAGAGCCATCGCACTCACATGGCGTTGAAAACACCGACGATAATGAGACCGAAAGCGCTGTCGGGATCGTAGGTGTTGCGGGTGGCGAGGCCGATGGCCTGTCCAATGGGTGCGGTTGTGCCGAAAGCCACGACCAAAAGCCAGGGGCGGATGCTGCCCTTGGGATACGGAACAGCGGCGATACGGGAGCCGAGACCAAGACCTTCGAACATCTGGTGGAACAGGATGGCGACGAGAAGAACGATAAAGCCGTCGATAGTAATGGAGATGGTCATGCCGACGAACACCGAGTGGAACAGAATGCCGCCCTCAAGCATGGTAATGTTGAGAGACATCTTGCGGTACACAGCGGGGTCAACGGCCTGCCCCTCGGCATCATAGAACGGATCCTCCTGCTTGACCTCCTCCACAGCAACGCTTGACGCCTGCTTCTCCTGGGTAGTCCGGATCATGTTCATCATCTCCATGCGCTGGCGCACATACTGCTCGTAAAAGACGACGAACCAGGGAGGCATGTCGGAGCCGGCCAGGGCGCTGGGCGGTGCGCCGTAGGTGCTCTCCTGGTAGGCCGGGAAGCGAGACTTCTCGTCGTCGTACACACGCTGGGCGACCTTCTTCTCGAAGTCGATGCTGTCGGCCTCGGCATCGAAGCTGTTGCGGCCGAAGCGCGGGGGTCGGGAAGGCGCAGACACGGCGCCGTGGTTGTGACCGTGGTCATGCATGACATCGCCAGTGGGGCCTCCGTGAGAGTGACCGCCGACCTTTGAGTTGATCCACATCTCAATGGTGAACAGGATGAACATGGACGCCATCATGATGGCGCCGGGAAGCGGCGGGTACTGCTCGGTGAAGAGGTCCGGAAGGCATGGGTTCATCAGACTGCCGAAGGCGGTCGGGAGGAGCTGCGCTGGGTAAGCTTCCTCCAAGACTTGGTAGGCCGAGGCGGTCCACTTACATGAACAAATGCCGTTGCGATCAGCACACCCGTACCGAAATGCTTGCACGCGAAGAAGACCTTGGGCGGGACCTTCATCCACTTGACCTTCTTGGCCACCACGGGGAATCCAGCACCTGCATCCACCCCAGTTAGCATGCCGACCCCACGAGATCCTCATTTCTTGTCCGAGGCCATACCGAAGATCGAAAACGCCAAAACCAAGACTGCACGCCAAGTTAGCCAAGCTGCTCGCTACCGTGCCGTTTCCCCTGATTTGAACTTACAGAGACCCGCAACGTGCAAACCGACATCGTACTCGCTGGCTCCACCCTTCTTGCCGCCGCATTGCGGCTTGGGCTCCTTCATTCCATCCATCTTGATTAAAAATGGTACTGTTTGGTGTAAAAGGAGCTACTGCTTGGTTGGTAGCCCCACAAGAAAAGAAGAAGTCGAAAGAATAGAAAAGGTTGGTGTGAGGACAGCCAAATGGTCCGGGGCCGCCTACTGACAAGGACTCATTTAAGAAAAGAATGCAACTGAAAACAAGGGGACACAGGAAGCTGTCCCGCAGCTTCAGTAGAGAACAGACGAAAAATGCTGGTCGAGTCCCCGCTGTCGTGGTAATGGAGAAAAGCAAGGGGAAAAGGACAGGATAAGAACGCAAAAGACAAAAAAAGGGAAGGAAGAAACGGGCGTTTAAAGAATCGAAAGAGACCTAAAGCTCTGTGACGAGCAGAAAAAGTCTTGGATGGTGTCCGGGCTCAACTCGCTTTAATATGCTCCGTTCATGACAGCCCGCGCAATACTTCCCGCGTGGAAACGGGTAAGGCAAGATCAAACGTCGACATGGGACAAGAGGACCTGCGCGCGTGCCGCGAAGCCGAATCAGAAATAGAAGACCGGCAAGGGTGAGGCACCTGGGGTGGGTTCGTGGCCGTAGCGTCCGCCTCGCGGGAAGCGGGAGGCGGGAGGACCTGAAGGGGAACAAGGTTGACCGTGGATAGAGGGGAAGGGCAGCGAGGCTGGCAGGGGCGGACGACGACAGCTAAGTCAACCACGGTTCTGCGGTGCAGCTGGTGCAGTTTGCTGCGGTGCTTGAGACCCCGGTCGTCTCTGGGCATCGATGACCCCAGCCTGCTTCCGGATCCGATGTTGTTGTTTCTCGTTGGAGCATGATTTGCCGGGACAGCGAGACCAGGAGTCTGAGAGCCCGGTTCGACATGACAGACGAAAAACGACGTGTGGACGCGCGCTCTCACGACTGCTGCTACGCTTGGCATGCCAAATTGATGCTGGAGCCTTAGTTGGCTGATGATGGGCAATAATCCAAAACGAGACGACGGTCGATCTTCCATCGGGTATTTGCCAAGCGGATCCCTTCCCATGTATCTACACCACGCTGCAAATGGGTGTACGCAACGTGTGGAGTGTAGGCAGGGGTGCCGACGTGGGGTGCTCGTTGAATGGGGCTTGCCGGCATTTGAAGAATTTGGGGTTGCGTGAAACGGGAGCCCCCCGGAGTGCCGCGTCAAGGGTTGCCAGTCGGAGAATTCTTAAGTCGATTTGACTACGAGGCTTGCCAACGGCCTGTGTGAGCCCCCTCCCCCCCTCTCCCATAATCCCCTGGATGATGGCGGCGCGGGGGAGGCTGAGCCTAGCACTCTAGCGTAGCGGGACAGGCACAGCCGTGGGAAGCCAAGAGCAGAGCCAAGAGCCGCTGACACACTTGACCCTTTGTGCAGGGCAGCTGGCGATGGCATCCTACATAGGGAAGATTGAAGCTTGGCGGGAGATCCAGGCAGAGTTGTGTAGTCGGGATGCGTTAGTTGGAGGCTGGCTGGCTGGGGAGCAATGGCCTGTCTGCACCGCGTCAGCATCAGCATCCGCATCCGCACCCGCACCTGCTTTGCATAGCATAGCATAGCATCTCCTAGATGATTTTCTGCCGTCCCGATGTGCTTCTGCTTCCGAGCGTTCTGCCCGGCTGGGTCTCATTCTCGAGCGTCTCGTCTCACGTGCTGTCTTGCCCAAGTCGGCCCGCGTAGCTGTTCCGGTGGGGCCATCGAGCGTCCTCGTCGAGGCTTGGTCGGAGGCTGGTGCATCATAACAGGTTGTTGACGTGCAGCTGACTCTGAATGGGCTCACTGATGGGATGGGATGGCATCCTGGCGCCGAGAAGTCGTCAATCGTCCCGCACGATGGGTTTCTGGCCGGGGCAGCTCAAACTTGGGGAGCCAAGGAAAAGAAGGAAAAAGAGGAGCTTTGGAGGTCTCGGCGTCTGAGAGACCAAGCGAGACCAGGCTGGGCGAGACGAGAGGCGCGACGACGAGCGACGTGGACTGGCTTCATCTTGTGTGCAGTTGCAAAGGTGCAGCCGTGTGATGTTGCACTTTTTGGTGTTGAGGTATAGCTGAACCATCGAAAGGGAAGTATTGGGTCTCGGTCGTACCTGCCTCGGTCTTGAAGGGGGAGAAGCTGTAGACGATGAAGAGTGGGTCGTATGTCTCGAGTGGGTCCTATTGCGTCCTGTGTCGTTCTTTCTTGCTCCCCAGGGAAACAACCACGCAAGCAATCCCGAGTGCTCTTTCCTTTTCTCGACAACTCTGCCCGAGTCTCTTGTCCCCCCTCCACTTCATTCCTCCACTGCTGAGCCAACAGGAGGCGATGGATTACGCTACGGCTACCACGCGACAACCTTAGTGCCCTGTCCTGTCACACCCCCTGTCCGCGCTCCACTGCTTGTAACAGCCCCAAAATCTTGGCAGATGGCCCATCGCTTCCTGTCTCGGTGTACCCACGCGGCTCCTGGGCCTGCCGTCGGTGTGAAACAACAACCCCGGCCAATCATGGCCTCTTTGCTCGGACCGCCATCCTGATCTTCTTGACCACTTGGGCGTCATCCATGCGGCATCTTCGCAGCATCTTCGCCGTCTCTCGCAGGGACACGTCTGCCATTTTGTCTCTGAGCTAGACCTGATGGGGCCTCTTGCTTCACTCGACTGCAACTGCCCCCCTCGCTTCCACTTGACGACTCCCCGGCTCGACTCGCCTCGACAAGGAAGACGCAAATAGACACCCCCTGGCCGGTAAACCTCGTGAACCATCACCGCCTTTCAACTGGCCAACCGGTTCAGTTCTGAGCAAGAAACAACCGGCAGATGCTCGCGTACCGCACTCAAATCATGAAATCTTACCGTCATCCTCTCCGCCAGGGGGTTGTGTTTCCCCCTCTTTTCAACGTTCTAGCCCGTTGATATGCATGGAAGCAGGGCCTCCAACACTAGAGCTTGCTGTTATATCGATGCAGTAAGGGGCCGGCTTGCACCAGGCGGGTTGCCTCCCCCGGACGACGCGGATTGAGGAGGCGGTCGAGAGAGACAGCATGACATGAAAGCCAGGTAGGGCGACAGCCGTTCAATATAATATTACTTCCACTCGCAAACCCATGATTTTCCCTTTCCCCTACCAAGAACCAGCACAGGTCGATAAGTTCCCAAAAATGCAAACTCCACGCGAGTCTCAGGACAATGTCCAACCATCGTCCAGTACGTGGGTTTCGGCCCAGCTTCTCTGCTGCCCACACCCCTTCCCACCCCTTCCCTCTCCTCCTACACACACACTGCAGTCTCGCCTTGCCTTGACTTACTAGCTTCGCCTTCGCCTTCCTTTCCCTTCCTCGCCGGGGGCTTCCGGTTCATCACATCCTCGCTGAGATACGAGACATCTGTTACTGCTACTCGCATCGGATTTCCCTGCCCACTGACCACCTCTTGCCTCGCCTTCATCTCACTTCTCACAACAACAGTCTCGGCTGACCACATACTTCAGTCTATTCAGCGCGAGGCAACTCTGTCGGCGATCTGAAAACTGATCTGAACAGCGAAGACAAAGCTGAATCGAACCAATACCCTAAAGGCCACCACGCCGACGCCATCACGCCGGTGCCAACCTCTGGCACTGATGACAGAGCTGGCTCTAAAGGTCTCTTTGTGTCCACCACAAATGACACGGCCATTGACAAGCACGACGCCGTGAGGACGTCCTCTGCTGTTGATGGGACGGACGCTTCTACCGTCAACACTTACCGACCCGACCCGTACGACTTTGGCCGACATCGTCGCGAGAATGTCTCCAAAAAGCAGATGGCCATAGATCACCCCAAGGGGAACAAGAGGAAGCTCTCCAAGTTCTACACCCGTCAGAATGAGCTCATTGACCAGTTCCTCGGGGCCGAAGACGAAGAGGCACAGCAGGTTGATGAAGATGCGCGGATGGGCCCAAAGATCAAGTTCGCCGTCAACGCATCCTTCACAGTCAACTTCTGCCTTTTCGTCATCCAGCTCTACGCGGCAGTTTCAACCGGGTCTCTATCGGTAAATCAGGCGCCCACGCCGCTGCGCTCACGGACACTGTTGTTGACTCGTGCGTGATCTCCAGCTGTTTGCCACCGCGGCCGACGCATTCGTCAGTAGACCCCGTTATCCTCAACGATGAGGCATGGCCGTAGATGTTGACAAAAAGCGCCCAGATGGACCTCGTGTCATCCTTTGTAATGCTCATCACCTCGAGACTGGCGGCCAGGCCGAGCATTTACAAGTACCCGGTGGTGAGTTGTTGCGACACCTTGGCGAGCCATACCCCAGGGTTCTGACAGGCAGGGGCAAAATAATAGGGACGAACTAGGATTGAGACGATTGGCATCATCCTTTTCTGCGCCCTGATGACCACTGTCGCCATACAGCTGCTGGTGAGTTGCCAAGTGACGTGCGGCCTGAGGCTGGTTTGAAGATGCTGACCTGGGGCACAGGTCGAGTCAGGCCGCGCGCTTGGCGAGGGCCAGCGGAAGTCTGAGGAGCTGCACATCGTCCCCATCGTTATAGTCGGCGTGGCCATATTCGCCAAGGGCTCCTTGATGGTGTACTGCTTCGCATACCGCAAGTACCCGTCGGTGCATGTTTTCTTCGTATGTCAGTTCCGTTTGTGTGTTCGGATGACATCGCTAATAATAGCGTAGATCGACCACCGCAACGACATTGCCGTCAATAGCTTCGGTCTGATAATGTCTGTTGTTGGCGACCGATTCGTGTGGTACCTCGACCCGATTGGCGCCATCTGCATTGCTCTGCTCATCCTGTTCTCGTGGGTGGCCAACGCCTTTGAGCAGGTATGGCTCCTGGTCGGCAAGTCTGCGCCAAGAGACTTTCTGTCCAAGCTGGTCTACATGGCAATGACACACGACACCCGGATCCTGAAAGTTGATACGGTAAGAGAACCGTTGGCGAGTGTTGGAGCGAGCCATCTGACCGTGGACAGTGCCGGGCATACCATGCTGGGCAGAGATACTACGTGGAAGTCGACATCGTCATGGAAGAGTCGACTCCTCTCAAAATCTCTCACGACGTGGCGCAGGAGCTGCAGAGGAAGATTGAAGGTAAGCGTCGGTGGTGCCGTTGGCGCCGGGCTTGGCTGACATGCTCAGGACTCTCGGACGTCGAGCGGGCGTTTGTCCATGTCGACTACGAGAACACGCACGATCCCGCGACGGAGCACAAGGAGATATGCCCTAGGATCGAGAAGAAGCCCAAAAGAACGCTGAAAGAGATTCTGCTGCGTACGAAGAAGGAGACGAGCGTGGTGTCCGAGACGGAAATCTCGAGCGGACGAAATTCGGGCTGAAGAGAAGTAAGGAACAACGTTGAAGGGGGACGACACGAGCAATAAAAGCAAGACGCGGATGAGAACGGGGGCTAAAGAGACAAGATACTTGGCGTTTGGGCCGCAATAATCTATTACATCTATTATGATCTGTTTTATCTCTCCCCTCCACGATCCCCCTCGTCCTAGCAAAGGCCCTGTCCACCTTGCCGTTTCGAACTACCCCAAGGAGGGGCCAGCAACGGGAACAGACGGGAACAAGTGGGACGAATGTGCCATGCCTGCAACGGTCTTGAGACCACACTTACATCTCTACCTAGAGAGGGTCTGCATTTTTCTACACCGCGGCATTGGCGGGACTTGAAACAAAATGGAGACCGCAGATGGTGCATCCCGTAGACGAGAGAGAGCACAGCATGCGAAAGATCAACATGGAAAAAAAGACGCAGTGGTCTGGGCTCTTCGTGCGGAAGAACTGCAAGGTCTTCTCCCTTCCATTACACTGTCGATCTCTCGCATACCCAGCTGCAGTTTCGAGTCCTTTGCGGCTGCGGCTGTAGGGTTGCAGCATCATCGTCGAAGAAGACAACGAGGCGGTGTACCCTGGCCGTCGTGAAGGGGATCGTGCTTGTCTTGGCTGGCGTTCTCTCTCGGTTTCTCTCTCGTCGAATATTTATAACTCGCCATGTGTTGCAGTGGCAGTGAATGCTTTGCGTACGCACTCCTCGCGACCCCCTTCGCCAAGTCGAGCGACAGACTTGGCGGCCGAAGCAGCATGAGACGGCACAGCCAAGCAGTTTTGGCATGTCGTAGTCCTCCCACTCCCCTGGATGCTAAAGGCTTGGCTCTTATTTCTCGCCTCTTCCCTGTCCCTTTTTGATCGACTACAATACCCCAGCCTTGGCTTGGCGGGGACGAACCAGGGGAGGAAGAGATTGATAGAGAGAGGGCATCCATAAGTTGGAAAGCGCGGATGAAAGGGAGGGACTGGGAGGGTGGACTGTGGGATGATAGACGGTAAGGACGTGCGGTGATGTCCTCGTGTCGATCTATAAGGCGACGGGGATCGACTGAGGAATTCTCCCCGCTTCCTATCGTCTAAGTCTACGGGGATTCGACTAAGATCGAGTTCTTCTTGCATTGGGGCAGGCAAGTCATCTTCGCACTTTTTTGCAGTTCCGGCTCCTGCCTACCTACCTGTTACGCACCTACCATAACCACCCCCCCTCACTCCTCCGGATGCCTAATAGGGAGTCTCGTCTCCAGAGCCCTCAACCGCGCTATCGGATCTTCCTCTTGCTCGATTGGCTCAATTGGTTATATCAAAAATAATCGGTAGTGTCGGCGACCATAGTGGACTCAAGGTTCGGAGTCCGGTCTTTTCTCTTTTGATCTTTTTTTTTTTCTTTTTTTCAATTTTTGTCCCTCTCCTTTTTACCTCATATCTCATTCTCCCCCTTGCAGTAGTAGGCTGCTAATTCAAAGTCTGAACTTTCAAACGATGGACTTACGTGTCGATTATGTTCTCTAACCGGATATGATCCGTACTCATCGCAGGTTCCGTTTCTCGTGGCATGATGCAAACTAGAAGACCGCAGAGCAGATTAATTTATTTTCTAGGAGACTCTGTCAAGGTTCAGTCCATCTCCAAGTCAGGATGATGGCTTTTCTACAAAAACACCAGACGGTACGGAAGTACGAGACCTGGGACGGATTTGGCCCAGTCTCGTGGGTGATGAGGTGACTTGTAGAGAGAGAAGAAGTTCCGAGGGAGATCTTGCAAGCCGTCCCGCTTCTCGAGTCGTTCGTCTACTGCTTCCCCTTTCCCGTTCTTCGTCCGAACTGGCGTCCGACCCCCACACCCAGTGAACTGATGCTCAGTACAAATTCCTACGCTGTACTCGCTTTCTCCTTCCAGAGTTGGTTTTGATACGTCTTTGCCATTCACGAGTCTCTGCGCAGCGTTTCATGCCTCGAGGCGTCGACGGGCTCAAATCTTTTCAAACGCCCTTTGGCCCACCTACCTGTTGCCTATTCTTCGGACCAAAGTTCTGCTCCTGGCACTGGCACTCTCTGATGCCGCCCGAATTCCCCTGAGAGCACATCCTGGCATGTATCTCGTCCAACTTTCTTCTCTCGACCGTTCCATCCATGGCGGAGCAGTTTCACCAGTGGTGACATCTTGCTTTACTATACCGACCGGTGAGTGCCACCGGTGCCGTCCGCTGTCTAAATAATGAGTCGTAATAAGCCCTCACAGGTGTCGGCTTCGACGACACTGCCTCTTAACAGTCGAAGGGGATGTGGCTCTTGCGTTCGTGAGGTGCGCTACACTCAGGCACAGAAGACAAAACCCACTCGGGTTTCACTTTGGCTGAAGCCGTTGCGCCATTGACTACTCGACGTGTTATTCCACTCATGGGACGAGCTGGGTGGCGTGGTATGGCTGTGGGGAGCTTCGAAAGATGCAGTCTCATCTCCTCCGTTGCGCCGCCTGATCAGTGCTCTAGTTCGACTGTGAGAAAACTAAAGAACACTTGGGGGCAGTCTTCCGACAAGGAAATTGAGGCTGGAGACATGATGTGAGTCTAAGGCTAAGACCTCTGTTGACGATCCAGGGGCTGCAGAGCCGACATGTGAACACCAATTAGGCCATGCCGGGGATCGGCGCTAGCGCCGGCATTGAAGTCCGAGTAATCCTGCCATTCGGCCCCGCTCTTCGGCCCCGCCTCTCCGCGCTTTGCATGCTCTCAGAGTGTCTCCCGCTAACAGCACCGGACACAGATCTGGAGAAGAAAAAATTAGACAATTGAGAGTTTAGCAATTCACTTTGAATGAAAAGCACATGAGATTTCTTATAGGCTTTATCGGCTTGCTGTGACCCTTGGACTGAGGCTACACGCCAGCCTACTCCAGTGTCCCGTTCCCGGGCGGGCTCCATCGGGCAGAGTGGGGCGTGCCTCCGACCTCCGAAAAAAACATGACTAAGCGAAGCGCATTGCCAAAATTTCCAGGACACCACCAATCAAGCTATCGCGACAGCCGGCACTTTAATCGAAGAACGAAGACCACGCGACACGACCCGATCCCCACGAGCGACGACAAGCGGCAAGAAGCTGCCAATCCAATCGAACGAAGCGCGCACGAACAAGGCGCAAAGAATAAAACCAACCGCCCGCCCGCCGCCCCGCATCCGAATCGCCCACCATGAAGGCCTCGCCCGTCCTCCAGGTGCTCAAGTTCAAGCACATCCGCCTGACGACCAAGGACGTCAACAAGGGCTTCTACAAGGGAACCGGCTCCGGGTCCATGGGTAGGCACACCAAGTTCGGAGGATTCAGGATCGACTACAGCAAGGTGCGGACGTACGTCGTGCCCGACCTGGCGGAGTGCAAGGTTCGTTGCTCCCCCCCTCTATCGTGACGACCGTTTATTTGCTTGGTTTTATTTCTCTTATCTGCGCCGGGCTCTTGGGTTCGAACGTATGGATGTCTGCAAGAAGGCTCCTCGCGCCGACGATTGGGCTTTTAGTGACTTTTCTTCCTTCGATTCGTTCCATTCCCTGGCTGACCATCGCGACGCACCACAGCTCACGCCGTTCGTCTCCGAAACCGTCATCCCGCAGTCAGAAGCCAAGCACCAGGTCGACGACGGCCAGCCGGTCGCCAAGAACGCGCTAACCTACTACCGCCTCTGGAAGCAGGTTGGCAAGGGCCAGTAGGCTGAGAAGAGGATAACTGGATAGGATAGGGAGGTTGGGGAAGGCCAAGAGACACGGCCAGAAAAACAAACAAATGCTATTCGCGAGCAAGAAGAGCACCATCATCATCATTCACGCCGTTGGGGGAAGGAAAAAGGCCATCGGCAGAGCATCCTGCCGAGTTGAGCTGTACAAAGAGCTGTATATACCCTCGATAAACTGTACCAACATGTAAAACGATCACACGCACCAACCACCGCAGCCCGTCGATGCCGATATTGACACTAGATTATTGCTGGCCGGTGAAGCCAGGAGATTTCAGGCACTCTGCAGTACATGGTTTACAAATTAGGATATCGCTCGCTTTTCTCATCTTTTACTTCAAATAACATGGGCTACGCAGTCTGCTCTGCGGCCCCGTTTGCAATCTCCTTGCCCTTCCCCTTGGCAAGGGGCAGGTCTTCGGCCGCCGTGACGAAGTTGTCCAGCTGCGGCCGCTTGTCCCCACCTTCGGGCGCCGGTTCGGGGGACACCTCGGTGGCCTGGCTGTCGTCGAAGTCGGGGCTCTCGCGACCCCCGCGGCTCGGGGGTGGCATCGGGCTGATGGGCCGGCTGTCGGCCCCGGACATGAGGGTCACCATGCTGGCCGTCTCAGCGTCCTTTTTGCCGAGACTGAACGGCAGCGCGATGCCGTCGATGAACGGGCGCTTGCCCGCCACGCCGGTCCCGGGGACGAACTCTGGGCTCAGGTGATCGACGTTCTCTTGGTTGTGCTTTTCCTGTTCCTTCCTCTTCTCGATCAGCGCGGCCACTGGGGTGTCTTCCGCTTCGGTGGCCTGCGAGTCCGTGACCTCGGATTCCGCGAGCTGCGATGTCTGGTGCTCGTCTACGACTATGCGTGTCTTGCTTCCGCGCCTTGCGATCGGCGGCGGGTCCTCGTGGTCGGCGTCTTGGAACGATCTCGCCCCTTCCCCCTCCTCTTTTGTACTATTCGAGGATTTGGCATCAGCATCCGCCTTCTTCCCCCTTTCCATGGTCATCTCGTCGTGTTTCGATCCCCAGAGAGACCACAGGGCCAGTCCCAGACTCTTGGTTCTCTTGCTGTCGATCAGCTCGTCGGGAGCCCTCCTTCGGCCGGCCAGGGCGGTGGGGGGCGGCTGCTCGCCGTCTCCAAAGTCCACGTACCCGGCCGCCATGTCTTTGATGATGCTCTTGTGCACTTTCGCCTTGGTGCTCGAAAACTTCTTGTCCCAGACGGCCTTCGTCTCGAGCCACCTCCGGACTGGCGTGGGCCGCACGACGCCGACTTCCTCTTGCTTGATGGTGCACCCGGGGAGCTCAGACTCGGGGACGAGGTCGTGCACGACGCCGTGCCGCGTAATCCTCTGCCGGATCATGTGTTTCCTGAAGGGGGGCAGCGGCATGCCCGCCTTGCCGACTTGCTGCGGAGTGGACGGCGTTTGAGAGTTCTGCCTCTCTCCTTGCTCCTGCTGCGGACTGTCGGTCTCGGACGCAGAACTCGAGATCACGGAGATGTCGTCGTCGTCCAGAATCTCAATCTCTGTCTTCTGGGCCCTCGCCAGCGCCCACGCGCCGAACTGCGCGACCGCCCGGTACATGTACTTGGCGGGCCGGGTGAAGCTGAGGGTCGGGGCGACGTGGCAGAGGTCGTCCCAGACCTGGAGCTGCACGTCCGTCGGGTTGTACTTTTTCAGCTGCGCCAGGCCCTCCTCGTCGAGTCCTGGCGGCGTGTACTTGGAGGGGTTGGCGCATTTGTGGGCGAGATAGATCTGCTCGTCGCGGAGCACCTCGCCTCCCCCGACCATGATCAACAGAGGGGGGAGCCCGCCCAACGTTGGTTGCATGATGGGGCTGACCATCGGGTGCGAAAGCAGGGCATTGGTGGTGTACATCTGCCGCATTCAGCTGTGTTTTTATCATCAGGATCTCCCGATTGACTCACCTGAATCTGATCCTTCACAATCGTTAACTTGCCGTCAATTGTCACGGAGAGCTGCAGTGCGGTCTTCCGAGGGTCTGGATCCTCCGAGGCCTCTTCGTTGCTACCAGAGGGGCCGTTGACAGCTACGCCATCTGCAGCCGTGGGAGTCAACGCAATCGGCGCGGCCTGCTTCTTCTCAAGCGCGTTGAGTTTCGTGGCGTTCTTCTCCTTGCCAGCCCGCGCCTTGATGGCCTGCTCCCGCATCATCTCCATGTCGTCCTCGTTGGGTGGAGGCCACGCCCTTGACGGCTTGTGGTGGAAGCCGGAGGACGGGATGTAGTCCAGCGGGTTGTCGCCGGAGACGCTGGGGAACGAGTGTGAGAGGTCGACCCACGGGCTGATGAGGATCGCGCCGGCCGGTAGCGGGATGCCCTGGTCTCTCAGAATGACCATCATGGACAGGACCATGCCACCGCCCGCCGAGTCACCCGCGAGCACGATGGTGCTGGGGTCCTGCGTGGTGAGCAGGTAGAGGTACGCGGCCAGGCAGTCCTGCAGGCCGCAGGGGAAGGGGAACTGCGGCGCCAGGCGGTACTCGGGCGCGAAGACCCTCGCCTTCAGCTTGCGGGCGTGGCGCTGCATCTGGTAGCGGTGCTCGTCGACGCTGCCGAAGAAGTAGGCGCCGCCGTGCACGTAGAGCATCACCCGCTTCGTCTCGCCGTTGTTCTTCTTGCGCTCGTGGTAGTCGGACCGCATCTCGATCCACTCGGCCTTGAGCGGGCTGTTGGGCTTCCGCCACCTCCACCACTTGCGGCCGCCGACGGCGCGGACGCCTGCGGGGCCCAGCTGGGCCTCGATGAGCCCGGCGGCCTTCTCGGTCTGCTCCCCGGGGATCTCTGCGTCCTCCACCTTGATCCATTGCGGGTGCGGAACCCACTGCGCGGTGAACGCCTGCAGCTCTTCGACGGTGTGTTGGGACGCGAACTCGAGGAAAGATCGGACGAGGTGGAGGCCTTCATCGTAGGAGAGGTGTGCGGTCGGCCGCTGCTTCAAGGACTTGCGATTGAGGTACTGGCGGTCGGGTCAGTCAGCTCACGCGTTAGGGCACCATCGACTGGGTTGCATCGAGATGGGGGATCCGGAAGATGAATGGCTGCGAGGAGGACATCAGAAGGAAGGCTTACATGTGAAAAGAGTGTGGAGACGACCGTTGGCGTTACTGCCAATGACACCGAGGTGGTGTTGAGCTTAAGCGGGTTCATGATCACTCTAGGTTACGTCTGTCGGGAGAGCTAGGTAAGTGGTACCAAGCAGTTGGGGCCAAACAGCTCACACCATCGGCAGGGCGAGGCTTTTTGAAGCTTCCCCCTTCTTCGTCGGTTAATTGGGAGGCACAGTGGGACAGACCATCACCTCCTCAATGAGCACAGAGAAGGAAAGCTGGCCCTGAAACCGCCCCGGGCGTTCAAGCTCACTACCGGAATAGGGGACCTATGACATCACGCGGAGACGAAGTGGGCGATAATGTCCGCGGTCCAGTTCGACGGGGTCTTACCACGGGAGGAAGTCTAGGCACACCTCAAGTTACCATGGCATTATGAAATTGATATTGAAATCATCCCCAGCTCCAGGAGAAAATTTAGGAATATCTGTTGATATTTTATCGCCTCGATGCATCGTGTAATTCCTCGTCCTGCTCAGGGCAATATAACGGGGCACCGTCACGCATTCGGCAAGGCAATCTCAAAGTTCCCGCAAGGACCCTGCCCAGATTTTGCGAGCGCGTAGCGGGTCGATCCACAGTAACCGGGCATCCAGGAGGCCCCCGGGCCCCGCACAGCGTCCGTCTACAGTGCCAGCAATCGCATGCACTATCCACCAAAAAATTGTGATTTTTGGCAGAATTGTCATCGAGCTTTATCCCGCCCCCCTCCAAAAGTACCCCGCGACACCACATCAACAATCGTCAACATGGCTTCCGCGGGATCTTCCAGCCCCATCACGGCAGGTCAGTAACTTCCTGGACGTCTCCTGAGTTGAAGAGAAATTGTTTATGAGAGGGTGAAAAAAAAAGTTTGCTGACCCCCACGCAGAGGCCTGCCAGTCCACCTTCGAGCAGGCCGTGGCCCTCTCGCTGCACATCTGGCCGGCCCTTACCCTCGCCGTCCAGAACAACTGGGGCGGCCCGGACTCGGCCGACAAGCGGGACTGGTTCGCCGGCGTCGTCGTCGACCAGTTCCCGCCCTACACCAGAATCGTCAACGGCCAGGCTGCCCCCGCCGCTGACGCCGCCGAGGAGCCCGACACCACCTACGTCGAGGACATGCTGCTGCAGGTCATGGGCGACGAGTTCGAGGTCGACATCGACGACGAGACGAGCCTCGAGGTCGCCGAGCGCATCATCCAGCTGCGCGCCGAGTGCGCCAAGGGCAACTTCGCCGCTGTCGAGGACCTGCGCCGGAAGTGGAACAGCCGCAAGGGCGCCAAGGTCGAGGTCAACTACAAGAAGACCTCCGAGGAGTGGGGTGATAGCGAGGACGACGACGAAGACGACGAGGAGGACGAGGACGTCGAGATGGACGAGGCGCCCCAGCTCGTCGCCGTGCCCAAGGAGAAGCCCCAGCCAGAGGTCGACGAGGACGGTTTTACCATGGTCACGAAGAAGAAGCGGTAAACGGGTCAAGAGGATAAAGAGAAAAAAAAGAGAAAGCTCCGACTTGCTTTTGCGGAGAGGGTGCACTATGGGCCGCGGCTGATGTACAAAAAGTCCGCAAATTAAGACCTGCCATTCGAGCCAGAAAAAAGACAAGTTCAACGCCAGACAACGCCAGCCCACGAGAAAGCAATCACGCGCCCTCGCGCTCACTCCCAGTCGTCATCGCTGTCGTCGGCCTTGCGGGACTCCTTGGGGCTGTTGGGGGCACGGCTGGGCACGCCCGAGGTGGCCCCAACCACGTCGTAGCTTGCCTCGCTGTCGGCCTGGGACTTTTCGTCGTTGGACTTGCGGGATTCGGTGGGCTTCAGGGTGGCCTGGGAGGCCTGTGTAGTCTGGGCAGGGGGCTGGATGGTGGTGGAGGACTCGGCCGATGCTGGCCTGGCGGGCTTCTGTTCGGTTTTGGGGGCAGGGGCGGCGGTGGCGGCGGCGGCGGCAGCAGCGGGAGCAGAGGCCTTGGCCGGGGCCGGGGCGGCAGCAGGGGCGGACTCGTCGTCGGAGTCGTCGTCCCAGCTGACTTCGTCCTCGGCGGATGCAGCTGTAGCAGTTAGCATGTAGTTCTGAGACCAGGGAGAGTTATCGGGCTCACCCTTGAGAAGGTCGCGGCGCCTGGCCTCGGCGGCCTCAATGCCGTGTCTGAGGAAGTAGTATCTCTTCCAGAATTCAGCGTACGGAACCTGGTCGGGCACGAGCTTCTCCATCGTCGTTCGCAGCTCGGGGTATTTCTTCAAGTCATCGCTAATGTCCGCCGTCTTCTTCTCCGCGTCAAAGGTCTTGGACCAGGCGGCGAACTCGTCCGTCGCCGGGTCCTTGGTGAAGCTCTCGGTGCTCGTGTGGATGACGTGGAGCTGCGCGTCCTGCCTCGAGGCGTGGATCACCCGCTTGCCCTGCGCGTCCTTGCTCTCAAACAGGACGGTGCTGCCCTGGTTGTTGGAGTCGGAGGGCGGCGCGATGCTGACCGCCTCTTTGAGGAAGTTGCTGATGTTGGTGCCGAAGCGGAGCAGGGCCTCGTCGGCGGCGTCCTCTGCCTTTTGCAGGTCCTTCAATCGCTTCGCGGCCTCGGCGCGGAACTTGTTGAGGTACGTTGCCGAGTTGCTCATCGCATCGTCGGACGCCTGGTCCCTGGTCTTGGTCGGCGTCGTCTGGTTGTCCGTCTCCTTGCTCTTGTCTCCCGAGGCCTCTCCCTGGGCCGTGTTCACCGTGAGCGACCGCGTGCGGTTGATGATGGACGTGAAGCCCTTGGCAGCATCCCCGCCGAGCTCCGTGACCTCCTTCGACGCTTCCTTGTAGACCGATTGTCCCTAGCAAGACGATGTGTTTAGCCGCAGCATCCGGGCTTCAGCTCCGGGCCGCCCTCTTACCTGCTTGACGGCGTTGCCTAGAAAGCCGCCGATTCGCATGCCCCAGGCACTCGTGGAGAGGGCCTTGTAGGCGTCTTGGAGGTCATCGTTCAGCGACGACTGCGGCTGGTCGGTCTTTGGGTCCTTGGAGTCGCCCTTTCGCTTCTCGTCATCCTTGGGGAGGTTGCTCTCCTGGATGTGATCGTACGCCAAATCCATCGCTAGTATATAAGGCCCAAGCTCGACTCGATTTCGATATTCTGCCGGAGGGTTTCGCAAGGTCCTTTGCAAGGCTAGCTGGTGGGGGCGGGCAGAGTTGAAGCTGATCGTGCAAGTTGTCGAGGCTGTCTGGACGAATGATGTTCGGCTCTGACGTGAGGCTGCTTCCCCCTGACGGGGCGGGGTGGACGGCTGCGTGGTGGTCAATGCGGGGGTACAATAGGTACTGCGCACACTGCTGCTTAGCTGCTGGTACCTTCTATGGCTCTGTCCCTGTGTGCCTATCTGCTACTATCAGTCTCAGTCGATGCACGTGTGGGCCCGGCACGGCCACTGCCGGCGTCGCTCGAATTCCATCCACGTTTCTTCTGCGGCGAACAACTGCTTGCATTATGTGCTCGACTCTGCTCGCAGCAATCCCTCGACCTTCAGCACGGAACCAGCTCGTCGCGTCGGGGAAGAATGCAACGACGGGAAATGATGTCAGCGCTTCCCCGGAAAACTTCCTAGGCCCAGGCAGGTCCCGTAAGGTTGGGGCCCCTCTGCACGAAGGGACCTGCAAACGAACCTTGGGTTGACCCGACACCATCCATGGAGGCCAACTCCGACGACGCCGAGGACGGCCTGTCGACGTGCCTCGCAGCGGCTGCAGCTTACAGCGTGCGGGCACTTCCCGAATGCCCTCGGGTACGGCCCGCGGACCAACAAGGGCGCACATTACAGTGGCAATCGCCAGGGGAATTGAGAAGGCTCATCTGCGCTCATGTTCCTTTGATTGACTTGCTGGTGCTGACGGAGCTGTCTTCAATTAAGAAATGGCGCCTTCGACTGTTGGAAGCCACACCTTCGGCAGGTCTGCAGACTGCATCCGCTTGGGCAGTTGCGGTTTACGGCGGAAACATGCTCACAGAGCAAGGTGACGGGCTCGCTCCTTCGCGCATCTGCACGGGGCGAACCAGTCAACAACTCTCGCCATGTTCCGAGGCCCTAGGGTAGTTACGGGTAAGCTTTTCGAATGGGGCAGCTCGGGTCTAGACGCCTTCTTGGGCGTGGCGATTTATGCAAGAAGGAGAGTAAGCAAGCCGATCGCCTTGGAGTCCAGTGGTCCCTGGCCAACAGTTTGACTAAGAATGGCGCTATGAACGGCACTCAAGGGCAATAGCAAGGACGATACGGTGAGGTACGGAGGGCGCGGAGTACATGGCATGACGCCAGAGCAGTGATTTTGGTCGTCGTGCTCGAACCGCCTCCATTTCCTCGTCTGCTGGAGATCCCTGCTTGTCGTGTGGTGATGGAGGCAATACAATACCGAGAGGCAGGCGGTGACATTTGTCATCCGGATGTTGACAGCTTCCAACGTCGCCCACCCGGGCCGATCTCGCGGCCGTGGTAGGATCATGATCAGCAAAGATCTGGCCCCTCAACCCCTTTCTCAATGGGCGCCCGTTTCCTCGGGCATTGTGGATATTCGTGAACGGCTGATCAGGGCCAAGACAGTGCTACGACCGCAATGGAATAGAGTTTCGGCCGTCACGCCAGTCTCCGACATTTCCTAGGCATGGCAGCGTGAGTTTGAGCATGGGGTTGCTTGTCGAGCGTCGTAATAATCGGTGAGGTTCCCAAGGGACTACGAATTTACCTAGGCAGTGTATTATGAGGGCTGTAGTCGGGGAGTCGGAGGAACTACACTGCTTGTGGCGGGTATAGTCATGAGACGCGGGCTCAAGACCGGATGAGCGGACTGTACGCCCGCCGAAATACAATGTAAAGATGAGCCTCACTCATAACCAACTGGCGGAGACGCCAAATACAACAACTGGCAGGCTGGGCTAGTGTCGCACTGCCATGCCAGACGAATGGTGCAGCAGGCGCAGCGCGCGCGCGGAACTCGTCCTTATTTCTTGGCCGACAACCGACCCGCCACTCGCATTGTTACGCAACGAAGGCCGTCCCCACGTCATGCGACAGACCGACGACGGGCTGGCCAATGCTCGGATTCTGTGGGCGTCTTACGGCATGGTCCACCCGTCGGTCCAGGGGGGAAGCCTGGTGCTGCGAGATTGCGAGGTCGCGGTGATCCGATGTGGTCGAGACCGGGAAACAAATAAAGAATGAGAAAGTGATGGAGTGAGAATCGCGAAGCACAAAAGTAGGTGCGGGCATTGTGCCATGAATATGATTTCCGCCGGAGCGGAGGCTCCATGATCCATCTGCCCGTCTCCAACGGGCTAGCCCTGCTACCTGCTGACCCTAACTGCAACATATTAGTACCTACCGACCTACAGGCTACAGGCTATCACGGCCCACCCTTGGTGTTCTCTCGTCTAAAGTACCTCCCCAAAGGAGCAATGAGGCAACAGAAGGATGCGTGGCAAATGTACTCTGGCCCTTTTTTAGAGGGAGGATGCGCGCTACTGTTACAGGGACGCGAGTCTGATGCCTTGGACGGCAGGTGGAGGGTCTCCAGAGCTACGAATACATCAGCGGCACCCAACTCTCAGTCTCAACGTGTAGTGTGATAGTGTAGTACTTTTGTAGTCACCCACTGGTAATACCTACTGCCGTGGTCCCTTGGTTCCAGTACCTATTCTACAGGGCAGCGTGCTAACGAGTTACGGGAATCGGAGAGGGGCGAACCAAGAATTGGGGTGTCGACGGGCGAATGATGCGAAAACGACGGCAGTGTCCCTTCGCCTTATCGGCGATAACCGGCCGGCCAGCCAATGGATAAGCCGCGTTGGACCACCAGTCACCGGGACCCCGACCCATCGGCCGACCCCTCCATCCCCGTCTCCCCCCTGTAGATACCTACCTACTATAGCCCGGTACGGCGGTACCTCACCCGTTCACACGCTCGCACCTGCCTGGCCTAAGCCCCTCCGCGACTGGTGTCCATGACGGCTGACAAATTGACACCCAAAGGGCGCTGAAATTCTTCCCCTCCTCACCGTCTGCGACCGTCCGTCCAATTCGATTCTCTCCACTTCCCACTCTGCAGTGCGCCAACACCACCAACACCTCTCCTCCCCCTACAGCACTCGCATCGCGCACACCCTTCCCAAGCACGTCTTTTCCCGAATCCCGTGGAATCTCTGGATCTGGATCCTGCAAATACCGTCGACCGAGAAAACAGGTGGCCTGGAAACCGCCCCTCCGTGTGACTCAGGCAGCAACTTTAAGGCGCAAAGGCACCGTCCTCCAACCGACCCCAGCTCAACTCTGGTCCATTTCGTCACATCCCCAGTCTAACCTTTGCTCCCGCGCAAACCTCCATACCGTTTTTTTGCCTTCATAGCAGTACCTCGACGGCGAGACTGGTCCCTCTGGATTGAATCGCCTCGTGGAGAAGGTCTTTCAGGTGTCGTCGAGCGGTAGTTGACGAGAATCCTATTTCCACTCCAGCCGGCCCTCACCGGCTGACCCGACCGTTTGGAACCTCACGCCTCCTCGCCCCGGCACACCCAAAGCCGCGATCGGCTTCCCGAGCTTTATCTTCCTTAGTAGCCCTCCTCCACCGAATTGACTTCACTTTTGCCTTCGTGGTCCCGCTTTCCTTCCGCAATGGCTTCCACATCGAACGGTGGTTACCCAACCAACTTCATCTTGACCCCGCAACAGCAAAGTCTGCTCTTCGCCGCCCTGAACTCGAACAAGCAGCAGCTGGCGAACCAGTCCCCCGGGACCAAGGACACCTCGATGTCGCCGTCTTCCTTCCAGACGTCCCCGGCTCAGGCTCCGGCCAACGGCTTTCAGGAGAGCCCCTACTTGGACAACTACGACTACGACTTTGGCGACTCCAGCTTCGACTTTGACTTTGCCAACGAGCAAGGCAAGATGATTGGAGATATTCCGGGCACCGCCAAATCTACCAAGTCGACCAAGTCAGACTCGACCGAAAATGATACATCGGACAAGAGAGCCCACCCAGACGACGAGGAGGATGATGCATCGCCCGAAAACGGCGCAAAGAGGCGAGAGAGTTCGGACAAGGTCCCCAAGAAGCCTGGACGTAAGCCGCTTACCTCCGAGCCAAGCTCAGTGAGTCATACCACGCCCTTCATCAGACACTTGTTCTAACAAGCGAAAAGAAGCGTAAAGCCCAGAACCGCGCTGCCCAGCGGGCGTTCCGCGAGCGCAAGGAGAAGCACCTCAAGGACCTCGAGACCAAGGTGGAAGAACTCGAGAAGGCTTCGAAGGATGCCAGCAGCGAAAACAGTCAGCTCAAGGCCCAAATCGAGAAGATGACGTCTGAGCTCAACGAGTACAAGACGAAGCTTGCAGCCATGAGCACCCGCACCGTCACCCACAACAAGTCGCCCATGGGCTTTGGCGCTTCCGCCATTGGCAACCTCAACGACGTTAACTTCCAGTTCGAGTTCCCCAAGTTTGGCGTCCTTCCTGGAGCTCAGATTCCTCCCAAGCCCGCCCAGAGGACAGGGTCTTCCGCCTCGCCCCAGACCAACGGCAGCAACCCCGTCAGCCCCTTGAACACCAGGGATAGCAGCAGCCCTCACATCATCAACGGTCTCGACTTCAGCACGAAGGACGACTTGACCAACTTCACCTCTCTCTTCAGCCCGTCCATCGGCAATGGCTCCAACGAAACCGGCACTTCGCGCGCAAGTGTCGACTCTGGCCCGTACAGCGTGCACAACGGCACGTCGACCAGCTCGCCGTCGGCATCGTCTCAGTCCAATGGTGGTCCTAGCTCATCCTGCGGGACATCTCCTGAGCCCTTTACCCAGTCGCCCATGGGCTTCAAGCCTGTTGATACGATGACCACCATTGGCGAGGAGCACACTGGCCAGCAGTCTCTCTTTTCCGGCATCGACACGAGCAGCTTTGACTGGCTCGCCCAGCAGAACGGCGGACAATTCGACCCCCAGCTGTTTGGTGGCTACAGAGAGCCGCAAGAGAACATCTTGGCGGGCACGACTTTCGATGACAGTTTCTTCAACGATGCACTTGACGCCGACTTTATCACGCCGTACAACATGGCGCCTAGTCCCGCCGTGCCCAAGAAGAGCCTGATCGATCAGATTGATGCCGCCAAGAACAACGATGATGACGTGGTCAAGGAGGCTGTTAAGTCCGAGAACTACAACTGCAATAAGATATGGTACGTTCAATCCCATCAGCGAGGTCATGTCCCGTCCACTCATCAACTGTCCAGGGAGAAACTGCAAAACTGCCCCAGCGTGCAGAGCGGCGAGTTCGATCTCGACGGTCTCTGCACCGAGCTGCAAAAGAAGGCAAAGTGCTCAGGTAGCGGGCCTGTCGTGTCCGAGACGGACTTCCAGAGCGTCGTCAACAAGTGGATGGGCAAGGATGCGGCGGCCTGCTTCCAGGGCAAGACGCAGGCCTGAACGACCATCTCGTCCAAATGTACAATGGCACACGTGCACGGCAATGGGTTGGGCGGTCAGGTTTCAAAGCATATCAGGAATTGGTCAGGTATTCTGGGGACGAACAGGCGTTTTAACACGGACCAAAATCAGGGCGAACACAACGTGTCGACCCATGGCAAGGCGAATGGTTTTTCATGAACACCGGAAACTTAGATGCGGGTGAGAGATCCGGTCAGGTATGATCCAGCATAGGTCTGCGCCTTTCCGGAGACTCTCTTCCGCCGCGTGGAGGTTGTTGGTTTTAGGAGTAGTCACGACGATGACGTTCGGCGACGGCCGCACCGGGATTTTCTTTTGATATCAAACGGGGGGTTGGGATGTTTCTGCCGATGTAATTCTTATGCCACAGTATTCGGTCAAGGTAGCTAGCTGTTCCGACGAGGAACGAATGGAGAATCCCCACATTGGACTCACGGAAACGAATTTTCAAACTCGGAGGTGTTGTGAGTCGGCGGTTTCACGCGGAGCGGAGCAGCATCTCCGCCGGTCCGCGCCATTTGCTCCGCGCTGAATGAAGTCGAACGAAATTCGTGTATCGAAGCTCGGCATCCGCTCCTCCTCTGACCCTAGACCCCGCTGCTGCGTCTGTCGTAAATCTGCGCGGCACTTGTCCAGATATCGAGGATCTTCTTGGCTTCCTGCCGCCCCGCCGCAGACTACACTAGGTATCCCGTCTAGTTTAGCTGCATCTGTCACCCTGCGCCGTGGCGCCTCTTTAAATACTTAATTTTCCTGGCCCGGGGGGGAGCCACCCCGCACCCGGTCCCGCATCCCGCATCCCGCGTCCCGAATCGAAGGTGGCCCGTAGACGGTACAATTTGCTCTCTGATCTTTTCTCTCGTGTCTATCATACGTCCTAGGCAGTCGGTTGCGCTGACGTGCAAACATGCCCGTCGTTACTGGTCGACCGGGTTTTGAGGGGGGAGCTACCTAGGTAGGTAACCAATCCCGGCCTCAAACCCCGCTGGACCTCCCAACCAATGACGGAATGGGAAGGCATGGAGAAAACGAAGTTACACGAAAGAAGGGCACCTTTTGAGAAATAAAAACACGCCATCGCCGTTTGAGTTGCAACTGTGATTGGACGTGTGTGTGTGTGTGTGGGTGGGTGAGAGCCATGCTTTTGCGTTTGTGCTGTGGTATTAGGTATCCCGAGTGAGTGAGAGGGGTGGCGGAGGAGCTTTCTTTTCATCTGATCTGATCACCTTTTTAGCAACAACTCTCCTGATGTCTCTCTGTCTCCCTCTCTAGTCGTCTTTTTCTTTCCCCGCACCCGACCCGACCCGGCATAGCAGGCATCCTTTCGGTTCGGCTTGTTCTTGAGTTTTCGACTGGCGTGGGGGAAAGATGGGGAAAAAAAGGTTGAAACCTTGCACGGGGAGGCGGGGAAGTATGAGTGGCGAGATAGATGAGGTACACGAGGAAGGAGGGGCACGTGGAAGAAGAGGGGGGAAACGGGAAACCACCGCCCAAAGGTAAATGTCGAGGGAGAGCAGATATCCAATGCTCCAGAGTCCGTGGCTGGGAGTATTTCCATCTTCTACAAGGCGGGATGTTTATTTCTTTCTACTGTACGGATAATGTAGTCCCCCTCCCCCTCCCTTTTCCCCTCACCGGCAGAGGAGGGGAGTAGCAAGACAAGACAAGAGCCCGGATAACCAGACATGGCGTCAAAAGTGTACGAAATCACAAGACTCCGTACACGTATCTCTCCTATCCGAACGTGCTTGCTTTGCCCGCTCCCTTGCGTCGTCCGCTCGGTTCTTTTTCCCGGCCAACTCCCGCCCACCTACGTCCAACATAAACCAATACTGCCTACAACTTCCATCTTGCCTCTCCTCGTTAGTGTGATTCCGTTGGATACACCAAAGACCCCTCGGCATTTGGCAAAAAAGAAGAGAAACACCAGCATACCTGGATCCGAATGCTCGGGAAGGGGGAGAACAGCGAGTGTGGGTGGTCGGGAGGCGAGGAGGGATCTGCGGTGCACCCACCCCCTCCCTCCCAAAAGGTTGTGTCCGACGGCACACACACAACTCGACGGTTGCAGCGGCTCTTTGAGCCAATGGCGAGCTCCGGAACCGGGGGCCTATTTGCCTGAATTGTCCAACGTCATCCAATCCGCGACCCGGCGGCCAACGCACATGCGCATGGAGCAGGCCATCCACATGCCGTTGGCCAAACCTTGGACACGATAGCTGAGTGAGGTTCAACACACGGATAACGCGCAAATGCTTTTCACAGCACATAGCGGCGTCGACCCAGCACGCATGTACAAAGTGACTTGATATTACAAAGGGTATATTCTTGATGGTGTATGAACTATATCTTTCCGCTAGTCCACGCTCCATCCGTTCTTTGATGCTTCATGATATGGTTGCCCATGGGCCTAGGTATCCTCTTGGAACCCCGAGCTGGAGAGGTGAGCCAAATGCCTCGTCAGGCTCCGGTCCTGGAGCGGCGTGCCGGTGTACTAGACTCCGGGCCCGCGCAAACACCCCCGGGTCGACCTGTAGTAGAGGCCTGCCGATGACCGCCGGAGACGTACGCCGAGGTGGCATGCAGGCGGGCCGGTCTGGCGCGATCTTTGCCTTCCCCACGTCGCAGTCTGTCCATGCTGAAACCTTAGCATTGCATCCCTCGACGGCAGGCAGGGTGCACTAGCTTCGCCAACGGTCGCCGGAACGCCACGATCAAGCCGTGTCCTTTCGCTTTCAGTCTTGCTGGACCGTGGTGGCCGATTTGGTGATCCCCTTTGAGCTCCGCTGGATTCTTCGGGTATTGAACCGCCCCCTCCTGTACTTCTTTCCGTCTGTCCAACCTTGTTACGCTTTGCCTTCTAGCCAATGACCTGCCTGGCGCCCTCCTTGCCGAGGACTCCCCTCTCCTTGGGCTTGGGACTATGACCTCTTCCCTTCTTGCCTCTGAGGAAACTGAAAACACCGCTCGAGCTCTCTGATTTGCTGTCGACGACGGCGTTGGCATCGGTGGGTAGCGTAGCATCTTGCCGGGCCAGTTCCGACCAGCTACCGCCCCCGTCGAGCGTGACTTGCATGCCACCGGTCGGACTGGTCACTCTCTTGCCGGCCGATGGTGCCGCCGCTCTCTGGTTGGAGTACTCGCTGGGGTAGTGGGGTATTGGGGGCGGCTTGGACACCGGTCGTCCTGGAATCGACCTGTGACTACTGCCCGGCCGTCTTTCGAGGCTCAAGCTCTTCCGTAACGGGGCCGGGGGTGGAGCAGCTCTCGGGCCTCCATTGGTCGACATCGGGGTGGCTTCGTCGGTGGTCAGAGCCTGCGGCTGGTTCGCGAGGTCGCCGTTGGGAAAGCCGGTTCCTTCGTCCTGGCCAGTGATTCTGTCCAGCGTTAGCATTCCGGAAGTTCTAGACAATGAAATGTCGCAACAGTACTTCTTGTATGCGGCCAGCGTGTAATCAAAGGGACGGAACTCGTTCTCAATCATGCGGTAGAGCTCGTCCTCCCTGATCTGCTTCTCGGACGCGTCTTCCTTTAACCGTTCGCGGGGCTTCTGTCGTCTGGCTCTCGCCTCGAGGGGAGCCTCCTCCAGCAGAAGCTCCTCGAGGTCGTACGTGGCGTCGAAATTGGTCTTGTCAGCCGCCGGCACGAACACTGGCTCGATCTGTTTCCGCTCCAACGCCTCAAAATCAATCATCATAAAGAACTCATGCTTGGTGAAGCTCTCCCATGTCGAGCCCATTCGCTTATCGCGGTTCGGGTCTAATGCGTCTCGGATGGCGTACAAGCAAGGCAGGCTGACGGGCGGGGACGTAATGGGATATTTGGGGTTCGCAAGTTGGATCTGCTGGCTCAAGGTGCTCTCCGAATTGCCGTCGAATGGCCTCTGCGTCAAGTGTCAGTCGGGGTTTCCGCCCATAGTCCCCGCAGGGTGGTGACCCACCTTGTTGTAGATGCACTCGTAGAAGAGGACACCCAAAGACCACCAGTCTGCACGGACGTCGTAGCCCTTGCCGGCATAAACTTCAGGAGCGAGGTATGCGAGCGTGCCGGACTTGCTCGACAGGACCTTGTTGGGAACGATGTCGGAGGCGACGTTCTTTTAGTTTTTCGACCTCGGTTAGCACTACGCCTTTTGCAGTGGATCGTGTAGACTCACAAAGTCCGTCAAATGCACGTGGCCATCGGCGTCGAGGAGAACATTGTCGGGCTTCACGTCGCGGTGGATGATGTTTTGGCTGTGAATGTATCGGAGGGCACACCCCAGCTCGGCAATCCAAAAGCGGACCGCTTCTTCGGTGAAAGTCTTTCTCGAGATATGGAATCGAAGGTCACCGCCGCTCATCAAATCGACAACCAGGTACCTAGAGAAGAAAAAAGGTCAGCAAGACGAACGACTGAGTAACCGCGGCGGGGGCGTCCTACATGTATTCGATGTCCTGGAAACTGTATCGCAAGTTGCAGATGAAAGGGTGATTCACGTGCTCGAGCATCCGGCGCTCTCGTATGATGTTCCGCACACTCTCAGATCGTACGACTGTCCACGGAGGCTCATTATCAGCATGGAGGGTCCCAATGCGTGGTGCATCGCGTTTCGGAAGGGGGGTAGATGATGCCGTGCAACGAGGCGGTGTGCGTACCTTCATCTTTCCGGATGTACTTCAAGGCGAAGGAGAGATTCGTGTCTTTCCGCTCGACGATGCGCACCTTACCGAAGGCACCCCGGCCGACTACTCGCAGCAAACGGAAGTGGTTGAGGTTGACTAGACAAATGAGGAAGCACTGTTAGCTTGGCGGTGATCGGAGGCATCAACCGTGGGATTGGCGGTGGTGGTGGTTGGTGGGGAGTGAGGCGGCGGCATCAGCGGTATCGAGCACTGCTGTGGTAGTGGTGGTGGTGGTGGTGGTGGTGCGCTGTGCTGTGCATTCAGCGTCGGGGAGAAGCAACTGCGAGACATACCTTCGCCATCCAAGTCGATGGGCTTGCCCTGGCTATTGCCCATTGCGACGTGCAGTCGTCTTCAATGGCTCTCACGTCTGCACTGGTTGGATCTAAGGAAAGCAGTGTCGACTCAAGCGCACCATGATCCAAACGGGTCGACAGTGATATTTTTTTTTGGGATGAAGGGGTGCCGCAGAGTTGATTTTGGGGCAAAACGAGAGCGAATGCAAGAAGCGGAGCGAGAAGGAGAGATAGAGAGCCAGCGAGCCAGAGAGAGCAGACGGAGGCAGTTAGATAGGAGTGGAGTCCGTCACAGTCAGCTGGCACGGGGTGACAGGGGATTGGAGGGGAGGGCCAGTTGCTTCGAATGACGGTCTCAAAATCGGGGACGTGGTGGTACTTCGGCGGTGGAGGGGGCGAGACTGGGAGAGAGAGAGGACGTGGAAGAGAGAGAGAAAGAAAGGCCACTGACGAGAGCAGCGAGTCCGAGCAAAGAACAGGGCGGCGGGAGAGAAAGAGAGAGAGAGAAGGCGGGCGCCGGACGGCGGGGGGGTGCAAGGCAGGCCGGCAGGCGGTAAGTACACCGTACAGTACAGGGCAGGACAGGGCAGGACAGGGCACAAGCACAGGTGGCCAGGGCAGGCAGACCAGGGCAGGCCGGGGACGGGGGGTACTTGAGTCTGGACAAGACGGCGACCGAGTGTGGTCAGAGGACAGGACGTGGACGGGACAGGGCAGAACAGACTCTGGACAGAGCGGAGGGGAGAGGACGAGGGTAACGGAAAGAAGAAGGGATGTGCTACCTTTTGTCTTTTCCCTGTTTCTGTTTCGGGGACCAAGGCTATGTACTGTAATGGGCTGGACGGACGGGTAGAAAGCAAAGGAGAAGAAGAGTCAAGGCAAGGAAAGGAAAGGAGAAACGGTATCCGTATTACTGGTAGGTATTCACTCGCCTCTCGCCTTTCCCGTCCTCTCTTCTCTCTCCATTATCAGGTACCTACCTACCTGCTTCTGCTCGTGCCGTGCTCGTGCTCGTGTGCCTGGCAACCCCGTCTCCGTCTACCTATCCTCAGGGGGGATAAGAAAAGTGACAAGGCCAGACCAGACCAGACCAGTCAACTTAGGGCAAGGCAAGCATCTCAAACTGGAAGCAAGCAAACAAGCACTCAGCCCGCCGGCATGCACTCTGATCATCAGCCTTCCGTAGCACTCTGGAGAGGGCCGGGGGCACTGGGCAGCACCATGAGGTACCTCGAGAGCTACTGGCACTGCGCAGGTGCAGCCGAGACAAGCGGCCACTTCCATCACGCCCTACCCTTCGGTGCCCCCTTTAGCACACAGCCCAAGGTACCATAGTAGTGTCGACACGTCGGGTAGCGGTACGGTACAGAGCGCTGGGTCGGCCTGGTGCGTTGGCGTTGGCGTTGGCGTTGGCGGAAATGGGGGTTAACTTGAATTGTGTTCTGCGCAGTCCATCACCCGTCTTCTTTCCGCGTTGCCATGCACGATAGGCACCCTGGCCGTGGTTGCTTGTGTTGCTTGAAGGCGCCGAGGCTACCTACGGAGTAGGTAATTCTATCCTACCTGTTGTCTGGCGGGATGTCGGGATGGACGCAGGATCGGTCGGTAATGTAGGCCAGGTAAGGTTTGGCCGGGCTAGCGCGTGCTTGTTCCTGCTGCCGCCACGCGAGGCAATATTGCTCGCGGTCCTCAGTGGGTTGAGCGGTAAGCTGCCGCCCTCCCACGTTGTCATGGAGGTCGGCGACGGGTTGCTTGCGTGTGGCAGAGGCGACGGGGAGGGGAGCGCAAATGGAAGTGGGCGTCGGAGCGAGGGTGGGAACCGACAGGCTTGTGCAACGAGGCAGGGATGCGAGCGTCGCCAATTGGGGGGCAGGGGACTCTGTAGAATGATGGGTGATGCCAGTAAATGGCAAAGCAACTTCAACCCAACCCGACATCCCTGACCTGCAGATAGCGTGTCGATAACCCTGTCGAGCGTCTTCTTTCCTTCTTGCCTGTCTGCGGCAGCCCTGCCCTGCGTATGCCGTCAAGGTTAGCCTCCTGTCCCCAGACGATTCGGAACGCACGTAGAACACCAAAAACCAAACTCCCAAGGAAAAGGACCGAACAAGAAAGCATTCCTCGCAGCACAGCGCGACCCAACAATGCGAGGCAATCGGCTGCACCAATAGCAGCCCAAGGAGCAGCGGCCGTGGCCAGGAATGCAGCGGCGGCAGACTCTGGACGAGTGCGAGGCTTCGGAGAGCAGAGGGCAGAGAGCAGAGACAAAGAAGCGTCAGGTTTCAGATGATCTGGTCGAGAAGTCTTCCAAAGCCGGCAAGGCGTCGAGGTGCCGCTGTCAAGTACGGAGTACATGCTCGCCTCATTCCCAGGCTTCACTGCCTGCTTGCCTGCCACTTGGACTGTGTACGGACGGGAAGGTCTTCCATGGCCTTATTGGGTAGTTGGATAGATTTCGAGCTTTCCAGAAGCGACCACAGGGGCAATCTGTCGTGGCATTTGGGAATGGGATTCCGCAGGTGCTTGCGAGAATGCCATGTCCGAAGCCGTACGACGCTGCCAGACTCGATCGCACGAGCCCAGACCGTGCAACACGCGATGAAGTTGTTTCTTTCCTCGTCGTCGACGTCGCGACGAACGCACAACGTCCTTTTGCATGATTCAAGCGTTCCTTCGGCGTGGGGTGCCGAGAACGTGGAAGGGACCTTTTCGGTCCAGCGCAACAGAAGCAACGTGGATTTGTGAAATAAGCAAAATGGAATAAAACAAGACAAAAAGGAAGTTGCCCGGTCGAGATGTGGATTTGTGGAAGTCCAAGCAGAGCTCCAGGTACTGTTGAGGTACTTGCCTGCGGTGTACAATGCTTCCAAGCACTTGACGTTGTGGTCGGGTTGTGGGAGTAAAGAAGTTCGGGATGCCCGGTAGGTACACGAGCACTGATGCCCGCGATATGGGCAAATTAGCGGTGACTTGTGTGCCTACAAAACTTGACAGCGCTTTTGGGGCCAGCTGAGACGAGAGTGTCCTTAGTAGGAAGGTACCTAAAAACACTGGAGAAATACTTCTGGGCGAGACTGAGGCACCAAGTACTCGGATGTATCCTCCGTATATCACACATGTCCTGTTCTCACTTCATTTGCGATGGGCTGAGGGACGTGCGCTCCAGTGGTAATATGGCCCGCCTTCCGCAGTGCAGTAAAGTACCTACGGATAGTAGGCTACCTACTATGTAGGTAGATACAGTAATAAACACACATCGGCAGATACCCCTGAACGTTGCCTCTTGCAGTTGCCAATCCGTACTCAAGTTGGCAGTTGCGACGGAAGTTGCAATTGCCCAGTTACAGTTGCCTCAACTAGCAGGAGCTCTTGCCGCCTGGACTTCGTCTAGGGCTCAGAAACTTCTCCGGCCTGCAAAGTTCGACTTCTGCCGTTGCAACTCTCGGATGCAGCACCCAGCAATGATCAACCAGAGACGCAAGCTCTTCTCGACCGAGTTCTTCCTAGACCTGCGGATCGCTGCGTCTGGACCCAATAGTCATCAACTAGCATTCGATTCTGAAGGGCCAGTGTCCCCAGAGTGATGGGGTCCAGAGCACTAGCCGCACTATCGGAAGAAGCCAAATTGTCTCTCGTTCCAGTCCGCAACACGCGGTGAGAACTCGCGGCAAACGCAGCACAGCATGGCATGCCAAATCAAGAAGCCAACACACTCCCGGCCACGAGGTCAACCGCCGCCGACTCACCTTGAGCCTTGAACGGACCACCACCTGACAGCCGCCCGAATCTCCGCCCCCGACGGACGCTCCTGTCCCGTGGACTCGCCCCTTTGTCACCGGATCTCGATGCTGTTGCTGTCAGCAGTAGTGTACGAGACAAAGCGTTCAGTCGTCTTGGCTGCCATCATAGCTCGTGTAGCCTCCGATGCTTTTCACACTGAGGCAACTGGTCAGGTTGGTGTTGGGCCGATACTAAGCTATCAGGGTCAGGAAAATGGCGCCGAAGATGGTCGGATGGGTCGTCCAGCAACAGTACACCACAGTCGCGGTACCGGCGCGCCATGCTACATCGTCAAGGCCCGCCGTGGGCACGCGAGCACATCGCTGGGAATCGTCAACCTTGGAGACATGGAAGCCCGCGGCGGAGTGATAGCGGCTTCGTGCATCCGGAACAGCTGGGCCACAACCGCAATCAAAGCTCTGCAGCAGTCGCCCTGCAAACGGGCGGCTTACGTTGGTGCTGCCGGATTCAGGATTATATTAAGCAGTCGGCACAGGTGGCAGCGAGTCACACTCGCAATTGGCATCCTTGTCAACCACGTGCGGCGAATGCGATGCTGCACCTGTCGTCACTTGTCGCTTCCCCAAACCCTGCTTCTGCCGTTTTGCCGCGCCTCCCGCATCCATCGACTAACCGTGCTATAGACAGGAATCTTCATCTCCGCTGTTGTCACCTATAATTATTTTGGTTCTTCTGTTCTGTCTGGGATCTCCCGTCGAGACGACTTGCACGTTAAGTCGAATCCGCTCTGTTCCGGTGTTCTACTCCGACGTCTATCCCATTCTAGGGGAGAGGCCCGCCGTACTCCGACTCGTGGGTCGAGCTAGCCATGCAAGAAATGTCTTCGTCGGCTCACCTTCGCGTGTACCTAACAGTTTTGCCCCATCGACTGCCTGGATTGAGCCTCCTGGAAAGATGGAGAGAGCCCCCAGACAGGCCCGTCGCGCACCTGTCGGTGAAGCCATCAGTGGCAACTTGGCCACGACACGCGACACACGACAGGTTCAAGGGGTCTGGAGACCGGCCCTCTCACCCGTTCCGCGCTACGGCTGTCGACGAACTGTTCCTGCGTGGTGATGGCTTGTGCCGCCCCGCCACGAACTGACGGCCACGCCGCCCACGCAGGGCTGGGCCAATCCAAGACACGGAGTGCATGTGGAACGCGAAGGGAACATGCGCGACCTTCTGGAAAGATTCTACCCCTTAGATTCATGCCGTCCCAGATTAGCGACTCGTCTCTCTTCCCGCCCGCCCTCCACCGTGCCACGCGGGTCCCGACAAGAAGCAAGAACTTTGGAGACCCTGCACGAACGTCAAGCCAACTCGAGACACTGCGATGGAAACCGCTGTCGGGGAAAGAAACAAAAAAAGACAGTCTTCCGTCTTACGCCACACCCCGTCACGCATGTCAAACCGGGCTCACGCGTTGAGACGTTTACAATAAGCATTGGAAGCCACAATTCCCTCCGTCCCGGCCCAAAATAGACGCCTCTGACTGGTCGTCGCCTCATGATGCCGAATACCATGGATAACGTAATTTCCACGTCCAATCATCCCACAAACAAACGCAAACTTGCAGCACCCATCCCCAGTCGCAACCCCTCAAGACGATCATCCCAAATATGCAGGTTCGTTTCAGAAGCTCCGGAGGGGGAGCTCAGGAGCACACCTGTTCACATCCAACACCGGTCATCTCCGTCAAACGCTGCACATGATCCCTCGTTGCCCCCCTTTTAACATTTGACAGCCGATGATACGCTGGCGGGCGCCGTGCCGCTCGCGCACGCGACTCACCTGACGGCTACTCGCCAGTAATCATCTCGCCCTCTGTAGATTGCAGCTCCAGGCTTCTCTGGCTTACGCTGCTGATCCCGCAGATCGCATTCAAACCCAAAACACCAATGCCGTAACATCGGTCTTCTCGCCTAGTTTGGCAAGCTCCATGTTTAAGGTGGGAGTCTGGAGAAGTCGACATATTGGTCGGCGGGCTCCTTTACGTAGCATCAATCTTCAAGCCTCGACGCGTCTACGAAGTAATACTGGGAGCCTCATTTCAACATCCCCCGTTTGGTTGTTGTCTTTCGCGTGTAAGCCAAGAGGGATGTTGACACGGATACCTACAATCGCTTGATTAGCTGGTGGCATATGAAAGGTCATGTTGAAGACCGACAGAAGGACCCCCACCACCGCGCAACGACCATGGATCGCTATTCGGTGTCGTACACAACGAGGTCCAGAAGCTGTTATTGACACAGCGAGCTGAGTCGAACGCGAAAGCATCAATATCTCCTGCGACGCAAGCAGTGATGCATGGCATTCAATAAGGCGACAAGGTGGATCGTCCTCGGCGGCCGGCAGGCTAGGCTCCCTTTTTCGTGCTGCTGCATCCTACGGTGTCATGCCGATCCCCGACTTGCCTTCCAATAACGACGGCATTTATCATTGCTTATTTCCTTGCAGGAGTCGTCCCGTCCGAACGACGCACCGGCTTCGCGGCTCGACCGACTGACCGACATCGACCTTCGAGGACGGCCTGGTCGTGCCCCGGAAATGACAGGGCGCTGCAACGTCCATGCAGGCTCCGTGAGAACAAGGCCACCAGGCTAGCCGTGCCGCATGCTACGAGAATCCCTTTGGCAATAGCATTGCAGAGGAATGGTTTCAACCAGATGGCCGCACTGGCCAGCAATGGTCACCCACGGTCGTCTGCGCCGCAGCAATGCGTCTTTGAGCGAACAGGTTGCTAGGGTTCAGACCGCAATGTTCATTTGATTTCGACAGCCGAGTGGCCAACGAGGGCTGCGCAAGGGTTGATACTCGACTGGCCAGTGTGTCCTGCGAAATCACGACGCGAGCATCGGCGCTGTGCCGCCTCCTGTTTCTGTTGAGCCAGAAGTTGCGACGAACATCTGGACTGGCCATACAAGCGGCCATCAGAGAACTAGCTATGGGCATTGCCTCATTCAGGGGGCGGCAAGATTTTTTCCAGAGGTGCGCAACCGACAGTGGCTTACCGTGCCGCACCATAGGACAAAGCATCAAAGGAAAGCAAGATAACCCGGATGTACGATGGGCATCCGATATCCAGGCGTGTATCTGGCGAGTCGGCCGGCAAGTCAGTTGATCCGGGCAGAAAACCATTCCACGCCAGCTAGCCAGTCTACGGGTACCTTTGACCATCGCTAGCTTCGGCCGAAAGATCTACCCGCGAGGCAGGGCGGCGTTTGCAGGTGGCACGGCTGCCTATTAGTAGTGGCCGTCGGTCGAGGCTTGGTTTTCGAGTGCCAAAGACACTGGCCGAGTGCTAGGGTTTGGTGCGACAGACGTCAAGTGCAACTTCGTGGCTCAGCACACCACGAACGTCGGCTTGTCTCACGAGCAATGCAAAGGGAGCTGGGGGGCTCAACGTCATGAGTCTTGAACATTTCTCGCGCCGGGGAAGCATGGGAAACACTCCCAACCGATCCAGGTCCTACGGCCGGTCGGATTGAGACTGTCTGACATTCTGATCTCCCTGATATTTGTGGCGCCTGGTTGACAGCTGAATGCAGTGGCCGCGGAGAAGTCACCGTCAGCCAATCAGCCGGGAAATCGACGGTGTTCTGAGATCCGGAGATCGTTTGTTGAGCCTCGGAAATGTCTGCGATTCGTCAGGCAGCCGCCCTCACTCCTTCTCGTTGACCGTCCAGAAAACCATGCCTGCATCGACCGGATCTGGAAGTCAGGGATAAGGTAGAGCAATGATACGAAGAGCCTCAACCCCTCTCTTCAGCAGCACATGGTGACAATACCACTTCTACCGACATCCCAGATCGTAGCAGCAAGGTTCCGGATGTTGCGAATATTGGAGGCAGGGTGTAGTTTCCTGCAAAGAAGTGAAAATAAGAATGATGACAAGCCAGGGGCGGACGGGTGCCGTCTCGTATGCCGGACGTATGAATGACGTCACTCGGCTTAGGAGTGGAAGAGCATCTCGATGCGGGCAGCTACCAGACGTTACGCAACTGATTCTCCCACCGAACATCAAATCGCGCGCACACAATTCACCTCAATTGGATTCGAAGCTCTCTGGAAAGATCCCAAATACCATTCTCTTTAATCCCGAAAGACACCTGACTTATCAACACCCAACCATTTCAACATGGCATTCCAAGCCCTCCGATCCGTCAACCTGAGGACCGCGAGCTCGTTGAGAGTGGTTGCCGCCCCCTCCTCATCGATCCGCACCTTCCGCCACGCGGCGGCCGCACGCTCGCCGTACAAGGACGACCAAGACCGCAACAGCCTGAAGCCCGGGAGCACGGAGGGCACCAAGTCGGGACGCGACGACGACGTGGCCAAGGACTCGGAGGCGTTCGACCCCTCGCGGACCCGTCCCGAGACGGAGCGCCAGGGCAGCGGGCCGGAGCTCGAGGTCTCGGGCGCGAATCAGGGCGTCTCGAAACCCCAGGGCGACAAGCCCGGCGCTAAAGGGGGAGCTGGGAAGGAGACGAGGAAGGGCGGGAAGAGCGGCGGCGGAAGCTCGCCCAAGGCTGGCAGCGTTTGATGGGATTGGACCTGACGAGGACCGGAACGTGCTTTGCATGGAAGTGTACAGGATCATCGACGGAGAACACCAGGCATGGGGGAACGGCGTTTGACTCGACATCAGTTGCATCAGTAGCACTCTCACAAGAGCATACCTCTCGAGGCAAATCATCTGCTTTCGTTCCTCTCTCGTCTCGATCATGGCCGTGAAGCATCATAAAAGGACTCTGGATATCAATGAAAAGCACTACTCCCAAACTCCAATCACCAGACGCATCCCCTACTCGTTCTCTTAATGGACAGTGGCTACGTTCATGCATACAATCCGTCCGGGTCGTCGTTCTCCTCGTCGTCGTCGTCGACGATGATGGGCTCCTTCTTCTTGGTCAAGTCCTTGCGGCACATGGGGCAGCTGCCCTTGCTGCGCAGCCAGGGGCTGACGCACTCGAGGTCGAAGCGGTGGCTGCTGTGGCAGGGCAGCTCGACGACGAGCGGGTACTTGTCGTCGAGGAACTTCTCGGCGCAGATGGGGCAGGCCTCGTCGGCGCCGAGCGACTTCTTGGGGACGCGGTCGAGCGAGTCGAGGTACTCCTGGCGGACGCCCGGGATCTCGGTGGGCGGGCTGGCGATGTCGGACTCGAGGGCGTCGACGAGGGAGGAGAGGAAGCGGGCGTTGTCGTCGGAGGGCGCGGTGGAGTAGAGGGTCTGGAACTGCTGCTGGAGGAGGTGGTAGAGGGCGGCGGCGTCGACGGGGGTCGGGGTCGCGTGGGGGTTCGTGTGCCGGTGCTGCTGCTGCTGGGGCTCCGCGGACGAGGTGCTGCCGTCGGTGGTGAGGTTGGCGAGGAAGGATGTGAAGGAGGACATGTCGACGCGGCGGGTGCCGGACTGGGCGGAGGGCCCGGGCTTGATGTTGTGCTCGACTGTGTTTGGGAGGTTAGCACAGCTATTCCCGTACGTACGTTGCGTGTAAGTCGTCGGGGAAGGGGGGAGGAGGAGGGCCGTCTGGCGTCCTGTTACTTGCCTTCGTACTGCGTCGACATGGTGGGCGGCCTGGGCTGATTTGCTTGGATAGGGCGGTGAGGTTCGAGGACCAAGATTAGAGAAGTGGTGGAGGGAAGAGACTGCGAGGTGATCGGTGCAGGCTGTGTCGTGGTGAGCGGCGGCAACGGCAGCTTTTTTTGGAGGCAAGGGTGAGGCTGCAACGGCAATGATGTGGCTAGGCAGTCGTTGGTGTCGCAAGTAGGTCTCGGTCAGCGGGCTGGGAAGGTGAGGGGAAAGGAGGGGCGGATGCGGGCGGGCAGGGTGAGAGCTTCTCGGTAAGGTCGCTAGCTGGCAGCAGTGCAGTGCGGTGCGGTGTACCTGGATGTACCTGTGGTATGGTATGCTACACCACTTGGTGCAGGTACCTTACAGCTTTGCGGCAGGGATCCGGACCCCCCGCTGAAGAAGAGGTCTGTGGCTACCGCCTCACTCAACGACCTCATGGATGGCCTAGGGATGTCACTTGGTTCCGCCGCCGGTGCCGAAAGTCTGTAACAGGCGGTCTCAATTCTCTACATGTGAATGTGATTTCCACAAGTTCTTTCCTAAGGTAAGTACACTTGAATCCCGTCAAACGACTGGGGGTGGAGTCCGGCAGCACCGAGGGAACGGATTGACGTTCCGCGCAGAATTCCGCTAATATGGGGCGGCCCTGGGCAGCCCCCGAGAGGACGGGACTCGTTATCGTTATCGCCGAAAAAGGCCCACCTCTGCGCAGAATGCTCCGTAGATGCCATACGGACACTCCGTCTTTTTATACCGCAACTCAACAACAACAGCCTTCGCAAAAGGCCTCGCAAAGGTTCCTCCAGCTTGGGGCCTCACGAAGCTCTCCCTCCAAAGAGGGGGAAGCAAAGATCAGGCCAGGCGCACCGACCAGTCGGGACGAGAGGGCTGGGATCCCGGCGATTGGGAAAAGAGACTTAGCCGGCCAGGCAAGCTCCACCGCCGACCCCCGAGCTCTCCGTGTAAGCGGAGTTTTGCATGAGTAGCTACCCAGCTGCCTCCCCCAGCTAGCACAACTTGCGGCGGAGTTTTCGTCCTATTACCTCAAGTCTAGGCAGAGCGCCTCGTTCGCTCGGCTGGCTGCTGGACGTTGTCGGTACTTGCTACGACGAGGGCCTAGGCGAGAGAAGCTAGACGGAAAGAATAACCCTGGAGGTGAGGAATGCTAGTCATGAGACGTTCGTGCGTAGTTCCTCCATTCATGCAAACCACGTACCGGACCGCCCGCCGGTATGTGTCTGCTTGTACCTCGATGACAGAGAAGCAAATGGATTCGACATGATACCTGACGCGTGTAGTGATAACTAATCCCCGAACTATTCCAAGGTAGGGCGAGGTAGGCATGAAAAGATCAGCATCGCCGTTCAACAGGTGGGTCTCCGAAAGAGAAGCATGACTATGAGACCGTCCGTGATAGAAACCCGCTCCGACCTCCCCTCCCCTCCCCTCCCCTCCCTGTCTGAGCTTAAAAAACTAGACCGTTCCGTCTTCCACACGCCTCCACCCCGGTTCCTTACCTTGTTAGCTTAGCAAAGCGGAAAAGCTCTCTTGACCACGCCTTGCCCTTTCGTCATCGTCGGGGACCGTTGCCCACCTCTAGAAAAAAAGTACGACATCACATAAGGAAACAACCTTTGCCCGTCATCCATACACAGCCCGAGCTGCTCAACTTACCACTACAAACTTGGCCTCTGCCCGACCCTCGCCTTGTCTTGCCTCGTCGCACCCCCTCACGGCCTTGTCTCAGCAGAAACGACACACGGACAAATCCACACTGCCTTGTCGTGAGCATTAATCAAGCAGTCCGGAAGAAGACGAAGAAGACGCAAGTCCCATAAAGGCCGCATCGACAGAAAATCCCCCCACAGACAGTCTGCCCTCGCGCTTCTTTTCTCCCTTCTCTTCCTCGCACCACAGACATTTACAACACTGCGAAAAAAGGACCAAGCCGACTGCTGCTGCAACACCACAGACGTTTGCCGTCCTACCACTTACCGAATCGCTGGGTCGTCGTCGTATCATCCCGCATATCGTTCACTGCAACTTTGGCACCTGCTTTCTTCTGCCTCTCTTCTTTCCCTGTTCCCCGGTTCCTCAACAGCCCAAAGCTTCAAAGTTAGATCATCTTTCCCCTCGTCGAACGAGAGAAGCAACAATGGCGCACTCGGCCGCGGTCATCGGGTCTACCGGCCTCGTCGGATCCCACATTCTCTCGTCCCTCATCACCTCGGAGGCCTTCGCCACCGTCAACACCATCTCGCGCCGCCCGCCCAAGGCCGCCGGCTACACCCTCAAGCCCATCATCGAGGCCGACACGTCCGCCTGGCCCCCCAAGCTGGCCGCCCTGCAGCCGCTCCCGACCGTCGTCTTCTCCGCCCTGGGCACCACGCGCGCCGCCGCCGGCTCCATCGCCGAGCAGTGGAAGATCGACCACGACCTCAACGTCGAGCTGGTCAAGGCCGCCAAGGCCGCCGGCGTCAAGGCCTTCGTCTTCATCTCGAGCGCGGGCACCCGCGGCGCCATCTCGGGACAGGCCCCCTACTCCAAGATGAAGAACGGCGTCGAGGACGCCATCAAGGAGGCCGCCTTCGACCACGGCATCATCCTCAAGCCCGGCATGATCCTGGGCCCCCGCGAGCAGACCCGCGCCCCCGAGGCCATCTTCCAGACCGCCATCAGGTCCCTCGGCTGGATCAACCGCGGCCTCCAGGACGGCCTGGGCCAGGAGGCCGAGGTCATCGCCCGCGCCGCCGTCCACGCCGCCGTCCTCGTCGAGCAGGGCAAGGCCCCGAGCGGCACCTGGGTCATCGAGGGCCCCGAGATCGTGCGCCTCGGCCGCACCGAGTGGAAGCACGGCGCCTGGCCCCGGTCGTAGGGAGGCTGAGGCGAGGCCGTTCTCGCGTGCGTGGTGGAACGTTGCGTTCGTTCGTGCGCGCGTAGCACGGAAGGCGTGGGAGATTAGCGCGGGGGAAAAGGGCGGGCGGTCCTGCCATCGTCCGAACATGACTCGGCCGTCTGACCGTCGGGAGGATGTCCTACATACCTGCGGGCGGGCGGACGGACTTTGCTTTAATCCCGCAGTCGCACGGCGGCGGCGAGATTTCCTCGGGACCAACGGTGTTCTGCGTGGTACCACGACTTCGCGGAGGCCCACGGGCCTAGCTCACCCCCTTCCTCCTCCCCAAAGTCTCGTTTGTGGGGTCGTGCGGTTGTTCTCGTGTTGTTCGAATGGATGTCGTTCGTGAGTGGGGTGGAAGAAGATGTTTGCTCACCCAGCCCGGAACCGAACTTGTTCCTTCGTTGGTTCCGATGGCCGGGGTTGTCAGCACCTTGTTTCCCGTCTCTCGTGTGCGAGTGTGACGTTTTTTTCTTCCTTCCGTTGATATTTTTTTTATTTCCTGAAATTGTTGATATCCCTCGTGTAATCTCTTGTATCTAAATACCACCACTGTCTTTAGGAGAGAAGAAGCTCGCGTTCGAAAGCCCAGGTAATGACCATCTTTTTTCTTGTGCGATTGGGCAAGGTTTTCGATATCCTGTAGCTGCTTATACCAAAAATACCAATGATTTTTTACCGGGCACTCAAACAAGGTATCCCGTAGGTTGGATTTGTGTTCCCCTGTATTTTCGGTAGTAACGCCGATCGGGGCTCTGATGCAGTGTGATATGTGATGCGCCGACGGGATGTGCATTCGGCACCACGGCCGGGGTGTCTTCCGGCGTGACGAGACCCACTTATCCCGATGAGGTCTTGTCCCACCCATGATTGGCCACCCTTCCGATCACCCTGATAACGACAAGCGCCAGCGGAGGACTCTTATCGAAGCTGGCCGAAAGGAACCCCTCCATCGCATCAGTGAGCTGGAAAGCTGCCCCACCATGACCACTACTCACCGGCGAGCGACTCACTTGCGCCATTCTCACCTTCACCCCTCACAAATCTCAAGTCGACCGTCACACAGCTTTCTTTGCTTCCGTCCACAGTTGGTCGAATATAACCAGGCTGTTGCATCTCAAATCTTGCCCGAGCGACAAGTATCTCGCGTTCTCTAAACAACCCGAAAAAAGCAGCTGTCCTCGAGTCCCGAGTCTCGTCGTGATTAATCAGCACAAAATCTCACTCACCCTCTCTGCCTCAATCTCTCACCTTCCCTCCCGCAAACTCTCAGCACACACACTCTCCCAGAGCAAAGATGGCCGAAGAGACGTCGAGACCCCTCATCATCGGGCCGGAGTCCGGCCCCGAGGCCCCCTTCCCCCTCAAGATGGAAGGCAAGGTCATCTCCGGCTTCGGCCGCGGGTCCAAGGAGGTAAGATACACCAAGAACGAGCTATCACGCCGCCTTCTCACTCCTCACTCGAAACACCACTGACAAGCGCCCCAGCTCGGCATCCCAACCGCCAACCTCCCCGTCGACGCAACCCAGACCCCCTGGATAGACACGACAAAGTCGGGCGTCTACTTCGGCTGGGCCGCCCTCTCCCTGCCGGCCTCGCACCCGGACCGCACCACCGCCCCGGCGTCCGGCGGCGCCGCCCCGTCCCAGCCCCGCGCCGAGTTCCAGCTGTACCCGATGGTCATGTCCATCGGCTACAACCCCTTCTACAAGAACACGGTGCGCTCCGCCGAGGTGCACGTGCTGCACAAGTTCGCCGACGACTTCTACGGCTCGCACATGCGCCTGCTCATCCTGGGCTTCGTCCGCGAGGAGAAGGACTACAAGTCCCTCGAGGCCCTGGTCGCCGACATCAACCTCGACTGCGACGTCGCGCGCAACTCGCTCGACAGGACCGCCTGGGCCCCGCCCGCGGCGCTGAGGCCCGGCGCCGCGAGGGACGGCGTGCTGGACGCCGCGTGGCTGGTGGAGGAGCTGCCCAAATAGACGCGGGACGTGGTGTCTCGTCTTGTTTTATCTCACTCACGATTATGACGGTCACAAAAGGGGGCTGGATCTGTCTACAGCGTAGAACGAGCCTTTTTGCTTTATAGGACGAATCCATGCTTTGAAGAATAATATGAAATTCGGGAATCTGCCTGTCTCTCTGTCGGGGAATCTGTCGGGGAATAGACCAAAAAGAGGCCTCCTCGGCACTACCCCCTAGGTGGTGGCCGCGGTGAACCTGGAGAAGCCAATAAGGATATGAAAGAAACATGAACCCCGTCAAGCCCCGGAATGCGCCGTCCGGCCCTCTTCGAGAGGGCCATGTTCGATTGGTCGTGGGAAAGAGAAGAAAAATAGCCCCAAGCCTGTTCCAACGCCTCCCATGCCTTCATTATATGCCCTGATCGCCCCTTTTTCTTGTCTTCCACTTCTCTCTACAATTCACGCTACACGGCTAGTTGATGCGGCTCCTTGTTCTGGGAATAACACGGGAGGAACTTTGGATGTCATGTTAGCGGCTGCTGCTCAGTGGCTTCGGGGTGGTGCAACTCACGTTCATCACAATCAACATTGGGATGTCGAACACGTCTCGCTTGATCATCCAGCAGTACCGACAGTCCACCTTCCCGTCCTTTTCGATCTTGGAGATGCCGTGCTCGCCGTCGATGCGCGTGACGCGGTTGCTGAGGATGCTCTTGCGCGGGTCCTGCTGGGGCATCATGTCCGTTGACGCGGCGGCCTCTGCCTGCTCCTTTGTGCGGTACTTGAGCACGCGGCAGGTCCTGTTGACACTGCCGCGACTGTCGCCGAACGCGAGATGCGAAAAGTCGTCGTAGAACTCGACCACGCTGTCGTCGTCGAGGATCTCGGCGATGAAGACGGGCTGCTTGCGCGGTCCGCCCTCGTTCTTGATCTGGTCGAGCGAGGCCGAGGGCACCTTGGGCGTCGGGAAGCCCGCGCGGCCGGTGTTGCGTCCGCTGTTGGCCGCCGAGGGCGTTCCGCCCGTGTTGACGTTGAGGTTGGGGTCGTTGCCGAGGAGGATGTCCTTGGTCCAGCCCGTGAGCGCGATGAACTCCTTGTTGACGGCCGCGATCTCGCCCGTGCGGCGGAGAACGATGGTCGGCGCGGAGCAGTGGTGCATAAACTCCTCGTACTCGAACAGGGTGCGCTGGAAGCACTTCTCCATGAAGATGAGGTCTTGGCGGCTGAGCGTCTTCGTACAGGCGATGAAGGAGGGGCGGATGCTGGCGAGCGACTTGGCGATGCGCAGCGTCTTGTTGGCCGAGAAGCGCTTCGGCAGGTAGTCGATGAGAGCGTGGAAGCCGGCCAGGTAGGGGTACGGCTCCTTGACGGTCTCGTAGATGGATGATGGATCGCGCTGCCGCTTGCCCAGCAGGGAGTGGGGGCCTGACTTCTGGGGCGGGCCGGCCTTGGGCTTGGGGCGAGCGTGTGCGGATATGGTCTGGGAGTTTCCAACAGCGCCAAAGTTCCCACTTGGAGATCCTTCAAACGTAAAGTTAGTAGGTTGCGGGCTGGCGGTGTTGTCTGTGCTCGGGCTATGTAGGCTTGTTGGGCCAGCAGCAATGGCGTAGGCATGTGGGAGGCCATGTTGCAGGTTGCCTTGTTGGTACATGCCGTTGGAAGACTGGTCTATACCCATGAAATCGTTGATCATACCGCTATCGTAGACTTGGCCAAACTGGTTGTTGCCATTGCCAAACACGTTTGTGGATCCAAAGTTAACCTCGCCACTTGGTCCGGATAATGAGCCGTCGCGCGGCGGCGTCTCCGCTGCGCCGGACGACATGTGTCCGAGCATGCCAAACTCCATGGCGCCGTACTGGCTGCCAAAGTTGAGCCCCTCGAGGTCGAAGTTGAAGATGGCCGGGTTGCTCGGATCGAATAACGTATTGAAGGGGTCGGGGGCGACCTGCGGTGAGATCATGCCGCCCATGGAACGACCGTTGGTGCCTGGTTGAGGGAACGACGGCGATATCGGTGACGGCTGCGCCTGGAAAGGAAGGCCCTCCGGGATTCCGACGGGCGTTTGCTGGCCCGAGTAGACGGGGAAGGACGCCGTCGAGTTCTGTCCAAAGTACGTGCTGCCGGCGGTCGAGGCCGTGTCCGAGGCTCCGCTGTGATGCCGTTGGCCGTTGGGACGCGTCGGAGGCGCATTCGGGTTGTAGTTGGGACCCAGGACGGGACGGAGAGCCTCTGGCGGGGCGTCGTGAAGATATTTGGCCTTCTTGCGGACACCATCCTGGCATGCGTCTGCGAGCCCACGCTTGACGCACCGCACACAAGGTCGTTCATCTCCTGTAGTCATCACATCAGCAATGTTGCTTCGCAGAAGGCCATACGAGTGGAGCAGGGCAGAAAACAAGATCACGAGTCTCTCCGGTTACCACGGATGAGTGACGACAGGACTTCACACGCATTCACTTGACCGAGAGGCCATCGCGAGCCTGATCCTGGTTAACGGGCAGAGCTTACCGCAGGTCAGATGAGCTCGTTGGCAGGCGAAGCATGCCCGGCGAGCCTTCTTCCTCCTCGGTCGTGACGGGTCTTTGGGATCGTACTTCTTCTTGACCACCTCGCCGTTGTTGTCGGCGCCGCTGTCGTGAGATTCAGCCATCTTCTCGTCTTCGTCGTCTTTCACGGGCGTGTCTTCGTCGTACTCGTGGTCATTATCAGACATGGGGTCCGAGACCTCAGTCCCGGGTTCTTCGAGGCCGTCCGGCATGTTGTCTTGGATTTATATACAGGCCTCCCCTTGGCAGAGCAGCGACTGACGGGCGAGCGAGCTGCCGCGGTGACGGCACGGCGCTGCAGCCCCGGTCAAGGAATCTCCCTGGATGTCTTCTGCTTGCGAAACCACACGGCTCACTCCCAGACGTGCGTGGACGTGTGCTGGTGTCGCGCTGGCGGGTTTCGTAGAATAGGAAAGGAATATGAAAATCCTCCTGCGGTCAGAAGTAAGTAGCACACGCCAGGGGGGGTATGTCAGGTGCCGCACACACGGTCCAAAGTGCACCACCGGCGTGGCTTGTTGTCTCTCAAGGGCCTACGTGCGCAAGGGCGGCGTCGAGTCTGCAAATAGGAGTCGAGCCGGACACAGGCTCCCGCGTCGACGTGGGATTTGCAAGGGGGGGTCAGGGCCCGAAATAGGCGCTGTGAGCTCCGGCGATATAAACGGGACGAGACCTGTTTCTCTCTCTCCCCTTTTGTGTCCTATGCGCCGCAGAAGCAGGCAGGCAAGACGAGGGAAGGAAGGGGGGGAGGGCGTTGGTGTCCTCAAGCTCGTATTCTCAGCAGTCAAGACTCCCCAATGGTGTGGTAGCGGAGAGAAAAGAGGCGTTTCTTGTGCGACGTGCTCGTCACGGCAGGACCAGGACTCGATAGTTGGTGCAGTCGTCTCGAGACCGGAGTTTGCGTCGCGGACCACATGAGGTCACGGGGACGGGGACGGGGAGCAGGGTCGAGGAGCGGACAATAGGTGGAAGACTGGCGGCGCTGAGCCGGGGTGATGTGACGGAGGTTCTAAGAGGTCGAGACCGCGAGCGGAATCTGCAGGCAGCCGCAGCCCTGGTGCCTGTAGGCTGTGGAAGCGCAACGCAGCACAGCGCAGCACGCGGACGGTGATTATGTCGGTGGTGGTTGTAGCACCGGACGTGGACCTCGTAGGGCGGATCGCACTTTGCAGTTTCGTAGTAGTTCGCAGCTCGGAGAAGTAGTAGTTCTTCGTAGACGTGATCGCAGTCGCATTCGTTGCAGTCGCGGTCGCGAGTCGCAGTGACGGGCCGGTAACGCAATTGGCGTCGGGCGGTTGCGAGGACGATGGCAGTCGGGGTCGGGAGTTTCGTGATGTTTATCCTCGGCCAAGTGGAAGAGGAGCACGCGAGGGTCGTCGTTGGAGCTGACGACGGGAAGACAACAAGTACGGTTGGTCGGTAGGTACCCTTCCAGTGCAGTGCAGTACAGCAGTTACAGTCCTTTCGTGTCTGGTTTTGCGGCGCGGTAGCGGCAGGGCAGTCAGCGAGGGCAGCCTCGCTGCCGTTGGTCAAAGATTTGCGTGCTGAGCTGCGGGGTTTCTCTTGGAGAAAATGCCAGCCCGTCGATTGGTCAGAGTGAGAGGAATGTGGGCAGTGCATGTGGGTATCAGCCGACCCTCTCCACTTTGTATCGGCTACTCGGAAAAAGCTGTGATAGCCAGCAAGAGCACGCCTTACACACGCCCACGACCGAGGTACTGAGTACCGGTGTCTTGCCTGCGTACCTGGTGAGGTAGGTACGGGTACATCGACGTCCACCAAATTAGATAAGGCACCTGCGTACCTACTCTCGCTCGCTAAGTGTCCCCCACGGCGCGAGGTCATCCACGTCCTCCAGCATGTCATCAAGGCATCCGGGGCGGCCTCTCATGCATCAGAAGCTGCAAACCGGTGAAAGTACTCAGGTACATACACCAACAATCGACGCCTTGCTAGCTTCCTGCAGAAGGACGCACTGTTCATGTGTGTGGACGAGCACTGGGCAACAGCTCGCATAGGTACCTGGGTAGGTATGGATACTTGGGTGGTAACTTGGACCCAGATGCAATCCGAGCAATGGTTCCTTCCTTCTTTCCTTCTTCGCATCACACAAGCTTCCCTGCCTGCCTGCCTGGACCTGCCTGTACTTGGAACTCTACGGAAACTCCCATTTCTTTATGTCAACGTCGCCAATCTCGTCATTTCCGAGACTCAACGTTTGATAACGACTACCACTCGGCTCCTCTGCCCTGACCTTGGCTGCCCTGGATACCCTCGCTTCTGTGTCAATATGGTCCTACTCAGTCGCACCGCATTACGTTAGCGACGCTGCTGCAAGCCACTTCATTGGGCATCTGGCATATCGATGCCCACCTGTTCTCCAACCGCCTGCTGCATGTGAGATCCAATAGGCACGGTACGATCCACGCCCGACCCAGCAGAGACGGCAGCCCTCGCTCACCGGGGTCAGAGACTCGCAGTCGGCGTCAGTTTCGGCGTCAGGGCCGGTGGAAGTCAGTCACTCGTGTCAGCACTGTCTGCTGGATCCAGCCAAGACCATGCCGAGGGCCAGAAACGACGCCTCCTCAACACGGCCTTGGCCAACATCACGGGCTCCCTCGGTGTGCAACGCGGAGCGACACGGCTTGAGCTGATGTTGATGGGTATCGTATTAACATTGGCCTGGCCGAAATGCCGAGCATCGGCCTGGCCTTTCTATCTGCAGTTCAGCAACCACTAATTCGCTCCAAGGGGGGTATCTTGTTGCATGTGAGCACAGAATCCAACCGCGTATCTCGCCCTCATTGGCAGCCATTCTATGCGCTGTTCCTGTCGCGTCACCCACGGCCCTCTCTCGGTCTGGCCGTCCAACACTCTCTCCTTCAGCGATAGCTCGAGTGAGCCCCTTGGCCACCTGCAGACGGCTGCTGCCGTCCACATCACCTCATGACGATCGCCGCGATCAACAGCCGCATCTGCTGCGCGCCGTCTCCCGGTCACCGGCCCTCCAATAATGCCAAGTGACATTGCAGCTCAACTCGACAGTCTGGGTCAGGAACGCGCACACTATGTGCCAACAACAACAACAGCGGCGTCGGCGGCGGCGGCAGCATCAAGCAAGGCGTCCCTCTGCATGCGACGCTCTCGGCCACTCGCGACCCAGCCGGTCTCGCTTCGTCCTCCACACCAAGCCGGAAAGTCTGTGCGGTGCCGGCCACGTCTGATCCTGAGGCGAGGCGGCCGTCGTCGTTCATCTCCCGTCGCTTCGGCCCGCGGCCGCCAACGTCCGTCCACGGAGAAATTGCCGCGCTAAGACGTCTTTGCGAATCGGCTGCGGCTCCTGATCCGCTTGCCGTACTTGAAAAAGATGTACGGGAACGGCAGCATCACCACGGTCAGGAACCCGAGCAATGACGTCGCCCAGGGGTATCCGAGCTTCGTGTACATCTGGGTCCCAAACAACGGGAACGCGGCTGTCAAGGCACCCCCAAGTCAGCATCGACCGAGACACGGGGCAACCCAGCCGAGTGGAAGGCAGAGCGTTGGTGCCACGAGAGGGGAGGGGGTGGACCACTTACCAGCAAACATGCATCGCACGAAAGCATTGGCCGCCAGCGCAGAAGCGGCGTATAGCGGATAAGCATCGACCTGCAAGCCTAACATTAGCACACCTACTCCATGTCGTGCAACTCCCGGGCCTGGAAACGGATTCCATTCCGGACCCCTGGAACGCCACACTGTGGTGGTGGGCAGGGAAGGCTGGTGGCACCGCCGCACTTACAAGAAACGTAAAAATGCCAGTGAAGACGAGGAGGGTCCTGCGAAACATCCACACGGTCAGCTGCATATCCCCGTCTCTGCGAACCAGTTGGGTAGGGAAAAACGAGACCACCCTCGTGGCCAGCGAGGCCTGACAAAGCGTGACTAACGACAAGAAAAGCAGCACGCCAGCACAAGCACCTGCAGACGGGAGCCTGCTTGACGCATCCACGGGCATGTCAGGCCACGGCATGACGCCGAGTAACCACGGACCTTTTTCCAACTCGGGGCCTTGGTTGCGACATGTCGTGCAATGGGGGAAACAACAATGACTGGGGGGCTTCTTACCCGGCTCCAAAGATGGCGCTACCAATGATGGGCATGATCCAGTGCACCCAGGAGAAGGTCGTCCATCCGAACCAGAAGAGGCCAATGGTGACGAGGAAGGCGCCGCAGATGACGGGAGGGAGGCGGAACTCAGGCTCGCTGGCGCCCTCGACGCCGGTTTTCCTTTCCAGGTCGGCCATGAGGCGGCTGCGGATGCGGTGCCACAAGGGGTCGGTCGCGGCGGCGAGGAACATGCCAATGAGGATGCCCATAAAGGTGAGGCCGACCTGCCAGAGGTTGAAGCCGTGGTTCGTGGTGAAGACGAGCGGGAAGGCGCCGAAGAAGAGGTAGAGGATGCCGAGGAGGATGGCGGAGAAGATGCACAGGTTGAGGACCATGGGCTCGTAGATGAGCAGTTGGAAGGGCCGCAGCAGCGAGAGGCCGATGGTCCTGGCGACGGACTTGGTCGTCTTCTCGACGGGGGCCTTCCAGCGCTCGTCACCTCTCTCTTTTCGGATCTTGCGGGCCTTGTTGCGCAGGACGATCGGATCTTGTTACGCACAAGTCAGCTTCTGGCACTAACTCAGGGGCGGCGCACCCTCCACCTCCCACCGGTGGAGTGGTGGAGGGCGGAGGAGGGACGGCCGGTGGTGCACACTCACGATAAGTCTCGGGCACGAATACGACAATGGCAACCAGCAGCGCAAAGGCCCAGATGATCATGACATAGTAGGTCCAGCGCCAGTAGGCGTTGTAGTTGACGAAACCGCCGATCAGGGGGCCGATGCACGGCCCGATGAAGGGTGCCAGCGAGTACATGAGCATCGGGGCCTGGAGCTCGTGGCGCGCGAAGAGGTCGCTCACAGTGCCGCCGGACACGGCCAGGAAGGCGCTGCCCGACAGGCCGTCGAAGAAGCGGGCGACGAGCATGGTCGCGATGTTCTTGGCGACGGCGGAGGGGATGATCCAGATCACGTACATGGACCACGATGCCAAGTAGATGGGGCGACGGCCGTAGAACTCACTCAAAGGGCTCAGGAACATGGGCCCCAAAGAAATTCCAAGCACGAAGACGCTCAGCCCGATGGTCGACACGAGCCTCGAGTTGCCGAACTCCGCATCCATCTGCACGTAAGTCGAGGTGTAGATGGAGCTTGCCGCGGTGCTGCATGTCTCACGTCAACGTCGGCCCGTGTCTCGCGGATTGGTCTCCGCTGCAGAAGTCGAGCAGGCACTCTTGCCGTTCTTCACTTACACGCAAAAACTAGCACACGAGACAATGGACACAATAGCCCATTTCCTCAGCTTGCCCATGCTGCGCGGGCACAGGGGGTCGCTGTCGCCGCCATCGAAGCCGACCTCGAATGGGTCGTCCTTTTCGGGCTCCGTCTGGGGGCTGGCGTCATTATCGGCGTTCTGGTAGTCGTCGACACTGTATCCGTTCTGGGATCGCGTCCGGGTGAGGGACCGCGACTGGCGGAGCGAGCGCGTGCCGGCGGCGCCCGTGCGGATGGGCTCGAAGCCGGATTCCTCGTTGATGGTGGTGCTGTCATAGTCGTCCGGGTTGGACGACCGGCTGTCGGCCTTTTCGGCGTCTCGTTCGGCGTCCGCCATGGCGTAGGTTTGGTGTTTGCCGGCCGCAGCAGACAATTTTTTTCCTGTCTGCCTACTTCGTCGAAAAGCTGTCAAGGATGGCCAGTGACGAGATTAATAGCTGCACCGCTCGCACGATAGCGTCCGGACGCGGATGTCGAGTATTATGTACGGAAAGACGTCAAGTTATTATGGGGCATCCGAGTTCCATCGACTGTGGATCGTCGCCGTCCGTCTGGTCCAGTGTCTCCTTGCGAACAGATGCGTCGCAGACGTTGCGTGGGTTGGGTTTTTATTTGGGAAGCGGGAGAAACGAGGGACCCTTATCACCCCCGTAACGAAACGCTTCAAAACAAACCCTGGGGATGGCAATGGGCAATGGACCGGGCCATGAATAAGAGACGGCCGTGATCGGTTCTCTGTCCCCAGTATCCGATTATCCGCGGCTAATACACTAGGCATGGCAATCTTGAGTGAGGGAATCGGGTTAGGGATCCCGTGGCATTACTCAACCGACAAGGCGCGATTCGATGTTGGGAGCTGGGATCTGTTGAAAAATCTTGTCCCGTTCCCTACGAACGGAGCTCTATCGCGCGAAGAACGGGGGATTATTCAGCCCAAGCGCGGGCTCGCGGTTCGCCTTTACAGCATTCGCCTTGCCTTGGGACCCCCCGGATTAGGGGTGGTGGATCTCGTCATGGTCGAGGGAGGCGAGAGGGCGAGCCGGCGAAGCGTGGGTGGGTGGGCCAGGGTGCCCGGGTGGGGTTGTCGATGACGCCCGTCATGGGTCCGGTTGCTCCTTTTTTTTTTCGAAGCAGACGACGATCTGAAGGAATCATGCACGTATAATAATGGACTATCCAAACCAACACCAATGGGCTAGTGATTCAAGGGGAGGGGGCGGGATCCGGCGCCAGAGGATGCGTCTGTCCAGTAAGAGGGTGTCGTCAGATAATGATGATTTATCACGCAAGCGGCAAAAGCACCACATAAAACGCGTGTGGGTTTGGGGTGCATCAGCCGCCGGCGGGATATCCGGTCAGTCACGGGGAGATTGTGCAAGAAGAAAGGAAAAAGGATAATGGGAAAAACCGCCCGGGCGGGAGTGGAGCGCCGTCGGCATCGGCGTCGGAAATAACCCGCGAGTTTTTTCCCCTCTAAAAATGACCTGGACGGGACCAGGACAGCGGGGAGTGGGCATGACGTCGGCTGTGACGGACGGGGGACCCTCGGCATCTGGGAGAGACAGGTCGGGATGGGTCAGAGATCTACAGCTGTCTTTTTTCCCCCTTCCATTTGTTCTTTTCCATTTCCAATCCAGGAAGCAACCAAAGAACCGTCGCATGTGCGCGGGTTGGATTACTACTACTAGTAGTGCAGTGCCGGCAGCCCGCGAACTCGCTGACAAACGGGGATTCACACGTGGATGACAAGGTACCACCTGGAGTGATATGTCAGGGCCGGTGCGGAATTCCACACCTCCTCCGCGGCGCCGGTTCGACGGTTCGCGCGGATGCGATACAGTAAGCTTTTTGATGTTGGTTATCTGATCTTGGGTTGGTGTAGTGTCTCTGAGGTTAAACAAGCAATATGGACAATGTACACCTTACTCACACAAGTGCTTTCTTCCTGGCCCCACTTACACTGAAAAGGTACCTAGGTATGGAAGCACGGAAGGTAGCTTGGGTTGAGATGACAGCTACCCGCGGCGATGGAAAGTTGCCCCCAGTCATGTGACGGGATGGCGACACAGTCATCGAAGAGTAGCGGTCAGTCGTTGGAACTAAGCTACCGACCAGCTGTTAACTCTCTTACACTACAGACACTGCCCAATACCGCCGTGCCAACTTCGGCCGTCTCCGGGTGTCCCATAAACGCTTCTCCCGGTATCGAGAAACGTCGAGGACGAGGGAGACCCGGGACCTACATTGCCGCAATCAGGAATATTTGGTTATATGTGACTTGGTGTTGAGGAACGGGTTCACGTGATCCCACAGGCCTAGGCCTCCTCCTTTCTCCAGGCTCCTGCCAGCAACTTCTTCTCAAACATCACAAGAGGCACCTCAATACATCCAGGGCTTCGTGTCCCAACAATTGATGTGCGGTATTGAGTCCGTTTCGAAAGGAGGGCACCACGGCGTGCCCACCTACGCGAGGTGCTTGTTACCTGCACAAAGTCAGGCTCAATCCAGAACGTACTCATAGGAACAGGCAATTGCAGAGCTTTGCTCCTGATTTTCTGACTAACATCGCGCTTCGCAAACTTACTCCAGCCTTGCTCCGGATCAACGGTGCACTATCAATCCAACTCAGACCAAGAAGTCAGCCGTCGTCGATGCCTCAGACTATCAGCAGTGTCTCGGTTCGTTGGCCAGGGTCGGTCAGGCCCGTCTGATTCGCTGTGCAAATCAGGCTGCATGCATATACGCGAACCAGCCTCGACAACCCCGCAACGGCCAAAAACAACCCGATCATCTCCCCATCAGTGTATCAAGACGATACCGATAAGTCTGAACTATGGACAGCAGTTCTCTCCAGGCTGACGTTGTCGGCATTCCAGCGGCTGCTATCACATCACTCAGGGCCGCGAGAGGTTTGCTGCAGGCAACATCTGCAGACGACGTCAATCCAGCCGCCGTCCTCCAGGCTCAGGCCCTGGGATCCTGCTTCCACGCCAACGGCCCCATCGTCGCCCGGTTGCCTGACCTCCTGTGCCGAACGAGGTCGGTCCGGCTTGAGCGACTCGCGTGCTGGGTGGGATGGGCCAAAGGAGATACGCCAGACTTTCTGAGCAAGAACCCTGGTGGTCGGTCGGCCGCCCTGATCTGCTTCGCTCTTGGTGCCCTCTTCACCCCGGATAAATGCGGTTATATACTGTACGAAGTCTCCAGCAAGATTCTGCCAGAGAGCGAGCAGACTTCCGGCATCACGCAGCTCGGTGCTGTTTGCACATGCGTCCACGACAAGCTGGGGTGCCTCGGGTTCGGAAACTACCTCGCCGAACACGTCACAAGGCTGCGCCAGTGCTACTTCGAAGCTGGCCTCGTCTGCCCCGACGATCTCGCAGACACGCCAACCGAAGACGACGTCCAGGCGTTCCTCGTCTGCCTGCGGGACGCCCTGCAGGACGAGACGGTCATGCTGCGATACAGCGGGACAAGGTGCGCGGCGGTCTGGATGACCATCGTTCTGCTCCTCTGCCCCGAGGATGTGCGCGTTGAAGTCAACCAGCAGGTCATCCACGCCGGGAGCCGTGACACGGTCATGTTGGCCGTCGAACCGGCGGTGCCCCGGTCCTCGTTCCACATCGAGAACCGACTGAGGAAGGGTTCCGCAGACTTCCAGGACAGCCACATCATGGCGGCCGGGTCACGTCACAGGGACTTGAACTCGAATCTGAGCTTCAAGTGGGGAGGCATGTTGGCGAGCCAGCTTCACATCGCCCTTGCCAGCTTTGACATATCGGTGCAGTCGTGTGCCCGAATCCAGCAATGCATCACGAACGCCGTCGCTTCGTTTGCGTTCAACTCGACCTTCCAAAGAAATTTAAAAGGACCGTATCAATTCCCGGCGAGCGGCATCAAGACTCTTCTGGGGCCGACGTATGTGCAACGAGTACGACAGACCCTTGAGCAAGTGCTCCAGAAACCCTCGGACAAGATAAAGTCGATTGATGAGGAGTCTGAGGCACTGCGGGACGTGGCTGATAGCTGCGTGCCTTTATCAACATGCCACTGCAAAACCAATCCGGTGTTTGATCCGCGATCCAATGTCGATTCGTCTCCCAATCCAGAAACGGGTCGTGGGAAGCTGGCGACGTGCCCTGTCCGCAGGCTGCGGGCCGTCGTTCAGAGGGTTGTCGAAGTTGCCGCTTGCTGCCTCTTCATCCACGCCGATCCCGACGCCACGCTGCGGTCCCAGATGGACGGCTTCGGCAAACGACACTCGGTCCATATCATACGCATATGGCCAGAGGACCCGCCGATAATAGATCCGAGTGGACGCAGTGTTACCTGCAAGAGATCTTTTGGATTTACCCCTGCTTTGCTGCACAGGGGCATCTTGGACATGGTGAACGAATGGAGCAGGCGTCCCTACTCCTCTGGACAAGTATGGGCTGAAGATGTGAGAGTCTGCTCCAGCTCTCACGGGTCGACGGTGTTCCCCACCACACTGGAGGCGCCATCGATCACAAACCCGTGGAGCGTGCGGTACAGACTAGTCCCCGGCAGCCTGCATCACAAGTCTGATCGGTACACTCACATAGTGAGTCTGCCTTCGTCCCGGCCGGTTGATCCGACTCAGACAGGCTCACCCCCGGCTCCGCCGCCGACGATCTCCCCCTCGAGACTAGGAGAACACGACTCTTTAGTGATGACGCTGCGCCCGGTGTTCGGGAGCGAGTCAAGGTCTCTGTGCCTCCGCACTATCATCCGCCAGGGCACGCACTCGGTCGAGGCAGACTTTCAAAGCATCCACGGCGGCCTCATATCCCTGGAGCGGGCCGATTCGTGCAGTCACAGCGTCCAAGAGCCGTTTGACAACGCGGCGGGCGACGTGTGGCTGACCTCAGTCCACGAGTCGTCTAGGGATCTCAGTTTTCACGAGCCGAGGCCTTCCTCCGACAAGAAGATCTGGTTGGTTATGACGCATGGCAACGCGGAGGCGCAGTTTCTGAGCTGCAACTCCAAACAGAGGCAGTTGTTCCAGGGCGACTGTTGCATCGGCTGCGCGGTCGCGCAGGCCAGAGATGGACGGTTTAATACGATTATTGGGGGGTCGACGAGTAGTTACTTTGTACATAGCGGTAGTTGTCCCTGACTTGTGATATAGTTCATTTAGAAACTATTTCCAGGAGTTCCCGTTTTGGATTGCTGTCGTTGACACAAACGAAATGAGCGAGGCACAACGAATGGAGAATGAAGCCAGAAGAGCCGGATATAAACGTAAATTTATCAGTTGTTATACCCAGTACAAGTACCTAGACAGACATGAATCAACTACCTACGTGGCATAGGCAGCAGACTCAACACATTCTTAGCGACGCCTTCACAGATAGGGGCGCACAATTATTGGCGGTTGCATACATCATGTGAATGTTGTTGTAGTTGAACTATCTATTGAAGCATCATATCCATCCCCCATCAGCGTAATTATCATACATGACCTAAGCACATGTCGTCTTCCCTCGTACATGCTCGTCCATCGTCGACCATCTATATATGAATATGTGTGCGTCGTTTGTTTCGAATGCAGCTTTGCTTGCTGGCCCCTTTCAAAGGTAAAAAAAGAGATTAACGCCGAAAACTCATGCAAAAAACCACCCCCCTACATCCGGTAGTACTCGGGCAGGCCGTCAAAGGACGGGATGGTGCCGGAGCAGTCAAAGTCCCGGTCGTACGCCTTGGCGGGCAGGATGCCGGCCTCGAGGCCCTTCTTGTAGCTCCACAGCGGCGCGCTCTCCGTGTCCCAGGTCCAGTACCACCAGCCCCAGCCCTTCTCGAACGAGTGCATCTGGGCCTCGGCGAACATCTGCAGGAACTTCTTGTAGTCGCTGTTGAAGTTGCGGGCGTCGCCGTTGGCGGCGGCGCAGTCGCAGCGGGAGTCCTGCGTCGGGCAGCGCGGGGTGAGCACCGACGTCGACGCGTTGCCCGTGTCGTAGGTGCCCGTCCACCGGTTGCCCCAGCCGACGTTGGTGAGGTGCTGCGCGCAGTCCGTGTCGGCCTGGGACCACTCGGCGAAGAGCGTCGGGCCGTAGCCGGTCGAGGTGTCCATGGACTCGAGCGTCTGCTTCGTCCAGCCGTCGCAGGCGTACTCGACCTTCTTCTTGTGCGTGTAGACGATCTGGTCCGTGTTGAAGATGACGTACTGGTGCACGTCGAGCGCCAGGTCGCTGTAGCCCGTCAGCCGGCCCTGCCAGTTGTGCAGGCCCATGAAGCCGTCGCCGAAGACGACGACGGCGCGGATGCCGTTGCCCTTGACCAGCTTGTACGCCTGCTCCGTCCAGGACACCACGTCCGGGATGCTGAGCTCCGTCATCTTGGGCTCGTTGACGAGCCCGTAGAAGGAGATGATGTTCTTGTACCGGTCCTGCGCGAAGAACTTGGACAGCCGGTCGTGCATGTCGAGGCTGCGCTGGGCGTTGGTCGCGCCGTCGCTGCCGCCGAGCCAGTTGATGGCGCCCTGGCGGCCCGAGTGGTTCCAGCCGTTCTGGCTGCCGGGGATGCCGTGGACGTCGAGGTTGACGCGGAGGCCGTACTTGCGCGCCCACTCGATGCCGCGGAGGAGGTACCTCCACGAGGTGCGGAAGACGTACGGGTCGCCGTCGTACACCTCGACGGCCCAGTAGTTGAAGGGGATGCGGACGTGGTCGAGGCCGGCGGCGGCGATCTCCTTGAACGTCTGCTCCGTCACGAAGGTCTTGTAGTGGTTCTCGAGGACCTCGGCCGACTTCCTGGGCCCCAGGTGCTTGCAGAGCGTGTACTCGTCGATGATGCCCAGGCGGGAGTCGTAGTCGAAGAGCGAGGGCGTGATGAAGGGCTCGAGGTTCAGCCAGCCGCCGACGTTGACGCCGCGCGCGGGGCGGGACCCGTACGAGCCCCAGTCGTCGCTGAGCTTCGGCACCTTGTCGTTGGCGCGCTTCGAGTCGTCCCAGTCGGTGTAGAGGCCCATGACCGGCAGGTCGCCGACCATCTCGTCCGTGAAGGTGACGTTGAAGTCGGTCGTGTCGGCCCACGACCACGGGTCGAGGTAGGTGCCGCGCCACTTCATCGGGATGCTGTTCTTGTCGCTGTCGTTCAGGTCCACCGTCTTCGTCTCGCTCTTGTTCGAGTTGTTCTTGCTGACCACCACGGCGACGACGATGATGATGATCAGGAGCACCAGGCAGATTCCGAGGCATATCCCTGCTTTGGTCAGTTGTCCGTCCGTGTCTTTCGTCGTTCGCAAAACCACCTACAGAGCTTCTTGCGCTTCTTGAGCGGCCTCGGGGGCTCGTCCACCAGGTACTCCTTTTCGATGCTGTTGTTGTCCGAGCTGCTCCATCCGCCGCCTCTCAAGCCGCCGCCCCTCATGCCGCGCGACCGGCCTTCCTCCATGATTGCGCCGCTGACGACTCGCTTCTTCTTATTCTTGTGCTCCCTCCGCGGTTTCTCGTATGGGAGGTCTTGGTATTCCTCGCGGTGCACCCGTTTTGGCCTTTCCCTCGGCGAATCTCTGTACTCTTCGCGGCGCGCCCTCCTCTCCCGCCTCTCCCTCCTCATTCTTTCCCTCTCTTCATCTCTCGGCCTGTCCGCATCGGATTCTCTCCTTCTGTGGCGTCTCGTGTTGTGCTCGTTCAGCTGTGCCAGGGCGTCGACCGAAAGGCCCTGAGAGCTCCGCTCTGCCCTGCTCTCCCCCGAGTCCGTCGGCGGCCGTCTCGATCGCTGGTCCTGCGACCGTCTCTTCTTGTGTTGATGCTTCCTGCCCGATGACTCCCGCGGTCGGTGCGACGAGTGCCTCGAGGACTCACCGGGCGCCATTTTTTCAGATGGAATGCCGTCTGGAAAGTGCTGGCAATCCGATGCGCTGGAATGTTGTTGACTTGGAGCCCATTCCAAGAAGTCGTGCGGGTAGGTAGATACGTGATGCGTTACGTGTTAGTGCCAAGGTACCAAGATCGTATCCAACGTCCTCTGCCTTGTTTTCGGAGGCGCTTTCGGCGCCAGAGTGCGACTCGGCTGTTGGCAGGGCAACAATCGATCGGATCCACCCTTATCAGGGCGTTAAGTGGCAGCAGGGGTGTGCCGCTGCCCAGGCCGCTGCGACCCCGCGAAACGCCGTCGCAAGCCGAACTTACATCACCCCCGGACGCCGCATCCCTCGGTTCAGGACGACGTCCTTCGCACTGAGCCGGGACGCCTCAATTCTCCTCTTCTCTAGAATCTGCCACACGGGGAATTGGCGTTCGTCGAAGCTCGTTGAACAATTGCAAGAAATTCACAATGAGATCGGTCTCGATACGTCCATTACGGCGAGCGCTGGCGCCGTCCGTCTCGACCCAGCTCCCCCTTGCCGTCTCGCGGCTCTACTCGACGCACCCGCCCAATGCGAAGCTCAACATCCCAATTGACTACTCGACGACTTCTCTCCTCGCCCACTCGTCACAAGCGGCACTCAGCACGTCAGAGCTCCCGGCCGACGTCCGCAATGGCACGACCAAGAAGATGAACCTCTTCCAGGCGATCAACGACGCCCTGTCGATCGCGCTGGCCGAGGACGACTCGGTCATGGTGTTCGGCGAGGACGTCGCGTTCGGCGGCGTCTTCCGGTGCACGATGAAGCTGGCCGAGACGTACGGGTCCGACCGCATCTTCAACACGCCGCTGACGGAGCAGGGCATCATGGGCTTCGCCATCGGCGTCGCCGCCGAGGGCATGCGGCCCGTCGCGGAGATCCAGTTCGCCGACTACGTCTACCCGGCCTTCGACCAGCTCGTCAACGAGGCGGCCAAGTACCGGTACAGGGACGGGGCCTGCGGACGCAGCGTCGGCGGTCTGACGGTGCGCATGCCCTGCGGCGGCGTCGGCCACGGCGCCCTCTACCACTCCCAGTCCCCCGAGAGCCTGTTCACGCATATCCCCGGCCTGCGGGTCATCATGCCCAGGTCGCCTCTGCAGGCCAAGGGCCTGCTGCTGTCGGCGATCCGCAGTAACGACCCGTGCATCTTCATGGAGCCCAAGATCCTGTATCGGGCGGCCGTCGAGCAGGTGCCGGCCGGCGCGTACACGCTGCCGCTCTCCAAGGCGGAGGTCCTCAAGGAGGGCAAGGACGTGACCATCGTGTCGTACGGCCAGCCGCTCTACACGTGCATGTCGGCGATCCAAAAGGCGGAGGAGGAGCTGGGCGTCTCGGTGGAGCTCATCGACCTCCGGACGCTCTACCCGTGGGACAAGGAGTGCGTCCTCGAGAGCGTCCGCAAGACGGGCCACTGCATCGTGGTGCACGAGGCGATGGTCAACGCCGGCATTGGCGCCGAGGTCGCGGCCGCCATCCAGGAGGACCACGACACGTTCCTGAGGCTGGAGGCGCCGGTCGCGAGAGTGGCGGGATGGAGCATCCACACGCCGTTGCTCTACGAGAAGTTCAACATTCCAGACGTTGCGAGTAAGTCTCGCCCCTTGGCCCAATCCATCCACACAACGCTGACCAGCTGTAGGGGTTTACGACAACATCAAGCGGGTGCTGGACTACTAATCTGGGCTGGTGAGAGGCGGAGGGCGAAAAGAGCGGGCGCAAAATTCATGTACATACCCAAATGGCATATCGATGATCTTGAAATGCATGCAGATTTGGATGTTGCACAGCGGAGAGTTGATAACGGTGTGGTGCTTGCTCGGGTCTCGTGTGATGCGACGGTACCCAGCGTATCCACTTCTTTCCGCCGTTGTGGAGGTCCCGCGCTAACAATTACTGCCCCTTTCCTGGCCAATCCGTCCTCCCCTGTCCGGCCTCAACTGCCCCGCATTACGTTTCAACGTCGGGAGTCGCTGGACGTCGCAGCCGCATCATCACCGCCCCGACGCGACACTGCGAATCCGAACGTAGCTTGCGCAGACTCCATTTCACACAATGTCCCAGATTGATACCGTTTCCTCCTTCGTGGAGGGAGCTCCCCCCGGCGAGGTGCGTTCCGACCCTTGACACTCCGCATGACGCCATGCTAAAGCTGACCTGATTGAAGCTCGCCGATGTCATCGCAGGTAACCACGCTCCTCGAGCCGATGCCGCAGCTCCCGACGACGACCGCTAACAACGAACCAAAATCAAAGACATCAAGTCCCTCACCGTGTCCGACCCCGACATCGTCTCGAGCCTCGAGCCCGCGTTCGAGAAGTACAACGAGGAGCAGTTCATCACGGTGAAGCTGCCGGGCGGCAGCCAGCAGGTCGGTTGCAAACGGAGCTAATGGAAGCCGACGGAACCGGGAAGCTAAACGGGGAAGCCATCGCAGGTCATCATCAGCTCGCACAACTCCCTCGGCGACGGCCAGTACTTTGACGTCGAGAGCTCCACGAGCTTCACCTTCGACCACACCACGCAGAAGGCCAGCAACGCGCAGAGCTACGTGCTGGAGAGCGCGAACGCGGACCTGATGTAGGCTTCCCTGGATACGGCCGGAAATTGGGTATCACGCTGACCGTGTCCGCAGCAAGTCTACGCTGAAGGGCCTCGGCCCCTACGTCAAGGAGCACTTCCCCAATGCCGCGTACGGCGTCTACCCGATCGAGAACGACTCCAAGGTCGCCGTCATCATCGTGTCGAACAAGTACTCTCCCAACAACTTCTGGTAAGCAGCTCGCCTCGACCACACAAACGAGGCTTCTCTGACGTCTCCCCAGGAACGGCCGCTGGCGCTCCCTCTACATCTTCGACCCCTCGTCCGAGAGCCTCGAGGGCTCCGTCAAGGTCGACGTGCACTACTACGAGGACGGCAACGTCCGCCTGCTCACCAGCCGCCCCACGCAGTCCTCGGTCTCGGCCACCGGCGCCGGCATCGTCCGGGAGATCTCGACCTCGGAGAAGAAGTACCAGGAGGAGCTGAACAGGGGATTCACGAGCCTGAGCGAGGGTGCGTTCAAGGGCCTGAGGCGACAGCTGCCCGTGACGAGGCAGAAGATCGAGTGGGACAAGATCACCAGCTACCGCGTCGGAAAGGTCCTGGGATCATAGGCGAAATCGACGCAGGCGTTGTGTTTGTGTGTTCTGGTACTCCGTAGAGCTCGTAGCATTTAGAGCGGTGCCCTTCCCTGCATTTCATTCTAAAAAAGGCTGGTTTACGCTTGAGCTACGTTTCTTGGTGGAGGGGTCGGCGAGTTTGCACCCGGTAATCCAAGCCGTGCTCCGGTCGGGAGCGGGCCCCCGATACAAGGGAGAAGCCGTGCGGTGAAATGCAGCAAAAGCATATAGCGGCGGGAATTTCCCGTTCAGGGAATATATCGCGAAGCCTTGCCCGGTCATAAATGCCTAGGCCGATGTCACAGATGGGCGGCAGATTTACCCCGCGCGTTCCCCGCCTTTTGTAGGTGTAAATGGAGCTGAAATTACAGCTCTCGGTGCCAGCGCGGAGTGCCTCGGCATCATCCCGGAATCCCAGGTGAACGAGCCGGGAGGTGTGACTGTCACGCGGCTGGCTGGCTTCGACAGCTTTCTGGAAGTTGGGGAAAGGGGCTGGCCGATCTTTATGTAAAGCTGTGCCGAAGGTGTAATGTGAAATTTGTGCGTGTGTCTCTCGACCGGGCTTTCGCAGGCAGACGTCCTACCGCCGCCCCGAGCCTGGGGTTCACCGCGTGCTCCGTGGGAACTTCGGACTCTTTACCGTCGGCCGAGAGTCCGCAAGCGCCATTTACGCCCCCGGGACGCCGCGGGACCGGCGAGATAAGGGAGCGAGCCGACGTAGTGATATGCTGTAATGAGTGGGCGGCAAGAGTGGGTGGACAAGAGTGGGTGGAGAGAGCACATCTCGGCATCCATCACCTCAGGCGGGACCGGTCTGCTGTGGCGTTGCATTCGGACGGGTTCTTTTATCGCAAGCGATTGGCGATGGGCAAGGATACGAACACGAAAGGGAAGACCGGAGCCGCGACGGCAGGCCGCGCTGGATGTGGCTGACGGTGGAAAACATGGTCGATTGCTGTCTCTTTTGCTGTGGAAAGAGAGCAAGGTCGTCGTGGATCCTCCCCCCCCCCCCCCATCTACGGGCGCTGGCGGGCACCGACAGGATTCCGGGGGGTTCGAAACGAGCTAACTCGTCCTTCGCCCGCCGGCACCTTTCTTGTTAGGCAGAGAGTACCGGTAGCTTCCCGCCGGGCAGATGCCCAATTCCGCGATTCCGGTCCTGAGCTTGCAGCGACTGCCCTGACTCGAGGACGGCCTGTCGAGCCTCAATGGGTGGGGGAGAGACGTGGCCTCGTTTGCCTTGCCTAGGTATCCAGTAACCAAGGCATGAGGTTAAACGTAGGGCGGTCTGAAGCTTTTGGCGGGCTGCTACAGGTGGTCGTCAAGTCGGTCTTCTAGGCCTTGGAAGCCGTCGGTTTGAAGCGAGAACAACAGCCGAATGCGATGCCGAGTCCCTCTTGGAGTCTTGTCTCCAGTAGGGGCCCAGCTTCTCAACTCAGCTAGGTACCTAATACCTCGGAGCCTAGGCAGTAACCTACTCGAGTCTCTCAGTCCGAGTCGGCGGGAGTCTCCAGTATCGGGTCTTTGTTCCTCTGCACTAAGAAACGGCACCCCAATGAACCCCAAAACCCTGAACTAAAGCCCACCCAGCCGGCGAATCACAGCAGCTGTGCACTAATTTCCATGTCCCTGATTGGCCCAAATCTCTCCCCCTGAGCGGACCATTGTGTCCACTGTCCAAGCAGAAGCTCCCATCAGCTGTCAGCGCCCGTCGTCTCCCCCCCAATTTTACCTTGCTGGATCTGCGATACCTAGTGAACGGGCTCAACAACATCCGAGGGACTCTCTCCTGGCCTGATTAATCTTGTGCAACTCCTACCACCAAATCTCGCCAAAAAGTCTGTTTTCCCTGTGAGTCTGATTTCTGCACCTCCCTCCCGCACCCATTCACGATCCCTTGTGTCGACAAGAGACCATTCGCAAAACACCGTTGCTGACCCTCCCCCAACAATCCAGCAAAAAAAGGAGCCACGTTTACCACCACCGAACCCCCCGGTCTAAACCTTTTTTTCCTCTACGAAATCAGTCACAATGGGCGTCGAACTCACCTACCAGGATGTTGCCGAGCACAACACCAAGAAGGACATCTACATGGTTGTCCACGACAAGATCTACGATGTCACCAAGTTCGTCGATGAGCACCCGTAAGTCGGCACCCCCTACTGCGCTCCGCCGGACTTTCCCACCCCCTTTGCGCATTCCTGCGCCGGCCTCCATCGCTCGTCCCAACTAACTTTTTCTGTTCTTCCAGTGGTGGCGAGGAGGTCCTTCTCGACGTCGGCGGTCAGGATGCCACCGAGGCGTTCGAGGATGTCGGCCACAGCGACGAGGCCCGCGAGACCCTGGACCAGCTGTACATTGGCGAGCTGAAGCGCCAGGTGAGTTGCCTAATCCACCGCCCCTCGAGGTGTCCCTGCCCGTGCTGACCGCTCTCTCCCTTCTCCAGCCCGGCGACCCTTCCCCCAAGAAGCAGACCGCCGCTGCCACCTCGTCCGGCAGCACCGAGAGCCCCGGCTTCGGCATCGGCCTGTATGCCGTCCTCCTCGTCGGCGGTGTCCTCGCCTACGTCGCCTATCAGTACCAGCAGCAGCAGCAGCAGGCCTCCGCATAAGTGCCTGCGACGGCACTTGGACCTTGTCTTGATTTGCAGCGAGCGCGAGCCGGGGAGAGGAGGCAGCCATCGCCGCGGACGCTGCTGGGGGTTGAAAGCGAGCCCGCGCCGCCCGAAACGGGCCGGTCGTTGTCTTTTTTTGCGACGGGGCAATTGTGATTGAAATATCGCGGGGCTCTCGGCCTCTGCACGACGAGCGCTCTGGCGGGAAGCATGATGATGATTTAGGGGTTAGGCGGTCGAGAGGAGTTCTTTCGATGTCGTTTCGGCGGCGGGGATCGGGCTGGTCGCGTATAGACCCAGCCGAATCTGCCGCATGAAGATATGCTTTTAATAGAGAACACGTTTGGTCACGGCCTACGCAATATTCATGGGATTGTCTTGGATGTAGACGGCAGCGGTTCTCTACGCTATTTGTGCACAACTGTCACTGGCGATGATCGCAGCAAGCCGATTGTTCTGGGTTTCAAACGAACCGGCGATTCTCCGCCCCTAGTTATGGATATCGCGTAAAGAAAGAGAAATACCTGGATTTGAGGCCTGGAGGCGCACACTACCTTGACCTCTCACCCCCTTCCCGAGATCTGATCTCTTGCTGCGGCATCACATCCGCCTCCCGTGTTCAACTCCCGCTCTTGCGTCAACACCACTTACCCTGTAAGTGGTCAGTGCGTGGAAACCAGCTTCAAGTACCTAGGTAACCAGGACCCACCGCCGGTCGGAAATTTCCATCAAGCCCGGGCGGTTCCATGTGACTAAGCCTCATCAGCCCCTTGGTGCGCCACAACATCGAACGTCCTGGTCCCCATGGAATCCACCCGTGGACTGAACCAGCAGCCTCCTACCCTCGAACCGACAAAGCGACTTCGCTCCGTCAACCTCGTCGCATCTCTATTGTCCAACGGTTGATCGCAGCACCCACCGAAAGCGCCCAGGAAAATTATCGCAACGCCACGGGAAAGAGAGGGAAACCCTTGACCAAGGACGACGCATCGAGCCGAGCGACCGCGAGCAGCGACCGAGGACGAGGCAGGCAGCCGTGGCCGAAGAGGTGACGGCGCAGGAAGGTCGCTCATCACCCTGCCGCTTGGGAGACTGAGTCTGAGGCGATAAAGTTGCGAGGTTCAAGCGCCACAGCGACTTCTGAACCTAACTTGCTGGGCTGGCGGAAAAAAGGTTTTGCTACGAGGCTGCCTAGGAGTCTTGAAAAAGATATATTGGACAGCCCCGAGGACGAAATTCTTGGGAAGCACTCGATTCAGCACACTTTACACACCCGATTGTCATCGTCGAGCATCAGGCCTTCTCTATTATATACAACAACCCATCTTTGGATAGCATCGCCCGCGAAGATGTCTTCCCTCCTCGAAAAGCAGAAGGCGGCTTTCAACAGCTCGCTCGCCTCAGCCGCCAGCAAGCTTACCGCCAAGAAGCCTACCCTCGCTCCGCCTTCGCCCTCTCCCTCGGTCGCCAGCGCGACATCCAAGAACGATGCCGCCACGGTGACGGGCAAGCGGAAGCGCGACCCCAATGCGATCGTCTACTCGCAACCGCAGAACACGAGCTTCGGACAGGAGGTCTTCACGCAGATGCAGTATGCCCTCGAGTGGCTGAAGGGAAAGGACGAACCTAAGACGGCCACCGAGATCTTCGACCATCTCGGCCAGACGCGCAGCACCGACAAGCACAAGCAGTCCCTCGTCGAGGCCATGCGCCGACACCCTCGCATCCAGTGGGTGCCCGACCCGAAGCTCTCGGAACAGACGTGGAAGACGGGCACGTACGTGCACCGCCCCATCATCCCCGGCGTCAAGGATAAGATCTCCCTCCTGCGACACCTCCAGAGCCGGAAGGACGCCGAGGGCACCTCCGTCAAGGACCTCAAGGACGGCTGGCCCGACTGCGATCAGGCCCTCATGGAGCTGGAGCGCGAGCACAAGATCCTCATCGTCAAGACCAAGAAGGAGCAGCACCCGCGCGCCATCTGGCTCGACGACGCGTCGCTCCACCACCACGTCGACGACGAGTTCAAGCGCATGTGGAACGCCGTCGAGGTGCCCAGCACGGACGACATCGTCAAGAAGCTCATCTCCGTCGGGCAGAAGCCCGCCAGTGCCGACCCCAGCACCATCAAGAAGGTCGACTCCAAAAAGCCGCAAAAGAAGCGCGCCGTCCGCCGCACCGGCAAGACGACCAACACCCACATGGAGCACCTGCTCAAGGACTACAGCCACCTCACCAAGCGATAGGGCACAAGGGAAAGATTGGCATCAGCAGCATGACCGGGTGCATTTTGGTTCATTTCGGGGCGTTTTAGAGGGACTGGGGCGGCAGATATGTTTGTTAGTGGGTGCCAAAAAATGGCAGGTTTCTATTTGAGGTTTTCCCGCTTTCCTCCTCCAGTCCTATAGACAGATTTCCAGACTGGCTTTGTCACGGCCGACAAAGGGACAGGGCGTTTATGATCATAAAATATTGGGCGCCGAAACCACAAAAACGAATAAAAGATGTGGAACATTTGAAACAACAAAAAGATTCTCATCATGTTGATGATGCTAGACTATGGTATCGTCTGTTTGCTGCGCTTCCGCAATGCCGCTGACTCATGAGAAAACAAACTCAAAAACACAAGAGAAGAAAACAAAAAAGACGCCGGCGTAACTCAGTCTTCGTCGGTGATCCTCTCAAACACCCTCAAGAACACGTCCGGCTCCTGGTTGCCCCCGACGCGCCACCGGCCCTGGACGGTGAACGTCGGCACGCCCGTGACGCCGGCCTTCTTGGCGCGGAGCACCTCGGCGTCGACGACCTCGCCGGCCCTCTCGCTGTCGAGCACGGCCTCGACGTCGCGGGGGCCGAGGCCGAAGCTGGCGGCGGCGGTGGTGCCCGGCGGCCCCGTCCCCATGCCGAGCCCGGCCTCGGCCGCCGCCGCGAGAAGGAACCGGCGGTCCGTGACGTCGGCGCCCTCCTCGAAGTGGCCCCGGAACAGGGCGTCGAGCAGGCGGTCCTGGACCCGCGGGCCGCCGCGGGCGAGCGCGAGGGCGAGGAGCTTGTGCGCCTGGCGCGTGTTGCCCGTGTTGCCCGCCAGGTCGAGCGCGATGCCCGCGCGGGCGCAGGTCTGCGTCACGCGGACCAGGTTGGACTCGGGGTCGACGCCGGCGGCGGAGAAGCGCCTCACGTAGATGGAGCGCTTGTCGTAGCCTAGGCGTGAACGTCAAGTGTCAGTTGATGAGGGAGGAGATCATAGAGAGAAGGGGATGTGGGGGGGAGGGAGGGAAGGTGGGAAAGACCGAAAAGCCGTACCGGAGTTCTTCATCGCCGGGGCCAGGTAGAACGGCTTCCAGGACACCTCGAACTCGGCCGTCGGGTCCAGGACGCGGTACTGCTCGATGGCGCGGTCGAGGTTCTTCTTGCCGACGTAGCACCACGGGCAGAGCAGGTCGGTGACGGCCTCGATCTTGATGACGGCCATTTGTTTCTCTTTTCTCTTTTCTCTCTCTTTTTTTTTTTCTCTTCTTCCACGATTCAATTCGAACGTACAGAGCTGTTTTCAGATTTAGTTTTCATTCACATACAGTAAGGGAGGGGGCCAAAAAAAAAATGGCGGAAAACCACGAGTGAGCAGAAATTCCTACCTAGTTGTTAGTCTGGCTTACATCGATGGGGGACAGGGGGGGGGTCCGGTCGTAGGGCGTGGTGGAGTGTGGAGGAGGATGTGCCTCGGCTCGCGATGGCGTCGTCCGTCGGCCAGAACCTTTAGTAGTGCACGGGGAAACGAAGAAGAAGAAGAGGGCGGCCTCTCACATTTTAATACACAGAGGGCGCCACTCCCCTTGGTATTTTCGAATGCACCGGTTTGCGCCTTAGAAGAAGGAGAAGAGAGACACTCCTGAATAGTAATCAGGAGTAATCCGTGTGTATGCGTCTCAAATAATAATCAATCCCCATCGTGACCAAACAGAGACCCTCCCCCCCCCAGATCATCCCTCCGGCTGGTCTAGGGCGAAATAAGGAGAGAGTAGGGCGCGCGCGGGGGGCGCAGAACCGGGAAAAACGACATTGCACGCCGAGTGGGATGATGGGCCTCTCGCAGGAAGAATCAGTAATCATTCATTTCTTTCCCTTTAGTCCCTTCGCCATTCAGCATATGGAGTTTTATTCATTTTATTCTATGCGAGGCGCTCGTATGCACTTCCGAACCCGTGTGTGTACCTCTCTGTCACAGATGATCCAAAAGAAGCGCAACGAGCATAGGTAGTATGTAGAATAGCCATGAAATCACCCGCCTTCCAAGTTCACTCATCCGAAGTCGAAGCGCCTCGGCTTCGCATTCGTCCATTTTTTTTCTCCATACGAGAAACCCGCGGGGCTCGCGACCAGGTAAAACAGCAGCCCGCAAGTTGACTAAACAAAAAAATTGACAGCAACAAAAAACAGAAACCAGCCCAATCGACATGACACCGAGCCAGCCGGGTGATCCAGCCGTAGAGAAATCCCTGCAGGCTCGATTTTCTGATTTCATCATCACGCCGATCCGTTGCTGCACCGTTCGTAATGTGTAATACCACACAGCCGCGCGCTGGCACCCGCCACTTTCACCCTCTCCAAGCGCCACCGACAAACGCCCCGCTTGGAAGTCGGTGTCTAGACCTGCCTCTTCTTGAAAGCCTTACACTAGTTCTCTCAAACAAGACATGCTCGCCTAGCTAGGAAATCCCACTAATGTCAAGGCCATGTGATCCTGACAGATGCTGCGCTGAAAAGGGCACGGATGGTGTCTCGCAGGCGCTTCGTTCCAATCGCGGCGGGTCGCAGTCGTGTGCTACCCCGGCCCGACGTTACGCGGCATGCGCCTCGCTACACACTGACCATCGTGAGGTCGGTCCTCAAGCTTCCCTGGCCTGCGAACCCCACAGGAGCAAACATGAGAGAAGAAGCTACGCGCATTCATTGTCTAGTACAATACATATTCGAATACAAATACCCGCAACAACCAAAGTCCATTTCCTTTATCGCGGGTCCTCGCCAGTCCACGGGCATTTGGCCCAAGAGCCACTGGTTTCCTGTCTGGAAACTCCTCCCAACCCTAGCCTCCAGCCATAGTCCATGCAGGCCCAGTCATCATAAAGTGTGCTTCCCGCCCGTCTATCAGAACAAAAGAAAAAGGCGTCTGTAAACCGAACCAGAAGGCTGCTCGACCCGATGGTATCTTCCAGACACGTTCCCGAGCAGCCCACAGTATTAAAGTTGTATGTATTTACCGTCCACCCGACCTTGCCATGCACAAAAACTTTTCGTTACAGAGAAACGGAACAAGCACACCCAGCAAGCAATCCTGAGCCGCCGGCCGCCTCTCTCGGAACGAATCCGCAACGCGGTCAAAATACGAGGAAAGGTACCGAAAGCAGAACGTCAGGGATAAGTCTCGTCGCCCGAAGCCTCCTAGTGAGCGCCTGCCCACAGTTCGCTCTGACGCCCCTTAAGGTCGTAGGCTGCGGGGGGCTCCGTGCTTTGGGGTCGACGGACCTGTCCAGCGTTTTGGTAGAACATTTGGCCGCCGAGAGAAGGGGCCGAAGGGTACGAGTCGGGATCAGGGTACGTGTAACCGTTGCCGCCGTTGTTGCTATGCGGAGGCGACGGCACGTGAGAGGGCGACTGCCAACCGACGCTTCCCATGTGGGGACTGCCACCGGCACTGCCCGGCCCAGAGTGCTGCTCCACGCTAGGCTCCAGGGTCGGAGGGGGGCCGTATCCGGTGGGGTGCGAGGTCGGCCGCATGCCGTTGTTGTAGCCGGCCGAGGACGTCGAGCCGGGACTTCCGACGCCCATGTCACGCTGCAGGTGGACGGGGAGCGAGCTGTTGCCCATGTACTGGAAATCGGTGGCGGCGCGGTGCATGCTGTCCGCGGTAGGGGACATGGAGAGCGTACGCTGTGCGGGCGAGGGCGTCGTGAGGGGCGAGCCGCGGTTGGACAAGCCGTCGCCGTCAGAACGGGTCGTGTTGGGCTTGGCAGCGGCTCCGCGCGCGGCGAGAGCAGCGGCGGTAGCGGCAGCAGCCTCCTCCACAGTTCCAGTGTGATGGTTTTGGTGTCTCGTGAGAGTCGTACGACGGGTGAAGGTCTTTTGGCAGTCGGCATACGGGCACTTGTACGGTCTCTTACCCGAATGGATGCGACGATGCCGAGCCAGAGAGCTGCTGTCGCTGAACGGCTAGATCGAACGTGTTAGCTTTCGAACTTGACACAGTACGCCCCCAATGACCTGGAACATACCTTGCCGCAACGCTCACACATGTGAGGCTTCTCGCCGGTGTGGACTCTCTGGTGGACGGTCAAGGCCGATCGCTGGATGAACTGCTTGCCGCAGTTGGGGAAGTCGCAGACGTGCGGGCGGATTCCGCTGTGAATGCGTTCTATCTCACGTCAGTAATTGTTCCTTCCAAAAGCATGACAGGCAACGTACCGTGACGAGCCAAGTCACTGCGGCGGGCGAAGCCCTTGCCGCAGGTGCTGCACGGGTAAGCCTTCGGAGGCTGTTGAGGCATCTGCTGCTCGGGAGCCTTGTATTGGGCCATGCCGTGAGACATATCTTGGGGCATGCCGGGCAAAATCGGGGCCATGTGATTGACATTCATCTGCATGGGCATGGGAGCGCCCACCATGGCGGTCGGGGAAGGGTACGATCGCGGGACGCCTTCCATGGCGTGACGGGAGTATTGGGAGTGTTCGGATCCGTGGGGAGAACCGGCACGGTCCATTGATGGCTCGGGCATGTTTCTCGCAGTGAGCTGAGTGAGGGGAGGCATCTGACGATCGGGTGTCGTGCCAGTGGGGATGTGAGCGTGTTGTTGCATAGCAGCGCCTCTTTGATTCATCAGGTTGCCAATGTCCATTACTTCGCCCGGAATCGGCGACCTCATGTTACGATGAAGATCGCTGGCGGTTGTCTGGGCCCCTGCTGCGTGGACGGCCAGCTCGCAGGTGGTCTTTCGGACGGTTTTTCTGCCTCAGACGAAGGTGACTTTGGGTTTGGAAAAGCTGCGTGTTCTTGGGAAAGTTAGTTATATGACCAACGGCGAGGGGCGAGATGCGTATAGGGAACGCGCCACCTGGACTGAAGGAGAGGGGGAAGCAAATCGCCACGAGCAGGGAGCGTTGTGGCTACGACTCCACAGGCAGGGTTGGGGAAGTCAAAACAATCGCGGGGGTAGCCCAGCACGCCCTCTGGCATGACTAGAGAAGCTGGGAGCACCTGGCGGCGGATCCGGGCTGAATCAGCTTGATGGGGGTTTTTCGCAGGCTTACCTTGCGCGGATGCTGAAAAGAATCCGGGACAGTCCGACACCAGATCACAGACCAGTATGTTGCTCGTCCTTGCCGCCTAAAATGACCGCCGGATTGAGGCCTCGATTTTGTCGGGTGATGGTGCCTAGAAGGCAGTTCGACCCCAGTGCGATTAAAGTTTTCGGTTGTTGGACGTCGTCCTATTACAACGTTCAGATACGTAGGTGTATTATTGACAACGATGTCGTCGTGTCGACGGGCGTCGTAGGCGGTATATAGGCGAGGTTTTTGTTGTTTGTGGCTGGCGCAGCCCACCACAGGAGGCTTTGATGGATCACCGTGGCTGCGACAGGTGCAGGACAGTCGGTCGTTCGATCGAAAAGACGAGTCGAAAGTCGGAGGCGGTGATGAAAAGGAGAGGAATTGACGAGACCGAAGGGCGGTCGTGTCAATATGACCTAGGAGACGCGCCTAATGTCAGTCGGTGTCAAAAAGAGGAAGCCAATAGTATGGACTAGAAGTCGTATGGGCTGGGTTGGGAATACCGAGCTAAAAAGTAGTTCAGAGTATCAGAGGGGGCGAAGGGAAGAAAAAAAAAACTGGCGCCTCCGAAGCCGAGGGCTATCCAGTGTCGAGGAAATGTTTGTCAAAGTTCGCGTATGGTGGTGAGGCCTCGGACGAGATGAGGTAACAGGGGCCAAGAAACCTTATGATCGGGCGTGCAGTTGGTCCGGCAGGGTTAGGGGGAAAAAAGTGGATGTGGAAGGCGCAAGGAAAGCAAAGGAAGGGAAAGAAAAAAAAAAAACACTCCCAAAAAAAACCTGAGGTGACTATACGCGACCCAGGCACTGGCACTGGACAGCCCCCCGGCGAGGATAACCGGGGCAGCCACAGGCCAACGCGGCAAGTGAGGTACGTACCGCGTGCACGCGGCAGGAACGCCAGCGGCAGCAACCAAACGGCGTGGACAAGCCAGGCAGGCAGGCGGGTGGACAGGCCAACGGGACGCCAACAAACAGGAAGGGGGTGGTGGGAGGGACCACAGATGGCCTCGGCTTCGACGTCGATCGAGGCCGGTGTTGGACGTTGATGCCGCTTGATATCGACGACGATGTCGATACCGACTTGCAGGCAAAAGGGGGAAGGGGAAGGGGAAGGCACGGAGAACAGCGAAGGACAAGAGGGCAGAAGGGTGGAATGGTAGAGGTAGGTGTGGTGACAATAATCGAGACAACTTACTGTATGGTATCCGTATGGGGCTTTGGGTATCTCGAATGTAGGAAGGATGACAATTCCTTTTCGGCCGCGAATGTGTCGACACGTCGATTGCAAGGAAAGGAAGGGGAAGAAAAAGAAAAAGCACGGTTGGCCAGGTTTTGTCGCTACTGCAGAGGGAGCGGCGAGATATGTAAGGTAAAAAGGCCCCTGGGGGTGCAGGGCAAGGGAAGGGAAGAGAGGAAAGGAAGAAGCTGTGACGCAGCGGAGCGCAGGGACGGACGGACGGGGCTCGGCAGGTATTATAAAAATGTCAAGCTCGGAGACGATCCCTTTAGTGAGACCGGGGTGGGCAGAGCAAGGGACAAGAAGTGAGGAGGGAAGGGAAGGGGGGAAAGGGCACAAGGGGAGGAGAGAAAGCCCAGGGGAGCGAGCAGAAGAGGTGTGTGTCTGTGTAGGAGTGTGTGGTGTGTGTGAGTGTGTGTGTTTTGACGGATCGATCAGGTTGTGGCCAGGTGGGAAGCGGGATGGGGACAAAAGAAATGGGTTTATTTTATGAATCGAATTAGTAGAGCAGAGCGAGCGAGCGAGGGAGGTTGTCGAGTAAGGTAAGGAAGGAAAAAAAGGACGTGAATAGTACCTGAGGTACAGTACCTTGACCAGGTACCTCACCACACGGCCTTCAAACACCAGATTCATTGCACGCGTCCGTCCATACGGATGGACGTGTGGTATTACCTGACGTGACGATAGCAGATGCCTTTTTTTATTTTTTTACATGCCTAGATGCCTTCCTTGCCTTGGTTGAGCTTCGAAATCAAGATCGATCCAGAGCGTCACGTCCATACATTCAATACCTGTCTATCAAAGTAGCACCATAGGTGTATCTAGCATCCATAACACAGCAACAACACGCACACCACCCATCTGTCGACTCACCCACCCATCCAGACCCGGAGTAGAAGCGAGAGAGAGAACGGGGGACAGAGTCGCGCTCCTACGCCCGCGCACCCTCCCCCCCAAGTCAGGTCAAGTCAGAAGCCCCAAGTGCGGAAGCTTGGTGAATTGAAACGAACGGTTTAGCTGGGACGCCGGGGGACCATTCACGCTGAGGCAGGAACGAACAGGGGGGCATCCGCAGGCGACGGGGGGTTGATGTGAGGTAAGGCAGGTGCGGGAGTAGGTACCATGCCCATGTCAATGTCTGGGTACACTAGGTATGCCCATGCCCATGCCCATGCCCATGCCCATGTACGGGGGGGTACGGGGTACGGAGGTACATGCCGAGAGGTGGTCCACCGTCCACGTCCTTGCGCGCAGCATCCATGATCTCCTTTCCTTTCCATCCACCCCACCCCTGCCTTCCTCGCCTTCCACGTCCTTTCCTCTTCCTTCTTTCGCTTCCCTCCCTCTTGACCCAAAACGTACATACGTGCCCAGGTGCCTAGGTAGCCCACCCACCATCCTAGGTACGCACCTGAGTTTGCACTGCAATCCCCACTTGACCCAGTGTAGTGCACCGGGCAGTGTGGCATGTCAGTGCAGTGTGTGTACTGGTTATACCTTTCCAGCGCTGCTCACACCGTACCCAGTGCGCAGAGTGCGTTTGGGTCCAGGTCTGTTGCTTGCGTTGCGTTGCGTTGCGTTGCCTGCGCTGCTCTGCTCGGAACATCCCTAATACCTTCCATGCTCTGTAGGTCCTCGCACCAGGGCGGGCCTGCTGCTGCCCTCCACACGAGTGTAGCATGCTAGGCCTGGAGTCAGTGACGATCGTCCCTATGCTGCCGCCGGTTAGGCCACCATCCACTACCCCCGAGACCATGGAACGGAATACAGTCAGGGGTTGGGACCACCCTGCGAGCTGCCTCCGTACTGAGAACTGATTCTCAGTAGGCGGGTTCTGCCATAACAGCCCATAGTACTACCTATGGTTTGTATGTTGCTGCCGGGAATGACTTCAATCGCGGGGACGCCACTGATCGATCTTGCTCATCTTGAGCCCTGCTGACCTTTCGTCCAACAACACAGCTCTGCATTCCCTAATCGCACAGAAGACACGGCCGACGACGCTCCACCTAACATCATGCATCCAACATCTGAGCGAGCCGGTTCCTTACTCAGGACCGAGACCTGACTGACAACGACGACAACGACCACGACTACAGCATCTCAGCAGCACCAGCAACTTGAGAGCCAACACGCCACGCCACGCCCCCTTACTGCGCGGCCTTGCTACACCGGGTCCTGCTAGACTTTCTGGCCCCTGCCTCTGGACAGGCTTAGGCATCGGAGCCCTGCGGTTGATGCTATTACTGGGTTTATGCCGTGTGCTGTTTGCCTGCGCAAAGCCAAATATGGTGGAACGCAAAAGAAAGACGGAGCCGAACTCAGAGACGGGCAGAGAGCTCGGGGAGATAGATGACTTGCAAGAGCCAGAGCCAGAGCCAGAGCCAGATTCAGACTCAGAGCCAGAGCCACAAGGCCGTCCATCCACCCACCCGCCACTTCATATGATCATATGGCCTGCCGGTGCCAAAATGAGCCGTTGAGAAAACAGACAAACAATATCGACCGATCTGCACGCCCTGCAGCATCAATCAGAAATAGGGGACCACCTGTCACCACTCCTAGTGTACAGCCCTTCACCGCACCGCTGCCCAGCGCTACTTTGGTGCCTAGGTACCTTGGGAGCCTGCCTGCTTAGGACAGTACGTGCGTACGCTAGGTACGTGCCTAAGTTCCTAGGTGTCCAAGTACCTAGGTAGGTACTACGGATACACTACAGCCCACACCGTCTCCGTCACCGCCTTCCTGCAGCCCCCGCTGCTGCTCATCATCATCATCATCACTGCACCTATCAGTATCGGCATCACAATCTTCCTCGAAACACTGCTCGCCTACTACCTACCTACCTACCTAGGCTTCTTCAGGCGGCGTCGCCGGCTATCCAAACGCAACTCGAGGCCTTCTGACTAGCTGCCAATTGCCTCGCTCGCTTGCACGCCTGCCACTGACAAGAAAGCCCCCGTCCCCCCCCGGTCACTATTTGGCTTTTCTGTCGTTTTGCCTCGTCATCATCAAACAATCGGGTTATTTCTGCCATCATCTCCACCTAAAGGTGGGCCGCTCGTCTTCCAGTCAGGTGCCAGAACGAGACACCAATTTACTTTTCGCATCTCCACAGACAAAACCTACGATAGGGCGGAGCAGGGGTCGCCGCTCGCATCTGTTTCCCATGCCACCAGGGACTGCCCGCTGCCCGATCCGCCCAAGTCTCGACGCCGAGCCCTTCACGAGCCTCAACCGGCCAGCGATGGTGGCCAGCCATCACACACGGAGCGCACGGAAACACCACGCAACACCCAGCACCCAGCACATAGCACCCAGCACTCACTTTGATCCAGCTTGCCAGCCACCCAGCGTCCCGTCGACACCGGCATCCAACCACCCTCTGGCCAACACGACGGCAGACCGCCCCTCCTCTTCTTGGGTCACCCATGGTGGCACGACCGCCCTCTGGCCTGAATTCCCGTGGAATGTGTCCGCCGGCATTCGTCAGGTACGCACCGGTGCCAACACCAACACCCAAACCACCTCCTCCGCCACTGTTCTTCAGATAAGGTAGACTTGGCGGTGCTCTGACCCTGTGCCAGACGAATGTTCCAAAGCTTCCATGTGGCCAGTCCCTTCCTCTGTTGGGCAATCGTCGTGGGAGCTTACCGAACACGCACCCCATCGTGGTGCCCGGGCTGAGCATGGTTGGTGGCCATTGATCTCGCGTTATCCCGAGTCCCCGATCGTCTAGCACCCTCTCTCTGCATCCTCCCGCTCATTACACGCGTCGACGTACTGCCCCTGTCTGGGACTCACATCAACTACAACCAGTCCAGAGGGGAGAACGCTCGCCTCTCATTACTGCTCATTTCCCGCCCACAAAGGCAGAACACGGCTGTCGAGACTAGCCGCCGCAGGGCCTGTTACTTTCCCGACGTTTGCGCCGGTTTCCTCTTGGCGGCCACTCCTAATGTGAAGAATAGAACATCACAGGCGCGTCATCAATGTCTATCGCCGCAATGTCACGCACAGCACGAGTTGCAGAGTGCCATCTATTAATGAACGCTCGGACGCCCTGAAATTGGCCGCGGCCCTTCGCAGCACGTATCCAAATCACGAAACAAAGTTGCGCTGGAGCTGTTTGAACGATCCATGCTCGACCTACGGATACCTTACCTCCTGCTTACCGCCAATTCGTACTATTCGGCTCTGTCACTGACGTCTAAAACCCGGCCTTCTCTTCGCTACGCTATTGCATGGCCAATCTCGATCCAAGGGTTGGCTACAAGTTGCAGGGGCGCCCTGCTGCCCCGCCGTACACTACGCTATGAAAGGGGCAATGTCGTGGAAGCACTCCATTCTTTCTGGAAGAAGGTGTGGCTTGCTTGCTTGCCCAAAGCCCAAGTAACAAACCTACGTGCAGGTACGACGCGCCATGACAAACTGAAGGACTCGACAACCAGTCAGGCCGTCAAGACTCAACAGCATGTGCCCTGGGCGTTTGAGAGGCCAGGATCCGTCGACGGCTCTTGGGATGAGACAGGCAGCCGTTGAACCGTTGTCCAGAGTCCCTCCGATTTGCAGCTGCAATCATGCGGCTTCTCATACTTCGGACAGTTTGGGGAGCACTGTGCGGCCTTGGCTCGGTACATTTGCGCAAGTACAGGCTCCCGTGGGTGGCCTCGAGTGCTCTGCAGGCTAGCGGGGTTTCTAATTCAAATGCTGAATGACGCGCCGGGCGTGCAGCCTCTTTCGCTGGGGAAACCTCCTCGACGACGGCCGGTCATCTGCAGCTGGGCCTGCTGGCCGGGGACGGAGACGGGGACGGAACCCACAGCAAACATACCATTGAAGTTCGAAATCGGCCCCCAGGGAGGGAGGCGGGCACAAGAGCCGAGCCCCTCGTCGGCGAGGATCAGCATCGCGGTGACGGATGGCCCTTGGCCTCTGGAGCCTGCCATCTTGAGGGCCGGCCGTTGCGCAGGGCACCTGAGCATCCGAGCCAGGTCGCCAGGGGGTGAGAAGACCAAAAAGGGGCGCCGCCGCCAAACATGTCTGACAAGAAGCCGCAGGGATGGAAGCACAAACCTGGCGGCGTGGGGAAGGACGATGGTCCATGCATGAAGGAAGGAGATTGGAGCTAGACTGATGGGGGAAAGTTTCCAGAAGGCTTCTAGAAGGGATTGACGGCGAGGAACTTGGGAAGCCCCCAGGGAATTACGAGTGCGTCAAAGGGACGCGCTGCGCCGCCATCTCGCAGCTTCATCTGCGACAAGGGTGGGACCCCGAGGTCAAACGGCCCCTGCCCGCCCTCTTTTCACAGTGCTTCCACTCCACTCCTTCTGGAATGCTTCGAGAAGGTTGGCCGAGCTCAGGGGCCCCCGGGTAATTGGCCGACCAAGCAAGATTACACGGACTTCTTGCTGCACACGGCATGCCCCAGGGCCCCAGAGCCTAGAGGAAGCAGAGGCAGGGCGCCTTGTGTCGTATCAGCCTTGGGCAGGATCATGCGGACGGACTAGACTGTAGACCCGTCGTCCACGGCACGGGAAAGCTGAGCTGAGCTGACCTCAGCTCAGCTCAACGGCTGGATGGTTGTCGACACTCGACAGAGATATCCCAACCGAGAAGAACATGCCTGGAAATCCCAAGGCTACTGCTCATCGCCCTGGCCTCACGTTCGAAGGCTCGCATGGCAGCATGAACCGGCATGACACATCACGAGAGCGAAGAACGCACTCGCAGGCCGGGGGACGAGTTCGACCGTCAAAGTCAAGGTAGTAACACAGAGTACCATACCTAGTAGGTTAGCTAACAGCAGTAATATCCCGCGGCTCTGCTCCCGAAAAGCTCTGACTGTGCTGGACGGGCCGGGTCCCATCCCATGGACGAACGGCCCTTGCCCGCCTCGTTTGGTGGGCTCCCGTTCTCAGCTCAGGCACGCACGGCACGGCATCACCAAGGCACCCGTCCGCTTATTGCAAGCGTCATGCATGGCCCATGGAGTGGTCACGGTAGGCAGAGGCCCTCGTGCTAGTCGCATCGGCGGAGATTGCCGCAGGCAAAGTCCAACATCGATTGTACCGTCCGTGCGGGCCTGTCTGCAGACTACTGCGGTTACAGAGATCCCAATTAGTCGAGGCTCACGAGCAATCTCGTGACATTGACCCCCAACCTCGCTGGACCGAGTCGAGAACAGGCTTCAACGGCCAGACGCAGATGAGCGAGAAGAGCGGTCAGCAGCCCTTGACAGGAGGCTGTCGACCGCCTGTCCGCTCTGGCGAAGTCAGCAAGACTGCAACTAGCATCGTCCCAAACAGCAAACACGAGCTAAATTGCGCTTGTACGACTCGCATGCCACCCGCCTCGCAGAGAGGTGTTTCAGGCACGACAATGGACAACAGCGACGTCAACAGACGGGCGGGCGGCTGTCGCGCGAGCATGTCATTGTTCGCCATGTGCGTAACGAGAGGCGCAGCGTCACGCGTGCAGAATCTCAGGGGAAAGGCATGGCATGGCAGGGCATGGCAGGCCGGCGGCAGGCTGTCTGCATTATCGATTGATATTCGTCTGCCTTGGCCCGTCTCGAGAGTCGAAGCAGCAGGACCTCGATGTAGGTACTCCGTATCCGTACTCCGCACACTACACTACGGATACACTATGACTATACAGGTAGCAATAGTGCGGATATGAGCATGTGGTAATTAGGTGCCTGGCCAGCCATTTCAAGCGAGTCGGCGGCTGGGAATCTTACTACGTATCACGCTAGATAGATTGATTGACGGGCGCCGACGTCGTTTCCCATGCGGACCTTATTACCTGCCTACACTAGTAGGCTCCCCATCCCCCCCTGGAAGACAGGCTTCCACGATTGTTCCATGCAAGCTTCTATTCATCCTTCCATTGTTACTTGCCTTGCCACTGCCTACATACGGTCCTTCCCACCCCTCCTTGGCTCAACACACCATTGTACACTAGGTAGTGTACCTAGGTACTACTGACTGCACCGCTATGTACGGCAACATGGTGACCGCACCCACCTGGGCAATCCACTCCGTTTTCCAGATTTCCCAGGTTGCTTCGGAATGGCACGTGCTCTGCCTGAGGCCAGCCGCAACAACGGTGAGGTACGTATCCGTGTAGGTATCTTCGAATAGTACAGTACACCAGGTACCTACAGTACAGCATGGGTACAGTCTCAACCACCACCTAGGGACTTGGCCTACAGTGCTTGATTGGACTGTGCACACCCCTCCACCCCTCCAAACTTTCAGCGCAGGAAGGAAGCGGTTGCCAGCGCGTACGCATCGCGTTTCTTCCTTCCTTCGGGAACCGGAGAGAGCCTGCGACATGACCATCTTGCCATCTTCAAACGTCCTCCGGCTTGCCGCTTGTCATCCTTTCCCTCCTCGACATCAACCATCCATGTTTCCTCCCTTCATCAACAAGGAACCTCCAGGCGATGCCAACAGTCTCGGCGAGTGCCGCGAAACCAATATTGTAGTCTATTTTTGTCGGAGCAGCTTTCTCCTCCTATTCTCTTGCCTTCTCTCCTCTCCGGGATGCTCGTTCAACGCACGAAGCAGTCTTTTCCACCCCCGAGAGGACGTCGAAAGCAGATGCTTGCACACCCTTGGCCATCTCGAGGGAGAGTCATGGTTGATGAATGAGAGTTGGCTCAAGCAACGCATCCCCCAGCCAGTCGCTCTTACACCCAACTAACATCCAATCCATGAGCCAGGTGCACGCATATAATATACACGCACACACACACACACGCACACACACACACACACACACACACACACACACACACACACACACACACACACACACACACACACATACATACACACGACGAACGCCGGGCCTGATCGCACCTCGATACCAGTGACAGTACCCAGAAGGTCAATGCCGAAGCAATGGACACCTGCGCAGAGTCGCAGACAAAGGACACCCAGCACCAGCACCCAAGCCTCAACCGGATCTGAGACCAAGACCCTCCCGCCTCCCGGTACCCTGACGATGTCCATGGACCACAGTGGGCTGTGGCGGGTGCATTTCCTCGCCAGCCAACTGGATGCTTCCCGCAGAACCAGGCTAGTCGGGATCAAGGGCGAAGAGGGAGAGAAAAAAAAAATCAGCACTGCAAATGGGGGTTGCCAATAGTCCCGCCCCAGTCTCGCGATCGGGGCCACAGCTTGTTATGGCAGCTCTAATAACGCTGCTCGTTATGACGGCCGGTCCGTCGGGTGGCTGCCATGATTACTGACTGATCAGGCACACCTCTCCTTCGTCTCCATGCCATCATCCTTTCTTGATCTGGACATGAAACGCCCGTGCCGAAACCTCGTCTCTGTCAGTCGCCGCCAGCGGCACACCAACCAATACGCCCAGCCTGACTAGCACGGGATAGAGCAGCACGCATTACTAGCTTCGCCTTGCCTTCGCTTGCCTCGCCCGTCACGCAGGCGACCTCACGCGTGGTGTAGGCGAGAACGAAGACAATAACCCAAGGGCCCACCAGCTACCAGGCCAGATGTGACGCCGGCAGTTGGAGGGATGTGCGTGTTAAATCTCGTTAGACCCACCCACACGAGGAGACCACTTCTGCTAGCTAAAGTTAGCTGCGCCGGATGAACTGACGACTCCGACGTGTCCGGCGCCCAGTCAGCTCCAGCAGCAGTACACTCCCTAGGCAAGGCAAACTGCCTGCGATGTGGGAGCTGTCATTGTCAATCGCCCTTGCCCTCGCCGAACTTCGGGGCACTGCTCGACCCTGGGCCATGGTTGCCGCCGCGTCACACAGGACAGAAAGACGATGATGGTGGCCAGTTGGCTGTTTCGTCCTCTTCGGTGCTGGCCATGCCCACCCTGGCCTACGCACTTACCCTACCTAAACGCACCTCGTCCTCGCAATACAGCGCAGCAGTACGGACAGTGGATCGGTCGGTAGCTAGATGCTCGGTATATCTGGGCACTCCTTGTCTTGTTTCCTTCAGACGGCCAGGGTCAGCGGCTGTCGTTATTGGCAAGACTGAAAACCCATCGAACTTCAATCCCAGGTGCCTCCGGCTGGATCTCCCTGTGGCGAGCACCGGCATTTCCGCCGTTCCACCATCATCCCAGCCCGCTGGTAAGAAAATGGGTAGCGATTGGGTCCAAGTAATGCAGCTGTCAAGAAAGAAAGAACCAACCAGCGTCTGTCGAGTAGAGATCATCTACACAAAGCAGCCGCGGTCTCTGCAACCAAACACAGAGACTTGCGCAGTCCACGCACGACGCGACCAAGGCTTGACCAAGGAAAGTAGACAGCACTGAGCAGCCGCGGGGGCGTGAACCTGTCCGAGTGCTCCCGCCCGCTCTGAAGCCGCGATGTCACCTGGTGGACATGGACTCGCAACGTACACTACAAACTTTTTCTCCCCGGCTTCTGGAAGGGCACCGACGCTATCATCACGGCCGGGACAGGAGACCCGGCCGAACTGCAGTCCATGGACGTCCCTCGACCTCCACCTTGGGCACCATTGGGCGTCCTGCTACACAGCATAGCAGTAGCCAACGACCACCTCAACGTTCGTCTCTTCCAACTGGCCAAGACGCAGATTTCTCGCTCAAGCATCTCTGCGCTTGTTGCCTCCTGAAACCACCAGTGAAAATTCAATCCGGGCGAGTGTGCCAGACGACTGACTCGGGGAGCCTCAAATCCGGACACGCAGAGCTGTCGGGCCCGCACCCTCGCCGGGAGCGACGGCTGCTGAGTCTGCTACCCTTGAAAATTGAATAGGGTGTGTTGTGCAGGACACCACAGCATATGCTGCCTGAGAAGCTATCGGCTGCCAATGTAAACGATTCGAATGAGAGGTTCCAGGTTCAAGATCTTGTGTCTTCACCAACCAGCGAGCAAATTGGCGACAGGAGACTCGGCGACTGCAGGCTTTGACGTGGTCAACATGTCTCCGGGTCTTTGCGGTTTGGGGTGGATGGACCTTAAGCTTTTCTCGGCCCCGTCCTATGAAGCTTGCGAGGCACTGTCGTTGTCGTGGCTGACCATTTGACGCGTTACATAGAAGCTCCAACAGGCGATCCATGACGAGGGCTGGCAAGGACATCTGGTCCGACTCCGCGCGGTTCGACTGTGCAACAGGGACCGTGAACCTGGGTCGACCCCGGCCTCCCTGGCCACGTCCGTTCGATTGGATTTCTCGACATCCGACAAGACGGTTCGCCCGTAATTGCCGAGCAATCTGGGCGGTCAGACGATCTTGTTTAGGAAGGAAAAAAAGACCCGAAACTCGCAATAGGGATGCTTTGAGCCTCGCAACTCTCGGATATCGTGAATCGCAGCGGGAAAAATGATGGAGATGCTGAGCATGACACCGCTCCGTACGTGTGTGCGGCGCGTGCGTTGGGAATGATCGCCCTTGAGTTCCACGTCGACCGTGCCTCATTCATGCCCAGAGTCAGGTCCTGTCGCTGGCTGGACTGGATGTTGGGTCTGACATTGCCGAGCGGCCGCGGAGTCGATGTCAATTTTCCGCGTTCCGCTATGTACAACGGAACAACGGGTTTCGGGGGCCAGTTCCTTCCAGCGACCCGAGTTGTCGATCGACCGCGGAGGTATGCCCTCACCAGGGTTAACTTGACCAACTTGGGTTCAGCTGCAGTGTCTGCCGAATCAGCGGCCATGACACAGATTCGGGTCTTTGGGCACACGGCGTGCAGCTGTCGCAAGTCACCCGCCGTGGCCTCGACGTGGGGGGGACCAGGGCGAAACACCTGTTTTTGTCCGCGGCATCGCCAATCAGTGGCCGCCGATGACAATTCGCCCTCCTCGGTCGTGTTGGTGCCAGTTTGTCCTGGAGTTCGCTTGTCTCTTGGCCTTGCCGCGCGCGGGAAGCAAGCATCGTCGTGGGTGCACCAACAGTAAGCCGGCAAGGCCGTTGGTGAAAAGCCGCTGATGCTGATGCGGCTGCGATAACGCTTCGATGGCTGACCCCTAATAAACGTGCCAGGGTTGCATCCCGCCATTGAGGCGGTTGATCCACGGCCGCAAAGACCGTCAAGAGGCCCCGTGCTGAGCAACCGACTGCTTCCCACGCGGTCCGCTCCGTAATAGCCTCCGGCCCCGGCGCCGTCAGCCGGGCACCCACGCTGCTCTTGGGACACAGACCATTTCTGCCGGCGGGAAAACCGAGAGGATCCGAGCTTCGCGGGGCGGGGAAACAACTAATATCGGAACGAGTTGCAGGACTCGCGGCGCACCACTGCAAGCTCATGCGGTTGGAAGCCGACCATGTGTCACGCCGCATAACAAACTGTTGGCGCCGGTCGATCGTGATACGTTGGCGTTTGCCCCTGGGTGGTTCAGATTGTCGAGATGATGCTCGGCACTCGCTGATCGAGCGAAGGGGCCGGTGAAACAGAGAGTCCGGCGTCGTACGGACAAGGCGAGGGACAGCGTCGCGCATCGGATCTCTGCAAAACACGCAACGACTCTCGAGAAGCAACATCACCCGACGCCAACGGCGGTCCGAGGCTGTAATTTCCCGGACTTGTTATCCCTTTCTGCACCTTCGGCCGCGTTCTCTCTGACCGGTGAGTTGCGAGTGTCGTCGTCCTGACGACGTGTCTCGTGGAGGAGCGTTGACCGATTATGCAGCCCTGCCTTCCGGTGCCCCGGGTGCGGACGCGATTCGACGAGAAGATTTCTCGCCGGGCGCGGGACCCGGTCATGTTGATGGTATTCGCTACCAGGCTTCACCGACGAGCCGTCGAGAGAGGCCGTGGTCATATATAGCAAACATGCAAACCGTGGTACGGCACCTCTCCGGCCTTTGCTCGGTTGGTTGGCTTGTTATGTGTTGGTGCGAGTTAATCCTTCGGGGAAAGTTCTATTCCGGTCAGCTTTGGATGCGGGAGCCTTCGAGGGGCCTGACATCATGCTCAGCCGAGGGGGAAACAAGGGTCCCGGAGAAGCAGGCGAGCGAGGCCGGCCCCGCGCCCGAATCAAATCGCTTCATTGTTGCCTCTTTTTATTCCCATGCGGCCCGAGCCTCCCTTTTTCTGGACGCCCCACGCGCCCAACAAGAGAGGCCGGGTCGGAACCAATGTCGGCCATGCGTTGGTTGCGACGTCAGGCGTTGAGACAACTTTTTCCCCTGCAGCCGCGTCTTGTGGCCTCTTTTTGAGCATACCTGTAGTTGGACTTCTCCCGGCCTCCCATCGGCGCCGCTGCGGGCAGTAATCCAGAGACAGCTGATCCGCGTTGGAGAGATCCTGCCACCGAGGCGAGCCCCATGAGAAATGTACCTCGATGGGGAAGCCCAGGGTCACTTTTCTCGACCAGATACTTCATGCGTCCCTGCGGAGCTGTTCTCCGGTGGAGGCATAATTCATGCCTGCCGGTCCGGACACCATCGCCAAGGTGCAAACAATGATTGTTGGGAGGGGTGTTGGAGGATCTGGGCTGAATCATTTACCACTTCGAGCGTGCGAGGCGGCATGCCAACGGAGTGATCGGATGCAGATGTGGCAATGGGAGGAGGGAGGGGGGAGGAGAAGTGACGGGAGAGCAAGTAGATGGCGAGGTGCTCCGACCAGTATATATATGAGGCTTTCTCTCCGCGGCCGGTAAGAATGCTTTCCTCCCACACTAACCTGCAGCCTTCCGTACAACCAGACCGGACTCGTCCTCAACAAACCACCCAAGTCTCGTAACTCCTCTCGGCAACAAACCTCACCTCACCCTCTGGGAGACCATAGCCATGGCCACCCAGCAGTACACATCAACCATGGCAGCACAGCCCAAGACGCCCACCATCCCCGAGCACGGCACCGTGTGCGATATTGGCGGCACGCAGATGTCCACGAGCATCCTCAAGGACCTGCACCGCCTGTTCGCCGCAGCCACTCGTCACGGCGGCGACGGAGGGCAGCATCCCACGATGCCCGACGAGCTCCTGTACAACGACGAGGGCCTCGCCATCTGGGCCGACATCATCTTCACCCCCCAGTTCTACCAGACCCGCGACGAGATCCGCCTCTTTGAGAAGAACAGCCCCGAGATTGCCACATTCATCCCCGACGGCGCCGTCATGATCGACCTGGGAGCAGGGTAAGTTGACCCCCGAGCCCCTGAAAAACAAGAAGAAATGGACTTTCCAAGGCTAACTAGCACAGGGACATGCGCAAGGTCAACTTCCTCCTCCAGCAGCTCGCCGCCCGCCGCCAGAAGACGACCTACCTCGCCCTCGACATCTCCAAGAAGTCCCTGACGTCCAACCTCGCGGACCTCTCCCCGGCCCACGACGGCGGCAGCGTGCTCATGGCGGGCTTGTGGGGCGACTTCCGCGCCGGCCTCGACTTCTGCGAGCGCCTGCCCTCCCCGCGCGTCTTCCTCTCCCTCGGGTCGGTGCTCTTCAACGACCCCTGGGCCCGGGCCGTCGCCTCGCTGCGCGACTGGGCCGCCCTCATGAGGCCCGGGGACCTGATCCTCGCGGGCATGGACGGCCACGACGTCTCGTCCCGCAAGGTCTGGGACGCGTACCACTCGCGCCCGGACCTGTTCGACAGGTTCTTCCGCAACGGCCTGGCCTACGCCAACGAGCTTTTGGGACACGCCGTCTTCGACCCGGAGGACTGGGACGTCCGCGCCGAGATCGAGAGGGAGGAGAAGCGGCACCGGTTCTTCCTCAAGGCGAGGCGCGACGTCGCCGTCCCCAGCAGCGGCGGTACGCTGAGACAAGGACTCGAGCTGGACTGGTTCGACGCCCACAAGCGCAACGAGCACGACGTGCTCAAGATGTGCGCCGAGGCCGGGCTCGAGGTCATCCGGTCCTGGGCCACCGACGGCTCCGAGATGCGGCAGTACCTCATCCGCCTCGACCCGGCCGCCGCCGGCTCGTCTGACGAGAGCGATAGCGCCATCAGCGTCAGCGGAGTTTAGGAGGCAGACGGACACGGTGGAGTTGGTCTCTCGAGCCTTAGAGAGAGGCGTTGGAAGTAGAGACGGAAGGAGGGACGGGAGGGGCACGCAAGAGGCACCTCCAGAATACCCGGTGGTACAGACGCAGAAGCAAGACGCAGAAGCAAGATGCAGAGGCAAGACAATACATGGTTGGGGGTATTTATGCAGCAAGCAAGCAAAGTTGTGCGTAGTAACGTCCACGGCCAAAATACAGCACGTCATTCGATGCAGGTAATTATAGTTGCCACGCCTCTCGTCTCCCTTCTACGAACCCAAAGAGCGGGCGGGCGGGTAGGGGGGGCTCAGACCAAGCATAACGTGCCAATCTCCTTGCTCACGTACTCCACGACGTCTTCCCACCAGGCGTAACGCTCCCTGAGCATATCAGGAAGAGGGAGCGGCGCGTCCTTGATCCCCGTGGACATCCATCTGCGCATCTTTTTCAGTGCGGCGAACGCGGGCGGGACGCTCTATCACAAAGGAGGTGATCGTCAGTGGCGGGTTACGAAAATTGAATAGCAGCGGGGCTTACCGAGCGGCATCCTCCTTCGGTCACCTTTGTGAACCAGTCCAGTGCGCACTTGACGTGCTCCTCCTCCACGGCCACGACGCCCAGCAGGAAGACGGGGAAGAAGGGCGCCTGGGCGGTGAAGAAGACGCCCGAGGTCGGCATGACGCGGATGCGCGCCGCCAGGCTGGACGCCTGCTGCAGGACCTCCGGGTGCGTCCGCGGGAGCCTCAGCACGCGGCACTGCAGGTAGATGATGGCGGCGAGGCGCCACGCCTCCGCGGCCGAGGCGGTCATGCCGGGCTTGCTGTTGATGGCGCCGGCGGCGTCGACGTGGTCCGAGTCGAGGAGCTTGCGGATGGTGCGCACGTCGATCGACACCCTGGTCACGCTGTCCGGGTCGTGCTCGTTCTCGTGCTCGTACCACTGGCACAGCTGCTTCAGCTCGTCGCGCATCCTGGAGGCGAGAGGCTCCGTTATCATGTCGCTGTCCACGGGATCGTCCCTGTGGTGGGCGGCCATGTGGGTGATTTCGGCAAAGTGAAAGAGCAGCGCCGGAGACATACCGCAGCCGCCGTGTATCCTGGACCTGTTTACATGAGATCCTTGGAGCAGCCACCGAAACTGCTTGTTCGTGTTGGTGATGCTGAGGGGCGTCATGGTGAGCGCGAGGATAGCGGGCCTGCTCGCAATGATGGTGTTGCCCACCCGAGCATCAGAGGGCTGGATGTTGTCGCTGTCCTCATAGTGCCGGCACGGATTCGTCATGTCAAGCACCCGGCAGGCGAGACGCGCGCCATCCAGCCACCGCGGAGTGAGGCTCTTCTCCCGCCAGTGCTCTTGGGCCACGGCATCGGTCATGTTCAGAAGAGCGATGGCGGCAACCAGCGCCTCTGCGTCACGGTCCATGGGAACGTCATGGCGAGCATTGGCGAGCAAGAGGCTCAGGAGCATGACGGCCCGCTTGTAGTGCTCCTGAGCCGCCTTCTGCAGCTTCTTGTCGGGGAAGAAGTCCACCATGTAAGTTCCTGCGAGCGCAAATATGGCATGCTTGACGCAGTCGTCCTTGTGAGCCATCTGGGCAATGTCCTGCAGCCAACAATTGGTCCTTTTCAGGACGGTCCGGCCGGCGCACCAGGCGGCGATGTCTAGCAGACGTTTAGCCTCGCCCCTTGCTTCGGACCGGCCAAGGCATGGACTTACAGAATTGGAAGAATCTCCTGTCGACATTGCTGAGATTGGCATACCAAACCTCGGGGAGAGAATACAACGATACCCACGAGGGTGTGCTGCGTTGGGCGTACGCGTGGTCGCCGTCACGGGATCCGATGATGATGGGGCGCCTGGACTGGAACTTGACGTACCCGTTGACACCGGTTTCCACGCTGACGCTGAACTGACCGCCCTTGAGCTGTCGTGTATCGGCATGGTCCTCGAACGGATTGGGAAGTTCGGATTCGGCCTGGCGTGGGGGAAGCCTCAACGGGAATACGTGATCATACTGTGCGGGAGGCGGGCATTGCAAGAGCTCGTACTGGGATGGTGGGAACTGAGGGACAGATGCTGCTGTCGCTGTCGATGGTCAGCCAGTGTAGTTTTCCCTTGTATTACACCCGATATTGTGCCTCGCAAACGGTTTGTTTCCTCCTTCGTCTGTTTCCTCTTGCGGGGCAGCAGATGTGCGACCAGGGGGGGAGGCAAGACGGGTCAAGGGAGTAACACAGATGACCAGTAGAGAGGCCAAGGAGACTGTTTGGGCTTACAATACGGGGTCTGTGCTGGAGACGGGCCCTTCTTCGGCCGGGGGTTAGACAAGCGACGCCGTTGAGCTGGCGGGCTCGGGGCAGTCGAGTAAAGCAGATCCAAGGGAGGCGGAGTCAGAGCAAATGAGGCCAGGGAAGTTCCGTTGGGGCCGTAATCTGTGAATGCAGGAAAATACGACGGCGAGGTCGAATAGGTGGCGGATAGACCTGAGGAAGCGGGAGGTGAGACCCGACTTGGAGAGTATGAAGAAGGATCCGCGTCGTCCCGGGCCCTCTTCCGGGACCTGACGGCCATGTCCTTGTGTACGGGGGTGCTGCCCATGTCCCAGCACTTGGATGACGAGCAAGCGGCCGGATCCCGAATGTCCGCGACAGTCTTGCTGATAGACGAGTCAGTACGGGTGAGGCACCGGCGCTGGCACCGGGATTGTGCCCAGCGCGGAGCACAGGGGACGAAGTCAAGGCCGGAGAGAGCTTGCTTGGAGCTTGCGCTTCCGCTTTCTGTGGAGTGTTGGTGGTGCCAGAAGTGCTGGTAGTGGTACACACGTACTCTGCACTCCAATTACCAGGTATGGAGAGGGTTAGGTAGCGTGTAGTTAGTGTGCGGATAGGGTGCTCCGCAGAGTGGATGAGGTGGGAAAGAGCACGCCCGACACGGGCGGGCAAGGAACGCGAAGCGGAGCCGGCGATGGGGCCTCAGCGTGGGTACCCGGCCACCTCGTTGCAGTGGTGCGCAGGTGTGCGGCCCAGTGAGAAAAGAGAGATGGGGCCGAGAGAAAACAGCAGAATAGGTAGTTCGTCGCACCAGATGGAGGCTAGAGCTCGAGCTCGAGCTTCGGCGGCAACGCTAACCCGAGAACCGGCCACTCGTACGTAGTGTAGTCAGGTAGTCGGGTAGGGTGCGGGTGCGGGTGCGGGTGCGGTAGGTACCGCAACTCAACGTCTGGTGTAGCGATAGAACAGTGTAGTGTGTACCTCGGATTCGGAGGGCCTTTTGGGTCCTGAACCTTCAAAGGAATGCGACGTGCCCTTGCGAAGCGGAGTTGAGGCTAGGCTTAGCGGGCGGCCCCAGTGAAGGGAGGGGGAACGGCGCGTCGGGAAATGACAGCTCCCCGAGCGCGACGGTGGCAGCGGTAGTGGGTAAGGCAAGGAAGGCAGAGGAGCGTTTGGTTATCCGTGAGGTGAAGGGGGGGGGGGGGGGGGGACGACGGGAAGCACTGATCTGATGATCCAATGCCACCGGAGAGGCCGGAACCAAAGAGTCGGTGCCCTTATTTTAGTGACGGCCCACTCGAGCCGCGAGTCCTTCTGTTTCTGCCTTCCAGAGCTCAGTCCAAGTTGCCAAGGAGGGCTGATTATCTGCTGCCAATGGGAGCAGGCAGAGAGACCCAGAGAGAGAAAGAGGCGTAAAGTAAACACTGCCCTCTCGAGGAGCTTTGGAGCTGTGCTGTCTGTAGATGAACGAAGTCGGACAGGCAGGCGGTGCGTTGGGTATCCGTATCCGTCGTCTCAAGGCAGGCAGAAGGCGGGGTTCCCAAGGCAGGTAGGTAGGTAAGATTGAGCCAACCGAGCAAGTCCCCGTGGCCGACTGACTAGCAGCAGGTAGAGGTAGATTCTTGATCCAGGTTCTGATTCAGATGCCACCTTCAGGCTTCAGCTCGCTGATGTCTTGGGTCTCGACGTGGACCGGCGGCGTTGCGAGGGCGGGTCCGAGTCCGGGGGAAGTTCCGCGCAATGCGGAGAGAAGACGAAAGGCCCGTTTCGTCTGCGAGGGTACGGAGGACTGTTTCGAGGTGCAGCAAGCGCGCGCGCGAGCGAGACAAGCCTGGCGTAGACTCAGAGGGAGAGGGAGAGGGAGAGACAGAGCGAGACCCGGAGCGAGGCAAAGAGGAGCGGGAGGCGAGGCGGAGGCAAGACAAGGGCGAATGCGCCGTCGTCAAATGACCTGATGTGCCGGCGGTGTCTGTGTCTCGATGTGGTTGGCGTCCGCGAAATAGAGTTTCAACCGAATGGGGCCTTCCCGCTCCAATCTCATCGGACGGTCTGATGTCTTGGACCTTGGACCTTGGACCTTGGTTGCTTGGGTCCTTGGGTCTTCTGGAGGTACTGAGTAATAGGTAGATACGGAGTAGTCTGCGGCTGTTTCTTGTCCGCACCGCAACGCACGGGGTAGGTAGGCAGGTAATTGCAGGCGGGTGGAGGCGGACGTGGGATGGAAGGAGGTACCCGAGGTCACCTAGGTACCTGCCGCGATATTCTGAAGTAGATACTGTATGTATTGACTGACGGAAAGAGCGCGGGGGAAGGAAGAAGGAAGGCACGGACGATGCCCGTGGATGTTCACGTCGTGGACGTGGACGCGGACGTTGGCGGCTGTGCTTTAGCGTGAGGGGGACAGCGAATGTGAATGTGACGTGACGTGATTCCAGGCTACCTACCTACCTGCAGGCACCCAGGCCGACTAGAAGCAGTCGCTATCAGCGTCAGTAGGATAGAACGAGGGCTGAGGGGAGGGGACTGCCGATCAGATCGGAGAGACAGGAGACAGCAGACAGGCGGAGTACAGAGAGGACAAGACAGAGAATCAGACGTGGAGAGAAGGAGAAGGAGAGGGTGTGTGCGCTCTTGCCTCGCGTGGTTGAGAAAAGAGACCGTCGGACATGCAGACGAGATGCAAGGACGGGCGTCCGTCCAGTCACGCAATCCATGAATGTCTTGGATTGTGTCAACTGAAGTGCCTGCCTCCGACCCGTCCGCTTACTGGACGAGAAGATCGACAGACGGGCGGCAGGAAGGGCTGATGCGTACCTACTCGATAGTGATTGGACGAAGACCGACCTGGTCCTGGAGGCAGGCACGCAGGTAAGTACACTACCTACCTACCTTCCGTTGGACACCTTGAGGAGGAGAGGGTACCTGACAGGTATACGACGGGCAACAACTACGAGCCCGGACACCATGTGTACCGTGGGTACCGTGGGTCCTGATCCGCATCAAGGTATCCGTACCGCTCCACCTCACTGTACTGGTACAGAGCACCGTTCAACGGGGCGGAGGAGGAGGAGGAGACAACACGAAGGACCCATCATCGCCCAACGTGTCGCCAGCGTGAGGCAGGCACACTTGTGTTAGAGTTCGACAGCGCAGCTCGCTCTAGCCGCTACCTCCACTACTCGGCTAGGTAGGTAGCGTACGAATACCCTGTAAGAGGAAAAAAAAAAAGAGGAAAAGAGAAAGGGGAGAACCTGACGGAGGAGACTGCAACTTCGGGTGAAAGTGGTCCCCCCAGGCCCTGCGTTGTTGCCCTGCGACCTGTCAACTTTGGAACACCAAAGTCCCTTTCAAACCAACGACCCGAAGCAGAACAGTCCACGTAGGGCGCAGGCACGCGCAAGTGTGCGCTCGAGCTTAGGTGGTGGCAGAATGGTGCTTGGGTACCTATGTCGATTCCGCTGTAGGAGATGTTGCCGTTGGAAATGTTGCCACTATCCGTCGTTGCTGCGACGGGTATTGTCGCTGTCGCTGTTGCTGTTGCTGTTGCTGCTGCAAGAGGGCTGATGCCGGCAGCGGATGCCACGCCAGACGAACTCAATTGTCGGGGGTCGGGGGGTGAGCTTAATTCGACATCTTCTATAGTATCCGCGCGTCTCGGCTAGGGTATCGTGGATAGCAATGACCAGACGAGTCCGACACACAGACGAACCCCCTCCCATCTGCCAGGGTGTCTGGGTATCTGCCTCACACCGTTACTCTGGTGGGTAAGTATCGCGACAGACGAGAAGAAAGGCGGGCGGATGAGAGGGGGGAACGGGGGAGAGAGGAATGTCAGGCGAGACACCACTAACAAAGTCATGCACATCTACGGAAACTGGACAGTCGCGACTGTCGACTCTTGACTGGTCTGCCTTGTCTCGTCTCGCCTCTCACGTCTTGCCTCGCCAACTCGCCTCGCTGACCGGGAGGTGCAGCTCGCAGGTGCGTGTGGAAACGACGATCGCAACTATTTCCCACCTCTTCTCGTCTGCAGTCTGCGCCAGGCTTCCGCTCCTTCTCTCTCTCTCTCTCCCCCCCCCCACCACCGCCGGAGACCGCAGCGAGATAGCGACGTTGCCATACCCGATTCGATTGCGCCTGCAGCTGACCCCAGACAGTCGCAATCGAGCCCACCGATCACTGCTGCACCCGGCCCCAATTGGAAAGAAAAAGAAAGGAGATGAAGACAAGATATTGTCTGGGCTTTGGAGAAGGAGGAAGCGCGAGAGAGCGAGATAATCAGATCGAGACAGCAAGAGGAAGGCACTTGGGCACCTACCAGGTAGGTAGAGCGGTAGGTAGGTACCTGACTACAGCAAGTGCAAGAGCAAGCAGTGAGCCTGTCCAATAGGTAGCGTAGGTACTTCCATGTACCAAGCAAGGTACCTATGGACAGTTTGGTACGTACACTGACCCTCTCCCTCATTGGACAAGGGGGATCCATCCGTTGATGCCCCGCTGGGCTCCCATGCTCTTTCCCATCCAACATGCTATTTTGCTCCACGTCCTCTTTCCTCGATGGAATTCGCCCTGCGCCGACACTGCACACTGCCCAGGTGCACTACAGTTACTATGGGCCTAGTGATCCCCGGGTGCCGGTAGACGGAAACGGAAACAAAGCGGGAGAAGCGGCAACAGCAGCAGACTGCCAGATGACGAGACAAGGGTAAGAGACGAGGAGCAAACATATGGATTACCTATCGACACCCATCGACCTCCACCTCTTGCCTCAGAATCAGATTGCATCCTGCAGGGGGGCAAAGCCACAACTGCTTCCCCTCGGCCAGCCGTTGGTTTGCCTTGGCCAGTCGCTTGGCCCTGTCTCGCATCGAATTTCCCAGAAGGTATCGACGCGCATCGTAGCGCATCACGACCTCCCTCAGCTTTCTTCATCCTCGTCTACATACACAGCACCTCGCTTTGATGATGCCACTGACGTCCGCCTCGTTGCGACGGGAACCTACCTACAGGCAAGCCAAGTTGCCGTCGGTATCCTGCCTGCACTGCCTGACTCACTGGCCTGTGTCTGCCTCCTCCAGTGCCCCCCTGGTACATACCCCGCCGTCACATGCCCTGGTCCTTCTTCCACGGTCGTTCTCCATGTTCCAAAACTCCAACTTCGAGTACGGATACCAGCACCAACAAGCAGCAAGACCAACGCAACACCAGCACCAACACAACAAGACCACCAACACCAACATCATAACCCCCCTTTATCCCCACGGCGGCACCGTGCGAAGGTACTTTGGTGCGGTCCTGATCGCCCACGACAACCCTCGGGGACAACACCGCACCACTTGATCACTCACCTCACTTGGATATGGGCTGGATTGACCAACCGACCCCGGCTCGTCGCCATGGGTGTCTTGCCCACATTGCTACCCAGGAAGGATAATGCTTCTCTTGTCCCTTTCGCCTCCGCTGTCCGCCGCCGTTTGCCCACCCGACCCCTCCCCGGTGCATCTGCACCATGCTTAATTCCGCGACGCCCAAGAGGTGCCCAGGTAGCGAAAGTCCGACACCGCTTGTTCCTCGAGACGAAGGAAATGCGAAGGCGGAGAGAGAGGGATGGAAATGGGTTGGAAATGGAGAATCTGCCTAACTGCGAAGCGCCGACAGAGGAACCCGGAAAGAATGAGGCACCACCTCCTGCCTATGTATGCACCTGCCATGTATGTAAGTGAGGAACGTATTCTTTTCTTAACACCAAGGAAGCATTACCTGCCTTAGTTTACCTGGGTGCATTTACTTGCTCTGTACCTCGGCGCAACCTCAACTGACACGACGGAGGGTGGCAATGGCCACCACAAATCTTCTAAGCTGCCTGTAACGCCCGGTACCTGCTCAGTACCTACCCGCGCAGGGTCGCGGGCGGCCGTGCCAGCCCGCTCCTCCATCTCTTTTCTTTTCTTGGGACGGACGTCGAAATGGCCCATGTTCTGGACCGGATTTTCCCTGTCGCCAGCCGCATGTTTGCTTCTTCCCGTCGCTCTCTGCTCCCTCTTTCGTCAGTTGCTGCTTACTGCTGCGGGGACGCACGCACATTTGCTACGGATACACTACCTAACGTGCTTAACCTGGTCAGTATCCATCGGCGGCCCCCCTTTCCCTCGATCGTAACGCCCTTCGCCGTCTCCATTGTCAACACCACCGTCCCGTCGACATCTCCAACTTTTTGCGGCGCGCTCTGCCTCCTTCGCCTTACCTAACCTAACCTAGGCACAGCGCCTACCTAGCTGCTAAGGGAAAGGCGTAGTATCAGCCAGAAATGCCCACGGCCGCTGGCGGAGGTGTCGCCGCCAATTCTCATTGGCTTGTGCGGCATCCGCTGTTCCAGACACGCAGAATACCATCTGGTAATTCAGGAAGGAAGCCATGGCCAGTGTCGTCGTTGTCAGTCTTCACTGGATGGCTCCGCATATCTGCCCTTCCCGCTCTCTCCTTGGCCAGCCTACCTATCTAGGTACCTGCTATAGGGCCCAGGTAGGTAGGTACCTACTTGACTTACAGATATCACTACGTATGTACCTAGCCCAACGGGCCAATACGGGCGTAGTGAGAGGCAAGGGACTTTCGCGGCGACTCACCACGCACACCCACCCACCACCACGACCCAGGTACCTCCCCAACACCCTACCTGCGTACCCAAGTACCTACCCATCCAAGTCTTTGCCTCTCTCTCCAAGGCTAGGTCGACATCCAAACACCCCCGTCCACGTCCACACACACCAATTCCAACGCACATCCATGCCTCGCCTCTCTTTCCACGCCCTCGTCCACGCGCAGTTTCTTCTTCTGCCTTCTCCCTCTCTCTTGTTTTTCCTCGTGCCCGTTCGTTGTCTTTCCCCCGGCAGGTGGAATTTCGGCCGTCCATAGGTTCCTCCACTTGCCTCCGTCTAGGGCCACTTACCGTGCGCTTCGTGGCTCCCTTCCGTGCGCTATTCGGCCTGATCTGATGGTTCGGTGGTTCCATGACCTATCTCTCCTCCCAACCCAGCCCAGCGTCACTGCCTTATCCTCCCGAGCCTGCTAGAGTCTTGGGGGGTTATCTCTTTTCTCTTTTCCCTACTCCCCACCTAGAGGTCCATTTCACAACACTATCTTCTTCCCCCTTGCCCCGAATCCCTCTTCACATTGCTGAGTTGTGACCTGTACGCTGTACTCGGGCTCTGAACCTGGACCTGGACCTGAACCTGGACCGGGACCTTGAACTTGAGCGCTTCTCCACCCCAGCAACCGCGCCCCCTTCTTGTTCGTTCCTGTCAACTTTTTTTTTCGTCTCACTCGTGTTCTCTGCCTTCTTGTTGGCCCATCGAGCTCAGAATCGCATCACGTCGTTTGCTTTCCCATCTTGACGACCCACTTGCCTTGTTTCTTGAGCCGCTCAGCCAACACCACCAACGGCCCTTTCACGTTACGCCCGCCCAGTCGGCCCACGGTCTTGTGTCTGCCTCTCCAGTCTCGCATTCCATGGTCGCCGCGGCTTTGATAACCTGGCCGACTGCTGCTTGAAAGAGACGCCCGAAGTCTCGCATGCTGCTCAGCTTCGTCCAGCCCCAGCTCCAACTCCATCCACCAACATGGCAGCATTCGCAATCAACTCGATTGTCAACCATCAACCCGACGACGATGACGAGAGAGAGGCCCGCGAGCTGCTTGAAAAGGCCTTTAGTAGTTGTCTGGGGTCACTGCCCTCCAAGACCAAAGGGGAAGCCTCGCTGGCATACATCGGCAATGTCCTAATCCACGCCGCCCAGGGCCTCAGCGACTGCTTCGATCGTCTGGTGAGCGAGGAACGCCTGCGCTCGACGGGATATCGAATCGTAGACCAGGCCTACCGCGGGCCAAACTGCCACAACATGAGCATTCTCGAGTACTCGACTTCCCAGCGCAAGATGCTTAGGTGCGTGTGCTGCTGCTCGGAGACGAGTCGGATTTGCCTTGGATATGGGTAGCCGCTAACAGTCCGCCAGGCACATGGGCGAGAAGATCCACGCGCTGAAACCCAGCCTGGAAGAAGTCAAGATACTCGCATCTCCGCCACTGGAAAAGAGCCACCAGGAACTCCCTCGCCAGCCGGTGCCCTCGGAATCAAGCTCCAGGTCGTCCATTTCCGTCTCGACTGGAGTCGGCGTCTTTTCTGCCGTGGCATCGCAGGCGTCTGCCTCGACGACGCACCACTACAGTGATCGGTATAGTGATCGAAGGTCACCATCGCCATCCTCCTCACAGTTTGGCGACGAAGACGACGGCGGCGGTGATGTGGACCACGAGATCATGGTAGACATTCAGAAGATGGTTTCTGCTGGCGATATGGACATGAAGGACGTCACCCTGGAATCCTTGAAGCACCGGGGCAAAGGGCGATACAAGTGCCCCTACTGGAGGGTATGCACGAAGGGGGGCGCAGAGTCTGACGGACGGCCAAAGATCTTCAGCCGCAATTGCATGTACAGGTAAGGTTTGACCGTTGCGACCCGTGCCTTGCGGGCTTCCCACTGACGAATGCCTCGCAGACAACACCTGCAAAAACACTCCAAACCCCACAAGTGCCGGATGCCTGGATGTCCGAACAAAGAGGGGTTCGCAAGGAAGGACCAGCTTGTTAGGCACATGCAGAACGTCAAGCACGACGAGCCCTTTCCTATACCAGTAGGAAGGGGGTAGCACCGAATCACCTTGTAAGATGGAACGAACGGAGCAGGGTCACGGCGACGGTGATGGTGATGGTGAGCGAGGGCGCACGCGGCGTTGCAGCCGGATGGCTTCCGGGAGGGACATCCCTCGGGCACGGGACGGCACTGGCATAACACCAGGCCAATGGACTTGTTTTTTTTGTTGTACCGCCGGCCGCGGGACCCCCCTCAAAACTTGGGGTATATGGGGCAAGAGACGACTGGCGTTGTGGTTGCTACGATGTATTATTATTATTAACACTATGTCATGTGGGATGGATCACGAACGGTCACTTTGAGTTGAGGCGTGCATGCCAGCCGCCTCGATTAGGATTTAGGGGGCGGCGAAAGACGGTTACGGTCACACTCATGCCTGCTCTGGTTGGACATTCGAACGGGATCCAGCGCATGGCAGAAGGGCGTCATCATGCGCTGCCAAAGTTTCAGGAAAAACGACGGTGTGCTGGTAGTTACAATCAAATATTTGTATCAAAGGTTCTACCTGCTTGACGATTGAATCGATCCCCGGTTGCGCGGCGCAAGCCCCGGACCTGGCGCCCAGCTTCTCGAGGCAACAAACACCGACGGCTTCTGATTTATCAGCCTCTGTAACATCATCATCTTACATGCCTGCCTGCCTTGCGAGTTCTGCATCGCGAGGGCTTACGTGCGGTTGGTAGGCACGAAGGCAATGGAACACGACCGATGCCATGCATCAACAACTACCGCGATACGAAACCAACTGGCGGGATGGCCGAGATTGAATCCAACCTTGGCCCCGGACTGACTGGTCACATCAGGAGAGCAGATTTGCTGACAGCAGTTGTTGTAACTTGTTGGTGTCGTTGGTGTTGGTGGTGGAACCCGGTTCTTACAAGGACGGGCTCCATGCATACTACATACCTGGGCAGGCCTGCGTACCGGCAACGACGACTTCCGTTCGACTGACGAAATAAAGACCCGCTTGTCTGGTGGTGGTAGGCATCGTTTCTTGTCGCCCGGGTGGGATCCGTTCGGCCCAGGACGCAAGGAGGCCGAAAGATTGAACATGGCACGGCGCGGGCGGCGGAAGTACGGCGACGACCGGGGGAAGACGAGGCGGAGGTGGAGGTGGTGGAGGAAGGAGGAAGGGGGGATGGGACAGAGGGGAGGGGGGTTGGTCTCATTCACCGTATGTTTCCCAGGCGTTGGGCCCTGGCGTTCCTTGCAGGGGGCATTGGCGAATGGGTACGGATAGGTGGGAAGGGAAGGCTGGCTTGCTGCGTGGCGGATGTGCGATGTGCCCTGCACAACAACAGCCGTGTGTAACACACACTCTCTGTGATGGTTGGTGTCACCCAAGTTCCAGAGTCGTGAGGATGAAATATGACACCACGCGGTGGAAGAGGCTCTCTCTTTGCGGGCGTGTGTCTGTCTCTCTTCGCATTCGAGTCTCATTCTCGAATCGGTGTCCGAGAAGAGACAGCGCGTCTATAGAGTTAAGACAGACGATCTTTTCCATTGAAGTTCCATCTGCGCCAGAGTTGTTCGAGCATAGAGTCGTTCGGACGACCCTTTCGAGAATCCGACGGAAGATGGCCGACTAGACGATACGCAAGTGCGAGAGCGGCATAGACGCGAACGCATGCGCACACAATTTCTCTTTTCTTCTTTTCCAAGTTTCTGGTTCTTTAGATGTTTTTTTCGTCCATTACCATCCCTGTCTGTAACTCATAGAGGCGGCGCCAACGCTAACGCTGGATGGAATGGTGGTGGAGGGGGTCGCAGCCAGGCGAGCCTTGGCTGGGGGACGGAAATATTGGAAAGGTATCCGTAGGTTGGTGTAGGTAGGTATGGCCTGAGGCGGACACCACCTCCGCCACCCCTCTCTTGTCCCCTCAAGGTCCTCTGTCTTTCTCAACATGGCATTTCAAATGCCATGCTGACGCAAGGTGATTTCTGTCGAAGGCATGCAGGAGACATGAAAAAGGGGAGGAGAGTGGGGTTTGATCCGAGCCAGTACCTGACCTCGTGTAGCCTGACCTCGTCTAGGCACCTAGGTGCAGTGTGCGGCAGCGGTGGTCGGTTTGTGATGGATGGACGGGGTGGAGGAGGAGAGGGATGGAAGAAAGGGAGATTGCAACGCGGCGTTGGCGATGCGGACTCGAACTTACCGCACGGGGGTGGCAGGCAGGCCACCCTTTTGGCAACCAATTCTTGTCCCCCTCTCATCTTCCCATGCACGACGGTGCATCTAGAGGCGATTCTAGACCGTCGATGGAAAAGAAACGAAGAGCGGGGGGAGGGGCAACACAACGGCGGTATATACATACAACTGCCCGTCGTGGATCAGGAATAGATGTGGTCCATCACGATCGTGATATCGGCACCCCGGGCAGGATACGCGCAACTGCGCCAGGCGGAAAGGAAGGTGTGATAGATGATATGATTTGTGACGTGCGAAGGCGAGGGAACGAGGAAAGGCAGAGTCGAGGCAAGGCAAAGCCAAAATAGAGAGCAGAGGAAGAACCTCTGAGAGGCAAAAAAGCAAGGCAAATCTGATATCTTGGCCTTGAACCCAAAAGTCGGAAACCTGCCCGGCGAAGGGAGGGGATGGGGGTATGGGTGGGGGGGAAGAGGGGTCATGCGAAAGACGACCTCACGTTGGCCTGATTTCTTGTCCTCGTATCGATATGCTAGGGAGGTAGGCATTGGATGGTGTTCCCTTCTCCTTTCCCTTTCCCATCCCCCCCCCCCCCATTTCCCTGGTCGTTGGGCACACATGGGAAGTTGCAAGGCAGCGAGAGGAACCGGATTGTGTGTTACGCTGTTGGTGGCGCCCGCGGGGGACCGAGTATGTGCTGAGAATCTCCGTTTTTTCTTCCCAGACGTTGAAAAAGAGGAAAGGCGCGAGGCTCAATCCGTTCTTTCCTGCGTTAGCGACACGGCGCCGTTCCAGGTTCGGCGACTTCCCGGATCGCAAATCAGGGTTTCAAGATGCCACTGGTACCTGCCACCACCAACCAAGCAACTAAATAGTACCTAGGTATCTCTGCCTTACGGGCAGGTGGATACGAGCACGAGTGGTAGGTAGGTACCTTCATCTTACCCCCAAGGAAAGCAGGAAAGAACGAAGGACAGCGTGGTGAGGCAGGCAAAGTAAGGTCCGGCTAGCTAGGGAAGGTGGGATGGTATCCACACAAATCCTCCTTCACAGAGGAAAGAACGCTAGAGAAGGTATTCCTGCCTTGACTGGCGTCGACCTAGGTAGGGACGATAGAAACGGCCCAGGGCCCCGCGGGGCTACACCAAGGTAAGATGGTACCCCTTGCCCCCCAATCATCGACTCAGCGGACGTCCCTCCGCCGTCCAATGCGAGAGAAAACCTAGGATCACCTTTAGCGTATAAGCTATCCGTAGCACCGCGCTACCCAGTTAGGAAGGAACGAGGAGGAAAGTGGAAGCGTTCTTTCCTCGAGATCGCGGGACCCTCATTGAAAGACCGGACCACCAACCCTACCTTGTCTCGAGCTAAGGCAAGGCAGGGAAAGGGCTGGTGTTCTCTGACTTCTCTCCAACCACACCCATTACAGTGTATTTGTCCAGGTTGGTCGTGACCCCTCCCTCGGTACCCCTCCCTCCAGGTCCGTCCCTCCATCGGTCCCTTGCTTCAGGTACTACCAACCATACGCAGGTGAGGCAGGTAGGCAAGGCGAGGATGGGATGGAGATTGGGTTGCCATACCCGGCTCACACTCTGTTCGGCTGACTACACCCACCCTTACTCTTGTTAGTCATGTAGCCGTCTCTCATTCGCAACGACGGCTCCTTGGGTGCGCATCTCGTCCCCCCAATCGATGCCATCGATGGCACGGAATTGGAACTTCGGTCGGATCGCAGATCTCTTCCTGCCTCCAGGATGGAGCCTTTGTTGTCTCAACCCGCCGCGGCCTGCCTCCCTCTGGCTGGACGAAGAGCAAGATTAGCCCCCGCTGGGATGTAGCGTGCGTATCCTCTATTTTTTTTCGCCACCCCATATCCCGTGAAGGCGTCCCACGCATCGGCCCATGCGATGCCATGGCTCCGGTCGATGCGGGCTATTCCCGTCCCTGTCGAGACCGCAGATGCCGCCTGAAATCGCCCGCGCGGCCGCCCGGCTGTCCAAGGATGACCGAGTCGGATTGTTCCAGCTGACGACGCGGATGTTCCCTGGAAGGGAGAGAGGAGAGAGAAAGACAGAGGGTGTGAGTTGGAGAGGGTAAGGGTGAGAATGATACCCAGAGACGAGCCTGTCCGACCCTTGTGGCCCGTGGACGACTCGTACCAGAGGAGCCATGTAAGCATGTAAGTGGACGCTTTGGAGCGGAAGCCCGTCACGCGGCGCGAGGTGTCGACAAGGCCCGGGAATACAATGAGATGACAGGATATTGGCGACGGCCGTTGGTTGAAACGGCGTTTTCGCGTTCGACCGTAATACTTGGCTAATGCCCGCTCCGCTTCGACGTTGGGGGGAAGCTGATGCTTCGTCTATAAAACCCCCCGGGTCTGTCCTCGGGTGGCGTCTTGTGAGAGGCTCAAGTGACTCTCTCTAGACTCATAACAAAAACCCATCAGACACCTTTCATCATGGGCATCTCCTTCTCCAAGCCCCAGGAAAAGACCCTCGTCGTCGTCGGGGGCGGCATCTTCGGTGCCTCGACGGTCCTCGCCCTCAGCAGCAAGCACCCTGACTGGAACATCACGCTCGTTGACCCGACTGAAGGTCCCAACCCCGCGTGCGCCTCCCACGACAAGTCCAAGATCGTCCGTGATGATTACGACGAGGAGCGTTACATCACTCTGGCGATGGAGGCCATGCGCAGGTGGGACGCCGTTCCGCTGTACTCGAAACACTTCCACAAGGTCGGCTTCCTGCGGGCTCAGCCGGACGACTTCAGCGAGAAGAGCCTCGCCAAACGACGGGAGCTCGGGTTGCCGACGAGTGCCAAGTGGATGTCCCCTGAAGAAGTACGAACCACATGGCCTGCTTTCAGGGAAGCCACCTTTGGCGGGATAGACAAGGTCATGTTCAACCCGGACTACGGCTTCGTGGAGGCCGAGTTCGCCCTCAGAGACGTCCGCGAGGCGGCTTTCTGTAACGGCGTCAAGCTCGTCACCGGGGAGGTGAAGACGTTGCTCTTTGACGATGCCGGCAACTGCACTGGCGCCAAGCTCGACGACGGCAGGGAGCTTCGAGCTGACTCCGTGTTGCTGTGCACGGGAGCTCGAACCAACTCGCTGCTCGTCGATAGCGCCCCTGAACGGACCGATCTCCACGCAGGCCATCGGATTCGAGCCGCCGGCGCCATCAGCTTTACGGTGAAGATCGAAGACCACCAGAAGGATCTGTTCCGAGACATTCCAGTCTTCAAGAACCGCGAGGAAGGCGTCATGGGTAAGCATGCTGATCGGCGGCGGCGAAAGATCTACTGCTGACTGCCCCAGGCGAGTTCATGTCCGTGATCGACGGCATTGCCAAGTTCAACTGCGACGCCGCCTGGACGAACAACGACCAGCACCCCGTTACGGGCGAGACAATGTCTGTCGCGCCGACGCAAGACAAGCGGACTGCGTGGACACCCGCGGATGCCGCGAACCTCCCCGAGGAGATCAAGCAGCGCATCTCCAACGTGAAGAACGGGCTGTTCGGCGGCCAGCTGGCAGGGAACGAGGTCCAGGAAATTCGCTTCTGCTGGTGAGTGTTGTTCCTGGCTATTATATTAGCCTTCTGACGCAGCTGACATCGATCAAGGGACGCATACACTCCGTCGCATGACTTTACAATCTGCGAACACCCCAAGTCCAAGAACCTGTACATCGCCACCGGCGGCACGTTCCATGGCTGGAAGTTTTTCCCCGTCATCGGGGAGTACATAGTGAAGCTGCTGGAAGGCACACTGGAGAAAGAATACCGTGACCTCTGGGCGTGGGACCGCCCCGGCGACGCGAAGCCGGCCAACACCACGTACGGCCTCGGCAGGGACCTGAGCGAGATGAAGTAGGGAGTGCGTAGGTGCATGCGAGGCGTTCGGGGATATGTATTGTTGAGGTATTACATACGCATGGTCGGCGTTATTAGACGAAGGCTGGACCCTTTGCGTTCTGCCGCAGGCTTGGGGCACTGAATCATCATTATCAGACAGTGTATCGTACATTGGGCATAACTACACTCGCCGGTATCAAAGTGGTGTCGTTCTCTCTTTCTCAACCTCTCTCGCTGTCGCGCGCGTGCGCTCGCGCGTTGTCTTTTTTCGTTGACTGATGCTCTCTACCAACCAGATGTCCAACCACGCCGACAAAAACGGGCGCTCGCACGTGTTTATATATGACGAAAATTCTCCAAGAGCCTTACTGATGGCAAGTAGTCGGAATATACCCCTGCCGGTCTTCGGACTCGGCCCGCCTCCGTATGTCCCAGCCACTGCTCTCCCCAAGAGCCTCAACACACACGCCCCACCCCCTCATCCCCGTCGACGCACACACCCCTCCCCCTCCTACGACGAGCCGTTGACGGCCAGCTTGCCCTCGGTCTTCTCCAGGTAGGTCACGAGGTCGGCGATGGTGCAGACCTTGAGGCCGAAGCGCCGCGCAAAGTCGATGCACTGCTCGCCGCGCATCATGCCCGGGTTCTCGTGGACGGCGCGGCCCTCGACGACGTCGCCGTCGTCGACGAGCTCGCAGATGGCGGCGGCCTCGACCTTGCCGGCGAGGCGGCAGAAGTCGACGGCGGCCTCGGTGTGGCCCCTCCGCTCGCGGACGCCCCCGGGGCGGGCGCGCAGGGGCAGGACGTGGCCCGGCCGGCGGAGGTCGGAGGGGCCGGAGGAGGGGTCGGCGAGGACGCGGCAGGTCAGGGCGCGGTCGTGGGCGGAGATGCCCGTGGTGACGGCGCCGTCGGCGGCGTCGACGGAGACGGCGTAGGCGGTGCCGCGGGGGTCCTCGTTGGTCGGGACCATCTGCGGGAGCTTGAGGGCGTCGAGGAGGCGCGGGGCGAGGGGGGCGCAGACGTAGCCCGACGAGTGGCGGATCATGAAGCCCATCTGGGCGGTGGTGAGGGTGTCGGCTGCGATGATGAGGTCTGCCTCGTTCTCGCGGGAGGGGTCGTCGAGGACGACGAGGAATTCGCCATTGCCTGTGGGCGGTCACCGGGTTAGCTAGGGGAGGGGGACTGCGCGCGCGCGCTCGCTCGAGGTGGGTTGGTTCGCTGGCGGGGCTTACGGAATGCCTCAATTGCGTCCGGGATGGAGTCGAACTTGGACTCGTCTATTGTTGAAGAGGGCATCGTGGTTTGTGTCGCTGGGTGTGGGAGTTCCGATGGAGGAATTGGTCGTCGTGGTCGTTCGTCGTGGTGGCGGGCGATATGTCGTGGAGGAGAGAAGAGGTGGAGTGCGGAAGGGAGGAGGGGTTGTTGAAGTGCGATATGCGGCGGCGGCGGTCGGTGTCTAGATGCCGACGGGGGAATTTGGCGGTGGTGGTGGTCGAAAGTTTGGTGGTGGTCCCTTAAGGTGCTAGTATTTTTTTTTTCTTCACTGATGCACCTACCCTGGCAGGGATTTAGAGGTGCCGACGCGAACCGGTAGATATGGGTAAGTTGGTAGGTATGCGGCTTGTGACAGAGAATGGCACTTGCGCACTTGGAGGGGGTTAATTGTCTCTATATTGCAACGTGTTCTGACTTTTCGATGGATGTGGTATTGATTTTCTTGCTTCCTTGGTTCCGGTGAGACCAAGAAGTCCACCACCCCTCTCTAACCATATCTCCCCGCCTGTTCCGAGCACGGAGAACAGGCGCTGATTGTCCTTGTGGTTTAGTGGTTGTTGAGTCATCGATGTGTGAGATAGTACTAAGGAGGGTCCTCAGCCATATCGTGTCATCGACTGCGGCACCGAGAAGAAAAACAGACCCATGTGCCTGGGGCCCGGGTAGGTTGCGTGCTTCTGTCACTCTCCCGCGCGCGTGCTCGCCGACTGCGCCGAGGGATTTCGGCCTGCGCGCGGCGTTGATTGTTAGTTTCTCGGTCGGCGGTCGGGCTTTTTTTGGCTGGTGGTGAGGGGTCTGGCGGCGGGGGGAAACTAGACTTGCTGCTGACAGCTGCGGGATTATGTAAGGCGCTGTTGGCGCTGACAAACTGTTGCGGAAGCACCCGCGCGGTCGGGTGCGTTAGTAAGCCAAAGCCCGTGCTACACATGGAGGTACCTACGTACCGACGGGGCGTCGGTGGATCGGCGCCGAGGTCAGGCTTGGATGGAATTCTCGTCCCTGCAGAGCACCCCTGCTTTGTCATCAATTCTTTCCTTGTGGGATTCTTCAATCCTCACTTCACCACAAGCACACCACCCCCAAAATGGCCTCGTCACGCCCGGCAGCCACGCTGCTGCGATCCCTGCGGCGGACGAACCCCGCGACGGGAGCGGCGGTAGCAGCCTCGTCCCGCGCGGCGACCGCGTCGCCCATCCTCCGAGCACAACCCGCGCAGACCCCGACGACGCCCGCCGCCCCGGTCCGGCGCCACTCGACCTTCTCCTCCGTCTCCCCCGACGAGGTCGAGCACTTCAACGCCCTCGCCGCCGACTGGTGGGACCCGCAGGGCTCGTCCCGCCTCCTGCACCTGATGAACCCGCTGCGGCACAACTTCATCCGCGACTGCCTCAACAGCCAGTACGACCCGCCGACGGCGCCGCCGCGGCGCTTCCTCGACGTCGGCTGCGGCGGCGGCATCTTCGCCGAGAGCGCCGCGCGCCTGCCGGACACCCAGAGCGTGCTGGCCATCGACCCGACGCCGGGCGTCCTGGCCGTCGCGAGGGCGCACGCCCGCCGCGACCCGGCGCTGCGCGGGAGGCTGGAGTACCGCTCCGCGACGATCGAGAGCCTGCCCGCGCCGGCGGGACCTCAAGATCAGTACGACGTGGTGTCGGTGTTCGAGGTGGTGGAGCACGTGTCGTCGCCCGAGGAGTTCCTGGACCGGTGCGCGCCGTTCGTGAGGCCGGGAGGCTGGCTCGTCGGCAGCACGATCGCGCGCACGTGGATGAGCTGGTTCACGACGAACCTGATCGCGGAGGACATCCTGGGCATCGTGCCCAAGGGCACGCACGACTGGCGCAAGTACATCGACGCGCACGAGCTCAAGGGCATGTTCATGGGCAAGGGGTGGGAGATGCCGCGGATGCTGGGCGTCGTCTACGTCCCCGGCCTCGGGTGGCGGGAGGTCAAGGGGAGCGAGAAGGTCGGCAACTACTTCTTCGGCGTGCGGAGGGTGGCGTGATCCAATGGGGCATACGAAGAAAGGGGGAGGTTTGTAATATACTGTACACTATTGGTGACACCCCCTCTCCAAGGAAACAGACAGGGCAGAGGAGGAACAAAATAGAGAGACGGAGGGTTTGTGTGCACCAACAAGATGGTCCGGCATGACTGACAGCTTGTGTGACGTGCGGCAATGCGGTGCGGTGCGAGGCTCGACCTGGGAGTTAGAACCCACATGGAAATGAGCTTGCGGTTCAGTGTTGTCCAGTCAGCACCGAGCTGAATTCCGATTGCTAATGTCACCGACTTGCGTGGTACGATTGTTGGTGGTATCAGAAATGATCAGACATTGCAATGCCCTTACCTAAGTAATGCTGCGGTCCGGGCGATGACGATCTGTCGCCACCTGCATACTTGGTAAAAGCAGAGCCAGCTAGCTCCTGATCCGAGGTGAGGTAATTGTATCTCGAGAGAACCAGGGACGGTAGGATGCGTTGCCCTCGACTTCCGGACGTCAATATCGATATTGAAATGGACGTGTACGTACGGAGGTGTGTATCTGTACGTATTCCTAGAGGTGTCTTATCCTTATCTCTAGTGTAAGCCAAGCGCCCGCGTGCTCAGGGTGCCTTATCGGTAGTGAACGTCCAATGAGGCGCCGAGGAAATCAAATAAGCTCCGCTTATCTGTTGACAGCGTACCACGAAGAATCCGAGGGGTAATCGAGACGGCCTCTTGCTGCAGAGAAATACACTGCGCCGCAGAGCAGACGAGGTCATTGGGAGGTGCTTCTCCTAGGAGCACCCGACAGAATCTCCCCACGCCCCACGCGCCCGCGGTTTCAGTGGGAAGAGGGAACGCGGCGAGATGGGCCCGTAGTTGTCTTCTCCGCGGGAGATGGCAGAGCCGCCCGCTGCGGGCCGCGGTGCTGCGCCTGTGATTCGCTGAGGGGTCCTGCCTTATCATCTGATGGCGGGGTGGCACCTCCCTAGGAACCTGCCCTGGCCCGTGGTGCGCTCTGCTCTTATCGCCCAACCCGACTGCACTTACCATGCCACTTCCATGACATCGCCCTTGCGCTTGCGCATGGCGGCGCAAACAAGCCCGTGTGTCCAAAGAAACTCTATGCCCCCTACAACCGTGGAAATGCTTCCTCCAGATCTCGGGGCCGGTTCGCCCTTGCGCGGCCAATCACGCGCCGTCGCATCCTGGACCAGCTCTCTCCGGAGATGCTCATCTCGTCCCGGCGGATCGTCTTGTTTTTGGGGGGGCGTGTGGCCTTGACTGACTTCATTGTGCGCTGAGGACGTCGAAGATCGGATGCGTCTTTTAATAGGGATATTATCTGCGCGCGTTTCAATCGATCTTCTTTTCTTCCTCTTCCTTTCCCCTCTATTCTTCTTCAGCGTTTTGTATTGTCACTACTTGGTTCTGGGTTCAACGTGTCTCCGAGACCGTTCTGGCATCTCACGATGGCGGAACGAAAGAGACTCGTCGTTGTCGGCCTGGGCATGGTCGGCATGGCCTTTGTGTGAGTTATCGAGGCAATTCAGAGCTCTGCGTCTTCCTGCTGACACGTCTTCCAGAGAAAAGATGTTAAAACTAGACGCAAGAACAAACGAGTACAGCATAACGATAATCGGAGAGGAGCCGTATCTGGCCTACAACCGAGTGGGTCTGACGAGCTTCTTCGAACACCGCAAGATTGAGAACCTCTACCTCAACCCCGAAGAATGGGTACGCTTTGCCTTCTCTCGTGTGCGATTGTCTGTTGTCCGCCTGCTGACCATCCTCGCAGTACCGCAACGCTCCGGAAGGCGCGCTCGGATACCACGTGAATACCAAAGTCACAGACATCGACTCCCAAGCAAAGACGGTCACGTGCTCCAACGGCGACGTGGTACCCTACGACACGCTCGTCCTGGCCACCGGCTCGGACGCCGTCCTCCCAAGACACATCCCCGGCCACGATGCGACGGGCGTCTTCGTGTACCGCACGATTGATGACCTCAACAAGCTGATTGCCTTCTCCGCCACGAGGAAAGGCACCGACGGCGCCGTCGTCGGCGGCGGCCTGCTCGGTCTCGAGGCCGCCAAGGCCATGATCGATCTGGAGTGCTTCAACAAGGTCAAGATCATCGAGCGAAGCCGCTGGGTGCTGAGCAGACAGGTCGACGCCGACGCCGGCGCGATGGTCGTGGATCAGGTACGGGCCCTCGGTCTCGAGGTTCTCCTCAGCAGGCGGGTCGGCGAGATCGAAGTCACCGAGGACAACCACGTCAAGGGCGTTCTCTTCGAGGACGGCGAGCGCCTGGACTGCTCTGCCGTCTGCTTCGCCGTGGGCGTGCGGCCGCGGGACGACCTTGCTCGTGAGGCCGGCATCAAGTGCGCCGATCGCGGCGGCGGCATCATCGTCGGCGACGACATGAGCACCAGCGTACCCGACATCTTCGCCATCGGCGAGTGCGCGAGCTGGCAGGGCATGGCGTACGGCCTCATCGGCCCCGGCGTCGAGATGGCCGACGTCCTCTCCTTCAACCTCACACAAGCCAAGCTGCACCAGCCCCGCGTCTTCAAGAGGCCAGACCTCAGCACCAAGCTCAAGCTGCTCGGCGTCGACGTTGCCAGCTTCGGCGACTACTTTGCCGACACCGAGGGCCCCAAGTTCCTGCCGCCCAAGGCCGCGAGGAAAACGAAGAAGGCGGACGAGCAGACTACCATCGAGGCCCTAACCAACGGCCTGCCGCCAGCCCCCGTCAAGGCCCTCACGTACCGCGACCCGTTCCAGAACATCTACAAGAAGTACATCTTCACCGAGGACGGCAAGTACCTGCTGGGAGGCATCATGATCGGCGATACGAAGGACTACATCAAGCTCGTGCCGCTCGTCAAGAATATGAAAGAGCTGGAGGTCCCCCCGGCCGAGCTCATCCTGGGCGCTAAGAAGGACGGCGAGGACGACGGCGACGACCTGGCGGACGACACCCAGATCTGCTCGTGTCACAACGTGACCAAGGGCGACGTCGTCAACTCCGTCAAGGACGGCACCTGCAAGACGATCGGCGAGGTCAAGGCGTGCACCAAGGCCGGCACGGGCTGCGGAGGCTGCATGCCGCTGGTCACCACCATCTTCAACAAGACGATGCTGTCGATGGGCAACGAGGTCAAGAACTTCCTCTGCGCCCACTTCAACTACTCGCGTGCCGACCTCTACAACATCATCCTCGTCAAGAAGCTCAAGACCTTTGAGGAGGTCGTGCGCGAGGCCGGCAACGACCCCGTCTCGCTGGGTTGCGAGGTCTGCAAGCCAACCGTTGGTAGCATCTTTGCGTCGCTGTGGAACCGCCACGTCATGGACGCGCCGATGCACGGTCTGCAGGAGACCAACGACCGCTTCCTCGGCAACATCCAGCGCAACGGCACGTACAGCGTCGTCCCCCGAGTATCGGCCGGCGAGATCACCCCGGACAAGCTCATCGTCATCGGCCAGGTGGCGAGCAAGTACAACCTGTACACCAAGATCACTGGTGGCCAGCGCATCGATATGTTCGGCGCCAAGAAGCAGGACCTGCTGGACATCTGGAAGACGCTCGTCAACGCCGGCATGGAGTCGGGCCACGCATACGCCAAGTCCCTCCGTACGGTCAAGAGCTGCGTCGGCACCACGTGGTGCCGCTTCGGCATCGGCGACAGTGTCGGCATGGCCGTCCGCCTGGAGGAGCGGTACAAGAGCATCCGCGCGCCGCACAAGATCAAGGGCGGCGTCAGCGGCTGCGTCCGCGAGTGTGCCGAAGCGCAGAACAAGGAGTAAGTGATATCACACACCCAACGAGAACAGTACCCGGCTAACCTTCCGCAGCTTCGGCCTCATCGCCACCGAAAAGGGCTTCAACATCTTCGTCGCCGGTAACGGAGGCGCCAAGCCGAAACACTCGGAGCTCCTGGCCAAGGACGTGCCGCCGTCTGAGGTCATCCCCATCATCGACAGATACCTCATGTTCTACATCCGCACCGCCGACAAGCTGCAGCGGACGGCCCGCTGGCTCGAGAACCTCCCCGGCGGCATCAAGTACCTGCAGGAGGTGGTGCTCGAGGACAAGCTCGGCATCTGCGCGTCCCTCGAGGCGCAGATGCAGGAGCTCGTCGACAGCTTCTTCGACGAGTGGGCCGAGGCCATCAAGAACCCCCAGATCGCGGCCAAGTTCAAGCAGTTCAACAACACGGACGAGACGGTCGAGAACATGGAGGTGGAGCTCGACCGCGACCAGCCGCGGCCGGTGTACTGGGCCAAGGACTCGGCCAAGGAGGACTTCAAGTCCCTCATCAACAAGTGGACCACTATGGCGTGGCAGCCGATGCTCCCGGCGAGCCACTTCTTCGGCGCCGACGAGACGCCCAACGGCATCTCGGCGACGGTCAAGCGCGGCGACACGCAGCTGGCCGTGTGGCGCATCCGCGGCAAGTACTACGCCACGCAGCAGATGTGCCCGCACAAGCGCGCCTTCGTGCTGTCGGACGGCCTCATCGGCGAGGACCTGGGCACCGACACGTGCGACGACGCCAAGAAGCCCGACTCGGGGTGCAGCACCAACGGCGACGCGAAGCGCTCGGCGCCGTGGGTGTCGTGCCCCTACCACAAGCGCAACTTCGACCTGGCCAGCGGCGGGTGCAAGAACGACGAGGAGGTGAGCATCGCGACGTTCCCCGTCGAGGAGCGGCCGGACGGCATGATCTACCTCAAGCTCCCGCCCGTCGAGGAGCTCGACGCGGCGCTGGGCACGGCCAAGTGGATGGTCAAGAAGGGCGAGGCCGGCAGCTCGCCGTTCGAGAAGCTCGACAAGAAGATCGACTTCCGCGGGCACCGGGCCAAGAAGCCCGGCGTCAGGCCGCTGGCGCCGCTGAAGATGGACAAGCCCGCGCAGCTGCTCGTCGGCGGCGGCGGGTGCGGGAGCGCGCCGGACTGGTGAGGGGGTACGCGTTGCATGTTATGGGAGACGAATGGCGGGAACGGCGTTTCGTGTTGCGGTCGTGTGTAAATGGGATAGATAGCATGGCATGGCATGATACATGGCGGGGATTAAAATCGAGCGTTTTGCTTTTGGTATTCAATCAAATCCAATCCATTTCCACTGAAGGCAACGGTGCCGGCCGGTATCCGTATACAACCAGCAATTACCACTACACCCACTCTGTGACGTAATACCTATGCCGACGACCGAATATGGACGGATTTGTGTGTGCATGCGTATAGAGTAAGAAAAAAAGAGAAACAACTCTACTTGGGTGACTGACTCTTTGCAAAAACACTTGCAGAGACTGGAAAAGCAAAAGAAATTGCGCCGAGGGGGAATCGAACCCCCGGCTCCCCGACGCTGCTGGATGGCAACGGAGAATTTTACCACTAAACCATCGGCGCTGGTGGATTGATGATCTCGAGTCGAGCTCAGGTGGTTGGCGACGAGCCCGTTGTGGGTGCTCTTGTGTCGTGGGCATCGTGTGTTTTGGAGCATCGTGGTTTTTGTGGGTTTTGCGTGGGGGGTCCGAAGCGTATTGTGGGTTCTGGGTGTGTGCGTGTCGCGTTTTTGGTCCGTCCCTTTTTACCCCTCCTCGAAGCCGCGTAGTTTTGGTTTCGGCACCGTTTCCGTAAGGGGGCGGTTTGGTATGGACATTTTCATAAGTCCAGTTGTGAACTGTGTTTTTGAGTCAATGTTGCTGCTGTAGGGGAAACGGGGGGCGAGAATGGGGCATTGCCTCAATGCCTAGGTATCGCGAGCACTCAATAGTGCCTGCCTGCGTTTTTGTCACCTGATGGCCAGCGAGCGACTTCTTTCAAATCTCGAGGGTCTGTCGAGTTGCGTGGCTGCGACCAAGAGCCAAGCATGTAGAGTGTCTTCAGCCCCAGATTCGAAGGAGCCAAGTCGAGGTTGACAGATTAACTCTATTCAGATGGTGGAAGTTTAAAAATAGACTTGCCGGGCTTCTCGACAGCCGCCAACGGGGCTTGCCGTGGCTAGCAAAGCGCCTCTAATACTCAAATACTAACCTATCGAACTTGTTTAATGTAGTTCGCCACAGCCCAACCGGCAAGTCCATCAAGCGCTTACTCAACTCTGACAATCAGAGGCTATGCTGCCTCTTTCTCTTTGTTCGAGGGCGGCACAATCCGTCATTCTTCGCGGTGTCTTGTGCTTCGGCGCCACACATCAGCAACCCCCACTTGCCGTATCAACGCAAGAACGAGACCTTCTAGGACAACTGCTACTAGAGTAAGGCCACCGATTTTCGATTCCAAGCAAGCTATGAATCGAACGACGTTGGGAGCGGGCCTGGGTGGGCGTATCGGGTCTCTCCCCGCCTCCCCGAGAAGAGAGGCAGCCTTGAGCAGGTAGTCGACCTATCGCAAGATGCTCTATGTAGGGCTAGAAGATCGAATGCCCGTCAGTTGAGTTCTATTAAACCTCAACTCCAGTTTCAACGTTCAATCGCCTCTAGGATATAATGCGATGTAGAAGAGCAGCCGTTGTTGGGATAGTTCTCACTCTCACATCTCTAACCTGGGACCGGAAATCAACGCACCAGCTGTATCAAGACATCCATCTCCAGTTGAGCTCGAAATTACAGGCTTTATGTAAACATAGGATCTCCTGATCATGACGAGCCTCGCCCGAGCCAGGTCAGGTGGGCAACATCGGTACCATCGGAAGGAAGCTCGAAGACCATCCCACGAGCACGGGTATCAAGCCCAGGGCCGTCTTCGTTCACAGACATTTTCACATCCACACGCGCTTTCCCTCTTTCCATTTTACAAGGGGTATTCTGTTTTGGCACGGTCGTTGGGTCCTCCCGCCGATCCGCGATGGACGGGCGAAACCCGCAAGCGCGTGCCCTGCGGCCCGCTGGACTGGTGGTGGGAAGGACGTGCGGACGGCCCCACGATGGATCGACCACGGAGTGATCCAGACTTGAGTCGTTGGTTTCGGAGGTTTTGATTGAATCTTCTAGAGTGCAGATTTAAAAGGTGGCAGTCGAGAAGTCTTCTCTTCAGAGGAGGGACTACATAGTGTGCGGCATAGGAAGCCGCTGATCGACACGGCCGGTCACTTCTCACATCCCAGATCTCGGTGTAATCGTGGTTGTGCATTAGACTTGTGCTCTCTCCACTTGTAGGAGCTTGTCTGCCCCCTTCCCGTTCCGCTCCTCTCCCAAAAAGCACTATACTCACAGGTGAATAGTAAGCGAATAAGCTTCGAACTTGGGACGAACACGTTCTTCTGAATCGCGCTAGTGTAAAACTCCCGGGATAGATCATGCTCGATGATCTATGATGGGCTTTATCGACACATACCTCTGAGAGACAGGAAAACCATGCGTCTGATTAAACTTGCTGACAGAGGATCGAGAGGGGGTGTAACGAAGAGAAACAGATGAATCTTTCCTCACAAGTTTCCCCCTCCAGTCCGGATGCGCTCGAGCCCATCATTGTGTCGTCATGTTGCACTTCTCTGCTCTGGCCGCATCCATGTGGTGCAGGGTTGCAACGGGCAAACTCCACGTCATCCATTCTCATTTCCCGGACGATGAAAAGGCAGTAAAAGAATGCGCTCGGACTTTTCCAACAGACTGGCCCAGGCAATAGGGACCGCAGAAAATGCACCAGACGGAGGTCATCCAGCATGGACGGTAATAGAGGCTGCGTTATTAATACCATAACCGGAACAGGTAATCAACTAATACCAGGCCTATCTTATTCCTCAACAAAGCAGGAAAAAGAGAGACAAACAACGGACAGTAGAGCAGGAGATCGTGGCTTCCAGTCGGGCTGTTAGGCCGGAGGCTGGACCCGTTGACAACTCCCATCAATCCCTGCAATAACCGAAGCTTTGACGCGAGGATGGCGAAAAAGCCAGCGGCAGTGGAATCGGCGATCCCACTGTCGCATCAGACATGCTTCGAGGGGCGCGTGAGGTAACATCTGCAACGGCACGCGCAATCTGCATATCGTAAATCATGCACTCTGCAGGGCAGGTCAAGCCGTAGTAGGCATTTATGAAGCTGTTGAACGGTCGGTTATAGGCTTTCTGCAAGGCATCTCGGCTATCGCTGATCCTCAGACCCCTGCTCAGGGCACACTATTCTATGAAGAGTCTGCGCCAGGCCTGGTATAGAGAGGAGCCTTCAAACAACCGATGTGGATGTTGGAGCCCAGCTGGATCACCATCTCCGACGACTCCACCGACACTCGAGAAGGGTCCTGTCAGGTCAGGATGAACAAAGCAGAGAGCGAGTCAAACACGATGCCATCAAAATTAGTGCACCAGACGCTCGGATGGTGGGGGGAGGGGAGGTCGTCGTCAACAGGAGCTCCGTGGCCAGGAGACACCAAGAACCCGGACGCAAGACCGCAGACGGATCCAAGTCCGGAGACGAATGTCACCTCCTTCGCAAGCTCCTCCCGGCTCGTACAGTCATTTGCATCGGCGGCGTCCAAAACCCAAAGTGGGGCAACGCTTACCTATGCCAAAAAGTCAAATTTTGCCCTTAAATCCAACATTCTGCACATTATAGCTTTTAGTAGATACCGCCGTCAAAAAGCCTCCTACTACTACTAAAAACAAACGTAAAGCTATTCAAAGACCGTATTTTAGCTAATCTACTACCATAGTACTAAATATTTTAACGTACTAACTTACTAAAATTAACCTAATACTCCTATCCCTTAACCTTAATAATAACTTTATTACTATAGCTACTAACTACTACCTATAAACAGTTTAAAAGTACTACTACTAATATAACCTTACTAATAAAGTTAAATAATATAAAAAATCTTATAAAAGTAGCTAAAAAATAGAGATTTAGTACTATACTAAGTTACTTAAGTTATTAAAGTATTATAATAACTTAATACTAAATAAAATATAAACCTTTTTATTTAAATAATTTAATTTTAGTATTAGTTTATTAACAATTAGTTAGTATCTTAAAAAAGTAAGTTAAACTAATAAAAAGATATATATTATAACTACTTAATAAGACCTAGAAAAGAGGCTTAAGTAGCTCTATTATATATAGTAGTATAAACTAAAATAACTAATTTTTATTAATAAGTTAGGAGTAAATAAAAATACTAAAAAGAGGTGAATAGGATAGGTACTAAAAGGCCTTGCGCTGTAGAAATTAATAAAGTTAAAATATAGTTAGTAAATATAACTTCTACTAGTACTAACTCTTAAGGGTATTTTAAATTTTTTTATATACTTAAAAATAATAAATAGTAATAGTTTTATAAAGTAAATTACTTAGTATTTACTACCTAAGTATAAAAAGTTTCTTACCCCTTATTTAGTAATTATTATAAATAATACTTTTTTTTACTATTAAAAGGATATCTAGATTACTTATAAAAAAGCCAGTATATACTTTAAATACCTTCTACTATACTTACCTAACTTTAACTCTATTAAAAAGTACTTTAAAAACCTAAAAAAGTATATTAAAAAGAACTTTTATATATATAATACTAGTAATAAAGATGTTTATAATTAAGTAAAGTTTTTATATAACTATATCCTAAAGGTAGGATAGAAATTACTATAAATTACTAATTACTTTTACTATGTATTTGTTAATTTTAATAGTAGTAAGGGTATATTTAATAAGTTTATAGTAAGGGTTATAAGTAGTAAAGAGAGTAGAGATGTATTAAGTAAAGTAAGTAACGGGTTAAAGTTGTTATTAAGCTGTAAAGTTACTATAGTTAAGTAGGTAAAAAAAAAAAAAAATAAATACTAATAATAAGTTAAAGCTATTATTAAGTAAGCTATAAAGTTACTATAGTTAAGTAAATAAAAAACAAATAAAATAAATACTATAAATAGTACTTATTATAACTCCTTATTACTTAACTTTAATTATATACTAATATCCTCTTTATTAATTTCCTTACTACTTAACCCTATATTATCCTTAAAGTATAGTAAATTAATAAAATAACTTAAAAACTATCTATTATTTAATATATTAATTAGTCTTAACTATAATCTACTAAGTTATAGTTAAAGCCTATTAATAATTATTTAAAGTAATATCTAACTCTTACTAAGTAAATTAATATTAAATTAATTTAAATTAAGTTATAGTAGTTAAAGAAGAAAGGAAATTTTAAATAAAAAGCTTAAAGGGGGGAAGGAAAATATTATAAAAAACTACTAAAGTACTAACTTAGTTAATAATTAATTAGGTAATATAGTATTTTACTTACCTATATAGCTCCTTTTAGCCTTAACTAATACCTTTTATAACCTATAATCCTTTTTAGCCTCTTTTTTAGTAAAAAACTCTATAAAGGCTATAACTATAACTTAGGATACCTATAGTTAGGAGCCTATAGGAGTTAGTATAGTAGAAAACTTTTTGTTTAAAAAGCTTAAATTACTAATACTAGTATCGTAGAATTAATAATAAAATACATTTTAAGCTACTTAATTAAAAAGCTTAATAATTCCCGTAGGTTTTATAAATACAACTAACTTTTTACTATATAAATAAAAGACCCTATTATTAATAAAAACTTTAACGTTTAATTTAATAATATTAGTAATATTTAAAGTAATACTCTATTTATTAAACTAGTAATTAAAAAGCTTTTTAATAAAGTAAAGACTACTGTAGTAGCTACGGAGTAGTTTAAGTAATATTTAAAAATAGTTATTAATATTATAATACTTACCCAGTATAGTAACAAACTAAATAATAAAGTTATCGACTTAACTATATTATTTAGTTAGTAAATTTAGTACTACTAAAAATAATAATTAAATAGGTATTTATTACTATAGAGTAGGAGTATAAAAAGGCTTATTTAGGGCTATAAATATATATAAAATATAGTAAGGTTAACCCTAATATACTAGTAGTAATACTTATATTAAATAAAGTAAGGTTAGTGGCGCGCTGTAAAAGTTTATAATAGTATTACTTAAGGTTTAACTTAGCTGACTGGGTGTTACTGTAGGGGTAAGAGGAACTAAAAAATCGGTTTAAGTGGCTATTTAAATACCCTTGCTCTACTGCGTTTATTTATTTTAAACCTTTTTAACTATAGTACCCTTGCGTCTTCCTATTGCCAGTGCGAGGTCTATAGGCAGAGTACTAAACAAAACACTAGCCTCGCCCTTAAAAAGGGCCTACTCCTATCACTCAAAATTAAAGATCTTTAACTTATAGTATATTTTATTAAAAGTAATTTAATACTAAATATATAAATAATCTTTATTTTTAGTAGTATTTTTATATATTATTAACTTAAGGTACTACTAATAGTATAGTAACTATAAGAACTTATTTTTAATAAACTTCTTTACCTCTTTAATAGTAGTAGTTATTTTACTAACGTACTCCTTTTATTTAACTTAGTAAGAAGGTTAACTGCTATGGGCTTTAGTAGGTAAAGTAATTAATATAGTATTATAGGTAGCTTATATTTCTATAGTAGTAGAAATATAAAACTAAAAAATAAGCGTTACTTTAATTATAGCTTTACTGTACTTACTAGCCTTAAAAATTTATTTAATTAATAAATACTATAGTAAGTATAACTAAGTATTACTAACTATAATATTATACTCTTTCTAGTATACTAAATAAATAAGTTTAGTACCCCTCTTTTATTATTTAATTTAGAAAGTAATATATAACTTAGTAGCTTTAAGTGTAGCCCTAAATTAAGTATAAATTCGTTTTTTAATATTAATAATAGTATCCCTCTACTTCCTAGGTATAAAGGATTTAATAGTATTATACTATATCTTTTATAACTTAATTATATAAAGAAGCTTAAGTAAAAAAAGTATACTATTAAAAGTTAGTCCGTATAAAATATAAATAGGAATCTTTACAAGTATAAATAGACTCTAATCCTTAATAAAAACGTTATTATTAAAAAGCACTTTAATCTCTAAGTAATATAGGGTATAAGTATAGCTTTATTTAAAAAGAGGCTTTTATTATTATTAAAAAAGTAAATTTTACTTATTATTAAAAAAGGGATTCTATTATTACTAGGAAAAGGGGGGGTTTTATTAACTTTAAAAGGGGGTAGTTAAAGTATTTAGTTATTTCTAGAGTAGGGTTTTGTCTTTAGTACTATTATTATTACCTAGATTGATTTTAGTATTGTTTTTAGTAGAATCTAACAGCTCTTCTAGTAGTATAACTATAACTATTTACTTCTTTATAACTAGCTACTTCTTTAGCTTAACTACTAATACTTAATATTTATTAGGTTTTATTTATAATAACCCGGAATTAGTTAGGGCCTTTTTTAGCTTAGCTACTTACTACTTTACTATTAGTGTTTAAACGATTATAATCTACCTACTTATTAACTTTTAAAACATAATTTAAGGCTTTTTGCTAAAAGTATCTTTATATTACCTACGGGTATAGGTATAAGTAGCTAGAGGAGCTAGTAATAAGTTATTAACTAAATTAATTAATACTTAATACTTTTAAAGAAGTATTATAAAATAAATTAACTATAACGAATAATAGGAATAATAAATAGTGGGTAAGGATATTTAGTATACTAAAGTATTAATCCTAAAGTAAAGTTAAACTTTACTATACTATTAAAATTATTATTAAAATAAATAATAGAGTGGGCCCCTATAGTTAATTAATAGGAGTATAAACTCTATACCTACTAAGAAAAAAAAACGTATAATTTAACGGCCTTAAGGCCTTTATATAGGGCTAATTACCCCGTTGGTGATGAAATTCGTGGTGTTCTATGTGGTATTATGCAAAAAGCGCGAATTTTCTATATAGTAAGCAGTGCCCCACTATGGGTTTTGGACGCCGCCGATGCAAATGACTGTAGCGGACCCGCCAGCGGTCCGAGCACATAGCTAGGGGTAGCATCTCTGAACCGATCACGAGTTCTGCCCTGTCGTCTCATCTCTTCTCGAAGCCAGCCCAGCCAAGCCGAGCCCAGCCCAGTTGCATTGCAATTCCCATCACCACCAGCAGCTCTGCTGGTCTGTCACCTCTCTCACTTTCAGGCCGCAGATAAGGTGAAAGCAGGTTTCGATGGGGCCCGAAATCTGCGACCCCCTAGCCCGCCATTGTGGCGAGCATTCCCCTGCTCTGAGAGAAGTGCCGGCGGCGCACTAACAGACGGGGAACGCTCGAGCGCGTGCTACAGTCAATCAAGATGGAGATGTTCAAATCCTGGCGCCGCGCCCTGCTCCGCGGTCGCCCTCTCCCTTCGCCTCTGTGACCTGTCAAGAGGCGCAGCTGGCGCCGCTCGTTTCTCAGATTCTAGTCCTCCAGGGTCCTTTCTTTTTTCTTCCTTCTCCATCTTTCTCCCTTCCCGCGCTTCCCCCTCCTATGCTGAAAACGTCCACTCACATGGTCGCAGAGTGAGACATCTCCGCGCCAAACTCGTCCGAAAGAAGAGAGCCAAACCTTGCCGAGCGGTGAGCGGGCTGTGTCCTTGCTCTTCCTGGCCCAGAACCGTCTTTTCTTCAGACCTGGTGTTCATTGGTCGTCGACGCGACTTTTCTTTGCTCTGTCTCTTCCCCCTCGGGAGCTATGGCGCCCGGATATGATCTTGATGACGACGCCACCCCCCTCGCCCGCGCCGGGAACGGCAACGTTCTGAAGCCTATTCCCACGGGGACCGTCGACGACGAGCTGTTTGCGAGGATACTCCCCCGTGTCGACACGGCGGCCATCGAGGCGGCGCGGCTGGTCATTGGCCACGACTCCGAGGACAGCGACATGGATGAAGCTCCCAATGGCAGGCGTCAGCAGCTGCGCCGTTCTCTGTCCGAGTCCAGCATCATGGCGGGAGCCGTCGGAAGTCACTCCGAGTCAGGCACGGAGAGGAGGGGGAGGGACGGGGATAGGGATGGGGATCGTGCGCGACCCGGGCGAGAAAGCGTCGAGCTGAAGCACGCTTCCCGTCCTTTGTCTCGGGCGGACATGACACCTCCGGAATACTCGTATGCCAGGCCAGATACGGGTGCCATCGCCGTTCCTGCGCGTTCCTCTTCTCGCCTGGCCCATCGTGCTAGCATCGATAGCGGCGGCCGGATCGCGTCCCGTCGCGACTATAACATTCCGCAACGACCCCCCCGGGCCGAAGAGATCGAAGCCGCCAAGAGGATCCTCGCCCAGGTCGTCGAGAGCGAGCGTTACTCATCCTCTCATCGAGGGACGCATCCGTCACCTCGAGGAGCAACCCCACCGCCCATAGGTCGGCCTCGCAGGCGCATCATCTACGAGTCGGACGAGGAGGAGGAAGAAGGGCGAGAATACGAAGAGGAGGACGATCTCAACTATCACCGCTACCAGCAGCAGCAGCAACAACAACAACAACAATGGCAGCACCAACAGAAACAGCGCAACCACAATACCTATCACGACGACCTCCGAGACGATGAGAGAGATGGCGTAGTATCGACACCCGTAACTGCCATCCACCGCCCTGAGGAAGACGCTTCCAGACCGGCCGCCCACCCCAACAGCCGCAGCAGTAGAACGACAGCCTCCCGGCAGTCATCGCGACAGTCCTCCCTGCCGCCTCTGTCGCGCATCGGCGCATCCCTCGCTGCACACAAGCGGGAGCTGCGTACGCCCGTCTTGGACCACCACCGGCTGTACGAGGATGCGGAGCCCCCGCCGATCAGCCAACGACGTCCTGACCAGTACGAAATACGCAAGCAGCGCCGGGCGACTTACATGCCATATACCACCACCAGCAAGAAGCACGCAGAGATGATGGACGAGGAGCAGATCCATGACTACAGCGTCAAGACCGGGGTCGGGTCCGGGCTGACGCCGGACTACCGGCCGGCCACGGCCGACAAGAGGGCGCTGAGCGACGACTCCATGTCCATCTCGAGGCAGTCGACGTCCAAGCACAGCGTCACGAGCAACGGCTCGAACCGCACCGTCGACTTCTTCGGGCCGGGCATCTTCCAGGTGGTCCTGCAGAATCCGACGACGGTGCACCAGCTCCTCAAGTTTAGCGAGGCTCGGTTCTGCAGCGAGAGCGTCGAGTTTCTCAAGAAGGTGAGCTCCTGTTCAGTGACGGGGTCGAGCAGGAACATCCTAACATCTTTGGGCTTTAGGTCGAGCAATATCAAACGACCCTCAACGATCTAACAGGCATCATGACCACGATACACAAGGACTTCCTCTCCGATGACTCGTCCAAGCAAATCAACGTCAACGGGGAGCTGAGGAAGTCGGTCCACTCCGAGATGAAGTCCATCGTCACCAAGACCCTCCCCTCGATGGAGACGCTCTTCTCCGAGCTGCAGGAGAGCGTCGAGCAGGACGTCTTCCTCGACATCTACCCGCGCTTCGTGCGCTACCAGATGGGCCTGAGCGCGACCAAGGCGCTGGCCTCGAACAGGCACAGCTACCAGGGGCTCGGGGACTGCTTCTGCTTGACGAACCCTGCGTAAGGCCCTCTACGCGCCACTCATCAAATGCAGATACTGATTGCTTGGCCAACAGCGTAGCGGATAACCCGATCGTCTTCGCCTCCGACGGCTTCATCAAGGTCACTGGCTACTCGCGAGCAGAGATCATCCCGCGCAACTGCAGGTTTCTCCAGGGGGCGCACACCGACCGCGCGCCCGTCCGGCGGCTCAAGGCCGCCATCGAGGACAGGAAGGAGTCGGTCGAGCTAATTCTAAACTACAAGAAGAACGGCGACCCCTTTTGGAACCTTCTCTACGTCGGTAAGTACACACCCGGATCTCTCGTTGCAACCGCACGAACGCTGACCCTGGTGAACAGCACCCCTTTACAACGAGTCGGGCAAGCTGGCTTTCTTCCTCGGCGGCCAGATCAACTGCTCGACGACGATCCACAGCAACGCGGACGTGATGCGGGTGCTCTCGACGTCGGGCAACGATGAGCTAGCGGCCGGCGAGACGACGGTGCCGCCGCTGCACCGGTCGAGCTCGGTGCCCTCGGCGCGCAAGGCGTTCCTCAAGGCCCTCGGCGTGAAGACGGACGAGGACCCGCTGCACGGGGCCACGCTAGACCCGGGCATGGAGAGCAAGCTGCTGCACCGCATGGAGGGCCAGGGCCTGAACGCGCAGATGAAGGAGTTCTACACGGCGTACTCAAAGGTGAGCATTACAACACCGTTCTTTCGTCAACTGCTCTAACACACTTCCTCTCAGTACCTCGTCGTCAGCTACGACTCGTTCGTCATCCGCTTCTACTCGGAGGGCGTCATGGAGATGCTCCACCCGGCCAACAACACCGTCGGCCTGGTGGCCGGCCAGGAGGTCTTCCGCTTCCTCAAGCAGAACATGATCAACCACCAGTCCGACTACAAGGCGCGCGTGCGCAGCGCCCTGCGGCAGGGGGCGCCCGTCAGCGTCGAGGTGCGGCTGCAGACGAGGCGGAGCGCGCTGTTCCGCGGAGACGAGCGGTTCGCGACGCACTGGACGCCGCTCAAGGACGAGAAGTCGATGGTGAGGTGGGTCGTCGTCACGATGGCGCCGGCGATACAGTAAGGGGGCATGGGCCACAGGTTAGGAGGGTTGATAAGGGTGCTGGGCAAGGCTTTGGGCCTAAACGGCCCCTTGTCCTGGTTTGCTACTTTCCCGGTTATAATTCTTTCTTCATGGTTCGTACTGCGCGCGGATGTTAAAGCCAATACCCTTCTTCTGGAGGCAGCGCTGTGACCGCTCAGGTACAGCCTGGTTCCAAGAGATCTGTAGCTATTACTTCATGATTTTATGCATTCAGGAAAAAGAAAAGAGATAAACTGCTATCTTGAAACGCTATAAAAATCGGGAGTTTGCAACAGTGAACAACGGTGAAGAGGCCCATCAATACGCCGTGAAGGATTTGAGGCTAAACCCAAAAGCTTAGGATGGATAAGGTCATCAGAAACCGGTTTCCTGGGAAGTCAGATTGGAGGGGTCTGAAATTCGATCATCCCCCATCGCCGGTGTTGACATGAGGGGGGAGGGGTCTGGAGACGTCCGGGAACTTTCTTTGGAACCTTATCTGTGGTCCGAGTTTAGCAGTTTAGCAATGTCGGCTGCATGAAGGGTTCCGGTAAGATGAATAATCGACTTTACAGTTCGTCGACCAGCACCTTTTGAAACCCCATTTCCCCAGGCACCTACCTACCCCGAGGGCGCAATGGACAGGGACTTGTGTCTGCCGGGTGCCTCCGATCTCGACCGTGTTGCCGTCAACTGAGTGATTCAAAGTGACTTTGTTTTCGTCGGATCTTTTCACAGATCCAGCGGGTCATCAATGACGGAGTTGCGCAATAAACTTGATCTTAGAAAAGACGAACCGGGCTGGTATCGGGTGAAACGTGTGACTGATCTGACATTCTCAGACCAGGCGAGAGATCAACGCAGTTCCGGAGCTTAGCTATTGCCGCGAACCATCCAAATGGATGTGAAGCTCACGACGACAGCCTGCAGCCGGGAAAGCTCCGGGTTGGGTCTGACTGGGCCAGGACACCTACTCTTATGTTTTAAAAAAACTAGTATAACAGACAATGTGAATTCGATATTGCTGATTATAGTCTAAGCCGAGCCTATAGCCGGTTTCACGTGTGTCACAAGTACGGGTACTTTTCCCTAAAGACTCCGTCTGTAAACACACCGTAGAATCAATCACCCGTTCAGGGGATTGTCGGGGGGGGGGTTATTATGTGGGTTTGATTTAATGATTAGTAGATTATTAAATAATATCATTTACGGACAGTCTCTGAATGACTCTTCCGTCGCTCTGGCTACGTGCGAGCTGGGTATAAATTCCCTTGAGCCCTGACACTTCGAGCTGAAGATGGCGGTATACCATTAAAATCCGACGAACTAGAATACCTTTTAAGTACGCTTGCTCGTTGCCTTATTCGCTCTTTTACGCACAACTGATACCCTAGACGCTCGAAACTATGAAGTTCTTGGTCTTGTCGGCGTGCCTGTCGTTCTTCCTGTTCGGCTCAACAGTTCTGGGGCAAGGGAACGTCGGTGGTGAGCACTCATCCTGAACCCCCTCCCGACTGCCTAGCGCAACTGTGGGCTACCGTGACTGACCGCTCATCTTCTACAGGTTTATGCGAGAAGGACTCGGATTGCTTGGCCTGTCTCAACGACGGGACTGGAAGACGACTCTTCTGTCCTGGTGAGTGACTACCGGGCCTGGGCTTTCATGCCTTGGATCATTTATCCACATTTCGTCCTTGATCCTGTTTGATGCTGCCAAGACCCGGTGCTATGCGAAAGAAAGCTGGAAGGCTAATTCCACGGGGGGAATACAAAGGTTCTGGAAACGGGGAGCGACGCTGCGCCATCAACGAAAATGCGCCCAGATGTGGTCCCGTTGAGTAGCGGACCATGGTCTGTAATGCGAGAGTCACCATGGACCAGAAGTCTTTGAACCAACTCGAGTTCACGGGATTAAACACTTGATGGACACACAGAGTGACTTGAAAGCCTTGAGTGGGTGCAAATCATACAACTTGACACAACAGCACGAGGAGATTGTATAAACAAAACACTATGAATTACTATGCATGTCTAAGAAAGACCGTGGCATGACCTCGTACGAGCGTGACGGAGCCGAGTGCCCTTCGTGATCAACTGGATTCCAAGCAAATGCCATAAAGCAGACCCAACACCGTATTGATGCAATGATTCGTTAAGTCGTGGCGTGACTACTGGCTGCCGACATAGTTGTCGCTGGTTGCGTCGCCCACGGTGACGGTGACGTTGTAGTTGCTGATGGTGGGGCCGGAGGAGGCGCCGTACAAGCTGAAGAGGCCGGCGGAGACGACGTACTTGCCGGCGGCGAGATCGGCAGGGATGGTGACGGTCTCGGTGATGTTCTCGAGGACGTTGGACTTTTCTGTGACAGGGCTTGGGTTAGAATCCTGATGACCGCCACATTTCATTGACCGAGGAAACTAACCAGGTCCGAGGTAGAAGGAGCCCAGGACGGTTTGGAGGGTGCCGGGGAAGGCGGAGGCCTCGGGAGCGATGCCGAAGGCGATGGCGATGTCCTGGACAGACTGGATGTAGTTCTGGGTCTCAATGATGGCGTTGACCTCGTCGCCGGCCTTCACGGTCTCGGGGAGGGCAATGCCGTAGATGCGGGCGCTGGCCAGGGCGAAGAGAGAAGAGGCGGCGGCGAGGGAAGCGCGGAACTGCATGTTGACGGTGTTGAGGGTGGTGATTGTTGGCTGTGATGGTGGTATTAGTCAGGGGTGTGATTAACTTGAGATGCTTGCTTCGGACGAAATCGAGTGGCTGTTGGTGTTGACTGCGTGTGGAGTGCAGGCTGGAAGAGATCAGATGGCAGAGGACTTGTTCGAAGTTTATAAACCACCTCCAGCCATTAACAAGAACAATATCGAATGAACATGACGATCTTGGGGGCGGCTCCGAACGTCGCTTAGCGACGTGACATGGTCTATTCCGGTGTCACTCGACGTCAGGGACCCAGAGAAATGTCGCCTAGACGCGAGTCCGCTAGGCATGACGCTGTCGCCTCTGCCGGACAACCTTCCCGTCCGATCTATTCTTGGCAGTTCTTGCCGGCTTCTAGGCTCTAGCGGACCAACAGTCCGCCCACGTATGGAATGATCGCAAGAAAGACAGAGAAAGGGATGAGTTCGGGGAAATGGTAGCCTCCGGGCGGAGCGGGAAGGGCGACGCGGAACGGGGGGCTGGGGGGGACTAATCAAACCTTGGCCTACTTTGCAGGTTGCCGATCCGGCCGATCTTTATAAATAAATACGACGTATTTGTTTACTTTGACAAGCGGTTGGGAGGGAAGAGGGAAGAGAAATCCCTTTCGTCTGTGGCTTTGCTGCTTCTTTTTCTGCCCATCTCATCCGCACGTTGCCGAGATTTCATGTAAATGGCACCGAACCGGGTTGCTCCTGACTGTCAACAGTCTCTTGCAGTGCCCATCAACAGTAACGTTTCAGCGGCTAGTTCAAGTCACCGCCGCAATACGGCCGGGCCAGCAGGTCACCCCAAGCGCGCCGGTCGCCCTGCATGTCATCATCGCCATGACTCGGAAGTTTTCCCCAGTTTGCCCAGCCACTTTTAGGGGTTTAAATGCCGGCAGAAGGCGTGCTAGAGAGTGCTGGAGGTGTGGTGGAGCATGTCTCATGGAACGGAGCAGCAGCTGGCGGCGCTGATCTCCTCGTATTAGCGGAGATCTGGCAATGAATCGGCATCCCCACCCGAGCGCCTTCTGAACATCGCACTCGCTTAGTCACCTTGCCAGAGTGGTTAATGGGCTGGCCTGCTACTACGGATCCACCGGTCCCAAAGCATACAAGCCAGTGTCTTCGGACGCGCAGGTTCGAATCCTGTGGGTGACGACATTCCTTTTGCTTTTTGGCCTCACACATCATGGCTGTTTTGGAACTCCTAATTCGCTCACTTAGTTGCTATATGAGAGACAAATAGGTGATCTCTATGGCTAATTTGTGCCATTATTCTAGACTGCATTACTATCTATCCATTGTCCAGCAAACTTGACCGGCACATCAGATGCCAATGTCGTCCCGCGGCCCGACAAACGGCGGCGTGGTGGTCGGCAGGTCGTACGGGTCCTTGAGCGAGTACTCGTAGTAGTCGCTGGCGTTGAACACCGACGCCCCCTCGACATCGAGGTGCCTCTCGCCCGTGCAGTCCTTGAACTTGAGCCAGTTGCTGCGGATCGTCGCGTTGGGGCCCGCCACCACGGGGTCGTTGACGCGCTCGAAGTAGCTCGTCTCGACGAGGAGCGCCGTGTGCCCGCGCGCGTAGTTGCCGTACGACGTGACGTTGAGGAAGTAGTTGTTGTACATGTGACACATGAGCAGGTTGTCCGCGCTGGGGTTGCGCTGGTTCGTCGAGTTGAAGAAGTTGTCGTTGATGGTCATCTTGGACACCACGTTGGGCGTCCAGCCGATGCCGAACGCCTTGTTGTGCGACGAGAAGAGGCAGTTGGAGACGGTCACGTAGTCTGTGTCCTTGCGGAGGTCCATGAGGCCATCGGCCATCCGGGCGAACTGATAGGGGGTTGTCAGCGACTATTTCTCTCTGGCAGAGGGTAAGACATACCTCCACGTGATCGATCCAGAGGTTCGTCCCGTTGTCCACCTGGATTCCGGTCCAGTCCTCCGACTTGCCGTTGTAGTCCTCGGGAATATACGTGTCGCTCACCCGCAGGTTCCGCAGGATGATGTTGCTCTGGTTCGTGATGCCGAACCCGCCCCCGACGATGGCAGCCCCGGCCCCGACGCCGATGATGGTCTTGTTGCTCCGGATCGGCACCTCGTAGCCCCGCGGCTCCGACTGCAGCTCGCCCTCGACGCGGATCACCAGCGGTTCCGTCACGTTGGCGTACCGCACCAGCTCTGCGTGGGACCTCGCCGTGACGATCTGACCGCCCCATCCGCCCGTCGTGCCGCCGTTGAGCGAGGCGAAGCCGTGGGCTTTCTCATCGCATCGGGCACATGTGACGTTCTCCGTTGTGGCGGCTACGGGGGTGCCGAGGGCCGCGGGTAGCGAGAGGAGGAGGGCGAGGCAGGAGCCGAAGCTCTTTCTGGGTGACATTGTTGGTGATAGTCTCGGAAGTTGGCTCTATGATGCCACCCTAGGATGCGGCTCGGAGCTGGTGTTACGGTGGATGATGCCTTGGCCCTATCGAAGACTCAATACCACTCTCTCCCCCCTCGGACCGGAGTGTATTAAATACACCTTCTTGGACGACACGCCGCCACACAGAATGCCGTGATGCCTTCATACCGACTGAGATACCCCTCCTCTCGCCAAGGAATACGTGTAGTTGCTGTACATCTGATATTAGCCGGTCGATGAAGGATTTGTTGAATCCGCGCCAATGATGAGACATCAACGGCCTCGAAACCTCACTTCGTCTGTCCACAGACCGCCTCAAATCCAATGCGGCCACAGCCAACGCCATCGTCACCAAAACACGACTGATGCGGATGTCTTCCCCGCGCTGCGCCGCCCATCAGTCTGATGCGGGGTGATGTCAGGCCCTCTCCTCCGCCCTTACCCCCGGTCTTCCCCGTGGTCGGAGGTTCGTCTGAAATGACCCGAAGCACCGGGACGCCGCCGATCTGCAGGTGGGATGCCGATAACTCTCCGGATGCAGATTAGGTTGGCGGAGGAGAGCTTTGCTGGTGTTGGTGGAAAGCTATTTCGCCGCTGCGGCCAACTACCGCAGGCTAAATGCGTTGGTGGGTATTGCCCGGGAATATTCGACGAGAGGCAGTCGAGACTGTGGACGAGGAGCAGTACAGGTAATGGATAAGATGTTCCGTCTGGACAGGCGAGGAAGGCAACAAACAGCTGAAGATTCCCCTGGACCCAGGCTCATCAGCCGAGCAAGAGGTTGGTTATTCGGTCAGCTCCACTGACTAAGCCTTTGGAAGAATTCGGTGTGTATCACGTCCCTCGCTGCGTTTGACAGTGGGCTTGTGACCCACGTCGTGGTATGGCCAGGCTTCAATCGGAGACCCTTTGGGCTACTGAGGCTTATGGAGCAAGGGCCGATAGTCAACTGGCAACTGCGATGCCCATGGATATGGGGATGCGGATCAGGAACAGTTGCGATCATTGAAGTACAAGTACTGATAGAGTGGTTGGGTCAGCTCAAGGTATTTGAACAGAACTTGAGGCGTCATCGTTATTGTGTGATCCTTGCCAACAACAAAATGGAGCATTCTATCAATAGACAGGGAGCAGTTCTCAACTTCTGTGATGTCCATGGCCGAGTGAAAGATAGCAACGCTCAGCGACTATATTCAGAACCTTACACTAAGCCTGTTTGCTTGTTGAAGTCCTAGAAACTATGGCCTCTGGTAACTTCGCCTAGGTGTGCATCAAAAGCATGAAGTAAAACTAAATTGACACTGGGCAGTTGAGAATAGTTTCGTACCATTCAGGATAGTGAGACGCGGTGGTTTCCGAGCTTCTCAACTATGACGGGAGACATTCCCCTTCATCAGCCCATATGAGTTGATTCAAGGTCACAAAGAAGCGGGGCGTATTATCACGTCAGGTACCTATCTACCATCAATGATCACGCATGCTGTTTGAAGAGTAGTGGATTTAATGCACAACAGCTACTTGCAACATCGCGATATTCGACAATATCCTCATATCAAAGATCAGCATCGCATCCCCATGTGGTGGTACCGACGTTTCAAACATTCGGTGGAGATGATGTGCAGCGACTTGATTCATGGCAGCCGATCAGCGGCGGTGCAGGCATCTCCGCTCCACGGCCGACATGCTCTGCCCCTCCTCGGCGCCGGCCGATCGGGGCGCCCCACTGAGAAACCGGAACACGCCACGGCGGGAAGAGCCGCGTGCCGCACGTGGCTGCCGAGGCCGGAACGGTCGGAGAGAATGCTCCGACGGCGTACCATTTGTGCAGCAGGCAGGTGCTCGGGCAGGTGCTTGGGCAGTCACGATGCGCAAACAATGATGAAATTGCGAAGTATTCCGTGACGTCACAAATACACACCTCTCTCATTACCCGTAACCTCACTACCTACTAATCTGGAAGGCAGCTACTGCCGAGTTCGTCGTTTTATTGCTCTGACCCATCTCTTTCGAAATCCATATTGGGGAAATAAGTTACCCAAACATTGAAAGAGCAAGCCCAGACGATCACCATCTCTGGTACTACAGCCAGGGATTCCCATTAGCGACGCCGCAATCTCGCTCCCAACGAGCGATGGCGACCAAGCCGGAAACGAACCCCACGGCGGGCGAACCGATTACCACCAAGAACCAGGTTCTTCAAGGAGGGGCCTCGGCCATCCAGGTACGCTCGTGACCAACGATGGGGAGTCGGAGAATGTCCACGAGTGCTCATACTGAACGTGTTGTGGCCAGGACTTTGCACCGTTGCGCAGCGTTTGCGCCCACCTCAACGCCTTCCACGCCTACGCCTCGGACCCTTCCCGAGTCGTCGAGGCGAACCACTACTGTGGTCACCTGACCGACGACGTCCGGCAGTGTATCCTCTACGATAGTCCCGAGCCCCACGCACGTATCATCGGCATCGAGTACATGATCTCCCCGAAATTGTATGAGACGCTCGACCAAGAGGAGCGGAAATTGTGGCACAGCCATGTGTACGAGGTCAAATCCGGCATGCTCATCATGCCCCAGATGACGTTGCCCGATTCGATCTGGGAGACGGCCGAGAACAAGGAGATGGAGGAGGTCGTCCAGCTCTACGGCAAGGTGTACCACCTGTGGCAGGTCGACAAGGACCATCAGCTGCCCTTGGGCGAGCCGCAGCTCATGACGAGCTTCACCGAGCACGGTCAGCTTGACTTTGAGGGTCTTGTCAGCGATAGAGATCGGAGGTTCAAGTCAGACTATAAACGAAAGGCACTGGCTCGGAAGCACATTGCTGCGCCGTCGGTTCATCCCGACGCTGACCAAGCTTGGAAGCAACAGAAGAAAGGAGAAGGGGCTTCTTCGTGAAATGGTCAAACACTAATGAGGTTGCTAGTTGTGACGTTGGCTACAGGCAACAACCCAAGCGAGCTGATGTCCACAACGGACAAAAGGCAATCTAGGAAGGTTGAAGCATCGTGCCGCAGAAGGGTCTGCCCGCACATAATCCCCCGATCATTGGCCAAACGGCATAAGGTTGCAAGCGGGTCGAACAGGAGTTGAGGCTCGCGGAGTCGAGGAGTGGCCCGAGAGGTGCAGGCACAGCAAACGAGACAGCGCTTTCGCGGGCCTTAGCATGGGGAATAAATTGAAAAAAGAATCAAACTTCAGAGTTCTGGCCACAGTTGCGGAGGGCAGCGCGAGACGAGATCAAAGGCGAGGGCCCACGGAGGACGGGGGTCCCGGTCGCGAGACTCCAGCCCATCAAGATGGCCCTTCAACTGACGAGTGACGACACGACTTCACAGGACAGAACGCCGAGCTATCTCCTTTTACACTCTAGTCGCTCAGTGTCGATGCTTCAGATTCGTCTCGAAACGCAAACTCCACCCCACGGCCGCTGCAGCCCACCCACTTGAGGCTGCTCTTGATCGAATGACACCTGCTCTGACCATGGGCCGAAGTGAAACGTGAAGGGTGCATCCATGTCTTGCCATCCATGTCGAACAGGGGACCCCCAGGCGACTCCTTGCAGCGAATCTTGTGGATCTCGCGCTTCTCCTTTCCGTCACGGAGATTTTTTTGCTCGTTTTGAGGGGCAAGCTTTTGGAAATGCTACTGCGGAAATCGGCGAGGAGGGGGAAGTCCGCCAAGCGGGCCAAGCTGTGCATCATCCGACTGACGGCTTTTGCCATGCAGGTACGCTCTTAGCCGTCAGGTACCCGTACGTTATATTGCACCTTATGTCGAATACGGGGATTGCTGTGGGCAGAATAGATTATTCCCCGGCTGTTGAGAGATTGTCGATTAATTGCACTATCGGCAAGGCTCTTGACAGTGATTCTCGCTGACTGTCACGGAGTATTCAAGTGGTGGTGGTGGCCTTGGCCGTGGAAACCAACAAGATGATCCCGAGTTGGTCATCAAGTGGCCCCCGATCGTCATAAACGGTTTCTCGATAGAACAACTGAGACTCTACTCCATCGCACAAGAGGACACAACCTCGCAGCTTCCTTCCGTCGTCCGGCTCCAAAACACCAGCCACGAATCCGATGGATCGGGCGGCATCTCTGATCCGGCTCGCTCTGCGTGGCTTCTTTTGGGCTTAGCTGGCGACCCCTTCGGCCGGTCTCCGAGTGTTGGTCTCAGCTTTTTTCGGAGGCGCGAGAAAAGAAACGAGAGGGATAGGGAAGAAGCAGCAAAAAAACCAGACGAGCGAACCACGTTCTCCTCGTCCTACCCGCTCCCGTGTAGCCACGCTGCCTGCTGTCAACGTCGGGATTTCAGGATGGGACGAAAAGAACGAAAGAAGCAAGAAAGGGAGACGAGAAACCAACCTGCCTGCTTGCCTGCCCTGCCAGCCTGGTGTTTCTTTCTTCCCGCAGGTTGCTGTTCTCGGCCGCCGTCGCATGGTGCTTTGGACCTTTTGCCTCTTGGCACGTGTATCACACCTCGAGTCTGTGACCCCCTTTTGGCCGAGTAGAGATGGGACCATCCCTGACCAACGGACGACGCCGCAACGATGCACCCAGGGAACACATGGTTCAACGGGGCATGATGACGGCGGCGGTAAGCCTCAACCTTTTTTTGCACACCAGCTGCCGCCCTTCAGCGACGACAGGAAGGGGAAGGGGGTGGGAGCCTGACAGGCCCTGGCCCGTTGTCAGATTGCTTACTAGGACATCTGGTAATGCTCTGTGAAACACGTTCGCCTCTCCAAAAGGCGACCCCCTCAGCGCCTAGTCGTCCGACCTCTCGTCTGTCTCGGCCCTGCCAAACACGGCTAGCCGCCGTTTGTGAGGACTGCGCCGTTGACTCGCGGGCAACCGAGATCGCCGTCCGGACGGACAGGGAGGGGCAGGGGAAATCGACATGGGGGAGACAGGGGTCCTCCGCCAAACTCCCAACTCAAGGTCCACACAACACCAACAAACCATCCAGTCACACACATTCGCGATTCCATGTTCGACTCCTCGAGCGGTCTCGCTACCGGCCGCTGACAGGGTCTCGACCCAACGCGCGAACTGCCTGCCCCCCTCGCCCCCCTCGCGTCAACCTCCCATACCGTGCCTGTCTCTATCCCTCCCTGCTTCAGCCCCCCCTACACTACGGATACCAGCCCTTCTATAGTCCGCTTCCATCCATCTGCCAAGAGAGGACTGGCTCAGGGTCGGGTCGCGTCTCCGCCCAGCACCACAGCCTTGCGACAGGAGGTGTTGCAGATGATCTGAGCAGATCAGCGTACATCACAGATGGTGGGCGTTTGACTACGTTTACGTCGTTTCGGCCCTCGACCGCGAGCTTGTGTATAAGATGACCTTCGCGGCGTCGTCTCGTCTTTTTATCTCCCTTCCTCTACCCACCCCCCATCAAACCATTCACTTCTCTTGCCTACGCTCTTCTCAGCGGGCTTACGTCCTTTTCTTTTCTCTTCTTCACTTCGTTCCTTTAATCGTGCTGGGCACATTCAACTTAGTCTCTGGGAGACAAGATGCTTTCTTTCAAGGATATCATTCTCGGCTCGGCCATGCTGGCGTTGGTCAACGGCCACGCAGCTATCCTTAATGCTCAGGGTGACGCGGGCTCGCCTGCCAGTGTCGGATTCAAGGGTAAGTGAGCGGCAAACACGGCGAGGAAAGTCGTGGGGGTTGGTCGAGCGCGAACTCTCACGAGTCCTTCCCTCACTCGCTCACCAAGCCGGGGCCATCTCACTAACACGGATCTCAGTCGACCCCAACCTCGCCCGTAACTGCACAACCATCAACCCCTGCCAACAGGACGCCACGCTCATCCGCGATGCCGAGATCAAGGCCAACACCGTGAACGAGTGCGGACGCACCGAGATCGCGGGTAACATCGACATTGGCGAGAACACCGAGAACGCCCTGGCCGCCAACGCCGTCACCCAGGTCAAGGCCGGCAGCGAGGTCACCGTCACGATTCACCAGGTCAACGCCGACGGCGCCGGCCCCTTCTTCTGCGACCTGGACCCCACGAGCAACTCCCTGGCCGCCACCGGCCAGATCCCCCTCGAAGTCACCAACAACGTCCCCGGCACCAACGGCTTCTCCCAGGCCAAGGCTCAGCAGTTCAACGTCACGGTCAAGATGCCCGCCGACCTCAAGTGCACCGGTGCCTCCACCGGCAACGTCTGCACAGTCCGCTGCCGCAACAACGCCGTCGCCGGTCCCTTTGGCGGTTGCTTCCCCGTCCAGCAGACCGACACCACGGCCACCCAGAACACGCCGCAGAACATCAAGACCGCCCAGGATCTCGAGGGCGTCCTCAAGAAGCAGCAGGGCAACGCCGCTGATCTGCCCGCCGCCATCAAGGCTAACCAGATCGACGGCACCGAAGAGGGCAAGAAGAACATCGAGGTCGCCAACCAGCTTCTGGGCGTCCCCGAGGTCGTGACCAAGGAGTTCCCTTCCTCCAACACCGGCCCCCCTCTCGACGGTGGCGCCGGCGCCGGCGGCAACAACAACAACGCCGGTGGCAACGGCAACGCCAACAACGGTAACGCCGGCGGCAACGGTAACGCCAACAACGGCAATGCTGGCGGCAACGCTGGAAACAACAACAACGCCAACAACGGTAACAACGGCGGCGGCAACGGACGCCAGAGGGGCAAGGGCCAGGGCCGCAACCGCGGCAAGAATGCCAACAAGCGCTCCGAGGACAGCAGCCTGCGATGGGCCAAGCGCTACGTCGTCCCCGGTGCCGACTTCCAGCCCGAGGTCGCCCCATGAAGGAGTCTTATCCTTCCAGAGGCTTCGACCTCTGAGGGAGAAATCTCCCGCGTCGACGTTGTGGTTCCCTCCTAATCAATCCTCCTCCTCACCCATCCTGGAGATACATACATCACACACACACATGCGGAACTCAAGGTTGTCACCGAGAAAAATGACTTTCTCGTGCCTGTGGGAGAGCGATCGCACACAACACGGATTCTCATTTTCTGTCCTCAATTTTCTCTTTTTATTGTGTGTAAAAATTATATAAAAAAATTTCATAGCAATGATTTGATGTCAAGTCAGCGTTGTGCCCTAGATTAGGAACAAAGCAATTAATGAACGGTGGTGAACATGATGAAAACCAGCCTCTCTCGCTCTCACTTCTCAGGGAAAACCACCAGCATCAATAACCACGGTGAAAATGTGCGTGACTTTACTGGCCACACTTCGGGGGGCGTGAGTTGATCGGACGCTTGTCTCTCGGGCTCAGCATGAGCTCCGAGCCGCAGCCCGACAGCCTCGCCTCCGGAATGCCTGGAGGATATCCGAGCCATCCAATCCCTCCCAAAAATAAGTCACACTTCCTTGACAGTCGTGCCGGATCTTGAAACCTACGGGTGGAGTCTGCTAGTTTTTCGCTTGCGTGCTCTCTCACTCTCTCTCACTTCTGGGTCGTTGATCTCCCTCCCTCCCCTTCCTTTGGTCCGCCGTCGAGAAGTCCGCGCCGCCCGCCCGCCCATGGTATCTGAAACGCACGGATTCTCTTCCTAATGAGGCGAGAGAGAGTTCAGACGGAATGAGGCTGGGTCGTGCGATTAGGAGGTCCGGAAGGGAGACGGGCGAGGACGGCTTGGATTGGTGCGCTCATAAGAATCAATATGGAGTGTGTGTGAGAGTGGGAGTAGAGCGCGCTGAATTACTTTGTTTCCTAATCGATTGTGATGGGGTAACTGGGAGCGGACTCACACCCAAGAGACGAGGAAGGGAATTCGAAGCCGATGGGGGGCAAGTTTCAAGCAACCTGCTAGCGAAACTCAGTTTAGGTGTGTGTGATATGTGTGGCTGCTATCTCCCCGACAGACTTTCCTTCCCCTTTCCGTTCTGTTTGTGAGGGTGTCATCGTTCGACTCAAGGCACGGACATATTTCATTCGCAGAGTTAAAAGCAAGACTGTAAGACTTCCCCTTCAGAGTTCTTGATTGATCTACGGTACTGGCAAACGCGATCCTTAAGCACCTCGATTCGAGAGGTTTCTTGAGACAGCTGCGGGGCCTTTTACAATGCGGCGGGAGATATGAGGTAGCTAAGCCTTACGGCGAGGCTCGTTTGGATCTCTTGGCTTCGATTGCGAGTCGGAGATTTTTTGCATGTGGGATTCTCTCCGTGTCCCCACACACACGCGGTCACGATGGACTCGCTCGCAAGCTTTACCGAGGTGCTCGGTCAACATGGTCGATCCCGAGAATTGCTGACCGCCAAGTGGGCCGATGATCGCATGTCCTATCACAGGCTGCGAGTCGAATGGGGGCCACGGACACTGCTGCAAATGCAGGCTTTCTTCAACTCCCCTATCGCCACGAGTTGCTGTAAGGGGTTTGACGCCAACACGCATCCGCCCGCAACTGTATCGCGAGAAGGTTCGCTGGGTACCTGCGTTAGCATTTGCACTAGTAAACCAACTGACCAAAGCCAAATTGACGTTTATTCTGTTCCCATCCCCACTCACAACCTTTTCAAACTTCGAGCGGATACGGACCTCCGTATTCCTGTTTCTCTCTCTCGAATATCATCCTGCTTTCCGCTTTTTTTTTTCTTTGCATGCCGCGGCCGATCGCGAGGCCGGTCTCACGGGATCCTCGAACGTCCTCGGTCGTCCATCGGGCATGGCTCGGCGTCCCTTCTTTGCTGGTTCAAGTCAAAGTTTCAAGTGTTTCGACGACAGACGGGGGGAAGCCTGGCTGGCGATTCCTCCTCCCGGGTTTGGGGTGGTGCGGAACCAGAGAGAGCTGAATCGACGGAAGATAGACGGCGCATCCCGGCGGATCGTCATGTGACTCGGTTACATGTGCGCGTACATGCTTGTGTGTGTGATTGGTGTGGTGCATAGTGTGTGGTGTGTGGCAGGTGTGGTGGGTGTCAAGCAGCTCTGGCCCGTGACAGGACCGGCGGCATTATTGTCCGTTTGATCGCTGGCCAAGTTGTGTCGACTGTTTGGTTTATGACTTCTTGACTTTCTTCAAGGTTTCTCCAAACCCTGAGACATGATGAGATGGGTGTTCATTTAACCAAGTCGCAGAAACAAACAAGCTTCAGTCTGCCTTTTTGAGTTTGAAGGCGCAGGCATTGGGAAAAGAAACTGGCAAAGAACGGTGTGGAAGGGGTGTGGGGGAAAGCATGATGTTTTGACAAGCTTATGATAGTAGGTTATTACTATTGTTACGATAGACAAGCTTATTGTCTTGTGTGGCGGGCGGAGGCGGGTTCGACCACATGCAAGACGTGAAGGGAAGCTAGAAGCACATGACAACGTTAACTGGTGCGGCAGGGCCTCTCTACAGGACGATGATTGAGTTTCTGTCGTTGAATTGTTTCCCTTATTAGTATATAGCGTGGTCTGCTCAAATCAGACTTCTTTCCTGCATCATCGCAAGATATTTCTGCTGATTCTTCTTTTTCCTTCTCTCTTTCTCCCCTCCTAACTTGTCTTGCCCCTTCCAACTCAAAAGGAATTTAGAATGTCTCCGGAGTATTAGTCCGAAAGCTACATCCGTTGACCTTAGTCGTCCTCGATCGTCGTCCTCGTTGTTGTCGTCGTTTTCGTGATCCACTTTGTTGCTCGGTTTGCCGGCACCTCGGTGGGACGAACGCAATATATTTTGCTCTCGTACTGGAGCAAAAGTTCTCACTGCGCCCCCGTACTATGTTTCAATAGTCTGCGGCTCGGAAAAGCTTACCCGTTCGATGGCTTCAGAAAATCTTTTTTTCTTCCGTTTCTAGGACTGCAGAATGAGCCCCTCGCCGATAATCTTCGGCTCGCAAGACCAATTTCCGAGCGCTGTCGCTGTTGAGAAACGCTGGTTGGTTCGTAGGCCAAGCACGATCCGCCAAGAGGAGCCGCAAAAGCTTGAATCCCCACGCCGAGTGAAGCGGCCGGCGGGGGAAACTAGAGAAGATCATTGTCGTTCGGAGACGACGGCACAAGACGCTCCGCGGGTTGGGGTCGGTGTTGGTGCAGCCCGCTTCGCTCCAGGGGTCTTTGGTGTTCCCGTGAGCGGGACTCTGTGGCAGATATACGACTTTGGGATTTGGAGATTCGAGGTAGCATCAACTACGTAAGTGCACTTACCCGTCGCCTCCCTCTAGGCCAGCAGACCGGAGAAGCCCGCGTTCGGCGCAAGCCAGAGACCTTTCGGCTGGAGGACTCCGATAGGTGGACTGTTTTCCACGACGGACCGCCATTCCGTCACCCGTGAAGTGCTGGAGGAGCTCCGGTGGATCTGCCGGCTCCGCTATCGGCATCGCAGTCCGGAGAACAGGCATGACCCGGCTAGGAATCAGGGGAAGAGGAAAAAAGAGCGCGAAGAAGAAAGTAAATTAGAATAAGGGGTAAATATTATCGAATGGGATAAACCAGAAAAAAAGTCAACTCTGTTTTGGTTCGGTTTACCTCTCTTTCTCTGACACGAAGGAAGCCAAAGAGGTCAAGCCAAAAGTTAAGCCTTTTCTTTAATCAAAACATCACCTTATGCAAGGCACCGTGAGCCACCACTGCCTGTATGCAGTCAACCAAATGCATGGCAGTTAGAGACTTTTGCGGAGTTGCAGCTGTCAGTGAGGTGAGATGAGATTGGTGGTGAAGAGGGGCCAAAAGTCGGCGGCACAGCACCCCACGTTTCGGGCCCGTGGCACCACCGGGCAACACCACAGTGGGCCGAGTCCGTTATGAGGGAGAATGAGGCAGATGATGGCGGTCGCAATACTCATGATTATGGCGGTGGTAATCTCGGGAGAGATACTCGAGTTGGGCAATGCGAAGTGTTTACTCGGACGCAATCCCTCAGTCGCCCAGTTGCTATCTCACCCACTAACTCATTACTCACTCACACTCTTCCTCGCTCACTCACCCACTCACTCCTGTATGTTCATATTCACTCAAGCACCCCAGCTTGTAAGATGCAGAGCACTTCTACACCTGGAATCTCACATTGATGGTTCCCCGGACCACTGCCGCACATAAGTTAGCCTCGCAGGTCAAGTGAGGCCGTTGCAACCGCGCCCTGCGCCTTTGGCAGCCGCCATACAAATGCCGTGCACTCCGGACTGAGCAGGGGAATGAGGGACACATAGATTGCCAGTCCAATCGCAAGTGCGGACGGCCATGCGGTGGGAGTTCTTCCGCCCGGGTGCCCCTTGCAGGGGACGGGGACACAACTTGGCTTTTGCGGAGTGCTACGCACGATGTCACCTCACGCCGGGTTGCCGCAACACGCGCTTTTCCCTCTCACGCCTTTTCTGGAAGTCGAACTCGCTCATACCACCTCACACCTCGACCCAGCGCGTCGGCCTTTGAGCCATAATTAATCAACCTGTTACCACCGGCTTGCCGTCATGACGATACTGACGTCCGCGGAACAAGCCCAGGGTTGCGGTTGAGCCCTCCGCGAGGATCAAGCCTTTGCCCAGAGAATGCTTGTCGCTCTACCGCCTCCCGTCTCTGTCTCCAAGAAATGACCTCGGACCAGGTTTGTCCAATCTCGTGCCGTGTGCTGTTGGGCCATGAAGGGAAGAACGGGAAGACATCCGATCTCCCTTCCCTCGCCGCTCCAGCCAGGACCCCTACCGGACACTACTCGCCCACTCGAATGGGGTCACTTACACTCACCGGATGAGTGTTCCCAATTGAAAGCATCACGGCTCACCTGCGAGAGCCCTCAGGGCCCCTGGCCGGAAATTAATGAGGTCGAGGCAGACGACGACGGAGTGAGGGGCTCTGCGGACACCATCTCGTGATAGTTTAACCTAGACCACTGCTGCGAAACAGTTTGCCAGAGTCTATATAAGCCGGCCGAACTTACGCCCTCACATCTTCCCCTCTCCTCTCATCCCAAGCCACCCGCGACATTCTTTTCAGACATCCCATTCACTCTTTTTCTTCAGATCATCTGAATCTTGACACTCTTTTTTTTCATTCTCTCATCCCGTCTTTACCGAAGCAGGATACACTTCGACCAACCCGCGTCCTAAGCACTTTCTCACCAGCACCACCAATGACCATGTTGACCAAGGTTTCCGCCATCGCGGCCCTGGCGGCCGCTGTCCGCGCGCAGCAGGTCTGCTCGCTCAACGCCGAGACCAAGCCCTCGCTGACCTGGTCCAACTGCGCCGCCGGGGGCGCCTGCACCAAGGTCAACGGTGCCATCACCGTCGACGCCAACTGGCGCTGGACTCACGCGACCAGCGGCAGCAACAACTGCTACTCGGGCAACAAGTGGGACACGTCCATCTGCAGCACCGGCGAGGACTGCGCTTCCAAGTGCTGCCTCGACGGCGCCGACTACTCGGGCACCTACGGCGCTACCACTACCGGCGATGCCCTCAGCCTCAAGTTCGTTCAGCAGGGCCCCTACAGCAAGAACATCGGCTCCCGCATGTACCTTATGGACGGCGAGGACAAGTACCAGATGTTCAAGCTTCTCGGCCAGGAGTTCACTTTCGATGTTGATGTCTCCAACCTTGGTGTAAGTCTGCTCCTTTATCCTGACCAACCTTACATATCTCTCAATCTGCCATCGTCGGATGTACACATCAACTAACACCAACAAGTGCGGCCTGAACGGCGCCCTCTACTTCGTGTCCATGGACGCCGACGGTGGAGCCTCCAAGTACCCGACCAACAAGGCCGGAGCCAAGTATGGCACCGGCTACTGCGACAGCCAGTGCCCCCGCGACCTCAAGTTCATCGACGGCAAGGCCAACGTCGAGGGCTGGGTGCCCTCGTCCAACGACGCCAACGCCGGCGTCGGCAACATGGGCTCCTGCTGCTCCGAGATGGACATCTGGGAGGCCAACTCCGTCTCGACCGCCTACACCCCGCACCCCTGCGAGGTCATCGGCCAGAAGAGCTGCGAGGGCGACGCCTGCGGCGGCACCTACAGCAGCACCCGCTACGCCGGCCAGTGCGACCCTGACGGATGCGACTTCAACAGCTACCGCATGGGCAACACCACCTTCTACGGCAAGGGCTCGCAGTTCGCCATTGACACCTCCAAGAAGATCACCGTCGTCACCCAGTTCATCGAGTCCGGCGGCGAGCTGGCCGACATCAAGCGCTTCTACGTTCAGGACGGCAAGGTCTTTGCCAACTCCAAGTCTGACATCGCCGGCGTCGAGGGTAACTCCATCACCAAGGACTTCTGCAGCGCTCAGAAGAAGGTCTTTGGCGACGATGACGTCTTTACGCAGAAGGGCGGTCTTGCTCAGATGGGCAAGGCTCTTTCCGAGGGCATGGTTCTTGTCATGTCCGTCTGGGATGACGTGAGTTTCCCCTCCTTCTCCCCTATCTTTGAGACTCGAGTTCGACTAACAACTTCCCCCCCCCGAAGCACCACTCCAACATGCTCTGGCTCGACTCGACCTACCCCACTGACAAGACCGGCCTCGGCACCGCTCGCGGCTCCTGCGGAAAGGACTCTGGCGTTCCCGCCGACGTCGAGTCCCAGGTCCCCAACTCCAACGTCGTCTTCTCCAACATCAAGGTCGGCCCCATCGGCTCGACCTTCAACAGCGCCGGCACCGGCTCTGCTGTGAGTAGCTCCGCCGTCTCCCGCGAGACGAGCGCCCCGGCTGCGACCCCCTCTGCCCCAGTTGCGACTCCCTCCGCCCCAGCACAGCCTGTTGCGTCTTCCTCTGCAGCTCCCGCCGTTTCCGAGGCGCAGGCAGAGACTGCCGCCGCCTCCGCCCCCTCGTCCCAGGTCGCGCCCGCTGCTGCTACCACTGCCTCCAGTGCTCCTCAAGCCTCCGCGTCCGCGACCTCTGCTAACGTGCCCACCGGAACAGTAACGCGCCAGACGTCGACGCCCGTGGCCCCCTCCGCCACCTCCGCCGCATCTTCCGCTCTCGCTGTTTCGTCCGCCGCCGACGCCGCTCCCGTCGCTAGCGACTCTCCTTCTCCTTCCTCTGCTGCCGCTCCTGTTGCCTCTGCGCCCGCCGAAAGCGGTGGCTCCGTCGCCATCTACGGCCAGTGCGGCGGTCAGGGCTACACCGGCCCGACCGCTTGCCAGTCTGGCTTGACTTGCAAGCAGTGGAACGAGTACTACCACCAGTGCATCACCGGGGAGGAGTCCGCTAGCGAGGAGACCGAAATCGACGAGGGCGACGACGAGTGCCCTGCTGCCTGAAATCTTTGATCAGCGTGTGGCGACTTGCTTACTCACGAGCACCCATTTCTGTTAAGCATTCTGCTGTACATGTTTCTCCTTTTTGTATATAAAACATTTCGCATGGTTTCGATGACTCTCATGAGTTAGAGTTGTTGGAATGAAAAGTTTCCTGCTGGTCTGTTGACTGGCTTGTTATTCCACATTGTCTCGTCTCTGATCGTTGCCTGGTGAGTTTGAGATGTAATGTTCGTAGAGAGTTTTGAGTCTTTTGGGGGGGGGGGGATCGACGGGTTGCGGCTATCCCAGTTTCTTACAAGAGACGGGAAGTTGAGATGAGAGTCTGACAGGTATATGTTCTTTTCAGCGCAATCTCAACGAACATCTCAATCAATGATAAAGAAGTGAGACCAAAAATCACCACGACCACGCAGCTTCTCATGAGAGGGAGGATGAGTGAATGACTCATACCTTTCTCATGAAATAAATAAGCTCTTGTGAGACATTGGCGGTCATGACTCATCCATCTCGCGGTATCGGAATCGTCCGATTGCAAGCTGCGGGAAGTTTCTTGTTAAGATATTACTGAAAGTCATGAGGACTGGGTACTCAATCGTTTGATCTCAAATCTCATATTCTCTATCTCTCTAACAAAACGCAGTCAGTTGGCAAATTGAAGTTGAAGTTGCCCGTACGCATGTCAACCGGAGTGGGTCATTCACGGACGCTAAAAGCATGTCTTGGCCATGCGGTATTTATACGTAGGGCGCCCGTAGGCTCTGAAACTTCAGAGGTCTTTCACTAAACCAACTTCATCCCAACAATTCGGAGAGCCACAGCGTAGCCGTAAAACCTTGAGGCCAGCGCTGGAGTCAGACAACCGCGATAATACCACAATGGGCAGCAACACACCAAACGGGGCACCGGCTAAGAAGCCGGTGTTGTTCTTGTGAGTCTGGTCGATTCACCGCTTGGCTGTCTCCTGACGTCACTGACACACCCAACAGTGACATTGACAACTGCCTCTACTCAAGGAGTGAGTCTCAGACTCACCTACGCAAGAACAGTGGCCGCCAGGACTAACGCGTCACGCCCCAGGCCACGAGATCCACACCCTGATGGCCTCGCTCATCGACCAGTACTTCATCACGCACCTGTCCCTGCCGCCCGATGAGGCCAAGCGGCTGACGCGCGAGTACTACACCAAGTACGGCCTGGCCATCGAGGGCCTCGTGCGGCACCACCAGATCGATCCCTTGGACTTCAACGCCAAGGTCGACGACGCCCTGCCGCTGCAGGATATCCTCTCGCCGGACGCCGAGCTGCGCCGGCTCCTGGAGGACATTGACACGGACAAGGTCCGGCTGTGGCTATTCACGAACGCGTACGTCACGCACGGGAAGCGCGTCGTCCGACTGCTCGGGATCGACGACCTCTTTGAGGGGCTGACGTTCTGCGACTACGCGCAGCATCCGTTCGTGTGCAAGCCCTCGCACGACATGTTCCGTAAGGCGATGCAAGAGGCCGGGGTTGAAAAGGGGGAGGACTGCTACTTTGTCGGTGAGTCTTTCCCGTTTCCTGTTCTCATCCATCACAAGAGCAGTGCGTTGTTTACTTACCCGTCATTCCAGATGACTCGTACGCCAACTGCAAGAGCGCAGAGGAGCTGGGCTGGACGGCGGCCCATTTGGTCGAGGAAGACCTTCCTGTCCCCGAGACCAAGGCATCGAGCTACCAAATTCACCATCTCCGGGAGTTGAGGGACGTATATCCTCAGTTCTTCAAGTCTACCGCTGGAAAGTCTCCATAGCTTGTGAGGGTGACAGAAGAAAGACCAAATTCGCCATCGTGTGAGCAATAGCTCGAGAGACAGCAATCGTGATAGAGGGCGTCCATTGGCAGGATAGAGACTCCAAAGAGAGAATAGAAACTACCTTCAGACTATGAAACAATAGCGTAGTTCCAAGCTACCGCCCCGGTCGATAAACATCAAAATCGTCAACAGGACTCCCGCCCTGCCGAATACCACCGCCGGGATGATAGATGCCATCGCCCACCGCAACCGCCGCTCCTCCGTGTCTAGGAATAGCCATGGGTGCCAACCTCGCCCACTTCTCGGTCTCGGTGTCAAAGACTTCCGTCTCGTTGAAGATGCCGTCCGACCCCTCGGCCGGGTTTTCCTCACCCCCGAAGACGTAGACCTTGTGGCCAAGGGTGCCAGCCACCACACCGCCACGGGGCGTGGGCATCCTGCCCTTACTCGTCGTCCAGCCCGCTTCCAGGTCCTCCAGGTCGAGAACGAACACGGTGTCCTTGACGTTGCGCTGCCCGCGCTCGCGGCCCCCGAGGACGTAGAACTTGCGCCCGACCACCGCGGCAGCTGCATGGTCCCTACCCTCCGGCAGAACTGCCGCGGCGCGGGGCAGCGTGAGCCATCGCCAGGTCTCGGTGTCGAAAGCGGACACGAAGGCCACGGTATCCTGCTCCCCGGACTCTTCGGTGGGCCGTAGCGTTCGCATCCCGCCGGCGAGGTAGACTGTCTTTCCAAGAACGCCCACGGCCGCGCTGCCACGCTCTTCGCCCGCTGGGACCGGCGCGATCGGCGACCAAGAATCGGCGTCCGGTTCGTAAACCCACGACTCCGGGAAGGCCCGCCACGCGCCGTCGGCGGCGGGAGCCAGGCCGCCGAGAAGGTACATCTTGCCGTCGACGGCGGCGAGGTTTGGGTGGTTCACCGCAACCGGGGCATCCGCGGCGCGGGACCAGGTGCCGGAGGGGATGTCGTAAAACTGGACTAGCGAGGTCGTGTTGAAGACCTCGCCGGCTGGGACGATACCGCCGAGGATGGCGAGCGTTTTCTTTGAGAGCGCAGTGGCGGCATGTTCCTGGCGCGGGGCGAGGGGGATCGGTGGAAGAGTCTCCCAATTACCTGCGGGCTTGGGAGTTGCGGTTACGAGGGAAACAAGTGAGCGAGGAGCCCAACGCTGACGAGGAGACGCATCGTGAGGTTGATGGTCATTTCGGCGGTGAGACAATGAACGATGCTGGCAGTTGAAAGTACACGTCGATTTCATCCACAGATATATCCTATTCGCGAGCTCAGTCAAGCCGGATTTATTAACACCTAGCTGTTCTGTAAACCCGAGGCTAAGATCTCACTACACGATGATCTACAGCTGAGTCTTCCCTTGGATCTCAGCATCTGTACGCAATGGTGGAGGCTGAGCGGGTTGTGCTCACGTGGCATGCTTGAGGTGGTCTGAGATCCCGTGAACGAGTGCCATGTGCCGTTCCACCTCAGGTTGAACCGAAGTAAGACTGCAAAACGTTTTATCGTACGTGGAATCCCTGAAGTATGTGACTACAGCCTTTGGCCGATTAAGAGCCTGTGTGGCTTGAAAACTCACACAGTTGCCAATTATAACTAGACTTTAAGACCATCCAGAATAGTTCTAAACCAGGAGAGACTTTCGCAGCCTCCATTGAAATTCAATCAGCTAACCCTAGCATAGAAATGATATCTCGGAAGAGTCTCCAAACAGTTGTTCCTCAACCGCGTTTCCGCGTCAGAATGCCATACTCTCAGGCTCACTCCTCCCACTTTTTCAGATCAGGCTCCGTCCGCTCAAAGCTGCGCTTGATAACATTGGCATGCGCTTCGCTCCGGGACACTAGTCGTACCTTGTAGTCAAGCGGCACATGCAGGAACCCCTCGTCATACACATCATACCCGGTTCGGACCTCCACTGGCTTCCCGTCGGGGCCGATGTCAGGCTCGATACTGAAGGCCCAGAGCAGCTGCGCAATAATGCGCCACTGAGAACGCTCAGCCAAGTGAATACCGACGCACATGCGGCGCCCGGCGCCGTACGAGTAGTGGTCGCGCTCCTCGTACTTCGGCGACGCCGACATTTCGGGGGCCAGCATGCGGGCCCGGGCGAGAAACCGGTCGGGGTTGTAGCTGTCCGGGTCCGGGTTGAAGGTCTCGTCGCAGTTGAGAGTCGCGGGCGGGATGAAGATGGCGCTGCCGGCGGGGATGAGCATGCCGTTGTACCACCTGTCCTCCTTTGCCGCGTGAGGTACGCCGGACGGTGCACTTGATGGGCGTTAGTAGAGACATGACTGGGGGCTTGAAGGGACTTACACCGGCCTTATACGCAACCCCTCCTTCACGATGCAGTTGATGTACGGCAATTCGTCAAAGTCAGACCACTCGGGCATGCGAGTAGTCCCGCAAACCCGGTCCAGCTCAACTCTTGCCTTTTCTTGAAATTCCGGATGCTTGGCAAGGAACAGGACGGTCGTCAACACGGCTGTTGCGGTGGTATCCGCGGCGGCCTGGTGGATGCCCCCGATCAGGTTGTTCACCCCAGAATACGACAGGGGCACATCGCTCGTGATCTCCCCGTCGAGAATGCGGTCGAGCATGGACTCGCGCCTGTCACCCGCACTCCGACGAGCGTCCACGCGCTCGCGGGCGTCCTTCCAGACGCCTGTCATCATAACGTACAGATCTTTCGCGCGCTGCCGTCCCATGATCCAGCGGTCCGGCAACAGCTTGAGGATGGGGAACTGGTCGACTGGCAGGTAACTACCGGGGGCGATAGCTCTTGAGACCTGGAAGGAGTGGTTGTCAGATCTGTCACTCTTTCTTTCAAAGAAACAATGTGTGACGGATTGGGGTTGCTTACCGCTTCCATTACTGCATAGACAGACTGAGAATTTCATCCACGTTGGCGAGGGTTCACGGCGAACGGGCTTCCAGTACTCACGTGCGCCCAGAAGCTTCCGAAATCAGGCGCCCTATGGCCGAACAGCAGGATACTGGCGATAGAGGCGGTGGCGCGCTTGATGCTTGTCGAGAATTCTTCGGGCTTGGTGAGAAGGTCGAACATGAGCCGGTTGACTCTGTATCCGGTAACGAGTTAGCACCGCGGTCTTGAAGCTTTTGTCTTGGAGTGGATTCGGTACGCACTCGGCCTCCTGGACAGGTCGCAAGGTCGATGCCGAGTCCAGGTTCTTGGGCGCAAAGTAGGTCGCGATGATCTTGCGCGTGGCTCGCCACTTCGGGCCTTCCGCCATCGTGGCCGGGTTTTCGTCCTTGTTCGAGACGATCATTTGCGTATCGACCGGCCGGTCGTTGTAGTAGGCGCCATGCTTGGTGAGGAGCTCGTGGATGGCGTGCCGGTCGTTGAGGACGATCATGGTGCTACGGCCGACCTTGAGCGAGTAGACCGAGCCATACTTCTCGGACCAGACCTTGAGTCTAGATGCTGGTTACGACATGCAAGATGGGTCGGTTGAGAAAGCTACACTCACTGGCCAGAGAAGCCCTCGGTCGGGATCAGATGCGCGTTCCCTAGGATCGGGACCGTCGGCGGTCCCGGGGGCAGACCCTTCTCTCTGCTTCCAAAAGTGATGATCTTGTAGAATAGTAGAATGGCCGGAATGATCCATATCGTAGGTAGGGCGTCCTCAAAGGACAACGATGTTAGGATGGAAGCCATGTCTGTGATTCAAATGGCCCGAGGAACAACAGTTCCGACGTCGGGCTCTGGAAGTGGCATCTGGCTCACTTTAAATACGAAGAGAACCAAGGCGAGAAGGGTGACCTATGAGTTGATTCTAATTTGTGAGTCTGACAGTCTCACTGCATATGTGTACCACAGCAGTCCGAGATTGCATGGTAGAGTTTATCTATTGGTGGTGGGGGGCTCTGACCGCGGCGCGAATCGAACACGACCTTCTCGATGCAGGCGGGTTATTCAAGCCTTTTGTACGCCAACCTATTGGTCCAGCTAAACGACCGAGCCATTTGTGTACAGCTCCGTTATTTCTCATGTTTCTTGTGCGAAAATCTCTGGAGCAATGAGACTAGTGCTAGAGTAAGCGCTATTGCTCAGGCCCCGCATCTGGGGGTCCTGGAACGACGCGCTTCGAACCCCTGGATCGGAACGAGGACTCAACCGCCAGACCTACCAAGGCAATTCTAGTTGCTGCTGACAAGAGAAACGTCATAGTAAGTGGGAAGGAATGCACAGATGTGAATATTAAGCATAACAATCAGGTGCAATGGCGTGTCGAAGGTTAAGTGATTGATACCGGCAGTCCAGTTTCGACGCCAGGTTACTCGAGTTGACTCGAATGGACTTCGTTAGTAGAAATGAACCCTGGATCATACCTTCGATGTCGCCTTATCATGAGAAAGAATTGAGTGTAATACTTTCACTAATCTATTACAACTTTGATGGACATTATCAAGTCCTCATAGGACGAACCTGCCTGTTGGTTATTGAGATGCAGCAGCAGAAGTTGCCGTAGCCGGGGGCTCCTTGGGTAGAGAGACATCTCCAGTGCCGGCATTTCCAGCACTCACACCTGCCCCCACCGCATGCTCGACACTTATCTGGTTCTTGCCAGCTCCGCCTTCGCACGTCTAACCCGACGGCATCTCAGGCCAAATCAAATGGCCAAGCCGAACAATATCAGCCCCAAGACGCCACTGGTGACGGAGATCAGGGGGACTGATTTATTTGGCGAAGAGTTGGACGCCCCGACGCCCGTCGACTCGGGGATCGCGGCTCCATAGCTTGCAAAGGCGACGACATCCTCCTTGGCGGTGCTCTCGAACCTGGCCTTTGCAATAGCGATCTCCTCGCCAGCCAGGTCGAAGACCATGTAGGTCCGTCTCAGCGCGGCGCCGCCGATGGAGATGGTTTGGTAGAGAGGGTTCTCTTCTGCAACACCGCTCGAGTTGGCGGACTGCACGCCGAAGAGGCAGTGGTCGGTCTCGGTCAGGCCTGCGTCCCAGGACAGCCTCCTCGTGCTCCATGCCTCCCACGGGATCACAAGGTCGGCTAGGTGTACGTTCAGGGCGGGTCCTTCGGCGCCGTGCAGGCCGATCGTGAGCCGTGCCTCGGAGGCGTTGGCCGAGCACGGTACAAGCCAGAGCTCATGCCACTCGTTCCACACTGCACCGACGAGCTCGTATATGTCTGCGGCGAGTTTGTAGGGCAGCACTGTAAGCTTTTCGGGACTGATTTCGACGGTGATCTCTCCGTCGCTCGGGTCCAGGAGCGGCCGGAAGACGTCTGCGGGGGACTTGCTGCCGTTGACCGAGTGGAGAATCGTGTCGAAGCGCGTCTTCGACGGGGAGCTCGTTTTGATCGGGAAGCGGGTGAGTGGCCCATCGAACTTGGACTTGTCGACGGCGCCGAGGAGAAGGCTTCCCGACGCGCCGGACTCGTCGTTGAACCACACGCTGTACGCGGTGGACTTGATGTGGCCGTCGCGAAGCAGACGCTCCGGGACCGTCGGCAGAGAGGAACCCGGACCGGAGCTGGAGCTGGACATGTACGCGCTGCTGTCGTTGAAGCCCAGGCCAAGGACGCTGATGGAGGCCCCGGCGGCGTAGACGAGGCCGAGGTTAATGTTGGCGAGCTCGGTGCCGCCAATGCGCAGCGTCTCGTTAATGACCTCGCCCCGGAGTGTGCCGCCAGGCTGAACCTGGGTGAACTCCCCGACGCCTGAGTTGACGCATGTCGAGGATTCGTTGGCGATGAAGGCACCAAAAACGCCGCACCAGCCGAACTCGATCGGGAGTGGGCAGTTCTTTTCCCCGTCGGGGACCCACGACTCGCCCGACTGAACGCTGATCACCATAGCCATCTCCTGCGGCGGGGTGCCGACGGTGACATTGACGAAATAGCCCATATACCTGGGGTCGAAGAAGACATCGATTCCGGAGAGCGAGCGGCGCTCCCCTAAGGATCTTCTGCCATTGCTGCCGCTGCCGCTGCCGCTGCCGCTGCCGTCGATGCGTGAGCGAGTGTTGAACGGTAGACGGAGCTGAGCCGATGCCGTGGCGGCGCAAGCTGCGGCCGCGATGAGAGCGGATGTCCTCATGACGAGGCAAATACAAGAGAAATGAGTGATCCTGACGACGAATTCATCGTGCAGAAGGGAGAGGGGAAGAGAGGACAGACAACAGGAACGAATGGCACCATGGGAGGTAGGGTAGTGTACGGATACAGATTGCGGGATAGTAGCGTCTTCTAAGTTCTGGGCAACTCGGCAGCAAACAACCAACACTGCGCTCCGCCGCTCACAGAGCAATCACGGCGGTCTCGTGGTCGTGGCAGTGGGTTAAGCGACATTACCAAAGTGGATCTACGCCCGGCTAGAGAGCGTTGGTTATCGCAGACAAGTTCTGTGGACAGGGATGTGCCAGAGAGAACAATCAAGCTTCTGTTTAAGCATATATCCATATCTTCAGTGTGCTAGTAGTCATGGAAAACAGCAAAAGAATTCGCACGTCCAGTCCATCGTCTCCTCCGTCTAGGCTTCCGTCGTGGCCCTGGGAGGCTCGTTGAGAAGGTCCTTCAGCTCCCCGAACGCCTTGAGCATGTCCGCGGATTGGTTGGCCAGCCAGTCCTTGCGCGACTCCTCGCCTATCTCGCCCTGGCCCATGGCCGCATACAGATCCGGGCCGGGCCCACCCGTGAAGGGAAGCGCCGGCCGGGTGGCGGCGAGGCGGAGCTTCATGCCCTCGAGGACCTGCTTCGCCTGCGCCGAGGCGTTGGTCCCGCCGACGATGCCGTAGCTGACGACGGCGACCGGCTTGCCGATCCAGTCGTTGTACAGGTAGTCGATGGCGTTTTTGGTGCCCCCCGACAAGCCGAAGTTGTACTCGGGGATCACGAGGATGTAGGCGTCGTGCCGCGCGATCTCGGCGCTCCAGGCGATGCTGTGAGCGTGCGCGAAGCTGCCGTGCTTCGGCACCTGCGCGGGTGCGACCTGCTCGTCGTAGACGGGGAGGTTGAAGCTGGCGACCTCGACGAAGGAGAGCTCGATGTTGCTGGCCGCCGCGTCCTCGGTAATGATGTCCTTGACGAGGGCCGCGACTTTGGGACCGACTCTGGGAGTGCGTGTGCTAGTTGCGATGACGGCGACTTTCTTGAGGGCGCTCATGTTGGCTTGGATTTGTGAAAACGTGGACTTGGTTTAAGGTGAGGTTGGAGTTTCTGTATGAACGTCGAGTGAAGAAGAGCTCGCTGTTGTTGATTCCAGGGCAGTTCTCAATCTGCAACAACCGGCCATCTTTATAGCTAGTCGAACGGAGAGATTGACCAGCCTCTGCTGCATCTCGTCTTTGTCATGTCTTCTGGAATGAGAAGCTTCTCGTCTCTCGGGCGGTTTTCCTCAGCGTGTCGCGCGGATGAAGACTTGCGTCTTGCTGCCCGCAGGACCATGATGATTCACAGCCCACTGCCAGAGCGGCCGCCAGAGCAGCCGCGCGCGCATGGCACAATTGTATTACCGCAGACTTGGTAGAAGTAACAGTCAGGGCGCCAAGTTCTCGCAAGACAATTTGACAACGCCACCACCTTGAGAGACGGTGCGATCTTGCAGCTCTACTGCTTACCCCCGCGCGGCAAACGCCTCAGCGCAACTCGGGCCAAGCCACAAACGCAAGTTGAGTTAGGGAAAGGCGACGCGAGGCCACACCGCAGCAGGGAAAGGCGAGACGAGAACTGTCTTAGTAATCTGCGCACAAGAAATTCCCAACGAATCATTTGTCTCCGTTATACAACCGCAACCTTTCTGGTGAGACCCAGCAGAATCACCCAACCGATGGGCCTCATAGTCCACTTGCAGCCGCCCCGCTGCCAACAGTGGCCCACAAGTCACAATCCTACTAGTAAATGCCTTGGTGGCTCAGTGGTAAAGCGTCTCACTCGTAATGAGAAGATCGGGCGTTCGATTCGCCCTCGAGGCAAGGATATATCTTTTGCTGTTTTGAAGCTCATCTACGGCAACTCTGCTGTCAATTGAGCCTGTCTTTTTGCGCTGACTGATACGTACAGCAGTTTACACAGTAAGCAGAGCTGGCTGATAGGCTAGTTGTACAGGTGTATTTATGTTGGTAGAACTATAGTCCAGAGGAATGAAAAGAACGGCTGGAAACCTTTAGTAACAACTAATGACTCCGATTTACGAGAACAGCAGCATATGCCCTTCTCCGCCTAACTAAGCTTTTCTGTATTTGTCGTGTTGTAGTCGTCCGACGCTCAGCGTGTACATGTACATTGGCCGCATAATGGCTAACGACCCTAGTTTCAAGACTACAATAGAAACTTTCGGCGTCTTCCCAGAGCGGTAACTTGGGGTTTTGCCACCAGGCCTTTCTGGTGGAAGGCAGCGTCTTACAGACAGTCAAGCCAAGTACTGAAAACCGACGATAGAGCACTCGGCCTTAAGATCTTCTTTCGGTTCGACTGAGCAACCTTGTAGGTGCAAGAGTTCTGCCTTGCGAAGTCTTGAGAATGAAACTCTACGTCAACTTTTGAACCGAACAACGATAGCTCTCTGCTGCGCTCTTGTTCTGAAATAGCGCGAGAGACTCCGTCGGTCCCCTCGTAGAGAGCCATTGACATGTATTCAAAGCCATACGGAATTACGGATGATGCACCTCACAATGTCTGGCACGTTCAGAACGCTTTGGATGTCGACGGATGACCACCCGAGATCCTCGGCGCTGCTGTATTGACATGCTCGTATGCTCGGTCCGCCTGATTAATCTATGGTGCTCAGATGATGAGATGCCACTTTTTCGTCATAGGAACGGCTGACGTCAAAATGAATGCATGACGTTTCGACGATTGAAAGCTTCCCCATTTCAGGAAGAGAAGCGAATTCATCTGATGATACTCACCCTCGACCGGCCAGTCTAGACCCGCAGATCCCGCGGTTACGGTCCGCCACAAGGGACGAGTGCAAGCCACTCCGAACACGTTTCTACGACGGGAATTGGGATGTTCTGCAGGTGACAAGTGGGCAATCCTCCACCCCGGTTTCAATAAAGGGATGATGCTGCGGTACGCCGTGGCTGATAGCTAACGATTTCCTGTTGCAGTGCTCATCTCCGAACGAACCGTTCGGACTTTATCTTCATTCTTTCTCTGCCTGATTTTCTACGATATCTTAAACCAACATAGTCTCAAGAGGTAGCATGCGCGGTCAAAGTCGCGTGGCTAACCTCACAGCTGCACACCACGGGGTTTCCGACTGGTGGCCTCGCAAACTGAAAGTCAAACGCCTGTGACCTTGACCGCTTGGATTACTTCGCTGTTGGCAGTGAGATCATGGAGTTCTCGCAAGGAGCGTGAGGTTCGTCGCTAGCCCACGACAGCAGCCAGCCCTCAGCCAATCTATTCTCCAGAATATTGGGCTTATTTACAGCGATCTACTGCTGAGGCAAAATATCCAAGGGGAAAGAGTTTGCTCTCGCATCAGAGAAAGTCTGTCTTGCCCAGGAAGTCTTTTGGAGACTTCTTCCAATGAGTCGACTGCAACTTAGCCCACACGTCGGATTACTAAACAGATGGATACGATCACAGTGGCCCCGGCCGATGGTTCACTCGAACTCTGTGGGTACCTAGGTGGGATTCAAGCACTTATCTTCTGTGACAGGTTCAGGTTTGACTCTTGTTAGTCTTGCTTTTGGCTTAGCTTCAAGAACGTTGATCACGGAAATTACGAAAAAGCCGGGCGTCTTACAAGGAGAGTTCACCGAAAAAAGGGATTTCAGCCGATCAAGTACTACGAGAAACTACGTCTGCAGGTTGCAACCAATGACAGCCGAGGCCATATGCTCAGTAAACACGAGAACCTCGGAAGGCTCGGCTTGGACTCGTTAGGCCCGGGGTTTACTCAAGCCGCTATGAGTGTTTGAGGATGGGCTTTTATGGCCCCTCTTAATTACGTTTGGGACAGTTTTGTGTTTTGTGGTTAAGGTACGGCCGTTTTGAGAGCGAATGAACCTTTGCCCTCGCCTTAACTCAGAGTTCGCCCTGCCAAGCCTCGGTAACTTTGACAACTAACACACCTTGCGTGATCAACTGTCACTTGTACCCGAGGTATTCCAGGGTGGTGTTATGAGAAGCTGAGCTATCACGGCCGAGGAGGACGCAATCTACGGATCCGAGTGCTTTGACCGTCTGCCAGAGCTGATAAGCCAACAGCGCTTGGGTGTCATCTCGAAAGTGTGGACCAACAGATGAAGTTAAGTGTAGCATAGTACGAAAGTCTCGGTCCATCCACTGCGGTATCTAGACATCCGCTGTCGCCGAGAAGCTGCCCGAGCTAACGGATGCTACGATTTTCACAGCCAAGACGCGTCGTAACTCGTTCACGAAGAAGCCTTGATCGTTCCACTAGTCGTGCCCGTGATAGGAACGGCCGAAGGGCAGGCATGCGCAGGGGAGTTGATGAGCGGATCCTTGGATCCTGGCAACGGTGAAAGGCCCGGCTTGTCAAACCATCCTGAGGGATACCACGCGGCGGGATACCGGCATCACGTCACCCTGACAGAACAGGCCGTCGGCCCTTGAAAGGAAACGGCGGTCACTGGCTCAAACTTATCAAATTTGAAAACCTGTCGGAGCCGGGACGTGCTAGTGCACAACGTGGGTACGCCACTGATGTACGACAGATGTGTCAAGCCCGACGGCGCACGACCAGTCGAGATTCGGGCTAAATTCTTCAGGCCTTCGGCCACGAGGGGATCGGAGCAGTTCGTCCTGGTAGGAACCTTAGGGAGAGTTAAAGAAGGATACATAAAATCTTTCTTTTTTAGCAAAATAGCTTAAAAATCAAATTACGCGGGTCATTAAGCGCTGACAGGCCGGAGACTTTTGTCTTGACCTCTGGATGGTACGTTGTCACCGATGATCTTTTTGCTCGCCCATCGGGAGGCAGGTTGAGGATCGTGGGCTCGCACTCTGAGTCCCGCCCGTATTCGATTAATTCCCCGTTTAAGGAAACAAAGCCTGTGCGAGTGTTGAAACGAAAACGTGGAGCAAAAGATGAGACGGCATGGGCCAGCAAGATTCAAGGTTGTATCACCAGTTGAATCGGGAAATTCATTCGATGTGCCAAGTTGGGGGAGTCCGTTCCCATGGCCCCCACCGCACGATTCAACGCCGTCCCCTCTTCTGACTGCAGCTAATACCGGGCAGGTTGATCGGTCGGTTGGGCATCATACTCTGTAAGCTGCTTCTGAAGTATTGTCTGTCGCCATTAGATTCCGTGCTTGCAGAGAGGCGACTTTCGTCAACTTCCACATTTTGTTCCAGCTGTAAGACAGTCGTGGTCAGTCATGGCATTCAATGCCATGATCAACCGGGCCGATGGGCGATCGTCGAGCGAAATAAAAGACCTACATATTAAACTCTACGCTCTGAATCGTCTGGACTCATGTTCTGAACGTGAAACAGGGATTCAAGCAAAGTTGCCATTCTAGGGAATTCCCAGGGAAGATGTGATGCTCGCCTTGTCAAATCGCGTAGTTCGCCGAGTGTGTGAGCCGTCAAGTCGCACCATGGCTTGTTCCACGCTTCCAGTCCTGTTTCCCACAGGCAACCAGAAGACGCTGACAAGGACAGACCGGCTTCCAAACAGCCAAGACAGAGAAGACGGGACGCGATGCTCCCACACAAGATCGAGGCCGTCTCAACTTTGCCTCACGAAATCCCAGCCCATTCCCAAAGAAGGGCAGAAAAGATCAGGCTGAACTAGCCGGTGACATCGGGACCTGCGGCAGCCACACGCCCTGTCGCCCTTCGTCGCCGTCGACCGAGCTTTGTGATGGGCCTTGATCGGCTTGTGGGCTGTGGCATCATCCCGCCGCCGACGGGGGGAACGACGTGGACCTGGGTTCCAGGCCCCCCTCCCCGCACTCGCATTATATTCAGGCTCCTAATAGTTCGGCTCATACTCTTGCTCTTCCGCCCTCACTGGTATCCATCACCACATCATATGCAACCGTTCCGCTGTCATGGTCTGAAGTTGACTGTCCTCCGGCTCCTCATCTTCTCCTCGTGAACGCCCACACTCTCTTTTCCCCTTGATCAGAAGAGGAGGTCAGCAAAACACTACAATCCTTTCAGGGCATACGACGCAAGTCACACAGGCAGACAGGCCACGATGCAGCTTCGCTCTCTCTTGTCCCTCACCCTCGCCGCGGCCATGGTCCTCGCCGCTCCTGTGTCTATCCCCAAGCACAAACGCGACCTGGCGTCGATCCAGGCAGCTCTAAACACCATCAACTCGGCCTTACAAGGGCTCGACAACTCGGTAAAGGCCACCAACAGCATAACATTTGCCGGTGGCATCCAGCTCATCGGCGCCGTCGGCTCCGTTAAGACGTCGATCGAGGACGCGACGACGCAGGTCCAGGCCTCGGAGGTGCTCAACCGGAAAGACGCCCTGAACCTCAAGGCCGCGACCGACGCGCTCACGAACAACGTCAAGGTCACCATCAACGACGTCGTGGCCAAGAAGTCTCTGGTCGACTCGCTCGGCGCGACGCCGCTGGTTGCCGTCGCGCTGCAGGACCAGAAGACCGCTAGCGTCGCCCTCGCCCAGGCCCTCGTCAGCAAGGTCCCGCCCGAACTCAACGCCGACGCGCAGAAGAGCGCCGGCGCCCTCAGCACCGTCCTCGACCAGGGAATCGCCGTCTTCGGCGGCACGTCGGTTCCCCTGCCGGCGGCTCCGGCGACCCCTGGAGCGCCTCCTCCCGGCGGTTCTGCTGTTTGTCAAGCTGTGGTCCCCGAGCCGGCTGCTGCTGCTGCGCCCGACGCTGGAGCTGGGGCTGGAGGGGGTGGTATCATTGCAGGATTCATGAGCTTGTTCGGAAGAGTCTAAAATACGACAGTCGCAATAATGTGCTCGTGTACGATGATGTAAACCATATGAGATGAGGCTGGGGGTCAATTCAACACCACGGCAGGGTCCGTTTGGGAGGTGTTCGGCTGGTGAACGAAAACTGGAGAATCTCTCTCAATCTTAATACATAACTCATTTGAGAGGGAAAAGGATACCTACCTAATAGTGATCAATAACTGTTTGCATTACACTCGATGCCTCGTCTCCCAGAGCGATGAAGTGCTTTTGACATTGCTGCTTCGCCGCTTCGACAGGTGGCTCATCGCACGTGCAAGATCTCAACTAGGACTCTCTCATAAAGACACGTGCTCATAGTATGCTGCATTGCTAATTACTATTTACATTGCAGTCTTACAATTATGTACAGCAAATATGAGAAATGATAAAAAGGGCTTCAAATTCCAGGGGCCCAGCTTTTGGAAACAAAAGAAACAGAAGATAAACAAAACACCACCAATGTTAGTCGTGAATGTTAACGAGCACTCTATCTAGTTCAAGGGACCTCCCTCCCTCTCCAGCGCCGTGAATTTCTGAACGGACGACCGTCGCGCTGGCCTCATCCGCCCCTCGTCCTGCCCGAGACCCTCGCGGTCCAGGCTCAGTGGAATCTCCCCGGACGTTGCAAAGCTTTCGGGCCGCAGGTGCGATCGCTCGTCATCCGGATCCGTGTATCGACTGAACCGGGACTGGATGAAGAGCGGCTGGCCCACGGCGGAGGCGTGTTGACTCGCGTGAGCCGCGACAAACGGATTATCGGTGTATTCCGGCTGCGCAACTCCAACTTCTCCAACCTGGCTCAGGTAGGGATAGGGCGAAGGGGACCTTATGCGGTTGCGGGACGAGAGCATTCGCGAGACTGTCCCGCCACCGCGGGTGGACCGAAGCGAGCCCCGGACGGAACGGACGGAGCCTCGGATAGACTCTACACGACTGTAGGCCTGGGGTCGCGGTGGCAGGACGACCGGCTTCTCGCCGTTCATGCGGCGCGTGCTGAAAGCGACAATCGTGCGCCCGGAGCCGTCGCGGCCGAGGCCGGAGGAGTCAACAATCTCGTACGGGTGGCCGAGGGCGGCGATCTCGTCCTCGATCTCGTCCTTTGTGAGCAGCGCGGCCTCGTAGTCTTCTTCACCGGGCTTGGGCTTGCGCGAGTAGTCGCCCGGTCCGCTCGAACGGTTGGGGATGTGGAAGAGCAGGTCGATGCGAGCAACGGCGTAGAAGACGACGACGAAGATCTCGAGCATGAAACCGGTAGTGTAGAATACCTCCTTGCTGAGCAGCTTGCTTGTCGAGCCTGGGGGTTCCGGGTTGAGCGTCGACGAGAGGCGGATGGAGTGGCCCGCGATGAGCAGGATGGCGCCGATCATGAGGACCGCGATCTTGTTGTGCGTGTCCCCCGTGCCGAATCTTTCCGGCTTGGGCCCGGGGATGACTGCGGCGAAGAGGACGGCGACGACGGGCAGAACTGCCAAGAGCATGATCCAGGAGACACCGGCCTTGAGGACGTTGAGGGCCGTGTCGACTCGTTCCTGATCCTCGATCTTGAAGAACGAGACACCAATCGCCGTGCTGTTTGTCAGGATGACTGCGGGCACGGAGAAGATGAAGAACAGGGTGGTGACCCTGAAAAAGGGGTGCCATCCAAAGTTGGGGTGGATCGAGCGGATGATTCTCTGTGCAAAGAAGATGTTGACCAACATGATAACCACAGCACTGTCAAAGTCGTATTAGTCTCTCATTCACACCCAAAAGCCCGCCGAAATGACAACACTCACCCTCCAAACTGGACAATCAGCGCGACGAGAATGACCGCGCGCCCCTTCTCGAACGCCCAGACGATTCTCATGATGCAGGTGACGTTACGGACCATGCAGAAGTCGAACATGAGATCCGAGAGCAGGAACTTGTGCCCGCGCTTGGCGTTGGCCCGGTAGATGCGGATGTGCGTGTAGGCGCCCGCGCTGAAGAGCAGGAGGAACAGGAACGTCACCGGCACGTCAATGTTTGTCGTCGGGTCCCCGCCGATGAAAGCCCCCTCGGCCGGGTCGACGAGCTTCTGTACCGGCGGCTGGCCTGGCTGCGTGCCGCCCTGAGCCGGGGGCGGTGGCTGGACTGCCGCGCCCGTCGTTTGAGCCGGCAGAGCCGTGGGGAATGCGGAAGACGTCCTTGGCTGGGTGGTAGTCTGAGCAGCAGGGGGGTTAGAGGGCGAGAAGACTGGCGGGGGCACTGTTGTCGGTTGAGCCTGCTGGCTGGTAGAGGTAGCCGGAGGCGGAGGAGGAGGCGGCGGTGGTGCAGCAGACGTTGTCCGTACCACCACCGAGGTCGTAGTCGGCGGAAGAGGCGGCTGCGTTGTTGTTGGTGGTGGAGGAGGAGGCGGAGGAGGAGGTGGCGCGCTCGATTTCGATGTTGAAGTTGGCGGCGGCGGCGGAGGTGGTGGAGGTGGTGGAGGGGGGGTTGTCGGCGCCGGAGGCGGCGTCGTCGTGGTCGTGGGCGTCGACGATGTTGCGTCTGCGGCCTGGCCCGTTGGGAGTTCAGCGATAAAGGACGTCGCGTCTCCAAGCTGCCTTCTGGCTACCTCCACCACATCTTCGATCGGCTGAGGAGCGTCTATTTGCAGCCCTGCTGCAATAGCCGCCGCTATCGTAGCGACCTTGAGCAGCCACATGTTGGATGTGGGATGAGTTGAGGGCGTCGAGTGCCTGCCTCTCAAGTGAATTTGTTGGTTGGGTGTTTGCACGTATTAGTCCTACGCCATGCCAGCACGCGGGTGATGCGAATATGTAGTATATACGACGGGCAGATGTCTCCCGCGATGTGCGATCCGAAGTTATTAGGAAGTAGCAAAGGAAAAGGGAAACGCTAAATGCAATGGAACAAAAGAGGAAAATATGAAGGCCAACAAAATGCCGCTGTGTACACCACACTCGACGATATTTGACACGATCGACAGATTTGCCTAGTCAAATGAGTGAGGGGAAGGGGGGCAAGACCAGGGCCGAGGGGGGTGGGTTGATGGGAACATTAAACAAAATGTTCAAGGTATCCGTACATGCCATGACCATGTCGGAAGAAGCTGCCGGGGACTTTGACGACTTGATTACCCTTCGAGGTGGTGTAGGAAGGCTGACATGACCGGAAACAGATGTGTGCTGTGTCAAGTTCACATACTCTCGCTGGCGTGCGCCACTCGGATCTGTGTGTAAGTTGATAGAGTTAGAGGAAAGGTTTCAGCGACAGGGTCTGCCCGCCACCCGCGAACATACATGCAGCATCCCTGCTGCAGGAAGCTAGTTGTGCAGCCATGTACGACGAGCAGATACATCAAAGTAGGCGAAAGCCTGCGTGTTGTGGTGTGTATGGTTGTTGTTGCTTTGGGCTCCCTGTTGTGCGATCTCAACGTGCCCAAAACTGAAAGTGCTGAATGTGAGTGACTGAAATGCGAGAGCCCACACACACATACAATTTGAAGTACGGATCACACACACACCTACCTCTTCCTTCCCCAATCCAGCCTCTTCCTGTGGGATGCGACCTATCACGCCCCTGCTAGTCGACGGGTTTTGACGTTCTGAGGCAGCTCCGTGACAGCGTCTGGGAGATGGGATGGTCGTCCGACGTACCCGGTATCTTACGGATATCATCCTATTCAAAAAAGGAACTACGGCACCCAGTGAAACGTGGAACCTGTGTGAGAGGATCAGCCATTGAGAGGAATGCGTCGCACTATGAGAGACAGCTGTAGTACTACGCCGCTTCGCCTTTTACTATATCGGTACGCTCCCAAGATAAACTGAGTCGTACGCAGTCGTCGTCTGAACAGGAAAACGTGAGAAACAGGCAATAGGGCGGGGCGCTGTGATGCAGAAGAGCTCGGATTTGGCACGCAACCACCCACACCCATCACGATCACCACCAACCGCGGATACGGATACGGGGTTCGTCCCGTGGGAATCAGGATCCAGAAGGAAAAGTCTACCGGCCACCCTCAGTCCCGTCAATGTGCCGAATTCTATTCCGGATGTGGCTGCTCACATACAGCAACCCTGCACACATGCACTTTCTAGCATCCCGCCGAGAGGCTCTCCTTGATGATGGTAACCAACGAGAGATGGAGATTCCTTCTGTCCCTCGTTCGTACTTTATCGGACTGTCTTGTGTGAGTGCGCAACTTGTCTTCGACCGGGTTCAGACGGGGTTGAACAGGAGCACATGTGATGCTTGGCCTCTTGCGCCTATCGAGTTGTTGGTGGCTTGTCAAGTCGTGAGAACCGATGTGCCCAACCAGATGTCACATGGCCATCGAACTGAGACCGGCATACACCCAAGCCTTCCATGGCTCTGGCCCTACGTGGGCCGGTAACATGTGTATGTTTGCTGCTGGAGGGTGGGTGACATCAGCCATCCATCCAATGTAACCAAATGGAACGACCCCTACCGCCGATTTGAGATTATGAGTCCATCTTCGATCGATGGCTGTAGGTAGAGAATGAAATGGGCGAAGGCCGGTGGTCACACAAGGCTGTGCCAAGCTGCATGTTATTCTTCAGTATCCTCGGCACGCATGCGCCCTATTCCTTCAACTTACTATTCTCGTTGGCTCTTACCTGCTTGAAGCTAAGAAACATTCATTCTAACTCGAATAACGGGAAGCAAGGATGAGGATCACCGCGGTTGTAAATTCTGTCCAACTTCCATGATCCTTCTCGGGGCACACCTCCTTCGGCATCGGCGTTGCTCGCGCTGACAGGCTTCACTCAGCCTCAGCCATTAAAAATATCCCTCGTTATACCGAGTGCCATTCTGAACGGGATTGGTGGCCGTACCCAATGCAGAGGATTGCCTGTGGGAGGAGTAGTTATCACCACTACGTCCCATGTCTTCCGGGGTGCCGCCGAGACGGGTCGTAGCCTATGAGAAGGCGACTCGTGCCGTAGACGTGCTTCTTAGGCGGCGATCACATCAGACCTTAACGGAAGCTAAGGCGAAATTCGGCAATTCGGACTCCCACGCGATCGGTAGGGCTGCGTCTCTTGCGCTGGTCTTACTCTGGTGGCCGATTGGACCGCCCCAGCTTCAGCTTTAGCAGCGTTACACTGACCATAATTTCTCATTCCATGTGGTATTGCAAAACCTCAAAGCAGATCGGGAGATAATTCCGGAGTTGACTGTTACTAATGGTTTCTTCTGGCCAACTTTGAGTTGGTACTGCAATACCTATTCTTCTCTTTCGCACTCGCCCAGTCAGACAAGAAGCGGAATGGCGGATGACGGTCAACAAAAACGCTCTCGAGAAGTTAACCTTGATCTCAAGTGGCTTTGCGGTCTCCGGGTCCGAGGCGTGCCATCCTCGGTCTTCCGCCGACGGAAGTATATTCCGTCAATGACATGGGGCACGGGCTTGAGGAGGCCGGACTTTGGCAGGCCGCGTACGCAACACCGACAGCGAACTGGCGGCGCTCTCGTTGCTCCATAACACATAGAAAATGTTGACACTCTCAAGCTTCCACGACACATCATTTAACCCGAAAAACCTTTAAGCATCGTGAAAAGAGCTTTGCTTCCCGAAATGGCCCGTCCTTCCGCAAAACAAGCTGTCCAGCAGAACCCGGCATATCCTACTAGTCTTAGTTAGTTTACTAATCATAAACAAGCTTAATGTTTGTTTCATCACAGATCCCGCTACTAATCTATCATTTAATAGCGGGAAATGGCTTTGCGCGGCGGTGTTTTCAAGAGACCGCTGGAACCTCCTTTTTGTTTGCTAGCGGAGTTACGGAGGCCGCAGAGTTGACGATCATGCCCTGACCGAGACTGTGTGTTGCCAGGGGCGAAAAGCAAAAGAACAAATTTGACTTTACCCGTCGACAAAAAAACGTCTGTTTGCCTCCGTGTCAGAGTCCCGAGCCATCAGGCCCAAAAGCTACCCACGGACAGCTCCCAAATCAGAGCCCCTGCCAGCCCAATAGGTGCTCTGCCAACCCAGCCTCCCCAAGCTTCCAAGGTTTTCCGTGCCTTTTTAGCCAGGAAAACTTTTCAGAAAAGCCTCGAACGCCCCTCGGGCCGGTTATGTCTGGCTGTTTCGTTCAGCCCATCGCTGTGAAGACTCTCAGTGCTCTCTTTCGCCGTTAAGCCGTAGAGTCGGACTTTTCAACGGCGCCGCACGTTGGCCTCGGCCTCAGGAAAACCTGTACTGGGCACAACCGTTGACGAAAGCTATGCGAGTGCGCTTTTCGACGCGACGGGATGGTTGGAAAATGACGTCAAAGGCGGTTACAGATCACCTTCGGCTTGGAGGAGTTCAGAGCTGCCGAGCACTAAGATGAATATGATGTTGCGTCTGGAGATAAGGCCATCATGAAAAGAAAAACGGAAGATGTTACGCCGTTTCTCATCTTCGTACTGATTAACATGGAGCGTACGTCATTCCGCATGGCGGGAATAAGGCTGGAGCACATACGGTAGCCGAACCGGCACATCGGCACCGAGCGCGCACTCGGGTGCAATTTCTTGTTCTTGTTGTTTCGTCAGTACCCAGTCAACGTGTTAAACTTCCTGTCAGTGACCGGTTGTTCGGTCGCAATGTAATTGCCGTACGGTCTCGACCAGCCGGGCAAGACTCCGGGGCAACTATCTTTACCGCGTACTTGCTTTCGACTTAGAGAGCGCAATCCCATGGACGAGGCCGCGTAGCAAGCCGCTACTGTATGCAGCTATCAGCCGCAAACAAATGACCGAAGGATCGAGAGTTTGGGCGATCTGGGTGAGATGATTCGCCGCAACCGGCTTGTTTGTGCCGAGGGATGACAACGTGTTAAGCGGTATTGCCGAGGGCTGCATACCTATTTCATCCTACCATTCGGATGTAGAGCGAAGACAACATCCTGCACAAAATTAGCTGTAACCAAGGAGGCTGAGATGGTCTAGAAATTTGCAATTTTTCTGGTCTCGTGCCAACAGCCACGATATACCTAGGTATTACCGCACACAGCTCAAAATAGCTGCTCTTGAAGGTCATTGAGGAGCATCGTGGCATCCTGCAGCAAACCGCAATGGATCGAATGCGACTCGATAGTGTAACCACAAGAACTTATGTTATGTCCAACGCTAGGCTTCCGTTTGTCAATTGAGCTGCTGAGAGAATACTCGTGTTTGAAATCGCAAGAAAACTGTCACGTGCCGGTGCTACATGCTCCAAAACCTATCGGATTTGTAAGACCAAGTCGCGTGCTATGGTTTAGTCCCGTTCAGATTAGCATGATAGTATACGAAGCGACGGTACACTATCAGAGCAGCCCAGGGCGTAGTTGCGGAAACTATGACTGTTCGTGCAGAGCACCATTTGAAGTTCCAGTCTCGATGCAGAATAGCTAGTCTTCACTCCAAGTGTCAAGCTCTTTGTCAGCAGACTAGCCCTTGAGCCGTTGTCCTTCCACATCTCGAGCTGTTGTCAAGAATCTTCAAGTCTACATTCACAAGATCCCCAGATACTGCTGAGAATCTTGAGTCCAAGCCCCAACATTACACCGTCAAGGAAAATGACTGAACCGTCTCGAAACCAGCTGCCGCGCCCACCGTTCGACACCCAGCTTCTCCCCGCGATCGGAAATGCTCCGCCGTACCCGCTGTCACGAGAGAAAGTCGCCGAGGGGCGGGAGGTGCGCGCCAGGAACATGGCACCTCTGCGCGCGTCCATCTTGGGGGACGAGGACCTCCTGGTCGAGCACCGCACGTGCCCCGGGCCGGCATCCGAGATCCCGCTCGTTGTCCTGCAGTCCAAGGCGGCAGCAGGCAAGGTGCGGGACGGGCGGCCCGGGATCCTCTTCATCCACGGCGGCGGCATGGTCCTCGGGGACCCCTTCCTCGGGCTGCCGTTCTTCGTCCGCGTCGCGAAGGAGCTCGACGCCGTGGTCGTCAGCGTCGACTACCGGCTTGCCCCGGAGCACCCCGCCCCGGCACCCCAGGACGACTGCTTCGCGGCGCTGACCTGGACCGCCGCCCACGCCCCTGACCTTGGCTTCGACGCTTCACGGCTCATGATCGCAGGCGCCTCGGCTGGTGGCGGTCTAGCCGCTGGCGCAGCTCTCAGGGCCAGGGACTCTGGAGGCCCGGAGCTATGCGCCCAGCTCCTAGTCTACCCCATGCTTGACGACCGCAGCATTACCCCGTCCAGCAAGCAGTTCTTCAAAGATGAGGGCGTGTACGACGCCACTGACAACGACTTTGCCTGGTCGTGCGTGCTGGGTGACAGGAGGGGCGCGGCCGAGGGCGTGAGCGTGTACGTTGCACCGGGTCGGGCGAAGGACCTGTCCGGGCTGCCCCCGGCGTACATCGACGTCGGCTCCGCGGAGCCCTTCAGAGACGAGGACGTGGCGTATGCCACCAGACTGTGGGAGTGCGGCGTCCAGGCGGACATGCACGTCTGGAGTGGGGGATTCCACGGGTTCGACATGCTGGGCTTGCCGTTCGGAGCCGACGTCTCCGAAGCTGCGATTGAGACGAGAATGAGATGGGTGAAGAGGGTGTTTGGCGCGCATTAGGCTGGCATTAGGCTGTTTGAAGCCATCTCACGATCAGATAGACTGAAGGACAGTATTCGATGCCCCTGTGGAAGCGGTGTGGAAACGAGTATAGTGGTTGGGTGCTAAGCATCCTCTCAACGCACCGGAGCCGTCTTGCATTGTGAGATATCAAACCAGGGGACTTCATCCGGATCACAGGCTTAGTTGCTACAGCAGTTGAAGTCTCACTAGTTGATGCTGGTCCCTCTGCAGGAGATAGTGTAAGCTGGTGAAGTAGTAAGAGGACAACCGGAAAGTTGAATCCGGCTCTTCTACACAGCCACTTGTCTGATTCCCATTGAAACTGGCTAGACAAAACGTGTCGGATATGAATAGAAGCGCAACGTGAAAGCGCTGCAGGTGGTCGGATAACTCGCGTACAACACCCGCGTCGGCTGCATGCCAAGTCCTGCACGCCAATCTGGGATGAGAGCGTTCAGTCGAGTACATGGTAAATTCAAGCAAGCCACTGCCAATGGCCGCCTGAGATTCGTGTGTTTGGACAGTTTGTTAGTTCAATGTTAAACCTCACTTTAGCCCGATGATGGCGCGAGCGCGGCTCGCTGGCGAACAGATTCTCCAGGACGGCCACCATTCCGAGTGCCGTGCTTGTTTGTCTCCCGTTCAGGCGCGAAACACCAAAAATGAAGAAAAGCAGGTCAGTGTGTTGCCGGCGTTGTAACATTCGGACGATGAACCACGCCCAGTACTCGCTGCACAATGCGGACAGTGAGGCCGACGGATCTGCACAGGCCGGAAGCAGAATTCGGGCTGCACCGTAGTCAGTCCATTCCTGGTTCCTGGGAGATGCTGGCATTCACGTTGACAGTCGGCCTGCTCGTTTCAGGGGCCGGACGGGGTCTGTCGATGTTTGAATGCTTCCGTCAATGCGGGGACAGTCTAAACAGGCAATATGGGAGCGAGACACTAGGAATAGCCTTGAAGCTTGTTGGAGACGCTTACCGCGCGCCTTGAACCGACACGGGACACGGGCTCCCGTTGCTGGTCCGCACGACACTGCCCGTCGGTAAGCAGAGGAAAGTTGTATACCTGGATCGTCGCGATCGATGATGGTGTCTTCAAGGTTGGTCAACATTTGGTCCGTAGTGTAAAACAAAATGCAAGCACGAATTCCTGTCGCATTCGCAGGTCCCTGTGTTGAGAGCAAGCAGGTCTTACTACGAGGGACTAACCTTGACAATCTTTGTGATGGTAGTCACGAGATTCAGTATGCCAGTCCTCTTCATGTCCTTAATTGGTTGGGCTCTGCTTCCACTTATTCGCCAGTACCGCAACCGCATATACATGCAGTCACACTTTCGCTCCAGAACGCCGTTAGACCGGCCTTACGGCTGGGGCGTAGGTAGATATTCGTTACGAATACCGACGGATTTCGCTCAATGCCGTGCCGAGATCCGGCAACTCATGTTCCGTCGGCGGCCAAATGCCGACCTCGGTCGCTTGACCGCAAATGTCCACAACCTCCAAAGATTCCAGGGTCCGGCAGCTATTCAGATCCCTACAGCCGCCCCTGTTGGGATGTTTTGGCGATTGGAAATGAGATAATCTTGACGCCCTTGGACCTTGGTCGTTGTCGTCGGGAATGTCGCAAAGTCCGACACATCATAAGAGCAGGCGCGGACGCTCCCTGTCGACCACCGTCACAAAATACAAGCGAGCATCGATGCTGAGCTGGCCAGGGCTTGCTAAATCCTATTTCTAAGTTGCCGCCGGCCCCTCCCTCTCGGCTGGTAGGTATCCGGCCGCCATCACCGGTGGACTAGATATTCGGGCTGGATGTTTTCGGCACACCAACCGGCCGAGCGTTGGATCTTACATAGTTCCTTTCCAATTGATACCATGGGCTGATAGGCCTCAGCGGCAAAGCCTCTCATACCCTTTGATCCGGAGGCCGGCCCGGAGGCCGGGCGGATTCCGAGGTCCCGTTGAGACCTCAGGCCCGATGCTTTACCGTTATTCAAGGCCCCGCTGCCCAATTCTTCAACAGCGCTCGCGATGATTACAAGAATACCGGCGTTAGTTTACTTGGATCTGCGTCCACAAATCTAGCCTCAACTTGGCGCGGGGAAGGGTTTTTGGAGATAAGCCTGGAATGTGTCCTCGAAGCATATAAGGATTTGCACGAATCAGGCCAGATTGGAAATCCGCAAGCGCCGAAAGGGAGGCCAAGACATCGTTTCTCTGTCCGGTATCATCATCCCCCCAACCAGGGTGTGTCCTTCGTCCGCGTTCGAGATGCCCGGATGCGGCAGCCTCTGTGGGAGACACATAGACTCGGGCAACGGGGTACCGGGGAGGCGGGTGCCGCGGCGCAGGCGACGATACTGTCGGTCTGGACGCCAAGCTGAGCCGCTGCGTCGAGGAGAAAACAATGCGAGTGCTCTCGTGCGACGGAGTAAGTTCCGTAGCTTGTCGTCAAGCCGTCTGCACAAAGACGACGAAGCCGCGCCGACGTACTTGTGTTTAACTGATCACTCATCCACGATCAAGGATCTCCAAGCCAGCTCTGGCCTAGTATTCGCTTGGTTTGCCAGCTGCCGGATGCGGTATCGAACCCGCCACCACAGGGATTGAATCTCATGAACTAGGCGATATGCGGCCCTTTCCAAGGCCCTTCGGCGATCAAACATCGTCACACTCGCTGCTCGTCAAGGGTCCTAAAGTCTCCTAGGGCGTATAAGTCAACTGCTCGGGGAGCTGTGTCTAGATCGTCGCCTAGCGGACTGGGCCAGGCGCCGCAAGACTAAGATGTAGACGACATCCAGAAACAAACAGAAGCTGAAGCCACATGAGCCCTTCCAAGAGCCGCGATCGCTTTGTTCCAGGTCTGGCGAACGGGCGCCAGCGCAAGCTGTGTTCCATTTTCCAGAGTGATGGCACACATTGTTTCCTCCCCGTCAAGAGAACAAGAGAGTGACGCCCATAGTCGTACGTCTGGCACCTGATTTCCCGCAGCGCCGCCATATTCGAGCTCCCCTTCTTTTCTCATCCGTTTCTTTCTTTTCCCACAAAGGTCCTCGACTCTTGGAGTACAGCGTCCGGTCCTGGCCCCTGTTCCTTTCGAATCGCGACACAACTGCGAGAAACAATGACAAAACATCACAATTCGATTCTCCAAGTCCCGTAGTTTTACATCGTCGACGCTGCGGGTGTCTGGGCTTCTCGTGTGGTTCTGGCCGCCTCGCCCAACAACACGCCGACCGACGCCATGCCCGAGATCAATGAAGCGTTTGCGAAGAGCCTCGAGCGACAGAGTTGGGCCCACTACTCCATCGGCATCGTCTTCATCGCCCTGAGACTGTGGGTTGGCCCGACGAATCCGAAGATAGGAGTGCGCCCAAAGAAGCTGACTTTCTATCGACTTCCAGATACAGCAGAGTACGACGGCTCGGGGGAGTTAGCCACTACCAGGTCGATGACTATCTGCAAATATTCGCAGCCGTACGTGTCACGATACCAGAAGATCACAAAAATCTCGCTTACACGCCGACAGGTCCTCTTCACGATCCTCGTCGCCGTCCTCAACGTCATCACAGACCAGGGCGGCTCGAACCTGTACCCGCCCGAGCTCGACCTGTCGGCATTATCCCCGGCCGACATCGACGCTCGGGTCCAGAGCTCGAAGCTGGTCCTCGTGACAGAGCAGGCGATGCTGAATCTCATCTACACCCTCAAGGCCTGCGTCCTGATACTCTACACGCGCCTGACCCTCGGCCTCGCGGAGCGGCGCTTCGTCCGCTGGCTTGCCGTCTACGTCGCCGTAGGCTGGACCGCGACACAGATCACAATGTTCGCCGCGTGCCGACCCTTCAGCGGCTACTGGGCCCTGCCACCGCCCAACCCGCAGTGTGCGACGTACGAGAACTACGCGATCCTGCAGGCCGTCTTCAACATCTCGTCCGACGCCCTGATGATGCTCGTTCCCCTGCCCCTCGTCGTCCGAATGAGCGTAGCGTGGCGGCAGAAGGTGGTGCTCGTTTTCATCTTCAGCCTGGGTATCTGTTTTATTGCCGCGGCGCTGCTGACCAAGATCTACAACCTGACGGACCCGTTCAGCCCGCGTTACATGCTGTGGTACGTCCGGGAGGCGAGCGTGGCAGTCTACGTGGCCAACCTGCCGCTCGTCTGGCCGCTGTTGAGAGAGTGGTTCCCGCTGCTCAGGGGCTTGAAGACGGCCGGGGTGCTGCCCACGCCCCACGCCGCGCGGAAAAGGGAGAGGGAGAAGATGAACAAGAAGAAGAAGCAGGAGGGGAAGCCGTCGGAGTCGGTTGCCGGCAGCCAGGTCACGAATCAGAAGCCACCGCCCCCGATGGGCGTGGGAGCGCTGTCGAGGAGGGACACTTTCAAGGAGTTCGGCCGGTGGCTTCGCCCTGGGGACATCGAGCTGCAGAAACCGCCGCGAGTGATGTTTGCGAGCACGAGCAGGGAACGCATGTTGAGAGGGAGCCAGCAGAGTTCGGAGGGCGGGAGCCTCCACGGGAGCTCGCCCGTCAGGGAGGAGAAGAGGCGGCGGAGGAGGTCGACGGTATCGGGCGTGGTGGTCGAGGAGGTCAACGACGGCGGCGACAAGGAAGAGGAGGCGAGAAGCCCTTGTCGCAACACCATGGACATCGATCTCGAGCGCGGAGACTTTGTCTGGGATCAGCGGAGCGGGAGGACGGGGGAGGGGGCTTCCATGTCGGACTCAAAGTTCTCGCCATAGTAGGGAGGGGATCTTTGAGGTAGTCAGTGGGATACGGGTGGTTGGCGTGCTTTTGAGTGTTTGGGGATACCCTGGGCTTGGTTAAACGGCGTTTGGAAGCTTGGCATACGACTAGAAGAAGAATTATTCACAGGCCAGTGGTACATGATCATCATCAACTGGCAGCGACATAGACACTTTCTTGGCCCTCACCCTCCGGAGACTTCTCTTCCGATGTGACGATTCAAGAGCCGAAGGCACGGGTGATACATCCCTCGCCCGATCAAGGACTGATCATCTGGTATACCAAACGAAAGTCCGGACGTTCCTGGCAGGGTCGTACTCGCGTGCCTCGTCAGAAAACGGAGTCTGGTAACGAGTTCGCACGGCGGGCCCCGGGGTGGGCATGGAGAGACAGGGGATGCCGAAGCAACTCCAAACGCTCAACGGCAGCGGGGTCTTTCCTGTGTCTACTACGTACATTCGTGTGATTCGGCCACGCTCTCTGTTTCCTCGGCTCTATCTGATCCGTGGTCGCATTCGACCGGCGATCGATTCAGAGGTGAAGCGTGTGGGCTCCCTCGGTGGCAAAGGACGCGGTGGGTTGCCGGGTTCTGTCTCCTGCCCGTTACGACTTTCGTGAAAGGACAAATATCTTTCTTGGCCATGAGAAAATAAGTTGGCCCCTGTATTTGCTGTAACTTCTGGCATGCATTACGCCCAGGCCAGAACAGCCAATCCACCAGCCGAGTCAAGACTTGCGCGTCGTGATGTGGCATGTTGGGCGGGCTTCCTCCGAGATCCACCAGCCTATGACGCTCTCAGGCTTGTCTCCTGGTGTTGAACGTGACGTGATTCTTCTTGGTCTAAGTGAACCTTCGTTCGCGATCGAGATGGAGTGGACGTGGTCGCTGTTTGGGACGGAAACACATCGGCAACCGCGCGAATGCAAGGTCGTCAACTATGAGTCTCCTGCAGAATCGAGGAGCAAGGCCAAGTATCAAAGGGCCTTGCGGCCCCTTTTCTACCTGAAGTGAACACCATGAGTATTGCTGGATGGTAGGCTCGCAGCCGGACACCCAAGCTGGAATCCGGACCCGAATCGGCATCTTGGCCCGATGGACCGCCTCGGAGCTCCGGTGGTGTTGGTGAACCCAGCCACCGTGGCTCGTGTTTAGACGGAATTTATGTGGCTAGTAAACCAGAGAAGATGTGATACCTAGGACCTTTGTTCGTGGTGTTGGAAGTCAAGAGGTGTTTTGCGAGTGTCTTCAAAATCCATTGTTTCTGCTGAGATCACTCACCAACGCGTTTTGAATCGCATGTTTCTATGGCAAAACAAAGTGAAGCGGGAGGCAAAGAGGGAACACTGCAGCGAGGATTCTAGAAGCCGAAGACTTGTGTCATTGGATGGGACTTTGATAGTCGACAATCAAATAGGTGTCGCCGAGACACGATGTTCTTCTGCCTCGGCTGCCTGCATGAGGACCCAGTTGCCTACCCCTGGAAGGTCATTGTTGGCTTTCTACAGAGTGTTTTGCAGAACAATATCCCTTTGAGCTGTATGAGACCCGAATCTGCTTCCCAACTGGCTCCAGCAACAGCTTGGCTCAGACTGATAGCATTGTCAAGAGAAATGTAGATCAACATGCCGTCCAAGCTTCAAACCAGCAGTTGGTCGTGCGGCCAACACCTACCGTGATGTAGAGGCGAAACAACAACACCACTGCCATCAAGAAGGCTGGCATCAAACCAATTCCACAATTCATGAAGATGCCGGGCCCAGCCGACATGCAAAGTCCCCTTGTCATCCTAGACACTCGATTTCCCAAATGACATTCTATCAATGGCAGTGTCGACTTCAACGCCATGCAAGATTCAGAGATCTCAACCCCATCGACTCAGAGTACAAGCCGGCAGCGCCGATATTGTTCAGATGTCGTCATCCGTGTCTCTCGTTGTCCTTTCCTTTGACGCCAAAGCGGTATATCATCGACGCCCATCGACGCCCATCGACGCCCAGATGCGGTCACCCACGATCTTTCCGTCGTGCAGAAAACAATCAACGTCTTCAAGCCTCACGCTTGAACATACACATCAATCACTGCCTATTTCTTCAAATTACATCGACTACAACTGCGCTCCACAATGTTCTTCAGCTGCAAGGCCCGCAAGCCGCCGCCGCCGCCGCCCCGGCCAAATTGCATAATCCCCAGCTGCACCCGCGGCGCCCTCAAGTGCGAGCCCAGGGGTAGGGGTAAAGGTGCAGTGATCTACTCGTCGCACTGCAAAGATCGTGAGTCTCTCGCCGGGCCATCTCAGTCGTTCCAACGTGACGGTCACTGACCTCTTCGCAGACGCCTGCCGCCAACGTCTCAACGACGAGCACATGTGCACCCACCCGAAGCAACCGGGCATGTCAAAGTACTGCGATGACCGTAAGTTCTTCCCATCAACCTCCGCCCCCTAGTCAGGCATCATGCATCTCGGGGAGATCTGACCTTCACCACCCCCAGACCGGAGATGCCACGCCGAAGCATGCAAGAACTCGCGCGTCTGCGCCGACTCGAGCCAGGATTACCAATACTGCGAGAAACGTGAGTCTGCTCCTCTTCCTCTCCTTCCGCAATCCTTCCTCCTGTCCCTGTTGTAGCCGGTGTTCTCATGTCGCAAGTGATTGATCCTAATCTGACGTCTAAGCATTCCCAGATATCTGCTTCTCCAAGAGCTGCCGCAACAAGCGCGGCCCCGGCTCCTCGATGTGCGTCACCCACACGCCCCTGTGCCTCATTCCCAACTGCGGCCAGCCGCGCACCGACACCGGGCTCTACTGCCCGGCGCACAGCTGCAACGACGTGGACTGCGACCGCGTCATCAGCGGCGGCAACTGGTGCAAGGATCATCGGGCCTGCCGGACTGAGGGCTGCGACCTGCTCCGAGCCGTGACCGCGGGTGGGCAGTGCCAGGAGGTCTGCTGGCAGCGTGAGTCTTCTACTGAAGGGATGGTTGGTCTTGATGCTGACGGGAGATGTAGATCTTCCCACGGAGTGCGCCACTGCTGGATGCTCCGCCCTCGTCAGTGGCGGCGCGAAGCTCTGCGGACTTCACGAGTGCACATATCCGCCGTGCCACGAGCCAAAGGACGGCGCGAAGGACGTTAGCCGCATCTACTGCGCCAGTCGTAAGTATTCTCTTCTTCCTCATCATAATCGGCAACAAGACACTGACCGATGTAGACACCTGCAAGCACACCTCGTGCCCCCAGCCGATCGCAGACCCGGCCAACCCGTCCTCCGCGCGGTACTGCATCACGCACACCTGCAAGACTCCCGCCTGCGCCCACCCCTCCAAGCCCGGAGGTGCCCACTGCGCCTTGCACGCGTGCATTCACCCGTCCTGCCACTCCCCGCGCGCCGCAGACCCGCTCTCCACGCCTGCGGTCAACTTCTGTCCGGCCCACGAGTGCCGCGCCCCGGGCTGCAACGGCCCCGCCCGAGCCGAGGGGGGCTACTGCGCCGCGACCCACTCCTGCGTGATGCCGGACTGCACCTCGCCCCGCACCGGCACCGGCGAGAAGGACACGACCTCACCCACCTCCCCGTCCTCGCGCTGCGCCTCGCACGCCGCGGAGCTCATCGCCCGGGAAGCTGCAGCTGCGGCCGCGGCGGAGTACGCGTTCTGCCACCACCACCCGCCGACGCCGCCTCCCTCGGCCGCTGCGACGAGGCACACGACGTACATCGGCCCCGCGGAGGAGGCACTTGGCCTGCGGCTCCGGGAGGAGCGGGAGAGGTTGGAGAACGCGGCCAGGCTGGAGCGGAAGATGCGGGCTTGGGAGGCTGCGGCCGCCCGCGCGGCCGGCGGTGGTCTGCATGTGGAGCCTTCGGCAGGCCGGCGGGACAGGATGCGCAGCTGTGACAGTGCCATTGGAAGCCCGGTGGCCTCGGACGACTACACTTTTGTCTCTTGAGAATCCGGGGTGGAATGCAGCGTTGGAGGGTGATATGTCTGCCGGGGACATAGAGGTCTACGGATTTCATCTTCAGGGGATTGTGGGACAACGGTGGGTTTTGTGGTTTGTCAGGGAAAGACTGTATTCTATCTTCTCATGCCCGCGATAGTCGTTCTGTCTTTGGCATTGGTTCAAATCATGACAAAGACCGAACGACTTGACATCGGCCTGAGGGCAATTTCTTATCAAAATGACTACTCGAAAATATCAGCGACCTTTTCAGGCCCTGAGCTTTCAATCAAAACGAATGGAAGATTTCAACCTAAACAGGAATGATGTTTAAACGACAAAAGTGGTTTGCAATGCCAGGAGCATCGCTCAAGAACGTAACGGGTGTTGCCATGTCACGGCGTGAAGTGAAACGGTGTCATTCCCACTTCCGGCTGTGAGTGGCGAGTCTGCATCGGGATCCTTGGGGATGCCATCACCGCATCCTTTCGGGCGATGAGACGGTGGGCAGTAGCCATGGGATATCATCGACAGATGCAGGGGCCGTCGAGCGAGACCGGATCACCCGGTACCGACGAACCTCCGAGAGTCGGCTCCCATAGCCGTCGGCTTAAGCCCACGCGCCGACGAGACTCATGCCAAAGGCGCCAAAGAAGACGAGCAGGCAGGCGTACACACGCTTCCTACCACGCAGGACACGCCAGCTCTCGTCGGACAAAAAGTCCTCGGCGAGCAACTCGATCAGGGCAGCGAAGACGAGCAGGCCCGAGGAGATGGCGTTCATCGTGCCCACGAGGATCAAACCAAACTCCGAGTCCGGGCTGTAGAGCCGGTGGGTGGCGAGGCCGATGGCCTGGCCGACGGGGGTGGTGCAGCCGTACGCGAGCGCCATCATCCACGGCTGCAGGCTGCCCTCGGGCCAGGCGATGGAGGCGATGCGCGAGCCGAGGGCGAGGCCCTCGAAGGTCTGGTGGAAGGCGATGGCGACGAGGAGGATGACGAACTCGTGGCCGACGGAGACGCTGAGGGTCATGCCGATGAAGACGGAGTGGAACAGGATGCCGACCTCGAGCATCATGCACTGCAGGATGTCCTTCTGGTGCTGCTGGGCCGGGGAGAGGACGAGGGGCCCGCCGGCGATGGAGGAGTCGGGGCTGCTGCTGTCGTTGGCGGCGCGGTTTTCCTCGTCGACGCGCTTGGCGAGGACGTCGAGCGCCGGGGAGGGGGTGTTGCCTTCGCGGCCGATGTGGGAGAGCTGGCGGCCGATGCTGTTGCGGGAGCCGCGGGTCGGGGCCATCTCGACGGGGCCGCGGCGGTCGGCGTCGGCGTTGTCGGCGGCAAGGACGGAGTTGTCCTGGGCCTGGGACAGCTGGCGGGTGGGGTGGAAGACCATCTCGATGATGGTGACGAGGAAGATGCCGGCCAGGGCGATGGCACCCGGCATGGCGGGGTAGTCGGCGACCCAGAAGGAGCTCAGGCACGGGTTGCCGAGGAGGGTGAAGGCGGTGGGGAGGAGGTGGACGAAGGCGGTGGCGAGGAGGACGCCGGTTCCGAAGTGGCGGACGGAGAAGAAGAAGGGCCGGGGGATGCGGAGGCGCGGGAGGCGGGAGGCGATGATGGGGAAGGCGCAGGCGAGGAAGGAGACGGCGAGGATGATGAAGAGGGCGCCGACGTGGAGAGGGGTGTTGTAGTTGTCCTCGTCGTCGAGACCGCCGGTCGGGCAGGTGGAGCGGCGGGTGACGCGGGCGGAGCGCTTGAAGACGGAGGCGGAGGCGGAGACGGAAGCGGCGGCGGCGGCAGGGACGGCGTCGGAGACGGAGCGCCGGGATTGGGCGACGAAGGCGACGACGGCCTCGGGGCTCTTGAGGGCCGAGATGATGGCGGAGCATCCGATGACGGAGAGGAGCCAGCTCAGCCAGCCCTGGAGGCTCGAGCGAGCCGAGTCGGAGGAGCCGAGGCTCGGGAGGAGACGTGTATGGTCATCACCACCGTACACGCTCTTGTTTCGGGGGTGGAGTCCTGGGGAGGTTAGCGGGTGTCACGGCGGTGGTGAGGTGGTGATGTGGTAAGTCGTTGGTGGATTGATGAGTGAGTGAAAACTTGAGTGAGTAAGATGGTGGGTGAGATGAGCAGTGAGTGAGGCAGGAGTGAGTGAGGCAGGCATAAGTGAGTGAGGCAGGCATAAGTGAGTGGTGAGGCAGGAGCGAATGAGTGGTGAGTAGTCGGTGAGTCACGCAAAACATACCGGAGTTCCACCCTCCCGAAACGGCAGCCCGTCGGTCGGGCTGCAGTCGCGGCAACGTATGGTAATTCATGGCATCACCCCGGCCGTCGGAGCCATCGCCGGCGGCGCCGTGGGTGCCGCGTCGGAGCTCGCGGGCGTTGACCTTGCCGTTGAGGTCCTCGCAGGTGGTGAGGTCCGGGGCGAGGAAGGGCGGGTTCTGGTTCCAATCGGGATGTTCGAGCGTGGTCTCGTCGGTGCGCGACGGGCAGTTCATTGTGGCGGTCTGTTCCGGCTCTGGGCCTCTCTTATCTCGTCCTTTTCTTTCTAACTTGTCCAGTTGCGGTGTGTCAAGTGTGCGTAACGCGAATCGTGTATTGTGTATTCGAAATGGATGTTGAGAATCGTAAGAGAATTCAAACCACAGTCACGGGCCAAAGGGGTGATGATGATGTCAGGTACCCATGTACCTAATATAAACTCTTGCACCCTCTGATCTCTGAAGGGGGCGGGCCGGGGGGGGAATCTAGAATTTTTTAGGGTGGAGCGGGAAGCGGGGACGGTCGCCGGCAGCGGGCTTGTCGTTCGGCCAAATGCGGAAGCGGATTCCGAGTCACAGCCCCCTTTCTCACCCCTGCCCCTACACTCTCTATCTTCAGTTTGCGGTACGAACGCCAACATCTCACGCCCTGACGCTATCAATCTCCCCTAGAGATACGGCTGAAAGGCCTGATACTCGAACGTAATTAGCTGGACGGCGAGGAGGGCCTCTTTGGCCTGCATTGCCGTTGGTTCCTCCGTGGCGCCGAGGATACGGGATACGACAACCTAGAAGCGCCAAACATCTACCGTTGCTCGGCGATAATACCGTCCGCACTGCACCGGCTACAACCATGCGCAGACGTCACCAGCACCCGTTTGCGCCCGGTTCTTCCCTCGACCTGGGGGCGAACCATCGATGGAATTGCCATGTAGGTCGCCAATCCTCGATTCAATGCCGACGCAAATCATGGATCGGGGCTGCTGATAGGCCCTCCTGCTTTCCTTTCCCCATCCCATGGGGCCTCGCTCGGCTCTCCCGCTCTATTCCGAGCTGCTGCCACCTGAGATAGCCGACAGCACCATCGACGGGCTAGAGGCAAGTCAGTTTCGACTTCGGTCCTCTCTTTCGATGCTCGTCCCCGGCTAAGACGATGTTCGGGCCATAGATCTAGAGTCTTTCCCGTGACCTTCTTTCTTCCCATGCTCTGCGACGACGGGGCCCCGTCGTTCATGCCCACATGCCCTGGACGATGCCCAGCCCCTAAGGGCCCCCTTTGTAACCCTTTGTGACCTCGGCGCCGCGTCACTTGAGCGTGGCGCGCTCTTGGCCGGTCTGGCAGGCGCTGGGCGAGTTTCTCAATTCTTTTTCTCTTCGCAGGAACACGAAAAGGCGGTCTGGGATTTTCCTTTGCGAGTCTGCTTCGTTTGGAGTTGAACTGTTGAGACGTGGCTTGAGCTTGCATTTACGCCGCATCGCTTGAACGTCGTTGCAAGCCGCAGAGTGGCTTCAACACCAAACAAACGCCTGGACGGCTGATGGGGACGGCGTGAGTATCGAAACTCTCCCGCGAACAGGATTTTGCCATCATGGAGACGTTCATGCGGACCAGAATCTTCCCCCGAATTCGCTCTCAAGTTACCAGATCGTCCATGGCCCGCCATTTATCATAACCAGCTGGCAGCAAAGATGCCAGCTGGCCGTCAGCTGCTTCCGTCAGCTGGCGAAAACTGGCCTAGCGCTAGCACCAATCAGGCAGCTGGTCGCGGGGGCCCCTTCTTCCGTAAGACACTCTTCCAAAGCCAAGGCAAGTGGGCCAATCACGCCGTTTTTGTTTGTCATCACGCCAAGGTCGGGCGAGCATCATCCCAGGATCCAATCATCACGGCCTGGTCATGGGACGAGCCTCGTGAGAGGAAATGGTTCTTTCTGAGAAATGAGTGACTGGCAGAGATTTTACTTGGATTGTTCTCTTTGCTTGAGTCTTTGTTTTGTTGTTGATGGAATGTGATGCCCGAGGCCCGAGAGCGGGTGGAAGAGCGTTGGTCGGGGTTATGCGGGTCCGAGATATTCCGAACTGTTGTCGGGCATAGGCTCTTGGTTCGTCTGCTTCAACTTCCGAGGAAGACATTTCCAACAAGCAGTCCGACCTTCTGATGGATGATAACGTCTTGTCGCTTTCGGGTGGAGGCGGAAGAGAGCGACACTTCTCTATCGCTCCACGCATCGGCATCATCAGACCAACCCGAATCAACACCGAAAACACATAATATTCCGTCATGTCATCCGCGGCTACGGGGCCTGGCTTAAAAGCCCGATACTCGACTTCGTCAAGCATGTCGAACCGCGATCGAGTTGCTCGTGTCACAGCCCAGGCTCCGAACCAGGTCTTCTCCAACTTCGACTCGGTCCCCGATCAACAACTACTAAGGCACGGTCTTTCTGCGATGAAACTTATAACAGAACGACAATTAGGTACGCGGTGTTGTCAATGAGTGCGAGGGGCAAGAGGCTCCAACTACCTTCAGCGGCAATAGGAGATGCCGCGCTTGCGAGTGTAGTCGTTTAAGTCCGTCTCTGGCATTCGTCTTCTATCGTAATAGCTAAAGCTATTTGTGGCTATGTATATAAGTAACTACTTACTTAAGCGACTTACCTAAGCAACTTCACTCCATCTCCCGCCCCTATAAAGGGGCCTTTACTTTTACTCTACCATATTATAGAACTTAAAAATTAAGTTATTACTTTTACTTTACTTTAACTACTTATACTTAACTATATAATAATTATAAGTCTAACTTATACTATACTTCTAAACTACTATTTTTAAAATAAATATACTTATTAAAAAAATATTTATATAAATACTTTTTTATTATAATATTTTAATTTTTTAACTACTGTTTTAATTTAACTATATTAAACTTAACTTTAACCTTTTTCCTTTTATTTTTTTATAAATTTATAAAGTAGTATAATTACTTTATATAGTTTAAAAACCTTTAAATTAAAGTAGTTATATAAAGAGTTTAGCCCTAACTTAACTCTAATAATTTAATTTTACTAAATAAGCTCTTAAAGGAAGTATTTTTAATTTTATTTACTTAGTAATTTTATAACTAAAATATAAAAGTAAAAAGAATCTATTAAATTTACTTTAACTTATAAAACAATAGTACTACTAAGTACTAACTTAATACTTTAATTAAATATAAAAATAGTATTAACTTTATAAAGGCCTTTAGAATATAGACTTACTCTTAAAATAAAGGGAAATAGCTTAAAGATACTTTAGGGCCCTTTTTAAATAATAAAACCCTAGGTAATTTAATACTTAATAGTAATAAACCTAAACTAAAGTACAACCCGCCTTTTACTAAATAAAATAAAAATATACTTAATAACTATTTTAATTATATTTTTAATAAAGTTACTAATAATAAAGTCTAAAAGTAAAAAGTAAAAGCCTTTAAAGAAATTAAGTTATATATTAATAAATTAGTGTTTTTAAATATTTTTAAACTAATTTAATTTAAACTTTTTAACTAAAAAGACACCTCTCTCTATAACTTACTCTAAAGCTTTTAAACCTAATACTCTTTAAGTAATACTAGTTTTTTAGTTATAATATAATAAAAGTATTAAGTAATACTAAAAAAAGTAAATAGTAGTACTATACTAAGTATTTAATTAAGGGAATTCTAAACTATATACCTTTAAGTAATATAATACTGCTTTTTAAATATAATAAAACTACTTATAGTTTAAAACTTCTTCTTTACTATAAAGTAAAGGATTACTCTAAAATAAGTATAGGATAAACTTAAGTAGGTTTTTATAAAAAAAAGGCTTAATTAGGCCTAAATTTTACTTAGGAACTATATATTTATACTTAAAAACCTCTTTTATAAAAACTCACTTTTTAAGTTTAAAAGTAAATTATTGAGTATTTTTTTAACCTTTATAAGTTACTTTAACACTATAATCTTTAAGGCCCTATAATCCTTTACTACTAAACCTAAAGGGATTTAGTATATTTATAGCTAAAACTATAGTTAAGCTTTTATAAATTATAAATATATCTACTTTATAGTTTCTAAAAAAAGTAACTATACTATTACTAAAGTTACCCCTAATAAAACTAAAGAAATTTAAAAGAAATTTAATATAAAAAAGTACTAAGGCTTTTTAGTTAAACTTACTTAAACTAGTTAGATTAAAGTTAACCTACTCTATTACTTAAGTATAGTATACTTTACTAAATAAAAAAAAAATAAAAAAAAAGTAAAAATATAAATACTTTAAATACTAAAGCTACTTTTAAACTAACCCTTTTAATAGTATACTAAGTTATAGTTATAATAAATAGTAAACTAGTCTATAAAACCTTAAAGACCCCCACCTTACCTATATATACTATAAACGTTTTTTTTACTCCCTTAACTACTCTTTATACTTTAAGTATAAATATAGTATTTAATAACTATAGTATAACTTATTTTATGAATAACTTTTTCCTTTTTAAAAAGAGCTTTATTTACCCCCTTAATAAAGAGGGATATATTAAATTAAAAACTACTTTATACTCTATTTTAGTAGTAAATATAAAGATTATAAAAAATATACTTAATAGTTTAAACGGGCTAAATACCCTTAATTTAATACTAATAAACATTACTTATATAAAAAACTTCTATATAAACATTATTTCTAAAATACTCCTATAAAAAAAGGGTATTTAATATACTAGTTATAATACTTTACTCTATATAAGTAATAATAAAAAGAGTTTTATAGTAAAAGAATTAAAAAGGAGGATAAATATTATTATTTTTTTAAATTTAAAGTTACTTCCTCTTATTCTATATCCCTATATATCTCTATTAACTTTACTATAACTATAAATATAACTATATTAACTATAGCTTTTTAAAAGTCCTACTACTAACTAAAAAACTATAATAATAATCCCCTTATATAGTATCTTTACTCTAGCTACTTAGAACTTAAAGTACTTAACTATTTTCTATATAATACTTAGGGGGTAAGACTTAAAGGCTTAATATATCTTTAGTATAAGTATTATATAATAACCTATACTACCTAAATAGTTTTAAAATAAACCTCTAAGAGTTAAGCTGTATAGCTATATAAATAAATATCTTAAAACCTTTTTAACTATTTTAAAAAGTATAATTAAAACTACTAGTTTATAGTAATTAAAAATAAGTATACTAACCGCCTCTTTACCTTTCCTTATATTAATAAATAATATAAATTTATTTTTTATATACTAAAAATATTTAAATACTAAGTAATAAAGTAGTATAGTGTATTTATTTATAAAATCTATTAAAATATTAAATATATAGTAATTATAATATATAGTTATACTAAGTACTAGTAATAGGCCCTAAAAAAGGGAATTAAAGTTAAAACGACTTTATTATATATAAAAGAACTAAATAAAAAGGGTAAGTATACTAAATAAAAGATAATACTACAAGTTATTAAAATACTTACTTTATTTAGCTTCTCCCTTATTTTATAAGTAAAAGTAGCTATAGTTATAGCTTTTTTTTATAATATAAGCCCTTTTAAGTAAAAAGTATAGCTTTTTTTAATTTAAGTTAAAAAGGCCTAGTTCCACTAGTACTTCTACTAGTAGTAACCCTCTTACTAGGCCCTTTTAATACACAACCTTTACCCTTACTAGGGCTAGACGTATATATATAGTTATAAAGTATACCCCTTTAAGAAAAACTATAAAGTAAATTAAAAAAAACGTAACTTTAAAGTAGAAGTAAGAGTATACCTTAGATACTTTATAGAATATATTTTAAATACTTATAACTTTTATTAAATTTAAGTACTTTTACTTAAATAAATTATTATTATATATAATATAACTTTTAATAAAATAAAGTTCTACTTAAAGCTTAATATAAAAGTAGTTAAGTAAAATAAAATAGTTTATACTATAGTTAAAGCTATTTAGGAGCTTATTTCTTTTCTAAATACTAAGTTTTAAGTTCTAGGCGTTCTTAAAATAACTAATACTCTATTAATATATAATAAAAAAAAGCTATTTCTACTAATACTTACTTTAGTAACTAAGAACCTAAGTAAGGGTATTTTAAAAGTTAACCTAAAACTATTTAATTAGTATAAAGAGTAGTTATTAACTCTAGACCCTATACTAGTACCTAAAGAGACTTAAGATTATACGTAGGGAGTAAAGAGCCCTATACTTAATATAAAAGTATATTAAATCTATAAACTATTATTATCCCCTAACCTATTCTCTACTCTAAAAGTTAACTTTTTTTATAAAAGAATTAAAAATAAAATTATTATAGTAATTAATACTAAGGCCCTATAAAAACTAAATATAAAGGCTAAATCTCTTTTATTTTAAAAAAGTAACTTACTTTTTCCCCTAATATAGTTATATATAAATTTAAAAAAAATAAGTAGTTTTTTAAAGGGATTAAAGTAAGTATATAACTATAAAGATCTAAACTAACTTAAATTAAAACTATAGAAATCACTATACTTCTATAACTACTTTATATTCTTTAATACTAAATACAACTAGGATACTTTTTTTAATATATATATACTAGATTATAACTGCGTTCTAAAAAAAGTAACTTAGGAATACTATATATATTACTATATAGTTTTTACTTTAATTAATAAAGTAAAATAAGCTAAGTTAGCTATACTAAATACAAGGGTCTACTTAAACTAGTTTAATAAGGCTCTAACTATATACTAAAGTATTTACTTACTACTACTAAAACTAAAAGACTACTTTTATAAAGTAACTAATAAAGAAGTATTTAAGTTTAAAGAAATAGGAGTATAAAAGGTTATTAACTCCTATAAAGCTAAAGTAAAGCTAATTCCCCTTAAGTAAGTATTTATATATAAACTTAATAAGAATAAGTATCTTTAGTACTATAAAGTAAAACTTTATATTTATAGGGATTTTTAAAAAAAGTATCCCCTTAAATAGATTTATATAACTATACTTATAACTTATACTTTTAGAATTACTATAGCCCTTATAGTATAATTTAACTTTAAAGTTAATTAGTTTAACGTAGTTAATATATTCCTAAACGCTAAAAGGGGACCTAATAATCCTCTAGTTATATACTACTTTCTTAAGGGCTTTAAGTAAAGTAATAAGCTCTTTAAGCTTTACTACGCCCTTTATAGCCTAAAAAATACCCCTTTCCTTTAGTATAAAGAGTTCTTTTTAACCCTTTAGAGCCTTAGATTTATACTAACTAATAAAAACCCATGCCTTTTTTAAAGTCATAACTACTATATACTTATCCTTTTTTATATAAACAATATTTTTATTATAAATTATAAACATAATACTATAAAAATAAAGTAAATTATTAAAGGTATTAAAGTAAAGTATAAACTTAAAAAATAGAGAACTATTAAGTAGTACCTTAGGATCTGGGTTATTTATAACTATAAAGTAAAAGAAATCTATTTTACTTATAATTAGTATATTTAATATATTATAAAAAAGTTTAACTTTATAAACTCCTACTACCCTTTAACTTTATTACTACTTACCCTCTTTAAAAAGAATACTAAAGACCCTATTAATACTAATATAAAACTATACTAAAAAAAAATTAGTTTAATTCTATATACTATAATTATAATCCACCCTAATATAGCTTTTACTTATACTATTCTTTTAAAATTCCTAATAAACCCTTCTTATAAATACTAAGTTACTATAAATTAAGTTATTTATTACTTATACTATACTCACTACCTTTTACTTTACTATAGTAGCTTAGGGGGTAGAGAAGTATAAGTACTCTTAATTACTAAAAATACTTTATTTATAAATAATAAGGAAATATAAAGGTTATTTTAGAAATATATTATTTTGCTTTTTAGTGGCTCTGTTTAATAGAAAGCTATAAAGTAAAATACTATAATAACTTTAATAACTAAAGCTAAGTTTTTTAACTTTAAGTATATTATAAAAAAAATAATTACTTTTAAGAGGCTTTTTAAAGACTTTAAACTTAAACTAAGTAATATATAGTAAATCTACTATAATAACTATTAAACTATATACTTTATAGTAGGGAAAAGGGAGTATATTTTAATAAGACTTTATTATATTAATATATAGAATATATAGCTTTATTAAGAGTATACTAGAAAGTTATTTAATATTATTTATATACTAACTAATAAAATACTTATTAATAGCTTTACTAAAGTACTCTTTTATTTAAAATTTAAATAGTTTAAAGTACTCCTTAATTTTTAAAATATTAAATTATATATTATAAAAAATAAAGAGAATATATAAAGTAAATATAGCCTTAGACCTACGTTTATTTAATTCCTTTTAGTTTAAAAACTAAGAAGTATAAAAAGCTTTTATAAAAGAGCCGCTACTACGCTATACTAGGCACTACTACTATACTAAATACTACTACTACTATTAATACTACTACTAAAGTAGACTTATACTTTTATTATTACTACTACTACTAAAGTAGACTTATACTAAGTTAAAGTTAGGTAATACTACTACTACTAAAGTAGATTTATGCTTTTTTATATTTAGTCTATAGAGTATTTTTAAATATATTTAATATAGACTAAAATAAAGAGGCTGTACTTTAGTTAAAGTTAACTATAACTAGAGTATTAAGGTTTACTTAAGTAATAGTTAAATATAAAGGCTCTTTATTATAAGTAGAAAAATAGTTTTTAATACTTATTTTAACTACCTTTTTAGGGGTTTATAGAGTAATAACTACTTTAAACGGTTTTAAAGGAGTTATTTTTATAAAGGTTATTTTAACCTTAGGAGCTAGTATTAAAAAGACTAAAGCCTTTTTTTTTTTCTTTAAAAGAGTTAACCTTTAGCTATTACTTTTACTCTTTAGTATAAATACTAATAAAGGCTAGGTTTTTATATTATTAAAGGCTATAAGAATAATATACTTAAAGTCTTTATACTAAACTATAGTTTTTATAATAAAGAACCCGTTTTATTAGTATTAAGTAAAGCTATTACTAAAAAAGAAAGTATAAAGCTTTTTTTTATTCTTATAGTAATAATACTTTAAACTATTAGTTAGGGTATTATATATACTAGGGTCCTTATTAATTAATATACTATAAATATACTAAATATAAATAAAAGCCCTAAATTAAATACCCTTACTATTAAAAACTATTATACTTTTAGTTATACTAAAGTAAAATTAGTAACTAAATTAAAAGAATAATATAAAAAGACTAAACTTATTATAACTACTTAGGAGTAGTTTAGGTGTTTTAGGAGTAGAGAAAGGAGCGTTAGTAAAAGGCCCTAAACTTCCCTCCTTTATAACTTCCCCCTAAGCTATAGTAGGCTAGCTAGTAAAGGTAATATTAACTACCTCTTTAGTATAGTATAAAGCTATTTAAAATAGTTAGTATAAACTTATAGTAATAGAAATAAAAGTAATTTACTTTAAAAAACTATAAACTCTTTATAGTTAATTAATTAAGTAGTTATAAAGATAAGGTACTTTTTTTTTTTAAAGTTTATATAAATATAAAGTTAAATATAACTTAATTAAAATAGTAATAAATAAACTTACTATTAAAAAGGGTAAAAGTAGTTTTTTATTTAAAAGACTTTATAAAGCCCCCTTTACTACTAGTATTATTAAGTTAGTTTAAATTAAAATATATATTAATTTAAATAATAATAATATAAAAAAGAGATAATTAAATATACTAGTAGTAGCTTTAGTAGTTATAGTTATAGCTACTATAATAGCTATAGCTTCTTTATTAGCCTTATTCTTTATATACTTTGTAGCGTATACTGCGCAGGTAGGTTTAGTTTACTTTTTTTTTAAAAGTATTATTAATTATTATACTATATAAACTATTAGAATACTATATTTTAAACTAAATACTATTAACACTTTTAAACTATATAAAGTAGAGTATTATAGTATTAGGGGCGGAATTAAAGGTATTTATACTTTATATAAATATTATTACTAGGGGAGGAAAAAAAAGAAATTAGGGCCCTTAGAGAATTATTATTTACTTACTTTAAACTAGGTATTTACTTAGATTTAATTAATTAAAAGTACTTAAGGATATTTATTAATTTTTTTATTTACTTTTTACTATATAAATAAAAATATAACTACCCTAGTAATAGTAATAAAAGTATTATAATAAAGTAAGAGTAGTATTAATAAAGTAAAGGGATTTTTATTTTATTTATTAGTTTTTTTTATAATACAAAATCTTTTATTTATACTTTTTTTTATTAAATATTAATATAAATATTTTTAATTACGTATTAAGAGGCTATAAGTATAGTATTTTTAAACTTTTTTTAAGTTTAAGGGGGTATATTATAATAGTTAAAGCTATTTATAGCTATATATATAAGTAACTACTTACTTAAATAGTTTACTTAAGTAACTTTACTCTATCTCCCGCTCCTATAAAGGGGCCTTTACTTTTACTCTACCACATTATAGGACTTAGAGATTAAGCTATTACTTTTACTTCACTTTAACCACTCGTACTTAGCCGCGTGACATCTTCTTAAGCCCATCTCAGGGAGTGAACTGAAGTCACTTCTCCTATTCCGAAAAAAGCCCAGTGGTCGTCGGTAGCAACCTACCCATTCATCCTGTGGTGCAAGTCTTCTCAGAGGTGGCCAGCGCTCTGCAACACCAGGATAAGACGTTGACGACTGCGAGGTGATAAGGGTTGTGTCGTAAAGGTAACAGAAGTCAGAGGGACCCAGAGTTCCAGACCAGGTCCTTCGGCAGGCCTAGGACGGGGAGGGCAGCCTGCAACCCCAAGCTCAACAGACGACGGCTTGCTGCCCTCCAGTGGGCAAGTATCTTGCAGACGCAATCGTTCTTGGTCTGGTGTAGTTCGAGCAAGGACCACGATGTGTTGCTTCGTTGGTTGTTGTTCTTTTAACCAGAGGGGTAGGTGATGTTGTCTGGTCGTGCACCCGGAGATGCTGCGGCATCTCAACGGGATTTCGGAAAGAGCCTCCTCAGTGTTTAAATACCTCAAAACCCCCGCTGCTGTCATAGCCAACGACTCTGGGGCGATTTGGGGTTGGTCATGGACACAGACACGGTTGTCTATCTCGGGTCGCTCTGTCGCTTAGCGCTGCTGCGGTTGTTCCGATTGAGAGAATGTTGTCCAGAAGCCACGTCGTGAAGAATCCCATAGTGAACCGAAACTTCCAATGTCTCGGACCAAACCAACATAGTTGAGAAGGATGGCGTCCACGACTATTAATACGAACATATCCTGCCAAGCATGTGTTCCCATCCTCGGCCGCCCACACACCCCCGCACTCCTCCCCCGCAATGCGCGTAGATCCCGAGCCCCGACCAAACGGTCCGGTTCTGCGTGCCTTGGCTTCAAAAGGCCATGTAACCCGCGGGATTCAAACCTCGACATCCCCCGCCCGCCCGCGCGCCGCGAGAAAACTGTCCAGAATCGTACGTTGGTCTGCTCATCTCCCACCCCTTTCCCGGGACGCACAACCTCTGCATCGACATTCCCGCCCGGTCCCCACACCGACTCCCCGCGGGATTGTGCCTCGGAGAGAAGAAATTCAGCGAGCGGCAGGCATCTTCGGATGACCCTCCCGGCGGTGTGAGACTTGCGCTCTCGAGGCCGCCCCCTCCCCGGAGCGATCTAGTGACGAAGACCTAGGCCTTGCCGTGCCGTGCCGGGCTCGGCCGGCCTCCCTCGCTCCGTCTATGAAGCCCCGGCGCTGCTGCGAGGCCTGCCGGCGGCGCCATCGGAAATGCGTCGTACAGCCCGGCGCGACGGGCTGCGGCGCCTGTCTCGAGGCCGACCTCCAGTGCCACTTCGACACCACGCTGCGGTTTAAGCATGCCCCCGGCAGTGCCAAGAAGGCCGTCGGCGACAGGGCCGTTCAGAAGGCCGGGAAGCAGAGAGGTGAGGACGGCGATCTTGTTCCTAGGCTTTCGGGATTTTTTTCCTATCTCAGACCTTACCCACGTTGTACATGTCTCACCCATCTACCATGCCATACATGAACCTCTCTATCTTATTTCATCCTCTTGAAACCTTCACATCAGAGAACTCACTCCCGTCTCCAGCCAGACGCAAGAGCGAGATATCCCGCGCCGACGACACTGGCACCGAAGCCTCCTCGTCGCCCGCAACCCAGCCCACGCAGCCCGTCGCCGTGAGGGGCGGTAGCAGCAGCATCCCCTCCCACGCGTCAACCCACGGCTCGGCGTCGTTCGAGGGCCAGCAGCTCGCCTTCTCGCCCCCTCTCGCGGCGGGCCAGAGGCCGAGGGGCGAGGCCCCCGCCCAGAGGTTCACCGGCCACGGCTCCCACGGCGACGGCAACGCACTCATCGGCTTCATGCTGAACCGGGGCCCGCCGTCCGACTCCCGGCAGCACCGTAATAGTTTCGCTTCGAGCCCGGGCTACCTCGACGGCTCTCCACGGGACGGCATAGTGTCTGAGGCCGGGGCGTGGAGTCCAGGGGAGGTCCAACCCCAGCTGCAGATATCTTACCTGCTAGGGGACTCGCCTTCCACACAGGCCGGCTCGACACAGTATGAGAGAACAGATAGCTTCAGCTTGGAAGCGGACGGCCGTGCTAACCCGGTTGATCCTGAGCACTGCGGGTTCACAGGTCGTCAGGCCTACTTATACCGCACATACATCATGAGGATAGCCCCGTCCGTAAGCATCAACAACTTCCCACATCCAGATCCGAAGCAGATACTGAGAACCAGCTCACCATAGATCGACGCGTGCCACGACGCCCGTCCCTTCACCCTCGAAGTCCCCCGCCTCGCCCTCCAGAAGCCCATCCTCCTCAACGGCATCTTCGCCCTCGCCAGCCGCTTCGACGCCCAAGGAGCCGAGGACGACGACGCAGCCGAAGACGTAGAAACCGCCGGCGGCGGCAGCACCAGCGGCGCCGAGAAGACGGACCTCGAGAGCACCTACTACCACAACCGCTGCATCGAGCTCCTGATCGAGGCCTTCGGCCAGCCGCCCGCGACCTGGGACTCGTGCCTCCTCACGGCCGTCGTCATCATGCGCCTGTACGAGGAGTACGACAATGAGTCGGACTCGCACTACCACCACCTGCGCGGCACGCGCAACCTGCTCGACCACGGCGCCATCGCGCGCTTCGTCGACCAGGGCGGGCTCGCCGAGGCCGCGAGCTGGGTGCACCTGCGCCAGGCGCTGTACGTCTACCTCGTGCGCCGCGCGCCGATCAGCATCTGCCTCGAGAACTTTGAGCGGTCGTCGACGTTCCACCGGCGGGACGACACGGCGCAGGCGAACCGCGTCGTGTACTTGTTTGCGAAGGTGCTTAAGCTGTTCTTCCCGGACGACTCGGGGTCCGGCTTGCTCGCGGGGACGGCGGCTGCGTGGGAGACGCTGCAGAGGGAGGTCAAGGGGTGGTATCGGGACAAACCGCTCTCTTTCAGGCCGTTGTTTTACGAGCCAGCGGATTTGTCCAAGGGCAGGCCATTTCCTGCCATGTGGATGGGAGGAGATCCCGGTAAGAGAGGACCAGGGTGACAGAGATGCAGGGTTTGCTGATTTGATTTGTGTTCAGGGACCGTCGCGATGGGTTACTATTACTCCGCGAAAGCCATCTTTGCATTTCAAGAGTACAGCAGCTCGAATGCGATGGTGGGTTTCGAGGGGACGAAGAAGAGGATGGACTGCGAGGTGAGTCGATTCAAGCCGGGCTCAAAAGGCCCCGTCGAGCTTCAACTGACTATGCCGAACCAGCGGGAAATCACCTTTTATCTCTGTATCATAATGGGGCTGGCTCTTTCCAACGAGTCGGTGAACTCGTATTACTTGCCGGCGCATATGCTGTCTCTCTGTAAGTCCACATCTCCCCAGGATCATCGTCGCTCGAGCAGAGGCTTACTCACTCAGGCGGCCATCTCATTCGCCACCCGATCGAGCGCGAGCACACCATAAAATATCTCGCGCAGGTGAGAAGCATCGTGCAGTGGAAGACCGGGGCACTTGTCAGGACTTTGAAGCGGCAATGGGCTGAGCTCGACAGCTTTCAACCAAGATGACTGATGTTCATTTCATGCCCTCGTCGTGCTGTGCCAAAAACGCTATCAAATGTCTGTCTCGCTATGTCATCCCGCCCACGTCTTGCCCACGCCAGCTCAGACCCCATCGTTGAAGCTGTAGTGTTTGTCCCAGCGCTGCAGGTAGTCAGTATAAGAAGCTCATGTCCGCGACAAGAGCTGTAACACTTACAGTATCCCAGGGCCGGCTCTTGTCGACAAAACGCAGGTCCGTCCCGAGCCTGATCCTGCCCTCGGGGTCGTAGTTCTTGGTCGAGGCGTGGATCTGTTCTTGGATATCAGCAAGCACTCAAGGTCAACCACAGATAACACACTCACCATGTGTGCCGTATGGAACACGACGTCGCCGGCCTCGTACGCGGTCACAAGCCACTTCTTCCCGTACCTCCTGCCAAACTCCGCGGGCCCCTCGCACAAGAAGCCGGTGCTCATCATGTTGGAGTTGAACGCGTTGCGCGTCTCCTCGTCGCTCATACCCTTCGCCTTCGCCATCGCCGTGAACTCGTTCTCAATCTCCTCGCCCAGCTGCTCCCCGTCCTGCATGTAGATCAGCCCGCCGCCCTCGAGCCGCACGTCGCCCATCGGCACCCACGCCGTCACGGACGTCGGCTCGCCGTAGCGCATGAAGGACTGGTCGTAGTGCACGCCGATAGCCCGGTTGCCGGGCGTGTTGTTCCTCAGCAGCGAGCGCTTCACCGCGAGCGTGTTCTCGTCGCCCCATCCCGTGAAGCGTGCCACGAAGTCCCGCAGCGCCGGGTGGTTGCTGAACCCCGCGACGCGGCCGTCCTCGGAGCCCGCGTACCACTCCTCGGTGTGCGCGCGGAGCGCCTGGTCGGCGAAGAGCGCGGACCGGTCCGACTCGCCGGGGCGCGCGTTCTTGACGCTGCCGGCGCCGATGCCCGGGTAGTCCGACGGGGACTTTGCGTCGTCGAAGATGCCGTCGCGCGGGGCGGTGCCGGGCTTGATGACGCCCGAGGGCTCGAGGGAGGTGAAGTAGGACTCCCGCGCGGCGAGGACGTCCTCGCGCGGGAGGAGACCCTTGAGCAGGAGATAGCCGTTCTCGCGGTACCGCTTGCGCAGGACTTCGAGGTCTTCTGAAGGGTGGGAGGGGATCAGGAGCTCCACCTCTTGGAGGGCGAGGAGGTCGTCGTTGACGTGCAGCTGGACGCCGGCGATCGTCGCGGGGGCTGCCGGGGCTGGTGATTCTGCGTGAGGCATGTTTGGAGGGTAAGACAAGGGTTTTGGCGTTTTCAGTTTCTGATACCTGATGCCTGGAGTGTGTGTTCAAGAGGGACTCTACAAGCGCAACGAAGATAAAACTCTGGGATAGTCAAGGAGGAATAAATGCTGTACATGGCCAGCCACTGCATCTTGAACAGCCGTGAGAACACACTCCTTAAATACGTTTTCAAAGCGATCCATGGCCACTGGAGCGAAAATCTGGACATACCCAGTGATGTGGTTGTCAGACACTGAGTGACGCCCCATTGCCTCCACGAATCTCCGTGTAGAGAAATGTAATCCGCGGGGTTCAGAAGTGGGTGGTTCCCTCGCGCCTTGATTCCGGCGAAAGGTTGCCTCTTTGGGGTTTGATAGTGTCGTCCAACGCCTTGTTCCCGACTATTTCCTCGCATTGCATCAAACGGCTCCCACCCCGCGCTTGACGCTGACGGTTTCTCCACCCGCATGTCTGTGATGTGATCAGCTGGGACCGCCGACGGGATGCTTGAGATTGGCGAGAAGGCGATTCGCGTCTTGCGGGGTTGACGTTGACGTCTCGGCGGCTTGTCAGTAACTTGGAAGAGATCGGGGTCTGGGGTATTTCATCATGCAGTAGGACCGTAAATCCAGATTGGGCAGGAATTCGCCGAGTTGAATTCAGCAGTGGCGGTTTCGCTGTGCGACGAACACTGATAAGCTCTGTTAGTACAGTAGTGATTGAATTCTGGTGTCGCTAACACTTTTCAACCGCAGTTCTCTTCTATCTTTTTGACTGCGGGAAGGCATCAACCGAGTGCTTGACGGGGGACAACTAACCGACAAATTGCTAACACGCCAATGGCTGACTTGAGAGTTGAGCTCTAGTTAGTATTAGATTCCAACGACCTCGCCGTCGTTAATGGGATGCGCAATTGTGACCTTGGGATGCTGTGAATGATTGGACGTCGTTGTCACTTCAGATGGAGACAACAAGAGGCAAAGCTCGGGGAGTTACTAGTGAGTGTCTATTCTTGCTTCGAGAGCCAAGAGACCGATATGGAGCAGCTGTCTGATCGGAAGCTGTCCAGCGCTGCTCAGCTCAAACCCGTCAACCAATATCCGTACAGCAACGACTGATGCCAAAAACCCCCAGTAATGTTCACCCACAAACATCAATTTCCTCCAGTCTCGTTGCCCTATTCCCTGCTCCTACCTGGGTAACCCAGGCGTCTGCGCTGGCCTTCAGCCCTCGCTACCCAAAGGTCGGCACTGGTTGACTGGCTGGAAAAGCTCTTCTTGGCGTTGAAAAAGAAAAGAGTATTGGATCTTCGGTGAATGTGCTGCGTTGCCCAGTTGAGTCGCACCGACATACGCTGAGCGGGCCAACTTCTTATCGAAGGTCAACCTCGTCCAATCACACAGGGGAGTTGTGCTTCCCCGGGCGCGTCGAGGTGCATCGAACTGCATCGTGGCGACCCCCAAGGCGAGCTGACTACCATTCTTGTCCGAATGCTTCAGGTCGGTGAGAATCTGCTGCATGGGTGGATTTTCGAGCGGCAGAGGGACGGGCCGCGTGCGGGTTGTCTCTTGTGTCTTTGTGACGCCCCCCTCCTTCACGACTTGGGTTCCAGTCTCGTTCATTCCGCATTGCACATTGGCAACGACACTGTTCCCAGGTACCCAAAAGGTAATCTATCATTGAAAGACATCTCTGCTAGAAGCTATTAGGCTAAGTTTGAGACGCACCGAAATCACGAAATGAATCATCGTCTGGATCGACTATGGATTATCATGGCCATGCTGATGGGCCTGGCCCACGCCGACACACTGGACGACTTCACAAACAATCTGGTCTCGGACCTCGGCCCGTACGTGAAATCTCCTCCACACGATGCCGTAAAACGCTGACTGCCTACTAGAATCCTGGCGCTCTTCGGTGAGCGCGTGACGATGCAGTTCATGAGCCAGTCTCTGGACTGGGTCGACTGCGTGGTTCTCGCCATGGCGCCCCTCGGGATCATCACGATCATTGTCAGCGCGGTCCGAGTGGGGGGGCCTATGTGGCTTAAAGCCGTCATCGGTAGGGCGGCTGAGAACAGGTCGGCCGCGGAGATGGAAGTCATGTCTTCGACGTCGCAGGAGGTCTGCGAGATGTTCAACGGTCAAGGCATTGTCAGATGCCAGGGATCGGCTGCCGTCTGGGAGTACATCTGCCTCGTCCCCCGTGGACGACCAGGCGACGACCTTGCTGGCGGCGAAATCGCCTTCAAAACACTGGAACAAGCAGTTGAGGAGAAGCTGCTGAACACCGGCAAGTCGACCTGAATTTCTTTTCGATTCATTCAAGCGATCACTTGAGAAAGGCTGAACATGAGAGAGATGATGAATGCTGACGATGAGGAAACTTTAAAGACCACAAACGCAGACACGAGGTGGAAGGAGCAGATTCTGAACACAGGCGGCCTCACAACATCTGCCGAATCTTTTCAGTTTTCCATCGTGGAAGAGCAGGTAAGTGCCAACCAAAAAGTGTTTTTCCTCTCCGGTTCACTCTCTCAATTGAAAGAAAGAAGGCCCGTTTGATAGATCTACCTAGGTAATTAACTCTCCTGGTACCATAGATCCGTACGCTGAGTCGACCTGCTCATCCGAAGAAGAGGCATCGACTGGTTCACGGCCTACTGATCTCGACAGCAAGAAAATATTTGTCATCCTAAACCGGGGTTCTCATGCGCCCAACATGTCTTTGAACCTATCCAACCATCACCACAGAACCCCTATCAGTGTGGCTGCACTTCTTGGAACCGTATTGCAGCTTGGCGTTTTGGTGTTTTTCGCCGTCATCACCTACCATCCCGCCATCCGTCTCAATTTCAAGAAAGATGGAAACCCCATTCCCGGATACGCTTGTCCTCTTGCCGCTGGTGGAACCGTCCTCTTGGTGGCGGGCATGTTCCTCTGCGCTCACGTCGTTGAGAGCAGTACTCACGAGACGCGATACACGGTCAACGAGAAAAGAAGCCACATCATGCGCCTTTACTGGATACAACAGGAAAAGATTGTCAGCGACCAAGCCTTTGAGTCGTTCGCAATACATCCGGAATCTCGTCGCGTCAGCTTCATTACGTCTCACAGAGCTGAGAACAGTGGCACGAAAACGTACGAGGCAACCCTTCAAGTCAAGACGATCTTCGGGGCCACAATTAGTATTGTGGGGGTTTTCTGTCAGTTTGTCGGGTTCAGACAAATGAACTCGGCGGCATCCTTAGCACAGCTTGTTACGGTCTGTATAATGACGGTAGCTAGAGCTCTTGTTCGGCGCGGGTTTGAGGGGTCTTTCAGAACCCACAAGCTTCTTCCGGGATTCGAGCTTGACTGGTTTGCATGGAAGCTGCTTCGGATGAGACCTGCAGATCATCGGCAATCAACGGCGAGAAGAAGGCCTGGCCATCAGAGGGGCCGAACTGAAAGTGCAAAACGTCACAACGCCCCTGGCTGGTGGACTGTTGACAGCAACTGGACCGATGAGCGACCACCCCGAAAATTCCAAACTCCCGAAAAAAGTGGCGAGAGTCTAGGAAACTCGAGAAACCTTGTGCTAATACGGCGTGAACTCGGAAAACTTACCAGGTACCAAGCGGAAAGCTCCAAGATTTCGTTGAATCTTGCAACAGCCATGGAAAAAACTATAAACCTCCTTTTACCTCGTGACGACGAACAGGGGCTTGATTTCGTGTGGCCGATTGACGTTCATTGCACAAACATCCCCCAATCGGAATCCAAGTTACAGCTTAGTCTTCGCTACAGCCACGCCTTTCGCTCATGGAAGCTGAGGGCGGATGACCTGGATGCAGCCTTAAGTCTTTGGGCCTACACTCTCAGAGCATGGGAGTCGGATGATGTCACAAGCCACAACAAGACAGATTTCACGACAGACAACAGCTTCAATGTCAGAAGCCGTGACAGACCTGGTATCGCTCAAGTCAAGGCCAAAGACAACGTCAAGATCAAAGATGACAACGACAAGTGGTTCCGCGGCGATATTCACCCACGAAGCGTTAGATTCCTAGGCCCCATATCCAGTCGTACCTCGGTAGTCCGGGATATCAACTGGTGGGCCTCCGCAGCTTGGCTTTCGACATTGAAGCTATTAGACGCCGAAAACGTGAACGTACTGAGATCTTCGGCGGGAGCCTTCGCGCAGTCTGGATCAGTTAAATTCGGTCACGACAGCATGCCACTGAAATGGCAGGAAAGCCGCGTACTGGAGCTTGCACTGAAGCCCGCCGATTACCTGCCCTCTCTCCCAGAGAATTTGTACTCGAAGCCGTATTGGGTGATCCAGGGACGCGATTCTGTTGTGCTGCGTTGCGCCAAAGAGCTTCTTTTCTTCTTTGTATGCTCCACGGCTAATTCGATGAGACGACCCTTCAGAGGCAAAGTCGACATCCAGACCGCCAGCACCTCTAGCACCGACAGAGAGTTTGTACTAGGCTATCATCGAAGGTACTGTTTCCGGAACGACGAGTTGAGCTGTCTGGTCGACAATCTCACCGAACTCGGCTTCGGGCCTGAAGATGAAGCCTCCTTGACCATTCTGTTACCACTCAGCACGTGGGACAAGTTGCCGTTGCCGTGGGCCATTATCGATTCTCTCTGCATGAGAATCACCGAATACCGAGCCAATCGGGACTGGGGCGCATTGAGCCCTCTTATCAAACACATGGCCGAATTATGCACACATGGAGGTTTCAACAGCGCCTTCTTCCCTTATGGCTTCGTACTTTTGGTAGAAGCCATTCATGATGTCGAATCCGAGCTCTGGCTGATGAGGATTGAAGGTCGAGAACCGGGTGGAAAACGACGCGGTGTTCACGATCATCGATCCATTCTCCTCTTGATGTTGGGGGCGTTTCAGGATCATGAGAAGCTACTGAAGGACCTGGAGATTCTATACTCCTGGTCCGACCGGAACCCAATGCTTCTCAGCCATCTCGAAGCCGGGTATGACCCGCTTGCAGATTGCGACGCCGAACTGCTCGACGACTATACAGGTAAAGCCTCTGCCGACAATGCATTTGGACCACATAGCAGCAGGGGAAATGGCCAGTCTGTCAGACGCAAGACCAACCCAATCTGGGAGCCGGGTTTGACTTCGTGGCTGACCTGGCACATTGAGTCTCGTACAAATATATTGAGAGGCTTACGGACTTCAAAGCTTCCTATGTGACTACTTCCACGTCACGCCTCTACACCTTGGACTGGCCACGGCCGCCACGCCATCTTCGACTATAGAAGCGAGAGATATCAGTGGTTCAAGTCCCATTCACTATGCCTCAGCTGCCGGAGAACTCAGATTGGTCAAGGATTTGCTGCGACACGGAGCGGACCCAACAGCCAAGAATCTCAGAGGATACACACCAGCTCACTATGCCTTTGCGCACGGGAAAGATGCAATCGTCCTTGAACTCAGAGAACATCACGCGGGATTCGACTGCCAGGGGTCTGATGGGGCATATCCAGTACACCTAGCAGCTGCAAGTGGAAATGTCGGCTTCATTCGGTTCATCAAAGACCACCCGCAGGCATTTGACTTGTCCTTAAGGGACTTTGATGGTCGCCTGCCCATCCATTGGGCCACAATGGGAGGACACTACGAGGTAGTCTCAGAACTTCGTAACATGTGGGATGAACGAGACATGCACGGCTGGACGGCACTGCACTTGGCCGTTCTTCACCAACGGCTCGATGTCATGGTCGTACTATTGACGGGCGCGGACACAGAGGCAAAAGACCAACAGGACCGCACGCCTCTCAGCTTGGCGCTTTCCAGAGGAAACATCGACGCCGCCCACGAACTCATGGAGAAGGGCGCGAAGATTGATGACCTGGTTCTCCACACGGCAGCGCGATATTGCCAACGGAAAGAACTAGAGGACTTAATAGCCGCCTTGGCCCGAAGAGACACGCCGTTCGATGTGACGTCTCAGAATCTGAATGGCGATACATTGTTACATTCCGCAATGGCTTACAAAAACTTCGACGTCATCAGGATGCTGATAGCCTTGGGCGCCAATACAGGAGTAAAGAACAACGATGGCCTGACTCCTGTTGGGCTCATGCTTTTCATGGATGTGGCAAGGAGGGAAACCGGGAGTAGCCATGTGTAGGTAGTAAAAGATGGACAGGTCATTCTACATGGTGAAATAACGGTTTTCTCCAAGCTGTCAGAATACATTGATAGAGCGATCAAATACGAGCCATTAGTTTCTTGTCAACATGATGTATCTATCAGTCCTGTGTCCTCAGAAAGCCTTTCTTCTTGGTCTTCCTACCTCGGCGTCAGCCACACGTTAAGGGAGCGGCCATTTGGAATCAACCCCGTTACATATCAGAGAGGCCACATGTCCTATGGCACTACGAGTCTGTCGTGACGCGACGTGTTACACTGTACACGATTAGGTACCAGCGCCGTAATCGTTGTTCTATCTTTGCAGCCTCACAGAGTCCAAGATTGGATCTCCCTACCTAGGTAGTTTAACGTAAAGCCCAGAGCGTCGTGGCGTTCATGGCAGATATGAGCGTTCAAGGTGTAACTACGATATAGACTTTCATGTGAGCCTGTTGGTGGCGCTGCCGCCTGGTTTCCCGCGTGTCCACAGTCTTCAACTCACTCTGCGGCTGCATCGTAACAGAAGGCGACCGAAAAGCCCCGTGGGTATCAAACTTGGGGCCTGCAGGAAAGCCGTTTCTGTTGGGGACCGTGATGGCCTGTGTCTCCAAAAGGGTTCTACCGTCCTTTTATTTGCCTTGACCTTCCTCTCCGTCGTTCAATCACCTTCAAGCGCCGAATCTTTCCTCTGTTATGCCAACTAATTCCGCCAACATCATCGACTCTGGACAGCATGGCCAGCAATCAGCTCACACACACAGTCGCCGGCGCTGTTTCCAGCACACCCTCTTCATCTTTCATCTCGCTACCAAGCACACCGTCTACATCTTCCGCCACTTCAAGTTTCGGTGCCTCGTCACCATCGACGTCCCCCGTGCCCTTCTCATCTGGTCGGATTTCCGGTTATGGTTCCTGGGAGAGGTTCAGACGAACTGGGGACTCGGCAGATTTGGCCGAGGCCACTGATCAGACACGACGGGCCATCGCGAGAGCCGATGGGCGCCAATTGCTCGACATTTGCAAGCGACTAAACGGGATAGCGAGAGAACTTGTAGATTCTCACAAGGGCACCGAATCAACGGGGCTGCTGCGAGCAGCCCTGGAAGCGGCCAGGCTAACCGTGCAAGCAATGCCCCTCAGCTGCGATAAAAGATGGGCCTACCTATGGTACAGGGCTAAGATATCGTCAATACTTTTCGAATGCACGTTGGAGCGAGACTTGATCGACGAGGCAGTCAAAGCTATGAAGCAGGTGTCCATGATCACGACGCCGGACAGCCACATCTCTTGGCCTCAAATGCGCTTAAGGTACGCTGAAGTGCTCGCCACCCGCTACAGGCATTATCACGAGGAAGACGACATCGACAACGCCGTCCGCATATCGAAGGAGGCCATGATAGAGGTGGGGCAAGACGACGACACCTTCCGGATGGCAGATGCGGCAGGGAGGCACGGCGATGTGCTCGCCACATGGGCGCTGGCGAGACTCGGGAGGTGGGACGAGCTCCGCGAGAGCATCGCCTTCAACAAGAAAGCACTCAAGCTCTGCGAGCGTCACAGGCTATCCAACTGGCGTTTCCAGCTGGGGAGGAAGCTCCGGAATCTGTTCCTTTTCTCCGGGCACGTGGAGGACATCGACGAGGCCATTGCTGTTACCAACGAATCGTTGAGTCGACTGGCGAAGTGCCCCGGATGGTACGCCTGGACCGCGGCAATCGATAGCCTCGGAACGAGTTACGCCTACAAGTACAAGGCCTTCAGGAACATGGATGACCTCAGCAAAAGTATCGAGATGATGAGGGAGGTCTGTAACAACTTGACGGAATACAGCCCCAAGAACAGGGTCCTCGACTCAAATCTTCTGCTCTCGCGCAATCTAGAAGAGAGATACAAAATGGTGGACAAGGATCTGGACGATCTCGACGAGGCTATAGAACACGGGATGGTGGCCTACACGATCACGCCGCCCGCCGACCCTTGCTGGGTCGAGGAAAACCGAAGACTGACCTCGCTACTTCGAGAGATGTGCAGGCACCACAAATCGAATTCTCCAGAGGACACCCAGTACTACGTCGATCTTCTCATCGAATGGCTGAAGCAGCGTATCGCGGCCGGCATCCCAGATGAATCCGAGCGCGTCGAGATCTTGGGGGAGCTGACATGGGGGCTCCGGCTGAACTTCCGCCTCAACGGACGAAGGAACGACCTCGTCGCGTTGATCTTGGGGCTGAAAACCCACATCGACGTGATTCCGAAAGATAACCCTCACTACCTCAAGCAGCTGAGGAGACTGGCGCGCTACGTGTGCGAAGCTTACAACACGTTTCATGAGGCCATCGGCGTCAATGAGACGATTGCGCTGTGTTGTGACGATATTCCTGCCGGGCGGCCCTTCGAAGGCCCCGAGGTCGTCAAGTGCTATGATGCGCTGTGCGATCTCTACATGGTCAGATATCAATACGCACACGACCCGGAAGATTGGCGCCTCGCGGCCGAGGCCGCGATGCTCGTCGTGGAAGCGAAGCGCGTGCTGGCGGGAGACGACGGAGACGAAGACAAGGAAACCGCCGACAGGGACACCGACACTAGCGACGTGACATCCACGTCCGAAGATTCCAGCTCCGACGAATCGGAGGACGAAGAAGCAGGAGAGGAAGAGGCCGGAGTCGGAGAGGGAGACGCCGGAGTCGCAGACGCCTCGGACGAAGAAGACACGAATGAGGAAGACATCGACGACTCATCAGAAGGCCACGAATACATGGCCGACCTTGACCAAAGGAGTGGAGACGAAAGTGTCTCTGGCTCTGGGGATGAGGGACAAGTGCCCGAGTATTACTTTTTGCCCCGGCAACTAGTGTCCTCGGATGACTTTGATGGTGACATAGAGTAGGAACTGGTCACTGATGTCGTACTTGTAATCGGTCGTGTTACGGGCCTGGGACCTTTTTGGATCATTGTTGGTACGGGGGGGGATGGGGTTCTGTCTATGATGCTCATTATCATCCTCGTCGCCCTGTGCTACAGCTACCAGTACCGTGTGTTTGTATTTATCTCTGTATCATATTCGTCAGCATTAGAATTGCGAGCACGCTATGGTTGGTTTGTCTTCACTTCACACAGTCTTATTGATGTCTTTGACACGTTTACTTGGGTTTACGGAGCAAATTAAGGGAACGGAAGAAGATTTTCGACAAAACCAAAAGTATGATTACGGATCCTGCCAGAAGTCTCTCGTCGATTATGTTCAGCCCCCCAGACCCCTTTGCCGCAGTCTTGCAAAACTTCAAGCTCGCCTGGTTGTCGAGGCGTTACCAGACCTCGCCGGCATTCCACCTAATAACGGCCCGATAGCGATTTCTGTGCTACAACAGCGCAGTAGCCTTCCAGATAGGCGTTACCAAACTACCGGGTTTCTCATCGGAAGTCCAGCGTGGGTGTGCATTTCGTTGTATCAACAACGAGTCGAGATTGGCCAGCCTCTACCATCCCACGACTTCATGCTCGGCGTGCTGAACATGGGTTCGCCCACATGCCGACGGTTGTGTTGCAGCACATGAGAGCCAAGATATTGTAGACTTATCGCGCATGTACATCAGTGGCAAGAGATACAGTTTCGTCCTCCAATGGCCCCTAATCCGAAGAACGACTGAAGGCAGCTGCTGGAGGGTTTGGAACAACTGTCGAACATGAAGGCATGGTTGCTGGTCAAAGGCTCAGCTCTATCGTAACTCTGTATAACCTGCTATGGGCTGGTTCTGAGCCTAACGGCAACCCGGACATGGGGATCTGTCTCATGTACAACCACCACAATCCCATGCGAGATAAGCAGCTGAGCCAGCTGAGCCAGCTGAGAGGCACCCCGGCGCAACCACCACATGTGGCAATCATCGTCGCAATGCATGTCTGGACATGTCCGGTTCCTCCCATTGGTTCTTTGATAATCCCGAGATGTACGCCGTATCTATCCAGATGTATTGACGGGATGCCGCACGCAACACGGAAGCACTGTAACCCACCAGATCCATCTCTCGAGTTCCGTGGACTCTTCGCCGGGTTGTCTAGAGAGCAGCCGCAGAGCCTCATCATCAACGTCAACAGACTTTTCAGCGACGATGCACTGAATGCTTACCAAAGCTCCGCGTCGCCGTGTCTTCAGACTCCCTCGCGGAGTTGCCGTCTCCTCGGTGCCAAGTCGGGATGAGTTCCCTATCTGCCCCACTCTTAGAGTTGAGTCTTGGCAATACAACGCTCTCGCGCCTTCACATGCCACTTGAGTTCCAGCACCTCAGCACGACTCAATGCCAATCGCGTCACGAGACACGCTGGGAAGGCCAGCAAGGTGCTCTTTAGTTTCAAAGAGGAAGGACTTCGGGTCAACAACCCTTGTCTATGAAGCGGAAAAACAAGTACTGCAGCAGCAACACGCTCTCGGGGCAGAGGATTGCGCAATGACGTCCAAGGAACTCGATCCCTCGGCATGTTACGCACTCCCTCCACCTCCAAGCCAGCGCCAGACAGGGGTGTCCATTGTCTCCTTCCTATTTCCGCCCTGTATTCCTTTCGGCTCGGCCCCAGAATATCTGCGATCTGTCGCCTGGTCTGCCGAGTCCACTTGGGCCTCCCGTTCCTTGAATCCTCCAGGGCGTGAGTGCGGCGGTGCAAGACGGATGTTGCGTGCTGACTCTCTCCCCCAGTCCCTCTTATGTCCGACGAGTGTTTTGTCCATTCTGACCTACCTCATTCGACTACCGCCGCCCGACGGCTCCCACCCGCGCGGAGCGGGATGACCAAAACTGGACCATTTCAGCACGAGGTATGCAGATAACTAAATGTAGACATCCAGACGGACAAAGAGATGTAGTCGTCGCAAGTCATTCATCCTGCAGAACTCGCCTTCCCGTCCTGTCGGCACGCGAGTCACGCGATTGTTCAGCTTCGGACCCGCCGCTTTCCCTGATGCCCTTCGCAGCCTCAATCTCCCAGAGTTGAGGGGCGAGAAGCACTCCGAAAGCTGCATGTAGCTGGTCCCCACGACAGCTGGCGTTCTATCCCACCCCGGCCGCCCGGGCGAACTCGACGCCGCGTACTTCGTCCGGACGTCCCTCGGCTTCGCTATCGCTGGGACGGCAGTTGACCAAGGCCCTTCCGGGCTTCCCTGCATCGCGGCTTGGCGGGACCCCGCCGATATCGTGTCCACCTTCCGGTCTCTCTGCAAGGGGCCAAACTCGCCTACAAAATTCCACAGCGGATCGTGCCTATGTTGAAGTCGTGAGAAACGGTTGTTCCTGACAATCTTCAAGCCCTACAGGACTCGACTTTACCCCAATTTCCTAGGTGTCGGATTTGATAGAGGCCGCCCGGGCTGTTTACCGGCCTGTGGGCATGGGGTCTACTCGCGTGCCGCCGCCCGGACGAGTCGTTCATGGCATCATTTAAGGTACGGATCGATTAACAACCCTGCAAGGGGGCGAGGGCTCTAAAGCATCCAGGGCACGCTCCCACCAGCCGTTTCCGGAATGGCCACGCCGTCGAGCGTCACCCTGCGGCGCTGACGTGCGAAAGGCGACAAGCACGAGTGCGAGGGCGGGATGGACCGTTCAGGAAGCTCGTTGACAGCGCAGCAAAGCCTGATTCCTTGGGGGCAGGCGTGCAAGACGATGGGAGGCGCGCGCGCGCCCCGTGGAGGAATCGTTCGAGTTGCTCGCAGGCGTCGGACGCGATAGTTCCGAGCCCGTGATTGCATTCCCTTGCCATCAACACTCGAATGATGAGATGATTCATTTTGTCACCAAATGGCCTCAGGAGATGCGAGACCGGCCAAAGGAAGAAGGCGGGCCGGTTCCTGGATGCAATCCTTCGGCGCAGCAGCGCTTACGCGCATCATCGACGGTCCTGCCAAGTCTCCCCCGGACCGTTTGTCCTCTGCCGCCTGCGCCGCAAGCTGTGCCGTGCCGTCCGTACCTGAGGGGAAGTCTTACTTGTCAGTAATCTGATCGGCTGCGTGTTTGTTTGTCCGTCTGCGTGTCTATCTGCGTGCCTGGCCTCAGTGCAAGCCCCTGTCTTCCCTGCGCCCTCCACAACGCACAACGAATCGAGGCACACCTTCTCCTAGGCGACCTGAAATGAGAGATGAGTCTTGAGACACAGGATCCAGGGAAACAGGCTCGCGCCATGGTCGGCAATTGGCCCGTTTGAGTCAAGGGGATCTCCCGCTTCTCGAGCTAGCAATAGTTTATTCTACCTTTCCGCCTCGCCCATTAGCTTATTCCAACCCAGCCTACCCACCCCTCCAGCTGTCTCTCGGTCATCTCGACGGAAAGGGCAGGCGGGAAAGCAACAGAGGCTATAGCGGTGTGGGATCAGCGTCGCATTCAATCAACCGCTGGCCCGCCCCTGCAATGGCAGCTGGCCAATGCCCTACGCGACCTTCCATTTTAAGCATAAGTTGGGCCCGTTGAGACCCTCTACAGAGGCAACGCCCGAGGTCGACAACGCGGGAGTGGAGGTGGCAACGGGCCATGCATGAATCGTCCTTGCAGAGAGTCGAGCGAACCACGATTCAGCCCAGAGAAACTGCAGGCAGATCCCCTTTGGGTAAATCGGTTGGCCGCTTTCTTCTTCATCATCCGCCTGGTGTCCGAGGACCGGACTCATTGTCGGGGCTCTGTTATTGGATGTTTGTTGATATCACTACAGAACAATTGAATCGACGTGGGAATGGCAGAGTCGAGTCAACTTCGGTATGTTTTCCGCTTCGTTATTGGCTTCTCCCGACCTGGCCTCTCCCGACCCGTCCAGCAACAAAAGAACCAAGCTCAACTTGCCAGCTGTGGGTGGTTGATTGGAGCTGTGCTTTTGACCCTTGTGATCTCCATAGAATCCAATACCTCCAGAGTAACGGTTTCCACACCTCGCATGCTCCGTACGTGCCCAGTTAACCCCGAAGGCAATAATACTTGCTCTCGCGTGCTCACATCGAGCCCACCGTCATTGTACGGGCGACTCGACCTAGCTCCCGTTTAGGAAGCTTGACAACTTCAAGCTGGATGCCAAAGCCTTGGCAACCCATCACGCAAGATGCGACGCCGATAGGCGCAATGAGAAGGGTGCGTTGACAACATCCACCGCCGCCTTGTCTCGACGACATCGTGGGCCATCCGCAGGTATAAAGATGGACGGCCTCCTCGACCATCCGACGATTCTCTTTTGGTTCCTCAGCTTCATCCCTCCCAAGCTCTGTCGTCTCCTGCCCTAGTCTCTTCCCCAGGATCCCCCTCGCCGGCCCATCATGACCAACCTTCGCCGCCTCGCCCTCGCCGTCGGAGCTCTGCTCCCGGCCGTCCTCGCCGCTCCCGCCGTCAAGCGCGACGAGCCCAAGGCCGTCCCCGGCAAGTTCATCGTCACCCTCAAGGAGGACGCCCCCGTCGCGTCCCACCTTAACTGGGTCGCCGACGTCCACAAGCGCTCCCTCGGCAAGCGTGACACCGTCGGTGTTGAGAACACTTTCAACATCAGCAACTGGAACGCCTACGCCGGCGAGTTCGACGAGGCCACCCTCGCCGAGATCAAGGCCAGCCCCGAGGTCGCCCTCGTCGAGCCCGACTACTACATGTACCTCTCCGACTTCGTCGTCGAGGAGGTCAACCCCAAGCGCGCCCTGACGACCCAGTCCGGCGCTACCTGGGGCCTCGGCGCCATCTCCCACCGCACGGGAAGCTCTAGCCAGTACGTCTACGACACCACCGCCGGCGCCGGCACCTACGCCTACGTCGTCGACTCCGGTGTCGTCACCTCCCACACCCAGTTCGGCGGTCGTGCCACCAACGGCTTCAACGTCTTCTCCGGCGTGAACACCGACACCCTCGGCCACGGTACCCACGTTGCCGGCACCATCGGTGGCTCCACCTACGGTGTTGCTAAGCAGGTGAGGAATCCCAGAACTTCATGATCTGGCAGCATGTTTGCTAACTCCACCATCCAGACCAACATCATCTCCGTCAAGGTCTTCCAGGGCCGCGAGGGCACCACCTCCACCATCCTCCAGGGCTTCAACTGGGCCGTGAACGACATCGTCTCCAAGTCCCGCCAGGCCAAGTCCGTCGTCAACCTGTCCCTCGGCGGCCCCGCCTCCACCACCTGGACCACCGCCATCCAGGCCGCCTACACCCAGGGCGTCCTCTCCGTCGTCGCCGCCGGCAACGGAGACGTGCTCGGCAGACCCCTCCCCGTCTCTAGCCAGTCCCCCGCCAACGCCCCCAACGCCCTGACCGTCGCCGCCCACGACAGCAGCTTCAGGCCCGCCACCTTCACCAACTACGGTGCCGGCGTTGACATCTTCGGCCCCGGTGTCTCCATCCTGTCCTCCTACATCGGCAGCAACTCCGCCACCGCCTCCCTCAGCGGTACGTCCATGGCCGCCCCCCACCTGGCTGGTCTCGCCGTCTACCTCCAGGCCCTCGAGGGTCTCTCCACCCCCGCCGCCGTCACCAACCGCATCAAGGCCCTCGGTGTCTCTGGCCGCATCACCGGAACCCTCAGCGGCAGCCCCAACCTGGCCGCCTACAACGGCAACGGCGCCTAAGTCATTTCTCTCTCCATAGAGGAATGAAGGTTTCCAGATAGGAAGGATTTGGAAAAGAGGGGGATGTTACAACACACTGTTGTTTTGCGAAACGTGAGACGCAGTCTCGCGGTGTTTCCTTCTCTGTCAAATCTGGGTCTAGAGAAGTTGCGGGGTTGGAATGACGCAGAGCATAATTCAAAACTTCAGAGGGGTCAACGCCTCTCCGAGGGACTTCACTCTTGAACACCCGTAGCTTGCCTCAACTCGTGTGATCCATTATTGTGTCTGTAAGCCTACACTGTCTTTGTAACAGTTCAGCTGACTTGCAGGAAACTCGATCACTGCGTTCGTCCCAAGCTCAACTTGTGGTTGCGGCAGCTGCTGAATTCTGTCTCCAGTTGTTCCCAAGCGCCCTAGTGTATGCTCAGCCAGACCAGTACTACTAGTCCGTGCCACGAGCCCAGTCAGTCTGCCCCGTCGAAGCAGGGCTTCCAGCCTGTCGCGCCGATCAGCAAACAAGCCCCCGGCGATCTCATTCCTGATTCTTTGTATCCTATGACGCTTCCGATAGCCGATGAGAATCTGCTGACATGTCTTGTGGATCAATTCAACGCTCAGCAACTTCACGGTCCGCTGATACTCCTCGGCGGAGCCCCGAAAGTTTGATCCCCAGAGGCGACCGTGGCCGTCGAGGAGGCCGGAACGCCGAAGGCTGTCCAGGAGGGTGTCTCGTCCCCGCGAGTCGCAGAGCGCACCCTCGAGACCGCGGGAACAGCATCCCCTGCTCAAAGTGCTACTGATAAATGTAATATGCTGTTCCTCGGTTTCTATAAGCTTATTCCGATGCGCCGTGATCACGTCTGCCGATGCTCGTCAGTCTTGGGGTCAGGTAGTATTGAATGGAGTATCGCCGTCTTACCTAGAGCGACTCCCGGAATGACGGGGACGTATTGAGTATCTGCGGCTGTAACGAAACAGTTGTACCCGTCTGCGCCTGGACCAGAACTTTCCGCGCATCTGTCTGCGTTGTCGTCATTCTGCCCCGAGTCGCCACTGTCGCATTCGGAGGCGTCCTCGTTTGGCTCGGAGCCGGACAGGTCAAAAATCCCATAGGTTAGGTTGCCATGCCGGCCGACCCGGCACTCGTAGGCGATCTTCCTCACCATCTTCCGGGCCGTATGCACTTCTCCCAGCTCCCAAGCCACCGCCAGGAGCCGGGGGTCCTCGACCTCGTTCTCGACTTCTGCCAGCCACCCCGCTGCCCAAGGCCGGACCTTGGCCGTCACATCGTACTTGCTGGTGAGGGATAGCAGCCGGTGCAACCTGCTCAGGGGAATGTGACCGGGCACGTCCGCGAATTCGGAGTGGATGATGGCGAGAAAGATACGAATCTCCTCCGCGCCGTCGCCCGGTAGGCACACCACCCAGTCACCTTTGCCGGGGCGTGACTCTGAGAAGCCCCCGTTCAGCATCCTCTCGAAAACGGGAGAGGCGCGGGCGAGGGCTGTGGAGGCGACCCTGAAGTCCGCTGGTGGCTCGCTCACTCTCAGAGTGAGATCTCCGTTCTTGTCGAAGACGGTAGTTGGTTGACTTGTTTTGGTTGGAGTCATGTTGTGGGACGAGAACGCTTGCTAGAGTTGGGGAAAGGGCGAGCGGCGCGTGCGCTATTTCGCGAAAGAACTGACATTCTGTAGCATTTATGGCTACAAGAGAAACGAAAAAAGACATAATGATAACTGGTGCTGGGCATTAGGGTGTCGAGGTATGGCGAGAGTTGAGCACCAGGTCATCCGGGTGCTGAGGTACGAAAAGAGGCTGAAGTTAGATTTAGCTTCGGGGCAAGACGGCCGCGCATCGAATTGGTGTTTCTAGGCAAATAAAAGACGGCTCGACGATTTGCGACCTTGATGAACGTGAATTATGTCCTGGATTCCGGAATGAGGACTCAATGTGGACCATTGAAACTCTTGCCACGATCTGCTCCTCGTCGACGCCCGTCGCCATCACCCGATACCTGGTGCGTATTCCTGGCTTAATTCCGAACAAACAGTCGCGCTCTTAGACATTCATAGAAGGCCGGGTGTCGGAAGTTACCAACTAGACTAAGACCTACTTCCCGACTGGAAACCCCATCTTCTCGGCTTGCTTTTTGAGGTACTCGAGCTGGGCTGGGCGAATGTAGACCACTTCATCCCTCGCCGCCACAACCGCCCTGCGCCCCTCGTCGAGCTGCTTATTGATCCCATCGCGGCACCTCGAGTGCGGCGAGCTAACTTTGACGTCCTTCAGGGTCCGTCTGAGATCTGCAACGCTACCTTTGTACGATCCACATAAGAGGACGGAAAATCTGAGGTCGCCGAGGTTGCGATTGAGAAAGCTTTTGACAAGGGAACCGAGAATCATACAATCGCAATCCCAGGGCCCCTGCGCACTTGCGTCCGTGCTGCTTTCTTTGCACCGACCACCAACAACGTCGTCGTATAGACTGAGAAAGGGCTGGAGCTCTGCGATGAGCAGTGCCATTCGGTTCGCGTTGAGACTTTCTATGGGGCGTACACGGTCAGTCTCTGGGTCGGTCCCGGTCACGCCAAGTGAAGGCGTACTCACCCAGCATCTCAGTCGGCGCCAAAGCCTGCATCATCGTGATTGGCCATGTCGGTGCATCAGTGCACAACGCGGTGGACAATGCGTCGTCTGCTTTCCAGCATGGCATTTTACCACCGTACAAAAGGGTTGTCCCGTCCTTGGTTGAGACAGTGCTGTTTTCCGCGATGATTGCCGTCATATTGTGGAACAGGTCGATGTGGCCAAATTCCCAAGCGATGCCTAAGAGCAACGGGTCCCACTTCTGGGTCTTGACAGCATCGATCCAGCCCGTTGCCCACGGGCGAAGGCGGGCGGTTGCGTCGTATTTCTCAGTGAGCGTCAGAAGGTTGTAAAGCCCCGTTAGCGACAGGGTCTTTGGTGTCGAATAAAACGTGCCATGAATGATGTCCAAGAACACTGCCATGGCCGCAGTACTGTCATCGGGTAGCTTCACGATCCACTCGCCGTCGTTCGCCGGCTTTGATTCCAGGAAAGGGCCATAGAGCATCTTCTTGAAGACCGGAGAGGAGCGAGAGACCGTCTTCGAACACACCTTGTGCCTCTTGAGACCCCTGCCCACGAGGAGAATTAGTTCGCCATCAGGGTCGTACACCACGTCTACGTCTTTGGACATCGCTGGGAAATAGTCAGGCGGTAGCCGAAAATAGGAGCGCTGGACGACGATGTTTGATCAGTTGCAGGCGGTGTTGATGTTTCATTGGTTGGGGGTTGGAAAGGAAGACTAGACTGTAATAGCACAGGTGGATCATTAAGCGAGTCAATCGGTGTTTGGGGATTTGCCGGCGCCGAGGGCAGCAACGGCCTGACTATCTAGGGGGCAAGGGCCAAGGAACAATGAAGGAACGAACCTATGGCAAGGCAATCATTTGTCGGAATGTAGCTTTCGAGAATGGAACCACGATGTGGGCGAAGCGCAAGGAGATACGCTTCGCTCCGACTTTAAACGGGTAGTTACGACAACGACATCCCGGTCAAATCGTTCCAGGGGCGGCCCTGTGTAAACCATCTGGAGTTGTGAGAGGATGAGTTTCCATCTTCGTGATCTTTGTGGCCATACTTCTCACGAGGGGAGGTATCAATTCTCAGCAACGCGTTCTAAAAGGCTGGCTATGATGGATGCAAATATCCCATTGGGAGAAGTTATCGAATACATCATTTACATGATAACTCACTAATCTCCACCATGTGCTCTTGTTTTCGTTCCCACAGCGGCCCAAGTACTGCGTTGTTTGAAACCCAGGCTCGACACACAGTTGTAACGCCGTACATCAACCTTGCCAGACCTGGGCCGAGACCACGCCGGATCACCTCCGTTCGCTCTTCACAGCGGGCGCAGGCAGCCCCGTCTTCTCGGCCTGACCCCTCAGGTAATCCAGGTAGTTCTGGGGCACAACCTGCACGGTATTTACCATTAAGCAAACGGGGTAAATCCCGTCGGTAAACGTCTCCCAGACGTCGTAAGCACAGGCGCCGTGGTCGTCCGGGCCCGAAAGTCTGATGTGTATCAGCGCGGCCTCGAGCTCCGAGGCGGTGCCCCTGTAGTCCTCGGCCGCGTCCGGATCCGTGATGTCGATGCCGATGCTGTCACAAAACCTGATCACACTTCCGAGCGACCGCGCCACGCATTCCTCCTCACCGAAATGACAAGACATGGTGGCCGAGCCCCTCGCCACCTCGTAGGTGTTCACTGGATCGCGGAAGAGATGGGCGATGAGCTTTGACCGAATCCTTCCCATGGTTTCTGTTCGGTCAGGCAGGTCAGTGGGCATGTTCAGGGTCATGAATGGGCACGGACTAGGGGTGGGTGTTTCGTACCGGTAAAGTCGAATGGCATGATGGACTTCAAGGAGTTGAGCGCATCGTTGTCAGGGGCATCCGCCACGCCGCCAGAGACACCGTTCGGCGTGCTTTTGCCGAAGAAAACCTCGCCGTTCTCGCCGATGTTAACATTGACAGCGATCTTCTCCAAGATATCCTTGAACAGTGAATGATGCCCCAGCTCCCAGGCGACGCACAGGAGCTCTGGCTCGCGTGTCCTGCTCATGACGTCCTCATCCTGGATCCAAGCCCGGGCCCAGGGCCTGACCACGTGGGTTGCGTCGTACTTGTTCGTCAGGCACAGCAGGTCGTAAAGAGGCCTCAGGGCCATCGTACCGGGCACGTCGTCGAAGTTTCCGTGAACGATGCTCAGGAAGATGCCCATGGCGTCCGCGTCGTCTTCCGGCAGCTCGACCTCCCAGTCGGTGTCGTTGTGGTAGCGGCTGCGCGACTCCGCAAAGCCCCCAAGAAGCATCTTCCTGAAGACCTCGGAAGCGCGCGCCAGCGTCCTGGAACAGACTCGGAACGAGCCCTCGGCTTGGTGGCCGACAAGGAGTACCAGATCGCCATTGTCATCGTAGGCTTGGTACTTGTGCTCGACGGGGCCTGCAGGGTCTTCGGCAACCTCGGCCGCCGAGGCGAAAGGGTCAATGTTCTGGTTTTGGTCCGACATCTCAAGGGTTGACTGAGATTGACGGTTGAACACCCCGGTAGGGTGAAGTGTGTCGACAGGTTGAGGGAAAGGGCCGTACGTCAACCGCAATTCATACGTGGAGGAATGCAGTAGCGATGACAGACTTGAGAGGTTGCCTATCTTTTATAACCTTTTCACCTCGTCCTTTTCAAAAAAAAAAAAAAAAGCCAAACAGACTTTTCCTCAAGTGAGCCATCAAGGTAGACTGAAGTCTATCAAGACCCCCTTTTACAAAAGGTAATTCTTGCCACAAGGCCATAGGCCTGTGATTATTGGGTGTATCGGCGCAGAAGGCGTGATGGTTCTAGTTGTGGCTGGCGTTGAGGACCGTGCAAACTCGAAAGATTAGGAATCCGGTGCATGTTTAACTCCACATTTTCAATTCCGACCGCGTGCCGAAGATTTTAGGCCATTTCAAAGAGACGTTTGAGTGGTTCTGTTGGCTTCCACGCTGTGACATGTTGGCACAGCAGCCAGTCAGAATCTTACGGATGGCCGGGTTTAGATCGCTAGAGGAGGAAGCCAGCGACAGAATTCTAGAACACGAGCTAAAGAACTAACACATCCTATAGAAATTGTGGAACGCTGGTCCCTATTTTCTCAGAGGTGGAGTTGTCATGACAGGCATACATAACCAACTCCCTCGAGACATTCAGCCGTACAAGACAACCACAACTCGCTCAACACAGTCCGTTACGGACTTGGTACCAATTTGGTTAAAGGTGAGTTTTTGTATTGTTGCCTGCTGAGGTATCTCCCAAGACCTTCTATTATTCACTACACTGTCTATGAGAACTGATAACGACAAAGAAGCCTGGCGACGACAAAGAAGCCTGACGACAACAACAGAGCCTATGGACGACGACAGAGCCGAGGGACGACGACAGAGCCTAGCGGCATGCGTGATAATGTGGAATATAAATAGATCTAACATCACGTCACCCTCCACGACCTCCCTCTTCCTCCAGCAATGTCTCCGTCATTCTGTGTCAGGCTCATTTTATAATCATTTACTTCCACTTCAACCGCTAAATAGGCTTAGCAGCAGCTCAGATATTTCCTTCTATGCAGCACACCTACTCCGCCAGAGCATCTTAATTCTAACTTGTTTAGTTTTTTTCTACATATATATAGATGGTATAAGGGTCAAGTACAGAGGACGAGAGATGTTAGGTAAATAACATAGGCGCCCTTTGCAGTAACAGGGGACGTCACGGCGAAAGATAACAACCCCAAACAAACCAAACCAGCGACGTCTGCGGCTGCGAGACGTCGTGCCGTCTTCACAGCTTGCGCAGCCGTGTGCTGCAGGTCACTCCTGCTCCAAAGGTCGAGCTTGCCTAGCAACGGAATGCGTAATATTGCAGGATCTAAGTCGATCCGACATCGCGTCACCCTCCACGACCTCCCTCTAGCTCCGGCCACGTCCCCGTCGAGACGTCCGTCTTCTTAGCTTGGACAGCCATGTGCTCCAGGTCGCTCCTGCTCAAAAGGTCGAGCTTGCTGATGACCTCGCGCTCGTTCTGCCCGCCTGCCTCCCAGATCCCCACGATCTCTGCAGCGCACGTAGGGCATAGCGCCTCGACCTTGAAGTCCGCAATGAGCCGGCCGACCATCGCAACGCTGTATGACTTTGGCACAACGGGCTTCTCGAGGGCGATGGAGATCCCCTCCTTGCGGAGCTTCTCGACGGACATGGCCAGGGACCCGTACGCCAGCGCCATGCATTTGTACCTCTGATCGAAATCATCGGAGCGGCAGATACCTTTTTGGAAGAGCTCGTAAAACATATATAGCGGTTTAAGCTTGGCACTTATGATGGTATCGCGGCAGCGTTGTATCCGTTCTGTCAGTCGGTCAGCTTGGGGTCAATGAACGATCAGGGAGTGGGCAGACTTACCACGCAAATCAGCCGGCCGTAGATGCTGTACGTGGCTGAGACAACCGCAGTTGACGCTATCGCAGTTCTGGTAGTCCCATACGCTGTCGGATCTCCCCTTACCACCCGGGGCTACTTCAGAACGGTCACGGGGGTATGCTAGACGTCCGTCGTTGCCCGTCTCGCAGCAGTTCGTGATGATGGTAAGAATGGTCTTCCTATAAAGCTGCAGATCGCCAAGCTCCCACGCGATATGCAGAAGACGGAGCTCCCCCCCGCTCATAAGTACCTCGGGGCTTCGTAGCCAGGTCTTGGCCCACCGCTTCAGGAGCGCCGTCATGTCGTACTCGTGTGATGCAGCCACCACCATGCTCAGCTCAGCGATCAATAGGGCGCCGGGCACCTTTTGATCTTGCCCATGAGCGATATTGAGGAGGATAGCCATCGCCGTGAACGAGTCGCGGGGCAGGGTCACCACCCAATTCGCTGCGTCGCCCAGCGGCTGGCCCGAGGCGCCGTAGAGCATGCTCTTGAACACGGAAGACACGCTCGCGACGGTCTTAGAGCACACGAGGAAGGCCATGAACACCTGCTTAGGGCCCGTGAGGCGGAGTCGCAGATCGCCCGTGGCGGCGATCTTGACGACTGGCTCGACCACGGATGCCTCGTCCACCTCCGTGTCTTCGCCGGTGCTGGAGCTTTCTGACTCCTCATTTTCGGTTCTCTCCCGATTCTCCTTGCTGCGGATTGAAAGATCCTGTTCCATGGCGAGGTTGTCGTCGACGGCTGCAATAATAGTGGATGTTGGGGACAAACTGGCGAAGGTGTCGTTGACGGTTTTAACAGTAGTGGACGTGGGGGACGGGCTGGTATTAATCGTGGTAAAGTTGATGGCTACGCGATGTCCATGTCGTCAAGCTTTTATAGCTGGTATTCTCGCTTGTGTGGAGAGAAAAAGACAAAAATGGAAAACTCTACTTTCAACCATCAGCTGATGCCTATGCGAACAGTGGTGGTATTCCCTCAAGCCCGGCGAGCAGGTGGCGCAGAAGGCTATTGAGGCTGAAACTTAGCCCGACGACATCACACGTGCCAAGACGAAGAATACAAGCAATTTACATCTATCAAGCGTTGGATTTGGGTTTTCAATCGAAAACAGAACAGACTTTCAACGTCGCGTTGCACTCTCTGGCGTCGTGTGTAAAATTCTAATTGCTGAAAACAACGTGCTACAAAGTCTCTAGCCCTAGAAAGTGAGATAGGTTTATAGGCTTATCTTCATTGTTGTTTATCGTCATTACGGTTTTCTGTCGTTGTCCGTTGTTGTTGTCGTTGTTGTCGTCCGTTGTTGTTGTCGTTGTTGTCGTCCGTTGTTGTTGTCGTTGTTGTCGTCCGTTGTTGTTGTTGTTGTCCGTTGTCGTCGTCGTCGTCGTCGTTGTCGTCGTTGTTGTTATTATCCGTTGCCGTCCTTGTTGCTATCCATCGACGTTGCTATCATCGTCCGTCCAGATTCTCTTTGTTGTCGTTATCTGTCGTCTTTGTTGTCGTCTTTGTTGATAGTCATTTTTATCTGTTGTTCTTATCATATTGCAATCATTAGTGGTATAGAGGGGGGAGAGGCTGACAGTCGGAGAGCGAAGCTACACAGAGGTGCTGGAAACTAGCGCAGGGGGCCGGGGTGACGAGTAAAATCTCTTCTCCTGAAAGTAAATATGCGGTTCCGTGTACTACGTGTTATGTTGTGCCACAACGGGCTTCGCCTCTCATCTCATCTGAATCTCGGCCTTCCAACAACAGAATCGAAACCGTCTCTCTGGCTGGTCAAGACATCCAGCCCGGGCAAAAGGCACCGATGTTGGGCTAAGTCACTATCAGGCAGAGCGACGTTACATATCCGAACCTCGCGCGCCATCTGGAGTAGCGGAGTCCTCTACTTCTCAGCATCGCATTCCGCCTGGCCTCAGTACTCCAGCCCCAGCAACTCGGCCCTTGGGCGCATGCGATCGTCCCAGCCAGACTCTCGCCAGCGCTCTGCAAGGCGCTCACTACGATACTTTGCGCAATCCGCGTCCGCGACGTCGAACACCCGCCGGGCCCGCGCCAGGCAGCTGGCGGAGATGTCGCCTTGCGCTGGGCCTTCGTGCAAGGCGCACAGCTCCATCGTCTTGATGATGTGGAATACTCCCTGTAGCTCCTCGAGAAACCACGTGGATGCCCCTTCCAGATCCCAACCTCCGTCCTCCGTCTCCACGAGGACGGCGGAACCGCGTGCCACGGCGCCGAGCAGTGACCCGAGGAGCATACTGTTGCAACGCTGCCGGTCGCGGTCTGTCCCATAGCCACAAAAGCTAGACATGCACAAGGAGTTGCGCAGGCGGCGGAGGGGCGCAAGGTAGATGGCGGTGCTGCCATGGCGCACGTGGTGCAAGGCCTCTATCAGTCGTTTCAGAGTCAGTGAGACAGGCCATTCCTGTTCTCTTCTTCCTTTGCCACAGGGAAAGGATCTGCGATCACTCACGTATGACACCGTACGCATCCAGATGTTCAACCACATCTATAATCTGTTGGTCGTGCTTGCCCAATCTGCCCCATTCTTGATCACCGAAGCAGATGCGCGTCGTGAGAAGCAGAAACGTCTGTCGGAACAAAGGTGCTTGGCCGAGCTCCCAGGCGACGTACAGTATGCGCAGGTTGTATATGATGGATTCGTCAAAATCTAGCTCTGGTAGGGGTCAGTGCCGAGGAGCTTTCCCCAGGAGTTGGCGTAGGGCCGGAGGGTCGAGATGGCGTCGTACTTTGCGGCGATCATGACAAGGCCGGCGATGACATCGGGCGTGGGCTTCGCCAGAACCTCAGTGGTCCAACCGTGGATGATGTTGAGGAATAGCTTGAAGTCGATCGGGTCGTCCTCTGGCAGATCGACGGTCCAGCCGTCGTCACCGTCACCACCGGCCGGGCGGGCCTCCTTGAAGCCCCCGAACAACATCTGCCTGAAGACTGGCGAGTGCCGAGCCAGGGAGTGGGAGTCTACGCGGTACGTTACGGGGTCTTGGCTCTCGAACCCGCCGCCGACACGCAGGAGCAGGTCGCCCTCTTCGTCGATGGCAACCGCGACCTTCGGTCCGAAATCCACCCTGCGGCGCTTCACGTCACGGTCGGTCATCGTTGCGGGTATAGTCTTGCACGAGGTCTGTCAAATCGTTCCGAGTTGAGGCGCAGGAGCTTGAGAACCGATCGTCGGTGCTTCGAGGCGGGTTCAAAAGGGATCGTGGGAAGTTGGACGAAGGGGTACCGAAGTTGACACGTGGGGAACGCGCCCAAAACCCAATTGCAAAGTGCCCAGCAGATTACAACTTCTTGCCATGGCAACCGACGTGATCCGTGCCGCAATTCGGCGCTGGAGCGTGTCACTGTGGATCTAATTGTACCTAATCTCCGACTCGAGGCTTGCTTTTTCAGTTCCATCCACTGTGGACCGATTAGCTGAATAACCCCTTTTGATTCACGAGACTCTCCAAGAAACAGCGTGGACACATGGTTGACATGCTCAACTCTCTATCCAGCGCCAAATGCTGTATTGGAAAACTCTCTTTTACTCCTGTGACTATGAATGTGTTGGAGGAGACGAAGGGCTAAGTCATGACTTTGCTACTCCATACAAACATGCCACCCACGCCACTCAACGTTGCCTCTGGAAATGTGACGTCAAGGCGTCGAAAGAAGCACCTTCAACTACGACGTCCTTTTAAGATTGAGTTGTGCGACGTCAAGTTAGATTGAATAACGCTGTCGCTGCTCATAGTTGCGTGCTCCATTGGTACCATTTAGTTGCCGCGATTCACCCAACAGAATTGCCAAATTGGACGTATTTGTTCTAAACAAACTACCCTACAGGCTACTGCCTCCTATGATTGATCCAATCCATCCCCCCTCAAATCTTGATACGCTATCCGACCTGACACGCAGGCTCCTGGGCGCCCTCGGCCCCGCGATGGCCCGGCTGCTGAAAGTGGGCGACGTCCCCGGGCGACAAGGCCGGCTCGATCGGGTTTTTCAGGGCGTCCTGCGCCGCCTGTCTCCGTACCTGACGCAGTCTCGTGTCGCAGGCTGGGTGCCGGCCGTAGATGGGGGTCGCAGAGAGGCTGTAAGAATATAAATACCGGAAGCTCCCGAACGAACTAGCAGCGATCTCCTCGAGGATGCGCTTTAGCTCCCGGACTGTGTGGCTGTAAGATTTGTGCGGGTGTTGCAAGGTGACGTTGATGCCGTGGAGGAGGAATCCCTTAACCATCACGGCCAGATAATGGTGCTCGCATCCTGTCTTGTACTCTGGATGCTCGCTCCTCTCGAGGCACATACTTCCCCTGACGTAGGACTGAGCAAGATCAGCGTACGGCCGAAGCTCGGCAGCCACCAGCCTCTGGCGTAGGTCGGGAATAAGGTCTGGGATTCATGGTCAGCCTCATCAATGGCTCCTGGGCCCTGAACAACTCACCAATGATACGATCAGGAACCAAGCTTCCGAGAAGGTCGGGCAGACTTCGAGGGACGCCGGAATCGGATACGTGACCAGGGTGGTAGTATATCTTGTCGCCTTGGCAAAAGCAGTTCTCGGCAACCCGAACCATCATTTGAGAGAACAGCCCATAGTTTTTGAGATACCACGCGGCGCCGAGTAGCAGCAGGTTGTCCGTCTGGTCCTTGACGGCCTCGTCCCAGTTCCACGGCCGGATGAGGTACAGGACGTCGTACTTGTCCGCGGCGATGATGACGTCCCACAAGTCGGTCAGTTCCATCTTCTGGGGAACCTCGTGGACCCTGCCATGCATGATGTCCATGAGAACGCGCAAGCTCGCCGGCTTGTCCTCTGGCAGCTCGATCTCCCAGCTCTCTTGCTCATCGTCGGGCCGGGACTCGGCGAAGCCGCCGTTGAGCATCTTGGCAAACACCTTGGACAGACGGCTCAGAGCTTTAGGGCAGACAGAGAAGACCTCCGGCTCGTCCACGTGCTCCGCGCCGACTACTAGGAGCAGCTCTCCTGGCTCATCGAAAACGACGGGACCATCAGCTTGGGTCTCCTCTCGGCGAGACTTCTTTGCCGGGGGCTCTTCAGCCGTGGGGTTCATCGTTGCGGTCAGTGATTGGATGGGCTCTCGACGGTTGGTTGTGATTATTGTTGTTGAAGATGTGGCTTGGATAGTTGGGGGAAAAGGCCAAGCTCTTCCGAATTGTAGTCCTTCAAGTAGGTAAGTACAACTCATGCAAGTCTACAGCAGAAAGATGGAGAGACAAAAAGAAAATACATAGAACGGAAAGATTTAATGGAAGCCGCCACCAGAGGATTCAACCAGTGGCAGACCGAATCTTCCGTAGTGATCAACTGACGCAGGTAGTCTCGAATTGCGAAACTGAAGCTTACTACTGTTCTCTTCTGTGGGTACTAATTGAAGCGACCTGTTTCTGGTTCAGTCAGGCGCTTGCGTCTTGTTTCGAACTCAACTCAACTGTCTTGAAAGTTGAAAAGAGGGGTAGTGATTACTTGACGACAAAGAGACGCGCCTGTTTCCGATCTCCCATTAGCAAAAATGTCTCTAATGGAAGAAGTTGAAAGAGAGACTAAGATGACCGACAGATTTAGCGGCGCCGTTTACTGTCATTGAGTACCTAGCACACAATGGAGAGTTCTCAACTCAACTTGGGCGTGTTTGTTGCTCCGGCAAGGTCATCTGCGACTTGAATTATGCCAAATTTGAAGAAGCTTGATTTCTCGATTGAGGCTTATCATTTGTGCATTTCCGGGTGATTTAGAAGACTCTACAACGTTACCAGAGCACAACTAAGTATCAACCCCTTAACTGACAGACACTACACGAATCCCGTAGCAATTACCTACGTCTATTCCCGTAAGAGTAACGGGAAACCGTCAGAAAAAGCTCAGTTTAGCAACAAGGAGAAGAACTAAGGTATTGACAGCCTCCACAGAGGCCTTCTTAACCCGCCGGGCGGTAGGTGCGGGAACGCGCCGGGCCGTGGGGGTGGGATGCCGGCTGATGTGGGCCCACCTAAACGAGCAGCGACACTCGTGGATTGGGCGGTTCCCGGGAGGCGGTGCCGGCCCGCGGGACCCTCGGGGGCCGGGGATTCCCGCCGCTTTGTTATATATGCTGGCACGTTGCCGCGATGCATCCCTTCGCCCAACTGCACGTCCGCGATCTCGAAGGAAACGACGCCGTGCGACGGCTCATTGTGTCAACCGAACACGCACACGGAACACCAGAGGTATCGCCGCACCTATCGCTGAGAATGTCGGATAAACTGACCGCGGATAACCAGGTTACACGGCGTTTCTGTGACGTGCACGGGCCACAATCTTACCACCAGACGGGACGACCGTGAGTGAGTGAGTGAGTCTGGGATTGGAGTTGTTGGAAGACAGCCAACGAGAACTCAACCTTCGGGAAGACATCCCGGCCGGCCCTCAGGGAAGTTTGAATGACACCCTTCTCGTGAAGCCTCATGAGACAGGGGCAATAACCATCATGGACGAGGACACCGACCACCACGCCGCGGCGCCGCGGACGCCCTCCCACCACACAACCGGCGACGTCGTCACCTTTGACGTCCACGGCGACCTCTACCTCCACGTCGGCACCGACGTCGAGGAGAAGACGCGGACGTACCTCGTCTGCTCCAAGGCCCTCGCCCGCGCCTCCCCCGTCTTCGCCCGGATGCTCTACGGGCCGTTTGCCGAGTCCCGCCCGCAACATCACCACCCGCCCGAGGCCGCCGACCCGGGCTCCGATGACCACGGCTGGACCGTCGACCTCCCCGAGGACCGGCAGGAGCCCCTCGAGCTGCTCCGGCACATCGTCCACGGCGCCTTCGCCAGCGTGCCCGAGGCCCTCGAGCTCACCCGGCTGTGGGCGTTCCTCGTCGTCGCGAACAGGTACGACGCCACGGCGGCGGCGCGGCCCTGGGCGAAGGGGTGGATGGAGGCCGTGAAAGCCGGCGCGGGCCCGCAGAAGCCGCTGCTGCTCGGCGTCGCGTACGAGCTGGGCGACGCGCAGGTCTTCAACAACACCGCCATGAAGGTCGCGACCGAGTGCCACCTCGACGACGACGGCGACCTGGTGTACGGCTTCGCGGCCGCGGGGGACGAGGACAGGGACGTGGGGTACACCTACAAGCTGCGCAACATGGACTGCCTGGTGCCGGACGGGCTGATCGGTGAGTTCCCCGTTATCACAACTCTCTGACTGAAAGGACGACAAAGCTGACAGTCGACCAGACGACGCCGCGTCCATCAGGAGGACGCTCCTCACGGCGATGCTGGAGCCCTACGTGACCCTCTACACGGCCCTCAGCACCGGCGGCGAGCGCTGCATGTCCTCGCCCGGCGACCCCTCGGGCGGCCGCCGCTGCGACAGCATGCTCCTCGGCTCGCTGATCCGGTCCTTCGCGTCGCAGCGCCTGGACCTGACGGCCCCGGACCCGGCCGCCGCCTTCCGCGGCAGCGCCTCGCACCTGCAGTCCGCCGTGCTCAAGCTCGAGCTCTACACGATCCACTCCGCACCCGGCCTCGTCGTCGTTCAGCTTCGGCGCCGGCGCGGGAGGCGGGTTCGGGGCCGGCGGGGGCCATTCGCGGTTCGGGTTCAGCATGAGCTCGTGCGAGCATCTGCTGCAGTCTGGCTTGCGGGAGGGCGTCGAGAGGTCGCTCATGATGCGGGGGAACATGTCTTGTGCGCAGCCGCGGCACAAGGAGTATCTGGCGAGGCAGGCGGCGAAGACGGGGCTGGCCAAGTCGTGACGAAGATGGGAGGGTCGTGAACCACGAGCAACGGAGAAAGCTAGGAGGCTTCATCGCCAGCCTCCAACAAGCTGCGAAGTTTATTAATACGGCTCACACGCAAAGCGGCATCGCTCGGAATACCAACGCAGAGGCAGCGAATGTGTTGAGGGAGGACTCATATCTAAGAGGGTAGTAATGCAATGCGGATAGTTCACTGGATGGCACAATGTGAAAGAGCTCGGGATGAAACAGCGAGAAACAACTACATTTCGACGTCCAACTCTTGCGAGCCCCTTTCCCCGGTTATTAGGTATGACAGCACAAATGCTTGATCTTTCCTACTTTGAATTGAGGCCATGTCCGAGTGTGGAGGGCCCTCAAATGGGGTAGTGAACTGGCGCAACTTCGAAAAGATATATAAGGGTGGAGGTCACCTGGCAACTAAACTCTTCACCGTCCTCCGCGGCTGCCACGTCCACCACGGCCACGTCGGTTTCCCTGCGCCAGAGCGAAACCGCCCATCTTGATGTGGCCATGGCGATGGAGGTGCGGAAAGGCTTGCAGCACGGAGCACCGATGTCGGCAGCGTCAAGTTCAAACGACGGTTCTCTGAAAGACATTTCATCCTCGTTGTATTCCATCAGCGCATAGCACACTAGGGATACAGGACGACAAGAACGAGACCAATCGATATGGATCTTGAGTCCGCTTGCCCTCCTCTCTAGTCCACTCTTGCCAGTCCGAATCCGACCGGAAGATCGGGCCGACATGTCCCAAGCAAACAACTTCGAAATGGCGAACCTCGGTGTCGCCACTGTGTCTCAAAAGGACAGCTCTTACAACTGCAACGCCAGCTTTTAAAGCATTCCGGGGACACGCGTATTCGCCGCGTGTACCCTGGCTATTACTACAATCTCTTCGGAGTATTAGCCATGCCAACGGTGAAACTGACTATAAAACGAAAGATTGTGTTGAGAAACACCTCTTAATCCTCCACCACCCCTGAGCCGGACACAGCCAAGGCGAGTCGAACATCGAAAAACATCGTGGATGACCGTAGCGAGAGACATGAATTAGGAATGACATTCTGGAACGTTGATTTGCAAGATGTTCGGTCCATCTGCGTCGTATTGACATGATGAATACCACGGGAGAGATACAGGACGACGTCGACACGTTCCGCATCCCTTGCCCCCTCCCCGAAACGTCTCTCGACTCAGAACCTCAGAGACGAGACACTGTCTTGATTTTGTGCGTGCTTCCCACGCAAACGACCGCGAAGCAGCTGCAGAGCCTCCAACTCCTCCATCCGTTACCCCTTTTATACCCTCCTCCTCCCCTTTCTCAACCACCCCCTACCCCCCCTCCAAAGCCCAACAACCCCAGCAGCGCAGGCCCACCACGCAACGAGCAGCCCGTCGCTCATCTCGAGCCCGATGTAGTACTTGTTCGAGTACCGCACGACGTACCCCGTGCCCCAGGCCCACGCGGCCATCACCAGAGCAAGCCCCGGCCTCGGCGCGCCTCGCCACTCGAACCGCCGTTCCCAGTGCTTCGACATGCCGAACCCCAGCGCCGAGAGGACGGCGAGCTTGAGCAGGTGGTACACCCCGTGCCGGAGCCAGACCAGCATCTCGAAGTGGAACCACGCGATGCCCAGCCTGTTCGGGTTCTCCCGCCAGAAGCCCAGCAGGAACGTCTTCCCCAGGTTGAGCGCGTCTTTCTCAGCAGGGATGTCCGAAGAGGGGACAAAGATCCTCCAAAGCGCCAACCGGTGCTCCTCCCCTAGCATCGCCATCTTCCAATACGCAACCCCCAAAGCAACAAGATGACCCCCCCTGGCATGCACGTACTCCGCGCCCCCCAGCGCCCAGACCATCACGAAGACGGCAGCGACGCAGCCCACCTTCCTCTCAAACCGCTCCGCCTTCTCGATCCACTTGTCGTCGATCTTCGCCTCGTTCCTCCTCCGCGGGCGGCGGCTGTCCTCCAGCCTGCTCACGCACCCCCATAGCACCCCCCCCGCGAACGCACCGAGCCAGTCTCCGAGGAGCTTCGTCGCTCCTCCGGACGCAATCCCCCAGCTCCGCCCAGGGAACCCGTTCGCAAACTCCTCTTTGAGGAAGAGCTCCGGGCTTCCCTTCGCGAGCTTCAACATGCCCACGGGGCCGGCGTACCCGCCCACGCCCAGCCCGGGACAGAGGATCCTGCGGACGTGGTTCAGAAGCACGCCGAACACGACGACGCCGATCCTCGCGCCCAAGCCCACGCCGACGCCGTCCTCGCCGCCCGATAGGAACGTGGCCAGCGCCCGGACGGAGGACGCGGCGTACGGCCCCGGTATGACGAGGTAGTAGAGCGCATCGAAGAAGATTTGGGTAAGGCTGTTGGGTAGGACGGCGAGCACCAGCCGCACCGCCTGCGCGGGGCTGCTCCAGAGCGCGGGCGGCACGAGCAGGAACGGGCTCGAGCCGAGGTCTCCACTCGTCAGGGAGTCCAGGTTGTACAACGATTGGCGTTGGGAATTCATTGCCGTTTTACTCCTCAGGTATGACTCGAGAAGCCGGTATTGGACAAGTCTTCCTCGCTGTTGGATGGGATGATTGGTGATGGTTCAATGATGGCCCTGGAAGATGACAATTGGATTGTGTGCCGTCGTCGGCGGCGCGAGAAGGAAGTGCTGCGGGTATCCAGATATTCCCTCGTCAGTGGCAGCTCCAAAGTGGCAGCCTGGCGAGAGACGCGCGGGGTGACGAGGCCATCGTCATTGTCGAAGTGAGAAACGTCTCTGCCTGGGAGATTACGAAGTTGAAGTTGCCCGACGCAGGGGGAGCGCGGGGTCCACTTTTCATCCCGCAAGTCGGACAATCCGGCTGCCCGCCGGTGGTCTCCGCCTCACCAAAGGCTTCCCTCCCAAGAGACCTTTTCCCCTGAGCTGATGTGTTTACCCATTAATCCCTATCACATACACAAATGGATGTCATCAAGAAATAATTTTACTTCTATCATCGTCTGCCTACGCTCCGAAGCGTCGTCATGTGCGGAGCCCAGCCAGGCTTCCGCCAAATGCACAAACGCCGTCCCATGATTCATCATGCATCCCCGTGTCCAGAGGCAGGCCCTCCGCTTGATCTCACTAATCCATTCCAAGTCGCTTGCTGCCCGAAAACCAAAACTTTTGTCCCCTCTCGCGATTCACAAACCGATGCGGTTTGGAGAAGTTCCCCTGCAGGGCTTTGATATAGTACACCGGGCCAACTGGCCCATCTTGCCGTCTCTGCCAGACCATGCTCGCTCTCCGGCGGAAAGCAGAAAACAGTATCAAGAAGCGCTGCGGGTCTCAACACCCGACACGCAGCCCCCCAGCAGTAACAACGGCCGGCCTCTTCAGCCAGCACGGTTGCGAAGACTGCTCGTGCGGCCGAAACCCGGGAGCCACTTCCGCTTGGTCAGAGACGCCCCTCCATTGATGCCGTTGTTCGTGGGCGTCGTCTCCCCCGAAGCTGCTCCCCTGGCAGCTGGGGTAGGAGTCGCCTGATATGTCATGGATGTCGTCGGCGTTGCGGGGCTTCGGTCGTAGATCGGCGCACCCTCGTCGACGCTGACGGCTCGGGAAGCCCGCGGGTTGCGCATGATCGGGGGCGGTGTCGCACTGGCCCTGTCATCATCTATACCATTGCTGCGCTGAACCCATGAAGGAACACCCATTGGGCCGAGCTTGGCTCCTGCCGGAGCGGCCTGCTCCGTGGTCGCTGGAGCATGCGCCGGCTCGGGCGGAGATGCCACCGAGCCACCGCCGATGGACCGCCTGAAGAAGTTCAGCCTGTGCCCTCGCGGCGTAGACCCCGAAGATGGTGGATAGTGGCTGTCCTTGGACCGCACCACAGACTTGGACTCCAGCTGCTGAGGAGTGTTTGCAGCAGACTCGGCTGGCTGCATCATCTGCGCATCGACGCTATTCCTCCGCGAGCCGCTCCGTGATGGCGACTTGCGCAGCTTGCCGTTGAACGGCGGATGTCTCGAGGACGTCGGTCCCGTCTTTGCGCCTAAGCTAGACCTCCTATGGGGCGCCGGCGGCGGCTGTACCGCCTCGGGAAACAGAGCCTCTTGGGCTGACAGGAGATCCTCGGCGGGATTGCTGGCCCCCTGGACCAGTCTGGGAACTTGGAAAGCACCGCCGGTCGGTTCGAACGTCGGATGAGTCGTCCAGCCGCCTCCCAACGATGGAGGAAAGTTGAACAGGTCTGGCGATTCGCTTCTGTCCTGGCCGAGGGCCTTCGGGTCCTTGCCTTGCTGCAGCCATATGTCGAGGCTCGAGTCTAGCGAGTGGACAGAGTCCACGTCGGAATCCCAGTCCATTTCCCCTCGGCGTGAAACGGTGCTCTCGTCCGCCGACCTAGGGCGGGCAATCAGCGGTGGCCGGGTAGTAAAGTGTGAGGCGCTGATGGGCTCGTTCCCAAACCCAGAAACCAAGGGCTGGTGGAAGACCGGTGCGCCTCCGCCGTGCTCGGCGTCGTCGGCCTTTGATGTGGTATCAGAGACGGACTGGTAGCTTCGCTGGCCCGATACGCCGCGCTGTTGAGGCAGTGTATCGTCCGAGTTCTTGAACCTGCGAAGCGTAGACGTCGAGATGGTATCGGGAGTCGGCGGCAGGGCTTGATCCCCGGATCGGATTGGGGGGCCATCGGTCGTGACCCTACGCAGTGTCTCCCGCTTTGCACCGTTGGTGTGCTTGTAACTCTGTGCCCTAGAGGCCGTGAGGAAATGATCCTGGGTCGGGGACTGGTCGTAGTAGGCAGGGTCGAGTCTGGCTATCTTTTGTAGGGGCGAGGTGTGGTCGATGATGTCGTGGATGGACTGGAACTGCCCTGGACCCGGGGTCCGGGTGACCGAGGCGGACCGACCCGACTGCCCTAACCTCGCCGGCATCGTGCTGGCGGGTCTCTGTGACACTGGCCGGCCACTGCCCTGAGAAAGCTTAGGAGGCGGCGACTGAGAAGTGCCGTTTATCCCGGGTGAACCGTCCATGCCGGCTACGATGGTCTCGTCCTGGTCTTCCCTGTCCCCATAAATGCTGGCAAAGGAGCCTTCGCTCAGCACGCTCAGGCTTGGACTCGTCAGGCTGTTGACCCGTCGACCCTCCTCCTCCGTCCCCTCAGCCGCGCCCTTATGAAGGCTGAGAATGCTGCCGCGTGAGTTGAGGTAGACCTTTCTTAGGTGTTCGGTGTTCTCGGTGCGGTCCGACATGAAACTAGGCATGCGATTGAGTGCCTTGGCGTCTGCCTCAAGCCGAGCCAGGTCGGCTGTTTTGGCCTTCGGAGTAGGTCCGCTGAGCCTGGCTTCGGCATGGTCGAGCTCCAGCAAGCCATCTTCGTCGATCTGCCTGACCATCTCTCGCTCTCTCGCCAGCTTCTCCACCTGAGCCTCGAGAGCTACGATCATCTGGACCGCCTCCTGGACCGCCTTGTCTCTCTTCTCTAGCTCATCCAGCAGCTTGTCGTTCACTTCATCTATCTGTGCCTTCTCAGCCTCGATAGCGTCAATTCGCTCCTCGAGGACGTTCTGTCGTTCGCGTCGGTGGAAGAGTTCAAGTTTGAGGTCGAAGTTCTGCTTGTGCAGCGTGGAGACGGTCTACGAGAGCCTGGTGTTAGCACTGGCCACAGCACAGCAGATGATGTACTTACGGCCTCCATCTCCTTCAAGCCCATGCCCGTCTTCGGCGGTTCGCCGTTTCCTCCCGATCTCGGGGTGTGGCCATCTGCAAAGCTTGTCAAAGGAGAGCCCTGGATGTTCCTTGGGGGTGGCTCCATGGAAGCGTTCGTGTTCTGCGTTGACTGTGCGGCGGCCATTCGTTCTGCTTCTTCCCTCCTCTTTTGGAGCTTCCCCTGCAGGTAACTCGACGCAGCACTATGTCGCCCAGATTCAGAGCCCCTATCCCTCGATGCTACGGATGCCGGCCGGGAGGTCACTGTTGACTGCGCACAAGACGTATGGTGGAACCTATGGGACGGATGCGAGCTTGCAGGTCGTGGAGATGATACGAGGCGCGAGCTTGAGCTATTAGCGCTGTGGGAGGTGCGCCGGGTCGCGCTTGTACTTGTACTAGATCTTGAGGGCGCTCGAGGGAAGCTGGGGGATGCGTATAGCGACCTTTCGCGGTCGCGCGGCTGTACTAGGCCGTCCATTGTGCCGGCGAAAAAGAAAGAACTCTTTCAGCTGAGGACTGCGATTGCGTGAAAGCAAATGCAGAGACGCAGGGTCCTCCGGAAAATACGCAATGCTGGCTGACTGTTTGGCCTGAGGGATCAGACTGACACGGCCGGCAGTCGAATTGAGATGGTTAGAGGCCGAATTTGTCGAGAGATGGCAGCAAGAGATTGGGATGATGCCTGTTTTGAGGTTGCAGAGCGCGGATGGCAGCTGCGTCGAGTCGAGCTAGCGCACCGGGGTGCTCAGGCTCGGCGAGAGAGGCCGACCCTTTTAGTTGGGAGAGAGGGATCCCTGGATTACAGCACCCAAAAAGAGAGAGCAGATGCGAGTCGGGGCCGCGGTGGTGTGTGCGCTTTGAAGCTATAGCGAGGGCTGATATTGCGTGAGAGCAGGCCAGGACCTGGTTTCTGCAGCGTCGGGCTACGCGATTGCTGATCGCGGCATGTGGTGGGCGTGCCGTAGCAGGCGGGAAACTAGAGGTTTTTTCTGGGCGCAAAGACCAAACTGAGAGCCTTTTAGAGAAGAGGGCAGAGTCGCGTCGAATGGCTCGGCATGGGAGGGAGGAAAACGCTGGACGGGTCGGACGTTTTTCTGGACGTTGGATTTGGATCGGCAGTTGGGGGTTGCGTTGCGTTGCGTTGCGTTGCGTTGCGTTGGGCCGCTTCGCAGGGCGGGTGTACCGTACGTATCCCGCCACCGGTTTTCAGTCGCTTGGGGCACAGGAATGTCTCAATTGACGACGGCGGACGCTGGAATGTCTCGGACGGAGGGGAAACGGCGGACAGAGGTAGCGATCGAGCGAGCGAGCTGACGGAGGAGGCTGGGAATGGAAGCAGTATGCAAAAAAGGAATACTGGGTATCTCGAGTTGGCCGAAATATGAACGATTAGCAAGTTTGAGCTAGGCCGGCTGGGCTGACCAATATTGCACGTTTGGCGTAGTGACCGATGCCAGGTTCAGAGCAAATGTTGATGTCGAGGTCGCAAAGGACGGGGGGCGGGTTGGAGCGTTGGAAATTCGGACGCCGAGGGGTCGTTGGTCGGTAGGTAGGAAGGCGGCGAGAGTCGTCCAATTGAAGCCACAAAATGGGAAGGAAGGAGCAGAGTCGTCCGACAGGAAGGCGCGGCGGTGATTAGCAGCTCGAATGGGCGAGCCTGGCGAGGAGGGCGGGTAAGATGAGAGAGCGACGATGATGCGAATGGCGAAGGAGCAAGAAAGACATTTCTCTCGGCCGCGAGTCGGAAGGCGAGAGACCAGACTCTCACACTCAAGACTCAAGGCAGGAGACGCCTCATGCCAATGAGACAAGAGCGACGAGGGGTCGGCGCAGAGCAGCAGGCAGTGAGCGCAAGCTGCAGGGGTCGTAGGGATGCGATGCGATGCGATGCTGGGCGAGGAGCATTCACGGCCCACCAGAGAGCGGGAAAGAGCGCGTGATTGGACCTGGGTAAAGCTGCGTCGCGAGGCGGAAGACAAGCCGGACGAGGGGTGGAAGAAAGCCGCAAGGATCGGAAGGGGGCAGAGGTCGGGAGTGAGATGAAAGTGGGATTATGTGTCCCACCTGTTTGGTGATGATGCCGTTGGTGGTGGTGGTGGAGTTCCAAGTGGTGGTGGTGTTGGTGTTGTTGTTGTTGGTTTGAGGTGCACAAAGAAGGTGCGGGATGGAATGTTGGAGATGGGCGACGAAGAAAGGAATGAGGAAGTAGCAACAGAGCTGCACCTGCCTTAGTTCCTCGCAACAGCAGTACTAAGTACGGATACCAGGTATCTATTTGTGTATTTGTGATGAAAGAAGGGAAAGAGCAGCAAGGGCAGCAGCAGGAGCAAGAGCAGGAACAAGCAAGAGCTTTGCACTTGGACTTGCCTTTTGACGGAGGCTGGAACATCAGGCCATGGCAGGAACGGCCACCGGTGGAGGAACGAGCTACGGATACAGGAAGGAGCTATAGAGAATCATTGCCTTTTTTTTTTTTCCTTCCTTTTCCCCTCTCCTCTCTCCCTCATTCCTCGTTCCTCGCACTATCCCAACCAACAAACAACCAACGCCAATCTGCTCTGCTCCGCTCTGCCCTTGAAGGATTCCCGCCGACCGGGTGCCACTCGCCTCGTCCTGCCGTTGCGGTACAGGCACAGATAGCCCGAGAGCTGCTCAGTCCATGCATCTCACCACCCTCGAAAGGCCCAAGCAGGCGCGGGAGCCGGCAGACGACCGCCAGGAACAGGAATAGCAGCGCTGGGAGATTGCCTGGCTTGAAGGTTGTTGCTGTTAGTGTCGCCCACCGTTCAGTCGCTAGTCGTCTTTAGCGGGTGGCTTTTGGATCTTCATTATGCTGATTACCTATTGAATGCAGAACGACGCCGATGCCGCTAGACTGAATCCCTATCCAAGGCATTATGGGCAATTTCGAATTCCGAATCCGTCTTTTCGTCGCCCAGCTTCGACGGTCCTCCTACGTTCCCACAGAAGACTCGACATGGCCGTCATCCCATCTCTCATCCCTAGGTACGGCCACGGTCACGATCGGACGACCATCCCCGGCACCCAGCCCAGCTGTCAGATCCTTCGCCCTCAGCCGGCCATCGCTTTGACCTTCCGGAATCACTGTCAATCTTGCATTTCGTGGCCAGATGCGAAGCAAAATGCCCACTGACCTTAGCTGGAGCCCCATGCCGTCGGAAGCTTAATGGGGGGCTACCCTGGAGCTTGCTCGAGCGCTTCCCACCACTATTCTCGCTTCCCGAATAAACAAGCGCTGCGCTAACGCTCGCGACTCCAGGGACCGAAGTCTTCCTCGCCATTCGTTCTATGCACCTGCACAAAACGCATCACCACCAACTTATGCAAGCCATCAATCACCCCTCTCCTCCGTCTCGACGCGAAGCATCATGCAGGAGAAGAGCAGAATGCCGCCCGACGGGCCCTGAGGGTGACACCCAATTGCTCCGAGCTGCCATCCTTGCTTCTGCAGCTTGCTCGCCGCTCTCCTGCATCGTCCCCTGGGACGCCCAATGACTGGCCATCCCAGTGTGACGGAAACAAGGTCTTCCCCAGTTTCCCACCTGCAGCAGCTCCCAGGGGCGTCGTCACATTTGAGAAAAGGGGCAGCCGAGAGAGAGCAGGGCTTTCTTTCTTTTCGGCCATCACCCTGCACTTCGTCACAGGACGGGCAGAAGGATCTCACGATGTTGTTCAAGTACTACGTGCGTAGGATACTGGAATACATCACGAAATGCCGGCATCTCCGCTCTTGGTAGTAGTCGGCTCCCATTTCAACCTCAAAGCGCACTCAAAAGAACAGACCTGTAGCTGCCCGCGGGGAGGGTTGCATTTGGTGCCTGACATTCGCCGTCGTCTATCCTTCCCAAGAGGCAGCCAGACTCTAGTCGCGTGGGTGGCACCAACGGATGTCGTCCACCCCCAATCCCGATGCCATCTCTCACCACCAAGAGCCGCCGTCGACAAGGTAGATAGATCTACAACTACTGTTGACTCCGCGCCGTCGCGTTCTATTCTGCCCCGCCGCCAACCCGAACCCCTCCGTCCCATCCCAATCGCAGCCCAACCGGCCCGTGGACATCCGAACCACGCCAACTACAAGTCTCTGGACTCTCATCGAATCTGAATCTGGCGAGCGCGTCCGGGTCTGCGGGCAAAACCACCGCCTGAACCTTGATTCTCGACGGGCATCGCTCTCGCACAGCCCCTAGTAAACATCGTCGGCAGCGATGCTAGTCTAAAGCCCCCACCACGATCGCAAACAGAGTTCCCGGAATCTGGGAAACGTTCCGTTGGATGTGTGGAGACGGCCCCGAGAAACCTTGGCTGTTCTCCCGATTCAAAGACAAACGACATTACCTCGTTGCCTTGCCCTCAACACGCGACACCACCACTTCGTTTCAACCAGCTACAGTGCCGCCTTGGACTGACTCCGTACGACCTCCTGTTTCGCCCCTGACTCGAGATGCCGTGCGATGCGACCGCCGAGGACAAGAACGGCGTCACCGGCGCTCCCGCTGCCAATAGCATCGCACAAGTGATCGAAACGCTTGGCCGGTTAGGCAACGGCCCGGCGGTGTAACCACGGGCGCGTCTCATTGCGCGAATGTAGCACTTGCAGCGCCGGTTCGCACTCATGCAGTCATTTGGCGCGGTGAAACCTCGAGCGGCCTCTGTCTTGTCGAACGACGCTCCGCCAGTAACACTAGCATTCGCTTGCCCCAACCCCGTCGCTCAACACTTCGTCACGGGACATCACCGGGAGGCAAGGGTATTGCCGTTTGCCTCACACATGGCCGAGAGACTCGATTCCTACCTATCTGAACGCCTGGCCTGAGCTTCACTCGCTGGGTGAACCCAGTTGGCCATTGTAGTCGTAATATTAGAATATTACGGGAATTTCTCTTACTGCTCAGTCCACTGGAGAAGGAGCTCCGGCATCTATATACAGGAGATGGTGTCACACTATACAAACGGCAAGATCACGCGGCTGGCACACTCCCCGCCTAGGTGCACTACGTGCCTGCCCCGATTCAGTCCGTGGTCGAGCCCGAAATTGTTCATCGCGAAGCTCTTCCCGCTCACGACGACCCGCACGCTCTGCCCGGCCTCGTACTCGATGCCCGTCGCCCAGATGCCGATGTCCAGACGCACCACCTCGCCCGGCGTGATCTTGTCCTCCCGCTCGTGGGGATGGTACGGCCAGTGCGGATGCATGCTGCGGGACTCGTCGATCGCCCGGTGCGACGCCCGGAGGATGCCCACGGGGCCCTTGTAGAGCACCACCTCCGTTTCTTGTTCCGGCTTGAACTCGTCAAACGACGCCACCGGGATGCCCTTCCACGGGATGTTGAGATTCTTCATCTGTCGTCCGTCCTTGTCAAGTTTCTGTATCATGACGTACACGTCCATGTCGTCGTGGTCTGGGCAGGACATGTACAGCACTGCCTTGGGCAGTCCCATGAGCCGCGTCGTCTCGGTAAAGGTGTATGTGAAAGCCACGCTGTCGCCGGACGTCGAGTCGTAGCTAAGGCTTGTCGACGACTCTGAGCTCTTTCCGAGTACAAGCTGTCCTCCGCTTCCGAAGAAGAACTCCTTGTAGTCCGTCCTCGCCGGCGGAAACTCATCCTCGACAATGTTCTCATATGCCTGCGGCTCCTCTTTCCCAAACCTCAGCACCGCCATTCTCACCCTCGGTGTCTTATCCCATCCGTTATCCTCCACCCCGCGCAGGTAGCGGTCGAAAAAGGCAAATAGCTCGTCCTTGGCCTGCGTGTTACCCCAGAGGTCACACCACTCCTGCCACGGGTGCCACCGAAGCCACTTGTCCTTGGAGGCAACCTCCAGCCATGCCCTGATGGCACCCATGCCGTGCATCGTGTTCGTCCACGTGCCCGTAATGTACGTCGGCACCTCAATCTTCTTCATGTCGGGCCGCTTGCCGTTCCACCACGCGTTCGCAAGTGGGTGCTTTTCGTACATCTCGCGGAAGCTCTCCAGCCCGGCGCGACCCTTGAGCATATGCCCGACGATCAGTCGATCAAACAGATCGCCAGCGTAGATGCCACCGCGTGCAAACTGCTCTCGATATAGATCGCCGCAGCCCTCCCAAGGCGCGATGGCTGCCAGGCTTGGGGGCCGTAGCGCCGCAATGAACCACTGCGCGATGGCCAGGTGCGAGTTGCCCGCGAGCCCGACCTTGCCGGTACACCAATCCATCGCGGCGACGGCCTCGACGGTGTCATAGCCGTCCTCAGCCTCCTGTGGGCCCATGACGACCATCGTGCCGCCGCTGTCGAAGGCCCCACGCGTGTCGACGTTGACGATGGCATAGCCGCGGGGCACCCAGTCCGCGGGGTCCGGAGCCTCGAACTTCTCGAGCCCGGAGAGCGTGTCGGGCGGGATTCCAAGGCTCCATGGCGTCATGTAGTCGAGAGATGCGAGACCATTGAACTTTTTGCCGAACGGAGACCAGCAGACCAATGCGGGCACCTTGTCCGAGGAGTTTGGCGGGCGTAGGACGTCGGCGTAGAGGGTGATGCCGTCGCGCATGGTGATGGCGACGTCGTGGTCTATCAGGATATCGCATGGCAGCGGGCGCGAGTGCGGATGGGGGTGTTTCCAGCCCCTGGGAAGCGTCTCAGTGCGTGGGTTGAGGCCAGTGTAGCCGTCACGACCGACCACGGGGTGGCTCAGAGGTTCGACAGGAACCTCGACTGAGGAGGTCATCTCGGGGGGGATTTGGTGTTTTCAAGAGCTCCGGTCTTGCGGTGTGATCAAATGACTGGTATCAGGGGTGAGGTAAGGGGTAATCGGTACACTGTTGGTGGCGGTGAATTCTTGGAGGACATCGTGTCTCGAGAGTTCCTTTTGACGACAACCAAGTTCGTCAGATTTGGATGGATTTCAACAGCCGCGAAGTTTCCCGCGATGGAGATGGATAGCATTCCGCATGCCGGCTTGTCACAATGCCATCTCGAGGTGGTTCCGGGGGAGGGGGCAACGTGCCGGAGGGGCGACCCACCGTCTCCCGAGCCGAAAGCTTGGACTTGTGGAGGCAACACTGCCGAGCCGACGCATTCCGTGCCGAGTGCCCACGCGAATCCCCCACCCTTTCCGTGCCGTGCCGACGAAGCCACGAGCTGGCAGCGTGTCCTGAAGCGGCTGCATCGGGGAAGACGATCTCATTGCAATGGATCCAATAGGATTGGTTGGAATCTGTCCATGGTGGCGTGTCACGTTGAGTCTTGAGATAGACAGATCGAGAACATCGAATGTTTGTCGTTGACCGGCCTCAAGTATAAACAGACTCAGACGACCCATTGGAAGCAAGGAATTTCTGAGCTGTGTTGAAGCCATCAACAAACTTTTCAAGGCTGATATCAAGCCAACTTGAAAAACATTGGCAAACTTCCCCTCACTTGGAACATCCAAACAACACCGTCGAGATGGTCATGGCTACAGACTACGCCGCCCCCTCGTCGACCATCACGGTCTCGGCGACGAAGAAAAATGAAAAGGCATCGACGCCGCTGGTCCCCAAACCCGCCGGCCCGAACAAGCTGTTCGCGCAGGAGGGCGTGGCCTACGGCGACTTCCGCGACGACCTCCTCCGCGACGGCTTCGTCGTCATGAAGGGGGCCATCCCGCGCGAGAGGGCGGACAAGTACGCCGACGACATGTTTCCCTACCTCGAGAACTTGTGAGTCCCTCCCTTCTTCTTCACCACACTCCTCCCGTCCACTAACAGAAACACCAAAGCGCCGGCGGCCTCGGCTTCGACCGCAACGACCCCTCGACCGTCAAGGAGGCCAACCTGCCCGTCATCACGGAGAAGGGCATGTGCCTCGGCTACGGCATCGCGCACGAGACGTTCACCTGGGCCGTCCGCCAGGAGCCCGGGGTCGTCTCGGCGTTCCGGAAGGTGTACGACACGGACGACCTCGTCGTGTCGTTCGACGCCGTCAACATGGCGTTCCCGAACCGCGACGACGTGAAGCCGAACAAGCCCTGGCCGCACCAGGACCAGGACCCGGAGCGCCCCGGGTTCCGCTGCCTACAGGGGCTGGTCAACCTCCTCCCCAACGGCCCGCGCGACGGCGGGCTCATCGTGTGCAAGGGGGCGCACTTGTTGTCCGAGGAGTTCCACGAGGCGTTCCGCGACGAGCCGGACCGCATCTGGGCGTGGACGGAGGAGTGGTACGGCTTCACGGACGCGGCCATGCGCTGGCTCTCTGAGAAAGGATGCGAGTGGGTGAAGGTCGACGCCGAGCCCGGGGATCTGCTGCTCTGGGACAGCCGGACGCCGCACTACAACCTCAGCCCCGAGGGGGACCGCCCGAGGTTTTGCACTTACACGTGCTACATGCCGGCGGCGGATGCGTCGCAGGAGGACCTGGCGAGGAAGAAGGACGCGTTCGAGAGGCTGCAGAGCACGACGCACTGGCCGAACGCGATGCACGTCGGCGGGATCCCGGTGCTGAGGGGCGGGGAGAGGTGTCCGTACAACAGCGGGAGGCCGAGGGCGGAGCCGGTGCTGGGCGAGGAGGGGCGGAGGTTGACTGGGATTCCGTACATTCAGGGGGCGCCGATTAAGGTCTGAGGGGGGGTTGTTTGGGTCAATGGTTTACTGATGCCGACGTTCGTTGGCTTGTTGTCTGGCATAGCTGCTGATGGGTTTCCTGAGATAAAATTCTAATGAAGTCAAGTTGATATGAGGTTGTGTTGCAAGCACCTGCTTCAATGCGAGATGTGCAGCACCCAGCGGCATTTGATGTGTGCGACCTTTCCCTCCACGTATTGTCTTTCTGGGCAGCAACTCGGGCATTATCTGCTGAGATCGCGCGAAGCTTTACCTCCAGGTTCGACGGTGGGAGAGTTGACCACCATTTACCGTCCCCCCTTTTCGTGGTTTACAACAGGAGGATTTGGTGGCGTGGATTTTATATGCACATTGGCATACATGTCTCAACTTTTCGCCTGATTTCTCGTATTTCGCTTCTTTTCTCCGCGTGAATAAAGTCTGATATCGAGCCGGGTGGCTGATTCAGCTGTACTCGTTATCAACATCGCACGAAGACTTTAGAAATACCGTAACTTCACGTACGCGGTCTCGGATTTAATAGACTTTCTCTGAAGAACCAATCTCGATTACACAACTGTCTATCCCATCGCTACCACTCGCATCTATACGGAACTATCCACAGCTCCGACCTGACCCTTCCATCACCGCGCCGTCCAGCAGCCCCCCCTCACTCCGCCGTCTCAGGCCAGAACCTCCTCGTCGCCCACATCCTCACCCTCCCGCCGAACACGTACGCCGGCACCGTCGCGGCGCCCAGCACGCCCGCGATGACGGCGAAGATGTTCATCGCGCCGTCGTAGCCCGTCAGCGCGATCAGCGGGACGGTCGCGTAGCTGAGGCCGAACGAGATGAACCCCCGGCCGGCGCAGATGACGAGCAGCAGGGGCCCGGCTTTCGCGGGGAAGCTGTCGATGGCGTAGGTGATGCCGACGAGGTTGGCGCCGAGGAAGGCGAAGTAGCCGAGGTGGTAGGGGGCCACGACGGCCATCCAGTGCCAGCGGGACGGGTGCGCGCCGGCCTGGCCGTAGATGACGCAGGAGAGGATGGCGGTGGTTATGGGGATGCTGAGGATTATGAGGCGGTACTCGGGCTGGGTGGATGTGTGGTTAGTCTACTTACGCTCAACTGTCTTGCAGAGAATGGGAGGATGTGATATACCTGAAAGACGCCGCTCCTCCACGTGCTCATCCGCCTCGCCAGCAAGTCCGACCCGTACCCCAGCAGCGGCACCAGGATGACGCAGTCGAGCACCTGCACGAGCTGCACCCAGCCGAGCCAGTCGAACCGGAACCCGTACGGCGGCGAGGTCAGGATCGTGGCGAAGGTCGACGCCTGGTAGACGTACAGCCCCAGGAACGTGCCGTTGAGCAGCAGCATCCAGAGCATGCTCGGCAGGCACAGCGCCTGCAGGGTCTCCTTGTAGAAGGCGACGGTCTGCGACCAGGCGGGGGCCGAGTGGAAGACGCGCAGGTCGTGGCGCCAGGTGCGCGGGCCGAAGACCTCGGGCTGCAGGACGTGGTTCTCGCGCGTCGTGACCTGGAAGACGAGCTCCGTGTCGCCGGACTTGCTGGGGGCGCCCTGGGCGTCGAGGGTCAGGTGGACGGCGCCGCCTGGGCTGTCAGCAAACGTGTTCAAACTCGGGAAGCACTCAAAGATAGAAGAGAAGGGGGTTAACTCACGGTCAGCGTCCTCGGGACGGTCGTACCTGGTCTCGACGGCGAAGAAGAAGGCCAGCACCAGGATCACGGCGTCGATGAGGCTAATCACCAAATACCACCACTTCATCCCCCACGCGGGCACCATGTACGCCGTCGCGACGAACAGGCCCGCGGTGCCGACGGTCTGCACGCCGATGAACCACGACAGCTTCGCGCCGCGCTCGTGCAGGAAGTGGATCTCCTCGACGACGTACGGCGCCAGCGCCTCGCTCTGGCCCGCGGCGAGGCTGAAGAAGTCACGCCCTGCGATGTGGCTCGCCAGCGAGGCGCCCGAGAAGGCGCACCATATCCCGGAGACGAGCATCAGCACCAGCGAGGCGAGGAAGACGGGGCGGCGGCCGACGGCGGCGCAGAGCGGCATGGAGAAGAGGTTGCCTATGCCCATGAAGAGCGTCGGGTAGGTGAGCAGGTCCGTCGCGCGGTGGGCCTCGTCCGGGCGGTACTCCTCCAGGACGGAGGGGAAGACGGCGCCTAGCCCGGAGGTGCCGAGGACGGCGACGGCGGAGTAGGAGCCGACTATGAGGATTATGAGGTGCTTGTGCCACGTCGGGAGGTTGAGGGGGTCTTTTCGGTAGATTAGCTTTGGTCTTTTCAGGAGCATCAGTGTCTTGGGACATCACTCACCCTTTGGATCCGGGCTCGGGGTCGGGATCAAGACAACGGAGCCGCCCTGGAGCAGCTGGACGGTGCCGTGGGCCTGGGCCTTTTCATGGCGTTCGGACGATTCAACCATGTCAACCCGCGGTCTGTCGTCTTTTGCGGTCGAGGTCTCGGACATGTTGCCGGCAACAGAGTCTCTCGACTGCGACTACCTTACGAGCGTGAAGAGCTATGCGCCTCGATAAAGTCCCCGGGAGATGTGAGGTCGGAGGCTCCGAGTCAGGGCGACGGCTCGAGCGTTGAGGCCGGATAAGGTTCCATCGTTGAGTCTATATATCAACCGAGAACCATGTATTACTGTAAAGCTCTACTCAATCACGCAAACCCCAGGTTCATTGGCCTGTGCGATGTCTTTCGTCTCATGCCTTGGTTGTCGTATCCAGGCTTAGCCAAGAGACAATGCAGCCCAGGTTGACAACTCACAGCCAGCTTCCGGCCACATCGGCTCGGCTCAGACCCATTAACTCCCGATAGTCTCTAACACTGCATGCCTACTAACCCGGCACTTGGCACGGTATCCAACGCGGAGAGACGCTCCCCACGTTTCTCTGATATTAATCCCCATGGGGGGAAGCGATCTGGGGAAACGAGCTAGGCGAGATCAGCCACTCGGAGAGGGGGCATTTGGATTGAAGATCTGCAGTCGTTTGCATTGGCAGCTTCCAAAACCCAAAGTGGGGCAACGCTTACCAATGCAAAAAAGTCAGATTTTGCCCGCAAATCCAACATTCTTTATATTATAGCTTTTTATAAATACTACTGTTAAAAGGCCTCCTACTACTATAAAAAACAAATATAAAGCTATTTAAAAACTATATTTTAACTAATCTACTACTATAGTACTAAGGATTTTAATATACTAATTTACTAAAATCAATCTAATACTCCTATTCCTTAACCTTAATAATAGCTTCATTATTAAAGCTACTAATTATAACTAATAAACAATTTAAATATACCACTACTAATATAACCTTACTAGTAAAGTTAAATAATATAAAAAATTTTATAAAAGTAGCTAAAAAATAAAAATTTAGTACTATACTAAGCTACTTAAACTATTAAAATATTATAACAACCTAATATTAAATAAAATATAAACCTTCCTACTTAAACAATTTAATCTTAGTATCAGTTTATTAATAATTAATTAGTATTTTAAAAAAGTAAGTTAAACTAATAAAAAAATATATATTATAACTACTTAATAAAACCTAAAAAAAAAACTTAAGTAGCTCTATTATATATAGTAGTATAAACCAGAATAACTAATCTTTATTAATAAATCAAGAATAAATAAAAATACTAATAAAAAGTAAATAAAATAGATACTAAAAGGCCTTATACTATAGAAATTAATAAAACTAAAACGCAGTCAGCAAATACAACTCCTACTAACACTAACTCTTAAGAGCATTTTAAATCTTTTTATATACCTAAGAATAATAAATAGTAATAACTTTATAGTATAAATTACCTAATATTTACTACTTAAGTATAAAAAGTTTCCTACCCCTTATTTAATAATTATTATAAATAATACCTCTTTTTACTACTAAAAGAATATTTAAATTACTTATAAAGAAGTTAGTATATACTTTAAATACTTTTTACTATACTTATCTAACTTTAACTTAATTAAAAAGTACTTTAAAAATCTAAAAAAGTATATTAAAAAAAACTTTTATATATATAATACTAGTAATAAAAACATTTATAATTAAGTAGAGTTTTTGTATAACTATACTCTAAAAATAAAGTAGAAATTACTATAAATTACTAGTTACTTCTACTACGTATTTATTAATTTTAATAGTAATAAAAGTATATTTAATAAGTTTATAGTAGGGGTTATTAGTAGTAAAAAAAGTAGAAATATATTAAATAAAGTAAATAATGGGTTAAAGCTATTACTAAGCTAAAAAGTTACTATAGTTAAGTAAGTAAAAAAAAAAAAAAATAAATACTAGTAATAGGTTAAAGCTATTATTAAGTAAGTTACAAAGTTACTATAGTTAAGTAGGCAAAAGACGAACAAAATAAACACTATAAGCAGTACCTATTACAACCCCTCGTTACTTAACTCTAATTATATATTAATATCTTTTTTATTAATCTCCTTACTACTTAACCCTATATCGTTTTTAAAGTATAGTAAATTAATAAAATAACTTAAAAACTACTTATTATTTAATATATTAATTAATCTTAACTATAATTTACTAAATTATAGTAAAAGCTTATTAATAATTATTTAAAGTAATATTTAACTCTTACTAAGTAAATTAATATTAAATTAATTTAAATTAAGTTATAATAGTTAAAAAGAAAAGGAGATTTTAAATAAAAAACTTAAGGGGGGAGAAAAAGATATTATAAAAAACTACTAGAGTACTAACTTAGTTAGTAATTAATTAAGTAATATAGTATTTTATTTACCTATATACCCCCTCTTAACCTTAACTAATACTTTTTATAACCTATAATCCTCCTTAGCCTTATTTTTAATAAAAAACTCTATAAGGACTATAGCCGTAGCTTAAGATACCTATAGTTAGGGGCCTATAGGGATTAGTACTATAGAAATCTCTTTATTTAAAAGGCCTAAGTTACTAGTACCGGTATTATAAAGTTAATAATAAAATATATCCTAAGCTACTTAATTAAAAAACTTAATAATCCCTATAGACTCTATAAATATAATTAACTTTTTACTATATAAGTAAAAGACCCTATTATTAATAAAAACTTTAATATTTAATTTAATAATATTAATAATATCTAAAGTAATACCCTACTTATTAAACTAGTAATTAAAAAGCCCTTTAATAGAGTAAAGACTGCCGTAGTAGCTATAAAGCAGCTTAAATAATATTTAAAAATAGTTATTAACATTATAATACTTACCCAGTATAATAGCAAACTAAATAATAAAGTTATTAATTTAACTATATTATTTAGTTAGTAAATCTAGTACTACTAAAAATAATAATTAAATAGGTATTTATTACTATAAAGTAGGAGTATAAAGAGGCTTATTTAGAGCTATAAATATATATAAAGTATAGTAAAGTTAACTCTAATATACTAGTAGTAATAGCTATATTAAATAAAGTAAGGTTAGTAGTGTGCTATAAAAGTTTATAATAGTATTACTTAAAGTCTAACTTAACTAACTAAGTGTTACTATAGGGGTAAGAAGAGCTAAAAAATTAGTTTAAACAGCTATCTAAATGCCCTTATTCTATAGTATTTATTTATTTTAAACTTTTTTAACTATAGTACCTTTACGTTTCTTTATTATAACTATAAGGTTTATAGGTAGAGTACTAAGTAAAATACCGGCTTTACCCTTAAGAAGGGCCTTTTCTTATTACTTAAAATTAAAGATCTTTAACTTATAGTATATTTTATTAAAGGTAATTTAATACTAAGTATATAAATAATCTCTACTTTTAATAGTATTTTTATATATTATTAACTTAGAGTACTACTAATAGTATAGTAGTTATAAGAACTTATCTTTAGTAATATTCTTTACCTCCTTAATAGTAGTAACTATTTTATTAATATGCTCTTTTTATTTAGCTTAGTAAAAAGGTTAACTACTGCGGGCTCTAGTAGGTAAGGTAATTAACGTAGTATTATAAGTAGCTTATATTCCTATAGTAGTAGGGATATAGAGTTAAAAAATAAGTATTACTTTAATTATAGCCTTACTATACCTATTAGCCTTAAGGATTTATTTAGTTAGTATATACTATAGTAGGTACAGCTAGGTATTAATAACTATAGTATTATACTCCTCCTAATATACTAGGTAGATAAGTTTAGTACTCTTTTTTTACTATTTAATTTAAAAAGTAATATATAACTTAATAGCTTTAAGTATAGCTTTAAGTTAATTATAGATTTATTTTTTAATATTAACAATAGTATTCTTTTACTTTCTAGGTATAAGGGATTTAATAGTATTATACTATATTTTTTATAATTTAATTATATAAAGAAGTTTAAGTAGAGAGGGTATATTATTAAAGGTTAGTCTATATAAAATATAAATAGGGATCTCTATAAGTATAAATAAACTTTAATTCTTAGTAAAAATATTATTATTAAAGGGTACTTTAATTTTTAAGTAGTACAGGGTATAGGTATAGTTTTATTTAAAAAAAAGGCTTTTATTACTATTAAAAGGATATATTTTACTTATTATTAAAAAAGGAATTCCATTATTACTAAAAAGAAGGGGAATTTTATTAGTTCTAAAAGGGGATAGTTAAGGTATTTAACTATCTTTAAAGTAGGGTCTTATTTTTAGTACTATTATTATTACCCGGATTAATCTTAGTATTATTTTTAGTAGAATCTGATAACTCTTTTAGTAGTATAGCTATAACTACTTACTTCTTTATAACTAACTACTTCTTTAATTTAACTACTAATACTTAATATTTACTAAGTTTTATTTATAATAGCCTAGAATTAATTAGAGTATTTTTTAGTTTAACTACTTACTACTTTACTACTAGTATTTAAATAATTATAATCCACTTATTTATTAACTTTTAAAATATAACTTAAGGCTTTTTACTAGAAGTATTCTTGTGTTACTTATAGGTATAGGTATAAGTGGCTAAAGGAGTTAGTAATAGGTTATTAATTAAATTAATTAATACTTAGTACTTTTAGAAAGGTATTATAGAATAGATTAACTATAATAGATAATAGGGATAATAGATAGTAAGTAAGAATATTTAGTATACTAAGGTATTAATCCTAAGGTAAAGTTAAACTTTACTATACTACTAAAATTATTATTAAAATAAGTAATAAAGTGGGCCCCTATAGTTAACTAATAGGAGTATAAGTTTTATACCTACTAAGAAAAAGAAATATATAATTTAACAACCTAAAGGCCTTTATATAGGGTTAATTACCCTATTAGTAATAAAATTCGTGGTGTTCTATGTAGTGTTGTGAAAAAAACGTATATTTAATATGTAGTAAGTAGTGCCCTACTTTGGGTTTTGGAAGCTGCCGATGCAAACGACTGTGTCACTCGATGCAGGAAAACGCGTATTGCAAGGGCCCCCCACCGGCCCGCGGGAGGAAGTGAGGGGCCGGTCGGCTTGAGTGTCCGCCGTCGCGAACATGAATCGCGAAACTGCAGGACCGTGAGTTTCCCGCTGTTTCGGAACCTTCTTCAAGCCAAGCAGCGTTCTCTCTCCAGAACGAACCTCCATCGCTTCGGCATCTCACCTCTTTCTATCCCTCTCCCTCTCCCCGGCCGAAGACCTCATCTCCACGAATCACTCCCCCCCTGGCCTGCGCCCCTCCGTCTCCCGAGCGACCTGCTTCGGGAGTAGAGGAACCCATCCTACCCCGTACCGAACCCGAATATCCATCTCTCTATCTGGATCAGCTAGTCTAATAATGTCTATGTCGTTCGCCAGCGCGGCGCCCCCGCCGACGGACGCGTTCGTCGCCGTCAACGGCCGCAGCCCGGCCGACGACGACCCCGCAGCGGCCGCCAGCGGCGAGCCGAATGCGATGAACCCGGCCAAGCGGCGGCGCATCAACTTCGCCTGCAACTACTGCCGGAACCGCAAGACGCGGTGCGACGAGCAGAAGCCGTCGTGCCGCGCCTGCATCGCCGCGGGAATCGAGTGCGTCACCACCGACCGCCGCCGGCCCGGCGTCGAGGTCCAGCGCCGCGAGACGAAGCGCCGCGCCAGCCGCGCGTCTACCACGACGTCGGGCGCGTATGCGTCGCCGCAGTCGTCTATTCGGGAGGCCGGCGGCGACCTGGTAGATCCGCCTAGCCAGGCCCCCGTGAGCTCCCCGTCCGTCAGCCGCGGCAGGAGCAGCAGCGGGAGCACGAAGGTGTTCGCCGACAGTGCCCGGGACTCGGTAGCCGCCGCATCAGCAGCACAGCAGCACGAGGACGACCAACAACCCGAAAGCGGCCAGAACGGCGCCAAGTTCCAGGGGAAGCTCCCCGTGGTCCGGCCGAGCCGCGGCAGCACGTCGGTGGAGATCCTCGCCGACTGGCTGGACCTCTCGGCGCGCCGTCTCGGCCTCCGCCACAGGCGCGGCCTGCCGCCGCCGCCGCCCTCGTCCTCCTCGCGCAGCCGCATCCGCGCGCTGTTCGCCCCGGAGCCGTGCCGCTTCCCGCCCGCAGGGCCCGCGCGGCAGCTCGCCGCGCGCTTCTTCGACGGCGCCAACGTGCTGTACCCGCTCGTCCCCAGCCGCGACCGGTTCCAGCGGGACCTCGAGACGGCTCTAGATGCTGCTGCGACGCCGACGCCGGCCGACTTCGCCGGCGAGAGGGGCGTCGCCGCGCTGGCGCAGCTGTACCTCGTCTGGGCCATCGGGTTCGCCGCGGAGCCGATGGTGCTCGACCCGGCCGTCGACCCGCAGGAGTACCTCGACTACTGCAAGGCGCTGCTCGGCCACCTCGTGGTGCAGAACTCGGCGGAGAACGTGCGCGCCATCGTGCTGCTGGCGCTCTGTCTGCACTGCTACGACGACTGCGCCGGCGCGTGGAACACGTTGGGGGTGGGCGTCGCGATGGCCACGTCGCTCGGGCTGCACAAGCCGCGGTCGTGCCGGCGGAGGCGCGACGGCGACGATGACGAGGAGGAGAGGCGCGCGTTCTGGCTGGGCATCTACGCGTTCGAAAAGTTCCTCGCCTTCTCGATGGGGCGGATGTCGTCCATCGACGACGAGGACTGCTACCCTCCGTACGCAAACGGGCCGGAAACACCCACGATGCCCGGGTCGTCGTCGAGGGAGAAGGCGTTTGCGACCACGATCGACCTGGCGAGAATACTGAGCGAAATAGGGCGCAAATCCGTCATCGTAAGCCGCAAGGAGGACGGCGTCACGGGGGACGCGCTCAAGGCCGTCATCGCGGAGAAGGTGCAGACCACCGGCGAGGCGAAGCTCCTCCTCACGAGATGGGGCGAGTCAGTTCCCGACGAGCTCAGGTGAGAAGCTTGTTTTTGACGGAAAGCTTGTCTTTGATCGGACCATTCTTCCGCTCTTGGAGAACAGGGACTGGGCTTGCGAGAGCTAACTTTCGTGACGTGCAGGCCTACGTCGGACATTCTCATCGGGTCCAAGATATGCCCGTTTGCGTCGTTCATCTCGGTGCACTACAACAACGCGTAAGCTCAAACACTTTGCCGAAGAATGATGACACTAGCAACTTACACAAAAGCGCAGTCTCGTAATCCTGTCGCGAAACAGCCTCCTCATCAGCGAGGAGGCGATATCCAGCGGCGCCAACATCATCGCCAGGGGCAAGCCGTGGGACTACATCGTCCGCAACGGGCAGTCGATCGCGGCCAACGCGGCGCGCAAGATGCTGCGCATCGTCGTCGAGACGTTCGACTCCAAGTCCAACTCCATCTTCCCCAGCCTGCTGGCCGCGCTGAACGCCCTCGCCGCGCTGGCGGTGCACATCGCGACGCACCCCGACTCCCGGGTGTCGGCGATGGACTTTCACGTGAGCGGCCCTCGGGGTAAGGGCCTCGCATTGTTGACCTGCTGACCTTTTCAGCTTATAAAGACAGTCTCGGAGACGATGAAAGAGGTCTACGCGCGCCTGCGCGGGGACCGCATGTTCAACTCGCTGCTGCAGAAGATCGACGTCGTACTGCAACAGTCCACGCCGGCACCGAGCCGGCTGGCGGACACGCCCGTCCCGGAGACGGTGCCGAACCAAGCACCGGCCGAGGACAACCCGTGGTCGCAGCGGAACGGGAGCTCGAGCCAGGCGACGACGACGACGACGGAGCAAGAACGCTGGGCCGGGGAGGCCCAGGCGAAAGAGGCGTGTCCCGAGCCTCCCGACCTCTCCGCGGCGCAGATGTTCAACCAGAACTACGCCTTATCGGGGAGCGGCGACTTTGCCTACGGCGCTCTGGGTTCTGCGATGCCGGTGCCGGGAGACGAATGGTCGCCGAGCCTCTCGGATGGGGTCGGATGGGACTGGGCGTGCTTCTCGCAGCTGCTGGCCGAGCAGTTCCAACCGCAATGAGTGCATCATCTTGGCGAAAGAGAGTTGCTCCCTTCACTAAACGGGGGAGGGGGGAAAATAACGATACCAACGATACACCATGCAACCATGCAAACAGACCTTGGGAAAAACAGACAGCGCAGGGCGATTTACTACTACCTACCTTAGTCGACGAGGTCGCACCAGAGTCTCACGAACAAAACATATGCATCACAATTCTGCTACATGCAGTACCTGCTAAAACAGGGTTGTCGTATGCGACAAAAAAATTACAAGATAATCAAAAAGTGAACATCGACGTGGGCCCGGTTCGAACGGACGCTCCCGAAGGAACAAGATATCAAATTCAAGTCTTGCGCATTAGACCACTCTGCCACCACGCCACTTGTCTTGGTGGGGCGACACCTTAGTCCCGCTCAAGACGTGCGGTGGGTGAGGCTGCCGAGCGGGGGCGGGTGAGACAGGCAGGAGTGAGGTCAACCGCTGCTCCTGCCTTCCAGCGAGTAAGACCGGTGGGTTCTTTACGGTGCTCAGAAGAAAAACAGAGAAATGCAGATGCTCATAATTAGGTGCATCGACAAGTGCATCGAGTGCATGTCCCCATCACGGGTTTTGGAGGACTTTGACTTTGATGCTGAAGACGACTGCAGCCAAGGTCGATCGGCATCATCCTTGGAGCAGATCGTCGCGGTCTGATGGTCTGCCGCGCATGATAGGACGATAACGTGAATAAGCGCAGAGTCGTCTCAAATGCTGAAGGTTTCGCAAACTGTCTCTTAGCTACCCATCCGAGCGGGACACAGTCGAGACCAGAGTTTTGGAAACATTGAAAATAGTTAAAAACCTCCTCACAACGTCAATCTGTGTTAAAGCACTTAGAACATCGTGTTTCGGCTCGGAATTGGCTCTGATGATCTGCACCCAGGTCTCTCGTGACTAGCCTAAGCCGACTCCATCAATACCATAAGATCGACAACGACACGATCTTGCCGTCCATTTACACATGTCATCATGCTCAGAAACATCATCAAGACCGCCGCCCTCTGGGCATTCCTCCAACAGACGGCTCGCGCTTCATGCGGTTGCAACCTCAGGGTCGAGAGCTTCGTGAACCAGGGCCTGTCCTTTGACGTCGTCTCATCCCTGATCATCGGCTCGCAGGCCGCGGTCATTGTCGACCTGCCCCTGGCCGTGGTTGAGGCCGAGAAACTGGCGCGATGGGTCAAGAACACAACCGACAAGCCCCTCGTGGCCGCCTTCACCACGCACAATCACCCAGACCATTACCTCAGCGGCAAGCCTTTCCTCGAGCACTTCCCTGAGGCAAAGCACTACGCCACTCCAGAGGTCGCCCGTGGGATCCAGAACCAGGCCGCCAACAAGGTCCTTCAGGCTTCATCCTCATGACTCCATCGAAGACGGCATGACTAACGGCCACCCAGACCGAGTACTGGTCCGCGGCCTATGGCCCCGGCACCATCGCCCCCAGCCCCGCGATCCCGACCGCCTACAACTTCTCCTTCTTCGTCCTCCCCGGCGACGAGGCCTGCCCCGTCGAGATCCTCAAGAACGTCGGCGGCGACACGGTCGACCTCGCCGCCTTCTGGGTCCCCTCCTCGCGGACCCTGATCGCCGGCGACGCCGTCTACGGCCGCGACGTGCACCTCTGGCTCGCCGACATGCTGACGCCCGCCCTCACGCAGTCCTGGCTCGCGACGCTCGACTTCCTCGGCGGCCTGCGCGCGCTGCGCGTCATCCCGGGCCACGCGCCGACGACCGATGGTTTTGATGCTACTAGGGACGTCGAGTTTACGCGTAGGTATGTCACGTTCTTCCGCGAGAGAATCGAGGCCAAGGGGCCGGACTTTTACACCCCGCGGGAGATTGTCGACCTGCTCGAGGGGGAGTTCCCCGGCCTGACGAACCTGACGAGCTCGAACTCCTCGGCCATCCTGCTCAACATCACAGCAGAGAACTTTGGCCGCTGCGGGCGGAGGATGATCCACTATTTTGACCTGACGGCGTACAACGATACCATGGTCCTGGACGGGTGGCGGTTATGATTGCGAAATGTGCCGCCAAGCTTTGGGGTGTTATTGGCATGTACTGCCGTACCTAAATTAGACTGCTCAGGTCTGCTGCGGAAGCCGAATGATGTTCTGTTCGTTCTCGACGGGTTCGAATACAAAGACCAGTCCATGGCCAATTTCGTACCTTGGCTATCCCAACGCTCACTTTTTGAAACCAGTGTACTCCAGCAGGGAAGGGTGATGTTGAGACTGCGACAGCATAACCGTCTTTATTACTCTATCCGGACGCCTGGTGTCGGTTCTTGGCCGCTCCGATGTAGTTGCCACGAGGGGGCGCCTTTCATTGCGGGGTATTAGACGTGGAATAATAGAGAGAAACGTAGAGGTGGAGATTGCGCCCTGGGACGAGAGATTTGCAACATGAAGGGGAATGTATGTCGCCACGTTTTGGGTTTCGTTGCCTAAAGTTAGTGGTCGTCGGCTTGGATTGGTGGCGTTCAATCTCTCTTCATACACAGTTCTCAACCCTCATCCCCGCCCCCGGTTCAAACTTCACAAGAATCTACCCTATCATTCCTACACAATTAGGGAGTCTCACTTCCCTTTCCATTACCCAGTCACGAGAATGTCGCCAAGACCAGCTATTCAAGGCCTGCTGCCTTGTGGCAACCCGTGATGACAGAAAAAGTCAACCTTGCGCCCACAAAGTCAACACAAGTTCTATCTCCGACAAGACGATCGCGGTTTTATATGTGTCTTCTGCCTGATGGCTTGACAATGGCTTGAATTAAAACCTTATCCCTGTTAGTTACAGTTTCTGGCAACAAAAATGAGATAACCCAGACATCCTCGCGGACAACAAGTTCCTGTGTTCTCGAAACACGCTCAGGGTCCATCGATGGGATTACAGGGCTCGACGGAAACACTTCCCACATTGCAGTTTCCTGTCCGACAAAGTTAGAGTGCTGTCAATAGAGTTCTCAAAGTGCCAGTGGACCCTAATGGCAAAAGGAAAAAAAGGGAGAAAAATAATTCAGCCAAACCATCAAAGTTCAATCGTGGCTTACTGGGCCATTATAGTTCAAGAACGTCAAGACCGTGAAACGCCTCGAGGGTGGACTATGGATTGTCAATGAATAAATACCGAGCCTTCCCGCCCTCAGATGCAAATTCTCTCTTCACTATTCTCCCAACGCTCACATCGCATCTTCAGTTGTGACACTACCTTTTGGTTCGAATTACTCCATTCTCTCTTCGGTTCCCACGACTCTTTAATCTTGTATTACCGATCAGCAATCCTCACTGTTTCCAAACGGAACTCTATCATCAGTCACGGAAAGACGCCTCCGCTACCTCGAGTTAACCATCTCCCCACCCCAACTCGTTCCAGAGGATATCCAAATCACCATGACTGCCCTCGAATCTGCCAGGAAGCGTCTCGCCAATCAAAGGCGCAGCGCCAAAATCTACCTCTTCAAAACGGCCACCGCCAAGCCCGACTTTTCACGCAGCCAGGAGTTCCAATGGCGCGCCGGCGACATTGCCTTCCTGAAGCCAACATCGACCTTCAGCAATTTGGACTACCAATGTTTGGTCGCATCTAAGCATCTGCCCATCAACGCTGCCTGCCATCCGGTTATTATCCTGGAACGCCGCAGCGACGATGCGAGCCACGTGCTGGTCACGACGGTGTCGGCCTACGGATGCACAGCTCGAAACGACTCGATCCCCCCTTGGAAGCAGCAATGCCACCGCGAAAAGGACGTGGCGGCATTCCGCTCCTTCGTGGGATCAGAACGCCCGAACAAGGACCGCCCGCTTCTCCGCCTCCAAGAGGGCCGACTCATGCCCAAGCCAGAGGCCTCCTGGGTCTACCTCGAAAACGTATTCGTCGTCCCGATCACCGTTCTGGGCAACTTCAACAAGGCACCTCAGCGCCTCCGCATGGAGGCAGCTGATCTGAGGGACCTCCGAGCCCAGTTTTCCCAGCAATCACGTTTCAGCAAGGAGATCCGAGCCGACTGCCGCCTCATGGAATCAGTAAACGGCGGCACCATCACGTGGATTCAAGAGCCCGCTGCGCAACAAGCAACCCCCGTGTCTAGGCCTGTTGTCGACCCCGTCCCGGCCACCATCACGCGGAAGAAAGCGCCTGTTGCGCAGCAAACACCTCCCGTGGCTAAGTCCGTTGTCGTCCCTGTCCCGGCCAACATCAAAACCGGAGCGGTGCCTTCATGCGTCGCACGGCCGAAGAACACCTGGGCCTCTGTTGTGGCTCCAAAGCCAGTCGCAGCCGCGGCCCGCCTGATCACGACATCAGAACGCAAGTCACGCGACATTCACCAACACGGGCCAACACTGCGGCTACTCGTTCGTTGAGCGCGGCCTGCTTACTAGCCAGGTCGACATCGTCAGCTCAACACCTTCCCAACAACTGCAAGAGTCGCAACAGCCGGAGCCGCCGTCGTGTCTGATTCTGAGAGGCACAACCAAGGACGGAATTCGCAACATCAGCGGAGGAATACGAGTCAAACCAAGATACAACCAATAAACGACAACTCGGGATGCGGAACCAACCGATCCAACGAGCGTTAGGTGTTAAGAGGAGGAAAATGTTCGCCTAAGAAGGCTGAAGGGGATCGGGGAGTTCGGAGGGAGCCCTGCAAACGGCACTACTCTTCCTACCACACGGTGGAGGTTTAATGAGGGTGACGGGGGCTCAGTATATAGAATGGCTGGAGCTACACCTGTAGGCTCAGCCTGTAAATACCAACTGTTCACGCCAAAAATTCTTGGATAATTCTAGTGTCAGGTACCCTGAACAGTGCTTCTATGTATACTGAGGTCTTTGTTAATCGTGTACGCGGAGAGCGTGCTAGACACGGTTTTTAGAAAGGAACAACTCACCGAATGTAGTATTGGCCAAGTGGCGGCGAAGATAGCTGTCATAACAAAAGCAGACGCATGTGGCTGCCCCTCAAACAGTTTATCGCTACTTGCCTTGTGTCTTGTGACAATATCCCAAGTGCTGGAGTTTCTCTTTACGAATAGGCGACGCGGCGATTGGGGACATCATGCATTTGTTGAACAACTTGCCGTTGAACCTGGAGCATCAATTATGCACTGCTGGATGGATCAAGGCCCAGGGACCCGAAGGTCGCCGTCAGGACTCAATGATGATGATTGCCCCAGCGGCTTGACCAAGAACGTCAACAATGACCTCCTAAACTATCGAACCAGTGAGATGCGGCACTCATCCTCCTTCGTAAGCTATGTATATTACTAAGTCTCTGCAAGATCTCAGGTGTAAATCTACGCCTATGGCCCCTACATCTTCTCATCTTCTTCTTTGCCCTTCCCACGGGTGTCAATGCCGACCACATTTCTCGACTTCAGCTCCATCGTCCTCGACACAAACAGCTTTGCTTCGCCATGGGCCGCAGATCCAAACTGCAGGCGGACGTTCAAAATGCAACATGAACTTCGCCTCTGAGTACGCGAACGTTACAGGTAACTCTGAACCTTGTGGGGATGGAGCGGAGAAACGGCGGATGTCTCACGGAGCAAAGTGGGGCCGGGATACCGGGCCATACTCTCTGCCCGTTGAGATGAGTTGGGCCGCTCGGGAGGTTATTGAAACCGATGGTGACGGCACTTGATCATGCTTATAGATGCCGAAAAGCAGAGTCGTTTTCACGAATGTGGTTTCAGATACGCATGGCTGACACTTATTTGATACTAGTTCCACCGTGCATTGCTTCGCAAAGAACAGGAGCATCTGCGTTTCTTATTCGCTTTTGCATTGGCGCTTCGATCTTCGTTGCCAGGTATGTCATCCCACTATGATCGACTGTTGATCACGAATTCCTGGCCATCCATTCTAGTAGATGCCAGATTACCAAGTTGCTTTAACACATATTATCAAATAGATATTACAATAAATACATTCGAAGAGCGAGTTCCTTCTCGTACGTCATCAACATGCACCTTCATTTCTATAAACACTGCGTTGGTACGTCGTCCTCTCTCAACCTGCCATCTCATATCGTCGCATCGTGGGATTATCCCCATTGCCCAGTTCGTACATTGCCGACGAGTGGGTCTTTGGCGGGAGGTCTTGACCTGGAAGTTCTTGTGACCAATGTGGGTTCTGGTACTGGGTCGTTTCCTGGGTCCTCGACTTCCTCTTCTTCCAGAACCATACTGCCGCAACAATGAGGGCCACGACTGCAGCTCCGCCAACAGCAACCCCGGCGATAGCGCCTGTTGAGAGGCCGGAGGAGCTTGATTCCGCCGATGAGTCGTCCGCGCTACCGTCCCCGCCGGCATCCGTATCCCCGCCAGCATCTACGCTGCCGCCGGCATCTACGCCGCCGCCGCCGTTGACGTTATCGTTGCCGGTGTCGGATTGAGTCACACAGAAGTCGGTGGTTTCGTTGTCATCGGAGTCCAAGGCCACAATGTCCTCGTTTCGGGTTGGGTTTGCCGCCCAGAGAGAGAATTCAGACGTCTCCTGGTTGACCTGCAGGTAGGCGGCGGAGAGGAACTGGAAGCCGAGCTGTGCCATGTCGTTTTTGTTGATATCCTGCAGCGAGTCGAGGAGCAGGTCCTTTTCTTTGTCGTCGACAAGCATCTCTCCCGTTTGGTCGTCGAGGGATAGGTGTGGCAGGACGAGGTTTTCGCGTTCCACGCGGACTTTTAGGCCGGACGAGAGTGTGATCGTGAGGGCACCGGCGTATCTATTGCAACAGGTCCTGTCAGTATGCTGTGATGAATAACTGCCCCCAAACTATTGCGAGTGGCAGACCACGGGTTGGGTCGTCGGGATGATAGGGGGGATCCGTACGGCTTCTGATCGGCAGGGTATTTCAGGTTCCAGTAGTGATAACCAAGAGATCGAGTCATGTTGTCAATAGTGAGGTCGGTGTAGCTTAGAAAGGTTCCAATAAAAGGATCCAGAGGCATTCTCATCATCAACGGAATGTGTGGGCTGATGCAGGTGGGAAGGGCGCCCGAATTCGACGGTTTGAAAATGCTGACGTTTGTGCCGTTGTCAAAGTTCATGACCACGTCCGTGACATTGACCACGAGCTGCGACTGGCACTGAGCAAAGCCGCCCGTCATGGGTTGGGTGTATCGCTTTCCGGTCACTTTCGCTCGATCGTAGCCGCCGAGTATGAGATGGCCGTCCAGCTGAGAGGACATCCCGAAACCGCGGCCCCAAAATAGACTCCAGGTTCGCGAGGCAATCTTCCCGGACTCCTTCAGGACCCTCAGTATCGTAGAGTTCGAGCTAAGACCAAGTCCCATCATAGCATTATAGCCTTGGGTGTCCCAATCATTCTTGGCTATGCCCATGGCGAGGCTTTTTAGCGTGATGTTGTCATTGAGCTTCATCGTATCAGTAACCGTTCTGACATCCGGCCACTGTTCGTCGTCGGGAAGTGCATCGCGTGATGTCGCTTTGCTGGTGTCTGAGGTGATTGAATTGTAAGCGCCTCCTCGGAGGGAAGCGCAGCCTTCCTTGGACCATCTCTCGGAGCCGCGAAGAGTGCACTTGCCGTCGGTTCCGTACAACAGAATGCCGTTGTAGCCACTGAATTATGGCGTTTATTAGCAAGATGCTACGGAGTTTGGACATGACCGTCTGCGATAGATGAGTTGGGTATACCTTTGCGGGATGAAAGCAAATGTCTGATCCGGGGTTCCAACAGGTATTTCCACGCCTCGCGCTACCTGGCCGTTTGACAAAGAAACATTACCGAGGCGGATGGGAACGGGGTACGGTGAACAGGCCGCTTGTACCAACGTCGTGAGATATGCTGGCAGAACAAACAGAACGGCTAGCCAGCCGTGGGTAGTTCGAGTTGACGGCTCCATAGCCTACACAATGAGTTTTGGTTTGCGTGTTGGGCAGATCACAAATTCACATCAACAAACAAGAGGGAGGGAGAATGGCTCCTCCACGCTCGCGTGTGGTACAGGGGAGCGGCTGAGCTTTTGTTCCGCTGTTACTCTTTCCAAGAAATTCCAACGCAACCTGCTTCTGACGATCCCGGCTCAGGACTACACCAATCTCCTTGAGTGACTCGACAAGTACTTCGCAGAGTTCAAGAACACGCAATTTGCTACCAACAACGCTTGAAAACTGCTCTCCCATTGGCCTGTGCCGTACAAGAGCTTGGTACTGGCGCTGTCTCAGGCTCTGAGCACATCCGCTCATACCGACCCTTGTCACACCAAAGTCCGAACTACCAACAACATATTTGAACTTATCGATCATTGGTCTGTGCCGCACAATAAATGGGTCTGTTGGGACTGAAGGAAATGATATATGACGGAGAGAATTTCAAACCGGGTCAGGGAACAACAGCCAACCCCCAAGACGAGGAGGACCTAAATCCTGAAAAGAATACCAGATTGATGGCAGGCCGATTTCGAGAAAGAAAAAAGGCTGTGTATGTTGAAAGTAGGTTGGTCGGTGATGACACGCAAGACCGCCACATTCACTGTCGAAACCATCCAACCATGCATGTATTGGCTGTTTGCCGCCCGAGGAGGCCACCCTGCCTGCGGTCGGCCAAAAATGACTCCATACAGAAGTGGCTCCAAGCCTTGGGAGACCGGGGGGTCGCAAACCAAGCAATCAACGTCCGCAACGAAATCCGCCTCCGGCGGCTGGACGCATAAGCGCCCAATGGATTTGAACGAGGAGCAAATGAGTTATCCACAGTGTCTACCAACGGACGGCAAGAGTACCTTTCTTGTCACCCGCCCACAACCCGCGTCTTTGTTGGCCAAGCATGCAGGTGGTTATTGCGGATGGCTGTGATTGCTGTTCCCTGCAGCCAAGTGCTGAAGACGGGGACGGGTTTATCAGCCATTCCCCCCTTCCCCGACCGCTAGACCAACGTCACGTTTTGACTCTTCTTGAGCTCATTTGGATTTCCCACGCCCTGTATCAACCGAGCAACCCTCGGCGCCCGGCTTCCTGTGGGCTCTGCTTCTGCTTGCCCACCATGCGTCTTTTGCCGAAAACCAAGCGGGCCGGGGCGGCGGCAGCGACTGCCGTGATCCTTCTCTACCTCATTGTGTCGTCGTCGTCGCAATCTGCGTCCACGGGCGGTGGGCTGTCTTTCCTACGCCACCCCTTTCCATCAACACCGCGGCCGTCGACGGATGATGCTCTGGATTCTTTGCCGGAGCTCGCGGCACTCAGCAAACCGGACGTTCCGGAGCCCGAGTTCTGCGCCAAACGGTTCGGTCCTCAGTACCTCGACGAGCTTCGCGAAACGAGGATCCAGTACTGCTCGGCCGGGTCAAGCGCAAACTTGACTTGTTTTCACAGCCACACGCAGTCCAACGACGACCGCGATTCGTTCTGCATCGGCCAGGGCGCCTGGCTGAACCGGGAGAGCCGTAGGTTCAGCCTTGACTGCGATGTACGACAGCCCACCGACAACGAGTCGTCTCATGGCATCATCCCTTTCTCGCAGATCAGAAAGTACTGGTACGACACCGGTGCAGGCTTCCTATTCGAGAGCGTTGTAAGCGTCGCGTCAGGGGCGTCGCCGCCCTCAACAACGCAAGCCCCAAGCCCCCGCGATGAGCGTCCGGTCACAATCCTCGTGAAGAGGGAAGGCCACTCCAACATCTGGCACTCTCTCATGGAGATATGGTCGATGATCATGTCCCTCGACGTCTTGCGGCTCAGCCACGATGGCGATAGTGAAAAAGCTTTCTTCGCTATTCCCAGAGACATTCCACGAACCCAGATTGTCTTCTTGGACGACCATGAAGAAGGGCCTCTGTACCCACTGTGGGGAATGTTTGCAGGTCGCGAGCCAGTTCGCCTCAACAAAGTGTTGGAGGACCCAGAAAAGGCCAAGGCCTTCGAGACTCCCCAAAACCTCATCATCCCACTCGCTGGAGGGAGCAACCCTCTGTGGCAGAACGATTGGGAGGATAGAGACTGTCAGGACGCTCCGCTACTGAAGGTCTTCACACGACGAGTGATGCAACAATTTGGCGTCGAATTCGAGACAGGAAGGCGTCAAAGCAAGGGCAAACCACTCAAGGTTACCCTCATCGATCGAAGGGGCTCTCGCAAGCTCTTGGACCAAGACGTCCTATTAGCGGCAGCTCGGAAAAAGTTCCCCGAAGCCGACTTTCAGTCAATCGACTTGGGAGCGATTTCCTTCCACGACCAACTTCAAACGATACAATCTACAGATATCCTGGTAGGTGTGCACGGTGCAGGACTGACGCACACGATGTTTCTCCGGGAGAACGGCGCCGCGGTCGTCGAGATACAGCCCTCGAGCATGTCGCACAAGGGGTTCAGGAACTTGGCAAAGATGTTGGGCCACAAGTACTTCAGCACCCACGCGGAAATGGTGGGACATGAAGAAGACGAGGGCAAGAAGAGAGATCTGGTCCGACGAGACCGGTGGCATTTTGCCGACGTCCGGATCGAGGAGGAAGCCTTCCTCAAGTTGATTGAGGACGCGGTGGAGTCACTGAAACGATAGTGTTTTATGATATGTACAAAATAGATTTCACGTTTATTAGATTACTCAACATGTCGTTAAGTTGTGCCAACCGAAGTTGAAGTCTCAATATGGTTTCAATTGGTTATGTACTCGAAGCTCTTGGTGCTGATACCCTAGGACCAATTGACAACAAGAAAAAGAGAAGAAGCAAAGACGAAACCTAGCTATGCGAAAGAAAGCATCAAGCAACAAGAAGATGAAGTCATGCAATTTCAAACAACCCCTCGTTACAAGTCAACAAGGATGCTCTTAGTATCAACCGCTGACCACCGCCTCAATCATTCTAAGGCGGATTTGACCCCACGGTGGCCGTGGGGAAACTCCGGGCCGCCACCGTCGCCGTCGTTCCGGGGACGTCGGAGATGTCGTCGACGATGCAGTCGCCCCTGGACCCTTGCTGGACCGTCGCGCAGTCCGCGTCCGAGAACCGCGACGTGGCCTTGATGCACAGCCGGGACGTCTCCGCCACGCCGCCTCTGGACTGACAGATCTGCTCGATGCCGGAGACGTTGGCGTTGCTGGCGTCGGCGCAGCGGCATCGGAACTTCTGCTGAGCTAAAGCAGAGCTGTTGGGGCGTTAGGGGCTGAAGTTCCGCGTGGGAAGGTGATTGCAACTTACCCGAAGACGGCAAAGGTCAGCGTGAAGATGGATGCTTTCATTGTGTTGTGTTGGGTCGGTATTGTTGAGTCGTTCAAGAGAGATATTGTGACTTTCAAAGACCTATAGGCTGATGTTTCTGAGGGCTGATGTGAGATAAGATGGGAGCTGAGGCCGGTATCTTTTGTTCATATCGACTGACAGGCGCGGAAGAGAGACTTATATATCTCCTGAGTTCATCGCACAGCGACTCCATATGCCACAGTGAACCCCTCATCCTTGTATCTAGCCTTACATGACCTTCGAAGCCGTGAAAGGCGGAGCAACCCGACGACGCAGTCAAGTCTCGACCGAACTCCGAAGAGACGGCAACTGACTCGACAACCTTCCCAATAACGGCACCGCTAGAAATCGAGGCCGCCGCCAATTTGAAACAGGACGCGCCCTGCTGACACGAAACCCGCTCTCCCTTCGGGAGGGGCCTTCGCTCAATGCTAACCGTCTTTGGCGGTTACAGGCGCTGTCCTGCTAAATAAAGTATGCAGGCTGTCACCGCGATCCCGGCTCGGATGGCACGGCGAGAGAGGATGAACTTGTCAATCGGAGCCAAACCAAGCTCTCGGCGCCTCTACTTCGGCGAACCCACACCCGGCAAATGAGCCTGGTAGCTGGAGGTCGTCGTCATCGGGCTTGACTTGGCCTCGCATGCCGTCGCTCAGGCCGAAATGTGGATATTGGACTGTGGGTTTCTGGAACTTTATTTTCATGTCATCCCACAGGCTGAAGCAGAAACTCGGGGAACGTCGGGGTATAGCCGAAACCGATCTGCAAGACTTCAATCAAGATGAACCAACCCGTATAACTCTGCTTGAAAAGATGGTCGGGAATTCGGCTTTCTTGCATGTAGTTAGCCGTCGTTCATCTCTTCTGTCTTTGATCGCTGTAGTAGCCCTTTCGATGCAGTACGTCGTCTATCAGGTGCTTCGCACTTCCTCTCGAGTCTCGGGTCAGACGCCTCGGGGGAAGGGGTTTCAGAAGGTGGTATTCAACGACCTGTGAGATCGATTATTAATCTTCCAGGAACTTTCATGCAGTCGATGATGTAGTGTATCCTTCCACGCCAGACACCATCGGGCTTCAAGGTACGCCCGACTAACACCGTGCTTGATATAGCCCCGTCCGTCTGGTTTGACATATACTTCGCAGTGGGTCCGGGGAAGTCCGGACTCTGGAGCGTTCCGATGGGATGAGACAGTTCCGGCTGCCCACGAATCTTGCCGAGGGGTCACTGTGGTTGACTTGGAGGAGCCCGGGCGGAAGCGGTCCACCATGCCTGACGACCAACAAGAGTTCTCCCGGCCTCGGCCTCAACGTAGGTACGACACACACCAGAGATGCTTGAAAGTTGTTGAAAGCCTGCCTAGTCCCTCTTTATTCCTTTCCCATCCATCTCGAAGTTCTTTGACCTTCCTGGAACTGGTTATAGCGTCTTCTCCGTCCTAGTTCCTACATTGACCAGTTGCTTCACCAAGCAATAGTCTTCAGGCACGAGTGTGTCAGAGATAGCTTCATGTAGTTACGCGTCGACATGACAGCCCATCGAACATCTACGACCATGATATCAACCCACACTATACAATAGGCATCATAGCCAGGCGCGTCACGCAGGTGAATGGAAGCTTGAACCCGACGTGCTGGTTGTCTCTAGTTCACGACTGGTACGTTCGACTGGAAAGAGGCAACACAACTTGCGAGAACAGAACTTGTTCTGCAAAGCATTGCAACGAATGTATACACCGTTGGAATCCTCTCGCCGAAATCGTTCAAATCGCAAAGCAAGGTCTCAATACAGCAACACACGAACATGCTCCTGGGCCAATACTGCTCAGGATGATCAGCAGCGGCATCCATCTATCCAAGCGTCAGAAAGGGAAAGCGTGCTGGCTTTTGGGACGGGCAGAACTCTCGTATTAAGTACGTCTTCGGCAAAAGCATGGTGCTCCTGAAATTTGGTTTCTTGAATCTCACCGCTCGTATGGCATTTGCCGTCCAGGCGGCCTCCCACTAGGCGAGCCTCGGATGCTCCTGCGCGGCATGCCAGGCAAAAATGCCTCATACAAAAAAGAGCAACCAGCACGCACGCCAGCAATTCCTTTTTGAGCTGCGATGAGCACTCATTACGTTAAAATTACCTACCAACTACCGTTCTACCCCCAAGGACGATGGGCGCAAACACGCGTGCACCCCAGGCGCTATTGAAGCCGTGCCAATCGGTTGCCAAGAATCCGTGATGGTGCGGCCGTCGAGAGCCAGATCTGGCAAGCCGGGACGGTCAACACCATTAATCGCTCAACCGAGACATTTTAATTCAACAGTCGGTCAGGAGATGGTATATGATGAGTACGTACAGTTGCGGCCTTTGATTTCGTGGCACGGTTTGGGATTTAAAAGCCGGGCCAAGAACTGCTCTTTCAGTTGGGCACAACTCATCCAACTCAGCGCCATCCACATACACCAGCTCACCCTCTTCAAATGAATCCATACGTATGAACCCTACAGCAAGCCCCGATGCGGCCTCCACCACTCCGTCCCAAGCTTGGGAGCCCGCCAAGCAGCCCGGGGCCATCGCGGCAGCTCTCTGCGTGGCGTTCGCGCTGCTGACGGGGCTGGGCTTATACCTCCTCGGGTGGAAGAAGCTCCTAGCCCGACGTCGACAATCTCCATCGGCAGCGTCTCCTATTTCCGTGGAGGAGCAGGCATCTGGATATGTCCTGCGGGACCTTGCAGTGTTCGGCAGCTCTCCGCGGCAAGGTCTGCCGACGAGACCGCGGACGGCCAAGCTAGCTCCCGAGAAACTCAGCGACGTCGATGGCAAGTTCGCGGTGCCAATGACGTGCCCGGTGTGTTTGGAGGACTTCGTCGCTGGAGCTCCCGTCGGGAGGCTGCCCTGCGGGCATGTCTTCTGCTCGGAGTGCATCGAGCTGTGGCTGATGAAGCATGCGGCGACGTGTCCCATGTGGTACGGGCCTGGATCGAAGACCCCTTCTTGCCGGGGTGATCACACTGACGTCTTTGTGTTGTAGCCGGTTGAATCTCCGAGGAGTAGAAAGTCTGCCCTGAAAGTCCGGTACGCCCCGCCGCATCTTCTCTCGTCTTTTTGCTGCCGTCTGATCTTTTGATCAGACGAGAAAATCTGGACCGATAGAACAAGCAGGAAGCCCGTAGCGAAGTTCCGATAAACGAGAGGTCGACATGGGAGGTATGATTTCAGTGTCATTTGTGACTGAAGGCCCCAATGCTTCCAAATGCCCGGGCAATGGTGTAGCATGCCCGGTAACTCAGTAACTGTTTTATGTCCCCTCTACCAGCATCGACATAGTCCACATGTTGAAAGGTTTTGCAGAGGGTAGTACGAATATTGAATTAGATGTTAATCATCTATGTCCACCAACAGTATCACATTAACGTCTCCCTCGGCACCCTCACGACGAAAATCTGACGGTGCCGCCTCTTGAGGGATACGATGCATACGGCCGTCCAAGTTCCATCCTAACTATGTGAAAGGCAAGGCGCAACATCCCCTCGAACTGCCTGCCGAAAGGTAGACCAAGGAAGAAGACGCTCAAGACGGCGCTCATTGACGTCCCCGCATAGAAGAGGGAGAGGATCTGCCTGAGGAAGAAGAATACGACATTGAAGATGGTTGCGACAGCGGAGATGGCAAGTCCGGGCGTCGTTTCGTGGTAGGTTCCAGTTGAGGCATGTTTCGAGTGGGAGCGTCTGCTTTGTTCCATTGCAACGAGTGAAGGACTTTCTGTGAACTCTGTGGCCGTCAGTTTAGTCAAGTAGACTACGTCTGCAGTCAAGATAGTTGTACTCACCAACCCAGGCAATTGTCGTCTTTAATGAAAGTTGGACAGGAAGTGGAGCCTGCGTTGCAGTGTTGTTATGTTTCAAATTGTTCTGTTTCTCAAGTGAAAGTAACGAAGTAGGATGTTGTTGATGAAGGAATGTAGTTTGTTGTTCGTTTGTGAAAACTCGAGATAAGATGAGCGAACCTTTTGTAGGCACCCGAGTCTGATACAGTCTGGAGCCTCCCGATTCTTATGCCTTAGAAACAAGACCCGTAACCGCCCAAATAGAAGAACATGGCCCCCAGCCTCGTGAGTCTGGACTATACAGTGTGGCGGATGATCACGAAAATGGTAGCCAACAGGGGTTGTTGGTGGTGGTGTAGCAGCTGACGTCTGCCCCAAAAGGCGAAATCTGAGGGTGGCACAGCATGCCAGAAACGCGTCTCGCCCCTTGCTCCCTTCTACTTCTTCTGCTCCAAGGCTCGGATCCCGAGGCCTGATTCATGTAAACATGCCTTTCTTCTTCTCTTAGGATGGCTGTGTCACGTTCGGGACAGAAGTGGGAAGCGCAGGTGACTTCCTTTCTTGGTGGGGGCGCACATGTCATCGCAAGGAACAGGTGCTAGAGGTGAGGTGAGGTGAGGTGGTACTTAGTGACATCCACATTGGATATTGGATAATGCCCTATTGGAGGGCGGCCGCGACTATCGGGGTGGCTCATGATTGGGTGGCGAGCTGAGCCTTCATCGGAGCGCGTATGTGACGTTGACGCATGCGCCCCTGCATGATCCCGGGCTGGGCATCTATCTGCAAGAGTTCAAGCGAGGGATGACTATCGAGGCCGCCCGCCGCCACTGAGCGGGACGACGAATTGCCTAGTTGGTCTTGTTTCGTGGTCAGCTCAGTTTACGAGCATCTCGGGTGTTCCTGGATATCGTCGCGGGCCGAAGCGCCAAACTAGACGCTACCCAGGCTACAGCACTTAGATAACTGGCTAACATGGCGCTGGTTCAGGTTCTGCAGCCCGCTGACCATACCTCACGAGAACCATGCTTCACACTGAGACAGGAAATATATATCCTTCAGCTTGATTCCTTCTGTCAGGGTTTGAATGATCTAGCACGCTTGTCGTCACGGGACATTGACGGATTACTATCTCACCGTAAGACAATTGGGGCACTTCCGATTCCGAAGTTGCGCGAGCAGTACACGGCCACGTCTACGGTCCCTTCCTGACCAATATTGCAGGAGAAAAAATAATATCAAGTGGCTCTTGGTCATCAGGCCCCCCAAACAGGAATGACATCAGGACTCCTTTTGTCCTCATTCAGAAGGAATCCCTGAGTCCCTCCCTTCCTGATGCTGACGAACGCAGAACAACGGAAGGCACCTCGCCCTCTCAGGATAGGTACGTGCCTTCCCACCCCTGTGGAGACTGCTGACTTGCAGCAAAACTGGAAAGTGGGGCGCCTGGGCGATGAACAAAGGGAACTTGGGGACCTTGTGGGCCGGGCGGTGAACACAGAACCCCTAAATTCCTTATCGCCCCCCATCTGAATCACCTTATCGCGACCGCGCTAAGCCAAGCCAGGTACATTTGGCCAGCTTCCCTGTCGTCACAGGGAAAATTTCCCCTCGACATCAACACGGTCTTGACCCCTCGCCGTGCCAAAACAAAACGAAAATCGAAATTTTTCGACCGCACCTCCAAGAAAAGAAATACAAACACTTTCATCGAGATGGATCGCAGAGGAAGAGGCTCCGGCCAACGTCGCAACAACAGACGCGATCGCCGCGATGGGCAGAACGGTAACAACGACGGCCCCAGACCCGGCGGTGGAGGCCAGCAGCAACGTCAGCGCCATCAGCGACAGCAGGACCAGGACGACCAGCAGCAGTACGACCAGCAGCAATGTCAGCAGCAGGGACAGCGTCAGCAGCAGTCTTCGGTGATCCCCCAGACCTCCACGCCGGCTCTCACCGAGGCCGTCCCCAAGGACACACCTAGGTTCGCCGACATGGTGGGCGTCCACCCGGCCCTCGTCCAGGCCATCACCGAAGACCTCAAGTTCGACCACATGATGCCCGTCCAGGCTGCCACCCTCCACGAGCTCCTTCCCCCCAAGCGCGCCGACTGCCTCGTCCAGGCAAAGACCGGAACCGGCAAGACCATTGCCTTCCTCCTGCCCGCCATCCAGACGCTCCTCACCCAGACCCATCGCTCCGGCCGCGGCGCCGGCGGTGGTATCTCCCTGCTCGTCATCTCCCCGACCCGCGAGCTGGCGATGCAGATTGCTAAGGAAGCCGAGGGCCTTCTGCAGCGCCTGCGTCAATACCGTGTCTGCATAGCCATTGGCGGCACCAACAAGGACCGCGAGGAGAAGCAGATCCTCGCCGGCTGCGATATCCTCATCGCTACCCCCGGTCGTCTCATCGACCACATGTCCAACGAATACATCAAGGACGCCTTCTCCAACCTCGATACTCTCGTCCTCGACGAGGCCGACCGCCTGCTCGACATGGGCTTCATGCCCGCCCTCCGCGACATCGTCCGCGCCCTGCCCGACAAGGCCTCCACCAACCGCCAGGGCATGCTCTTCTCCGCCACCATTGCCGCCCACGTCGAGCAGGTTGCTCACCTCGTCCTCTCCAAGGGCTACCAGTTCATCTCCACCATCCCCGCTGGCGAGGCAAACACCCACGAGCGTGTCCCTCAGCACCTCATCAAGGTCCCCACCTTCGCTGCCGTCGCCCCCGCCATGGTGGGTGCCATCCGCGAGGAGGCTGCTTCCCTCGGCCCAGACGCCTTCAAGGCCATCGTCTTCGCCCCGACCGCCGCCCTCGCCGACTTCTACGGAGACGTCCTCGCTAACATCCCGGGCCTGCCTCCTGCCTCCGTCCTTCACTCCCGCATCTCCCAGAGCAGGCGCACCAAGATCACCAACGACTACCGCGACGCCAAGACGGGCGTCCTCATCGCCACCGATGTCATTGCCCGCGGCATGGACTTCCCCGGCGTCACCACCGTCTTCCAGGTCGGTATCCCCGCCGATAAGGAGTCGTACATCCACCGCCTCGGCCGCACTGCCCGCGCCGGCGCCGACGGCCGCGGCATCTTCATCGTCGCTGAGCCCGAGGACTTCTTCCCCCGTTGGACCCTCAAGGAGATCTCCTTCGAGACCCGCAACGCCGACACCTCCTCTGCCGCCCAGGTCTACACCGTCGCCGAGCAGCGCATCGACGATGCCCAGAAGGCCAAGATCTACCAGGCCTGGCTCGGTTACTACAAGAACTGGATGAAGAACCTCAAGTGGGACAAGGAGCAGCTCGTCGCCGAGGGTAACGTCTTTGCCAGAGACGCTCTTGCCTCCCCTGAGACCCCGCCCATCCAGAAGAGCACCGTCGGCAAGATGGGTCTTCGCGGTACCCGCGGCCTGGTCGTCGTTCCTGACGCCCCCAAGGCCCGCCACGGACGTGGTGGTGGTGGCGGCGGCGGCGGCGAGGGACGCAGTGCCGGCTCCGGTGGACGCGGCGGCGGCGGTGGTGGCGGAAGACGTGGCGGAAGATTCTAAGGCATTTTTTGTTTTCGCAATCCCCCCCATCTTTTTGAGTTGTCTACCTACTATACATCTTGATACCCTCTACTTACGACGGGATGGGGGAACACGCGCACCACGGCCGGCGTTAGGCATAGACCTTTTCCTTTTCGGTTTTTGGGATTCTTTCATAACGGAACAAAAGACTAAATGAGGCTGTGATAAAAAAGTCACGCAAGGCCTGCTTTGTAGATAGACAGATACCAGGCTCTCGGAACATACACGATACCTTTTTTCTTGTCACCTGTGCTCTTTCTTAACGGTGATGCGTGTGCTTATTTCGTCATTATCCATGATCTCTCAATGTCACTGGGAAGATGTCCAAGAAACATGTGTCAAAGCCCGGACCACATCGGCCGAGTCCGGATCCGCGCCCAAACGGATCACAATAACATCGAGGCATTTTCAAACCAACATGTTTTCTTAACAATTCGCTAGGTAGTCGTCCACAGCCGCTGATAGACCGCAAGTCGTCTTGAGCAAGACACACCCACACCCCCCCCCCCCTGATAAGAAAAATGCTTCAAGGGACAATCGCCCGCCTAATTCAAGAGAAACCGCTTAGAAATATCAAACAAAACAACCTCCGCCTCCCTTGCCATTTTTTTGCGGTTCAGATGCTCCTTGAGCGCCCATCCTAGCCTACGCCTCGTTTCTCGCAGAGTTGTCTTTTTTCTTCTCTCGTCCGGTATGAATACAAATCAAGACATGCCATCCCGCCCATTCAAAAGATGCCCGGGCTCAGTGTCGAGTCCTTCTGGGATTGTCGTGTGCAACTCTTTACCAAACACCGACCATGCCGCCGTTCCGGTATCCGCCGCCCTTGTCCCCCCTTCTATTGTTGTCGTACGACGTATTACTACTACCTCCCGGCCCGGGTGGGTGTTGCTGTTGTTGCTGGCCCATCGCCGAGCTCTCCACGCCGCCTGGACCCGCGAGGCCTCCTGTCATGGGGCCTCCGACAGGGCCGCCGCGGGTCGCCAACCGGTCGTGCATCATGACGCCACCTTCCATACCGGGGAAGCTCCCGCCCTCGCGGTGGGAGCTGTATGGCCCTGGTGGACCGTGGTCGCTGTAGCTGCCGTCCCTCGGCCCCGTGCCGCCGCTGCTTGGACTCCATGCCGTCTCAAACCCCGGCATGCCCATCCCGGTCGCCATGTCGGGGTTGCTTCGTGTGAGACCCAAGGGGCTCATGAGATCGACGCTGCTGGCTTCCATGTCTACCCCGCCAAGTCCTCCCATCTCTCCTGATCCCATGTCGATTCCGAGACCCATGCTCTGCATGCTGGGAGGATGATGCATCGACGGGCCACCGAGATCCAACACCTGCTGTGCACCATTGTTGTTCTCTTCGTTGTCGTCGAAAACCTCCCCCACGACAGCCCCTGACGACTGACCCCACGACGACGAGCCCATCATGCCGTGGCCTTGTCGTTGGCTATGCATCATGGCTGCCGCAATGGTGCTCATCCCTGAAATGGCGGGACTAAGCTGTGTTCGCATGCTGCCCGGGTTCTCGCCCGCGGCGGTGAGGAGCTTCTCGGCAAACTGTTTCCGTGAGTTGTCGCTCGCGCTCAGAGTCCTCACAAAGAACTCGATCGGATCAAGACTCGCTCCTTTCCTGCCAGTGCCCAGCACACCCATCTCCCCCGACGTAAAGTCCATTGTCGTCGAGAACCCCACGCTTTCGCAGGTGCCCAGTACATTGACACACCACGTGCCAATCTCAAAGATCTTCTCCATGATTCCCATCCCATGTACTTCCACCGCCTTGCTCGGCAAGCTTGCCAAAATAGAGGCTGTGTCGCGAGCGACCGTGAGCGGGAACGAGAAGCACATGCTGTTTCCCCCTCCGACGCCGCTCCCTGACGACACGCCCCCTCCGGAATCGGCTGGGTTCGTCCAGCTGAGCAGGCCCTGCCTCATGGACGACTGCCACACGATCAGACGCAGCCACTGCTGCGTGATCAGAAGATCCGCCTTTTGAATGTCGGTGGGCTCCGGTCCGCCCGCTTCTCGACCGGCCGACGACGCACCGAAGGATCCCACGAATTGCTGGTTGTGCGATTGCGGCGACCCCCGTGCGTTCCGTGGCCGAAGAAACGCGGGAGGGAGGGATAGAAGGTTTTGCAGCGCCAAAAAGGTTGTCGCGCTGACGCGGGGGTCGGACCCCTCGTTCCATGCCGTTACGAACGATTCGTCGAGAGGAGTGTATGATGAAACGAGCTGCAGGAATCCGGCATGAATGTCGGGACCCTCGTATGGATGTCGCGTGGTTGGCAGCGACGGCGTTCTTTTGAACGTGATCGGCTTATTGCGCAGGATCGCGAATGACCTGTGTCGGTCACACGACGACGCGTTAGCAATGTAAAGCCACTACGGTGGCCCAGACGGCCAACCGAATACGACGCACTGGCGACTTACCTTTCCGTCACGAAGAGAATCCAAAAGACTCTCTGCCGGCACAGTGTCTCCTCTTCGCTCAGTCCGTAGTACGTCGTGTCGTCCTGCAGTCCTAGGTCCTGCGCGTTGGTCAACGCCTCCCGCAAGTAGTACCACGATTTGCGCGATTGGTTGATCTCAAAGAACGACGTGCTCAGGTAAAACGACGAAATGACGGCGGCCAACGACAAATCCTCGAGAAAGTCGTACGACTGCCTCGTCGAGATGGTCTCGTCCAGGAAGAACCGCCCTACCACCTCCCACGACGTCGGTCCCGGGGCGCCGATGCTCTTGCCGGACATGTGCATCGAGGTGAGGGCGCACATGGCGTAGATCATGTTCCGTTCGCTCGGCGTCATGCCCGGGCGGCTTATCGTCTCGCGAATGGCGGGCATGTATATTAGCGGCATGATGGGATAAATGTGCTCGTAGTACAGCTCGACCAGCTGGGGGATCATGTGGAAGTAGTTTCGTGTCCTTGGCCGAAGTTCATCGCTCGAGAAAAGCCCCCTGGGCTCCGGCACACTGTTGTGCGCCGGATTTGACGTAACGGCGGCCCAAAAGCTCGGGGGAGTGGATGCTGCAGACGCGGTCGATGAGCGTTGCGATGCTGCTTCACCCAGGTCGCTTCCGCTCATTCCAATGTCGACGCTGTCTACGTTCAGCGGCGGGCAGGCTGCTGATAAGCGACGCCGCACATACTCTGTAGGGCTCTCAAGCGCATTTTCTGCGTTGAAAGGTCTCTGTGCCTGTTGTAACTGTTGCTGCTGCTGTTGAAGTTGCAACTGCTGCTTCTGAGTCGATTCCTTGGCGCGCAGCTCATTGATCACCCTCCCATGTCCGCGCTTGGGACCCCTCTTCTTGGGGACATGGTCGCGCTTGCAAGTGAGAGAAGCGTGCACGCATTGCTCGCAGGGGAACTTGCCATCGCATCGGATTCCTGTCAACTGTCAGCATACGCTCCCATCTCGCAAAGAGAATCAGCAGGGCGTGGGCGGGAGTGAGACATGAGTTTTTTTTTTCTTGATGCTAAGAGTGCTGGTGGTGATGATGACGTGCAGCAACAGCAGTGGCTAGACGGGATGATACCATGAAACCGGCAGATAGACTGGCCAGGAGGCAGGCTGCTGGGAAGAGGGAGGATCGCACGAAAGTTCATGAGCGCGGCTCCTGATGCCGACGGAAAAGGCAAAGAAGAACAAAGCAAAACCCAAACCAAGAGCTGACGATAACAACGCGGAGATGAAGTGGAACATCGTACTTCTCCTTCGACAGTGGTCGCATACTGTCCTCTTTGGCGGCGCTGACTGTTGCTGTTGCGCTTGCTGTTGCGACGGGTAGTGGTGGCTGCTGCTGCTCGCGCCCGGTGACTCGGCCTTCACCTCTGCAGAGCCCGCTCTGTTCGCAGCATTTCTCGCGGTATCTGTGTCGTCCATCACTTGCACATGACGTAAAGAGAAGAAGAAGGGTCGAAGAAAAGTTGCAGACACAAGTTCAACCGTTCGCAGGGGTGCCGGACGTCAAAGATTTGAGCGAGGAATTTCGCGGTGGAGTCGAAGATTTGGCAGTGAGTGGAAAGCAGCGCAAAAGGCAAATGCTCCAAGGACCCGGCGCAACCCTCCCCCCGGTCAGGGCCGGAGCAAGAACCACTGCAGTCTGCCACTGTGCCAGTGCCGGCCCTATCCACACTGCCGCTGGTCTTCTTTCCCTCTCTCGTCTCGTCCTTGACTCCCTCCTTCTCAGTCCTCGTTCTCGCTAGCAAAGCCCCTCACCGGCGAGGGGAAGCTAAGGTAGGGTAGGTATGGCGTCGATGGAAAGGGCAACGCTGCGGAGACCCGGAGGCTGCACTAGGTCGCTGGTCTGGCCTCCTGGTCCTGTCCTGCCCGTTGCGCGTGCCTTGTGCAGATGCGGGGGAGAGAGACAATCGATCAGAAAGAAGGTGTCGGCGAGTCAGCTGATGGCTGTGGTGGGCGTGTCTTTGTTGGAGATGCGAGTCTGCCGGGAACCAAGTCCTTTGGATTGGAGATGCTGTCTGATGCGGGGGAAAGAGATCCAAGACCCAATCAACTTCGGATGAGCTGCGCGGCGCCTGAAGTAGTAGAGTACCTAGGGGCATTTTAGGGTCGAGATATGCCGCGTCCAGCTTTCTATTTTCGATCCATGGACCATGGACCCGAGGGATGCGCGGCGCTATTCCGGACCCTCTGAGGATCAGAAAGGGGACCATTTGCCTGGTCCTCGACATGCTGAGGCGCTGTGTGGACAAGTTGCTCAGTGCCCGGCATCCACCCGCTCGCCAAGAGCCATCAAGGACTCCCGCCAGGGACCGGGACGTCCTCTTCAGTGGGGAGTACCGCCGAACGGACCCAACCGCAGGCACAATCCCCGCCGTTTTGGGCCACACGTGCGAGCTTATGCCTCCGACTGTGAGCAGGGAGGGGGAGCCCGGCCGAGCCTCCTCTACTTGCTATCGCCGTTGCGTTGCGTTGCGTTGCTTTCACGGCTTGTCCAACCGATGCTCCAAACTTTGCTCAGGATGCCACGTTTCGATCTCATTCCGGTAACGCGCCCGAGGCCGTTGGAAGATCGCCCGATGATGCATCTGGCCTGATGGTCCATCGTAGAGACCTTGGACGCAATTCTACTCCTTTTTGGGACTGGAAACAGAGCTCGTTGTCCTGTGCGCTGTGGCACGGAGTTTGTCGTCTCGTCGTCGGTCAGGTGTTCCGATCCTGACATTGGGGGCTGAGCCCGCTCTTGTCGGGTAACTTCTGGCGTCATTCCACGCCAGTCGGAAAGGTTCCAGACATACGCAGCAGACGGCATCGGGTAGATTGAGGTACCGAACATGTTGCTGTGCCTTGCTTGCACCACGTCGCAGAGTGGGCACGACTCGAGTAACGGCCGCCTTGTGGTCACGTTCTCCTATCTCCGAGCCATCAATCTCTCGGGAGGCCCGTCAACGTGCTAGACACCGTGCAGTGGAATCCGCAGCCGCGTTGCAGGGCCACGTCAAGTTTGATTTGCGGCGAGGATCGATCGATAGGAAGGAGATGAACTGCATAGCGTACATATGACCGGCTGCTTTTGTTGCAAGGAATTAGCACAGTTTGAGGTTGAAATCGTGAACGAAGGATCGTGCTGAAACTGCTCTGACATGACAGGGCCAGCCTGCGAATGGCGACGAGATCGACCGAAAGATTCAGCATAAGGCTAGCCAAGATGACTCTCCCCCCTTTCCCAGGCTGATGTAAGGCTCACTGGGCGGCCGTTGTCGTAGGGCATGAACTTGCGGTAGGGGACGCTTGTTGGCCAGATTGGCAATGGGTCTCGTGATCGGGCGCGTAATCGGACTTGCTTTCCTAGTAATAGGAAGCGCCTTGGCACGCGAAGGCTGTCTGTGAACGAGAACGCGTGCTGGGATCTCTCTCTGATGACGAGCTGCTGCTGTTGGAGAGCATGATTCATCGGCAGGCTCGGGGATGGTTTGGGAGAAGTCAAGTCCACGCCCTACGCCGATACTTGCGTCGAGTGGTGTGAACCCAAAAGTGAGGCTTGTGGGAAGGAGAGGGCTTTCTTTCTCCGGCAGAGAGGCACAAAAATGAGAAAAGACCATGTGGCAATGCAAACACGGTACGAAGGTACTTTCAGTCTGGAAATTGCACGGGAAGGAGCGATGCAACTCCCGCCATGTTCATGAGGAAAGAACGTCTTGCCCGGACTGCCTGCCACATCTGGAAGGAGCGGATCACCCAGAGAACGACGGCAGTAAGCCGCCATCATGGGAACCTAGGGAGGTAGGTAGCATCACAACAAGGGGCAGGACCTCTTTGCACAAGTAAGATCTGAATTCATCCGCGATGCTGTGGTGTATCAATACTAGAGAGCATCCCAAACGCCAATGCTATATAACCCTCAGAGCTCCTCCCTGAAGAACTGCTCCTCGCTGCCCCCCTCCTCCTCCTCGTCCGTCACCGGGTTGCCGTCCGCGTCTTTGCCATTCTCCCCGCTGTGGTCGATGATGCCCCGAATCTCTCTAGGATTCTCCCTGGGATCACCGGGCTGCTCGACGACCTCCAGCTTCCAGCCCTTCTCGCCCGCCATCTTCTCCAGCTCGGCCCTCATCTCCTCGACGAGCTCCGGGCTCAGGTCCATCTTCTCGAGCTCCTCCTTGTTCAGCACCTTGATCTCCCCGCCGTCCGCCTTGCTCTTGGCGCTGGCGATGATCTCGACCAGGGGGCCGTGGCCGCGCCCGGGGAGGTAGCTGCGCGGCGGCGCGAGCTTGGCCGGCGGCTTGCCCTCCTCGTCCGCGTTGGCGAGGACGTTGCGCGCGCCGACAATGACCCCGCCCACGTTGACGCCCTTCTGCGCCCTGTCCCTGGCGTTAGGGTCCGCTTCGATCTGCTCCAGCAGCTCTTGCTCGTCCTTCGCGGCGTCCGGGTCGTTCGGCTGGCCTATCATCGCTTCCTGCGCCTCGAGCGTCTTTTGGCGGTGCCATTCCGCGTGCGCGGCGGCGTCGTCCGTGGGGAGGATGAGCTGGCAGCTGATGGCGTTCGCGCTCGTCGCGCGGGGCGGAAGGAAGGCGACGTCGTTGCAGAGACGCGGGGTGTTGACCACCATGAGATAGGCGCAAGTTGTGACCTCCTTGATCCAACCGATCCTATCTCCCTTCATGCCCGGCACGCAGTGGTATTGGATCTCGATCGTTCGATCCCGGCCCGTGAGATCGCAGACGGTGCCGCTGTCCATCCGCTGGACGAGGTATCGTTGGTCACCCTTAATCTGCAGATCCGTGTTCGCCGGCGGATCGCCGGATTTCGTTGTCGGAGCTTGCTGCTGCTGCTGCTGCTGTTGTTGGTTCTGTGTCTGTTGCCGGCTCGGCGACTTATTCGCTCTGCCAAGGATGTACTCGGCCGTGTGGGGATCCCGGACGGGCGGCTGTCCGTTGGGAACCGTAGGCAGGGCGTGGAATTGGACGACCTCGCGGTTGTAGCAGAAGCTGTAGCTCCACCACCCGGACATGAAGTACAGGCAGCTGCCGTCGAGGTCGTTCAGCAGCTCCCAGCCGCGGGCGGAGGCCTTGGCCAGCTCCCGCGCCTCCTCTTGCTTCGCGAGCTCCGTCGCGGTGTGGTTCTCGGGCGTCTGCGGCTCCAGGATGGGTATCGAGCACAGGTATTTCGCCGGCGGCATGTTCATGACCTCGTATCGCTCAAAGATCTCGGGCGCGGGGCCGCCGTCGGCGTCGGTGGCTTCGCGGACATTCTGGGAGACGTCGGAGGTCGTCGAGAACTCGGCAGAGTAGGTGGAGTGCGGGTTCGTGCGGTCGAGAAGCGCTTGCGCTTCGTACTCTGATATGAATGACTCTGAAAGGATGACCTCGTACTGCGCGCGAATCGTGTCAGAACTCGTCCGTCAGCAGAACTCCCTTGGCTGCCGAAACGTACCTGGGGATATGCCACGAGGTCGTCGTGGATGCTGAAGCCAGGGTGACGGGCCCCGCAGAGCTGAACCGTCGCCAGCAAAACCAAATTGAGACGGCGCATCGTGCCGCGTATACTGTAAAATCAATCACATGTAGAGTGGAAGAAAAGTTTGGGGGGATGGTGCCGTCGCTTCTGAGGCGACCTAGGACCTGCTTAGACTGCCGCGATGCGCATTGGCTCCTGCAGTAGCTCACAGGTGTCATCAACGGGCAGGGTCCCACTCAGATAAGATAGCCGACATTTCGCCGAGCCCGGAGGAAGTGCCTCCGACAGGGTCACGTGAGACGGCCCTGTTTCACGCTTTTCTTTGTTGACGGCTTCTCTTTGTTCAACTACGGAATCTTTTGTTTCTAGTTCTGTTTACGAGACCAAAAATCCGCACAGGAGACTTCCAATTGTTGCTAAGATCTTTCTTAGAAGAAATGGGCTATGTGCGGGGCATTCGGAACAGACCTGTCTAGCACTCGGATCGGCTCGGCTCCGTAGTGGAGCATCCGGGAATGCCGCGACTCCTTATGTTGAATTTCCGGATTCTGTCTTTCTGCGATGACGCGTCTTTGGCCATGAGAAAGAGTATTTAGAGGCGATGCGATTGGGCTTTTAGACTAAAAATCCTTACTTTTCATGCTTATACTCACTTCAAATACCCCTACAAGATCCAGCCAAACGACAATCAGAGCGATTAGACTCAAATACTATCCAGAATATTACCAATTGTCATATCAATGAACTCCTTCTGCTTCCCAAACAGCCCGTCCCAGTACAAGCTCACATCTACGAAGTTGTAGTCGTCGCGGGACTTGTATTTCTCACCCTTCTCGGCGATCTTCTTCAAAACGGCCTTCATCCCTTTTCGCTTCTTCAAGGCTGGGACCTTGTCTGGTATGTGTATTCTGGCATTCTGCAGCAAGAAGGCGGCGATGCCGGCCATGATGGGTGTTGCGTACGAGGTACCTGACCTAGCCTCGATGCGGTCGTCCAGCCAGGCCGATTCGACGGCCTCGCCAACCGTCGCTAGACTGAGCTCGTCGGCCATCGCGGTCGGGCTGAATTTGGATCTGTCCCCGTCCGTGTCCGTCGAGTATACGGCGATGACGTTGTCATCGCGGGCGGGGAAGGATGGCGGGGCTTTCCCTCCCCGATTTGAGGCAGCGGCGAATAGCAAGACGTGCTTGGAAGATGCCGTCTCCAAGGCTTGTTCCAGTTCATGGTAACCTTCCCGTTTCTTGTCGGGGTACCCGAATGACGTGGAGATGATGTCGACTCCCCATTCAGACACGGCGTGGTCAATTGCCTAGAAAGACTCTTAGTTGAGCTGCTCGTTCTGGCAGAATCCGACAGCAACGGTGAAACTCACCTTTGCGATCACGCTTGGGCATGAGGGCTCATTATCGGCGATCTTAGCAACGTACAACTCCACGTCCGGGGCGTAGTCGAGAAGTAGGCAAGCTGTGAAGGTCCCATGTCCGTTGCGGTCGGGTACCGACTTGGCTCTCTTTTCATTCAGCCAGTTGTATTTGCCCTTGATGTTCTCCTCTCTTGCCCCGACTTCCTGGTGGTTCATGTCGATTCCGGTGTCCAGAATGGCGACTTTGACAGGTCCAGGTCTCGAGTTAGGCAAGTCTTTAGGAATGAACCTTTTGTAGACGGCGAGATAGTCCGATTTCCATGCTAGATATTTCCGAAGCCTGTGGGGTAGATGTATCATGTCAGAGCAACAACGCAGTGATTCCTGTAGTTTTCGAAAGATGCTATGAACTTACGCCTCTTCGGGCGATCCTTTTGTCACGTCTCCATCATCGAAGAGCCTCATGGATCTGTAGTCCGTCTCTGGCGTCGCGGTTCGCTCTGTTGCCGATGTGAATCCGTAGATTTGGGCGTTAGGGGAATACCCATCGCGGAGAATCGGATCAGGCGATTGCAGCAAAGGAAGGCTCTGGGAGAGAAACTGCTGCGGGGATGGACTTCGGGTATTGCTCCAGTCAGATACTCTCTCTGTAGTCCAGTGCGGCAGCGATCCCTGAGTCTGTCGTGGTCCCGGCGAGATCATCTGGTCCCAGTGTCCAAAGTCCAGCTCAGCCGCCTTCTCGTCGAGCTCGTCGATTGGTGTCTTGCTGAAAGCCTGGCTGAGCTCTATCTCGAGTCGCTTGACGACCTCGTCGTAAAACTTGGTACTCAACTCCTCACCCTCAAGAGGTTGCCCTTTCTCATTTTCCCACAGTCGCCGGTCTAGACATTTGTCCACGGCACTCAAGAACTGGGTGTTCTCCGGAACTTCTTCCTTCCACTTCTCAAAGACTTCGCAAATGTTCAAATACCTCACACCCGTAGATGAACTCATGATCTCGATCCATGATACACCATATTCTTCGGCGAGCCGCCAAAATGGCTTCCCAGAGTACAGTTCCATCAACACCGCTGCGAGCGATACAACAGTCGGACATTGGTGGCGCATGAAGCTGCTCAGGTTGAAATCGTCCGAATCGTCTGAGATACTACTGTCTGAATCATCGTCGTCAGAACCCCCATCCCCGTCTCCGGGTTTTTCGATGCAGTCTCTGCTGGGGTTGCAAGTCCCAAGGGCTTGTTGTAGCTCTCCCTGTGACAGTTCTGTTTGCATGTAAGGACGTAATGGAAGTTGCGAGGATGTGGTGTGGAAGAAAAGGACGTGGGAAGAGCCCCATATGGGTTTCAACCACGGTGTGCCGTGCAAGTGGAGAACTGCTGAGCTGAGTAGTACAGACAGGATGTATTTTGCCCTTGCCGATATCGCATGCGGTCTTTCTAGAACCTGCTCGAGTGAAACAGCCTTCTTCGTTTTGTCGACAAGTGACGTGCTTCTCGTCGGTTCAAGTTGGAACAACTTGCCTTGGTTGACTTTGAGCTCTAGACGGTAGGTTGCAATGTTCCTCATGCCCTTGATGTGCTTACAGAGCCTCTTCACCATTCTAGTCTCATCTCCTCTGGTTAGCTTCCCCCCCACTGGGTTGCCGTCGCTGATGACAAATTGAACCGCGGACCGGTGTTTGGTTTCCTCTGTTGCTCTGATATGGGCCTCTTGCCAGTCTCTCTCCCACGAGAGGAATGTCTCGAAGTTGAGTTCAAAGTCGATCAAGTTCGGGTCCAGTTCCGGTTTTCGATAGGTTCCCAGGCGGAAGCGAGCATCAAATTCGTGTGGACTCTTGCATTTGCATGTTTTGCAGGCTATCAAGGCGTTAAAGATAGACTGTGCCGCCGTACACACCGAATTAGGCGGTCGTTTGATCCTGATATGAGCGGGCAGGTCGTCTTGTGTCAGGTCTGGAGCGGCTTCCAGATGCCTTCCTCTGATCTCGTTTGCATAGGCGTCTAGTGCCTGTGTGAAACTGCGGCGATCATAGGGCGTCGTACTTAACCAGAATCGAGCGATTTCAAGTTTTGAAGCAGGGTGCCTTGGGCCATCCTCCTCTTGACTGCCGGCTGTTTCCCACTGTTGTTTGAATGCGTGCAGCCTCGATCTGCTGGAACCCGCAGGACAAGAGTACTGTCGCCGGCTGGATTCTTCGTGAGTGAGGACCGATTCCAGATGATTAAATATTCGAGCGATGAGATCGGTGTCTGCTTCGAAACGGCTCTCATCGGCAAGGCTCGAGTCCTGATGTAGTATGAGGCAACGTGCCTTGAGGTCACCGAAGAATATTTTGCTCGATAGAGACCGTTCGTGTGTCCTCAGAACGTCTGCTGCTTCCTGCAGCGCCTCCAAGATGGCGAGGAGGTGAGCGACGTCGCCAACAGGCATCGCAGCAGTTGGTAGAGGCCTTTCAACTAGATACTCAGTGATTCTACCAAGCTGATACAGGGCCATTCGAAGCCGTAAGATTGTGAAGGGAAAATAGAGAGCATCACTTTTGATCAGGCTGGGAAACTACTGGCCCCATGACCTAGGCGGGATTTGCTCCTCTCTTGGCAACCTGCAGGCTGCTGGCAACGAACCAGTAACCGCCGGGTGTCAGCACATGCAGGCCGAGTTAGAGCTGAACTGATTTGTTACTGGTCTATCTGTTCAAGTGCACATTTACGCAGTCTTAAGAATATGACGTTATCACTGGGTTGCTTCGTAAGCACCAGTCTACAAATGCTATCCCTTCGTGTACCCCTCTTTTGTTTTCAAGCCTGATGCTAATGCACCTTCTCGACCACATGTGATATCGTCAATCGTTCGAAATGGAGACTTCACTGGTTCCTGGCCAGGAAAAGCCCTCATCAGTGGCAAGCTATGTGCGGTCTTGCCTCCTTTCGCTGGAGCTGTGCCTCCAGAAGGCCGCGAAGATCCATCCCCGCGAGCTTTCCATGGTGGAAGATCAGTTTGCGAGATTTTGCGTGTGGAAAGACAGCATGGGCGTCTTCTCCAGTGGACGGGGCAGTCTTGACCACCGTCTGCGCGAGGCTCCCGAAGTCCGGGAGATCGTCATCACACTCTCAGAAACCTTCAACTACCGGTTGCAAGATTGTAAGTTATAAATAAAACCTCCCCAAATCCAACCTTTCTAATCGTATCTAATTAGGCGCCCGCATCCTTGACTCGTTACAGAGTCCTGAGCTAGTTGATAGCTCCTTGTTATCGATTCACGAGGAGTTAAGAAACTCCCTGCAGGAAATCAAGGACGAAATAAGTCTGTTCCACAGGTTCTCGAACACTATCCGCAGAGCCACCAGGAGTACCCAGAACCAGAAGGCCGAAGAGATTTTCACCATTAAAAATGATGACGGAGACGACGTCGAGCCATTCCTCGCTGATCAGTTCGAACACTACATACGCGGCCGGTTTCCCGACATTGGCGACAACGTCCGGAAACGCCTTGCCAGAACTATGGTCCTCCGGCGGAAGCGAATCTTATACCGAAGATCCCGCTATGGAACGAGAGCTCCACGATTCCCTAGCCTGCCATCTGAGCCCGTTGTGCAGCGACCGGAACCAAAGTTTGAATTCCAACCTCCCACAGATCATCTCAAAGCAGAAACGAGTCAAGAACCTACCGAGAACCCCGAGGTCCAACTTCGGCAGGATGTTAAAGCTTCAAGTAATGTGCAGTCAGCTGTACAAACCGCAACAACCCTCAAGCCTGCAGCTTTCCAGAAAGCTTCTAGTCCATCTGTGGTTTCCAAGTCACGCTCGAGTGCTTTGGGCGGCACTCAAGAGCTTCAGTTTCCCCCTTCTCCATGTGAGGGTCTCATTCGCAATTACGAGCGGTTGAGCAAACAGGAAAAACGTCGAATCATAGCTCATCTTGAGTCTAATCAACCGCCTGATAGCCACAGTCGTGGTGGGATCATACCTGATATGTGGCACAGTTCTCGCATTCGAGAACCCGGCCGCCGCAAAAGAATTAGGGACTTGAAACACTTCCTTCAAGCATATGGAGAGATATGCTGCCCTTTATGCTTTCATTTCCTCCCATCTCTGGAAGCTGCAGACGAGAAGAAGTGGCAGTAGGTTTTACCCAACCGCTTTATTTCATGTGCCGTTGCAGACGTGTCCGAGAAAGGGTGTCTGTTGCATTAACAACTATTTATAGGCTACACGTCAAGGGCGATCTGGATTCATATGTCTGCTTGTTCGAAGAATGCGACTCGGCCAACAAGCTTTACAGCCACAGTCACGAGTGGCTCCGTCACATGCGCGGACATGCCAAACGATGGAAGTGTACGGCCAAGTCCCACGGAGAATTCGTCGCCAATACAAGAAACGAGTATCTCGATCACATGAAGGCTGCTCACGCCGGCAAGCTTTCCGACTCCCAACTCGAGATAATGGCCGATAGGAATTCTCTAGTCCTGGACCCAATCTTCGAATCGTGCCCTCTTTGCGGTGCTGAAGACATGGGGTCCAACATGCAGGGTCACATTGTAGGCCACATGCGATTTCTCGCTTTGAAGTCACTGCCCGCTTACGAGCAAGACGCCCAAGAGGTGGGCGAGCCGGAGAAGGAAGAAAAAGATAGTCTAACCCTATCAGGTCAACAGAGCAGAAGCACGGTTAAAGAGGAGCTCGCAGGTGATACTACTCCTCCTCACTTTAACTCTGATATTTCTGAAGCCCGGAGTGATTCGTCTGACGAACACGGACAGTCTTCCTCGTATCTTCGGTCCCATATCCCTAAAATGGGAAAGGTAATCGGGGTGCCCCCAAGTTCCGCTACGATCTGTACTAAAAGTGCTTCAGATCTCCACAACCCGTTGGCCGTATACCCCTCCACCGAATATTGCGGTTCCCGACAACCAGGAAGCTGTCGGTTCTTCCATTGGCACTATCAATACACGTCCAGACGACCATTCCTGTGCCTATATAGATGAAAGTCTCTTTGACAATATTTCTTTAACTGACTGAAGAGCTTATGAGTGGGGTTTCGCTATCCTGGACCATGGGCCGTCAAAAGATCCCGGCAGCGATCCAGTTCTACAGGATTTCCTTTCCGCTTTCGTTCCAGACCTCGAGCCTCCGGCGGACTGGGATGATGACATAGGGAAAGTCCCAGCTGCAATGCAACCAAAATTGAGAAGACGTCGCGCAATGGAGAGACTGGTCCCGCGGCCGCCGCGGCCGCCGTCGCCGCCGCCTCTGGGGGGCTTGTTGTTCGACCATGCCGACGTTCTCTGATCCGCGGACCAGCAGCTCGTGAACGCGGTGCGCCGGATAAAGATCGCCGCGCGTTTTGCCGCCGAGCGCAGGGCCCGCGAGGTGTCTCCCTCCGCAAAAGCAAATGCGATGGAACTTGGCTTTTCCTTGATTTATTCTTCCGCAGCGGACGATCCACCTCAGACAGACACAATATCAAGTTCGAGCGGCACGGACGAGCCGCGATTCGCCCCGTCGTAAGTGGAGAGTACTTGTAGATTAGGTCGGAGAGAGCAAGTGCTAACACTGACCACTTCAGAACGAGAGAAGAAGACATATGGATCAGAGAGCAGTTCGAAGCCGTGCATTAGATGCTGAAGCGCATGGACAAGTCAAGACCCATCAAGATTGTTGTTCTCGACACTGGCTGCGACCTCAACGCCCCTCATTTCCTAAAATTCCCAAGACAGAGATTGAATCATCTGGCGCGACTTTTTGGGTGAAAGTCAAGGCAGCGTAGATGAGGATGGAGGGGATGGGAAAGTAGGGCACGGGACATTAGGTAGTCGTCTCGCTCCTGTTGAGCCTTCTGCCTTTAGCGCAGGTCGTGGTTTGCAGAGTGGCCAGATGCAGAACCAAGGAAAGAGCTGGATATATTACTGAGGTAAGTCCTTCAAAGCCTACAAGAATGCCGACGGCAAATTTCGTACTATTGAGTGTACCATCTGACTAATTTGTATGTGACAGGCCGTCTGCAATGCCATGAAAGGAGTGAGAGCAAATATCTTCATCTTGACTTCTAGCCTCTCTTTTTGGACTGAAAGGGACACTTTTGATTTGCAAAGATCTACTCTGCCAAAGGATGGCACAGAAAAAGCAGAAACATTGTTTGCAGTTGCTCCAGGTGTGCGGAACTCTACATTTGGTGGAAATATGATCTATGTCTGGGGAACAGACAGAAACGGCAAGCTCATCCCCGAATCCAGCTCAGAACGCCTTAACGGACCTCTTCCGACGTTCTGCACATTGGCAGGCACCGTGACGTGCGACTGGGAGGGAAACACTCTGTCGGGGCATTCAGTTGCAACCACGGTCCTCGCCGCCACAGCCGCCCTTTTCCTTCAGTACATATCGAGTTTCGCCAAATGGAAGAACAGGATTGATGGCGAGGAGTACAACAAAATGGCGAATATTGAAAGAAGAGGGGGAATGGAAAGATTGTTTCGCGCAATTGGAACGGCAACAGACCAAGAGAAAGTATGGCTCATCGAGCCTCGTGCCCTGTTCTTTGACGTGGCCAGGTGGCCTCAGAGCTACTCCCACATTTTCATTGACGTCGCCAAGAAGTATCACGAGCCGGATGATCCGGCAAAGGAGGGCTTCCATCGATCTTTATCCAGTAAGCTATTCTATAAGACAAGCTATTACTCCGTTGCAAATCCCATTTGGCACAAGACAATACTTTCAACATATGCTCCCTCTATTGTAGATCCAGAACTACTTTTTCTTGTCACCAAAATCCAATGAAAACAACTAGAGTCGTGAGATACCCGAGGAAAATCGCCGTAACGTAGTTGACGTCGGCCAACGCCTCATCGGCATCTCGCAAGGCAACCCAGACACAACCTCCGCAGATAAGGCAACCTGAGTCCCACGTCGCGCAGCCATAGCCACGCACTACCTACCCAAACACGGCCAAGAAACAACACCAAACCCCCACACCGTACTCACCGCTTCAAAATCGCACTCCCAAAGCCCAACGGAAGCAAGAAAATACCGTACAGCTAGACGTTGGTTGCCAACGAAGGCGGCGCAGCGCCGCCGGCCGGCGTTTTAGTGGGTCCCACCCTTCTCCCCCCCCAAAACGCACGGTGCACCGATCGCCGGCTCGGAAGCCCGGGCGGCAGGGGGAGTGGGGCGCAAAACCTACCTACCTACCCACTCGCCGGCAGCACACTCACTCAAGCACACTTCGCCCGCGAAACAGAATGGTACATAGATACCACACATCTCCCAATACGATGGTCTCAACACGGGAAGCAGCATAAACAACACAAATTCCCCTCTAAAAAGAAGAAACCCAAAACATTACGCATTTAAGACGACGCAACCGCGGGCGCACAAGAATAGCGAGGACAAAAAAAAAGGGTCTAGCGCCGGACTCTCATTCCGATGGAGGTTCGTGGCACGGTACTTTTTTCCTGTCTCTCCCTCCCTATGATCGATCGCCGCCGCCTTTGCCAACTTGTTTACTCCTCCGTCACCGAGATGCGCGTGAGACAAAGGACATGCCAGTAGCCGTTCCGGTCCCCGGTTATACCTACCACAACGTACTACCAACCATCGGCAACGGCAGAGAAAAGGGTTGACACTAGGCAAAAAACTCTGGAATAATGATGGATCGATTTTTACCTTTTCACCACGACCCGGAAAAAGAATCCACGAAAAGGCTCACCGGCCGCTTGGCGGGAAAAATCGCATATCAGACGAGATAGCAGCAACCAGACAAAACAGACGAAAAGAAAAAAAGGACCATGCGGAGGCGAAGTCGTCGAACGGGCCCGTCTGCGTCGTCGGATTGAGTTCCGCTGGTGTTGCAGTCCCCACGACGGGTTCCCCGATACCGAAACAAGGGGGGAAGGCCTAAGGAACCTAACTGACGACTTGGGAACCACCACTACAGGCGCGGTAAGAGCCGCGGAGTGTGATGTGGTAATCTTGGCAGGCAAGCAATCAAAGTCGCGATCAGCAGCGGGCAGTGATAATGCGGTCCTGGGCAATCAAAAGCCCGTAATGCGGACCATAGGCCACCACACTATGGCCTCGGCGAGGGTGGTCTAGAAGCACAAGAGCGCAGCATCGAATGCAACCCCCAACGTCGTCCGCGGTCCGTGTGTGTGTGTCTGCCCTTGAGCCGCGAGTCGGCAGCAGCAGTGTTGTCGGGCTGCTACTACTACCACTACACTAATGAACGTTGCAGCTGCACGCAGTTCGGTGAGGACGAACAAAGTTGCGATCTGCGAATCTCTGGCAATGGTGGTGTCCAACTGGGAAAGGTGAGAAAGACACCAAAGAAAGTAACCTCTCCGGCAAGCAACGACCGACCCGATGCCGGCCCCCCTTCCCATCAATCCTAATGCCAGAACCCGTCTGATGACGGGAGATGGTCGCAGCGATGCATGGGCCGCCGTTGTCGCGATCGTTCTTCTTCGTCTTTCTTTCTGTTTTGTACAACACCACAAGCTGCGGATCCGCATACCGGACAGGGAAGAGGGGGTGGTTGGTGGTCGGTGCCAGCGTGCGGGAGCGAATGAGCTAGGTATTCTCACGTTGAGTTGTCGTGGTCGCCGTCTGCCGGCGGTCTGCGAAGCGCGACAGCGATGATCCCTCGAGCTTTCCCACTCAGCAGCATTCTCCAACTTGGCTGTTGTTGCCGATGATCAGCGGCAGCAGGCTGCCCCATATCGGAGACTTGGAACGGTGGTGTATGTACCGGAGAAGCGCGGGACTCGATTGGATTGGATCAATAGCGTCTGGCCATCTAAATTGTAATTGGTAGTAAATGCCCCAGGTTCTGTCGCTATTATTGGCGGCTGACGAGAGAGAGAGTTCGTTAGAAAGAAAGGACCGCCCGCGGGGGAAGGGCAGACGAGACGAAACGAGACGAGACGGGCACCGCAGCGTGACCCAGAAGACCAAGAACGGCGGGGAGCCAATCGTGCCGGCGGTGCGGGGCGGCAGCCTCACTTTTTGCGGGAGCGAGCCGTAGCCAATCGAGCCTCGCCTTGCCGTGCTATGCCCTTTTGGACGGAGGAGAAGGATACGACTGGCTGGAAGGGGAGAGAGATGGTGGGTAAAAGTGGGATTGATTGTTTAATCGCGTTGGTGTGGGGGGGAAGAGAGCGGAAAGTTGGAAGGCGCGATGCCTTGGCCGGGGGCAGCTCAGCTCTTTCCCGTGGGATGCGGCGCATCTCGCCCACTGTAGCAGCAGGCTGGCGCGCTGCGAAACCGCGGAAAGCAGCCTACGAAGGTACCTGTGTACCTACCTACAGAACAGCTGGCCGCTGCGGAAGGAGGGGAGGGTACGTACCTGATTAGCTAGTGTGGGGGAAAGAGCGGCCAACCACGACCCAACTGAACGGCAGGCAGGCAGGCGCGGCGGACTGCTGGCTGCAGCTGCAGCAGTCACCCCAAAAACGAGGCAAACACCAAGGGATTGGACAACGGTCGCCAATGAAGGAGGAGTAATACTCCGTACGGGAGAGAGAGAGAGAGATGCAGCAAGCAAGCCCCCCCGGTGGTTGCAAGACGATCCAGTGACATGCATCTCGCGTCAATCACAGATTTCCGGGTTCGATTGGACCCCTTCGGAGGTGGTGGGCGGCCTGCGCGTCCCGTTGGAATGGCGTCCTTTGCGGCATGCGCGGCGGCGCAATGTGCCACCCAGCGCGCGCAGCCACTTGGGCGTTTTTTCTCTCCTCTGCATGTTTATGCAGTGAGAGATACGGCGATTGGGGAGGCGTTTGGCTGCTGTGATACAGAGGGAGAAGCCGGCACGAGGTGGTCAGACGGCCGGAACGTGGACGAAGACGCACGGCCAGTAACCTTGCACCCACGGTCGTCGCATCATTGCCGTATTTGGAGAACACATGTTGTTCTTGGGGTGATGGGGAGATCCCCCGCGTCTGGTACACCTGTTACCTTTTTTTTTTTTTTTTTTCCCTTTACCTCAACGACCCAACGGTGGAGGCAAAATACACGGTTTTCAACACAATTCCAGCCACATTTTCAGTGTCTACTATACACTGGTACAAAATCGAAACCGCGTCTGGTACACGAGTGAACGAACACAGGCTTGGGACGGTGGTGGTGGCTGTTGTCGGTGTCAGATACACACGAGGTCGATGGCGAGAACAGACCGCCGTGCCTGAACATCAATATCGACGGTGAGGTGGGGCCGATAGAGACACCGGGAGCATGGCGCCGCGTGGGACTTTGTCGTCGTCGTAAGGTCGACAGCGGGCGGCATCTTTGTGCGATGGGATCGCTGCCCAGATGTTGCTGATAATCGGAGACAATGACGGATGTTCGCGACTAGGGGCAAACGCTATTGTTTCTTATTGCTGAGCCGCTTTGGGCTTTTGGTCGTATCATCCTGGTATCCCTGGCGTCCGTAACCACCACTGCCGTCATTCCGGTAGGATATTGCTTTTTCCTCTCCCAATGTTGCTCTCGAGTCTCCGGGCATTCTATCCCGCGTCTGCTTTCATGTCTCTCGCGGTTGCCCTTCCGAATTCCCCGGCCCCGGCCTAGACCTGAAGATCAGTCAGATTCGGGCGTGTGTGTATGTGTGCATGCATATATGTTGGTCAGGCCGGTCGGATCCTGGCCTTTGGGCTTTGGGGAATCCCTTGGGCGATGCAGCAAGTCCCCGGGATAGGTATCCGTATTCCTACAGAGGTGAGAGGGTGCAATTCAGTCATGTCCGTCATGTGCACTATATTTTGTGACTCGTTCGATTCCCATTTTCCAATTTAGCAGTCCTGTGAGTTTCGTCGGGTGTTTGCGTTTGTTTGCGTTGCGCTCAAAATTCTTTTGCGTTTCTTTGCAGGGAATAAAGAATTACAATGCCGTCACCGCGCGGTAATTATCGCGGCCAATGTCGATCACGCCACGACCCGATAAGGCGTCTTAAGACGATAAGTGTAAGGATGGCGGGGTTCGGCAGCGTCTAGCGGGAGGAGGAGCGAAGCCAATTCGCGGCTCTTTGACCTCCTCGTCGCTGTCAAGATCGTATGAGTTCCTGGGATGGCGACGGGGTGGGGGTGTGTGAGGAAGCCAAGCAAAGCTTTTTTGCTCGCCGCATGAACTCGAACATCAAGATGAAGCTATGGTGTTTGTTTTCATTCTCTCTGCTGTCGTTAAAAGAAGTAATTAAGGACGAGAAGCGTTGCGCGGCCACGAATAGACGAAAAAAAAAACAGGGGAAAGGGGCCAGGAAGCCAAGTTACAGAAGTCGAGACGAAATAGAGTTGCGCTATCCGTACCGAGATGCCTGCGCTGTGGTAAGGTGTGGTGGTGATGATGGTGGTGTGGCTGGCGACAATAACTTCATCCCGCCATGTTGTAAGCGGCCAGGTGTTAGTGCCGAGAGACACACAATGCCGGAGCCTCGCGGGCGGGCCAGGAACGAGAAAGTCAGATAACGAGGACAAGAACGTTTCCTTGAGTTTGGCTTCCGGCTGGTGCTGTCAGTAGCGCGCAATCTCAAACTCAAAAAACAAGAAGTCCAACGGTCGACGGTCGGAAAGATGGCGCCAGGTCGAGTCATGTCGAAAACGGCGCGCCCCTCTTTCCTTTAGCACGATCGGTGATGTTCTATTGAGAAGGTCATTGGAAGCGCAAGAAGGGCCCGGGGGCATGGCGATGGTTTGGCCCGTCTCGTTTGATGGTGGTCTGGTCTGTTGTCTTCCCCTTCTCCTCTATTATGCGTTACTGTGCCGATATGCGTTGCGCGGTCAGACGTTCGGGACACCCGCATCGGTATCGCAATCCCTTTTGTTCGACAAGGCTAGGCTAAGAGAACCCAACTATTTGGGTCTCCAGCATTGCGCACCGGCAAATCGCGCGATGGAAGCCATCTTGGGACAAGTAGACACGTCTTGGCGCAGCGGGCATGACTGGCAGAGTCATTCAGATGTATCCAAACACCGTTGTGCTGTGTGCTGCGCACGCACGAAGCCGGGACTGATGAGACGGCGAGAAGTTGGAACGGAGTGGGTTGGATGATGGATGGGAAGGACGATGGAGAGGTGGATGGAGCATCTCATCGCATCGCGATCTCCCATTATCCGCAGCAGCATCGTCCATGTGGTCTGCACAAGTGTCTGGGGATCCGCTGGCGGGTGGGCCACTTCTGTGAGAGCCTTCCTTGTCAGTGTCGCTTGTCTATCTTGGTAGAGGCTAGACGTGAGGGTTCTGGTCGATCACGATGTCGACCCCCCCGGCGTTGAAGTGGAAGCGTCTGTCAGTCATCATCACCAGGGATCCGAGACGTCCGTTCCGTCCGACGGTCTAGCTGTCAGTCATGTAATAGAAACAAAGAGAGAAGAGAAGCACCCCGGTCTTTTTTTCGAAAGTGAAATGACCCGAAATGCCACGAGCTGAGATGAGGTCAGGTCATATCCACGCCTAGAGGCTAGAGGTACCCAAAGGGAACCCAAGAGGGAAATGGCGTCTGACTGTCTTGGGACAAGCTTCACGGCAGGCGCGACAGTGACAGGGCAGCTAAGGCATAGCTACTGCGATAATGACAAGTGCCTTCCAAGTTCCCACTTGCCAGTGCCAGACGGACCCAGCGGAAGACGGGAAGGAGCTGAGCTACAGTTACACTACCTAGGTACCTAGGTGAACGGCGCGCCGACGTGCTACTGCCTTGTAATATCGGAGTACTTTCTGAGTCCTACAGCGATGAAAGTACCTGACTCCCACCCAAGTGGTAGGCATGATACGGCGTACCTCGAAAGCTCAGCAGTCGGGCGAGGAGGAGGAGAGCACCCAGCTGGAGGTGAGGTGGGCTCAGCGTTCGGCCTGCCACCCCTGCGGCTCGCGCTAGCAGACGTGTTCGGTGCCCACACGCCCCCTTCGAGACGGAACCCACTCCCCTGGTGACCTCTTAGCGTGCCTTTCCCCCCAAAAATACCACGCAGTCGTCACCGAAGCCGAGACTTCCCTTCAGCGCAGCCAGAAACCAGAAACGCCCGTGGATGTGTGACGCTGGCGTTGGGCAAGGAGCCTGGCCGGCCCATCCCGGCGACCATTTGCTTGCCCATTACCTAAGGCACTGGCCAGCTGGCGATTGGTCGTTATTGCAGGCCAATCAGTCCGACAGAATTAGCAGCTGTAGCGGGGCCGCACCCACTTTAAGCTTCTTTCCTCTCTTCGATTCGTTTACTCAACAGTTCGGAGTACGTATCCGTACACCAGATACTTGTGCAATTGTACATACTTGCATTTTTTCTCTCGTCCTTGCCTTGGTCTTGCTGGTCCCACACCCCCCATTTTCCATCTCACCGCACCTTTTTCGACCTGGGCAGAAAGAGCGACCGACCGACCAAACAGCGGCAGCTGCCACTGGAACAGCACTTTTCCAACGGGCAGCTCCACGCCTGGCCAGCGCATCACAACCACCACCTCCAGTGACCACCACCGCTGCTTCCCAACTTGCCAACCAGCCAGCGCGCCTGGGTTCAATCACACCCTCCTGCCTGCCTCCTCAGTGTCCCCCTTCCACGTCCGTCCTCTCCCACTCACTCACCTCAGTGGTGTGGATGCTCCTCGTCCTCGTCCTCCTCTCTTCTCCAATCCTCCCACACCTCCATCATCATCATCGTCGTCGCAACACACGCACACACCCACCACAAACATCTCCCACCCCCTCCTCCTCCCCCCTTCTCTTGCTTCCCTCCTCCCACCCTCCAACTTGCTCACCCCCTGCTCTCTCCCCTACCCATTAGCGTCCCTCTTGTCTTGCCTGTTAGTGTCCACCGACATTACCAGCTCGCAGTGGGGACGCAGCCAAAGCCTCACTTCTGCGACTGGACGATCGTTGCGCGGCTCATCCTGTCCTTCCCTTTAAACCACTGGTCTCGCCAGTCCGCCTTCCCCAGACCTCTTGCGATCGTCTTCCCATCCGAAGCCACAGATCCCTTGTCTATCGCCTCGACACAAGCCCTTGATCCCATTCACTCGTACAACCCTCGAGTCCCCGACGAAGGAACAAGAAAACAAACAACACAAGCGGCCTTGTTTCGTCGAGACGATCAGTCTTCGACCACTATCCCCGCTAGTTTCCACCCATCGTCACTCGAGGGGCCTTTGGATGTGCCAGCGCAACACGAGGCTGCAGTCCACCACCGCAACACCTGAAGCACGAACATCAAGCTATCAGCATCAAACTATCAACACCAAGTTACCAGCATTCAGCTATCCGCCCCGTCCAGACTCGGATGCCCGCCGCTTGGCCTACCCTTACCCACCGTCCGTCTGTCATCGACCGTTCCCCCCGGCCCAACGCCGGATATAGCGACACCAACATGAACCAACAGATCCCCTTCAATGAGCTGCAACGTCTTTTTGTAGAAAAGCAGCAGGAGGTTGACAACATCCAAAAACTCATGCAAGCCGCCCAGGCAAATCATCAACTGAACCTGTACCCGGCCCATGGCGACTTCCGTGCGCCCATCGCCCAGTACCAGCTCCAGCTTCACCACAATGCCGCACCCCAGGGCAGGAAAGCCGCCATGTCCAGGAGCAAGTCCAACATGAGCTACTCCACGGCATCGACGAGAATGATGGTCAGTGACGCCTGACCCCCCACCACTAGTCATGTCATGATCTGTGCTAACAAACTTCCAGGAGCACACCAGCGACATGGACTCGCCGCAACCCATGAAGCGTCCGAGGGTCATGTCTCAGCCCATGACGGGTATGTCAAGGAGCACCTCCAACCGCTCGGAAAAGTCAATTCCCTTCGTTGTAAAGGGCCCTCTCGCTCCCCTCCAGACGTCAAATACTACCGCCAACACCATGATGGACCGCTTCTACCAGTCCCACGACGACCCCCCAGTCATGTTCCAGCAGCACTCGCACACGCTCCAGCGCGCCCCATCAAATCGTCGTCAGTCAAGTCTACCCAGAGTCGAAGAGAACATGGACTTTGGCATGGACATTGCAGAGTACCTCGCCATGCACGACGAGAACATTCCCTCCCCGGCCTTGGTCCCGCCCCAGCCTGCCTTCTTGATGCCCGATGGCCGCAACTCCCAGGCAAGCCTGGTCGCGTCCGCCTGCCCTTCCATGAGCTCCGGCACCTCCGGCCCGGAGACGATGCCCTTGACGAGGGAGAACAGCTCCTTTGACCACCACATCGAGAACCAGTCCCTCAGTGGCGCCTTCGTCGAGATGGCACGCATCGACTCAACCCAGTCTCAGTTCGACTTCATGAACCAGGAGGCCTTCCCTGCTGGCCCCCTCGGCACGTCGCCTCTCGGCAAGCCGGAGAGCTACCTCGCCCACGTTGGCGGCGCGGGCTTGTACCTTCAGCACGCCCAGCCCTCGCCCATGGAGGAGAACTTCCTGTCTCAGGGCTCGTCTCTCATGGAACGCTCCATCTCGGCCAACAGCACCGCTTCGACCAAGTCAACCCAGGAGCGCCGCGCCAAGGAAGTCTTTCAGCAGCAGATCCAGAACGGCCGCACCACCCTGCTGCCCAAGCCTGCCGATTCTGGCAAGCGTTCCCAGTCTTCCGCGACCAAGAAGGAGGGCAAGGTTGCCGTGGCCAAGGGCACATACACGCGCCCCAAGCACCCCAAGGTGTTCTGCGACATGTGCAACGAGCATCCCGACGGGTTCCGTGGCGACCATGAGCTAAGGAGACACATCAGCGCTAAGCACGAGGGCGTCATCAAGAAGTTCATCTGCCGCGACCCTGCCACGGTCGGCATCAAGTCCAACGTGGAGGCCATCAACCCCTTGTCCAAGTGCAAGCAGTGCGTCGGCGGCAAGCACTACGGTGCGTACTACAACGCCGCTGCCCACCTCCGCCGAACCCATTTCAAGCCCAAGACCCCGCGCGGCAAGAACAAGAGGGGTGACGACGACGAGAAGCGCGGCGGCAAGGGCGGCGGCGACTGGCCCTCCATGAACGAGCTCAAGTCCTGGATGGAGGAGGTCTTCGTCAGGGCCGACGAGGCTGCATCCAACGGGGCTGAGGCCCAGGATGAGGACGAGGAGGAGACTGCGCAGTTCACCGACGCTTCCATGCCCATTGACCTCTCGCTTGGCCACATGGGCGAGAACATGCCCTTCGACATGACCCTCCCAGGGTCGTACTCGATGCCTCCCGAGCTGGCGTCCATCGACACCCAGGCCTCCTCCTACCTGGCTGTCTCAGATATGCCGCTCTCGTCGGCCTCTGAGGCCTTCGCCTTGTCACCATTTCCGAACTCGCCGATGAACGGCCTGCCACACGAGACGGCCTTCTCCATCTCATCGTCGAACACGGTCACACCGACCACCTATCTGAACACGATGCCCGATGGCTTCGACAGCTACTCTCAATTCTAATCGAGATGTGTTGAACCTCCTTTGGTTTCATCATCTTGATTGCCTATTTTCGTTTCGTGTTACATCCTTCCCCCCCATTGTGGCTGGGCTTTCGACGTTGGGTCGCCTTCAGGCAGTGATTGGGCCGGTCGGGTCAGGTCTGTATGACGCGGGCCTGCCCAACACCGCCCACCACCAGCATGCAAGGTCGAGCGGAAGAGAAAAGAAAAAAGAAAGCACCAAAAAAAAAGTTACACCTTTCCTTACGACCGATGATCATGCCATGACATCATGGTCAGTTGGAACTGTTCGGGATGTCAGACCAGGTGGAACACCCATGTTGGCACCCGCTCAGCCCATCTACTTGTTACATGCTGTCTCAGTCGTCTCATTTCCCATTATTGTTTTGTCGGTTCTCATCTCTCACGTTTTTGTCGCGCTCGACAGTCGATGGGGATACGTTTCACATGGCTCAGTGTTATGCGGTGATAGCATCCACGCCTCTTATGAGCCAGTTGCTCCCGGTGGTGCAACCGGAGCTTCAAAATGCTGTACATATACGGCCACGTTTTGGACCGAGCGTCCACGGATTCAAAAGGGCGTGCGCGGGCGACGGTTCGGGGATGTCGCCCCCGCCGCAGACGGATACAGGCGTTGTACCTCCGCGAGGAGGTTTGTTTTCAATACGGTTGTTGCTTCCTGCAAGGTGTTGGGGATTTTGTACTTTTCTGGACAAATGTCATTTGGAACAGGATGATCGGGACTTTGGCTTGTCCCGTGGCGTTTACTTTTTTTGTATACGTATACACAAACCGATTGGAATCTCGGTGTGTTGGATGGACGCAGCCGCGGCGGCTTGCGTGGCCGGCTGGCAGGACTAGGGGTATGTCCTGGGTGGTGGGTGTACAGCACAGGCTAAAAGTCAAATCAGGTGCTCAGCACCTTTGCACTTTCAATCAGTGTCCTTTCGCCTTGTGATTCTTGGAACGCTGTGCTGAGGGTGACATGTATTGTGTAGGTAGGTGGACATTTACGCGCCGACACGGGTACGGCTGGGTTCGGGGCGACCTCAGTCAACCAGTCAATGCCGACGACTTAAAACTAGGCTGTTGCCCTCTGGAAAATGACTGTTCATTGTAGGAATGCCACTCATAGATGATACTGCTAAAAGATTCGACCCGTTTCGGAGTACAGAGGGCCCTAACACGGTCGGCCTTTTGGTCCGCCACCAGAGCGTGGCTCGGACACGGCGCTACCGGTGGGCCCCCGAGATGGCCGGCACGGGCCTGTCGGAGTGGGGCCGTTTCGACACCGGGTGGTCTTGTTTCTTTGGGCGAGAGGCTACCTAGATGCCGCGGGGCTCTGCAAGAAATGTTTGCAATTGTCCTGAGAAATGCATGTTGCTTTTCCTTTTAGAAGGGAGATCTTATTCATCACAGCCGGTGCTATTATCCAACACCGCTAGGCGGCTTGGCTCTCCTTTACTGATTACGATAAAGATAATGATGACAACAACGACAACGACAACGACGACGACGACGGACGACAACGACAACGATGACGACGGACAACAACGACGACAACTACGGATAAAACAACAGTGACGATGGACGAGAAATAGTAAATTGTCAATTAGATTTAGGCTACCGCTAATTGTACGCATTCCTGCAATTTCAAGGAGGTTCGCTCGGTGGGGCCCGGTCCTGAACACCAAAGGCAGCTCTTCTTCTTATTGTGTCCTTTACCTACCTGGGCTAGGTGGGCAGATAGTACCCGGTCTTTAACAGTGTGGGTTTCTTTGTCTCGCTGGGCTGGTTGCCTTGACATCTAGGCAAGTGCGCTGGAGTTGCTGCACTCCCCGGCCTTTCAGGCTTCACTTGCCCCGTTACAGGTTTCTGGAAGGCGGGAGGCTTTCCATGCTGGAAAGGGGTGTAGGCAGGTGCTTTCAGGACCTTCTGGCTCTGTGCCCTGTCTTCCTTGCCTGTTCGGGGGATAGACAGGTTGTATAAGAATTCCCAACATTCTTCCCGGGGTTGTTGTTTCTTCTCGTTGCATTACCATCGGCTCCCATCTGCAGCATTCAGTGAGCATCATCGACAAGCACCATCGACAAGCACCATCGACAAGCCCCATCGAAAAGCCCCATTGACAAGCCCCATCGACAATCATCATCGACAAGCGTCGGCATCCACGCGCCATCAACACCTACCCTCGAGAACCCGAGCTCTTTTGCCCAAGTCAAGCCCTCGCCAGTTCTGACAACCTCGGACATTCGAATCCAGATTCCACCCCCCCTTCATCCCAGTTTCCCTTGCCAAAAGCTCGTCATCATTATTATCTACCATCAGAATCCATTGTCACCTTCATACCATCCTCCATCCGCGACTGCTGCCCCCTGTGGTTGCCGGCGGCGGCCTATGACGCGTCATGGCGGACCCGTTTTCAACGGCCGGTAGTGCCGTAGGGGTCATCGCTCTGGGCCTCCAAGTCACGCAGGTGCTTTATAAGTACTACAGCGATGTCAAAGATCAGCCCTCTGATGCGCGAAAGACGTTGCAAAGAATTGTTAAACTTCAACGCCTGCTCAACCTTATGAAGTCGGAGCTGGAAACCAGACCAGACGACCAGAGGCTGGCCGACCAAGTGATCGACTGCATGGAGGGTTGCCAGGAATGCGTGCGCGCGCTTGAAGACGAACTTGAGAAGTTCACCGACAACTCCCCGGGCTTTCGAGCCACAGCCCGTGCCTTGCGCCACCAGCTCGCCTACCCCTTCAGGCTCAGCACGCTGGGGAAGCTCGAGGAGGCCATCCAGAACGCGAACGAGTGCCTGAACCTAGCTTTGTCGACTCTACAACAGAAAAAGCTGGACCGATTGGAGAATGACGTTGAGGAAATCAAGAAGGTGTTGGCCAGGGTCGAGAATCGGGTGGTCTCCGCCGAGATAAGCAACTGGCTTGACGCTCCGAATGCTGTCGTCAACTTCAACGACGCATGCAGCAAGAAGCATCCCAGCACTGGCACATGGTTCGTCAAAGGAGAGGCTTTCAAGCGCTGGCTGGAGGGGCCTGGGTCGTTCTTGTGGCTCAGAGGCTTTGCTGGTTGCGGCAAAACCGTCCTCTCATCAACCGCAATCCAGTACACCCAGCGACACCTTCGGAACAGTTCAGATTTTGGAATCTGCTTTTTCTACTTCAAATTCGATGACAACACCAGACAAGACGCCTCGTCAATGCTCCGCAGTCTTATTCTGCAACTCTCAAATCAATGCAGCACCGTCGACACTCTGAAACAATTGAAACAGTCCCATCCAAACGGGCCACCATCAGTCGCCATTCTCATTGGCTGCCTTCGCCACATCTCGAGGACATTCCGCGGGGTCTACATCGTCCTAGACGCTCTGGACGAGAGTTCCATCAGGACTTGCCGACGAGGGGTGCTCGAGGCTATCAACAAGATGAGATCATGGCCAGAAGTCCACCTCCTGGTGACAAGCCGTGAGGAATTGGACATCAGTGACCATTTGAAAGCAACTCCCTGCCAAATAATCGCCATGAAGAATAGCAACGTGGATCAAGACATTGCCAACTTCGTAGCTGAACGTCTCTGCAAGGACGTGGAACTGCAAAGGCTTTCCAAATATCATGCTCAAATCAAAGACGTCCTATCCGAGAGAGCACTTGGAGTGTAAGTTTTATCTGAGCCCCTTTCCAAGGATATCATGCTAACTGTTTCATAGTTTCCGCTGGGTTGAGTGTCAGTTCATCGAACTTGGTCGATGTCCACTGAGCAAGCACCTGATCGAGAACCGACTCAACTCGCTGCCCGACACCTTAGACGACACTTACGCGAGGATGCTCAAGAATATACCTCCGTTTGTCAAAGACCACGCCCGACAAATGTTCATCATAATTTGCTGCGCCACAAGTCCCCTCACTGTGCCTGAGCTCATTGACGCCCTCGCAGTCGATGCAGTTGAGGCTATGACAAAGGGTTCAACACCACGATTCGACATGGCGCGGCGGGTCGAAAATTCCGATGCCTTGTGTCAGATTTGTCCTGGATTCATCGAAGTTGTTGTTGACCAGAAAACGAAAGTATCAACCGTCCGTTTCGCACACTTCTCTGTTCAAGAATACCTGCAATCTGAACGGATTGCGCAGAACACAAACACAATCGAGTACAGGATCGAGACAGAAAGCGCCCAGACGACGATGGCTGGTATCTGTTTGGCGATGTTGCTAGAACCTACTTTATCAACGCGGAACCCTGGGGAGGCCAGGGAGCAATACCCTTTTGCCCCGTACGCTGCGAAAACGTGGCCACGTCATTTCAAACGTGGAAGGCCATGTTCGAAGGTTCTCAGTCAAGCCATAGAGCTGTTCCAGAACTCGTCTGGATCTTTGAACACTTCGATTAGACTATGGAACCTCGACCAAGGGATCAACAGTCATACGGACCAGCTTCCGACATCGCTATACTATGCTTGCTTGATTGGGATTCTCCCGATCGTCAAGGAGCTCTGTTCGAGCCGATCAGTAGTCGACGATATGTTGAATGCACAATGCGGGGTGTATGGAACACCCTTGCAGGCGGCGGCGGGTATGGGACACAAAAACGTGGTCCAACTCCTTCTAATAAAAGGCGCCAATCCCAATGCCAAAAACGTTGCCGAAAGGTCTTCACCTCTGACAACGGCTTCAGCTCATGGTCATATCAGGGTCGTGAAATGCCTCCTGGACGCGGGCGCCGGAATAAACAATACCGCGACAAGCAACAGCCGCACAGCTCTTGATGCAGCAGACGAGGCTGGGCATATCGACATTATGCGTCTCCTGCTCCTAAGAGGTGCAAAGCCAGGCGTGAATGCACTCTTCAAAGCCTTGAAAAGGAAAAACCTGGAGGCTATTGCTCTCTTGCTCGAGAAAGGCGTTGACCCCAACACCTCAGTTTCGTCTCGCTCTTCGAATACTTGTGCAATATTCAAAGCATGTGAGTCTGACAACGCGGAGATGGTCAGCTTTCTACTCTCTAATGGGGCGGACATCACAATATCCCTGGAACATCGTCCCCACACTGTCTGGGAAGTCACCAAAACGAAAGAGATCAGACATCTTCTTTGCTCACATTTCATCAAGACTGTGGTTGAGGACCAATGGGCACTTGCCCAAGTGTCTTCACAGCAGCTCGCCCAGTGCTTGTCGGCTGCAGGCAGACTTGGCGACCCGAACATGATTCAATCGCTTCTGACGGCGGTCATGCAGGCTAAAAGTTTCCAACCCTGGGTCGCGTCGTTGGAAGAAGCCTCATTTCACGGGCATCACGACATCGTGGCGTCGTTGCTAGATGGCGCTGAGTTGGACATGCCAGAACAGCTCCCTTTTACGGTAACGGGAAACATCAATGTGGGAAAATCCCTACATATTGCTTCCATGGAAGGCCTTACAGAGATTGTGCATCTGTTCCTTCAAAGAGGTGTTGACCCAAACTCTCTGGCAGATTCTGAGATGCACGGGCTGTATGGTTTCAGGACTGTACTCAAGAGGACACCACTACAGGAAGCATCAGCAGCGGGGCACTTAGATATCGTGAAGTTACTTCTTAATCACGGTGCGTTGTTGAACGACAGAAGACTTATCAATCCACATGTTGAGTCTTCCATCCATCTTGCGTCAGCTTGTGGTCATGTTGATATCGTTCATCATCTTCTGGACGAAGGGGCCGACTTTGACCTTAATGACGCCTCATACACAAAGCTTCTTAGGCAAGTAGCGAGACATGGGGATGCCGAAGCTTTGAAAGTGTTACTTCAAAAAGGCGGTGATCTCGAGACTGAAATGGAGGCATACGTGACAGCTTCAATGGCAGCCTGTGAAGTCGGTCATTCCAATATTGTGAAAATGCTCCTCACTCGAGGAGCCAAAGCGAACAAGAACTTGGAAGATATTTACACGAAGGCAATACAACAGGCATCAGAAGGAGGTCATGAGGCGACTGTGAGGTTACTTCTTGACCATGGAACGAACACGAGCCTCGAGATATCAAATGCAGGACACTTGGCAGCACTTTGCGCCGCTTCGAAATGTGGTCATATCGATATCGTGCAACTGCTGCTTGAAAAGAACCAAGATGCTGCAGCAAACACCAAAATATCGGAAGAAGGACGCTTGAAAGCTCTGTTGGAAGCTTTCAAACGTCATCGAATGAAGGTGGCTCAGCTGCTAATGGAAAATGTAGCTGCTGGCAATGCTTCGCCTCTGTTGGAATCAGCAGTATCCTCTCCACACAACAAGCGAATGATTGAAGATTTTCTCAACCACGGAAAAAACCAAAATTCAATAAATCTTGATGTCCTGCGCATTTTGCTGCCTGAACTATTGTTGCAAGCAGTTTCATTGGGCCAAAGCTGGTACGTTGGGCTCCTTCTCAGCAATGGTGCTCAGGTTCACACCGGGCATCTCCTTCAGGCCGCAAGACAACCAGACGTCGGTATCTTTGAACAATTATTTGAAGCAAGAGGCCCCAAAAACGTCCCTGATTACTGTCTTGAGTCAGCGTTCCGCGAAGCTTCTGCAGAATGTTACAAAGATCTCATGTCCCTGTTGCTTGACAAGGGAGTTGACATCAGCACACAGTTACATGGGCGTCAGACAGCACTCCAGATCGCTTCTGAAAACGGCCGGAGAGACGTCGTGGAAATGCTTCTCGAAAGGGGGGCGGATATCAACTGGGTGCCTATGCATCGGCGTGGTCAAACTGCACTGCAAGCGGCCGCAGCAAATGGTGGCCATGGGGACCTGGCGGAGTTCCTTCTGGAAAAGGGCGCTGATGTCAATCTCCAAAGCGGGCGTTGGGGCTCAGCAATCGCAGCAGCAGCAGGAAATGGACACCTGGAGGTTGTTCAACTTTTGCTCGACAAAGGCGCCATCACCAAAACCTCCGGTCCCGGCTGGCAAACAGCTCTTCAAGCCGCGTATCGAAATCATTGTGATGATATTGTGGAGGTAATTGTCCAAGTTGGCGTCGATCTTGTGGTAGAAATCCTCTGTGCACTCAAGGGAGCTCAAGCAGAAGTCATGCTCCAGCAGTCTTCTATCAATATTGCCACCCCCATATCATTTGCAAGATGGTTACTGACCGACCTTTTCGGGAAAAGCCTAAATTTGCCGGAGTGTGCGCCGCAAATTCCACCGTCAACTTGGGGAAGGTTGGTAGAGACCATCAAGCTGTCTTTGGATATTCTCGAAAGGGAAATGAAGAGGGAAGAGAGATCCGAGGCCACTTATGCGATGCCTCTGACTTTGGCAGCAATGCAAGGCTGGAGCGACGTCGTGGAACTGATACTGCGGCATGAAGCTATCAACAAGAGTGTTCGTGATGACATTGGATACACTTTTCGGCAAGCTGTTTTAGACGGCCGCGAGGATGTCGTTCAGGCATTGCTACGCCATGGAGCAGACCTCTCCCAGGACCAAGGATCTCACTTCTGGCCGGCACTGACTGCTGCAATAATTGCACACCGCACTGACATTGCGAAGCTGCTGGTGAAGGCTAGGTTGGACCGCATGGGCTCGACTGATGACGAGAAACTCCAGACAGCACGCAATGCGGGCTTTCAAGCCTCGCTGAGATTCCTGATAGAGGACGAGACTGCTTTCGGTCGAAGCGACGGGGTTGGCCAGCGATCGGAACTGCTCCAAGGCCTACTTGGGGAGTACGCCGAGATCGCCGCAATACTACTGTATGACTGGCTTGATGTCTATGCCGATGATGTTGCGCACAGAAAGCTTAATTGGTGTCATTCTATTCCTCGCACCGGCCCATATCGTTACAAAGACATCTTCGACAAGCACAAACTCATCAAGGACACGGATTATTGGATCGACTCATGGGAGATTTTAAAGACGTGGAAGAGAGGATTGGCACTACAGATGGCATCGCATGGGGGCTTTCATGAGGCGGTAAGAACTCTCATTCGGCAAGGCGAGGATGTGAACCGACAGCTGACAAGGGGTGTCTTCGGCCCCCTTGCCTTCGGCCCCCCTTTATACGATGCGGTGTTGCAAGGCCATGCCAACGTGGCTGAGTTGTTGATCGACCACGGGGCCCGCGGAGACGTCGGATACAAGGACTACAAGAATGTATTCGAGGCGGCTTTAGAGACCGGAAACGAAGAGATGATTCGGTTGCTGACGGAGAAGGGCATGGCGGCTTGATGGCATTGGGGTGTTGTGGGTTGGCGGAGAGAACAGTTGCTGTGGGAGTTTGTGTGGTGTATGCACCTCTTTCAACACGAAATGAATTACCCCAAAACGTTGATCAGTGACATCTTGGAGTTAACTCTTCTCATTACTAATATGATGAGTGGTTAAGTCTGAGTGAGCTCCCTGATAATTTCTGCAGTCTAATGACCCCATACTGAGAAGACTAAGCTTTTGATATGAGGAATCCCGTTCGAAAGCTGCACCCCTGTGTTGTCTTCGTCGATGAGGCCGACGCAATGCTTGGCGCACGCAAAGCTGGCGAGAACAGATACGTCAGGTCCACGCTGAACCAGTTTCCCGTGGCTTGGTTACCGATACAACGGCTCCGTTCGTGTCGTTGGCCACGAATAGGCCGTTTGGCCTGGACCCAGCTGTGTTTAGAAGGGCACCGGTACAGATACACGTCAATATTCCGACAACGGATGGGATTCTGAGCCTTCTTCCGAGCGAGGAGAAGTTACAGCAGGGCATCAGCTTGAGTATACTTGCCAATCTGACCCAGAACTGCACAGGTTTGGATCTCAATAACCTCTGCGTGATGGCCGCGACGAACTGTGTCCATGAACAACCGACAGACATGACCGATCATGTTTCGACGAGGAATCATCTCTTCATGGCACTTGAAAGAATTAGAGCAAACATGGAACACAGGGAAGGTGGGTGCGAACGAATTCAAAATGTTCGAGGACAGACTGCAGGAGACTAAACGCATATCAGATGGGAACGGAGATGAAGAGTGATTTAAATGCAAGCTATTCTTATACATGACTATTGGTTTCATTCGTTCACTTAAAAACCTCCTAAACTGACGTATCAATGTTCATAATACAGCAGGTTTTCAGTCTTCCGCGACTGGAAATACGCCAGGCCCTCTCTGCCAGTTGATGTGCTGCCTTCACCGAGCCGGATATAATCGGTCCGCCACCGAGACAGGATACAAGTTGAGTGGTATCGTATGGAGGAATCCGTCATCTCATCCCTTCCGTCATCAGGACGGGTTGTAGCAAGCTAGAACGTGGCCGGCCTTGATTCAGGGGTGACTAATTCGACAACGACGCCAGGTTTTTAGGAAGCACTAACATCTCCACTTTGCTCCAGTAACTACTGATATGCGCCACACGGACTGCGGCTGATATCCACTGCCCTGGAGTCTGCTGGGCAGTCTTTCTCATGACATGGGGCTGACTGGCTGCTGTCTGTTGTTTTCCGGACAGGGTAGTCAGCGGAAATCAAGACGGCTGGGCCGGATTATTATCTAAACACTACCTGCCTTTAGACGTCGTGGGTGATTGCAACTGACCCGGTTATTTAGCTCTTCTTGGTATTTGATTGTCAAACTCCTCTTCTATCAAGGTTCTTCAGGAGGCGTAGGGTATAGTGACCCAAGAGGCTGAACTCTAATAGCAAGGAATCTGATTTTTCAGAACCAAAAAAGCATATAAGGAGTCACCAAAGTAGACTTCTCCCTCCGTTTTCTTCACACACAAGCTAACTATAACCGACTGGTTCATAAAATTCACCTACTTTTATCTTGCACCCCTTCTTCAAGCCCAGCATGAACCCGCCCAATGATGACGAGGAGCAAAAGAACAATCAAACACCAAATGGGAACTCAACAGCCAAAGACGAGTTGGTCAATGGCAAAGGCACTGCTTCAACTGTCATTAACACCACCCAAAACGGTACTATTGTGAACGGGAATGCCGGCAATAGCCACAGCGACACCACACGCTTGACGGCACTCCCCGTTATCAGTGTTCAGCACCACAGCGAAAGCAGCGCGCAACTTCCGAGCAATAATTCTGAGACCCAGGGCAACAAGGAACACACTTGCCACACTCTACTCGAAATCGTCGTCAAGAGTGCTTCGGATCAAAAACAGGATAATCACAGAGGTCAAGGCACGGGCGGTGCTAACAAAAGTCAAGATCCAAACGATGCATGGGGGACCGACAGCAAGGAGAAGCAGAAGCCGGACAGCAAAGAGAAGCAGAAGCCGGAGGAGGCCTCTACCCCTAAAGCCCAGTCTGGAAAGTCTCTCAAGCGATCCCGCGCAGCATGGAACGTTATGCAATTCTCCAAGGATCTGGAGAAGGTCTTCATGAGTGAATCCAGCTCCGATTCAGACTCCGACTCAGACCCCGACTTCCGACGTCCTTCGCGTTCATCGCGCCCCAAAAGAAAAGACGAAGTTTCCTCCTGGGCAGAATCCGTTGTCATTGACATGAAACCAGAAGACGTTGACGACAATTCGCCATCAAGATTGGAGTGGCTGAGACAGAAGCGTGAAGAAAAGGAGGAGAACGCATACCTGGATCAACTCATGTCGATGGTAGGCCTGGAGAATGTGAAGGCTCATTTCCTGAGTGTCAAGGCCAGGGTGAAGGCAGCCAAATCTGTGGGGCCTACACAGGAGAAGTTGAGACTTCACATAGTTCTCAATGGAAAGGACGGAACCGGTAAGTCTTTCTAGAGAAAAACACAACATGTCACTGACTTTTGATGAAAGGCAAGAAGTCCATCGCGAAACTTTACGCCCAGTTTCTTTTCTCCATAGGAGCTGTAAGCGACGAGATATTTGTCAAGACATCGAGAGCCCTTGACAAACCCCGTCCGCTTGGTAAAGGACGCAATGGATCATCTCCACCCAAGCCAAAAGATCCCACAGTAAGTTGAAACTTCATACATTTGTCGATCGTCGCTAACAGTCGTTAGGTAGTTTTCTACGATAAGTCTGGCGACGATGATGCTCGGCCAAGCCCTTACTCGAGCAGATACTATTCCCCCTACGACGACAGCGGAACCAACGACGACGACTGGTTCAACCCTTACAATCGTCCCGACAGCTCAGATGAGATGGGAAATCTCATCAAGATGGCGGGAAAATCTGTTCTCATTCTTTCTTCGAGAACGAAAGCTCTGGGTGACTCAATCGATAAAAGCGAGAAGGCTCTGCAAGAGTTCCAGACGCCAATGACTCTGCCAGACTACACAGAAGACGAATTGAGGGAAATTCTGGTGCGTATGATGCAGAAAAGAGGGTTTTCAGTCAAGGGCGAATTCAAAGATCGGAGTCTACGCGCCTTGGCGAAGCGGGTGGCGCGAGAGCGGGAGTCAAAAACGTTCTCGAACGTCCATCTCCTGCAGAAAGAATTGGATAAAGCGTGCGTGAGACGAGCCCTCCGACTCCAGCGGGAATACACGCGATGGTTTGGAAATAGCTGGACCCAGGATTTTCAGTCATCACTTCTACCAACCCAGCACGGACACGACCCGACCGACCCTAGCGACGAGCCCAAGATCACCGATGGGACCAATGGACAAGAGGTCGTTTTCACGGAGGAGGATCTCTTGGGATCGGAACCGAAAGACGTGAGACATGACAATGCTTCATGGAAAAAGCTACAGAATATGATCGGACTCGACGAAGTGAAGAGCGAGTGCGGCGATATCATCGACTATGCCCAGATCAACTATCAACGCGAGATTCTCGGAATGGACACGCTGAAGATTGGCCTGAACAGAGTCTTTCTTGGACCTCCTGGAGTAGGCAAAACAACTGTCGCGCAATTGTACGGCCAGGTCCTTATCGACATGGGGCTTGTTTCCGGCGGCAAAATCATGTTGCGGAACCCAACCCATTTGATCGGCCAGTACGTTGGCGAATCCGAGGAAAAGACGAAGAGAGTTCTCGAAGAAGCCCGTGGGAACGTGCTGATCATCGATGATGCGCACATGCTGTATCCTGGAGCATCAGGGGCAGGCCACACAACTGACGTCTTCCGCGTGGCTGTCCTTGACACAATCGTTGCGAACGTATCGGCGGACCCAGAGGACAGGTGCATCATACTTGCCGGATACGAGCATGAGATGGGACAACTCTTCAACAACAGCAATCCAGGGCTTCAGAGACGGTTCCCCAAGGAGACGGCGTTGCGCTTCGACACGTACAGCGAGGACGATCTCTGCCAGATCATGGACTCGAAAGCCGCCAAATGTGGCCTCGAGATGACAGAGGACGCCAGGGCGGTGTCGAGGCAAGTTCTGGGCCGCATGCGCATCAACCCGAAGTTCGGAAATGCAGGAGACGTCGAAAATCTGATCAACCAGGCAAAGGTTCGCATCAACGCACGAATCAGATCCGCTTCTTCACAAGGCATAGGGTCGGTGCAAGTTGCTCTGGAGCCTGGAGACATTGACCCGCACTGGGACCGGGATTCGCGAGCCGGGGAAAGTCGCGCTGCTCCGTTTGAAGAGTTCGTCGGCTTCCGAAAGATCACGAAGCAGTTCGAGGGCTACCAGCTCTTGGTCGACGGCATGCGGCTGCATGACATCAATCCCAAGCACTACGTCCCATGGGCCTTCATTTTCAAGGGCCCTCCAGGCACTGGGAAAACCTCAACGGCTCGGAAAGTCGGACGCCTGTATTACGACATGGGTCTTCTTTCCACTGATGAGGTCGTTACCTGCTCAGTGACTGATCTTGTTGCGGAGTATGTAGGGCAAACGGGACCAAAAGTCCGAAATACCTTAGAGACTGGCCTCGGAAAAGTCCTATTCATCGACGAAGCCTACCGCTTGGCCATTGGAGCCACTGGCGCACAAGCCAACTTCCACATGGAAGCAATCGGCGAGCTTGTTGATGCAATGACCCAGCCGCGGTACAAGAACAACATGGTCGTAATTTTGGCAGGATATACCGCCGAGATGGAGTCCTTGCTACAGATCAACCCCGGATTACGGAGCAGATTCTCGGAGCACATTACTTTTCACCCCATGACTCCTCAAGCAAGCTATCAGCATCTGACGAATGAGATCCAGAAGCTGAACATCAGCATCTCGGAAGAAAAGGGCGACAAAAAGATGACCAAGGTCTATGAGCTGTTTGAAAGTCTTAGCCGCACCGTTGGGTGGGCAAGTGGTCGTGACGTCGAGACTCTAGCCAAAACTATCATTGGCAAAGCGTACATGCAACAGGCGAAGTATAAGCAGGAAGGAATCGTGGAGTCCTTGTACATAACTCTGGACGAGATTATTACGGCCATCGAGGAGATGCGGCGCGAACGCAAGGCACAAGACACGAATAACGTTTCGGACCTGTACGTGTAGTTAGCAGGTCTCAAGTGTTATGAATTACAATTTTCTTTCTTCTTAGTTAGTATTAGTTTTTACTTGAAGTTCAATCAAGTGATGAAGTGCATATCATTACATGCAATTTGACAACTACTTAATTTGGCCAGGATGGCAAGCAAGTGGCCAGCTCATCGAATGACAGTAGAGGTATTCTAACGACATTAACCTGGCTGTCTGTCTAATAATCACGTCATTGGCTGAGTTCATACTGAGAGAACTATAGCCCCTGATGTGAGGAAACATCAGACATGTCTCGTGCTTAGTATGGACACCCTCGAGCAGCAGAGGCGTGGCAGGAAGCTCGCCATACCTTCCTTACCGTCCCATCGTTACAAAGCCTGCAGCGTCATTTCATTCACGGTCTTGTTGTCACACCCATTGACTCACGCGGTCCAGGCCTAGTTTCCGGGAAGAACACGACGATTAAACACGACAGCCCGGCAAAAGCTTCGTGTAATCTTTCGAGAGACTCCGATTTGGAAGCGAATGTGTCCTTCATGCAGCAGGGGACGAGATCGGTCGCAACCTGGGGCGAAACGAAGCCCATCGGACATAGGTGGTGCACCTGGCCCTTCCGAGAAGTGATCTTGACTACAGCATACACAATTGGAACAGTGACGGACATTGGAAATTCTCACGGGAACAGTAAGCGAAACCAAGTTGGGACAAGTAGGGCGCCTTCTGATTCGCCGTAATGGCAGATGAGTACGCTTAATAATCTTGGACAACAACAACGAGACCATAAACAACCAACCAACCAACCGAACGCGACAACGGCCGCATTTCAATCTCAACAGCTTCACTCGCCAGTCTTTCGATCATGATCGTCGCTTGCATTTCCGATCGATGTGGTATATGCAGCTTCAAGCTCCAAAGGGGCGAGAGCATCGTTTCGAGTATGTCACCACTTGCTTGCGTTTCCGATCGGCTGACCTGACGACGACGCAGTAGTCACGAGGGACGGCGTACAGTCGGAAGTAATGCTCGACGACCCCAGTTCGATGAAGGAAAGTCTTGCAGGCATAGAAATCTTACAGTGCCCGGGCTTTGGTACGTGCCAGCATCGCAGTCGTGTTACACGCTGTCACGCGACATGTGGCGGCCCTGTTGCCGCAGCGTCGTCGTCGTCGTCGTCGCACACGGCGCTCCTGAAAGTGTTGGCATACACTTGCGAGCCCCTGCCATCCGAGCCTGCTAGACGCATGCGATGGCTACGTCAGCGATTTGTCTCGAGCCTGGAGAATGCGAAACCCAGATTGCCCCTGGAAATTCGGCTAGAGATCGCCGAGCTCCTGCAAGGCAGCGACCTACACCGACTCCTCATGGCGCCACGCATCCATACTCTTCTGGAGGGTGTCCAGAGCGGCACTTTCCAAGTCACATTGTCAGCAGAGATATGGGCTCGGTTTGTTTCCTTTGAGGGAATCCGGTACATCTCGTCCCTCAGCAACTCACGCGACGACCATCACTCGCAGTCCATTTACTCACCCGACCCTTCCGAGGATGTTAACGTTGTATACGTTGCTGAGACTCAGCTCGGGGTGACACAACTAGTGTTTTCCAACTCTTCTCGGGCTCTGGTCTTTGTAGACGGCCAAGGTCATTGGTGGAAAGTTATCAGACTAATCAAACACAACCCGGTCCTCATCGCCAAGACTGACGTGGGTATCTTTCTATATTCATGGTCTATTCATGGTAGCGGGGCTGAGAATTCAAACAGGGAGTCAAAATACGCACCATTGCTGCAGAAGAAAAGGCATCCTTTCCCACTCTCAGACCTCGTAAGTGGTCGTCTCCTCCCAGGCAGCCATTCCGATCGGTCCGGTTTGAGCCGGGCATATTCTGGCCTCAGCAACTGCTGCTCAAATACAACATGCCGCAGGCCATGGGCTATTCCATCTGCTGGAACAAGCGCATCATGTACCTGCATGCTCATCTTCCGCAAGAGGACTTTTCATTCTACGAAGCCTGCCAAGGCGGGATGTGGGTGCACTTCCCAGTCAGTTGCGGAGAGAAGATCACGGAAATCTGGACTCAACGCCTCAATCAAGGGCGTATGCTGATCGTGAGTGGCCTGGATGGAATTGAACGGGAGAGCACGCTAACACACTTCGAAACAGCTCAAGACGTCCCATGGCCGGGCCTGGTTCATTGGCACGCAGCCGACTTCACCGCCCGTGCTTCGGCCTCAGTTGATCGATCTTCCGTCGCAGGACAAGGAGAGCCGTACTCATTTCGAATATTCTCCGCTTGGAGTGCTGAGTTTTGTTTTCGAGTCAAATAAGCCAGACCCCGGTTCCCGTCTTCCCCCCGTTCTCCCCGAGCCTAGATCCCGAAATCCCAGGCTGGACTCCAAGGACGAGGCACACTTCTTCTCTTCAGCCGACCTCGATGGGGTCGTCAAGATAGTACCGTGTCGACGTTATGTACGAGGCCGACGGCGAGTTGTCGGGTTGCTCCTTGAGTATTCCGACGGCCGCCAGACTTGTGTCGGTCAGATCCGTTTAGACAGCTTGACCAGGCCCCTTCTGGTCGAAGGATGTCGGCACGTATACATCGGTTTCTCGGAAGACGAACAAGGACCAAACGTGTCTGACGTGGAGCTCTCAAAGCCTCATGCCGAGCAGGACGGTGGTTCCTGGCTGGAGGTTGAGCTGTGTGGCGAGTTGGAGTGGTGGTTTTCGGTGGGGCAATGTCAAATCTGGCATGCAGGAAAGTCGAGCCCTCTAACCAAGGCAGCCATGGACTGAACCCAAAGGCCTGAAATACAACGACGTCGGAGCTGTGTGGCTTCTGGTCAGGTAGGTATGTTGCGTGACAAACCCCAGTTTCAGTCGTTGTGGAACCGAGTTCAGTCTCTTGCCAAGATCCAGGCCTTGGCTTCAAGATTATCGACTATGGGTAGTAAAGGAAGGGAAGTCTCATTTAGAGACATAGACTGAACAGAATTTATTCGTACTATCGTAACTATTTTCAGGTTCTACTCGACTCGGTCTTCTTCAACTTTGTGACGAGTTGTGAGCTGTTCAGGGGGTCAAGTTGTCGGGTGGGGTTATTAGACTTCAACTCCCTCAACTCGGGGTTGGCGGAGCACTCCGCAAAAACAAGAGCGCATGGTTCAGCAGTGCATGCGAAGTACGACCGAGCTTCGGGAATTTCACGGTCCCCTCCTCGGACCAGATTGCTTGTCGCGTGCTAAGCCTGCCAGATCAGGGTCTCATCCTGGGCCAGGCCAGCAAGTGCTTGCTGCCGGCAGTTGCAGTGACCTTGTTGAGCTTAGCGTGAGAGCACCCCCCGGTAGTGGAGCTTCAACCCAAGGATCCGGTGACGCAAAGCTGTGCCAGGAGCGTAAGCCGCCCCATATTCTTGCGCCTCGGGTTTGATTGCGAGGCCGAACGACTCGCGATCCGTATGTCCTCTATGGTTGATATATCTTACCAGTCGGCCTCCGTTGGAAACTCTCTAAGGTTCCAGTTGCATCGCATAGACGACTATTACAACTTTGACGCCAACAGCGCGCAATCCTTTTCAAACCTGAATACACAATTGCCGATCTGCAGTATCAAATCCCCTTAGTCAGTGCCCAAAGACGTTGCCGGCCGGCACGAATCGGGGTGCCAGCCCTCGACGTGCTCTAGGATGCTCAAGGTCGCGACTTCAGTCCGAAAGGTGTGTCGGAAAAGTGAATGACGCCGCTTGGCTGTCGCCGTACAGTTCCCACGGATCCGGCATCACGCCCCACAGAGTTGTCTTATCCGTCGCAACCACATGTGGTCGGCCGTCAAGAACGGTGCTGGCGTCGTGGTGTTATTCCAAAGGCTGCAAAGACTGCTGGCATCTCGACAACCTCCCAAGGCGTTTAGCGGCAATGAATGCGGTTGCTTTGAGTTGACTGCAGCTGGACACCAGCAGTGGGCGCCCGACTATGTCGCAGTTCGACATCGCAACTGCTTCAACCGGCGGGTTTTCTCCACCGACAAGAAACCCCCCATGCTGGCACTCGTAACACAGACGCGCAGATCTTGACGTCAATCGGGCGTCTTGTTGGTCCCGTTGAGGCGGCATTCTAGAAGACCAACCCCAAGGGCCAACGAGAAAATGAGGGTTTCCGCCTGGAGACATCCAGCGGGAACACGTGTGCCGTCTGAACTTCCAAAGGTTCAAAATGTCGGCGACGCTACGCTCAACTCGTCTCAGAGTTTTTCTATCGTCCCTTTCACAAAGCCCAACTCGTCTCCCGCCAACCAATGGAACCGGATTTTCCGAGCACACGGTCAACGACCTTCCTCTTAGAGACGATTCTGGAAGGGCGACAACCTTGTACCAAACGTTGATAGTGTGCTAACTTGCACTGCCTTCGCAGAATAGAGTTGATGCAGCGTCGAAGTCTAGCACGTAACTGCCGCCGTTTGATTCGTGCAACTACCCAAAGGGACGAGTCAGAGTCCAGATCACCCCTCCATCTCAGTTGCGATGCTCCCAGTTTCAGAGGCGAGGCGGCAATCGCTGAGGAGGTTTAGACTTTCTACGTGAAGTGGTTCCCAAACCTAAAATGGCCTTGCCGTCCGGAACATTGGGACCAAAAGGTTCCAGTTTCCGTCGGCTCGGCAAACGAGATGAAGTGGTCGTCTTAAGTAGGGTCCCGTGGAATTGTTCCATTTGGACGGCCGTGGCGACGCCATCACATCTTCCGTCCCGTCTTCCTGTTGAGCGCGGCATCCCCCGTTCGCGTCGTCGAGTTTGTCTTCTTCCATGATGCCTTCCAAGAGGTCCGATTCACCGGCGCCGGCGACCCTTCGAGTCCAGTCCCTACACTGATCGCCTACTGCCAAGGGAGGGAGGGGCCAGAGAGAGTGAGCGAGAAAGGGAGGTATGGCGGGAGAAACGGGCACCATATCGGTCTCGCAGGCCCAGGCGATGGTGATGATCGCCTTCGCCGCCATGGCGTACTACAACACGATCGAGACCTTCTTCTCCATCTTCACGACCTTCAAGCGGCGGCGCGGGCGGTACTTCTGGAGCATGGTCGTGTCCAACACGGGGATCAACATCAACGTCATCGCCTTCGTGCTGCGCTACTTCGGCTACTACCGCCAGGCCATCTTCGCCTCGAGCATCATCATCCCGATCGCGTGGTACTCCATGGTGACGGGCCAGGCCGTCGTGCTCTGGTCGCGGCTGCACCTCGTCGTCCACAGCCAGCGCAAGATCCGCCTCGTGCTCGCCATGATCGTCTTCAACGCCGTCACCATGCACGTCCCCGAGACGGTCATCTTCTTCCTCGCCAACTCGAACCACCCGGGCCAGTGGGTCGTGCCGTTCAAGGTCTACGAGAAGGTCGAGCTGGTCGTCTTCACGATCCAGGAGACCATCATCGCCGGGTTCTTCCTGTACGAGGGGTACTACAGCCTCAAGCCGCTGGGCGCCATCAAGCCCAAGGCCGTCGCCAACATGGTGCGCCACCTCGCCGCGCTCTTCGCCGCCGTGCTGCTGCTCGACACGGCCCTCATCGTGCTCGAGTACAACGACAAGTTCGAGATCCAGACCATGTGCAAGCCCTTCGTGTACAGCGTGAAGCTCAAGGTCGAGTTCGTCGTGCTGAACAAGCTGCTCTCCTTCACGCGCATGAGCGCGTGCAACTGCCGCGGCCCGGAGAGCCTGCCGTCGGTGACGCTGCCCGACAGCGACAACCGGACGGCGGAAGGGAACGCGGCGATGCTGCAGGCGCTGCCGCCCATCGAGCAGACGGGCGGGTCGCTGTCGCCCGTGTGGAAGTCGCTGCAGACGAACCGGTCGGATAGGATCTTTGACGGGGGGGCCGGCGGGAGCACGCCGATGCGGCGCGGGTCGAAGAACAGCCGGATCACGGTCAGGCAGGCGGAGGTCGCCAGCCGGAGGGGCTCGGTTGATGAGGAGGAGAAGGGCACCACGAGCAACGGATGAAACGGTGTTATTGAGGACGGATGCAACACTACTTTACCACCTCGCGTCTCCGACATACCGGAAGGCGGGGTACGGGCGTCAGCCCGGAGGACATATAAGTTGGCGAAAGGGTCACTCTTCGCGGGCTTGGTAAGCTGCAAACGCTTTCCCTCATTTTTGACGAGATGTTAACGTGTAGAATCTAGCCCAAACACAGCGTCGGTCGAACGCCTCATATCCAGGTCAGAAACGGCACGATCGATGTGGAAATGGCTCCCGACTGCAAGACAACGAGCATGCCACTTCAATAGCATAGGCTCAGATACCCGGCATACTGGGAGACGGAGGCAGACTGGATCAAGAGGCGAAACTGTAAGGACAACTTGGAGACCTCGCACTTTGAGAAAGATACAGGCGGCACAGGGCGAGGAGCCGTAGCCTCTGCATTTAAGGTGAAGGTTGGAAGCGTCACGATAGTAAATTCATAATGTTTACTGATCAACTCCTAGTTTGGAAAATCATCGCTCACCTTGACGTCCAAATGAGTGCGGTCTAGCTCAAATTGAGCACACGTCCGACGATTCTTGCAAGTCCTATTCTTGCGATGTCGCGTCTGGTCATCGCGGCCTTCATCCCGCGCCGGCGCGCATCGCGACGCCCTCCGAGTCCGGCGACGCAGGATCTGAGGCCAGCGCCTTTCAATAGCCGACGAAGGGGGCAGATCAAACATTGACCCGTCCGGGGACCAGAACGACCGAATATTCGTAAGGGTCGTGCGGTCGACGAACAAAGTTTTCCTGCCAAACAAACCGTGCCGGGCGATCGGCTTGGCCTTGCGTCCTCGTCGAAACGCTTGAACCAGCAGGAGAGCACGGCACTGCCCCGCCAAGAGCCGATGGTTCGGCCGGCAGGGCAGACGTGACGAATTAGCCTCAATCCTCGCTGAAAATGGAGACGGTGTTCACGGAGATGTGTAAATGGTCCAGCCCGGCTGAGATACAGCCGTGTCCCAGTGTCGCAAGGGGGGGACACAAAAACCGCGGCTCTTCCCGTCAGGTCCAGATTCGGTATCAAGATCCGGATCACGGAATATGTTCGAGAGCTCAAAAGCTCAGATTAAACGCGTGTTATGCAGGGGCCGCATGGGAATAACGAATCTTTGTCTTCAAGCTTTCGGGAGCAGTTACTCTCTAGAAAAGCCCCACGCACAGCGGGAGCAAGATATTGAAGTCCAGGCCGCGATTTGACTCGATCTGGGCGGCAACAAGAGCTACAACATTATGTAAACGTAAATCAGATCACGCCGTCGCTTGAATCCCGAAAGCTTCCATGTCCTAAAGCGGCCGGAAGCCTATGCGGAGTACCATCGCAATGCCTTCCGGCGTCCGCGCCGACCGCACCGGACCGGGGCCGTCTTTAAGTGGGGATCTCCAACATCTCTCGGAGCCGTTGGATGCAAGACCGACCATAATGTGCGACATTGTGCCGAGGATCGGCACCAACGGCACAGCACAGTCTTCACTACTGCTTTCACAACTAGGGAGTAGAACTCTTGGGGGGAGGCAATCGAGACGTTCAGGCGTCCATCTTCATAATCCGGCGTTCATCATCAACATCATTTTGGAAGCGATATTCCACCATCCACAGAGCCCATCACCGTCCACCCTCATCGAATCTTCGTCTGCTCATCCCACCTGTACCTCTCCAAGATAGACACCGGCACCCGACACCGCGACTGCGGCGCAGCCTTCATCCCAAACTCCCCCTTCATCTCCGCCAGCGCAATCCCCCTCCCGCCCGGCGCATCGATCTCGTAGACAGAGTCGATGCGGAACGCGAAGTCGTAGCCCTCCCACGCGGGGTCTCTCTCGTTGTACTCCCTGTTCCCCAGGCCGTCCTCGGGGAGCGGCGGCGCGTCTCCCGCGTTGCGCGTCCCGGCGCGCGACACCTCGCAGACGTGGGTGAGCGCGGAGTGCGGCGCGGAGCGGTAGAACCAGATGCGCTCGACGCCCGGCATGTCGTACCCGCGGAACTCGTGGGTCTTGGCGCCGGAGATGATCTGCCGCATGTACGGGTCGCGCAGCGGGAGGATCATGTCTGTTCTCGGTGGCGTCGCGGGCGCTGCCTTTGTCGTCGTGCTCGCTGCCCTCGTCGTCGCTGCCGCCGCCGTTCTTTTGGCCGGCTTGGCCGACTCCTGGTGTTTCGACTTGGCTGTCGAGGACTTGGTTATCTTCCTGGTGTTTGGCGCCATGTCGAATGGTTGAAGACTGAGTGTGTGTCTGTGTCTATCTGGTGATAGATAGGCGGGTTGTATGGTAGTGTGGTGGGTGGATTAGCAGGAGCGAAAAGGCTTTAGAGAGAAAGGTGACGGAATTTGGTCGATACGTGCCCTTTTTAACAAAAGAACAAAACAAAACAAAGCGGTTGTCGTCAGGAATGTGCCCTGTGCAGACGCGACAGGGCTTGTGCAACTCTGACATCAAGGTTCCCAGGCCAGTTCTCAACCGAGCGAGGGCTGAGGCTTAGTGACTCAAGTGGCTGAAGTATACGAGGAAAGACTTGGATTTTCAGAGTAACCTTTAGGCATAAGAACTTAGTTATACCAGCTTTGCTCGTTGTTGATTCCTCATGCATATCTCCTCACACTACTCCAGCCCAAAACGAAACATTGTGTTGATGTAAACTAAGTGTATGCCTTGTCTTATAAAGTAACTTTCTAAAGTATCATAACAAGGAGATTAGTGACTAGGTACTGACAAATTGAAGAAAAATAACAAAACTTGAGTGGTATTAGACTGAATGCTGCGGGACACTTTAGGTGGTGTTTGCATAGGCTACACAGTGACTACACAATAATGTCCCAGATGCAATGCCTTGAATTGGTCATTGTGACGCGTCCAATGATAGACACTAGCCTTGATACTTGAACCACTTGCAATCTCTGGGACCGCGCCAAGGGAGAACAGATCACCGTCGATGGGAGGACCTACCAGAGAAGCCTACGAGACACGGGATCTTCCCAGAGGTTCTTGTCGCACTATGTGAGGATCCTGAGCTAGGTATCATGTGTTCATCTTTGGCCGTGCGCGGACTCTCCTCCCGCTCAGTACGCCCTGCAACATCAAGAGCAAACGGGGACAGCAGGACGCGAGCATGACGAACTATGTGGTTATCCCAAAACTTACGCGACGTCCGGTAAGCCGTTGCCTCCATCGCAAGGGTCAGGGCTCGTTAGGTCTTCGACGCCGCAACGTAGGCGGAGATGCCTATGGTAGGTAGGTATACACGGCCAGGCTCACGACAAACAAGCGCAATTCTGATATTCCATCTTGCGCAAACCTCGTTGAACGCTCGTTGAACTGCAATAAACGTTGTAGGAACTGGTCGGTAGAAAATATAAATTGTAAGCAGAATAAAATCCGTTGTTGGAGCAGAAACCTTGTAGGCAACTCCTGCTATCCCCCGAACAGCAAACCAACTAAATCAAAGCGCTCCATGCCGTATGCTCCCCGTGCTTCCCATAATGATACACAAAACTGTCCTCCAACGGCCGTCAGACATTACTTGAGATGGATATACTAGAATTACAACCCGGGCGCCGGCTCGCCTAGCTGCCGCCGTTCAAATTCTCGCCGCCGTGCTTGAGGTACTCGCGCTCCTCGTGGGTGGACTCGCGGTGCAGGGCGAAGTTGCGGTGGGGGTACCTGCCGAACTGCTCGATGATGTCGCGGTGCTTCACCTCGAAGTCGTAGCTGGTGTCGAGCAGGTCCCTCGCCGTGTCCCTCTGGACGGCCAGCACGCCCCAGCAGCGCCTGCGGTCGTCGTCGCCGGCGGTGCCGTCCTCGGCCATGAGCTGCTCGAAGTCGGCCTTCATCCGGCGGTAGTGTCCGAGGGCCTGGTCGTGCAGGGCGAGGTCCTCGGAGTGCATGAGCGGGAGGTAGAACCACATGCGGTAGGCGAGGCGGTACCGGACGCGGGCGTGGACGGGGGCGCCGGCCTGGACGGCGTGGTGGGCGAGCTCGCGGGCGACGGGGTCGAAGACGCGGAAGACGACGGCGGACTCGGGGCCGCGGTAGCAGTTGCGGGGGACCTGGTCGAGGAGGATGACGAGGCTGAGCCACTGGAAGGGGGTGACGGGCCGGGCGATGGCGAGGATGTCCTTGGCCGTCGCCCTCGAGGACTTGATGGCCTCGAGAGCCGGGCGGAACTTTCTTCTGCGTCGGAGTCAGTCAAGGGATGGGCGGTATGGGACGGGGGTTGGCTGACATGCAGAGCTCGTCAAACTCGGCCTCGCAGAAGAACCAGCGGCCCATCTGCTTCTTGTGGGGCAGGACGAGTGCCTCCTCGGTGCGCAGGTGTTTGAACCAGAAGCGGCGGACCTTCTCGAGGAGTTCGGGGGTGATGACCTCCTTGAGGTGGGCGGTGGCGTGGGCCCTGGAGGCCTTGGACCGGGGGAGGAAGCCGTTGGAGAGGGTCATGTCGGCGTCGGCGGTGTGGAGACGACGCTGACGCGGGATCGGGATCGGGGACGGGGCGGGTGTTTACACGGTGCTGATGCTGCCGAGCACAAACGGGCGCTGCTTACATGCCGCGAGAGGCCGGGCAGGAGAGTGATGCCGCAGATTCGAACTCAACTGCAGACGCAGGGAGGAGGAGGACGGTGTGCGGTCGAAGAAGTTGAGACCCCCCGCATTTCGAAGGGTGCGGCTGATCTGATGAGGAGGAAGGGGAGGCATGACGGGCAGCTAGTTGCTCCTGCCTATTCTATTACCTACCTCCTGAGGTACTCTCCTGCCTTCCTTCCCAGCACCTCAGGTGAGGTACCTAGGTACTGCGCTGCCAGACTGCCTTGGGCAGGTAGGGTGAGGGTAATGCTCCTTCTCCAAAAGGGGACCGACAAAGGGGGAAGGACCAGCGAAGGGTGGTGCCACTTGCTGGCGCGGGCTGGTGTTGGACTGGACTGACGTCGTCCGGTCTCTCCTTCCCTACGGGCTGGGCTGGGCTGGACCTGGGGAAAGAGAGTTCTGGACGCGCCCAAATGCGGGGTCGGTGCAGCCCGAGCGCCCACTGCACCAGTGCGCCGGTGTGAGCGTGCAACTCAGGGTCTCTCGCTAATGCGGTGCTTACTTAATGATGCTTGATGGGATTGGCCGAACGTGGCTCGACGGCATCACTTGACCTTTAGCAAGGGGTTGATCCGGTTGGAATGTGGCGCGGGTTTGAAGCGACGATGGACGGCAGGTGGCCTCAGGTCGTTACCCTAGGCAAGGAGGCAAGGGCGTACAGCGCTAACAGCGACAGTCCAACCGGCGGTGATAGTACCACTTGCATGGCATGACTTGTGTTACGGGCCTACCCAGTAGGCAGATTAGTACGAACGGTGATTGATGGCTTCACCAGCCCATGGCCAAGCTAACCGGCCCGGAGTATTCTCATGCACCCAGAAATGTCGAGAACTTGGGTCGGTATTCAGTGGTCTGGGAGTTGGAACTGCCTTTTAAGCACCAATACCAGGGAGAGATAATGCCGGACCCAACCGCAGAGCTGACTGGACGGACATGCCGTTGAACACCTAGGGTGCAGTCGGCAGATACCGCTAGCCAATTGCCCTATTCCGACATCACGTAATCAGTCATGATCTCGAAAGTAACCCAAAGGATAGCCGTCGAGTGCTTTCAACCGGCGGCAAAATGCACATCATCACTCAAGATCCTACTCAGAGTACAACGTATAACACGTCCCGCCTCCTGAATCGTTCATGGCCCGCGCTTACCATTGCATAGCACCTTAGCTAGCCCCGGCATCCCGAGCCTTGAAAGCTTGAGTTAAACAGCAGTGATGTGCAAGATCCCGTCGTGATTTCGTCCGGGATCATGGCGTGTCCTGGATAAATTCCACAGAAACACACTCCTTTAAGACCCAGCATGACCGGCTAAATAGGGGGGCGGCCTGATGGCTCAGGGGAGGGACCAAGAGCCCGCCGCTCGGCCGCAGTGCCGGAGTCGAAATTGCGGAGAGGATACCGACAGGGATCATGCAACATCGGCCCCGGCTTGGCTCATTTACACCCGACGACGCGGCACTCAATCCGACTCTCGACCTCCTGGGCCTAAGCCCGACGCGTCCAATATCGGTGCATCTCGACCGTCCATCAACCTCTTTTCGGGCAGTCGGCCCCTCCCTCGTCGCCATCATCGCGGTCACGCACACAGTTCAAGCAGACCGAGGTGCTCGGAACATCGCAGAGATGATTGTTTTGCTACGGAATAGAGACTCGCCAAACATCTCCACCCACTCACTGCTGCATTGCAACCCACCCTTGGGCGATTCTGGGAAAGCTCATCGCGCGCGAACCTCGCGAGTAGATGGGAAAAAATTACCCATCCATCCATCCCAAACGGCACTTGAATCTCCGTGTGCCCCTGACATCCCCCGTCGCCCATCGCCTAACTCAAGGCACCCTGTTCCCGGCGAGAATCCACCAGAGCCCACTCGCCGGGGGCCCAGCTCGATGAACATGGCGATCGCAAAGCGCAGCATCTCATTGAAAAGGGGATCGTCCACCCAATGTTTCCTCCCCTCTCTTCCTTCTGACGGTTCACCGAACTGACACCACACTCTCTCTCTGTCCATATTTTCCGACCCTTACATTCGTTCTTTAAACCACTTTTTGTACATACCAAAGCATCTTTGTCGATCCAAAACGATGCGTTCCTTCTCTTCCCTCTTCACCGCCACCCTGGCCGCCGTCGGCGCCCTCGCCGCCCCCTCCGCCCCGGGCACCACCGACCTCGTCAAGAGGCAGTCGACGCCCAGCTCCCAGGGCACCCACAACGGCTACTTCTACTCGTGGTGGACCGACGGCGCGTCCCCCGTGACCTACACCAACGGCGCCGCGGGCGCGTACTCGGTCCAGTGGCAGTCCGGCGGCAACTTCGTCGGCGGCAAGGGCTGGAAGACGGGCGGGCCCAAGACGATCAAGTACTCGGGCACCTGGTCGCCCGTGAACAACGGCAACAGCTACCTGACCGTCTACGGCTGGACCAAGAACCCCTTGATTGAGTAGTAAGTCTTTGGTCCCTGGATAACAGAATAGGAACATGAGCCTGACCACCCCCCAGCTACATCGTCGAGAACCACGGCGAGTACAACCCCGGAAGCGCCGGCACCCTCAAGGGCACCGTCACGTCGGACGGCAGCGTCTACAAGCTGTACGAGAGCACCCGCACCAACGCCCCCTCCATCGAGGGCACCAAGACCTTCAAGCAGTTCTGGGCCATCCGCGAGAAGAAGCGCACCGGCGGCACCGTCACCACCAAGAACTTCTTCGACGCCTGGAAGAAGGCCGGCATGAACCTCGGCACCACCTTCGACTACATGATCGTCGCCACCGAGGGGTACAAGAGCGCCGGCAAGGCCAGCATCAAGGTCGAGACCGCCGCCTAAGGTCTCTCGTCCGCGGAGGATGGAGGAGGGAGCTGAGATGCAGCTTGGGTATCGGGGCGGATTGCAGAGCGGACATGGTCTCTCTGTCTAGGAAACTGGATGGAGAGGTGGTGACGCTTTGAGACGGAAGGCCGGCCTTGCGGCTGTTGAAAGAGAAGGAAATTACACTACTATTTTTCAGCTTGATTCCCTCGAGAGCCAAGTGCTGCTGCAAATACATTTCCATTCCATCAAACAACTCGGACCTCCCATGTTCTGTTCCTGACCGGTGCCCTGGCCCCTTCTGCTCCAGCGACATGTCTGTCTACCTATGGAGGTACATGGTACTTTGGGATCCGTTTGACGTTTGACATTTGACGTCACTCTTGGCCGAGGCAACAATTTGAAGGCAGGAGCGCCCATGGTACCTCCCATGGTACCTCCCATGCGGAAACCAAACGGAAGGTGCCGCGACATGCTCGACACCGCTGGATCCCACACCAAGCATCAATGCCAGAGATGGAAGGAAGCATGGCTGCTTACCAACATGGCCCGGTCGGTAGTCCCCTTCAGTGGCATGCCGCGTTCTTCTGCACTCCGGTTGAGATGGTTGGTACGGCCGAGATGAGCCCCATCAACACTCCGTTTGCACTCTCTCGACCGCAACGGCAACCAGCAGTTCAAGACGGACAAACGAAATCGGGAGGAGCACACCGCTCTCTGTGCCGTCTTCTACAGTCCGATTTCATCGACCGCAACTGCAAGAAACCGAGTCCTTTCCACCCGGGAGAGAAGTTGCCATTCCGTCGCCCCTTCCCAACCTTTCCCTCCCCGACTTGATACCTTTTCAAAAAGGCAGTCACCTCTTCGTCGCCCCCTCCAGCTGAACTCCTCACTCTTGCCATCCAGTCCGCAAGGCAACTCCAGCTACTCTCGTCACTTCCATCAACCCCAAGCACCTAGGTACTTTCGACAACCCGCGATCATGTCCAACGAGACTGAATGGCGGGACGCTGTCCTGGACAACCAGGAACTACTCAAGGAGTACCTGGCCATGGCCCGCAAGGCTTCGGGCAAGGACACGGCTACACCCTCCAAGAAGAACGCCGGCAACGCCTCCACCGCCGACCCGTCCTCGGAGACCCCTGCCGAGATCCTCCGCGCCGCCATCGACAGCGACCAGCCCCCCGAGGACCCCGCCACCGTCGAGGCCTTCCGCTTCGATCGGTGCTACATGCCCGAGCACCGCCGCGGCCTCCTCAGCATCTACCGCTGCCTCATCGTCACCTTCGGCGTCTCCGCCGAGGACGTCCAGATGCGCATCGCCCAAGGCCCGGACGCCTCCGTCGCCCTCATGATCGCGACCCTCACGCAGGAGAAGATGCGCGTCCTGAGCGAGGGCGGCCCCGACCACCCCACCGCCAAGCTCCTCGACGATGTGTTCGACTGGTTCGTCGAGCTCGTCCACGTCTTCTTCCCCAAGGACCACCACCTCAACCAGAAGGCCCTCTACGACGCCTGCCTCGCCGCGAAGGCCGACGGCCCCCCGGCCAGGGATGACGACGCAGACTACGACTTCCTGGACGTGGTCCGGGCGGACATCGGGGCCCGCGCGGCCAAGGGCGAGCACATCGCCTGCATGTTCACCAACCCCCGCCGCGGCAACAGGTTCGGGCTGTGCTACTTCGGCCCCCCCGGCCAGCCTCCCTTCGAGGTCAAGACGCTCGAGGAGTCCATGGACGGCTCCCCCAACAAGGTCGTGAGGGTCTCGGCTACGATTGGGGAGGCGAGGGCGGCGCTTGCCGAGGCCGTGGCGAAGGTGAAGGCCGAGGCGGCAGCCAAGTCCAAGGGTAGGGCTAAGGGCAAGGCCCGCAAGGCTCAGAAGGCCCGGACGGCCCAGGAGGCTCGGGAGGCCCTTGCGTCGTTGACCGAGGACGTGGCCGGCTTGAAGGTCGAGGATGTCGACTGAATGGCGTGTGCTGTAAGTTTTCTCGAGCTCACCACAATCGCACGGGACTAACAGTTACGGACATCTTAGACATCCGCCTCGGCGCCCATCGACAGCTACCTCTCTGCGCACGATCGGTACACATCAAGGCCTGGAGCATGTAGCAACGAGGAAACCGCCAGTTAGGAAGAATACAGGAGATGTCGTGATAGCTGAAGCTATTCGTGGCTGCGTATATCAGCGACTGCTTACTTAAGTGGCTTACCTAAGCGACTTTACTCCGTCTCCCGCCCCTATAAAGGGGGCTTTTGCTTTCGCTCCGCTACATTATAGGACTTAGAAATCAAGCCATTACTTTACTTTAACTACTCGTACTTAATTATATAATAGTTATAAGCCTAGCTTATACTATACTTCTAAACTACTATCTTTAAAGTAAATATACTTACTAAAAATATATTTATATAAATATTTTTTTATTACTTTTAATTTTATACTACTATTTTAATTTAATAATATTAAACTTAACTTTAACTTTAACCTCCTTCCTCTTAACTTTCTAAAAACTTATAAAGTACTATAACTACCCTGTATAGTTTAAGAACCTTTAAATTAAAGTAGTTATATAAGGAATTTAGTTTTAAATTAACTCTAATAACTTTAAATTATTAAATAAGTTTATAAAGAAGGCCTTTTTAATTTTACTTATTAAGTAGTTAAAGAGTAAAAATATAAAAGTAGAGTAAATTTATTATATTTATTTTAGTTTTTAGAAAAAGAATATAACTTAATTAACTAAATACCTTAACTAAATATAAAGATAGTATTAACCTTTTTAAGTACTCTAGTATATAAACTTCTTTAAAGAGTAAAGAAAAGAGTATTTAGGTTAAAAAAGAGTACTTTAAAGATACTTAAAAGTTCTTTATTAATAATAATATTCCTAAATAGCTTATACTTAATAATAAACCTAAACTAATCCCTAACTTACTTTTTATTAAATAAAGTAAAAGTATATTTAATAACTACTTTAGTTATATTTTTAATAACGTTATTAATAATAAAGTTTAAAAGTAAAAGGTTAAGGCCCTTAAAGAGATTTATATATATATTAATAACTTAGTTTTAAATAATATTCTTAAATTTATTTAAATTAAACTCTTTAAATAAAGAAATAAAATACTCTATAGTATACTTTAAGTTCTTTAAACTAAGTACTTTTTAAGTAATATAAGTTTATTTATTATAATTTAATAAAAGTACTAAGTAATATTTTAAAGAGTAAATAGTAATATGTAGTGAGGTTAGGGCGTATAAGTATATATTAAATTAAGGTTATATTAAAAAGAAATTTATACTGTAAGGCACTGTGCTTATTAGAGTATTATATCTATACTTAATTACCCTAGTGCCTAAGGCGTAGCGCGCAAGGCTAGAGCCTTAGAAGGCTTATCGCAACACACCCCCTAGTAACAGTAACGTCGCTATTAGCTGCGTTAAGGGCATATCCCTTGCCTTTTTTTTTTTTTTATTCTAAATATAAGTAAATAAAGCATCTAAAACACTCTTTAAAGTTGTATAAATAAAAACGTATAAAGGGAATATTTTTTATAGTTATATAGGCCGTAGAGAGCACTTATAACTATAGTTAAAATTGTAGTTACTGTTTTTTAAAGTATAGAGATTTTTTACTAAGTAAGCTATAAGTAGTAGAATATATATAATTTTTTTAACTACTACTTAAAATCCTCTTTTTTTTTTAGTATATTTATTTTAATAAATTATAAGTTACTACTTTACCTCTTTATACTCTATGTACTACTTTTAAAACATTTTTACTAATAAAAATATATAAAAATTAAATAATTAAAATATTTTTTAAAAAGTATATAATAAGTAAAGAGTATAAAGTAAAGATTACTAAGGGCAAAAAGTATACTAAACTTAAGTATAAGTGTATAGTATATAGTAGCTTTATTAACTCTACTAACCCCCTTAATACTATTAGTAGTTATAACTATAATAATAAGGAGAATAAGAATAATAATAATAACAAGCGCCTACTATCCTAGCTAACCACTCTACTCTATACAACCCCTCCCCCCCACAACCCCTTTCCCTCCCTAGTTTCCTCCCGTACTCCACACAAAAAAAACTATACTTTTATACTATTTAATAAAAATAACTTTAAGTATAACCCCCCTTATAAGGAGTATACTAACTCTAGCCTTAAGGGCTACTCTTTTAACTACTACTTTATTACTAAAAATAATACTTAAAATTACTATATTTAGTATATTAATAGCTATAAGTAGTATACTAATCTCTACTAAAACGCTATATTTTAGTATTACTAACTTATTATAGTACGCTTTTTAAGTGGGTTTTATTATATAAGTCCCTTTTTATACTTTTTAATAATTTATAATTAATTTATTTAACTTTATAATAGGTTTATAAAGTGTATAATAACTTATAAAAGGTTATTAAGTTTAACTTTATATTCTTTTTTATTAAAAGTAAAGTTAAAAAAAAAAAGAAGAAAAAAAGGCTAAGTTTAAGAAGGAGAAAAAGGAGAAGTTTAAAAAAGAAGAGGAGTTATTTAATAAAGAAGAGGATAAAAAGGAAATTACTAGTATACTTATAGAATATACTATATACTAAGTTTGTACTAAAGCTATTATAAGGGGTATTTACTAGCTTATAAACAAGCTCTTTACTACCTATAACTACGCCTAGGTAATTTAAAAGGGTATTTATTAGCTCTTTATAAAGCTAATTAATACCCTTATACTTTAAAAATATCTTCTAAACTATTATATCTATTTTTAGTATTTAAGGGGCCTCTAGGCTATAATTACTTTATTCTTTTTTACGTACCTAGTAAGGCAGTATAGGCCTTTTAGCTTAATATAATAATTTATTTATAAGCTATTTTTTTTTACTTAAGTACTTCTTTTTTTTCTTTATATAGTTATAATATATACTAAAGTATTATAGAGGTTAAGGAGTACTCTAAAGTACTTAAACTTACTTCTTATAAAGTTCTTAATAAGTCTATTAACTAGTATATTATTTATAAATATATATATAATATTAAAAGAGTACTTAGTATATTCTTAATAAAACTATATATTTTAAATATTTATATATTTTAAGTACATAACTATATACTTTCCTTTACCTACTACAAAGTGGATTATTTACTAATTATTATAATAAACTTTTTAAGTATTTCTAAAATTAAGATTTATTTCTTTAAGGAGTTGTTAAAGTACTATTAACTCTTTAATAGTATACTTAAGTATTAAAAACTCTACTTTTATTATTAATATAATAACTATATTCTATCTCCTAGCTTTTTAGTATAATAAACTACTAAAAAACTTAATAATATATTTATAAAATAATTTTTTTATTTCTTTATTATCCACAAAAGAAGTATCTCCTACTATAAAAAGCACCTCTATATTACTCCCTATACTACTATAGTATATAGTAAAGTAATATATTAAATATAAGTAATAAATAACTTAATTAATAACTTTAAAGTATACTTAAAAGGGATTTATTAAAAAGTATAAGAACTATAAAGTAGTAAAGGTAACGTCTGGGTAGATTATAATAGTAGTATAAAAAATTAAACTAACCTTTTTTTAAAACTCCTTAACCTCTTAATATAATACTTAACTTAGGTTTTTAATAAAGTTAACTATTAGTAGTAGTATAGTTGGGTATAGTGTATTAGTAAAGTTATACTTCTTAGTTATTTTATTAATATACGTATTATAGACTAGAAGAATATATTATTTAAAATAGTTTTTAATTACTTTAATACTAAAAAAGTACTTTATAAAGCCTTACCCCTTAAACTTATATATATTCTTAATACTCCTAATTATTATTTAAATATACTTAGCTTTATTTAAGTAGTATACTATAAAAATATTATTAATATAAAATATAATAAGGATGTACTTTTAAGGGTTTTAAAAGAAATATAGTTCTTTATTATAGTATTTAAAACTAAAGTAATAAAAAGTTTTTAAAAACTTTTTATACTATAAAAAAGGAGTATTTTATAGTTTATAGAGTACTTATTTAAGTTTAATATACTTTTTTAGTTAATAAAAGCTATTTAGGAGTTTATAATAAATAAGTAGAGTATTAGAGTTAAACTTTATATTTAAAAAGGTATTTATAATATTAAACTACTAAATATTATAGTTAAACTATACTTTAAAGAATATTAAAAAGTAAAAGAATTATACTATAAGAGTAGTTGTGTAAGTATATTATGATAAATTTATATTTTAAAGGTCTCTTTAAATATAAATATATACTTTATAGTGGTTAAGGACTTTATTAAGTTTAAACTTATAAATAAAAACCTACTTTAGAAAGAGGAGTTATAATAAGGCTTTTTAATAGTCTAGCTTTTACTATATTCCTATAAATATAAGCTTATAAATTTCTTTATATACTACGTTTATAAAAAGCTTTTAAAGTTTTAAAAAAAGCTTTTTTATTACTTTTTATAACTTTAAAGTATTAATAAAGTTATTTATATAAAAGTTACTCTCCTTTATAGTATATTTATAGTTATAGGGTATTATATAGACTATATTTTAAATAATATAGTATAAGTAAGCGTAGTTATACTCTCTATCCTTAGATACTTTTTATTAATTAAGTATAAACGTTATAAAAAAAGTATTACTTAAGTTACTATATAGTATTTTATAAGTGTTATTAATATATATATAGATAATATAGTTTCCTCCTTTAGACTCTAAATTAAACTCCTTAAGGTACTAGCTACTATATAATAATAAAGTTAGTACGTTTTAAAGTGTTTCTAGAATGTTTAAAGGGATTATATTATTTAAGTTGCCCTTACTAACTAGTTAGGCCTTTTTTTATTAAGTAGTTAGAGGTTTATACTTAATAATTAAAGATTCTAAGTATTCTATAGGATCTTCTATACGCGCGTAGGCCTAGTTATTTATAAGTTTAACTAGTTTAAGAGGTTTTATTAACTTAGCCTTATTTATTTTAGGTCCTTTAGTATTAGTAGTTACTTTATACGGCCTTTTACCCCTAAGATATTATAGTATTAGTAGTTTAAGAATAAAATTAAAAGTTAATAGTTCTTTTAAGAGTAATATACTATACCTTTTATATATAAAAGTACTATTTAGTTTAATAATATTTTATTAAATAAGTTTAATAAATTATATATTAATAAACTTATTATTAGCTTTTTTTAAGTTACCCTTAAAGTCTCCTAGGGTTTTATAAACTTTACTTTAAAACTTAAAGGGCTTTTTAAGCTTTAAGATTATAGTTTTTATAATTTTTAAATAAAGAGTATATTTAGTGTTATTTTTTAAATAGAATTTTATTTTATTAAAGGTAATATTGCGTATAATAATAACTTACTTAAGTATAAGTACTTAGATTTTATATAAGTTTATTATTTTAAAAATATATTCTATAAAGTATTTAATATATACTCTTAATATAACTTTAAACTATTTCCTTTTAATTCCTATTTCTCTTTTATACTTAAGGGAATAAATACAGTATTTATAAGTATATAGTTTTTCCTAGTAAGGGCGCGGGTCGCGGTCTATAAGGTAGTTATAAACTAAAGCCTACTACTTAAAGTAATATTTAAACTATTCTACTTTAACTTTATTTAAAGAGTACTAAGAGCTTAATTAATATAGGTTTATATTATAAATATTAATACTTATAAGTACTAATTCTTTTTAGAAGTACTTAAGAAGCCCTACCCCCTTTTTTATATAAATCCCCTAGTTTATACCTTTTTATTTAGTATACTCTCTACCTTTTATAGGCTCTTTAGTATAGACTAGTAGCGTTTTAAAATTAATTCCTTTTTTTTATACCTATATCTAAAATATAGTAATACCCTTAATAGCAATTATAGTGCACTTATTATTTATACGTATTTTATAAATATTAACTCCTTTATAAATATTAACTTCTTTATATTATTTAATTTATTTTTTAAACGTCTAAAGAACTTTAAATACTTTAAAGTAATCCTTCCTAGGGAAAGTAAAACTAAAAAGCTTATTAGAGTACTTATCTTTAATAACTAAAAGCTAGTTATTATTGTTATACGTATGTAGGAAGTTAAAAAGGTCCTAAAAAATACAGTAGTACGGTTTATTAACTTTGTTCTTAAATACTTAGTGTAATATTTACTATATTATATATATAACTACGTAGTTCTAATACTCTATACGGGTTAAACTACAAATCCTTACCCCCTAAATATAGTATACTAAGTACTTAAAAGCTTTATAACTAAAGTAGTTTACCCTAAGGTACTAGAGTATTATAGAGTTAATATAGTTATGTAAAAGTTAGTAGCTAGAATAGTATTATGCGCGTTTAATAAGATAGGTTATATAGACTAAGGCGGTATTACTAATAAATATAAGATATAAGTAGGAGAAAAATAACTTATATTTAAAAAAGTAATTATTATTATAGTATTCTAGAGTCTTTACTATAATATTACTTTTTATATTTCTAACTCTAAGTATATAGTTGTAGCTATAGTACTAAATACTAGCCTTAACTAAAAGCACCTTAAAAATAATATTAATATAAAACCCTTTAATTACTATAATATTTATAAGTATTAGGTTTAATATTAAGTTACCCTTTTTATTTATTAATACGTTCCGTATAATGCACTTACTACGTCCTAGAACTGGGATTTTATCTATACTAGTATTAATGTAGTTATTTAGGCTAGAGGACTTAAATGTACCTAGCTTTATAAATACTATATAGTTAATAAAATAGGTTAAGTTATAGTTATTGTATATAGTACTTTAAAAAAGTAAATAAATTAATATAATAGTTAAAAAAATTAAATATTTAACTATATTACTTTTTAAAAAAGTATTAAGTAAGAAAATAATACTAATAATATCTCCTAGGAATTCTAGTTTACTATTTATAATAACTAAAGGTTCTTTATTATTACCGCCCTATTTTTAATATCGCTTTTTAGACTATAAGTAAGTTATTTTATTAAGCTAGCCACACTTAATAAGCTTTTTTTTAAAGTCCTCCTACTTTGGATTTATAAAACCTATTTTAATTTTATTAATTTTAGTGTTTAAAAAGAATAAAATATACTTAAAGTACCCCGTTAGGGCTTTACTAAAACGTTTATAGGTATAGGTGGACTATTAGTAAGGCGTTTTATAGGGACATTCTTAGATACTAAATAGCGAGTTAGTTTAGCCTATAAGAGTAGAGTAAGTGGCTCTACTATAGCCCCCTGTTTAATATATTAATATATCTTTAACCTTTACTAAAAAGAGCTTTTTATATTAATATAACGTTAAAAAGTTTTTATTAAATTAAAGCTTTTTTTAAATCCTATTAAGCTATTAGTATCTCTATATAGAGTTATATTAAGTACTAACTACTTTAAAAAAATTCTATACTACTAAAATTCCTTAAACTTCTAAAACGCCCCTATATATAGCTTAAAAAAAGTAGTTGTACTAGTAGTTATACTACTTTATAAAATTAAAGTTTATATATATAGTATCTTTAAAAATAGTATTATAATTTTTTTAAAGTAATATAAGTATAATAAAATTGTTTAAAGTAAGTTATACTTTAAGTTTATAAATAAAGGCTTAAGTTAAATATAATCCTAGGGTAGTAAGCTTTTAATAAGCTAGACTAGTATATAATAGGTCTATAGATAAATATATTTAATACTAAATACCTCTTAAAGTAGTTATAATAACTATATAGTGTATTTAATATTATAAAGAGTACTTAATACTATTTATATAGTTTATAAAAATATCTTCTAGTATTTATTTATAAGGGCAACGCAGTAGTACTGTAGCCTTTTTATAAATATTTTCTGTATTAGAATTAGTCTACTTTTTAATTTAAGTTTTAAGGTCCACCCTATATTATTTTTTTATAATCTTATTAATCTATATAAGGAATTTATAGTACGTAGAATTAACTAAGTAAATATAGTTTATACTTAGTATATTAAAAGTATCTAAATTAATATATTCCTAAATACCGTAGAGCTCTACTTAGTATTATAGCTCTTTATAGAATTATAGCCAGTTGCGTAAGGGCTTAAGGATAATTATTAAGCTTATTAAAGTATTATAAAAAGCAGTCAAAACATTTATTATAAAATAGTATAAAGCTTTTAAGGAACTTAAAAGAAATAAAAAAAAAAGCTTAACACTTATATACCTTACTTAAATAATTAAGGGTAATAAATACTAGTTAAAAATAAACTAGGCTTATAACTATAGTAAGGTTAGGGCGTATAAGTGTATATTAAATTAAGGTTATATTAAGAAGAGATCTATACTATAAAGCACTGTACTTATTAAAGCGTTATATTTATACTTAGTTACTCTGGTGCCTGAGGCGCGGCGCGCGAGGCTAGAGCCTTAGAAGGCTTATCGCAATAAAAGTTCAGTCTTATAAACTCCTACTACCCTTTAACTCTATTACTATTTACCCCTCTTTAAAAAACACTAAAAACCCTATTAATACTAATATAAAACTATACTAAGAAAAATTTAGTTTAATTTTATATACTATAATTATAATTTACTTTAATATAACTTTTATTTATACTATTTTTTTAAAATTTTTAATAAACCCTTCCTATAAATACTAAATTACTATAAATTAAGTTATTTATTACTTATACTATACTTACTATCTCTTACTCTACTATAGTAGCTTAAAGAATAAAAAAATATAAATACTTTTAATTACTAAAAATACCGTATTTATAAATAATAAAGAAATATAAAAGTTGTTTTAAAAATATATTATTTTACTTTTTAGTAGCTTTATTTTATAAAAAACTATAAAGTAAAATACTATAATAACTTTAATAACTAAGGCTAAGCTTTTTAGCTTTAAGTATACTATAAAAGAAATAATTACTTTTAAAAGGCTTTTTAAAGACCTTAAACTTAAACTAAGTAATATATAGTAAATCTACTATAATAACTATTAAACCATATACTTTATAGTAGGGAAAAGGGAGTGTATTTTAATAAAACTTTGCTATATTAATATATAAAATATATAGCTTTACTAAAAGTATACTAAAAAGTTATTTAATATTATTTATATACTAACTAATAAAATACCTACTAATAGCCTTACTAAAGTACTCTTCTATTTAAAATTTAAATAGTTTAAAGTACTCTTTAACTTTTAAAATATTAAGTTATAAATTATAAAAAGTAAAAAGAGTATATAAAGTAAATATAGCCTTAGGCTTATATTTATTTAATTCTTTTTAACCTAAGGGCTAGGGAGTATAAAAAGCTCCTACAAAAAAGCCACTACTATACTACACTAAATACTATTACTATACTAAATACTATTACTACTATTAATACTACTACTAAAGTAGACTTATACTATTATTATTAATACTACTACTAAAGTAGACTTATACTAAGTTAAAGTTAAGTAATACTACTACTATTAAAGTAGACTTATACTTCTTTATATTTAACTTATAGAGTATCCTTAAATATATTTAATATAAACTAAAATAAAAAGACTATACCTTTATTAAAATTAACTATAACTAAGGTTTTAAAGTTTACTTAAGTAATAGTTAAGTATAAGGGCTCTTTATTATAAGTAAAAGAATAGTCCTTAATACTTACTTTAACTACCTTTTTAGGAGTTTATAGAGTAATAATTACTTTAAATAGCTTTAAAGAAGTTATTTTTATAAAGGTTATTTTAACTCTAGAAGTTAGTATTAAAAAAACTAAAGCCTTCCCCTTTCTCTTTTTTAAAAAGGTTAACCCCTAGTTACTACTTTTACTCTTTAGTATAAATACTAATAAAGGTTAGGCTTTTATATTATTAAGGGCTATAAGAATAATATACTTAAAGTCTTTATACTAAGTTATAGTTTTTATAATAAAGAACCTATTTTATTAGTACTAAATAAAACTATTACTAAAAAAGGAAGTATAAGGCTTTTTCTTATTTTTATAGTAATAATACTTTAAGTTATTAGTTAAAGTATTATATATACTAGAGTCCTTACTAATTAGTATACTATAAATATACTAAATATAAATAAAAGCCCTAAGTTAAATACTTTTACTATTAAAAACTACTATACTTTTAGTTATACTAAACTAAAGTTTATAACTAAACTAAAAGGATAATATAAAAAAACTAAACTTACTATAACTACTTAAGAGTAGCCTAAGTGTTTTAAAAGTAGAGAAAGGGGTATTAGTAAAAGGCCCTAAACTTTTTTTTTTTATAACCTCCCCCTAAACTATAGTAAACTAGTTAGTAAAGGTAGTATTAGCTGCCTCTTTAGTATAGTATAGAGTTATTTAAAATAGTTAGTATAGACTTATAATAATAAAAATAAAGGTAATTTACTTTAAAAAACTATAAACTCTTTATAGTTAATTAGTTAAGTAGTTATAAGGGTAAGGTACTTTTTTTTAGAGTTTATATAAACACAAAGTTAAATATAACCTAACTAAAATAGTAATAAATAAACTTATTATTAGGGGGAGTAAAAGTAGTTTTTTACTTAGGAGGTTTTATAAAGTACCCTTTACTATTAGTATTATTAAGTTAGGTTAAATTAAAATATATATTAGTTTAAGTAATAATAATATAAAAGAAGATAATTAAATATACTAGTAGTAGCCTTAGTAGCTATAGCTGTAGTTACTATAATAGCTATAGCTTTTTTATTAGTTTTATTTTTTATATACTTTATAGTATACGCTGTATAAGTAGACTTAGTTTACTTCTTTTTAAAAGTATTATTAACTATTATATAATATAAACTATTAGAATACTATATTTTAAACTAAATACTATTAACGCCTTTAAACTATATAAAGTAAAGTATTGTAGTGTTAGGAGTAAAATTAAGAGTATTTATACTTTATATAGATATTATTATTAAGGGAAAAAAATAAAAGAGATTAGGGCCCTTAAAGGATTATTATTTACCTACTTTAAGCTAGGCATTTACTTAGATTTAGTTAATTAAAAGTACTTAAGGATATTTATTAATTTTTTTACTTACCTCCTACTATATAAATAAAAGTATAACTACTCCTTAGTAATAGTAATAAAAGTATTATAATAAAGTAAGGATAGTATTAATAAAGTAAAGGGATTTTTATTTTATTTATTAGTTTCTTTTATAGTAGAAAAACTTCTATTTATACTCTTTCTTATTAAATATTAATATAAATATTTTTAGTTATATATTAGGAGGCCGTAAGTATAGTATCTTTAGACTTTTTTTAAGTCTAGGGGGGTATATTATAATAGCTAAAGCTATTCGTAGCTGCGTATATAAGCAACTACTTACTTAAGTAGCTTACCTAAGTAACTTTACTCTATCTTCCGCCCCTATAAAGGGGGCCTTTACTTTCACTCCGCCACATTATAGGACTTAGAGATCAAGCCGTTACTTTACTTCACTTCGACCACTCGTACTTAGCCGTGTGATAGGAGATGTATTGGATGTGGAGGATGTGGAGGATTTAGAGGCTGTGGGAGATGTTTTCTGGCTAATGCAGAATAGCGAGGTAGACTAAGATACTCAGACTCTACCTATTACAGCCAGCCTTCTAACAGTAAGGTTTGTATTAATAAAAGCTAAGGTTTGATGCTAATAACAGTACTAGTAGTTACTAGAAGGATCCTAAGAGTTTAAAGTACTTAGGTAATTAGTCTAAGTATTTAATAAAAGGGTCGTAGTATTTATTACTAAAGGGCTAAAAGTATCTAAAAATTAATACAAAATTAATAACTAAAGAACTATTAAAAAAAAAACTTAAGGGTACTTAAGTCCTATTTATATATAAGTCCCGTTCCTTTATTCTTACTATAATAGTAAGCGTAATACTAGTTAAATAAGTACTTAGTAATTACTAATAAGTACTTAGTAATTACTAGTAAGCACTTAGTAATTACTACTAAGTACTTAGTTTTAGCTATAAACACTCAGTACCTTATCTTATCTTCACATAACTTATATTATAGTTTTTTCTTTTTTAAAAAGTCTACCTATATCCTGTATTAGTTACATTTCCTATTTTCCTTTTAACCACTAATCCCCTATATACAAAGTACCTATTAGTTTATAACTAACAGGTCGTAACATTAAGTCTCCCCTTAAAGGTCTTATCCTTAAAACCTAGCATAAATAAGTTATAGCCTCTAGATTAAAGAATCCACAAACCTACGTCCTAATTATCTAATACTAATATATCAAGTTACGCATTAAAACAAAAAGCATCTTCTTCCTTACACTATTATCGTTATTATTTAAAAATTACTAAAAAGAGTTTTAAAATTATACTTTACTCTTATTATTATACTAAGGAGTTTCGTTACAAAATACTACCGGGTTCCTTAATTTACAATAAGTATATTACAGTAAGCAGCACACAGAAATCCTATAATATATTAAAGGATACAATCTACACTTATAAATTAAGTACTCCTTTAGTTATTTTATATACTAATCTTCTTCTAATAAAGTAACTTATAATAAAGTCCTATCGTTTAAATAATAAAAGAAAAGAGTCTAAAAAACTATTTTAAAAACAAATAAAGGCCTTAAAAAAAGCTTAGAATAATATAAATAAAGTTCTAGCTTACCTAAATCGTATACAGCAGTAAAAGTAAATAGTATTTCAAAAGGGTTAGAATTTAACAGATATAGTAGCTAAAAAACCTATAAGTTCTTCTAAAGTTATCCAAAAGGCCTAATTAATTAGTACCTTTAGTATAGTTAATTTTAATATAGTTTTATTAAACTAAAACCCAAGTACTCCTAGTTTCTTACTAAAAAAGGGTACTACTAAAGTAGCTAGTAGTTTTAGTTCTATTCTAAACTAAGCGTTCTTAAGTAAAAAAATATCTAATTTATTTTTAGGAGTTTAACTAGTTAAATCTTAAACTATAGTTATATAATACATAACTTACTTACTAGTTTTTTAGTATTTATAGTAGCTTGTTATTCTTACTACTAGGTTTAGTATTTTTATAGTTTATCTTATATATTTACAAAGTTTAATATAGGTTCCTAAGTATTATTTTTGTAACTATAGTTTCTCTACTTAATAAAATATCAAAGTTCTGTACCGTCTTACTAGTTAATATAGTTAATAATTCTTTCAACTTTATAGTTTTATTTAAAGTTAACTTTAATATAGTCCATTATATATAAACCTTATAGTACTAATTCAAAAAGTAAAATATAAAAAACTAAATAGTATTTTATAGTATTTAGTAGTATAAATTTAAAGTTAACTTTGAAGATTTTCTTAATAATCTTAAAGGGTCCGAGTTTCTTATAGTCTAACTTATTGTTTAGTTGTTTAGTTTTAATATTTTATTATACAAAGTACGTACTATCTCCCTTTTTAAAAAATAGTCCCTTTATCCTTAAAGTATTAGCGTATTTACGTATACGTTATCTAATAAATTCTAAGTCATTTTAAAGTTACTTATAAATTTCTTTAATTTAATTAATATAAGTAACTACTTTAACTACTATAGGTCCTACTTATAGTTCTCTATAAGTGGTTAGTTTAAATTTATAATTAAAGTAGAAAGGCGGGTGTTAGGTGCTTTTTCCTACTGCGCTATTATAGGTAAATTAGGCTATTAGTAATAAAATAACCTAATTATTTTATTAGTAGTTAATATAATATCTTAAGTATATCTTGAGGATCTAGTTAATCCTTTTTATTTATCTATTAGTCTATAGGTAAAAAGTAGTAAACAGTTATAGTTTAGATCTAAGCTATAAAATCAAAAATTTCTAAAACTTTAAAGTAAACTATATTCTTCTATCAGATATAATATCTTCTAGTAAACCGTATTAACTAAAAATATACTTATTAAAAATATATACAAACTCTTTTACTATACTTACTTTAATTTATAGGATAAAATATACATACTTAGTAAGTTGATTTACTATAACCAAAATACTATTAAACTATTTTTTAATAAGTAGTTCCTTTAATTATAGTAATTTAATAATAAAATTAAAAAAAATTAATTACTATACTTTATTAAGTACTAAAAAAGGTTAAATTTCTTTATACAGTTTATAGCGTCCTAGTTTACTTTTATTATAAACTTTATAATCCTTAATAACTCTAGCTACTTATTTTTATATAACTTTATTACTATAATATTATTAAATATATTTCTATATTTTAATAACTCCTTAGTATCTATATACTTTAGTACTATAAATTATTCTAATTATCTTATTAGTCATCTATTTAGGTATACTAGTACTAATCTATTCAGCAATTATAAAAAGGTAAATAACTAGTACTAGGTTTTTATCTAAATCCTTTTTAAGGATTACTTAAGTCTTGTTTAGAACTATTAATTCTAAGTCCAATTATCTACTAAAAGTATTTATTCTTCTGTTTTCTAATCCTTTTTTATAAATAATTTAGAAGTTAAATTCTAAAAAGAATTCTAACTATTTAATTTATTATTTATTAAAGTCTTTAAATATAGTAAAGTATACAAAGTTTTTATAATCTATATATACTATAACTTTATAATTTATTCCTAAAAAGTATAGTCTCTATTCTTTAAATACTTTAATAATAGCTATTAATTCTTTATTATAGATTTAGTAGTTAAGTTCTAATTTACTAAGTTTTTTTAAGTAAAAGGTGTATAGGTATAGGTGTCCTTCTTTATTATATTAACTGAGTTATTTACTAATAGTGTAATTTAAAGTGTTAGTTTTAACTTTAAATAGTAGGTTTAAGTTAGGTATTATAAGTACGGGTTTACTAATAACCTAGTTTTTAATTTTTTAAAATACATCTTTTTTCCTTTTTATTTATTCCTATTTAGTATCTTTTTTAGTAAGGTCCGTTAGGGCTAAAATATTTCTTAAGTATCTTTTAAGGAATTATTAATAAAAGTTAATAAATTTAAAGAATAATTAAATATTTTTAATATTTTATAGTGTTAGTTAGTCCTTAATTATAATAATCTTTTTATTTAATATCTTAATAACTCTAAGTATAATTATAAATCTAAAGTAGTTTACTTTTTATATATAGAACTTACTTTTCTTTAGTTTAATAAGTAGCTTAGCTTTTTATAACTTTTAAAGTACCTAATATACGTGTTCTTTATATTTTTTAAAGGTTTTTAAAAAGATAAAAATATTATTAAAATAAACTATAATAAAAATATTAAGTTTTTTTTATAAAATATAGTTAATTATATTCTAAAATATTATAGGGGTATTATTAAGTCTAAAGGGTATTATAAAGTACTTAAAATATCCTTAGTAAGAGTAGAATATAGTTTTCTACTCCTTTCTTTTTTTAATTCTAATTAAGTTATAGGCTCCTTTAAAGTTAAAAGCTGTAAACTAGTTAGCTTTATAAAGTAGATTTTATAGCTTAAAAATAAGTAGTAGTAGGTATTTATTCTTAATTATAATATTATTAAATTATTAGTAGTTAATATATAGTTATAGTTTACTATTCTTTTTTAGTATAAATAGAATTAAGTATCCTATAAGTAATATAGATTCTTTAATATAACCCTTAACTAAGTATTTATTAATATATTTATTAAGTACTTTTATTTCCTATTAGTTTAATTAATAAACTCTATTAAATACTAGTATTTTTCTTTCCTTAATAAGGATTTTATAGTTAAAGGTGCTATATTCTAGTAGACCTATTTTAAGTATTAGAGTAAATAGCTTTTTGTACACTTTATATTCTTCTAGAATAAATAAAAGTTAAATTTTCTTAGGGATTAATTCTTTTTAAGTTATAGTAAGGTCTTTTATATACAATAGCCTAGTAACTACTTCTTTAACCTCTAAGTAAGTAATATATCGTAATATTCTTATTATTAGTGTTTTATAGTAAAATTTATTTAAAACTAGTAGTTAACCATATCCTTTAGTAACTAAATTCTTTTTATTATCCTAATAGAAGTAGTAAGCTTTTTAATTTATCTATAGGTTTTCTTTATATAACTATAGTAATTCTAAAATAACATCCTATTATTCTATATCTATAATATTAAGGCAGTAGTATATCTTTTGGTTGTAGTAGCTTAAAGTAAGGAGCATAGTCTCTCTATTAACAATACCTCTACTATACTATACTCCTTTTCCTTCTATATTACAAAGTACATAAGGGGCCTCTTTCTTATTCTATAGTAATTATAAATTATTTATAACTTGTAGTAATATAAAGTTACTTTAAGTGCTACTATTAACTAGTACTTTAACTTATATTCTATTTACCCTTATATTAAAATAAAAGTATTCGTTTTTCTTACTTACTTTTATAACTAAACTAATAGATCTTATTATTATTACCTATTATAATTCTTCTATAGTAAATAAGTCTAGTTTTTTAACTATTAAAGCCTCTGTTCTATATATATCCCGTCTCTATTAGAGTACTTAACTACTCTTCTTTTTATAAAAGTATCTTTAATATTAATAACTAGTAAAGTAAAGTTAGTTCCTTTTTCTTTTTAAAGTTACTTCCTTTTTAGTATCCTTACTTTAGTAATATAGTAAACCTAGTATTAGTCGGTATAGTATTCTTACTAGTCTATATTATTATTATATAAGCATCTTATAAAAAAGTTAGAGTTTAGTCTAAATACTACTTCTTTTAGTCCTTAGTATTCTCTAATTATCTATATATAGAGCTCTTAACTAAAATAAATATTTTTACATAAAGTGTTCTTCTTTTTTTTAAAAAAGAATCGCAAGTTAAGTTTCTCTATAAAGTATTTCTAGTAGTCATCCTTAAGACATTAGGCCCAAAATACTTAAATATATTTTTTATATAGTAGTTTAAGCCATTTATAGTTTTTAACTATACTCTTTAATAACTATTATTCTATAGTTTTAATAGAGTTAGTTTTATAGAATAGGATTCTTTATTAGTTATTATTTAATAGAATATATAGTAGAGTTTTCTATTCTTTTTTTTATATTAGGAGTTCCTTTTTAGAATCTAAGTTTTAAGTATTAAATAGAACCCTCTAAGTAACTTTATTCTAAGTATATTATTAAGTAATATTATAAGGTTTATTTAAGTTATAGAGTATATTAGATTTATATTCCGTATTTTAGGTTATAGGGTAAGCTATAATTCTTTCTAATTTCTTAGTATTTTCTCTATAAAGTTATTTAAGTATAGATAAACTAGCTCGTACTTCCATTCGTTCGTTCCTTCGTATTAAAAGTATTTAAACATATTTTATATAATCTTTATTAAGTTCTATATTTATAGTATATTATAGTTCTTTAATTATAGTATTTAACTAATTAATAATCTATTTATTCTTATACTTAATTTCTTTATTACTAAGCACTATTAAGTCGTAACGTATTTAATAGGGGTTTATATTGTTGAGTTGTTCTTTAGCTTTTTAAACTAGCTTCCTATATAGTACTTTATAAGTAATAATAAGGGTTTTTCTAGGGATATTAGTAGTATTATAGTTTAATTAGTTAGTGTTTTTAGGGTACTATTCTGCGTTTTCTTTACTATTTCTATAAATAGTATACTTATTACTATAGTATATAGTTTATAAGAGTTTAGTATAATCTTTCTTAAAAGTAGTATTAAGTTACTTACTTCTTAGTACTAGTTACTATTACTATTTTTTAGGCTAGTAATAATTCTTAACTATATATCCTAGTTTATTATAGTTATAGTACTTAAAAAGGCGTTCCTTACTAAGTTTTTATTATTTAGCTACTTTAAGGTCTATAGGGCCTATGTATTATTTATACATAGTACTATATTAGTAGTTATTTTGTTTTAGCTAGTTATTTTATAGTAGCTATTATCCTTAATTATAATACTAGAATTACTAAAGCTACTATTAATATTTCTTACTAAAGTTAGTACTTAGCTGTTATTCTCCTTTTTTATAGTATTTTTCCTAAAAGTAGTTATTAATTTTAATTATAAGTTTAGTGTACTAAAAGAAGTCTTTAGAGTAGTTAATTTTAATAAGTTTGTTTTTAACTTTATTCTTTAGTCTTTAATAAAATATAAAGATTCTAAATTCCTTTATAAGGTCTAGTTGTGTACTAATATATTGGAATTTAGCGGTATAGTAAGTAGTGGACTTAGTCTATCTAAGTATAGTAAGGTTGTGTTTAACTTATCTTTTTTAATTAAAGTCTTAGAATAGTATTTAAAGTATACTCTTAAACCTATTAAAAGTAATAAATATATCCCTAACTTTACTAGTATAGTAGTTTAAAGTTTTAGCTTTAAGGAATTGTTTCTAAAAGGGTTTAATTTACTAAAAAGCTTATTTATGTAAGAACGTAGTAGTATAAATAATATATTTAGTATTATTTTTAAAGCTATTACTATAAAAACTTTAGTAGTTCTTAATCTAAATTAAGAATTCCTTAAGTATTCTAGGAGTTCTATTATAAGTAATAAGTAAATTAAGCTTAAGTTTTTTATATCTATTATAAATAAGTATTTTAATAATATTAGTAGTAGCATAAAGGGTTTTATTCTAGGTTTTAACCTCCTACGTATATAAATTAACTTATTAAATAGTATTTTAAAGTTCCTCTATTTAGCTAAAGTATTTATTAAATATCTTTTAAAGTTATTTAATATTGTAGTAAACCTATTTAAACTACTTATTAGTATTATTATCACTAGATTCTTTTCTATTATTCTTTATATATTATTTTCTCAGTTCTTAAGTAAAGCTATAGACCTACTTACTAGAGGACTTAAATAAAGTAAGAGTATTCTTAATAGTTCTAAAAAAAGATATTATAAAATACTATTTATTAGTATTAAAGGTTAATTTACTAAATAGAAGCTATTAAAATATTATAGCTAGCTTTTTAATAGTAAAATTTATATTAATAGAAGCTAAGGTTTAATACTAATAATAGTACTAGTAGTTACTAAAGGGATCCTAAAGGTTTAAGGTACTTAAGTAATTAGTTTAAGTATTTAATAAAAAGGTTATAGTATTTACTACTAAAGGGCTAAAAGTATTTAAAGATTAATACAAAGTTAATAACTAAAGAACTATTAAAAGAAGAACTTAAGGGTACTTAAGTTCTATCTATATATAAGTCCCGTTCCTTTATTCTTACTATAATAGTAAGCGCAATACTAGTTAAGTAAGTACTTAGTAATCACTAGTAAGTACTTAGTAATTACTAGTAAGTGCTTAGTAATTACTACTAAGTACTTAGTCTTAGTTATAGGCACTTAGTACCTTATCTTATCTTTATATAACCTATATTATAGTTCTTCTTTTCCTAGGAAGTCTACCTATATCCCGTATTAGTTACATTTCCTGTTTTCCTTTTAACCGCTAATCCCCTGCGTGCAGGGCACCTATTGGTTTATAACCAACGGGTCGTAACACTACCAAACAATGCCGTGCCTCCTTTAAACTGACCTCGTCCGCCAGTACTTCTGGATCTTCTCTCTGTCTAAGTGCCACTGTGATTTTAATCTTTCTATATCGTCAATGTTCATGTCGGACAGAAGTTGGTAATAAGAGTCAGTGTCTATAGGTTGGTTGGTTGGTAACATCGACTCAAATAAGGCGCTAGAGTCGTTATCAACCCCGCAATCTTCAGGGAGTTTGGGCCCTGCGTCGGCATTCCGGGGGGTTGTTGTTGTTGTTAGCTCCGAGATAAGCCGGCAGGGCAGGCCCAGGCCTTTTTATTCAGGTACACTACGTAAACTCCCCAGCTGCCGGAACGTCTCCCTCTTTCCTCGGAACACCTTTCCACCTTCACCTCTCGCCCATTCCGAATCCTCCGCCCAACGACAACTTCCGCGGAGCCCGACCGCTCCGCCCCCGACACCAATCACTGCACGCAGACGCGGACGAGAGACATGGGCCCGGAGCGCGACGCGACCGCCCAGGCCGCGACGCCGCAGTCCACCGCCGCTGGGTCCGTCGCCGCCGCCCCGAAGCGCCCAGCGCCGCCGACCGGCGAGGGACAGCGGGCCAAGAGGGCAAAGTACACGCCCGTGGCTTGGTATGTGCCGTCTTCTTCTCCGTCCCTGGCGATGCTGACCGACCCGGCGTAGCAACGAGTGCAAGAAGCGCAAGCTGAAATGCATCCGGGAGGAGCACCAGTCGGTCTGCCGGCGGTGCCTCTCCAACGGCGCCGACTGCGTCTTCGCCCCGGGGCCGCTGCAGACGCCTTTGAAAGAGAGGGATCGCGAGACCACCACTGGGCGAGATGAACCGAACAGGAACCTCAGCGACGAGGTCGCCGTGCTCCGCGAGCAGGTCGCCACGCTGACGTCGTCGCTGCGCGAGCTCACCGGCAAGATCGCGCACATCACCACCCGCTCGCCGGCCGCCCTCGCGGCCGGGGGCGGCGGCGGCCCGCAGCACCCGAGCCCGTTGTACGCGAGCGAGTCGACCCGGCAGCCGAGCGAGCCGCGCGAGCCGCAGTTCGTGGGGCCCACGAGGTCGGCGTTCAGCCTGCGCATCGCCGAGACGTCGCTCACGCGGATGCGCATCCAGACGGGGGACGAGACGACCGCCAGCAGGTCCGCGTCGCCGGTCGCGTCGCCGCGGGGGTCGCCGGGGGCGTCGTCTGCGGCCTCGGAGCGCCAGGCGTCGCCGGAGCAGAAGGACCTGGATTGCCTGCTGACGCTGGACTTTGACGAGGTTCTCAGGTTGCTGGACGTCTACACGGACGAGGTGGAGTCGGTGTACCCGTTCACGAACATGAGGGAGGTGTCGCTGAACCTGCCGCACATTATCGACTTTGTGAGGAACCAGCAGAATTCGGCTGGCGCCGGGGATGGTGCGCAGGACGGAAACGACGGGGACCAGCCGAGGATCGAGGTCAAGGACGTCCACATCCTGAAGATGGCGATCGCGACCGCGGTGGTGATGGAGGCGCAGGGGCAGAATCCCATCAGCACGAAGCTCGTCGACGACGTCGAGCCCGTGGTGTGCCGCGTCTCGGGCGAGGCGTTTATCGATCTGAAGGAGCTGCAGATCATGACCATGCTGGTGAGCTTGACCTTTTCCCACAGCCCGTCTGGCCGCGGATTACTGACCGAGGCAGAGCATCTACTGGTTCCACTGCGGCGAGGAGCTCCTCGCCTGGCGGGCCATCGGCATTTCGGGCCGTGAGGTCCTCGAGATCGGACTCCATCGCCGCGCGATCCTGCTCGAGAACTTCAAGGACCCGAAGGCGCAGGACCTGGCCATGCGGTGCTTCTGGTGCGTCTACGTCCTCGATCGCAGGTGGAGCTTCGGGACGAGCTTGTCGTTTGGCATCATCGACCGGGACATAGACCCGGAGCTGCCGGAGCCGGTGAGTGTCTTCCTTACTCGCGATATCAAGAAGAGCATCTTCGCTAACGTGTCTTTTAACCCAGGGCGACGAGTACCCATATCTGAAATGCATGGTCGCGTACGGCAGGCTCTGCTCCAAGGTCTGGGACGCCCTCCCGCCCTTCGAGTCGCCGTCCCAGTTCATCCCCAAGGACACGGTCGCCTTCCTCGACTTCATGACGCAGAACTGGCTCAACTCGATCCCCGAGGACCTCCGCATCCGGCACCCGCGGCTGGGCCTGGCGCCGCGCAGCCAGCCGCGCAGCATGCACCGCCTCCGGTCGCTGCTCTACCTCCGCGGGAACCACATGCGCACCCTCATCCACCGGCACCACGTCCTGAGCACCGCGAGCATCCGCGCCGACATGCAGAGCGCCAAGCTCGTTACCGACATCGCCCTCGACACGATCCAGGTGCTCGTGCACCTCAACGACACGAGCGACATCTACGCGCGCCAGCAGCACGCGTTCAACTACTTCCTGATGAGCGCGCTGGCCGTGATCCTGCTGGCCGTCTGCCACGCGCCCGGCGTCTTCACGGAGCCGTGCAAGGAGGGCTTCCTGAAGGCGGTGCAGCTGATCAAGAGCTTCTCGCGCCACGGGCACGCGAGCCGGAGGCTGTGGAAGACGATACGGGGCCTGATGCCGGGGATCAAGTCGCTCGGTCTCCGGACGGACCCGGACAAGGGCGACCTGCCCCCGGCGGCGGCGAACGAGGACGGGGAGCAGCGGGACGGCCCGGGCGATGCGCGGCCGGGGGAGCCTGGCACTCAGCAGCATCAGCAGCAACAGCATCAGCAGCCCGGGCTGGCGGAGCGGGCGAGGACGGACTACGGGTGGGACACGTACGGCGCGACGCCGCTGGCCAACGGCGCGGTGCCCGACATGTTCAGCATGGGCAACGACCTGATGAACCTGTTCGACGCGTTCGGGCACGCGAACACCGGGCAGGCGGCGGCGCCGGAGTTTCCGGTCGGGTTCTTTGGGGTGAACGACCTCGGGGATCCGGAGGAGATTTCGAGGCGCTTTCAGGGGTTGATCTGATGGAGTTCCAGATGAAGTGTTCGAGCGCAACTGATTATGGCCAGCATTGTTTATATCCAAGATGTTACTATTCCCAATCTTCCCCAACCATCGCTTCTCTCATACATCTTATTTCTCCTGATAATTCATACAGCTATATCTGCAGGAACCGAAATCCCTGTGACAACGTTACTGCTCACGGCCGGCACCTCGAACTTGTCCCGCCCAAACGTGAAGTAGTACACGACCCCGAAGACGAGCCAGCCGGCCATGACGACGATGGAGTAGTTCATGTTCTGCGGCGTCACGGGCATCGCCGAGGGGAACGTGCTGAAGACGATGACGACCACCATCCAGACCAGACTAACGACGTTCAGCACCGGCCCCAGCACGGGGCCGAGCCTGAACGGCCCGTACTCGGACCGGCCGAGCTTCTTCCGGCCGTGCGACATCATGTAGGCGATGGGCGCGATGTAGCTCGAGTACATGCCGATGATGGCCATGGACAGGATCGCGTTGAAGGCGGTCGTGTTGCCGAGGTAGATGAAGCCGAGCAGCATCTGCAGCACCGTCACGACGACGACGGAGTTCACGGGGATCCGGTGCCGCCTGTCGACTTGACTCAAGAGGCGGTCGAACGGCGTCGCGCGGTCGCGCGCAAAGGCCCAGAGCGTGCGCGACGTCGACGTGATGCCCGCCACGGTGGCCGCGACCGCGGTGCAGATGACGACCAGCGACATGACCGTCGCGCCCGCGCGGGAGCGCGTGGCGTCGAGGAAGATCTGCATGAACGGGTACCCCGTCGGCGTGGACAGCAGCGCCTCGAGGGGGCCCGTCGAGAAGAGCAGCGCCGTGCCGTAGGCGAGGCCCATGGCGCCGTTGACCAGCACGCTGCCGACCATGGCGAGCGGCACGTCGCGGCTCGCGTTGGGCATCTCCTCGGCCAGGTGGCAGGCCGCGTCGTAGCCGAGGTACGGGTACACGGCGCTGATGAGCCCGACGAGCCAGGAGACGCCGTCGTTGTCCCAGCCGCTCGAGTTGACGAAGTCGGCGAAGACGAAGGAGGGGGTGTTCTTGGGCGTCATGGCGAGGAGGACGGCGAGGATCGCGACGAAGCCTGTTGCGTGGAGGACGCCTGCACACACACACGACATGTTAGCTCTGAGAAGAAGAAAAAGGGGTTGATAGTCAAGTGAGGTACCGGAGACGAGGTTGGCCATGGGGAGCATCCTGTGCCCCCAGATGTTCATCAGAAGCCCGTAGACGAGGATCGCCCAGTAGAACAGCATGCCCTGCCACCGCGCGGGGACGTACGAGTCGTCGTTGAGGATGATGAGGGACTGCAGCTGCAGGCCCGCGGCGAAGGCGGCCGACGAGGTCAGCACGACCTGCCCGCCGACGGAGATCCAGCCCGTCACGAAGGCGGCCGCGGACCGGGTCGAGGAGGGGCACAGGGCGGCGACCCAGTGGTACTGGCCTGCGAGTTGAGTTGTCAGAGTTGTCGTCTCGATGAGGGCTTGGGATGTGGCTCTTGAAGGAGTTACTGACCTCCAGCTGTAGGGTAGATCGAAGCAATCTCTCCAAGAGACGAGGCGATGCAGACGGTGCAGATCGTCGAGAGGACACTAACACGCCAACTGTTAGTTTCCGTCTTGCCTCAGAGGCTGAACACGAGTTGTCAGCTCACAGGTTGTAGAACAGACACGGCCCGCCGCCGCCCACCAGCGCCGGCGCCACGACGGTGGACAGGGCCTCCCACGTCGCCATGAGGCACACGCACAGCGCGCCGAGCGCCGGCAGCGAGAACTGCCTCTTGAGCTCCTGCGTGTGCCCCAGCTGCGCGAGCCGCAGGTCGTCGTCGCCGGCGGCCGCGGCCGGGTCCGGCGTCCGGGAGTCGACCCGCCCCAGGGCCGAAGCCTCCGCGTCGTACTTTTTCATGTCGGTTTCCATTACTTAACGACAAAGAGTGCTAATTACTTGAAAGAAGCAAAAAGAAAAGACTTGCGATCGAATTGTCGTCTTACAGTCGTACGATCCTGACGACTTCATCTCCGGGGACGGGGTCGTTTCGTTATGTACGTAACGGCCCATGACTACAGAGACTCGCAACCTGCGAATCTTATCAACAGTGTCAGTGCAATCAAGAGACAGAACCTGGCTACGGTCGTCCAAAGAGAGCCCAAAATGGATACGATACCCCTACGGCGGCGCCGCAGCAAGACGTGTGGTCCGGCATCTTATCTCGTGCGGGATGCCCAATCAACAGCAGCATGATAATCACTGGCCAATTACCAGAGCCTCTAGGGGGGAAACGATTCAGAGATTCTAACCCCCTGATCAACTGCCTAAGCTTTCCAGAACTCTTATCTTGGCCGGGGTTGAAGATAAGGAGCGTCGTGAGGGAGGGGGTTGTTGGTCGGTCTTGACTCGGTGGTTGTTCCGGTGTTCCGAGAGGGGTTCCGTACGTGGCATTCGGAACGCCTTCCGCGGGTTCTCCAACGACGACTCGACTCTTGGACCATTTAATGGCCCAAACTGGGGAACCTCTCTGTCTCAGATCTTAGAGAGCCAGAAACTCAAGCAACAGTTGGCTTCATCTTTCCGAGAGCTGAGTAGTTTTCTTTTCATAAAGACGCAGGAAGATCTTGCTCAGTCCCAAGAGACCGGAAACTCCCTCAACCTCATCACCTTGTGGTCAACTCCCCCTTGTTCCGAATCACACACACACACACACACACACTCACACACACCGCCCATCATGGCAACCATTCCGCACCCCCTGTCCGCCCTGTCCCTCGAGGAGACGAACCGGGCGAGGGACATCGTCCTCGCAGCACACCCCGGATCGGTCCTGGACTTCAGGCAGAACTATCTCTGGGAGCCGCCAAAGGCCGACGTCGTCAAGTTCCTCGAGCTCGAGCACTCGGGCGCCCTCACAGCCTCGTCCCCGAGGCCAGCGCGATGCGCCCAGGTGTTTTACGATGTCATCGGCGGCAGCGCAAAGGCGCAGTACTACGAGTCCGTCGTGGACCTAGGGCTCGGTAAGATCGTCGACCAGAAGGTCATCGGTTCCGAGCACCAAGCGAGCTTGACCATGTAAGCCCCCCTTTCCCGCCGTTCCGGAACACCCCACGCACATGGGGGGTTACCACGAGATCCAAGCAAGACGCTGACAGCCCGCGCCAAGCTACGAGTTCGAGACCCTGGCCGAGGCCGTCCGGCGCTCGCCGCTCTTCCAGGCCAAGATCGCGGAGCTCCAGCTGCCCGAGGGCTTCGAGGTCGTCGTCGAGCCGTGGCCGTACGGCGCGCCCGACGCCGCCGACGGCGACCGCTTCTTCCAGGCCCTCGTCTTCGCCCGCGACACGCGCAGCGGCAACCCGGACTCCAACTTCTACGCCTACCCGCTGCCGCTGATCCCCGTCATGGACGCGCACAAGAAGGAGATCGTGCGCATCGACGACCTGGCCACGGGCGGCAAGGGGGACCCGCTGACCGGCCGCACCCACGCGCCCACCATCATCGACCACTGCAAGGAGAGCGAGTACGTGCCGGAGCTGCTGCCGGGCGGCACGCGCAAGGACCTGAAGCCCCTGACGGTCGTCCAGCCCGAGGGCCCCAGCTTCTCCATTTCTGATGGCAACCTGATCGAGTGGCAGAAGTGGCGCATGCGTGTCACGTTCAACCCCCGCGAGGGAGCTGTCGTTCACGACGTCAGGTACGATGGGCGTCCGGTGATGTACCGTCTCAGCATGAGTGATATGGTGAGCCCCCTGTCCTTGTTGCTTACATCGACGGCAAAGGCATGCTAACATCACATCTGCCAGACTGTTCCCTACGCAGACCCTCGTCCCCCTTTCCACCGCAAGCAGGCCTTCGACTTCGGCGACGGTGGCCTGGGCAATGCCGTCAACAATCTGACCCTGGGTTGCGACTGTCTCGGAGTCATCAAGGTATGTCCCACCTACCCAGCAGTTCTCGACACATAAGCTAACACCAAACAGTACTTCGACGGCGTCCTCATCGACGGCAAGGGCGCGGCCGTCGAGTCCAAGAACGTCATCTGCCTCCACGAGCAGGACAACGGCATCAACTGGAAGCACACCAACTGGCGCACCGGCCGCGCCGTCGTCACCCGCCGCCGCGAGCTCGTCATCCAGTTCATCATCACCCTCGCCAACTACGAGTACATCTTCAACTTCAAGTTCGACCAGGCCGCCGGCATCGTCGTCGAGGCCCGCGCCACGGGCATCGTGTCGGTCGTCAACATCGACCCGGGCAAGACCAGCCCATGGGGCAACGTCGTCAGCCCGGGGGCCCTGGCGCAGAACCACCAGCACGTCTTCTGCGTGCGCATCGACCCGGCCGTCGACGGCCACGAGAACACCGTCGTGCAGGAGGAGAGCCTGCCGCTCCGCATGGACGCCCGCACGAACCCCAACGGCAACCTGTACGAGGTCCGCCAGACGCCCGTGGCGACCTCGGGCGCCTTCGACGCCGCGCCGATGAACAACCGCGTCTTCAAGATCCAGAACCCGGCCAAGCCGAACCCCGTCACGGGCAAGCCCGTCGGCTACAAGATCACGCCGCCCGCGACGCAGCTGCTCCTCGCCGACCCGAACAGCACGCAGTCCAAGCGCGCCCTCTTCGCGCGCCACCACCTCTGGGTCACCAAGTACAGGGACCACGAGCTGTACGCCGGCGGCCGGTACACGCTGCAGAGCAAGGTCGAGGTCGGCGGCGTCAAGGACGCGGCCGACAGGAACGACGACGTGCTGAACCAGGACGTCGTCGTGTGGAGCGTGTTCGGCCTGACGCACAACCCGCGCATCGAGGACTGGCCCGTCATGTGAGTCGATGATACCTTACCTAACAATCTTGATGACGAGATGCTAATGGGACCCCTAGGCCTGTGGAGATGCTGCAGCTGCACATCACGCCCTCGGACTTCTTCACCGGCAACCCGGCGCTCGACGTCCCCTCGGATAAGGACATTGGCTCCAAGCTGACCTCCGGGTGCTGTGCCCCCAAGGACCTCCCTGTCAGGAGCAACTTGTAAGGGTGTTTTGGTTTTTGTGTGAATTCTTCATGTCTTGTATGAATAGCGATGTTTGTTATGAAATCGGGCCGAAACTGTTAGAATGGTCCTTGGCCAGAATACGCCGTCTACATAAGCTGGACGGTGGCCAGAATATCAATGAAGCACAAATTTCTGTTACTCAATGATCGTATCGTGGGTCTACATTGATCTCTTCTGTGGGTTTTTCTGAAACGACAAGTCGAGGCTCTGGAATGATCATGGCGTCGTCAAAAGTCGCCGCTGCCTTGAACAAGTGAGGATGCCACATTTCTGTCGGGATATCTTATCTGTCATCCCCTCTACTATCCAACACCCTTGAGTGTGTTAGCTCTCATTACAAAAACAGAGATGATGACGGACGACAACGACAATGACGACGATGAATTTAGGAGGCGCTGGTGGAGAAAGCTCCATGACTGAGCCCGAGATGTCTCCAGCAATCACTTTCAGTACGTCCAGCCATGACGACCCAGAAGTGAGACCTTCGACATATGGTGTAGCGACACTATCGTTGTTCAGATTCCAAGATGGCTTTAAGAGATAGTTGAAATGGGGACTTTGTAAGTCGTGAAAACTTGCCTCCCAGTGTCTTGAACCATTACCATACTTCTGCGACATACTTCCACCTTGAAGGATCTCCCCAAACAACTGAACTAAACCCTCACGGTTAGCCATGACGCAGGCTATTGGTGTGGTATCCTACACATGTCGAAGTCCGTCCTCTAATCGCCCAATGTCATCTCGTCATTCGGCCCGAGTCTATTCCTGACTCGGCCCTTCTTGCCACAGTGGAACTTGCTGTTAAATCTCAGGTCATTTCGTTATTCGAATCTTTCAACCAACACAAGGAATCATTATGTGTCAGCTTCGATAAGATATGATAGCGGCCCGAGAGGCGGGCTTCGGAACGATTCCGGGGAGTCGAAACGTTCAACACCCCCCACACACACTGATAAGGACTTTGCCTGGGAGTACAGTCTCGGAACCAGACGGAACAGTCGCTTTTGGTGAAGCCTCATAAGAATACTGCTATCGGAAAGGCGAGAGCTTCAAGGGAGGAAGTCATTCAGGAGATCCGATGACACGCCAGAGATATCGGGACCGCCGGCAATGGTTCGTGCTGATAGACAACCATCGAGACATTACCAATCACAATTTCCCAAGCAACCTACAACGAACAAGACAGACGGCTCGGTCCCTACTTTGGTTCGTCTTTTGACTAGTGCCGATCTATACTGTTATTGTCAGATCGACGACACTCATCATTGCAGCCTGCTTGTAGACCAAAGGGCCGAAGGCAATTTCACGGCGTCTTTCTCGGTCTCCCCTAGTCGTCGAAACCAGAAATTACTCATCATGAACTACAGTTGACTCTCTTCTAACTCTCCTGAAGTCCTGATAAGTCTAAGGTACGCTGTCTCAACTTTGACTCCGAGCTCATATCCCGGTGTGCCTCCGGTGATGGCTTTCTACCTACCTACTCAGTACCAACCCTACAACGGTCAAAAAGAGTCAACAATAGTCGAGGAAGACTACGAGGCGAGCAAATACTGAACAACCAGCAACTTTGACTGACTTTCTACTATAGTTGATGGCCATAGGAGACGGGCGTATCAACCAAATCGTAACACGACTTCCAATTGCATGACGGAAGACACGAACGCATGAACAGGGTTCACTCAAATATATTCGTGTTGACCATGGAAATTACTACGAACAACTACGCTCTCTCAGCCGCGAGCTTCTTGATAAGTTCCTTGAGGTCATCATCCGACATCTCCTTCACGCCAAGCAGCGGGTTGTCGTCCTGGGGCCAAGGCGAAGAAAAGTCTGGCCTGGAGCTGGCATACTGAATCATCGTGCCCAGAACAGGCAGGCCGAAGTTCCCAGTCTGGATCTCCTTCATGGCCCAGGCAAGCTTCTCCTCCATGTTCGACTTGGACTCCGCCCACCCGTCGGGCCCCAGGGCCGCCTTGCACAGGTCCGCCATCTGCCGCTGGCTCCTGTACGTCGAGTGGACGTAGACGGGCCGGTTCTCCGTCTCGGCCGGGTGGCGGAGCGTGCCGGAGACGGCCTGTCCGACGTTCTCCAGCGTCGTCCAGGGGATGACGTTGTTGCCCTCGTCGAGGTAGTCCACCTTCTTGCCGTAGATGTCGATGTTCAGGAAGCCCGTGCGGAGGGTGAAGTCGAGGAAGGCGCCGTTGCAGATGATGCTCCAGGTCATGCCCGTCTCCTTGCACTTGGCGAGGAGGTGCTTGTCGTTGGCGTCCTTCTTGAACCAGATGGGCAGCGTGTGCGGCTTGGGGTTGTTGAAGTCCAGGCTGAAGTCGGAGGGGATGTAGCGGTAGATGCCCGCCGCGGCCGCGGCGTCCATCATCCGGGTGGGGGTGTCGTCCTGCACGAGGGTGCAGTCCACGAAGGCCTCATGGCCCTGAAGGGCTGCCTTCAGCGCGTCTTGCGACGAGTAGTCGACGACCTTGACCTCGACACCGTCGGGAAACGATCGTTGCTTTCGGGTCAAGACCGTGACCTTGAAGCCATCCTGGAGAAGCACTTTCAAGACGCTCGTTCCTACGTTGCCGGTTGCCTAACTATATTAGCTGTGGATTGAACATTTGCATGAGTTGGCACAGGCCCGTAAGACTTACACCGGCAATTGCGACTTTTTGAATCTTCGGCGCCATGGTATGGAAATTGTTCGGTTCTATTAGCTGCAGATGGTTCTTGAACTACACCAAGACAATCTTGAGCACCTTGAGGTCTACTTATATCAATTTTCAGCTGCGCACGGGTTCATCTAGTTGCAACTAGTCCTCACCTGCCACCGCGTGACCGCCCGGGTCTCTTGATGGCGGTATCCCGAACTGCCCGTCCTCCGCGTCGGCAAACACGGTTTCACGGAACATGGAATTCGTCAACATGACCAATGCTGTTGTGATATCTCATCTTTCGCTTGGCTACGGAGCCGCCACTTCTGCAAGTCATTGGATCGGACCCCCGGTTTTGGAGGAGGGATGCACCACGCCATGTCCGAGCGGAACCTTGACCTTAATTTCAACTGCCCTAAGGACCCGAGCTTAGCGGCTGCAGTCCGTTGGGGCAGTTCGGCGTGGTCTCGATGTGAAGCATACCAAAAACGCGTGTCTGTCTCAGACCATCTGATCTTGGCGGCTGCTTCGGCATAGGGCGCTAGACGCAAGGTTCATGTCATGGTTAGACGCATCCGCGTGGGAACGGGAACCGAAATTCATGGGCAGCATAGAATATCGGATTCTAGGAGATGACTGGCTCTTTGATGTTGACATGCAAGGTATGGTTGACACTTATCAACGGTGTCAGGCAGCACGCAATGTTAGGCAATTAGAGTACCAGTCGTATTGAGAACACATTAATCACAGTAATTTATCAAGTTGCATGAAAACCACTTGAAAGTCTCGGACTGTTTGTATCGCTCCGAGCCATTCTATACTACTTAGTGGGTGTTGGTGACAGAGAAGCCCTTAACGGGGTAGTGGAAGTTGACATGGTGAGACTCGACCTTGCCGTTCGATGGGATGTACGCCGACTTATCCGCCGCCATGCTCTTCTCCACGCTATCCCACCCCAAGGCCGCAACAAACACCTTGCCACCATCAACATCGTCTACAGAGAAGCCACTAGCCAAGTCATTGAGACCGGGCATGCTGCGGGCCTTATCAATTTGTGCCCTCAGCTCGTCTTCAGACATGGACGCGCCGCTGATCGTGATGACTTCAGCGATGGGAGAGTCGATGGCGCCCCTGGGCGCGTACGGCACGAACTTGATGAAGTAGGACTTGATGTCGCCGGTAATCACGGTTTTGAAGTTGGCCATGACGTCCTTGTACTCGGCCGAGGCAAAGAACGCGTCGCGGGCCTCCTTCGTCTTCCAGCCTGTTGTCAAGGTTCGTTAGGTCGGCTGAAGGCGTTTAGAAGCTTGAGGACTTTACATACCTGAGATCAAGTCAAGGATCTGCTCGTTCTCCGTCCAAGGCCCCCAGCGGGTGCGGAGGTAGCCGTCTTGGTTCTTGAGAGCAAGGAGGTAGGCCTTGAGGGGCTCCTTCCAGTCTTCCTTTGTTCCTCGGACGGGAATAAGCATACGCTCGGTGACGCCAGCTGCAGGAGGTCCAGACATTGTGATATGTTGTGGGTGTGGTCGTGAAAGTTTACGTAAGCTATGAAAAGGGTTCAATGGAGCGCGGGGCTGTAAGCTTCGATTGATGGCTGTAAGATTGGATTGCAATGACGAGTCTGTATGGTTTTCGGTCAGGATAGATGGCAGTGACTTTGATTTAAATATTAGCGAACTCAGAGCCATCGTCTTTCAACACAAGTCATGATCCCTTCGCGCATGAATTTTGAACACGCATGTCCGATATGACCTCACCGGGACATGAAGCCGTGCCAGTCGCAGCCGGCTTTCGGTCGAAGACAACACCCCATCGACCGTGCCGTCTTTCGACATCCGTCACGCATCAGGCCACCCATGCCGAGTATGCAGCGTCAAAATTCATGCTGGCGTGTATTAGTTAGCGTCCGTCTCCATGTCGGCGGCCTGTTTGGCTGTAAAGCCGAGCAAGTTGACATTCTAGAAACGTCTGTCGATCCCGTCCGTCCGGGTCAGCGGCAGCGGAAGCGGCTGGCGGACCCGTGAACGCAGGGTCTTTGCTTCCTTGCGTTGTTTCCTAGTCCGAGGAAAATTTGAGATCCAGCAAAGTGTATCCCGAATAAGAAGTTTCAAACGCGGCCCCGAAAGTTCGGACGAACGAGAAGCTGGAATTTCCCTATTGGGTGGTTGCGGCAGAGGTCTAGTTCTCCGGCGGACGCTACTGCAAAACGGAACACGGACAATGCGGGCGCTAAAGCTCTGACGCACAATGACAGACGGGGAAGTGGGCGGGAACATGGAGAGAAGGTTACCGCTTCGAGGTGTCCGATGCTTTGAAACGATGCCACGGACGAGCTCGGGGTTGGCCGGGGGATCGACAGATGACCTCCGCAGCAGGGCAGGGTTTCGAGACCTAGAAAGGGCATCATGGAGAAGCCATGAGTTCATTAGGATAGTCGCCGTAGCTGACGTGTCAAGATGAATTGGGTTTTCGTGGCAGTAACACAAGTCGGCCCCTTCGTTCCGTCAGCCCACCGGCCCGGTATATCCCGCTGGGCATCTGCCTGACAAGAACATCTGCCCTAGATGGCACACCAAGAGCGCTTGGGACAGGTGTCAAATCCGGTCTTTTGGAGCATGAATAATTACTCGCGTGTCTCGAGCGAGTCCGAGTCCGCTGGCGCAGCTCCGGTTCTCGAATCGGGCAGGGGGGCCGGACGGCGATCGGGGACGATCGGGGGCTCGAGTCGATTCAGTCGGATGTCGTTGCACACGGAAAGCGTCTCACATTCAGGCTTGCCGGCGGACAATGGTGTCAATAGGAGTCCGAAAGAGTGCGACCAGCAGCAACGGTGTTCATTTGTCGGTTTCGAAGTCCCCAGAGCCGTAAATTTCCGGCTGGAACTAAAAGAAAAAGATAGTGTGCGACCGAAAGCTGTACTGAAAAAAATGGAACCTGGCGTTGACTGGGGAGACTTTCAGCATGATTGAAGAGTGATGTCACAAAGTGGTTTGATTCAGCAATGCTATCATGGCGTTTTAAGAATGCAGCCGCGATTGTAACGACGGTAATCGCGACATGTACACATGTACGTTGCGCTAGACATCACGACAAGTATGAAAAGAAAGGGGTCAGAAAGGCTCGATGAACATATCTGTAGATATCGCTTACAATGATACGAACAAAATTCTATTCATGGAGTTCCTGAGGTACATGTAACTGTTGATTTGCAAGACCACACCCAGCTGCTTTGTGTATACCAACTCCCTTTCCCATCTTCGATTGCAATTTACCTCCAATCAACTCCCCCATCTCGCCCCTAAACCGTCACAGTCTACCTTCATTGATTCTGAACCAGGGGCGAGAAGTATGAAGACATGTAAAGACCCTTCATTCCATAGTTGTAGGAAACATACGATAAGCCGCCGGGCTTGGAGTAGTCTCGCCCAGACCTGCGTGTTCTTTTGTCAGTGACACATACAACTCTATGTAGCAAATCAGGAACTCGACTTACAGCTTGGAAGTTTCGATGGCACCCTTAGAGAACTTCTCGGCCGACTCGTCCCATCCGACGTTCTTAAGCGCCTGGGTAAAGTTCTCGATAGTCTGGGCGTCGCTCCGCGCGGTCTGGCCCCACGGCAGGTGCGCCTTGGTGTCGATGCGCTCCTCGCCCTGCTTGAGCTCGAAGGCGAAGCAGATGCCCTTGTGCAGGTTCTGCATGTCCCGCGCGTCCTTGCGCTGGTCGGCGGCCATGCCCTCGGGCTCGTCCAGGAGCAGGTGCCAGACCTTCTCGGCCGTCTCGACGCCCTTCATCGTCGCCTCGTCCGTCTGCGTGCCGCCCAGCGTGAGGACGTCGGCGAGCACCGCCCGCGAGTTGGACGTCGTCCGCCCGTAAACCTTGACGCGCGCCTTGGCCGGGTCGACGCAGTCGATGGCCATCATCTCGATGCGGCACGGCTCCTTGCACGTCGCGATGTACCGCTCCAGCTTCTCCGCCGTTTTGGCGAGCGCATCGCCGCACGGCTGCAGCTCGCGGATCATGTCGAAGACGAGTTTCTCCGTCGTGACGTTGAGGGCGAAGTGCTTCAGCACGGGGAAGAAGTAGGCCTTGAGGACGCGCTGCGAGCGCTTCATGTCGTAGGCGAGGAACAGCTGGGGCACGCGCTTAAGGAATGGCGGCATGTTCGCCCGGGCGAGCGCGGCCTCTTCCGGGTTGACGAACCACTTCTTCAAGATCTGCTCATACCAGCGCATGTCGACGCCGGAGGAAACCTGTGAAAGGATCGGGATCATGGATTTGCCGATCTCGCCGGCGAACGGGTCCTCGACCGAGCCACCATTGTCTCCCAGGGGCTCGAACGTGTACCGGATAACGCCGTCGTCGCCTCTTGTAAAGTTCCACGAAGGCTCGAACGTGGATCCGTCGTACGTTAGGAGGGGCTTGATCTTGGCTTTGGGCGTGGGCAAGCCGAAAGAGGGAACAACCACGTCACGGAAGACACGTAGGTGGTCTACTTTCTCCTCGGGAGTGTAGCCCTCAGCGCTGGTGAGTAAGCTGTTCAGCAGCGGCGCGCATCTTTCCCACCACCACCGATGGTTCTCGTTGATTGGCGGGTCGATGGGAATGGTGTGTTCCTCGGCTGCCGACGAGAAGGCGTTGAACGTGGTTGGCGACTTCAAGGGTGCGTCCTTGGCCACGTGAAGGAGTGCAGATGGTGCCATGGTGAAAATCTGAAGTGTCCTTTGCTTGCTTTTGTCTAACAAGCTAAGATGGCGCCGCACTATGGGGAAAAGTTCCGACGAGATGGGTAAGTCTCCCTTTATACCCTCGAAAGCTAGAGTTATGTCGGGACAATCGCGGTCTAAGAGCGTTGAGATGTCCCGCGAGAGTGAACGCCATTCCCCACTCTCCGGGACTTTCCATACTCGATTGACAGCGGAAGTCATACTCTGAGGTTCTTCAAACGGTATTCTGCGACTATGCCGAGAAATTCAGCAACTCGCGATCGCAAGAGGCATATAGTAACCTAGTCCGGTGCGAGATCACGAAACCGTCACTTCAATGCAGTGGCATCCTTGAGCTGTCCGGCGGACTTGCATGGGTATGCCTACATTCCCCATCAAGAGGCTGGAATTCTTGGATTTGATGCAAGGGAAATGTGGTTTCGCACGCTGTCAAGTCTAGCTGACTCCTCAATCGACACTTGAAACAGTCGAGGGCTGCCTTGCAACGGTTGACGTACAGGGATCATGCGAAACAGCAACCCCACGGCCACGGTGGCATTCACTTCGCGAGCGAAACATCCCCTCGTGCCAATCTTCGTATAAGGCCTTCAACTATGGAAGCAAGAGGCGACTACATGTGCGATGCTTCCGATGCCGGTTCGAGAACGGATTGATACATGCAACCCTCAACGGCACCCTGAACATGGGACGGAGAGGCTCGAGCAGGTGTTTCCAGGCAACCCGAGCCTCCCGGCGCATACCCGCCGTTCCGTATTCGGTATCCGGTGCCGGCTGGCGGCTCCTGACTGGCTGTCCGGTTGACACCGATTCATGCCCGGAGGTTCCCATCGGACTCTAGGAAGTCAATCCCCAGAACGCAGCCTTTTTGAGTAATTCTCAGAGAACCAAACTCCCGGGACGGACATCCTTCGCGCAGGGGACCGTTTTGAGTTCGACCAGTCACCCGGTGTTCGATGAACCGCGCACAGCCGAGTCGGGAACAACGACGGTGATCTCAGGAGGCCGAGGGTCCGCGTTTGCTCGGCTTCTGGAAACAGCTCACCCTGGTCATTGGAGCTCCGGAGCTGTCGAGCTCCTTGAGGTCGAGATTTCCATGGACTCGTAATAAAAGAGCTCTTGTCCGTCACGTATGACAATTCATGTAGCTAAACCTTCTTACCATACCAAAGTCAACTAACAAACTAACAAACTCACATAATCACCTCGAATTTTCTCTTTCCTCCCATTCCCACCTCTTAATAGCGTCCTTTTGATATCACAAGATGGCACCAGGAGTCACCAGCATTCCGAAGGACTCGGACAGCGGGAAGGGCGCCGTTCCTGCCCCTCGAAACCTGCCCCCTGGGGTCTCGGTCGAGAAGTTCCAAGACTTTGCCTCCCAGCTGCAAAAGTCGGTCGGCAAGGAGAACCTCCAAATCATCACTCATGACACGGCCCTCGTCGACGGCGATTACCTGAAGATCGACTGCCTGACGCACGACATGCACCACCTCTACGAGCGCGAGGAGTTCGTCGGCTGCGCGCTCATCCACCCGCGCAACGTGACCGACATCCAGGCCGTCGTCAAGCTCTGCAACGACTTCCTCATCCCCGTGTGGACGTTCAGCAAGGGCCACAACGTCGGCTACGGCGGCGCGGCGCCGCGCGTGTCGGGCAGCTTGGTGATGAACCTCGGCACCCACATGAACCGCATCCTCGAGGTCAACGCCGATGACTGCTACTGCCTCGTTGAGCCGGGCGTCACATACCTCCAGATGCAGAAGTATCTCGACGACAACAAGCTGTCCGATAAGGTCTGGCTCGACTCCCCCGAGCTCGGCTTCGGGTCTATGATCGGCAACGCGCTGGACCACGGCGTCGGGTTCACGCCGTATGGTGACCACTGGATGATGCACTGCGGCATGGAAATCGTCCTCGCCAACGGTGAAGTCGTCCGGACCGGCATGGGTGCGATGCAAAGCCCCGAAGGCCGCGCCCAGGCCGCAAAGGGTGTGCCTCCCCAGGACCAGCACCAGAACGAGTGCTGGCAGCTGTTCCCCTATGGCTTCGGTCCCATCAACGACGGCATCTTTTCGCAGAGCAACAACGGAATCATCACGAAGATGGGAATGTGGCTCATGCCTGCTGCTCCAGGTTTCACGCCGTTCATGGTCACGTACGAGAAGGACGAGGATCTGGCGGCCGTGGTTGACATTATCCGCCCCCTGCGTGTGGTAAGTCATGTAAAGCACCCTCTTCAGACCACTATACTGACATCTGAGTCCACAGAGCATGGTTTTGCAGAACGCTGCCAGTCTCCGCCACATCGCGCTCGACGCCGCACATTACCACCCGCGATCCGAGTACACAGATGGGCCCCTCGATGTTCCTCTGACCGACGAGCAACTGGACGCGGCAGCTAAGAAGGTCAACCTCGGACGCTGGGTCTACATCGGTGCTGCCTACGGGCCCGATCCGATCCGCAAGGCCCATCTTGAGATCACCAAGCGGGAGATGACCAAGGTGCCGGGAAGCCGTTGGTTCCTGCTCGAGGACCGTAAGGAGGAGTTCAGCACTCTGCACTGCCGTGCCGACACCATGAGGGGTATCCCGACGTGGGACGAGCTGCGGTGGCTGAACCAGTGAGTCACCTCTTGATCCTCGACAAATTTCGCCTCGTTGACATTCGTTTAGTTGGATCCCCAACTGCACCTTCTTGTCCTTCTCGCCCATATCCAAGGTCGACGGCAAGTCTGCCCAGAAGCAGTACGAGATGGCCAAGAAGCGCTTCGCCGAGGCCAAGATGGACTACTTTGGCATCCTCAGCATCGGGATGCGCGAGATGCGTAAGTCGCCCCCGTGAACCCACATTGATAGGCTTCGTTTATGCTGACGCCGCGGCCCGCACAGACAATATCGTTTGCATCGTGTACAACCGCGAAGATCCCGACATGCGCCGGCGCGCGCAGTGGCTCGTCCGCACGATGATCCAGGACTGCGCGGACAACGGCTGGGGCGAGTTCCGCACGCACGTCGCGCTGATGGACCAGATCGCCGAGACGTACGACTTCAACAACCACGCGCTCGGCCGGCTGAACCAGACCATCAAGGACGCGCTCGACCCCAACGGCATCCTGGCACCTGGCAAGAGCGGCGTCTGGCCCAAGAGCTATGACAAGTCCAAGTGGACGCTGGGCAAGGATTACATCAAATAGAGCAGAAAGGATGGCCATGGGTGGGGATGTCGCACTCTGGCGAGGTGTTAAGAAACTTGTACATACGGTTTAATGGAAGTTGATGATCATTCTGAGGCTGAGCTCTACGTCACGGGACCCAACTGCTGCTCTACTTAACAAAGTTCTAGTGCCTTGGTGCGCTATTCATTGTGAGGCACATGGCCGTCCATACTGAGCCATTCAAGATGTTGAAGAATCTTGAGATTTGGTAGTTTATGACCACAGCTGGTTGATACTGATGAAAACGAGCCCACAAGAATATGGCTAGATGAGCCAGCAGTTTGTTACTAAATCCCAAGAACAAAGAGACATTACTTTTACGACAATTGCTACCTGTAATATCATAATTGTGCTAGCATGCGGCTCCAACGAGGGTAACCGGCTTGAGGACATGACGCTTGGCAATGGCCGGTTCGCGAACTCCTGGCACATGCCTTCTGGAGAAACGGGGAAACAAATCCACCCAACTCGAAACCCAATTCCCATCGAGGGTCTTTGATCTCGACGCACGTGGCTTTTTGTTTCAGCGGATCCAACGGTCATGCATGCCCAACGCTCCGGGTTCGAGCCGTTTGGGAAATGACGGGACGAATCCGTTGCGTGGTGCCGGAACTGCTGCGCTCTAGCGGAAAAGCATGTACCAGTGTTTGGCTATGAGATCGTTTAGACTCTGGCCAACAGTGCGTCGTTATGATTTTGGGTTTCGGGGTTCTTAGACAAAAATAGTAAAGAGAGGCAATAAAGAAGGACGCGTATCCCCCCTTGAACCAATTGCCGTAGAGACTGTCGCGATTGGAGGGCATGTTTATTAATCCTTTGGGTTTATGGACTCAGACCGCAAACTCTCATGCCAGATCTAAGCGGTATCAGGAAGGCAATGTGAAGATTCCGATGCCGTTCAGCCAGTCTACTTGACAGTGAGCAACATGATTTCATAGTACTTTTCACCCGCCCACATCTACGAGTGGCTTCAATACCTGACTAGGCCTTCATTCCGAACTTGCACGTTTCTCATAAGACCATTCCTGCCAATATCACGACTCAGCATGGCTATCCAGTCCGCAGAAACGCAATATGCCCTCGTCACCGGCGCGAACCAGGGCATCGGCTACGAGATCGCCAAGCGCCTGGCGACGGAACACCCAAACTACCACGTCTACATGACGGGCCGGCGCAAGGACGCCATCGAAAAGGCCGCCGCGCAGCTCCAGGCGTCCGGCCTCGACGTGGAGCCCCTCGTCCTCGACGTCACCTCGGACGAGAGCATCGCCTCCGCCGTGGAGCACGTGCGGTCCCGCTCCGGCCGGCTCGACGCGCTGGTCAACAACGCGGGCATCTCGGCTTCGGGCGAAAAGACGCTGCGGCAGCGCCTCCACCGGATCTTCGACACCAACGTCTTCGGGGCCGTCGTCGTCACGGACGCGTTCACGCCGCTGCTGGAGCGGTCGGAGGGGACGCGCTGCGTGGTGTTCGTGAGCTCCGGGCTCGGCAGCATCAAGGTGCGGACGGACCCGGACCTCACGCCGAAGAACGACCTCATCGAGTACGGCGCGAGCAAGGCGGCGCTCAACCACGCGGCCATGACGTTCGCCTCGCGGCACTGGGGGGACGAGGCGTGGAAGTTCAACACGTGCTGCCCGGGGTACTGCGCGACCAACATGAACGGGTACAGCGGGCCGGACGAGGCGTCGCTGGGGTCGATCCAGCCGGTGAGGCTGGCGACGTTGGGGCGCGACGGGCCTAATGCGACGTTTTCCAACAGGCACGGGCCGGTGCCGTGGTAAACCGAGAGACGTCAGGCGAAAAGCACGGTTCCAAGGAAGCTTAGGTTTCCGGGTGTATTCTTCTCAACATCAAAATAATGGTTCAAGATCGATCCTTCCGGTGATATGCTACTGTTCAGGACCAGCCCGTCAATCGTTCAATCAAACTACCCCTCCTTAACTACTTATGCGGTGAGACAGTGACTTGAAATGGAGAAGCCGATATCACTATTCGTGCGTCTAAGCCAGGCATCACCAAGCTTAACCACTCGTTTGGACCTCATAATGCCTCCAGTCGTCTCACGAATTACGCCTCCGATCTGCAGGCTTACACCTGCTGATGTTATGATTGGTTAAGTAAGCGCTCCCATCATGTTACACAAGGCACGTCTTCCCCGCATCTGACATGAACAACACCTCCCAAAAGCCTGTCAGGTGTCAAATCTCGACAAGACAAACGCACACCAAGCCCGCGCTGCCACAGCAAGATAACACCGCCCACACAATGACAGAGCCCACACCAACCCGGCGACCCTACAGAGGCTCCTGCCACTGCGGCGAGACGCAGTACATCGTCTTCCTCACGCTCCCGCACACGGTGCCCCCGCCGCGCCCGCTCGTCGGCGAGAAGAGCCCCCGGTCCCACCAGGACTTCTACCGGTGCAACTGCACGACCTGCCACAAGGCGGGCTTCTTCCACCTGCGGCTGCAGTCCTCGCCGGACGACTTCCTGCTCCTGAAGCCGCTCGACCCGTACGCGGGGCTGGGCGACTACACCGTCCGCAGCGGGGACCTGCACTTTCTGTTCTGCAAGACGTGCGGCATGCGGTGCCTGATCTTGATGGGCGAAGGGGAAGTTCGGGACGTTGACCTGGGCGCTCTCGGGGTCGAGGGTAGCGACACCGGGACGACGACCAAGGCCTGGAGGCCGAAGAAGGAGGGCTGGGTGGAGGGGAAGAAGTTCGGGAGCTACCTGAGCGTCAACGGGTACTCGGTGGACGCCGGGCAGGGCTTCGACCTGAGGGAGGTGACGGAGCGGAAGTGGGTTGCGTATCTGGACTGGCTCGAGATGCACGCCGAAGGGTCCCAGGGGACGCGGTACGACAGGCCCTGGGAGGGAGGTGCATACTAAGCCGGGGAGTCCATAGGAATCGAGATGCTCTCCTGTTGTCTGAAAGAACACTGAAGGTCGCGATGGTTAGTGTTGAGGTCTGTAGAGACCATCCCATAGCTTCCAGATGTACATCTTCCGCATTGTCACACTGCCTTCACTCCATCATCTGCTTGGTCACGTTCTCTCGGGACTACGCCCATATCCACGCGAGAGAAATAATCAAAGTACCGGCTTGCTCTCGTTAATCTCACATGGCCATTTGCTATCTTGCCAGGTGGTTTCACAAACATCTTGTCTCTCACTCGCCAGAGAACCCCATACCTACGTAAATTGGCCTCTCAGACGCGTCGACGGGATAGGCCGTGCCGCACGTCGGCATGCTTACCTACCCGACCTAAGATACGATGCACTTCCGAATTAGGAAAATGGTGTTTAATTGGCGAGGGAGCCGGGGATAATACACCCCTGGCATTGTTGCTTACGGGCCGTCCGAGTACCAATTCGGCAAAAGATGTCTTGACTACCGAAAGCGAACCAACACGAATCTACCAGCCACAAGTCTCACTCGTCTGTGCCAAATATAACGTCCAAGGCCGCACCGAGGACGTACGTGTCTCCAGCGGACCGTCAGCCTAAAACCCAGACAAGCCCGGGCAGCAACGCTATAGGTGCTGACGACGCCGTGGTGGAGCCCGGGTTCAGTGGGGCCTCGGAGGTAGGGATAACGGTGTGCGCCGTAAAGCCGACCCGCATAAACCCGTAGGCTGCGTGGGCGTCTTCAGGGCCTCAGCTGCTCAGGGGGGTTCGTGGTCAATCACGCGATTCTGTGGCGGTAGGGCGGATCTGCGTCGGATCGGCTTGGCCTTTTGCTTGTATTCCCGATTAGGTTGCTGGGCACAAGGCATTCGCAGGGCTGAAGAGACGCGTCGTCGCGGATGTATACTTATGTATATAAGACTCACTTATTGTGATCACTCTGCATCATCACCACCAGCTTCATCATCTCAAACGGCGACATCGACCTCACCTCAACAACTCAATACACCTTTACTTCAAACAGTTCAAAATGTCTTCTTGCAAGCAAAAGGAGAACCAGGACGGTGGGATAACCTCCCGAATCCGCAATGCCTTTCCCCCGAAGCCCGCCTTCACCGAGGCAGACGTGCCCGATCAAAGCAACAAGGTACGGTTCTTCCAGGATCATATCCGTCAATCTGCTCACATTTCTAGGTCTTCATCGTCACCGGCGGCTCAGGCGGTCTCGGCAAAGAACTCGCCAAAATGCTCTACGAGAAGAACGCAAAGGTCTACATCGCCGCACGCTCCGAAGACAAGTCCCTAGCCGCAATCAACGAAATCAAGGCCCTGCACCCGCACTCGCGCGGCCGTCTCGTATACCTCCGCCTCGACCTCAACGATCTCTCCACGATCGAGCAGTCCGCGCAAGAGTTCCTCTCGAAGGAAAGCAGGCTCGACGTCCTCTGGAACAACGCGGGCGTCATGACCCCTCCCCAGGGGTCCAAGACGGCACAAGGGTACGAGTTGCAGCTCGGCGTCAACGCCCTCGCGCCCTTTCTCTTCACGCATTTCCTCCGTCCGGCGTTGCTTGCAGCCGCCGCGGCCGGGTCGGCGCGGGTGGTCTGGGTGGCTTCCAGCGCCGTGCTCTTCGCGCCGACGCCGCCGATCGACTTCGACAACATGGGCTACGCCAAGGACGAGAGCCCGATGGACAAGTACGCGCGGAGCAAGGCGGGGACGATCCTGCTGGCCACCGAGTTTGCGAGGCGGAATGCCGCCGACGGGATCGTCAGCATTGTAAGCGGACTGTTGTGAGCCAAAAAATGGGAATGATGGGGCTGACGGCGAGACAGAGCCTTGATCCTGGTATTTCGATGACGGATCTGCAGCGCACGTTTACCGGCTTCCAGAAGCTCATCGCGGTAAGGAGCATCGGCCTGGATATCCGCTGTGAGTACATAGCTGACGCAGTCCTGTGCAGAGAGTCATCGCCCAGGAGCCGAAGAACTGCGCGTACACGGAGCTCTTTGCCGGTCTCAGCCCTGACGTCAACGAGAAGAACAGCGGCGGCTGGAGTAAGTACCAACCTGACTACGGAGCAAGTTCTCATCCTGACTGGTGTTGTAGTTGTGCCTTTCGGCCGTCTCGAAAAGGGTCGAGCAGACCTTTGGGGCGAGGAGCTCGGGAAGAAGTACTGGGAGTGGACGATGGCTGAGCTGCAGCCGTACCTGGCTTGATGCAGAGGACTGGCTTTGACGATTTCGCATGCTTAATATGGCGTTGGAATTAGACGGGGGGACTAGAATGAACCTGATTTGAATTGTTTTACATCTCAGCGATTACTCAACTCTTAATTGACTTCCACTACTGGACTTACCGGTCGTTAGCTAATAGCTATGATATCTACCAAAATGTTAGGCAGGTTTCCACAGAGAACCATGAGTCGCAATCATTCGACCACTTAGTCGAAAGCGCCCATCCGGCCGGCCTGGACACCTGCCCTCCGATGACTGCGTCGGACCCCAATCAGCCCTGCACTTGCAGGCATCCGCTCTTTAGCATCGATCCAAGTTGGATCTTCCCCAAGAGAAGGAGAACTCAGTAGCCCATCCCTCCCACGCCCTTTGCTCAAGAGCGTGGTGGTTTGATGCTTGGCCATCATCACTGTTCTCAAGTTGACAAGTTTGAAAAGGGAAAAGTCTCTGGTGGAAGGAAGGTCAGCCGGAGCATGTCCTCCTTCCCATCTGGACCATAGGCCCACGGGCGATGACGAACTCTGACACCCGAGACGGAAAGCTCAAAGCGTTTCCATCTATCCCCCCAGATCCCAAGCAGGAAGGGAGAAGGGTGCGCCTACCCGTTGCTGCCCGCCAACGAGCCCTCCTCCCTTCCTGCTTCAACCCCCCAGCGCCCGAACGGGAGACCCTTTTAACACCAGATTGGATCCGAAGATTCCAACACAGTACAGAGTCGTCCCGATGATGATAAAAAGTTGATCTTAGTAAGGTTGCCTCACGGCTCCCGATGCTAATACCTTAGGGAAGTCCACATAGTGGCACATACTGAGGGACATCATGACTCCAAGTGGGCGGGGTTCTCTTTTTTATATGTTTTTGGGACATAAACTGGTGGCAGAATCACGGGGCCACTCGCAGCTAACTTTTTTAAATGGCTTGCACACGCTTTGCTTTTGTGGCTCATCGTCTACGGAGGCCTAAATGATCCGTCCGCCCGTGGATCGAACCGTGATCGCGAGAAAAAGTATGGTTTCTGGTGTTCGACCAGCTTGACCACAGAGCCTCGCACGGTGGGCTCTCCTGATCACCTCGTGGAAGGTGCGGGAGTCGTGGTTTCCGTTGCGTCGTGTCCATCGTGCTTGCCAGTATCGAGGAGTCGAGTTGGTACGTCACGGTCGAGAGGTCATGGTGGCTTGTCGGTTTAGGGGCGTGGCCGGACGCCACGGACTCCACTAGTACGTATTTTTGCCAACCGTGTACTCCATAGAGGATAATGGAATGGAAAGAACTTCACAGCCAACGAGCCTGCCTCCTGTCAAGTGCGGAGATGGGTACCTTGATGGCAGTAGGTTGTTGAATATGTGAATGGGGAAAGTGCGGCTGAGTCTCAAAGTCCCTCCACCGTCATTAGCATGATCGGCTTTGAGAAGGGGCGGGAACAAAACGTGGAAAAGCCGCTGTGTTTTAGACCCAGTGGGTGATCGAAATTCTCCTATCTTGACTGTTATTGTGTGGGTGCTCGCCGGAGCGGAGTCGGGGTTTGTGAGCCGGTCATCTTCAGCGGCAGCGGCGCCTAAGCAGACCGGGATTTGACCCAACAGACGCCGAGATGTGGGCTTTTTCGACTTAACTCCCCAGGGGCACGAAAACCCATCGATGATATGACACCGCCGTTCACCTCAATGTCTATCTATCGATTTGTAAAAGCCCAGCTGATAAGTGCCTGATAAACGTGACCACTCCTGGGTCACAGATCCTTGCTAGCCGCCATCTCAAGTTTGCGGTGGTGAGAGGTCCGCCCGGGATGCGGGGCCGGCGACGAACGACGAGCGACAACGGGGCAGGGGAAATATCGTTGCGGACGTCTGCGGCCCGCGTCTGGTGCCCTTGCATGCGGGGTCATGCTGGACTCCTCATTGTACCACGAGATGACGGTATTCTGGCTTGGTTGTTGCAGATAAGCGGCAGATGGGCCTGGTTGTTCCCCTCACTGATTATCGTCCAGGAGTTATTACTACCACGCATGTGGGTGAGCCGCCAAGGAGCTGGTACAATTGATATAAGAAGGATGATTTGTCCATGGAATTGCATCTTATAAACAAGCACTACCAAATGCAATTCTGAACCTTTCACCTTCCCCGCTTGATCTGAACTTCCTAACGGCACCTCTCATCTCACCTCTCACTCACCCACTCTCACTCACTCACCCTCACCCTCATCCACTCTTCATATAAATATACACCACCAACATGACCGGCCGAACCGTAAAAGTCGCATGCACCCAAGCCGAGCCGGCCTGGCTCGACCTCCAAGCCAGCGTCGCAAAGACGTGCGCCCTCATAACCGAGGCAGCCTCCAACGGCGCCCAGCTCGTCGCCTTCCCCGAGTGCTGGATCCCGGGCTACCCGTGCTGGATCTGGACGCGCCTCGTCGACTTCGGCCTCAACGTGCGCTACATCCAGAACGCCCTGCGCCTCGACTCGCCCGAGCTCGCCGCGGTCCGCGCCTGCGCCGAGAAGAACGCCATCGCCGTCTCGCTCGGCTTCGCGGAGAACGACAACGGCTCGCTGTTCATCGCGCAGGTGCTCATCGGGGCGGACGGCGAGGTCAAGATGCACCGCCGCAAGATGAAGCCGACGCACATGGAGCGCACCGTCTTCGGCGACGCCTCGGGACAGTGTCTGCAGAGCGTCGCGGATTTGGGGTTCGCGCGGGTCGGGTCGCTGGCTTGTTGGGAGCATATCCAGCCGCTGCTCAAGTTCAACACCATCGCTCAGGGGGAGGAGATCCATGTCGCCGCGTGGCCGAGCGTGACGCCTCATGAGGAGGGTAGCCCCGGGATGTGGTCCATGAGCGCCGAAGGTATGTCGATATCCCCGTTCCCCCGTGTCATGTCGATGGTTTGCCGACGTCGCTGCCCAGGTTGCCAGACACTCTCTCGGACGTACGCCATCGAATCCAACGCCTTTGTCCTGCACTCCACCGCCGTCATGACCACCAAAGGCGTCGAGGCGAACCAGACTACTGGCGGTGCCTTGATGTCGGCGCCCGGCGGCGGCAGCTCCGCCATCTTCGGCCCCGACGGCCGGCGCCTGACGGAGCCCGTCGACGACAAGATCGAGACCATCCTGTACGCCGACCTCGAGATGGACGCTATCCACAGGACGAAGATGTTTGCAGACTGCACCGGCCACTACAGCCGGCCGGACTTGTTGCGGCTGGCCGTCGACAAGGAGATCAAGTCTGTTATTACGTCGACGGGGGACGTTGAGAAGGAGTCGAAAAAGGAAGATGAAGCTCCCGTGGTGTCGTAGGAGTGGTAAATGATGTTCTGACTTTTGAAAGCGTATGGCATGTAGAGTAATGGTAAAGCACAAAATCAATCTCATCATTGGGACCGTATGTCGTGACCCAAGTCAATTCGAAAGAGGCTTTTGGCTCAATTCTATCCTCATTAATCGCAGTATGATAATCACTTGCTAAACACACTTTTCCATACACGCTGCCTCCAAAACCAAACTCAGATCGCATTATTCAAAAGCCAACTAAAGTCCTCGCAGTTCGCCAGGCCCTGGAACGCCTGCATATAGTCCACACTCCCGAGGGGACCCGTACGCTCGCCGCCGAGACCCGACACGTCGAGCGTCCCCAGCCCGGGGAACGAGTTCATGTCCAGCGTCCCGAGGTCAACAGGCTGCGCCTCGGCAGCAGCGCCGCCGCCGTACCCGTCCCACTCGTACTCGAGCTGCACCTGGTCCTGCTCCGCGGCCCGGCTCGCCACGGGGTAGTCCCTCTCGGCCCCGGGCGCGGTGGGCTCGATCTGGTAGCTGAACTCGACGGGCAGCGCCCTCATGACCCCCCAGCGGTGCGCCAGCACGCGGATGATGGTGATGCTCTTCCCCGCGCGGAGCGGCCAGCCGGCCTGCAGCTCGCGGAGCAGCTCGAGGCACTGGCGGAGCCAGTACGTGCTCTGGTGCCGGAGGGCCGGGGTCCGGCTGGTGGCGTTCATGAGGTGCACGATGGCGGCGCTGAGGAGGTGGTGGATGATGACCGGGTTCGCGGGGGTCTCGAAGCCAAGCGAGCGGCGGTACGTCCGGACGAGCCTGCAGGTTGCCGTCGCCGCGGCGGTGAGCGAGCGGAGCACGAGGAGCATGAACTCGGAGTTCTGGACGTGGGTGTTGCTGTTGCCGGCTGCGGAGGAGGAGCCGGACGAGGATTGCTGCGCGATGGTGGCGAATATGCGCAGGAAGGGGGGCATGGTGATGAGGATCGTCATTTGGTAGGCGAGGTGGAACATGATGACCGGCTTTGGTGTTGAGTCTCCAGTCAGATGTAACCGATTGTCGCGGGATCTAAAGAAGGCGTTTAGAGCATCTTGACTTGCGACCAAGATGCGGACCTGCTGGGGTATCGGAAGAGACTCGAACGTTGTCGAGAACCTGGCCTCCAGCGTCAGCAATCTCCACAACTCACCACGACGATCCGAACTTACACCTGGTCCATGTACTGATCGTGCAAATACCACAGCTTACACTGCCACGCGAACGACATCTGCGACAGGTCCGCCGTCGCGCTCTCAAACGTCGTGTCGAAGCTCGGCACGTTGACCCTCCGCCACGGCAGCGCGCAGTTGCGGCCCAGGATGGAGATGGCGGTGCGGTCGATGATGTAGAACATCCAGAACGTCCGGACGTCCTGCTCGCTCGCCTCGAGCTGCCGCGCCGAGCACTCGTCGAGCACGAGCACGTGCAGCCTGAGGTGCACGCACATCCCCGCGGCCATCGAGATGAACATCCACCCGAAGTGGTCCCGCCCCAGCGCCAGCGACCGCCACGACATCATCGACAGGCCCTGGATCACCTTGACCGTCGGGTTGTGCCGGCAGCACGCGAAGACGAGGCTCTCGGCGAACTGCGCGAAGGCGTCGCCGATGCGCATCGCGTCGGGACGCGGGGAGAAGGCCGTGCCGACGGCGATGACGGCGCTGTGGAGGAAGGCCTCCTCGGGCGACTGGTAGGGGTACCCGCGGAGGAAGTCGGTGTTGGTGTAGGGCGTGAACTGGTGGTCTTTGTTCATGTTCTGCAGGAACGTGTTGGCCATCTCGTGGATGAGGCCCTCCTGCCGGCAGTAGGCCAGCACGTTCTCCGGCGGGTTGACGTGGGTCGTCGGCGCCGGTTGGTGATCCGCCTCCAAGGCGTAGCGGGACCCGTTGTCCGGGTCGTCGATGATGGTCACGCCGTCGCCGACGTTGGTCCGCCAGAGCATCACGCACAGCTCCTCCATGGCCCTCTGAGACCTCTCCTGGCCGGGCGAGTCTTTGTCGGGTGTCTTGTGGGCGCCGTGGTCCCCGCTGGGCTGCGCGGGATTGCCTGCGTTCGAAATGGCGTCAGCGATCCCGGCGGCATCGTCGTGTTCGTCGTCCTGGAGAGCCTCATCCTCCGCCGGCTGTGATGCGTGCGGGCTCAGCGTCAGCGCCGGCGACGGCTCCTTCTCGGAACCCTGCTGCTTCTCCAGCGCCAGCAGGAGGGACTGGACCTGAGCCTCGAGGGCCCTGACATAATCTTCATCCCAGTACTTTCGTCTGCAGGTTGTGTGTCAGTCTGTCAGCTGCTGTGTCTTGTCATAGCGCAGGTACAACGTCAGACTAGAAGCGTACGTACTTCCTCGGCCTCTGCTCCGTGTACACACATTCCCTATTCTGCCTGCTGCATAGTGAGCATGCAGGTCGAGCTGCATCACACTGCCGAATGGGAAGAAGCGTTCGTTAGTCAAGGGGGGAGAACGAGTGAGATGGACTAGCAGGGGGAACTAGGGGCTCCATGGGGGGGAGGTCTTGGGGGGAGAGGAGAACGATGACAGTCTTTTTCGGACCGGGATTGCAGACCGAACCGAACGGGTGGACTTTACTTTTCGCTTCCCCGCCCTGCACCGGTCGCAAGCGAAGCTTGTCGGCTTCTGGGACATGGTGGGTGCGGGAGGATGTCGTCCGACGCGCGGGAGACTGCAGCTCGGCTCACCCTACCCAGCGAGCGACGCGACTGGTGTTCCGAAAGGGTGACCGCGTGAGAGTGCAGATGGGCGGCGGCGGCGGCGGCTCTGTGTGCCCCTCTCTCCCGATATGCAGGGCGACCGTCGAGACTTCTGGGGACACGGCGGAGGGAAAGGATGGACGTCTGTCTCCCTTCGTGAAGTTGCTATCGGTGGTTGCGGGGTGGAGATCTCCGCAGGATAAGGAGCGGGAGAGGAATGTGGAGTTGACGTCCCCCTTGTCCTCCTGAGGTGAGGGGAATTAAGACATTGCCGAGCGCGGGGTGGACGGATGTGGTTGGAGGGACGGACGGCGTCGCCGAGCTGACCAAGCAATGTTGTTGGTAGTCGAACCTTTTGAGTTTATTGGCATATCGGATTATTCTTACCGGATTCTCTTCCAAGGGGCGCTAAGGCGATAGTCTAAGACAGTTGAAGTTGAGAGAGTCGAAGTTGAGCGAGAGAGTCATGAGCGTCTGTTGTGCCTGCACAGACACTGTGAGCCCCAGTGCATGAACATCAAATCTAGATTTCGGCACGCCATTGAGTTGTACAGTCGTCAATCGACGCTTTTACTCTAACATTGTGCACAAACTGGAACTGTAAAGAAGACTAGGGGATCTTATTAGTCACCCCCTTCTCTAATTCCCAAAACCCCCAAATGGCTTAGCTCTCCCATAATAACAACAGCGATAACGACGGTCAACGGACGACAATAACGACGACAACGACCACTCAGAGATACCTAGCTACGCAGTTATAGCTGACGGGGTGTTAAACACTAGGGGAGGAGGTGATGAATAAGATCTCCCTAAAGATTGTATTCCCATCTGGCCGCCTCTGTTTTCGGTTATGGTAGGTGCCTGTCTGGTCAACAAGTGAGCAACTGAATTTTGAACTGAGGGTATTGTCTCGGGACCCTACCCTCCTACCAATTGTCGTTGAGCAGATTGCTGCAGTCCAGCTTTCACTCCAGGAGAGGCTCTCTAGGTAACACGCTGTCAACCGTCATCTCGCAGCCGTCTGCTCAGCTGAAGGATATGAAGTAGGAAACGTCTTTCACCTTCACCAGTTACTCGAGCAGCTCTCTGGCGTGGACGTTCACTTCCCCTCCCAGTCCCGTATGGCTTCAACGGCAGCTTCGTCTTCACCGACGGCGTCGGTCGCCGCCTCGACGGCGCGGTCAACGGCGTATCCTCGGGCGGCGTGGCTCGGACAGGACCCAGACGCGACTCCCGTTTTCGCAGCCGTTCCGCGTGATAGAGCGCTGTAGACAGCGCCTGAAGAGCATGACAGCCCTTAGGCTTGCAGTCGTCGATACAGGACCCGGGGAACCTTTCGGCCAGAGGATGTTTCTCGCTGAAGTCTTTCCGCGCCTGCCGGCTTCACGTGGCACGATGTGACAAAAGCACAGAGCAGAGATATCGTGTGCTGAGGGGCTTTTCACCCCGATGTGGATTGGCTCTCTATTTGTTGGCCTCCCCCTTCCGCCTACTAAGTAGGTACACAACGGACAGCAACGACGGACGACGACGACAACAACAACAACAACGACGGACAATAATAACAACAACGACGGACGGCAATAACCATTATAACGGATAACAATGATAACAATAACGAGAGACAATAATAAACCTAGGTATATAAATACCCCTTGACTTAGGAACGCCTAGCCACGTAGTTGTGGCCGCAGGGGGTGACGAATGAGATCTCCCAAAATCTTCCAGCGACAAGCAAAACGGAGCACTAGCTTTCAGAGCGTCTCCCAAGCGAGAAGACGAAAGTACCAACACGAAAGGCCTGGACCAACCGTGTCACCACCAGCAACCAGTCTGCAGCTGCTCGATAACATGGATTAATAAGGGACTCGAAGACTAGCGCCAACCCACTGCGGTCAAGGCACACTTCCCAGCTAGCACGATGCTGCCCGTGATCTAGGCAACGATTGTGGGCGAGCGATCGTTCTGCAAGTCTCATTGGAAGACTTGAGCCAAGAGAGGAGTGGGCACACCTCCGTCTCCCAACAGGGATCTGACCCTTTCCAATCCACATGTCTTCCAACAACCTATAAGAGTCCGTTCGCCCCTCATCACCATCATTGTTTGTACCATACCTCTCCCACGATTTCTCAAGGTTTTACGCCTGCGATAGCCATCGATTCTTTATAATGGCGTACGATCGGGACGAATTCGTCCGCCTCTTGACGGACTACTACAACTTCTGCAACCGCGTCTTCTGGTGGTTCCTTGTTACCGTCGTAGAGGCCCCCCCGGGCGGGTGGCCCGAGATCAATCGGGAAACCCTGGCCGGCTTCAAGAAGACCGACACCGTCATTGACCTCCTCCGCCATCTCCCATATCTCGACCAAGAGGATCACTATCTGGATCCTTTCATTTTGAAAGACACCCGCCCTGTCGACTACCGGGAGAAGAACCTGCAGAAGGGGATCCGCGAGGGCAATTTTACAGATATCGCCCTGCCCAGAGCCGAGGCGGACCCGCCGCTCCCGCCCTCTTGTGCCGCTATCGCAATTTGTAGCAATCGGAACGGCTACGAGGTCATCTTAGATACCGAGGACGGCTACATCTACTGGGGTGATCCGATAGGGAACCATGACGAGAAAGCACCCGCGCTGAACAGCACCCTCGAGGAGCGTTTCGGTGATGACCCGGCTAACCAGTGGAGGCTTTGCGGGTTTAATGTGTACGAGCCTGCCGACTTCTTTGAGCTCTGCAAAGAGCGGTTCCGGGAGCTTCGGTGGATCGGCCTCGGGCCGTGGAATTTATCGGTGCAGAGGGGGAACTCGGGCTGGGAGTACGAATCCGAGCCGGACCCGGACTCCGACCCGGAGGATGACTGTAGCCACAACAAGCTGGCTAGGAAGATGAAGAAGGCGGGCTGGCCCGGCGATGGTGAGGGGCGCGAGTGGGATGTTGAGAAGTTTAAGAGACTGTGGAACCAGGGCAACGATGAGGAAGAATGAGGGACGGCCACAAATCTAGATATTTTGCCCTTGCCATCTTGGCCGAACTAGATAGGTCTCTCCCTTTTGAGGAGAACAGGCACACGTTTGATGGTATCAACTTTTCATTTTGCTTTTCATTATACGTGTTGTCTCCGAGCCTTGCTGTACGGACAGACTATAGCAAACTACATCTTCTCCCATTCCCCAACGACCAGAGCGTGACAAAGTGGTTCTGTAAGGACGCGGAAATATACTTAAATTGATATTGGGTTGTCACGGATTAAGACTGATGTGACTCTTAATCCCTCCCGACCGATCGTGCGATGCGGTCATAACCCTAATTCAATTTCTGCCTCTGTCCACAAAAGACTGCTTGCACGTTAGACCCAGACTGACGGGGTCAGGGGATTGCATATCATTCGGCGGGAATGTAACGGCGCTCTCTGCAACGTTGCAACTGCTCTTCACCTTGCGTCCCAAAGCAATCTCATGAACCGAACAAATGCGCCCAAGATTACAGATTTCCACGCGCCGAATGAAAGTCTGCAATACGCAAACAATCATATGGCAGCAGAATTTAGCCCATCCACGCGACTTGGAACCCCCTGACGACCAGCCGCTCCGCGGGATGAACGGGGACGGGGCGGGTGATGCGCCGGTTGCCCTCTTATCAGATCTCCACCTTCCGGAAGGATAGGGGGTTCAGTAGCATCGTTGGACGAGAGGTGTGGCAGCTGGAAGGAGGGAGTGGATTGCCGTATCGGGATGGGTGCGTTGTTGATCTCGCCGTTGTTGGGCATCACGTTGCCGTTGGTTGTGAGCAGTCAACTCCAACAGAGCGGACTCAACTCCTGCAAAACTCTGGAGAGACCGGGCTATCAACGTCACGAATTCCTGCAAGTCTGTCACTACTGCAATAAGATGTCTGACGTCTTTTCTCTCTTCAAAATTTCCTGAATTCGGCAGCATGTGCTCATTTTTAGTCCCCGTACCAAAAGGGCCAAGATGGAGGGTGACACTCGGCCGCGACTCGGTCATTCGCCCCCGTCCTCGCTCGCCAAATCCGGGACGGCACATGGCCCCCTCCAGTAGCAACTTGTGAAGAAGAGCCAGGGTTGTAGCCAATTGCCTACGTGTCCTCCGGAGTGCTAGTCGTGAGGAAAACCGACCTACGGTGTACACCTGCATTAGTCCCGGCACACCTCAGCCACTCACCGGACACCATCGCCAACTCTTCACCTGTGGTGTTGGTGCTCCGCACCGCGCTCGCACACGCCCCCGAAATTGTTTCTTCTTGGAAGTTCTATATTCTGCAGCCAGCAACTTCCTTCAAACGATGTCATTCATTGGTGTGTCGATGGAACCTCGAGCCACAAGCCCGGTGGGCCACTGTCAACTTTGGCAGTAACCAGCTCGAGCGTGACGCGACGACAACACCACGAAACATTCACGCGCGTTGTAAAGTTGCATCGTAGATTATGTGAGTTAATCTTGCCAGTGATATTTCTCAGAGGCAGTTAAATAGCTGACTGGGGAAGAGAGGTAACGTTTCCGATGCAACTCCAGCCGGCTTGGAACCAGCTTTCAGATGACAGCACTACAATGCATTGTCATTCAGGGAACAATGGCGACTCATGGTAATAGCGGCACGTCTAGCTTCACCGGACCCGACGACTAGTATAACATGATCAGTTGATCCCTTTCGAGGTCCAGTGACAGCTGATGGGGCGGCGGCGACAACTTGCTCGACTCTTCTTACACTCCTTTTGACGGGTTATTTAAACTCTTTGCACCAAGTACTTTGGCAAAATGGTGCTCTTCCGTTCGTTAGCAGCCATAGCCGGCATCCTTTACATCCCGAACTTTACTTCCGAAGCTTCTCCCGTCAAGATGTCCACGCAAGGCCCCGCCGGTCTCACCAACGCGGTGTACTTTACCAACTGGTGAGGGAAACCCTCAACGAGAAGCTCAAAGCGTGGTTTCAGAGACGTGATGCACTAACAGAGTACAAGGGCAATTTATGGCCGAAACTACCAGCCTCAAGACCTTCCGGCTTCCCAGATCACCAACGTTCTCTACGCTTTTATGAATGTTCGGCCTTCGGGAGAGATGTAAGTCTTTCGCAAAGTGTTCAAAGCTCTTTGGAAGAGCTAGTGTCTAATGAGAAGCTTTGAATAGCTACTCGGGTGACACCTATGCGGACCTCGAGAAGCACTATCCCACCGACTGTGAGCACCTACATCATGCCTCTTCCCTTGTTCTCCCGCTAACACGTAACAGCCTGGAACGATGTCGGAAACAATGCCTACGGTTGTGTCAAGCAGCTCTACCTCTTGAAGAAAGCCAACCGCCGCATGAAGGTCATGCTCAGCATCGGTGGTTGGACGTGGTCTACCAACTTCCCCGCCGCGGCTAGCACCCCTGAAAGCAGAGCTCTCTTCGCAAAGTCTTCCGTGACGTTCATGAAAGGTCAGCATGCCTAATCCCTTCTAGAGCCGCACCAAAAAGCAATGTAACGTTCTCTCAGACTGGGGCTTTGACGGCATCGACGTCGACTGGGAATACCCCACAAATGGGACACAGGCGGACAACTTCGTGCTGCTCCTCCAAGCCGTCCGGGATGAGCTAGACGACTACGCCACCAACCACGCGCCTGGACACCGCTTCCTCCTGACCATCGCGTCCCCCGCGGGGCCGGAGCATTACCGCGTGCTGAACCTTAATGCTATGGCGGGCATCATCGACGCCTTCAACCTGATGGCCTACGACTACGCCGGCTCTTGGGACGCCGTCAGTGGGCACCAGGCCAACCTGTACCCGAACCCGTCGAACCGGCTGTCCACGCCGTTCTCGACTGACGCCGCGGTCGCCGACTATCTCGCCGCTGGCGTCCCTGCCTCCAAGATCGTCCTCGGCATGCCCATCTACGGCCGCTCGTTCCAGCAGACCGCCGGCCCCGGGCAGCCCTTCTCCGGCGTCGGTAGCGGGTCCTGGGAGAACGGTGTCTGGGACTACAAGGCCCTCCCGCGCGCCGGCGCCACCGAGATGTACGACCCGGTTGCTGTCGCATCGTACAGCTACGACGCCGGCACCCGCGAGCTCATCTCGTACGACACGCCGGCCGTGGTGCGCACCAAGGCGTCTTACCTGCTGGGCAAGGGGCTTGGGGGATCGATGTTCTGGGAGGCCAGCGGCGATAAGAAGGATGGCGGAAGTCTGCTCGCCACAAGCTTTGATGCACTCGGTGGCTCTGCGACGCAAGACCAGAGTCTGAACCAGCTGAGCTACCCGGACAGCCAGTACGACAACATCAGAGCTGGAGTTCCTGGGGTCTGAGGGTGCGATCCGGTCTTCGAATACCGACCGTGTGTAGGACTCGATTTCTCTATTCTTTGGCTGTCATGGACGGATCTGGGAGGACGATTATTGCTTAGGGCTTTGTTACGTCGCGTATACCACTGTGACCTGAGTACTCGTACATTATTTCCTGTGTATTAACGTACTATTATAACCCATATTTTCCCGCAAGTTCTATGAAGCTAGAGCGAAATTGTTGTTGTAAATGACCATGGGGTCTATTCCACCTCGTTCTATGATTTGACAGAGTCTATGGTAACTTCGATATGCTTTACAATCGTTGCCGCAGCAAAGTCCTTCCAAGCTGTTGTCATTTCGTTAGTGTTGTATAAGCTCATGTCGAAATGGCTCAAGAAGTTTGCGATGCACAGGTACATCTCCAGGTAAGTGATACTACGAAGAAGTCAGTCTCGAGCTTCATTGTGATAGGAAAAATGGAAATTTGACTGCTGGACCTACTTCAATCCCAAACAGGCTCGCGGTCCTTTGCTAAAAGGGACGAACCATTTCTCTAATTCCCAGCCGGACTCTCCGAGCCACCGCTCAGGAAGGAATCTTTCTGGCTCTGGGAATAAGTCGGGGTTTTCGTGCATCAACCTGATAGATTGAGAGACGGTTGACTGTAAAGCGGGTAAGATCACTTTCTGAACATTTTTCTTGGAGCTCTGATGGACTGTTAAGAGACTTACCCCTTCGGGGAGATAGTAGCCAGCAACGTGAGCGCCGCCGGCAGGAACCCTACGCGGAGTGATTCCAGGCGTTGGGGTAGACATCCTCAGAGTCTCTTTGCAAACAGCAATCTGACGAACCGCGACTAGTCAGCAAATCTGCATCGAGGTCACACCATGTACGACAATGCCACTTACCAGGTAAGGTAGGTTGCAGATGTTGCGGTACTCGTAAAGTCCGTCAGCGTTTCTGGGAGCTTCCTTGAGCTCGTCGAGCATCCGGCGAAGCTTGTCGGGGTTCCTGAGCAGGTAGTATGTCGCGAAGCTGAGGGCATAGCTGGTGGTGTCTGTGCCTGCAAAGCATAGAGCGAAGGCCTCGTCGACCAGTGCCTCCTTGCTGAGTTGATGGTACATCTTGGTGTTGCGCGTATTGAGCAGCAAGTCGAAGTAGGTGAGGCGACCGTCGGCGGCTGTCGTCTCGCCCTTAGTCTGCTTGTCTTCGATTTCCTGAATCCATGCGGCGCATTTCTAAGCAAGACCCTGTTAGTCCATATTTAGGAACGAAGAGTTTGGTGAGTGGGCAAGAGTTTACGTCTCGGAACTGGGCATAGCCAGGAAGTATCTTGTGGGCGACGCTCATGGGCATGGTGACGGCAAGGCTGTTGATGATGGGGAAGTGCTTCTGGAGCCAGAAGTTGCCCGCGAACATGGCCATATTTTCCAGGAAGGGGGGATGCTCTTCTTCCGAGTCCACCAGGTTCATCTGTCTGTCAAAGAGGACGGGCATAATAGTGTCGACCTGTATTCACAACCGTCAGCTCTGTGAACTATACCTGAGACATTGCAAGTGACATGCCGTGATCTTTTGGTAGAGAGTCTGAATGTCCAACGGCGCACCAGTTTCGGAAGACCTTCGCGCTCTTGCCATAGCTCTCTTGACAGTATCGAGGACAATCGGGGCTAGTTGATCCATCTGCGTTGACGAGAACAGCGACTTGACAGTGTTCCTCCGCTGTTTGTGTGCTTCTGGGTCGATCAACATGACGATGGAGTACTTGATACCCCCTCCGCTGGTGTAAAAGTCCGGGTCCTTGAGATATTTGGTGCCATTGCCGTAAACCCTGTTCGCCTGTTAGTTGGATTAGTCCGCACCACCAAGTGTCTTGTGGCGTGACCAACTCTTTGAAATACTCAGGTTCGTTGATGTGAACTCGACTGGGTGAGACTCTCACAACCGGCCCTGTGGGGCATCGTTCAGTGTCCGTTCAACTGCGTCCTGATTCGGTCGCTACTCACCGTACTTGGCGTGAAGCGCCGGATAATGCTTGACGTAATTGCCTTCGAGAATCACGTCCTGGTAGAACTCATACCAGAACGTGACCGCAGCGTACCACGGACCTGGGATCTTCCTAAGCGGATGGAATAAGAGCCTGTATACGACTAGGCCCAGGGCGTACAGAATGGAGCCCAAGACGAGGATGCGGGGTGCGTAGTCGAGCAAGCCATGATTGGCTGTGAGACTCAAGACCATCTTTCGCGGGGAGGAGCTTGGTCTGCGTAAAACCAATGAAGTATGTTTGGGTCCAAACGAAAGGTTGATGCAGGCATCCGCAGAGAAACACCAGTGAGGCCGGCGAGCTTTTGTTTCCTCAAGCTAAACAGGCCACCATATGGAGGATCACTGCCCACGTGAAGTGTGGGTTGAGAGCAACTGCCCAGTTGGGAAGTTCCCACTCCGCTGCGCACAAGGGGCGCAGCATCGGCTTTCAAAGTCTCTCCTGGTTGAGTGCCGAACCAACAGGATCGCCTGCGGAAAGACAAGGGGCACACGCATGTTCGGGGAATGCAGCTCGAGTCACCCCGGCCCGGGCCTTTCACCGCTGTGTTCAGGGTCTCCTCGATCTCCTTCTGCACCTCCCATTCCAACCATTAGACGAGAGTCAATAATTAAGAATTTGCAAGCTGTTGGTAGACCTGTCATCATCCCTGGCATGTGGGTGGCCCACGCCGCCGCATTTGCTGATTCCGGCACGATACCCACTAATGTGCATGGATGAGGTTCCGGATCTTCTGGTGGCGGCTGCTCTAGTGCTGATGCAGAGCTGCAGCCGGCCAGCCTGGAACTCCACGGATGTGTGCCCGGGCAACGAAGATGAAGAAGAAGCGCAATTTGGCTAATTCTGGGGAGGTTGGGGCTTTCCCCGGGTCGTCAATGGTTGTGCAGGGTTAACCTACCTTCCGCGAAAGTGACCATTCAAATCCAATTGACTGGCCAGAATAGAAGTCTCCCTGGCAGCAATTTGTTATAACAAGCTTCTCACAGGCTTTCGAGTTGAAGGTTATGAAGTGTCGAGGTGGTGGATGTTTCTGTTGTAACCACAGCACCCCTCCGATAAATGTGCTGGTACCAACGTCTTACAGCCTGGATCTCCGCGAATTAGAAATGAATTGTCACTGTTATCGTGCCTGGTCGGTGTCTGGGAAGAAACAAGTATCATTCAGGATATGCATGTCTTCTACTAGGTAACCTCCACTGCCTACATCGTAGCCAGCTTCATCCTCGCCTACAGCGTGGCGTGCTTGCCGGCTCTTTTGCCTGAAAAGACGCAATTCGCGAAGGACAAGCCGCTCACATACCCATTTGCGCAGACCTCGACTGCCTTCCTCCCAGCTGCATACAATCCCCGGATCATGTTGTTCCTTTCCGTCAGCATAAGTCCTGTCTCGCAGTCGACACGCAAGCCACCAAGCGAAAGACCGTTGACCTCATGGATCCCTTCCAAGCAGGCCGAAATGCCGCAACAGAACGCCTTGAGCAGCGGGGTACGGTACTCTGCAGACTTTCGCATGGGTCTTCTTACCGACTCCTGATGATGTCGCTGTTGGCCTCAACCGTTGCAATCAGCCTCTCCGCAGTGATTCTGAGCTTGCCCGCTAACGACCCAATGGAATTGGCTTTCTTGAGACCTCAGTAGAGTCAGTGAGATCTCTGGACGCCCACAGGAAAGTCCCTTTGCTTGAGTAGTTTACTCTTGCCCTTGACCCCTTCAACGAAATCAGAAAGCTCGAGACCGATGCTGCCGGATCATACATGTAATATCGCTCAGCGTCGCTCCGTGTACGTCTACGGCAGCAAAAAAGCGCCCCCCTTTCTGAGAGATGCTCACACCATATAGGTAATTGGGTTGAAAACGAAGCCTCTTGGTGAAAGCAATACGGCATTTGAACGAAGGGAGTCGATAACGGATCACGAGTGCCGAATACCTTCGGCACGTCGTCGGTAGATACCTGCCAGCTTTGAAGCCATTGGCATGCGAATATGTGCATCGTTGATGGCATGAATCCAGGGGAGAGACTCTAGGAGACCTCAAGATTGATATCGTTACTATCTAATTCAGTACATGTATACCTTCGTGTAAGTGAATTTTCAAGCCTACTTCGTAGGCGCTAGATCATTATCCGTTGTCCATTCCCGGCTCGAAGCAACAATAGCTGCCGCGGAAGGCGTGCTTTCCGCGGAGCGGAGGTTCACGGAGACTGGGCAGGCCCCGGCATTTCGAAGGAGGGCTGTTCATAACGGCGTCACTTGGCGCACTGATCATGCCTGAATCATTTCATGAGTTCTCCATTTATGTATGCATTTTGGGGGCCGTCCTGGAAGATCTAGCCGAGACCACGAGGACACCGGCGGGGTGGGTGTTTGCACGGGACGACAGCCGCCCCGCGAGAATCCCGGAATATTCTTTCCGCCTCATGAGTCGCGATGACTAGAGACTATTCTGTGTTTTCTTCGAAGATCATCGAGGGCTTAGCGTTGTTATCATCTTATGCTGGGCGGCTCGGGCCCCAGTAAGCATATCATTACCGTGAATTGCCCTGTTCGTGTTGTCTCTTTCCTAAGGCCAGCATCATTCCGTTACAGCTTACAATGCTCGGAACTTTTATCAAATCATGTGATCTAGTGCACTTGACAAGACTAAATCATTTACTCATACATGGTTCCAGATTGCATCTTTCGAGTCCGCAAGTTCGTAATGCTGGAAAGCATAACGCTGCACTATCAACGGCACCGTCGATCATCTCTCAGTTGCAATAATCTTGCTTAATATTATACACCTGTACGCGGACATACATTAGTTAACCCTTTAGTCCCACCCTTTCATGGCATATCCATTCAACCCTTGCCCTCCATTTTCGCCTCTACGCCCCGATTAACCACATACCCTCCGGCCCAGATGCACGACGTCTCCCTCCACCTATCCTTGCTCGGAAACCCCTCGAATACCTCATGTTGTCGATATTATCTTTTTCTTACACGTCAAAGCCAGCTGAAGAACGATAGACAGAGTTCAAGAAAGCGGAACATCTGAACGTCCTTCGCGACTGAACCCGTGTTTCTACAAGTTGTACCCGGCATCATTATTCGGTGGTGTGCTTGAAGTCCCTTTGAACCCTGATGGCGTGCAGCGGAATCTCGTCCTCGCTCTTGTCGTCCCTGTCCTTGACCGGGTAGCTCGAGACGCTGTAACCGAAGCCGTGAATGTTGCCGTCGGGCCGGAGTTTGGAGTCGGTCGCCGGCGGCGTCGTTCCGAGTCTCGCGTCGTCGGTGGAAGAGGCGGCGTCATCGTGGAGGCGGTGGAAGGCGTCGTTTCCCACGCCGCGGTGCTTGGAAGCCGTCACGCTGCGCTGGGTGCCGTTCGGGTCCTGCGTGGACACGCCGTTGCTGAAGTTGGACTTGTTCTTGGACCCGAAGCCGAGGGCCGTGGCGCTGCGGAACATGCCGCCCATGCTTCCCGTGATGCCAACCGCGCGGGCGGCCGTCTGCATAGCGGGTCGGAGGATCGGAAGGCAGGCGGACACGATGCCCGCGGACATCTCGATGGCGGTCCAGCCGACGGTCGGGGCGAGGGTGTAGCTCGGGTCGGAGTTGCTGTACGTGAAGAGGACGCTGGTTCGGTACGCGGAGGTGAAGACAACACTGAGAATCATGCATGTCAGTAACGAAGACCTCTGATTCAGGGTATCGGGAGGGATGTTGAAGCTTACAAGAATCCAAGGCCAAAGGCAAAGGTCAGAGCTATCTTCTCCGCCTTCTGCAGCTGCAGCTTCCAGATCTGCGGGAGCGGTAGGAGCAGAATCAAAAGATCCGTAAAGAGCGTCGACGCGGCGTTTGCAATCCAGGTAGCAACCTGGTTAATGCAGTGGCCGGGGATGTCTGGGTACCAGAGCTTCTCGACGGGGACGCAGATGAAGATGAAGAGAAACGTGATGCAGATGACCCAGGCAAAGACGAAAGCGCCGATGGCATAGGTCATCTTCTTGAACAAGGGGATGTGGAAGATACGGTAGTACATCAGCAGTAGGCTCAGCTTCGTCCAGCCCAGATTCCAGGCGTACAGGATCTCTGCAACGACGAGGTATTTGGCCATCAGGACGATGTTATCCATCCCGACCTTATCCGCGTGCAGCCCCATGCCCTAGACAGAATCAGATTCCATGTCTATGAGTGAGTTGTGTTTGATGGAACTTACTACCGAGTGCATAGCAAAGATGAAGGCAACGACACAGAGATTCCATAGCTGCGGGATGATCAGCTTCGTGCCAGTGTTAGGTCGTTCGAGTTATTTTGTTACGCACCATCGACCATATAATGAGATAATCATCCCACCATAGCTTCTGTGCCTTGATATGGCGACTAACCAGCCGAAGAATAACGGTAATCAACGCGAGTACCGTTACCGAAACAACGACTGCAACCGTCCAGGGCTGAATGTTCTGAGAGTCGAACCCGGGCAGGCCGGGCAGTGGCGATGGCTCATCGACCGACGACATCGTCTCGGATCGGTGGTATGAATGAAGTTGTCGACCCCTTCCTACTCGCCTCTCCCAACAAGTGACAATAAAGCTGAATTCGAATCGCGGGGAAGAAAGAAGCGAAGAGCCGTCAACGGTTGATGGGGGTGGGAGAACCCAGCCTGATACATAGTCTCAGCCAAAGCGACGAAAGGGGGTCGGGGTCTCGCTTCTCGGAGTGGCTTCTTTTTCTCGGTCAGACCCGTCGAACGTTTCTGCGGCTCCTTCGCCGGAGCCGGGCAGTCAGGTTGCTTTATTCCACCTCAGTTCTGCAGGCACAATCCCTTCATGCGGACATACGTAGTGCGAAGTCGAAGTGCCGGTCCTCTGGGCCCCTGGCCCCTGAGCGGCGCCGAACCTCGAGCTTCTCTTGGCCTGTCAAAGGCGCACCCCTGAGCAACGTGGTTTATGATGGTTCGAAAATTGGGGCTTGGAGAAAACAGTCTCTCTACAGTCTAGTGTACGGATACCGAGAGGCGAACGATGCCCCCATGTCTAGCTCTCAGCAACCTCATCTTGCCTGCTCTGTTCGACAGAGGAAAATATAACGGGGATCTCTCCGTTGGGCATCGGCCTCTTTGATCATCCCAAAACGGTTTCGAGATGGGGATTCGCGTATACCTCAAACGTGACGGGTCAACCCAACGAGGAACCGGATCATCCAAGGGTGGAAGGATCCGAGGAGGTGGGACTGAGCGAGTGGACTGTGCTGTCGAACAACAAGATTTTATTTGCCTCTCCTTAGCGAAAATGACATACAGAAATTCTTCAACGCCACGAGGGAGGTCGGCGTTACCCCTGGCTGGAGATGTCAACGGAACCCCCTGTCTGTTAGAGTGGGCGGCATTTTCATCGCCGCTATATACCACAGGCTATAGCAGCATTCCATTTCCTGGATATGACTGCCCATAGCATAGAGCGTGCGTATTTCTCTGCCTGCGCGTTGTGGATCGACGTTACTAGTGTCAAAAAAGCATTAAAACGATTCAACGTCGGCCGACGTGGGTGGCCAGACATCAGCATTCAACGCATCCCGACTTCTGGTTCAGTCTCCACAACAGATGGACGAGGAATTTCGGAGACGGAGTCGCATGGCTTCAATAATGGGGATCAACGCAGAAGACCTCCTGCTTTCTTCCGGTGCGATTTCTCCGACCTGAAAGTGCCCTCGAAAAGGCAAAGAGCGGCCTGCTTCCAAGACTCCAGGCCACTTTTAATAGTGCCACTGTCGCGTGCTATCCGGCTCACCTAGGAGTTTTCTCCCTCTCGGGAGATGTTTTTGACTTCACGGTGTGAAATTCCGCTTTGCGGCTTTGGTCCGTTCCAGTGGGGTGCAGAGCGAACAGGGGCCAGAGTCCCAAGCGAAGGGCGAGAACGTCATCTATTCATCCATAGGGGGGCAGTTTAAGCTCCGTCACAGCATAATTAACATCACGGCCATACCGCCGAACCGAAGCGTCGGGGCGGCAGCTATCAGATTCAGAAGTACTTCAACACTAGGTCTCCGGAGAGAAGGTCTTCACACGGACAACGAGCGCCACCTGTGCGGTCGTGAACGAAAGAACTAGTAGAAGGATGTTCCCGTCCCTCCCGAGGGTTCGTCTCCTCTAGCCGAGCAGAAGAAATTTTGAGTTTTCAACGGTTCACCAGTTCCCAAAACGACGGCGTCCTCACATCCCTGACAGCCGCCATGCCAAAAGCGGTATTGGATGAACCGTAACATTCAACTCTCACGACCATTCCATCTGCCGATACCTCTCAGTCTTTTCTGGTGTATGCATCTCTTCAGTGGCTCAAAATCATTGGGGTCTCTCATCGCGATCTGTCCGGACACGTCGGTTGCAAATAGCGCCAGTAGCTGGAACGCTAGCCGGGAAGAATACGGATCATGGTCTGCTCTCATTTTGTCCCCGAGTCATATCCCATCCACCTTCGGCGATAACAAGGATATGTCCCCTCCGGGCCTCAAAGACCGCACGCGGCACGGCTGTTGATCCCTCCCTCGGGTCCCAGCGAGGTCCAGTTTCTCTCGTCTGCTGGTCTGTTCCCCTATCCACTTGTCAAGGAAACGTTAGAAGAGCCGCATTGAAGAACCCCATCCCCGGGACCGACGCTGACGAATTGGGAGCCCCTGACACCTGGAGCTTTGTCGACTGTCGCTTGTTTTCCTCTCTCCCCCTCCTTTCCACCTCGACGCGCCACAGCCAGCACACCGCAGGGACCAGGTCGGACCGCGCGAAGAAGCCATTTTTGGGAAACCAGCCGTTCTCCTGCAGGGCCATGTAGCACAAGTGAAAGGGTTGCTGGCGGAGTTGAGTGCGTGCCTAGGTGCCACGAGCGTCTTTGGGTAGGAATACAAGAGACGAGATCCGCATTCGCTTCCTCGACTAGAATACTACTATCATTTGAACACTTACTCTCTTTGATCTTGCCCCCCCAGCCAAGCCACTTCCTTCTGTTTCCTGAATCGAGTATCTCCATTTTCACGTCTAAGGAATCGAATCCTGAACGACCCCCTAACCCTCTCGAAACCATACCACCAACAACAGACTCACATCACACCATGGCCGCTACCACGACGATCCAGGTCCCCCACCTCGGCGGCATCACCGCCGGCTACCGTCTGTCCGGGGACAAGGTCGACCCCGCCAAGCCCACCGTTGTGCTCATCAACTCTATGTGCACCACCGTTTCCCTCTACAACGACCAGTTTAGCAGCAAGACGCTGACTGATGCCGTAAACCTGCTGGCCATCGAGCCGCTCGGCCACGGCGCCACGAGCTGCCCGGCGGAGCACTTCACCTACTGGGACACTGCCATCATGGCCCTGCAGGTCATGGACAAGCTCGGTGTCGAGAAGGCTTTCGCCCTCGGCACCAGCCAGGGCGGCTGGATGGTTACCCGCATGGCTCTGCTCGCCCCCGAGAGAGTACGTTTGCTAAGAGACTTCTTGAACCCGTTGTCGGACTGGTGAATGCAATGCTAACTCCTGATCAGATCCTCGGCCTGCTGCCTCTGGGCACTTCGATGGACTACGAGTCCGCCGACTCCCGTGCCAAGGGCTGCTGGGACCCCAATGCCCAGCTTATGGCCTTCTACGACGGCTGGTCTAGCACCACGCCCACCCCTGACTTCGTCGTCGACGACATCTGGTGTGGCATGGTCGGCAGCCTGGGCTTCTCCGGCACCGTCCCCCCCGAGACCCTCGCCTTCTGGACCACGACGCTCAAGTCTGTCTACAGCGGTGACGAGGGCCGCAAGAAGCTCAAAATCGCTCTTGGCAACCTTCTGTCGCGCGATGGCCTGCTCCTGAGGCTCAGGGACATCAAGTGCCCCGTCTATTGGCTTCAGGTAAGTTGATGGTGACCCTTCTCTGCTTACGCGATGTGTCATTCGGACCGCGAGTCCGCGCTCTAGTGGCAAGGTGAACCCGGACTAATCTCACAAATGTAGGGAACCGCTGACCCCGTTTTCGGCGTCAGCGTGCCTGTCGAGCAGATTAAGCTCTTCACTTCCTCGCCCGAGGCGACGCTGACGATGGTCGAGGGCGGCGGCCACTACCTCAACGCCACGAGCCCCAAGGAGGTCGAGGAGGCTCTGCTGAAGATGGTCAAGAAGTACGCTTGAAGAAAGAACGACCCATGAGGTGGCTTTCCGGGAATGGGCCATGTTATGTGGTGTTTATGATCATGAGTCGTGAAGAGCGATACGCGAGGGGGGGGTTTTCGATCATGGGAACCCGGCCCCCAGGTTGCAAGCTTGGCTTCAACAAGAATTTGCTATGGGTATAAATCTGGGAATGCATCTTGTCAACCATACGCGATTAAGTCTCGCTCCCCGCCCGGGGAGATTCCGGGCGGGAACCTTACGGCAGGGGGATCCGTTGTGCAACGCATTGGTCAGTTGAAAGGGGCAGTAGTCAGTTGTCAATTCAACTCTCAGGGGCTGTAGAGGCCGATCGAGGGATCCGAGCGTCTTCACAATACCACGTTCCACGCAAGCTGTGACATTCAGCCCCTCTATGAAGTGAGATTGCGCCAATAGGGCCATATCTTTGGGGAATGAGTTATTAACTCCCCGGATATTCAGTGTTCACCCAAATGCTCGGACATCATCCGCGGGTGGCCAGCATGGTTGAGGGTATGAACTATGAAGATGCCTACGGATACGGAGTCGAGAACTGGAAACATATGTCTCTGCCAAGGTCAAGGGTAGCATAGCAGGCTTTTATTGTCTATAAAAGCGTCTTGCCTACATCCGACTGCAACCCCAGAGTTCCGCTGGCCTGGGACGACTGAGGGGCTTAAAAGCCCGGTTTAGAGATTGCTTGCAGTGTCGGCCGCTGCCGCGATGGCTAGCGACCCATCATCAGTCGATAACTGTAATCCAGACAGCGCAACCCTGGCGCTCGACCACCATTATGACTCGCAGACTGGGACCGGCCAGGGCTGGAAGGCAAAACATCGGGGAAAATTAAACGCCTAGACGAGTATTGCACAGGGAGATCCTGGGCGTAGGTCCGCGGATTTATTTATCTCGCAATCCTGCGGTATTTGATAAGTCCGCCTGCATGCTCATGGCAGAGGGATTGAAAACACGCCATAGACGGCGGCAACTTCAAGCCGGATCAATGTAGGCCTAAAGCGTTGCTTCGAGCTTCCCTGCTGGTTGAAGACTTTTCAGGTCAGGTCGAAGATACGTCGCATGCACAAACCCCAGACTTCCAGTTGTCCTTCCCTCTCCCCTGCCCGGCTGACCTCGGATTGCACGTTGTTAAGATTGGGTGCGTTGCGCAGGCAGCTCTAGAGCTAGTTATGGCTGCATGTGGGTTGCTATGAATACAATTATCACGAAAGCAACGCTGCCGATAGCACAACCAGCAACTGGACTTGCATGGCTCTCGCCAAAATGTGTATCCTATAGCCTATATGGCCGCAACATAGACTTGGTTGATAGTAGATGGTTAAAGAGATTCCATTTATCACCGTGTCCCTAGTATCCAACGACTCCTCCGGTTGTGGCTGCGTGACTAGGCGTCCATAGCCTTAGAAGTTAAGGCATAGCTATCTAGGGTTGTTATTATCGTCTCTCATCGTCGTCGTTGTCGTCGTCGTCCCTCGTCGTCCATCGTCGTTGTTGTCGTTGTTATTGTTGTTGTCCGTCGTTGTCGTTATCGTCCGTTATCGACGTTGTCGTTATTGTTGTCCGTTGTCATTGTCTGTTGAGGGGAGGGAGGCCGACAATTAGAGAGGTAAGCCACATATGGGGGCGTTGAATACTAGAAGAGGGCGTGATGAACAAGATATCCCCTTTGAATCTACCTCAGGCCTACTCGTAACTCAGTTACTGTGTCGTCTGTCTCCTGACAAGGGTATCAGCTATGTCCTTTTGTCTGGGTCCGACGCCAGAATCCGAACCCTCCCGGGCCTCTTAGACTGATTCTGTTAAGATGTGTGTAAATATCATTGTTCAGCCATTCTAAAAGTCTGATGTCTAGACTGGAAGTAGACCTGGCATTGGCTCTATTCAGAACCTGGTAGGCATATGACAAAACACAGAGATATCGTCTGAGTTTTGACTTTGAATTCATTATGATACTTCCGATCCCGGTTTCTGTGAAGGCGGTTTGAAGATGTGTGCGTGCATCTTTCACATTTCCCCTGCAACTGTTGCATATTGTCAATATTCAGGAAAGTGCCATGAACATCTAATCATAATATCGATTGAACCGTACCCTGCTGGCCTCAACCTCGTCAGCCCCCCCGCGAGGCACAAACGCCACCCTCCCGACGTCGTCGGCGCCCCTCACGTCGGCCAGCTGGAACCTTACGCGCCCTAGTGCTCGCGCCCTCTCAAGTCCATCGAGCGCTGAGCTCACTTCCAGACCGCGGTCTTCGCAGTGCTTATTCCCGATGGCCAGCGAGCTGACGTACCCAAAGATGTCCGGCGTACGCGTGCGGAACCGCAGCACGGCGTTGACGATGGCGACGGCCTCGAGCAGAACAACAACAGCGGCGGCGATGCCAAACCATAGCCAGTGGCACACATACCGGAGCCCGAGGTCTTCCGTCACCGCCGCAGTCGCTCGGCGGGCGTACATTGCATCTTCGATGGAGGAGAAGTTGCCCGTCGAGAAGATATGTGAGGAGGAGGCGTAGTAGAAGGTGTTGAGGACCTGTTCGAAACGCCGCTCAAAGTCTGGGAGCGGGACCTCGTACAGCTTGAGCAGCGTGTACTGTACGTGCGATATGGCCCCGGACATGAGAAACTCCTCCATCTGTCCGGGTTCGTTGACGTGCCGCGAGCTGCCCATCTCACAGAAGTGCCCACGCCGTGCAAAAGCCATCAGCGTCCAGAGGGCCTTGAGATCGGCCGGCACCCTGCGGGCCGCGACGGCGCGGCACACCTTGCCCTCGCAGGCGATCTTGGACTCGAGACCCCGGGGCAGCATTGTGCACGTCGCGAGAGAGATGGGGAAGCCGCGCGCCAGAGTTGCGTTGGCCGGCTTTGTTGGGTCGGAAGGGGCCCTCGAGCCGAAAAAGATCTTGATTGGTTGAGTTCTGTCGTTCACGAAGCGTAGCCACGAGGTGTTGCTCATGAACAGGAAGCTTGTCGCGAAGCCGGCGCTGGGGTACGCATGCGGGAAGACGATGGAGGTCGTTCCGTTGGGGTAGGAACCGCCCCCTACGAAGTTGGCGACGAGCGGCTCCTTGAGGTTCTTCCTGAACGTCTCGGTGTTTGTGAGCTCCATGGAAGAGCACCGCACCTCCAGGTCGATCGAAGGGACGGTGAACTCGGAGGTCGTGCGGTCGCCGAACGCCCTGACCGGTATTCCGAGCAGGTTCGAATAGCTCGCCGAGTCGTTCGTGACGGCGACAGACTTCCACCCATCGGCGTCGGCCTCACCGGCGTCCCAGTTGGCTATCGACAGCTTCGGATTCCCCCACACGTCTCTTGGCGAGGCCCGCACATCGGCGGAAGACGACAGCGAGGAGAGGTAGGTGGTTGTCACGCGAGAGAGGACCTCCGCGGCGCCGGAATTGGAGTCTAGCGAGCTGGAGTTCAGAAAATCCGAGCCGAGGAACGTCGCTTCTTGAGTGGAACTGGCGAAATAGCGCTCTCTTGCGAGCAGACGCGGACTGAGTGCCTGGCCGCCCAGCGGCGAGAGGAGCCACAGGATGGTCGTCGCGATGCTGACGATGCCGAAGCTTCGCAGAAGATAGACGCGCTCGAGCGCCGAAAACAGCGAGTTGGCACCGGAAAGAAGCTCCAAAAGCTGTTGGTCCCATCGGTCAGTTTGATGGTCCTCAACATGCATGCACTCTCAATACTTTGGCTGCTAACGGGGGGACTCACGCGGAGAGACATGCCAGTTTGACTCTTGTAAAGGGCGATGGACTTCATACCTTTACCGCATATCGCGGCGAAGACGATGGGAAATATCGTCGGCGACAAGAGCAGGGCATCCTGAATTCGGTCGCCGGTCGCCGACTCTGGCTTGTGATGTTGCGATGCCGAGGCGATTAAAAGAGCTGCGATTCGTCGTCAGTACTACAGAGGTCCTTGAAGTCGTTCCTCACGATTCTTACCAATGAATACCAGTGGCAACAGCACAAGTATGATATCGAAAGACAAGCCAAGCCAAGGACGTCGGAGCGCCACCGGCTGTGGTGCTGCCTTGCCCTCTCTGCCGGTCTCGGAGACCCGTACGGAGCCCTGCGGTGTTTTGTGCGTCAGGGGGACTGATTCCAGCCGTAGCGACTCGGCATCACGGCCCTGCATGTTCCCGGATCCGATAGGCATGTCTGGTGATGTGCGAAGCTCAAATCAACGCATCTCTGTGTGTTGTCATGCAGCAGTCATGAGGCTCCTGTAACCTAAGACCCAACAGCAAGCGTGCGTAGGTCACCCATATATGCGAACTAAGACTGCCGAAGCATCACCTTTTGTATTGCCTAAACCCTGGACTCCAGGCGGCAACTGGGACGTATGAATGCAACTCTACGGATACCATTCCACCAATCTACCAATGATGAAATGTCCGTCGGGGAAAAAAGCCCTTGCAGGGATAAAAAAGACAGGAAAACCCGCAGCTACGCCTCACTAAAATCTGACAATCGCCCCTTGCTTGTGGGGACCGAAAGCCGGCGGATAATGCGAGAGGTCCAATTGATTGAGAGAATGAGAGATTTGACCTATGCAACAATTTGCCTGGATGATAGAAGGGACTCGGAAATAGGATGATCAGAATTCCAAGTTTTCATTGCTTGGTTTTGCTATGGCGTTGGACGAATCACAACCAGCCACGGCGCCCACCACCGCAGAGAATCAGGCAACAGTCTGTGTTTTAGGGGGCCGAATTGGAGATCAATGATATAGGGAGATCTCAATCATCACCGTCTTCTAGTATTCAATACTCCCCTATGTGGCCCGGCTCTCTAATTATCGGCCTCCTTTAGGCCCCCTCTACTATATAACGATAACGGACGACGATGACGGACGACGAGGACGACAACGACAACGACAATAACAATAAAACTTTGAGTGAGTGCGCCTAGCCACATCGGTAGTTGTAGCTGGAGGGGGTGTTGGATACTAGAGGAGGGGTTGACGAATAAGATATCCTATGATATATAGGTCAGGAATTGGTAAACTTCGCCAGGTACTCGACAATGAGACCAGGGTAGACTAGACTACGTGATCAACTGATAGAGCATTACTTATGATTATTTCCGGTAGGCAGGTAAAGGTTTACTAGGATATTCACAGGGCTACAGAGAATAGGTGGTTGATATGTTAACAAAAAATCCGTCGTCATACTTCACAAAACTTGTCACTTGCGGTAGTTGCACGAGGGCTTAACCTAACTCCCTTTGTCACCATAAACGCGATTTGTATTATTGACTCGGTTTGAAAGTGAGTACACCGTTTGATGATTGACCTTCAAGCATTTACTCTGTCTATCTTTTCAGACCTTAGAGTCAGGATGGATGTTACATAAGGTGATGAGAAGGATTCTGGTGAAGTCACAGCCATTCCTTGTCAGACTATGAACTTCACTTAACTTTAAAGTTGTTAGCTCCATTTATGCCGACACTGATGTTGCTGAATCGCTGCGAGGAATTTGACAGAAACAACGGTAAGTCCAGCGAATCATCCAAAGACGGTACCAGGAAAGTATTGCTAGTAAACGACCCCCCTGGCGTGGCTGTGCAGGACCTATGAACTTGCGTGGCTTCGTACACCTCAGCCCCTCGGGCACCCCCTTGCTCGCTCGCGTCGTACGATGAGGCGCGCGTCCTCCAGTTCATATGGGGATGGACGTGATTAGGTAGGCACCCACAATGCCCCAGGCTCCCTCACTCACTCTTCACACGAGTCTTCTAAAAGCCCAGTTCTAAAGTATTCCAGTTTCAACGGTATGGAAGACCGAATCTTGAGAAGGAGAAATTAGACAAGAATACCACCAAAAGCATGGTACGCTCTGCGCCGCCGCGATACCCCAATAGTTGGCCCGTTTCTCTCCATGCCAGGCTGCGTCGACAAAGGCGCGGGCAGAGGACACCAGAGCCAGTTACACGAGAAGCTTACACGTACACGCATCTCAGCCGCGGTGACCTCATCCGCTACATCGTCTTGGCAGCAGGCAGAGGAGACGACCTTCTGGTCTGCAGTCTCCACCAGTCGCACGTCGATGCAGCATCTTTTGAGGCTATATCCTACGTGTGGGGGACACCTGACCGCGACCAGACCATGATATGCGACGGGAAGACGCTCAGGATCACGCCGAACCTCCGCGACGCGCTGCGCAGAGTCCGTCTGCCGGATCGGCCCCGCAGTCTTTGGGCCGACTCGATATGCATCAACCAGGACGACCCCGGCGAGCGGGGGCACCAGGTCGGCCTCATGAGCCGGATATACGGCAGGGCCGAGCAGGTGCTCGTCTGTCTCGGCCAGGACCCGGATGGAAGCGCCGCCGAGGCAGCAAGCCTGGTGGAGGACGTCTGCAGCAGGGTGCTCGCGACGTACCTCAAGATCGACCTCTCCCTGGAGAGCTTCCCCGACCCGCCGGCCGACGACTCACTGGCCCGCGATCCGCGGTGGGACTATCTCGCCCACCTGCTCGCCGCCGACTGGTTCAAGCGCGGCTGGGTGGTGCAGGAGTGCGGTCTCGCTCGGGCCGCCGTCCTGCTCTGGGGAAGCTCGGAGATACCCTGGGCGGCCTTCATGCGGACGTGGCTTTACGCGGAGCGGCTGTACAAGAGCGCCGGGCCCGCGGCCATCCTGCAGCCGTCCTGGGAGTCCATCTTCTTCGGCCTCAACAACATGCACTCGGCGGCCTTCGCTGCTACGTACCGGCCGGAGAGCGTGGCGTGGTTCCCCGCGGGCCACCGGACCATGGCGACGAGCCCGCTCCAGATGATCCGGGACAGCGGCGGGCTGGCGCTGGCGGACGAGCGGGACCGTATCTTCGCGTTCCAGTCGCTGGCCCGAAGGATCACGGACACGCGGTTCCGACCGGAGACGCCGGACTACGGGATGAGCCTCTGGGAGGTTTACCTTAGCTTCGCTAAGAGGTATGTTATTGATACTGGCGATCTCGCGCTGCTCAACTTCGTGCATCACGATGAGCGGACTATTGATGAGGCGCCTGTTTCATGGTGCCCCCAATGGAATGTCGTTGTCTACGAAGGTGGCTTCGTTACCGAACTTGGTAATGTCATGTCGCCATCTCTACCGCCGCGGCTCTTAGGCGACGTCTTGTGCGTCCGATGCGTTGTTTTCGACGTCGTTTCGACAACCTCGGACGAGCTGAGCAAGAAGACCCGCATCGAGGACATCGGCAGGATATGGAACAGCTGGAAGGCCATCGGATCCCCTAGCGAGCCGGCTGGTAGGGACTCGGGACTGGGTGCCTTTGCAAATTGTCTCACCGCCGGGGACCCTCTGGCGCCCTTGATGCCCGTGCCGTGGGAGCGTCACTTCGCGGCCTACATGCGGGAGCTCGCCCGGGTAACCGCATGCAACGACAGAGAGCTGCCAGAGGGCCTCGCCGGCGACGACGGTGGGGATATAGCCTGGGCTCACTTTCAGGTGGCTCACATGATCGACAAACGGAGACTCGTGGTCACTGACCGGGGCTACTATGGCTTAGCCCCGGGACTATCGAGAAGTGGCGACGTCGTCGCCGTGGTGGGCGGGGCGCTGACGCCATTGATCCTGAGGGAGAGGTCTCCGGGGCACTATCGGGTCGTTGGCGAGGTCTATATCACCAGCAAGGCAGTTTGTTATTCCGAGAGCGGGACGAGGGAGTATAAGCTGCTAGGAGGCGTCGGCGCACAGGACTGGACGGAATGGGGAGGGGGGGAGCAGGACATCTTCTTGGTTTGAGCGCAGTGCATGTCAAGACGTCTTCGGTTTCCTCCTCGCCACTACGATCGTCGCCTTCAACGCCCTCGACCTGGCGAACCAGGCAAACATCTTCCCGGCCACCTTGTACTTGGCCAGCGAGATGCCGTACGACTTGAGAACTTCGCCTTGGGCGTCGATGTGCCTCACCAGTCCCGCGAAGACGTGCTCCGTGACGTCTCGCACTTGGATATCTCTCTCATCGTATCCAGCTTGGCTCAGCTGGCGCCTGTATTCAGCCTCCGTAACGAACGCCCCGAGAGGACACTTCATGGCCAGCCCGACGAGCTTCACAATGATCCTCTCCTTGAAAGACGCTGAATCGTTAAGGAGCAAGTCGAAGGCCATGAACGAGGCACCGAGGTCCCTGGCCGCGAACTTCATGATGGGCATCCTCGACGGGAAGAAGTGGTACAGGCTGTCAAGGCCGAGCACCCACCTATCCGCCTCTTCCTTGGCCAGCGAAGCGATCGAAGCTGCAATCTCGCGGCTCCAGGCTTCTGGCTGCGCGGCGTCGGCCTGGAAGACCTCGACGGAAGTATCAGCTCCGCCTCCAGCCTTCTGCAAATCCTTGTAGGGCTTCTGTGCCGCCATGCGGAACTGTGCCTCGTTCAGTGTGAGTCCGACGTAGCGGAATCCGTCCCGTTTGCTTTCGCTGGCCAGGCGAGCCAGTTCCCAGGACTGGTCGCCACAGCCTATGCCCAGGTCCAGGATAGCGAGCTTCGAGGTCGAGGACTCGTCGAGGAGGATACCTGCGTCGGCAAGAATCTCATGAAGTAGATTGCGGCACGCCTGCTCGAAGTCGCGGATAGGGTTCCCGTCGGAATCGGCCCTGAAGTGTCCAAGTCAATTAGCTTACGAGACCGGGTGTACGATGGCAAGCGTTCTCGCCATCATATGATGGCTAAGCTTCAGAGAAATGAGACCGGCTCTCTTTTACGTACCAGTAGCCCATATTCATCCACATGGTGGTGAATGGCACCTGGACATTGAGCTTCCAGTGGTCCGCATCGTAAATGTCGTTTTTACGGAGGAGTCGCGTTGTGATGAGCAAGGCAGTCACGCCAAACAGTAGAAACCCGACGAAAAGCCCAAGGAAAAGCCCGCTCCAGAATTCCGAGCGAAATTCCTTCATTTTCGCGGGTGCGAAGCGGGCGTTGCGGACGGAACGAGTGAGTGTGGTGAGATTCTCACTCGGTGTTTGTGAGAGACCCAGGTGAAGATAGTTTAGCATGAGAGTGAGAAATCAGAACGATGGCACGAGTCACGTGCTCACCAAGACCCGCACAGCACGTGTGAGCATGAGAGCGACTGAGTGCCAAACAGTTCGGAGCTCCGAGAGTGAGTGAGCCGCGCGGTATCATTTCTCGGGTGTCAGTAATCCTTATTTCAACCTCTCTTCACTCAGTTTCACCCTATTACTGTATTACTACACCCTAGCGTCATTATCTCCTCAATTCGGCGCCGTCTCGCCATGGCACGCTCACCCCAAAGTCATCTGCCATCCTCATGGCTGACACGAGACAGCCCTCCAGCAGAACCATGCCGTCCCAGCACCACGCCCCCGTCAACCAGACATTATCCTCGCCGTTTACCCACTCCTCCGCGTTCTCGTCCGTCTTCTTATTCACCCTGCCGCCGCCCATCATACGCTGCACAACAGCCCTGCTCTCCGTCGTCCGCAGTGTCCGCGTGAACCGCGCCGTCTTCAGTACCCTCTTTGCCTCACCCACCGGGTCCAACGAGCATGTGCTCACGACCGTTCCTCCGGGCATCGTGTGAAGCGCCTCCGTCTTTGCGTCCGCACCGAAGTCGGTCCGGAGGCAGATGGCCTGCGACGGCATCACGCCGCCATGGTGGTGTGCGCAAGCCTTTGGCCGGCCTTCCGTGTCATCTACGACGGAAAAGCCGTCAGAGGCGGACGACCAGGCCGGCCGAAGGATAGAGCTCTCGACACGGATCGTCGGGATCTTGCTCAGCGTCTTGCGCAGCGGGGCGAAGAGCTTGCCGGCGACATCAGGTGAGACGGCGAGGACCACCCGGTCGAACACCTCCTCCTTCTCCTCGACCTTTCCATCACGCGTAGACTGCCAGCTGATCCTCACCCGCCCGCCATCCGTCGCCTCGACTCCCGACACGCGGGCGCCGAGCCGAACGTCCTTCATCTCCCTCGCGAGCCGCGACTCGACCTGGTGGACGCCGCCGCAGACGGTGTAGTGCTGCTGCCGGTGGGAGAGTTTCTTGTACTCGACGACATCGCTCGCCGGGAACGCGAGGAGCTCGTCGTGGGAGCACGTCGACACGCTGCTGATCAGCGGCAGCAGGTAATGCGTTGCGTACCGCCGCGGGAGCCATATCCTCCGCAGGTACTCTCCCAACGACTCCCCGCCGTCGTCGCCATCCGTCCTCGGGGCAACCCAGAAGCATGCGAGCGTGAACCAGAACTGGCAGACGATGAGATATGCGATCTCGACCAGGTACGCGAGCACGCCGCGCGTGCCGGGCCAGGGCGGCACGCGGTGCAGGTTCGACGCGTGGACGAAGTACTCCCCCGGCAGACCGCCGGCGCCCTCCGGGCTTCCGGGAGCCCTTGGCGGCGGCGGCGGCGCGTCTCGGGAGGAGGAAGAGGCGGGCAGCGCCTTCGCAAAGGAGAAGAGGAAGCGGATGGGGTGATACGGGATGCTGAGGTGGTCGTACATGCCCATCGCGTTGGCGTAGTATCCGCCGGCGAGGGCGCGCATCGGCAGATCGATCCGCTCAACGATGCCGGACTTTTCGTCCCGGACGGCGACCGATGCCGAGTCAAAGGACAGAGTCTCGGCCTGCGGTTGGTTTGTCAGCATATGCGACACGATTCTTGTTCCCTTCTTGCCTACCTGTTCGAAAAGCGTGACGGCATACCGTTGGTGCTCGTCGTTCTGGATTAGGTATGCGGCGGTGAGGCCGGCAAGTCCAGTCCCGACGACGGCTACCCGGACGGGAGCCTCACGACCCATGTTGCAAAGCGACTGAGTCTCGAGATGTCGCGATGCGAAGTCTGGTGTTTGTTTCTTTGGTGGGTGTTCTTATCCTCTCTTCTGCGTGGGGTCGGACCCCCAGCCTGGTACGCTTCGTCGCGGTTTAACTTTCCAACCTCTCCGGGATCCGCAAAGGCGTTGTCGACAATAGTCTTTGCTTTCCTTTGCACTGTTGGTAATTGGCCAGTTGCTGTTGGTCGTGAGAAAAGGTTCGCAAAGCGCCACAAATCGTCCCGTGAGTTGCCCAGCAAACAGACGTATGCGCAATTTCATTTATGCACGTCGGCCGCTTTCTATCATCACCCACAAACACACACACACACACCACGGGGACGGGGCAGGCTTTCGGGCGCGGCCCTCTGAGAGGCAAAGCCCCTACAGAGCCAAGCTGCGAGTGCGAACGGGGCGGGAAAACGCATCCCTGGAAGGCAAGACGTGTGCCGAGGTCGAGGCTCGTCAATCCCTGCCCCTACCCTGCGTCGTACCTTGCCTGGCCAACGGCACAAGCGTTGAAGCAACCCAAGCATGTGCTGAGACATGAGTCGCGTCAGCGGCTTTCAGTGCTGTCTCTCATTCTTTTCAGTTGATACGGTTTTCGAGTCGATTTGCATAGACTCTATGTAAAGACTATGGCTTTGCTGAACTTCAACGCCAGAAGGCACATGAGCATGAACCCAAGGCGTTGAACGGATTTCATCCCATCTAAAGGAACCTCCCTGTCCCGATCGGATAGAAAGTTGTGCCGACTCGCCCGATGTTGCTTCTTGGCCTTCATCAAAACTTTTCCTCCCGATCGCCCCACAGAACCAACGGACTTTGTAGAACCCCGGGCACTTCACCAAACCCCCGGTCCCCGGCTTATTCACACGGTCGCTGGCATTCCGCTGAGAGCGACGACGTTTCCGTCCGTTGACATTAAACTAAGCATCTCATCAGAGGGGAGTGGTCAAACTCGTCTGATTATCAGATCACTCTTCTCTCTTTAAGCCCTGACATTGACAGCATCCAGCCAAAGATGGCCGTCTCCAACGCCCGGCCCCTGGCCATCTTCACGGGCTACATGATCCTAGCCGCCGCCCTCGCGACGAAATCCATCGCCATCATCCGTGCCCAAAGTCGGGCCCGGAGCCGTGGCCGATCGGCAGACGGACCCGACGTCGCGGGCGGCCCCGCGCACCGCCGGCGCCGATCCGTCGTCCTGTTCGGCGTCCTCGCCGCCCTGAGCCTCGCCACGACCTGGTACCACATGTTCCGCTTCTTCGAGTGGTCATACGGCCAGTGGGCCATCGCCCATGTTGTCGCTGTCGACTCCGACGGGCTGAGGCTCGGCGAGTGGCTGCGAGACACGTCGCTCTTCAGGCAGGCCTGGGCCTCAACCCTCGAGACGGCCCCGCGCGCGTGGTGGTCGCTGCAGATATTTGGCTTCTGCGCCAACTGGAGCGTCATGCTGGCCGTTCAATGTGAGTTCCCATGTCATCTTCTCGGACTTTGCTTCTTCCGAGTTTCCCTCAAAAGAGTTGGTGGCTAACGTGAGATCCTGCCGCCAGCCCGAAGGAGAAACATCCCCCATGCGTGGGTGTTCGTCCTGCTAGGACAAGTCGTCGCCATCTCCTTCGCGACGAATCTCTCCTTCCTCGCCATACTCTGCAGCGAGCTCCCGAGCCGGAAGGCCTCGAAAGGCGCGGCGGCGCGCCCGTCGGCCTTTTCGTGGCACGCGGTCCTGCTCTTTGTCAACCTGCTCTGGGCCACGTCGATCCCCGCCGCCGTCAGTAGGCCCGGGTTCATGCCGCTGCTCCTCGGGCCGCACCTGCTGGCGTTCGCGCCGCTGCTGCTCGATAGGGTCTTCCCGGCCCGGACGCTCGGCGAGCCCGGCTGGTTCTGGAAGGCGGCGTCCATAGCCTGGGTCCTGGCTGTTGCGTTCAAGGGTGTTTCTGATGAGAATGTTGCTTTTGAGGTTGTTCTGCGGACTTTGTACGAGCATCCGGCTGTGAGCAGCGTCGGCTGGGATGTGATTTGCTGTTGGATCAGCTTTGGTGCTTGGGCGGTTGTTGGTCATGATTGAGTAGGCAAGAGAATCGGACGAGTATGGCAATTGTTGGTTGAATTGTTGGTTGAAGAAACAAGCGTGGTCAGAACTCGCAGCAATTTGGCCGATCTATGGAGGCCAATACATATTTTGAAGTCTTGCTTCGAACGTGCAACGAGCAAAACTCGGATGTTGCTCGCTTGACGTCAGTCGCTTCATTTCCACACCTCGGGCATGAGGCTCTACATTAGCCAAGATAACGCCACCTCCTCGACTGATACCGTACGTGTCTCTCAATCCCATTCACTCCAATTGATCCATACGCACGGGTTGCTTGGAACTTCCTCCCTCTTCAATACTCATCAGTATCTTTAAGCGCAAGAGCTATCGCACGAATGCTACAGAACATCACAAACAGACATCTACTCATGATTTAACGCGACGAAATTGTTATAAACTCAGCCATACCATAAGCCAGGTTCCCAATCCGCTGGCGTAAAGGGGGACGATCGCTTCTTATTACATAGAGTTGCGTCGCACAGCTGACGGGATAGAAAGATGATCGACAGAAATGACTGGCTCTGGTTTGTGCACAATGCAAGTCTGAGGCACGTAGCCCGACCCCCAAATCCTCCGAGGCGTTCCAGCGGCCACCTCAACCAATCTGGCAGTCATACCAAACCGGGCAAGGGTTCGGTTCACAAACGCCCAGCTTTGGAGGCACGACCTTGGCGCACGACGTCACCTCGCACAATGAGGATGCAGAGGTGCACAGCTGGTAACGATGGCTTTCTTATATACAGTTCTCGCTTTGAATCGTTTGCATCAACGCCTTCGATCCGGGTTTGCGCTGAACCCTACAGCTCTTCGCATTTTTCATAGCTGAAGAGCGAAGTGCCAACGATCATTTCGCAATATGGACGCTCCGAACGACCCAGAACGCCGAGCAGTATCGCCGTTGTCAGCAGAATCAACGAGACGATCGAGCGTAAGCGGCACGACGGAAGGCGATTTCGCAACCTCGAGGAAACAGCCCGATGTGGACGACACAAGGCCGTTCAACGAGGACCACGAACCTGACCCCGATCGAAGCTTTGCCAAGCACGAGAAGACGAAAGAGACGCCGACGTGGCGAATATGGCACCTCGAAGCGCTCAGCAGCCTCCTTGCCCTCGCCTGTCTCGTAGCGATGGCAGTCATCCTCGCTATTTACCAGCGCAAACCGCTGCCAGAATGGCCAGACCTCATCTCCATCAACACGCTCATCGCGGTCTTCACCGCCGTCTTCAGAGCATCGCTGATACTTCCGATCGCTGAGGGTGGGTTCTCGATAATGCCCTTTCAACTAGACAGAGTTTCTGATGCAGTTTGCAGGTCTCGGCCAACTGAAGTGGACTTGGTTCAATAAACCCAGGAGCCTTATGGATGTCAAGCTCTTCGACGACGCAAGCCGAGGCCCTTGGGGTTCGTTATTGCTCTTGTTCAAGCAATTCAGGAGGCCAGATCGGGCGTGAGAACCCTTAACTATCAACGGATTCAGCACAACTGAAGCTAACTGCGCATGTAGGTATCTCGCAGCCTTCGGGGCTCTCATCACTGTCGCGGCCTTGGCCATCGACCCATTCTCGCAGGCCATCATCGAGCATCGGACCTGTCCGCAGGAAGTCCAAGCCGGACCGACGTCGCCACGAATCCGAGACCCGCCGACGACACCGCGGACCAACAACTACACCGGCCTTCTCCCAGGAGCAAGTACAAGGCAGACTTCGCCAGGTCCGCCCTGGACCTGTCCATGTCAGCGGCGCTGTATCGGGGCCTCGTCGACCCGCGGAGCAGCGCATCCCTGCTCGACTGGTACTGCCCGACCGGGAACTGCACTTTTGGCAACATGAAAAGTTCCGGGGCTTGGGGCTACTTCTCTACTCTTGAGATGTGCCACTCGTGCGTGGACATCACGGCAGACGTGGTCAACCGGACGACGGAGGACGAGACGCGGTTCACGCTCGGGACGGAGCTCGAGGTGAACAACCAAACGGCCATGAGCGTCAAGACGACGAACGGCTCCCGCGACGCGGACGAGCCGTTCTTCTCCCTCGACTTGTTGACGCTGACTTACGAAGACTACTGTACTACTCGCGGCTGCCAATCCAATTTTATCGAGGCGATGAGGCCCTTGGCCGTGCGGTGCACGCTCGATCCCTGCGTCAGGACATACACCGCTGCCGTGATGAACGGTGTCTACTCCGAGGTCAGCAGGAAGGAAGATCCCATGTATCTGGAAAAGGAGGACTTCGACCCCGACCTCGACTGGAGCCAGGTCGCCTTCTCCCTCGTGCTCAACGCGACAGTCGAGGAGGGGAAGATCCGGGGGTGCCTTCCGGTCCAGCCGGGCGAAGAGCGGACCGATGGCAGGGTCATGGTGCCGGCGCGGCCGGACAGGAAAATCAACCGCCCCAAGACGTGGGAGAACTCAGCCGAGTGGGAGCTGTGGCCCGTTGAGTGCGTGTTCGCCATGGATATGACGCCGTACTACGGTATCTCGGCCGTCCTGCAAGAGCTCCTCTCCCAGAATCTCACCGCCACGGAGCTCATCGGCGAGGTGCCGCCGCTTTCCGGCCCCGTGTGGCTACAGACCATGTACCGCGAGGGCGACGCCAGCGTGTCCACCATGGAAGCCGCGGTGGGCGGCCTCGCGGCGTCCATATCGGCGACGATGAGGAACAGGCCGCGGTACGTGTCCCCGTGGAGTGAGAACTACGCTGTTTACGAGGGGAGGGCCGTTATGGGGACGGCGCTGACGACGGAGACCTGCGTCATCGTCCACTGGGGCTGGATCGCGTATCCTGCCGCGCTGCTCGTGTTGCAGCTTGTGTTCCTCGCCTTGGTGATGGGACGGAGATGGAGGAGGGACAGAGGCCGGTGGGCCGCGGACTGGAAGTCCTCGCCGCTGGCATTGCTGTTCCACGGTCTGGACGAGAATCTGCGAGAGGGTTCCGGAGAGGTGTCGTCTGTCAAGTCGATGAACAGTGCTGCGCGACGGATCAAAGCTCAGCTGATGGAGGATCCTGGAGGCCAGGGAGATTGGAAGTTCCGTTGATCGTTGCTCGTTTAATGACGCGAAGATGAACTACGGGGTCGACTCAGAGTTGGCGTTGATGTAGCTAAGACTACAAGTAATTCTTCCAACAACAACTTGGGCACTGGGAACTTCCCAAAACAACGATGTACCACCTGGTGCTTAGAAGTACAAAACGACCTGGATCCTGCGTGAAAGCCCTCGAAACCAAGCTGGGCCCGGAGAGAATGCAATTGCTAGCGAAAGATCAATCAACCAAACTCCCGGACGCCGTTGCCAGTCGTTTGGGGTCGACGAAGGTCCGGGGTCCGGAGAGTGGGGCCGACAAGCACAATGACGACCGCCAAGCAGAACCAGATGAGAATAATTGCTTTTCCCTTTTGTTGACTCTCCTCTGCCCCTTTTCGAGACCGAGCTAATAAGGTCTAACCGTTATCATGGGGTAGGAAGACGCGTGGCGCGTCTTTGGTGCTACATGGTGCTAGTTCCGCGCCAACATGTACGAGCCCCTGAACTCATGTTAATTACCACCGATTTATGAAAACACACGGTCATTTCCTGTTCATCCCTCTTTTCTCTCTTTTTACCAGTACTCCCTGAAGCAAGACGATCACTACAAGGTCTTGATCAGTTTCACCTCGAAAGCAAAGCATCTTCAACTTGCGTGGAACGCTTCGTTCACTCTGCCTCGCAGGCCTACATATCCGACTGATAAAACACATCACCCCCGGTCACAAGAATACGGCTCTCATCATCACAAGAATGCAGCCAACGGTCATCACCCGAAATCCCCTCGACCCGTGCTCTTGCGGCACCTCCCGCAGGCACCGGGGCGTCCCAGGCCACCTCCGCTGGGATTGCTTCATGCACGACTTCTACCGCGCCAAGAACTACGCGGATAACCAAATTGAGACCCTCGAGAGCAGCGTAACCTTCTTCAAGGGCATCAAGGCCCACTGCACTGAGGCCGACCGCGAGCTCGGGGACGCCGAGACCTCCGTCGCGGAGCTGGCCAAGGCTCTGCGCGCCGCGGAACAGCGCCGCGAGCGCGCGAGGACAGGCGTCCGGAGCGCTCGGCAGCTGCTCGAGCAGGCTTCGGCTCAGTGCTTCCGCGCGAGTCGCGGCGCCGCCGTCGCGTCGACGCAGTTCTTCGACGCCGAGGTAGACTACGTCGACGCTCTGCCGGGCTTCTACAAGCCGGCGGACGTGGAGGCGAAGCGAGAGGTAGCGATCGTGTCCGTGAACGCTCGACTCAGGGCGACCAGGATCGGCGTGCAGAGATGGGGGGACATGAGCGGCGACGACGCGGACCGCGCGGCAGCCCACGCGGTGTATGCGTCCCTTATTGCGGCTGTCGGGAAGGCGCGGCTGGCTGAGGTCATGAACATGATGAACGTTCAGGCAAAGCCTGAGCCGGCGTCGGGTCAGCAGATTGCAGCGCAGCAGACCAAACAGCAGCCGACGACGAAGAAGAAGGGGAAGAACAGCAAGAAGAAGCGCAACAACAACAGATCGGAGCCCTACGCCCGACCCGAGGCTTATGCCCGGTCGGCTACTAAGGCCCAGACCGTTCGAGAGGTAACGCCTGTTCAGCCGAAGAGAGAGGAGATGGACGAAGGCGGCGGCTGCAGCGTCGCGACGAAGGTCGTCCAGTCCGTGACGTATCTCGACGAGGCACCTGCTCGCCAGCCCGAGGGGCATGTCGTGAACCTCGACTACGAACAAGTCGTCGAGCACGCAGACGACTCGGGGTACCAGGCTTCCCCGGATCACGAGCATGCCCAGGAACACATCGACCAGACGGTGCTCCACAAGGCATGGACATCTGAAGATGACCGTATGCATGGATATGACGAGGACCGGGAACCTGAACAAGACGGCGAGCCGGTGTACGACGAGCAACAGGAGTATGACGAAGAAGACGAGCGCTATGGGCAAGACGAGTATGATGAATACAATGAGGAGGACGAGTTCGGCGGGTTCTTGGGCAACCCTCCTTTTGCCCGACTGTTGGCTAATCAGTCCAAAAGTTCGCTGAGGGCCTTGCGGGACTGTCCCCTTGCCGCCCAGATTGCCAGCGGCGTTCGGCCTCAATTTCTGCGAAAGTGCAAGTGTTGTTTCTGAAAAGGCTTTAGGGTGTCGGAATCGGTCACGAGTTGGGTGTAAATCACTAGGGTGCAATGTGAATCTCTTATTGTTGGTAAAGGAGTATCTAGGAACCACGAAACTTTCGACTTTTGACCGGTGAGGAACATCAACCTTACGTTGCCGATAGTTTCTATCTGTGTAGGACACTGTTGTGGCGAGCTCTCCCCATCCTTGCAATTGAGTTGTCACATTTGAAGGCTAGAGCGGTACAAGAACTGTCGGTCGAGGTACCCTACGGTCACCAATACCGTGCTGCGTTGATGTCGCGGTGAACGAGGAAGATGAAAACTTCACGATGCATGGATCAGCATCAGCAGCAGAATGAACAATCAATCGGACTGTACTCACGAACCGGCATCGCCAGGAAAAGTCCCACACACAGCACCTCGACACATGACGGCATGCTGCCCAGGATGCTGCTCGAGGACTTGTAGCCCCTTTCGATGAAGTCATCCTCTGGCCCCTGGTTTTGCTGAGGCTCGTCTGTTTTCGGTGCTTCCGGGTCGTTCTCGGAGTAAGGCGGCGCCGTCTCGCGATTCAGACGTGGGTATAGCTGCCGCATCACAGCACTTGTAAGTCGATGAGGTGGAACCGGCCGTGACTGCTCAGGCTCAATGCTGATCATCGGAGGTAGAGAGTACCGGCTCTCGTGGTCTTGCCGAGCAATGGTGATGTTGATCGTCAGGGGTGGGCGACCTCCCGAGACGCCGGCGGAAGCTTGAGGTTGTCTGTCCTGAGGGCATGTTTCCTCGTTCTCGTAGCTGCGTCCATAGTCCTGTGGTAGTGTTATGGATATCATCTCGTTCAATGTGCTCTCGAGCCTCGAAGGCCTTTCCCGGTTGTTCGATGGCATGGGTGACAGGTGCTGTGTAGCTAGTAGTGAATGCCAGAGGGCAAAGCTCGAATGGACCAGACGGCTGGCTTACTGAGCCTTAATGTACGAGAATGGATTGCTATCTTGTACACGATAAGAGCGAAACGCCTGGCTACACCGTCTGCGGCCGTCCGCAATTGTCGCCTATTATCTTGGCAGAGTGCGACAGGGTCACTCAAGGTTGTGCTTTGAATGATCGGGCCGGCGGACCCGTGCGAGTTCACATCTCGAGGCGTTATCAAGCCGGCGAGGGACACTTGACCCAACAATGTATTTGAAGTTATGTCCGAAAGATGCGTCTACCCGATAAACAAATGACATGATTGAGAGAAAAACAGGAAGAAATTCTAACACCCGAAGGCAACGCCAACCATGACTCCGCGATCCGTGTTTGTCTATGTGCATGTGCCTCCACAAGGCCCCTCTAGTTGTAACCAATGCCCATCGCAACAAAATGAATGTCCGTAATTTCCCTTCCGGCAAACACACAAGTACCCTCGAGGTACTGTACATAACACTGTCTGCATGTGCCTCCGCAAGGCCCTCTAGTTGTAGCCGTTGCCGTAAGGCCACCAGGGCTTGGGCCAGACGGAGCCGGGCTTGAAGTTGCAGACGCTGTATAGGTTGACGTTCAGCTAATTTCTCTCGCTCTTGGGGCCGGTGCAGACTCTCGGCTTCTTCTCCCCGTTGATGCTGACAACGCCATTGGCGGCTCCCTGGTTGGGACCCAGATGGGCGGCGATCGCCTCGATGGTGATTTGCCAGCCGGGCTCGGGGCCGGCGCCGTCGTAGGACATTCCCATCCCGGCCTTGTGGCCCCTGCCGCTGCCTATGGGCTCGTACGGGGCCACGTGGATGAGGCGGCTGCACGACTGGTCAATGAGGTAGGCCCAGCCTTGCGAGGCGTGGGAGCCGATCTTTACGCCGTTGAAATGGGTGTTGAGGCCCACGTAGCTGATCAGCTGGAGCTCGTCCTTGGCGGGGCGGTGCTGCTCGCACCATCTCATGGGGTCTGACCCCTCAGGGCTGAGATTGATTCGCTTCTCGATGTACTGAGCCTCTCTGTTGCTACTGTGTTAGTTCAACTCTTAATCTGCGTAGTGGTGAATCAACACTTACGACTCGTTGGCGATGGGTTGGGGCAGGGAGTTGATGCCGCCTGGGATATCGCGTAACTCTGTTCAACAATTTTAAATATCTTTGGCATGGCAAGCAACTAACAGTACCAACCAAACTATGGTCCGCCTCTGAGGAGAGGAATTGGGTGCTCCTTCGAGGATAACGTTTTCACATGGCAGATATTATTCGTAACCCCCTCCTCTAGTATCCAACACCGCCTCCAGCCACAGCTACGTGGCTTGTCGTTATCATCCGTCATCGTCGTCCGTCATCGTCGTCCGTTATTATTATCCATTATGATTGAAGAGTAGAAGGGGAGGCTGCAATTAGAGAGCCAAGCCACATGGGGGGTGTTGGATATAAGAAGAGGGGGTGATAAATAGGATGCCCCTTTCTCATTCACAATCTAAGCACTCTGCTCGGCCTCCATTTCCTTAGCCTGCGTGATCAAGTCGACGACCGTATTCTGGAACGTCCTGTACTCGAAGCCCAGCTCCCTGCTGGCCGTCGCCCCGTCCAGGCCATGCGATGTGTCGATCGTCTGCTCCTCCACGGCAACCCCCTTGGCCCAGTCGAACTTCTCCGCAATGATCTTCGCCGCGAGCCCGTAAGAGAAGCGGTCGTTCGCAGTGGGGACGTATCTCTTCCCTCCCGCCTCCAGCCGGACGAGCGCCTCGACGTGCGCGACTGCGAGGTCCCGCACATCAATCCAGAAAGGCACGCGGGCAGTCGGCAGCGGCCCCTCGCCGGCGGCGATCCTCCACAGCATGGCGTTCGACTCGTTCAGCTTGCCGACGTCGGCGACGGGGTGTACGACGGGCCCGAACGTCATGGGCGGGCACAGCGCGACGAGGTCGAAGCGCGGCTTGTTCTGCTTGACAAAGTCCCACGCCGCGAGCTCGGCGAACTTCTTGGACCCGCGGTACGCCACGACTGCGCTCGTCTCTGGGGCGGCGGCCTCCTCGTACGTGAGCGGGTTCCAGTCGTTGCCCGTGTAGGTGAAGTACGGCGGCGCCTTGCGGTCGGCGTCCAGGACCGAGGCGAAGGAGGACGTGACGACGACGCGCCCGATCTTGGGGTTCGTCGCGGCGGCTGAGAGGATGGACTTGACGCCGTTGATGGCGGGGATTATGAGTTCCCTTTCGTTGTCCTTTGTGTCGTACGTGAAGGGCTGGGGACCGAGGTTGTCAGCATTGAGGTCGACTCTTGAGTTGAATAGGTATTCAGATAGCTTACGCTGGCGACGTGGATGACGCCATCGACGTCCTTGACGGCCTCGTCGAAGACTCCGAGCTTCTCAAAGTCTTCGATCTGAATAAAGTCGAGTTTGTCGGCGTACTGCGGGCGAGCCTTGGTCATGACGTCGCCTTTGGCCAACGATCGGGTTGCACCGCGGACCCTGATGCCCCGGGACAGGAGAACGTCGACAACATGGGCACCGATGAATCCCGTTGCGCCCGTTACTAGGACGTACTCCCTGAGTTGTCATTGAAAATTATGTCTTGAAGGAGAAGAGAGACGTTTACTCACGGCTTAGCGGACATTTTTGGCACCGGACTCTTTGACTTGACAGAATTGGGGAGACGCGGCGCCACCGTGTTTACCAATCAACCCAAAGATTAGTCCGTGATCCGTTTCGTACTCTGTTGACTCGACGCTTATGGCAGGATCTGGCCATACGTTCCGTTTCTCCCTTTGCGGCTTCGAGTGATGGTTGCAACTTGGGCGGCGGATAGTCGCGGCGACTTCCCCTCACCAGCATGTAGGCTTCGGGCTGCACAGAGCCGAGACAGCGTCGGAGCCCCACAGGCCCCAACCGAGGGCGGTCAGGGGTCGGCGATTTTGGTGTGTATGGCTTCACCCGCGCTGCGGTGTTCCTTCGCAGGCGAAGTGGGAGAAGAAGTTGTCTATCTTTCAATGAGCCTGCCGATTGAGAACCTTTAGCTCCTAAAAATTGTGAGAAGACCTGGAGCCCTCCTGAAATACAAGTCAAGTTCTCTGACCCCTGCCACAACCCCAACGTCTTTTCATGATTTTGGTCCCGCTAAGCGACCTGTCTACATACACATGTAAGCAAGAACTGTCATCTTCACCCTGACCGCCGAGGCCCTCAGCCTAGCGACGGTGCAAGCAGAATGTCTGTGTGAACCTGGTGGTAGATTCTGATACACGCCGACGTCGTGGCCTTCCCGTTGTCGCTATGCCGTCTTCTCCGGGTGACTGTTCTTAACGTCTCAGCGTGGCTTCTTAAGCGCGTATATTGACCTCTTCCGTTCAATGTTTCAACGTAGATATGCTGTCGTCCAACTCGCGTGTCAGGGATTACTGATCAAGCACTGCGGGTACGGCTACTTCACGACTCGGGACGGACACATCTGAGACATGGACGCTCCAGGGCCACTGGAAAACGTATCCCGAAATACCGGTTCATATTGTTGTCGGCGAAGCGTGCTATACCCTCAAGTCTCTGGAAGATGACACCACAGCGTCAACGCCAGGCCTACCCTCGTCCTCGGGTTCGAAGTCCCGGCGCCCTGGGCCATGAACTGTGATCGCTCGGCATTTCAGTTGAACGCCTCTGACAGGTCCCCATATCGCGTAGGTTTCAGCCGAAACTCTGCCATTCTTTCTGGGCATTTCCGTTGTCGGTTGTCGGCAGAGACTGGTCCTGTATATAAACCGATCCGTCGCGACAATGACAGATGCAGTTCTGTGTCAGTAATCAGGTCGTCAACCATCGCGTACATAATTCACAAGTCATTAAACCTCCAACGGCTTCAGTTTTTGAACAGAAACTTGCATCCTCCAATCTCACGCTTCAACCAAACTCTCAAACACCTCAAAATGAAGTTCACATCAGTTGTCGCACTCGTCATCACCTCCCTTGCAACCATGGTTGCGGGGCAGAACTGCCCCGACTGCAGGTTGGAATGCTCAAACTCCCCAGGGAACACCTTCGACTGCATTGCGAAGAAGTGTCCTTCCTGCGCTCTTTGAGTCTGGGCGATTTATTCGGTGAAAGGTGCGGTACTTTACGCGCGACGCTTCTGTCTCGACGAAATCTTGCAACAATCTTGTCTAGATACATACTAACAGCCTGGGTGTTTAGGTCCAAGTGTAATTAGGCCTAATTACAGACCATGGCACACTATTTCTTTGAGTCGAAGAGCCTCGAGCGGCAGTCTATGCCATGGAACTGAAGAAAGAAACGCCTCGAGCAAGTTGCCTGCCGAACCTTTGGGTTCTGGACACATAGTTACATCTTGACACTTTTGCTTGCATAAAGAGGGTTCATTCTGACTCTGAATATATTTCGTCTCACACCACTGTTTCTTAACTTCGCCTCTCATCTGGTCCCTCAGCTTGTGTCTGGAGAGACTCAACTCTGAAGCTGCACGTGAACCGCAAGTCTCCGCCAACGTTGATGTTTAGAGGACGTTGGTATTACCTAATGTACCGGCGTCATGTCTTGTGAGCACTTCGTAAATCAGATAGAAAGGTCTTCGCACGCGGAGGCAAGAATTGGAGTTGCTTGGGCGTGGAGTTTGAACCGCAAGATGCAGTCCCAAAAACAGAGGAGTTCGCGGCCCCGCTCTGTCGTCAGGGGAGACAGTCCACTGACCAGGGCTCCATCGTGAGGGCCCGACCCATCTTCTTCGCCGAGAGTCAGCCTGGCACGCATGGTCCCACGTCTGTCTGCACGTGGTTATCATCGGAGCAAATCGTTCCTAGGAGGGAACATGGGCTGGCAGGCCGTCGATGAGCCTCATCTCTCACCTGCAAGCTCGTGGGGGTTGGGGATGGAACGGTGGTTGCTAAATATCGAGCGCCTTCAACAGGGCTGCTAGCTCAATGAACGAGTCTTCTGGACGAAGACGATAGCTGGAGAAAGTGAGATAGCACGGGAAGGCATCGAGTCAGAAATAATGGCGCTGTCCACCGCAGTTGAGGCTCACCTCCTCAGTCCAGCAGTCCCGATCAAAGCTGCGAAGTGACCAGCGTCCAATGCTTTTGGGGGACTTCATACCATGAAGCCGAACACGCTATCATCCATTCCTGCCGTCTAATCTTTTCACTAGTTGGCACTTGCTGACTGGTGGCTCGAGCTATGTTAGATCCGAAAGCTGTCGGCGATGCTGTCCGGACGCGGCGGCCCAAACGCAGGCAGCCGCACCCGTACCACCGATGCCGACGCCGTGGCCGTCCGTCGGGAAGCTTCATCCGGGGAAACCACGAACGAACAGTGTGCGGACTGGGCTAGTCGAGCGACCGACAAGGTACACAACCTTGGATAATTATAAAGGTGCATTTTATGAAATGGTCTCTCGCGGCCCGACCCACTCGACCGGGCGTCATGAACCGTTGGGGATCGTCGCCGTTGCTTCGCCCCCCCTTGTTCCGTCGACGTTAGCCTTGGAACCCTGGTTGGAAACCCTTGAAGACAAGAGGGGGGCAAACTGGAGCCTCCTCGTCATGGGCCCTGGAACCGAGAGTGAGAGCTGCCCTCTGGGAATGATTCCCGCAGCATCCGTGATGGGCTCACCTGAAGAGGCTTTCCCCTTTTGGGGTTGCAATTTCGGTGGAGAAGGCCCCAAGTCGCTCTTGGGAGGGGCCCCCGGCCCAGAATTTTGTGTAATACGAGTAATGAAGTATTTCCTTTCAACGGGCCCCGATTACCAGAGAGGGTTAAGGACTCTTGATTTCTGACTGAGCAACCGGAGGACATAAAACATAGCGCTCCCAAAGAGTCCAGCGCCGTGATGCGACCGTCGAATCGGCACAATTGCACGTCAATGAAACAGTGGAGGTTCTAGAAGTTCTGCACCGCGGCTGCGCGTCCCAGAGGCCAGGGGGTGGTCTGATGCCGGCATCCAGAGGAGATACCAGGCCGCCGGGAAACACAGTTCGTATTATGCTGCATTGCGGTCCAATGTCGTATGCAACCCGGCACCGCGTGACTGAAGAGTATGAGTTGTGAAGGGTCGGTGAGCGGAATGCATGCAGCGTGCATCCCACCGCTGTTCTGGTTGCATATGTTGCCGGCACAACTGGGTTTTATTCCCTGTATTTGCTTCGACACTTGACACAATCAATAAATTCTCAAAAGAGAGTTCAGATCCAAGGTCCTGGTTCACCTCATCTGGCATATATGGAGCCATTCCGAGATTCCAATATCGCCTAACCTTGAACCCAAATATCCATAACCCACTTACCCAAAGATCCCTCACCCCTGGTAAAAGGACACCGGGCCAACCGCAGGGAAAAGTCTCACAGAGAGAGAAGAGGAAAAACGAGCATCGTGACTGTTTCCCTCGAGCTACCAACCCTACCAAGTTACCAACGGGTAACCAGCAACCCCCTGGCATCTTGCCAATCAAGGTCGACGGTGAGTTTGCTTTTTGACCTGACACATCCCCATCCATCGGATCCCCATCCAAACCCCCTTTTCCTGCGTCCACCTTTGATCCCTACCCTAACACTTTTCAGCCTCTCCCGACCTGGCCCTACGCAATTTTCCCGGTCCACAGCAAAGAAGCAAAGTCAGATCAACCTTTCAAGGCGGCAGCAGTAAGATCCAAGGTGAGACAATTCAATGTCACTCGTCCAAAGTAGAATGGCCTCGTTACTCACGACGGGCATCAGCATAGCCACACGCACACGCCAACGCGGGGTGCCGAACCAGGGACCTGCAGAGCAAGGGGTGCCACTATCACGACCACACGGCTCCCGGGGTGGCCAAGTTTAACTCTTGAAGGACCAGGCTCAAGGTTCGAGGGCCTTTGAAGCTCCGTCTCACGTCACGAAAGGAGATTGGTCAGAAGATCCAGGAAAAGGCTCCCGGCGCAAAGAGAGACCATCGGAATTGAGTCCGAGGAGGAGCTGGGAGGAGGGAAGTATCGAGCCTTGTACCTCCCTCTCTCTTGAGAGAGAGTCAAGGAGAGAGAGAGCGCGATGGACCCGGATGCGTGCCGCAACTGCGGCCACTCGGGCAAGCACACCACCTTCCTCGACCACCGCTGCGCGATCCACGAGCGCGACGACGCGGAGCGCGACAAGATGCAGGCCGACGCCGCCCTCGACCGCGCGCGCGAGCTGTGCGAGGCCTCAATGGCGCTGATGAAGCGCCAGATGCAGGAGCTCGAGGACGCCAACGACGCCATCGAGACGCTCTCCCGCGCGCTCGCGGCCGCCGAGGACCGCCGCGAGCGCGTGCGCCGCGACCTCGGCGCGCACGGCGACGTCTGCCTCACGGCGCGGTCGAACCTCGAGGCCGCCGAGGAGATGGCCATCGCGGCCGCGGGGCGGTACTTCCAGGCCGGCAGGGCCGTGAGCGCGCTCGAGGAAGGGGAGGAGGCGAGGAGGTCCGAGGAGGAGAGGCAGGCGAGCTACTACCAGCAGGAGGACGGCGAAGAGGGGGGCGAGGAAGGGGAGGAGAGGGAGGACGCGAGGAGGTGGCAGCGGTCGAACGAGAGGTTCTGCAAGTGGCTGAGGCAGTCGGAGGCGCAGCGGCAGATCATGAAGTCGTCGTGGACGAAGGTGCGCGTCGCGGAGAGGTTGGCTGGCGAGGGCGGGGCGGACGAGGAGCAGATCGCGCGGCAGACCCGGGTGCAGGAGTGGGCCGCCGCGAGGAGGAGTGATCTCCCGCCCGAGGAGGAGGAGGTGACGATGGTCACGGAGGGGGCCGGGTCGGAGCCGGCGCCGGTAGTGGCCGTCCCGCCCACGCCCGCGGCCACGCGGGCCGGAGCAGCGAGGAAGGCGGCGGCCGCCAGGGCGAGGGGACGTGCTACGGCCGCTGCTCCTCCAGTCAGTCCGGCCAAGACGACCACGGCAACGACTGGGAGAACGAGGAGGGTGGAGAGCCAGACTCGTTCGGAGCCGGTGAGGCCTACCGCTGCTAGGGTAAAGAGAGAGGCCGTTGCGACATCGAAAGCGACTACAACTACGAGAACGACAAGAGCTGCGAAGACGGGAAAGACGGCGAAACCAGACGCGGCCGAAGCAGCAGCCCTCGCTGCGACGAATGCGGGCGCGAGCTTGAGCACTTCGGGACGGCCGCAACGGGTTACGAGGCGGAGGTCGCGGGCGCAACCATATCCGCCGCCGGCGTCTCAGCCGAGATGGAAATAGAAGAACCTAGGAGGAGGGAAATGTGACGGTATGACTCGATCTTGGGGGACTGGGTCATCGAGCTAGGGAGGGCTTTCTGTTACTGTTTTCAAGAGATACCACTTTACATCATCAATAGACTGAATAATTTTCATTTGTCCAACGACAGATCTTTCGGATGAACAAGCTTCTCATGTCTTGAAGTTATGTCTCTAGCAACTGTGACTTTGTATCAGCCGAAACTCGAATGATAGAACGGAGGGCGAGACAGGATGGCGTCATCCGCAGCGTTGATCACGACATCGCGGCTCTAAAAGAACCTCCACACCGAGTCCGCGCTTCTCGTCTTCTTGAACCCGCCGTACCACCGGCACAGCGGATACATGACAACCATCACGAACGCCCAGTTCGCCCACCAAAGCCACAGGTTGTCGATGCCGACGGCGGGCCGTCCGTCCATCGGTGGCGGCAGCCCCGTGTCGTGCCCGAAGAATCGCAGCAGCACCCCGACCCCGGTGAACAGCACGACCATGTGCGCGACGTAGAAAAACAGCGCCGACTGCCCGAACGCAAGCAGCACACCGCCAAACCGCGCCGCCGCGCCCTGCGGGATCGCCGTGAAGGCCGCCAGCAGCGTGAATGTCCCGGCTAGCGTGAAGCTGAAGAAGGCGAAGTCGGGCGGGTACTTGACGATGTAGAAGAAGGACGCCGCCGACGCGAGGTACGGGTTCGAGCCCGCTGCTCTGCCGGCCTGATCCGGGGTGCGCAGGCAGCCGTCGGAGAGATTGCCGACGCGGAGGAGGCGCGTGAGGACGAAGAGCAGGGCGAAAACGGCGGCCGCGGCGATGTTGCCGTAGACCTGCGCGGAGACGGAGCGCTGGCGGGCGAGGACGATGCGTGCGTACAACAGGCCGAGGACGGCGAAGGAGAGCCAGGCGAGCGGCGGGAAGGGCGAGACGACGCGCGGGCCCTCGACCTCGAAGAACCAGAAGCGCCAGAAGTTGGACGCCGTGGAGCTGGCGGCGGCGGCGTTGACGTGTGCGGTGCCGGCACAGCTGCCGCCCGTGGGCGAGAGCCAGTGGTTCCACCAGATGGTGACGAAGGCGAGGGCGAGGAGGGCGAGGTTATGGGCGTGCCAGGAGATTCTCTCGGCGGAAGCCGAGGACTTGCGCGGCAGCGTGCCGTGGCCGGTGTGAAGCAGCAGCGGCGTCCGCTCGCCTTCCTCACTTGCGAGACCGTCGATGACGGCGGCCAGGGCGGGCTCGGTCCGCGCGACGAGGAGCCAGAGCAGGCCGACGAGGACGTAGTTGACGGCGAGGGCGACGAGCACGACGTTCATGAACCACAGCTGGCCCCCGGTGAGGACGAGGCCCATGGCGACGGAGACGAGCGTCAGCACGGCGCCGCGGACGACGAAATGCCGCGCCATGCGCGCGGCAGACCAACCGAGCCGTGACCGCGAGCGGCCAAAGTAGGCGACGCCCATGCCCATGAGGAAGGTGAAGCCTGGCGCGCAGAGGTGCGAGAGCGTGCGGGCGGCGTAGGCCATCCACCAGTTCCAGCCGGTGACGACGGCGGAGTCGGCCTCCGGGGTGTTGAAGGACGTGCCGTGCGGCCAGCCGTTGAGGCCGACCTGGTTGTGGTCGAGGGCCATGAAGGCCATGAGGAGGCCGCGGAGGAGGTCCGGGGCGAGGGCCCGGGGGGTCTTCAGGGGCGAAGATGAAGGGGACGGTGGCGTTCCATCGGAGGATCCGTTTGCGAGGTCGTTGGAGTTTGTGCTCGGTTCGAGAGACTCTTCGTCTGGCGGGACGCGACGCCCGGCGGTGCTGGGTGTAGGCGTCATTTTTGGCGGTATCGTTGCCTCTGCCGCACCAAGCGATCTGCGACGAGAGGTTTTGGACTTATGGGAATGAAAACGAGGATAAAGGGGGCGAGAATGAGGAAAAGGGAGCATTGGATTAGTCAAAACTCCGCTGCGCGCGGGCCTTTTTGGTGCCACGCGGACTTTGCGGACGGACGGACCGAGTTCTTAGTGACGTTCTTGATTATGAGATGAATAAGAAAGAAAAGCGGACTTTGGCAGCCAGAGCATTCCGTTTCTCTTTGTTTGCTTAAAAATGTTGCGGCCCGCGCTTGATCCGGATGGGTTGACGCTATGTTTTTCTATTCATACTCACCAGCTGTTCGGAGACATTTCGAAGGATGAGGTGGGACGGGCCAACTCAGCACCGGTTGTTCCGGCGGGGATATTGGTTTAGAATGGTTGTATTTTACAGCAGTGAATACTTAGTCTAGGCGAGTCAGAAAATCCTTCGGTTGAGAGAGCAAACGATGAATCGCCCCATTAAAAGAACCTGAGCATGCCTCACAAGTCGCTCATAACTAACTGGGTGTGCCTTTGACTTCAATAATGACAATAATAACAAAAGTGACAACGGGCAACAACGACGATAGCGACGGGCGACAACGATAATAGCAGCAAAATCACACTTAGCCACACTGGCTTACCTCAACCCCGACTTTCATCTCACTTCCATCTCATACTCCATCTCACTGAGACACCGTCTCACTCATCGCTTACTCACCAAAAATCTCATCTCAACCGTGCTATTCATCTCACAAGACCCCCGAACTCATACTGAAATATCATCGCCGTATGCACTCAGCCCGGCCGAGAGTCCGTCCCTGCCGGCCAACCCTCCCGTCCCGTCCCGGCCCTCCTTCGGCCTCCCTTCCGAAGAGCGGACCCCAGTCTCCTATTTCAGGCAATCACAAGCACGTCATTGGTAAAGTCGATTGCATCCGATGACAGACCCAGGAGGTTTCCCCTCGCCAACTCACTGCAGAATGCGGAGCCCCGCCACCGGCCAATGTCCTCGGTCTCATCGTCGTCCGTTCCGAGTTCCGACCTCCGCGATGCCCCACTCTCATCGCATGGCACCGTAGCGCATCGCGGGGTGCAAGATAAATGAAGTCCCCCGTGGGACGCGGTGCAGACGGCCCCCTGAGTTGACGAAGTCGACATCACATCAAACAAAATGGCCGAAACAACAGACATTGACGCTATTCTCAAGAGCTTAACGCTCGAGGAGAAGGTAACTATCACCATTCAACCCTGCCTCAACTCTGAATCATCGCTAACAGGGCCAGATCCGCCTCCTCGCGGGTCGCAACTTTGTCGAGACCGGTGATGTCCCAGAAAAGGTCCCAGCGATCAAGGTCAGCTCCATCAACCTCAATCATCCGAGATCACTTCCCCAATCATCTCTAACATCTCCAAGACCACCGATGGCCCCAACGGCACGCGCGGCGCCGCCATCGACGGCAGCACCAAGGCCGCCTGCTTCCCCGCGGCATGCAGTATCGCCGCGACCTTCGACCGCACCATCGCCCGCAAGGTCGGCGTCGCCCTCGCCCAGGAGTCCAAGGCCAAGGGCGCCCGCTGCCTGCTCGCCCCGACCGTCTGCATCCACCGCCACCCCCTCGGCGGCCGCAACTTCGAGAGCTACAGCGAGGACCCCTTCCTCACCGGCAAGCTCGCCTCCGAGATGATTCAGGGCTGCCAGTCGCTCGGCGTCTCGGTCACCATCAAGCACTTTGTCGCCAACGAGCAGGAGACGTCCCGTACCACCGTCGATGAGACCATCTCGGAACGCGCCCTGCGCGAGATCTACCTCCGCCCCTTCGAGATCGCCGTCAAGGAGGCCAAGCCGTGGGCCATCATGTCGGCCTACAACCTCATCAACGGCGTCCACTGCGACTCCAACGACTGGCTGCTCAAGGAGGTCCTCCGCGGTGAGTGGGGATGGAAGGGTCTCGTCATGAGCGACTGGGGCGGCACCAACTCCGTCGCCGACGGCATCAAGGCAGGCATGGACATTGAGATGCCCGGCCCCCCGAGGATACGCAAGCCCGCCGCCGTCCTGGCTGCCGTCGAGCGTGGCGAGGTGACGGAAGACGTCATTGACGAGCGCGTCCGCACGATCCTCGAGTGGACCGAGAAGCTCAACGGATTCCGCGACCCAACCATCACCGTCGAGAAGGCCATCGACCGCCCCGAGCACCGCGCCCTCATCCGCGACGCCGGCGCCCGGGGCGTCGTCCTCCTCAAGAACGAGAACAGTATCCTGCCCCTGACGAAGGAGAAAGTCCGCGGCAAGAAGATTGCGCTCATCGGCTACGCAAAGGACGGCCTCGCCCACGGCGGGGGTAGCGCTAGCGTCAACGCGCATTACCGCCTCCCGCCCTGGGACGCCCTCCACGCCGCCCTCGGGGAGGATGTCACCTTCACTTACGCCAAGGGCGCACACAAGGAGCGTCTGCTCCCGCCCGTCGCCCCGGACGGTCGCGTCGGCACCATCGTTGGCCTCGACGGCCAGCCCGGCTTCAGCCGACTTTTCTACGACTTCCACGGCAAGGAAGGCGACGAGCCCGTCTCCGTCCTGCACTCCTTCCCTAGCTCCGCCTACTCCCCCCTCGGCTCCCAGGAGTCTATGTGGAAGACGCTCGACATCGTCGGCGACTTCACGCCCGCCGAGACGGGCGAGCACTATCTCGCCTGCTCGGGCATCGGCCCGACGCAGGTCTGGGTCGACGACGAGGTCGTCTTCGAGCAGAAGGGCAACTGCGCCGACCCCATGGGCGCGCTCTTCCTCGCCGCCAACGAGCCCCGGTTCCGCCACGCCTTCGAGGCCGGCCGGACGTACCGCCTTCGCGTGCACAGCAAGCCCCCCACCAAGATCGGTCTCGAGATCCTCGAGGGCCGGACGGGCGTCCGCATGGGCTTCGCGCTCGAGTCGGACCACGACGCCGACCTGCAGGGCGAGGCGGCGCGGGTCGCCGCCGACGCGGACCTCGCCATCGTCTTCACGGGCCACGACCCGCAGTGGGAGACGGAGGGCCGCGACCAGGAGAGCTTCCACCTGCCGTGCGACCAGGACGGGCTTATTGACGTCGTTGCGAAGGCGAACCCCAACACCATCGTCGTCAACTCGACGGGCGTGGCCGTCGCTATGCCCTGGAAGGACCGCATCTCGGCGCTTGCTCAGTCGTGGTTCCCGGGCCAGGAGTGCGGCAACGCCATCGCTGATGTGCTCACCGGCGCCGTGAACCCGGAGGGTAGGTTGCCCGTCAGCTTCCCTGCGCGCGTCGAAGATGCCCCCGCCCACGGCAACTTCCCCGGCGAGCGCGACGCCAACGGACAGCTCCGCGTGACGTACAAGGAGGGTGTTTTTGTGGGTTACAGGCACTACGACCGCGTCGACCGGTCCGTCCTCAACTTCCCCTTCGGTTTCGGCCTGTCGTACACGAGCTTCTCGTACGACAACTTCGCAGTCGCGAAGAAGGGCGCAGACGCGTTCGAGATCTCGGTCGAGGTCACCAACACGGGGGCCTTGGAGGGAGGCACCGCGGTGCAGGTCTACGCCGGCCGGGCGGAGAGGGCAGCGGACACGCCGGCCAAGGTGCTCGTGGCTTTCGACAAGGTCAGGCTGCAGCCGGGCGAGAAGGCGACGGTGAAGCTCGAGGCCACGGCCAAGGACTTTGCGTCGTTCGACGAGGCGGCGAGGGAGTGGATTGTCGAGGCGGGCGAGTACAACTTCGTCCTGGGCGAGTCCGCCGCCGAGGCGCTGGCCGTGGTCCCCGTGGCGTTGGAGCGCATTACGTATCACCGGTGAACGGGTGAATGGCCCGTTGCTGTGTAGTGTTTAGATGAAAGTGAGACGACAGATACCACCTCTTCAATGTTTTAAGAAATTAGACTTCCAATCGCCGCAGTGTGTCAAGCAAGTATGCAATGAAAACCGATGAAAGTCAACGTGTCAAGCCACGCGCGTGCTCAGCCTAGTCCCTGGTCACGCCAATCTTGATACTGCCCACGCCAACGACGTGTATGTGTCTTGCGACACCCGGGTGGCTTACATCATGTGACTTATATCGACTGAGTTTTGGAGCACTGCCACTTTCATTTGCAGTACTGGATATGTGGGTACTGTTTGTGGCTTTGCGGTGTCTTCGTTGAACTGGATTAAGGGGGAGATGAACAACAAGTACGGCCATACTCACTAGGGTGCAGTGTCTGTTCTGGCTCAAAAACGGCAGCGGCGCTATGCCGTTGAAGTCACATCAAGACACAGTTCTACTGAAGGCACGGACTGATTTTACAGCGAGATTCTTTAAACACCCTGTCCAGGGCAACTACATCGATTAAGCTTAAGGTCAGAGACTACGTGATAGATGTGGCCGAGAATTACCTAGCTGCAGAGTTTGACAGGCCAAAGTCTAAAGATTGAGGAAGACTTGGTATAAAACAAACACCCGATGCGCTTTCAAGTAAAACAACTTGAACATGCTTCACAGTCAACTACCTACCTACGCCAGGTACATCTCACGCTCAATCCGACAAGCTCCAGGATAGGCAAATCAACAAAAAATTGCCTCAACACAAAAAGCAGGCATCCAAGGCTCTCTCGATAAAACTCGACGACCCCTCCGCTCCGCTGTACCCGGGTTCTGTCGTCCGTGGCCGCGTAGTCCGTAAGCAGAAGATTGGCGCCAACGTCATTATCAGCGTGCGCCTTCTGGGCCGCGCGAAGGCGAAGTTCACGGTCAACGGTGATTTAGAGCCGGGAGAGACGAAACAGGTCCGTTTGAGACACCCTTTCTGGGGACCCGACGCCATTTCAAAGGTCATCCACGAAGGCTGGCTCCGGGTCAAAAGAGACGATTGTCGGTACGGTGAAGAATGGGCGTTCGAGCTCAAGCTACCACCATTGACGAACACCACGGCGAACAACGAGTGCGGGTGGGCGCAACTGGAAGCGTTCACGGCCGAGAGACATCCGCTACCCCCGAGCTATGCCTGCGAAACGCGCCGTGGGGGCAAGGCCTTCGAGGCGTTTGTCGAGTACTGGCTCGAGGCGGACCTGCAAAAACAATCTCTATGTGGTTCTCGATGCAAAGCCACTCTGCCGATTCGGGTCCTCGCCGTGCCCTCTCCGGTGGTGATCTCGGACTTCAGGCTACAGAATCAGCTTTTTAGCCTGGGCTTGTGGAACCAAAGACAATATGGGTTCTCGGAGGCTCCTTATGACTTATCGGTCGAGTTCCCACGCGTTCTGCAAGCTGATGCCGACATTCCGTTCCGGATCAGGCTCGTGCCGTCCGACAGGGATATCTCTCTTATCACTCGGTCCAAGTCGCCGCCCCCGAAGATCTTCATCATCGGCGCAGAATTCACCATCACCACCGATACAAACGTCTTATACGCCCACTCGAAATTCAGAAACTGCCTGACGACGCACCGTGAGCCGTGGCCAAAGGTTAGGGACACGCCGCTCAAGAACCCTGAAATTGCGCTTGCCGTCCCGAGAGGTTTGGATGACGACCCGGTCGATCTGGGCAGGTTCATGGGCCTGCGTCTGGACACCTGGGGGAGGTTAATGGGTGCGTCGCTGGCCGGCGGGAAACCGGCCCAGACCGTAGTACCAGAAATATCAACCTACTGCATAGGGACACAGAACACATTAGTCTGGGACATACACCTTTCCATTGACGGAAAGTTTGGGAAGTTTTATGCTGGTTTCCAAGTGTCTATACCATCGGAAATGGCTGCTGCCGACGGGATTCCGAATCCAGCGGACCACAAGTAAGAGCCGGCTGCCCCAACCGCCGTCACCGCTTGAGGTTGGCGAAGATACAGAGACCGAACATCCGTAGGCCGGACGAGCCGTCGCCTCGGTACAAGGACAGGGTGAGTGAGGACCCCTTGGCAAGTCCCCATGGGGGCCATCAGGGCGGGGAAGACAACGATGAGGGGCATGATACGCCATCATACGCGACCGAAGGAGTGCGGGTTATGTGTCCAGTGCAGTAGGCGTATTGGCTGGAGCTGGAGTTACAGATACTTTCTTTTTGGTGATACACGCCCAGCGACGGAGATTCGTCCAAAATGTACCATAAAGGTACATGTAACCAGCTCAAATCATGTGTCAAATTATTGCGGACTGAGACAGAAGAAGACATGTATTGATGGAGGTGTCTACGGAGCATAACAACTCCGCACTGAAAGAAATCCAAACAACATTAGCCCCAGATATGCCAGGACTAAGCCAAAGACTCTGAAAGTTGTATCAACTTAACTATCCAAGTGGCTTCTCGGCTACATCCCGCCCATGGCAAGTGTTACCCAGCCCTCAACCGACATAACCGCCCCTTCAATATCGTACATATACGCGTGGGCCATACGGCGTGCTCCACACAGATCCCAGCCATGGGCAGATACCAATGGAGTTTAACTTCAAGACGACATGATGAGTGGAACCAGGAATGCACTCCGCCATAGTGGCTGACAAGACAAAACTCTCAAGATATACAGAAAAACTACATATAAGACACAGTACCTGCCCTTCAACACCGGCTTCGGTATTTCGCAGTCAGCTACCGACCTACCCCCACAAACGTCTTCAAAACGAATTAACGTTACAAGATATACATCATCGAAGAATGCCTCAGCACAGAAAACAAGGAGGCCGAGCACTCCGGATCGAGCTCGACAATCCTGACGCACCGTTGTACCCTGGCTCCGTCGTCCGTGGCCATGTCTTGCGCAAAAGTGTTATCTGTGACATCATCGACGTCCACGTGCGCCTGCTCGGCCGGGCCAAGGCAAAGCTCTTTACCGACGAGGCTGGGCGCGTGCAGTCTTCCTTTTGGAAGCCCGACGATGTGTCCGTGGCATTTAGCAACAACTTTGCCAATATCCCTCTTTCAGGTCGGCCGGAGAGCTGGAAGTTCGAGCTCACGCTGCCGATGACGACGCAGAGCTTGGCCAATCCCGAGATGGGGCAGCAGGAATCCAAAGGCTTCGTGGGCCCGGGACATCCCCTGCCTCCCAGCCACGTATGGGAGAACATCCGCTTCAGCCAGTGTATCGAAGGGTTCGTCGAGTACTGGATCGAGGCGGATATGTCATCGAGAACAGGGCGTTACCGGTGCGTGGCGACCCTGCCATTACACGTCCACGCGACGCGCGCTCCAGCGGCCATCTCGGACTTCGGGATGCGTAGCCTCAGCTTCCCGGAAGTTGTGAAGGGCCCCAAGAATTGTTTCATGGAGAAGACGGATGTATTGCAGTACAAAATATTGGTCGAATGCCCCTCTGTCCTGCAGTTCGGTACCTTTATCCCATTCGAGGTCAAGCTTATGGTGACCGGCTCCTCTCCCGTGAAAGACATCACAAACGTGGCACCGAGGGTCTACATCACGAAAGCGACATTCAAGATGTTCACAGAGACTCAAATTCTGGACCCCTCGATCAAGAAAGGTCAAATTGTCACCTTCAAGCCTATGGTGGACGAGTCAGCAACGGACAGGACGACTCGACCCTACGGCGCGAGGGACGCGATCGACGTCCCAGTTGGTCCAGGAAAGAAGCCAGTTGATCTGGGAAGGGCCATTGGCCTGCGGCTGGACGCTAATGGGAGACTCCAGGGTGCCCGTTTTCGTTTGGCGGGCAATTGCTCGACCTTTGTCCAGTGCGTGACCCCGGACTTCACAGCCTGCTCCATGAAGACCCGGAAGATCATGTCCTATGAAATACAAATCTCAATTGCCGGAAGGCATAAGCGATTTCTCTCGTCTCAGACCGTTACGTTAATCCCTGCCGCCGCCCTTGGGGTGACCGCCCCGGTAGTGGAAGAGCCGGTGGTGGGATTCGCTGACAGGATTCCGACTCCGGTGAACGAGGGGCCGATTGGGCGATCAACACCGACACCGCTGGTCGAGCCGGATGAGGCGCCGTCCAAGTACGACGGCGTATTTGGCGGTATACCTTCGTTTGGTACCGCGGAACCCAGCGCTGGGAACGATGCTGTCGGTTCTCTCGGCGGTGAGAGGAGGGATGGGGTTGATGTTGTGGGGCATGATGCGCAGGAGGAGGTACCAGCCACCTCCATGCGCAACTTGTCGATTGACCGCTCCAATACACGTGTCCACGTTTCAAACGACATACTTAGCAGGTATACGTCAAATCACATGTCTGTTGCGGACTGAGCCAGGAGAATATCACCACAGAATTTATTATGTAGATCAAATTGCACCACTGGTGCTCAACGTCATTGTGCATCCTGGGTAACGACTCAATGTTAAAAGACGACATGTGAACAATAGTCCCAATAGTTTCATAGGTATGAGAAATAAGTTAAAGTCATCATAGGTTTTGTATCAGACCACTGTCTGTACACGTTGTCTGTATACGTGCGGAGTCGAGTCTCTTCTTTATCTAGGTACTCTCTAAATGAGCTACTAATGCTGCCCGCAAATTCCTCTCAAGTTCATAGACGTACAGCCCACGGCGTCCTAGCAACGAGGACAGAGACCAGCGAGCCTAATACGCAGGGAAAGACCCCAATAGCAAGACTCCAGATTAAACCCAGGCGCCAGCATACTAGTTCCCAGTCCGCAGCTCAATGCCGGCCTGGTGGGCCGTCTTGGTTTTGGCAAACTTCCACGCTGGGATGCGGCGCTCAAAGAGCTCGTCCAGCTCCTGGTACGTCCGCCCCTTGGTCTCGGGGTAAAGGAGCACGCAGGGAATCAGGTATACAAAGGTGACGCCGCCAAAAAAAGAGGCCAATCTTTTGCTCCCAGCCGGCGTACTGGTTTGAGAGCATCAACGGAACGGTGTAGTTCTTGAGTATGTTAGAGATAGCTGAACATATCAAGAGTGCTTCTAGGACTTACGAATATTATGCCGGTAATGTACTGGACAGTCACGGCCAAGGAGGTCGTCTTAGCTCTGAGCTTCGGGCTAGAGACTTCCACAAGGGAGATCCAGCCTGTGTTACGAATCATGAGCAAAACTCTGGAGTGGCGAAGAGACAAAGCGCACTTACCAATCGGAGCGAGAGAGTTGGCGTACAAGAACGCCCAGATACCGCAAAGAGTGATCAGCACAGGACCAGACGCCGAGTTCGGCTTCATGAAACCCAACCCGCCCACGACGAAGCAGATGACGCCCATACCAAACCCTCCCCCAAGCACGAGCGTCCGACGACCGAGCTTGTCGACCAGGTAAAAGGACACGATGATGCCAACGAGCAGGATGCAGTTGATGATGATCTTGCCCATGAACGGGTCCTCCACGTTGGCCATGGAGAAGAAGTATGTCGTGTATCCGAACATGAGCGGCACGCCGACGACGTTCTGGAACGTCAGGGGCAGCGTCGAGATGACGGCGCGCTTGAGGTTAATGGGGGTCATGAGGGCCTTCCAGTCGCTGTCTCCCCCGCGCGACTGCGAGAGCTTGATCGACTGGTCGATCTCGTACCGCATGACGGCGTACTCGTGCTCGACATCGTAGCCCTCGACGTTGCCAATGAGGCGACGCAAAGATTTCTTGGCTTCCTCATGCTTGCCCTTGGAGGCGTACCAAGCTGCCTGGAGTCAGTTTTTGGGCTCAACAATGATGGGAGTCTAATCGTCGTACCAGAAGACTCTGGAAGGAAAAGCATCGGAATGATCCAGAGCCCGGTGAACAGAAACTCTGAGTAGAAGATGTTCCTGAAGTTCATCGGGCTCGTCTCCTGAAGAACCTTGAGCCCAATAGCGAGGAAGACCTGACCCAGTGAGAAGGCCAGTGAGAAACTCGCCAGCAGGGCGCCGCGGAACTGCGGCATCGCGATCTCGGACATGTACACCATGATGGAGGTGCCCATCATGCCGCCGGCGCACCCAGCAATCAGGCGTGAGACGAGAAGGACGATCCAGTTCTTGGACACGACGGCTATAATAATGGACTGCGGTGGTCAGTCTTCCTGTCGTGGTCTTTTCAAATTCCGCGAGCCGGGGTTCCACTTACCAAGGTCAGGAAAAAGGTGACACCCCACATGTTGAACTTGCGCCCGAAGCGGTCGGCCGTGTATGGAGCGACAGCCTGAATGGCGATGGCCGTCACGAAAAACATGGCACTCCAAAGAGACACATGGTTTGCGTTGAGAGCTGGCTCGCCCGTCTTGGGGTCTGTAACGGTAGCGAATTGCTTGATAAAGCCCTCGTTCACCACGATACTCCCAACGACGGAGTTGGCATAACCGGCGTACCTAGATGGAAAGATCATGTTAGTCTTCGGGAGGGTAAATCTTGACGGGGTTGAAATAGTAGACGCACATTCCCGCGAGAGACACCGACAGGCCGCACGCGTAAAGGCGCCAGAACTTTTTGATGCAAGCCGCCCTGCCCCAGTCAGCGAACGCCGACGTGATGGGCGTGACCTCGGCGTCGTCCTTGGAGATCTCGGCCTCGTGCTCTAGCTCAGCCGCATCTCCATGGCGGTCTTTTTCGGTGACATGGTCATGGTTCCGTTCCGACGCCATGTCGTTGTGGTGCTTAAAAGACAACTACACACGAAACAATAGCTAACAGATGGTAAAGAAGCGGACGGACGAGACTGAAGAGCAGCGACATCCAGAACAGTGGGAGAATCTGGGGATGCGGGGTCCCCTTTTTGAACTCCAAATTCTGGAGAAGCTGGTTTCGTGGAGATCGTGGGGAATAATATCCGGCTTGCAATATTGGTGGCTAGCTCGAATCCAGGCAAACCCCGCTGCAAGGATCCCTCGAAAACCACACCACCAGGCCCATATTCAGCTCCTTGACACAAAAGTTCTCTGCTTGATCGAATCTGGAGCGCGCGATGCGGTTGATCTCGGGACCTCAGCAATGTCCGACGTCCACTCCTGGCTTCCGCAACCAAGATGGTTGGCCGCCGAGGCGCGAGAAACCCGGCTTTTAGCCGAGCATTGCCAAATATCCGGGAAGACTCTCCACGGTTGACCCGTAGTTACCCCAGTTGATGTCGAGTTGTCATGGTCATCGAGTCAGCTGGGTTGGAAACTGTGTGCTAGCTCGCGGGCAACCATCGGCCGATGACCGGCCGACCACCGGCCGGTAGTTCCCCGATCGCCGAATCGACACAGGAGGGGCTGAAATCCATGTCCCTTCTCTAGAAAGACGCACAAGACTGCAAATTTGAGCGGGTTGTTCGTGAATAGCCCCTCAAAAATGACACCATGCTGCATCGTGGCCCATATTGGCCCTTGTGGTCGGCGGGGCTCGTCGGGGCATCTCGTCCGTTCTGGTATACTTTAACGAACGCTCATCATGAGATGATCTTCGATGCTGGACTCTGCACCAGTATCTTCTCATTCCTCCAAAAAAAAAAAAGCCTGATACAAAATGCTGAAGCCACAGAACAACGCCGTTCGCGAGCTTGTTTCACTGGACGGGGTCTGGAATTTCGCTTTGGAGCCTTCGACTCAACCGGACTCGAAGGCGTGGGAGCACGACATCTCATCTCATCTCCAAGTCCCAGTTCCCGCCAGTTACAACGACATATTTCTCGACGCCAAGATCCGAGACCATGTTGGATGGGTGTACTACCAACGGCAGGCAACAGTGCCCCGGGCTTGGTCGGGCAGAAGATATTTGCTTCGTTTTGACGCGGCAACGCACCGAGGACGTGTTTACGTGAACGACAAGTTCGTAACAGAGCACATCGGTGGTTATACTCCTTTTGAGGCCGACATCACCGACGTTGTAGGCCCAGGGCAGCAGTTTCGGCTGACGGTTGCCGTGAGCAACGAGCTGGACTGGACGACAATCCCGCCGGGGAGGGTTGAGACCAAGGACGGGAAGCGGAAGCAGCACTACCAGCACGACTTCTTCAACTACTCGGGTCTGGCTCGCTCGGTGTGGTTGTACTGCGTCCCAGATGTTCACGTCAACGACGTGACTGTGGTTAGCGAGGTGACCGACGGAGGCGAAACCGGTATCGTCAACTTCCAGATCGACACAAGCCAGTCGGTTGCAGATTCTAGGGTCGAGGTTTCGATATCTGACGAGCAGGGCAACGTCGTCGCGCAGGCGTCCGGGCGGATCGGAAAGCTGACCATCGCCTCGGTCAAGCTCTGGCAGCCTGGGGCCGCATATCTCTACCAACTGCGCATACGACTGCTGACCGAGAGCGGAGTCGAGGCAGACGCATACCAGCTACCCGTGGGAATTCGTACTGTGAAGGTGGAAGGCAGCCGCTTCTTGATCAACGGCAAGCCCTTCTACTTTTCCGGATTCGGGAAGCATGAAGACGCGCCCGTTCGGGGCAAAGGCCACGATGCTGCATATATGATCCACGACTTTGAGTTGATGAAGTGGATTGGGGCCAACTCATTCCGTGCGACGCACTACCCGTACGCCGAAGAGGTCATCGAGTACGCAGATCGTCACGGCTTCGTCGTCATCGGCGAAACTGCCGCTGTTGGATTGAACCTGGCCGTTGTTGCCGGTCTGCATGGCGCAAAGCAATTGCCCACATACTCTCCAGACACGGTTTCCGAGGAGACACGGACGACGCACGAGCAGGCTATCCGCGAGCTCATTGCCCGGGACAAGAACCACCCGTCCGTGGTCATGTGGGCCATTGCCAACGAGCCCGCTGCCCATGAGTCTGGCGCGAGGGAATACTTCGAGCCGCTGGTCTCCCTCGCCCGCAGCCTGGATTCTCGCCCGCTGTGCTACGCCAACGAGTTCCAAGCAAGCGTCGATAAGTGCCTCATCTCAGACCTATTCGACGTGCTCTGCCTGAACCGATACTACGGCTGGTACCTCCACACTGGTGACCTCGAGGCCGCCGAGAAAGGGCTCGAGACAGAGCTGCTCGGGTGGCAATCCAAGTTCAACAAGCCTATCATCATGTCTGAATATGGCGCGGATACCCTGGCTGGCCTCCACACGGTGGCCGATGTGCCTTGGAGCGAAGAGTACCAGACCCGGGTGCTGGAGAAGAGCCACAGGGTGTTTGACCGCATCGATAGCGTCGTCGGAGAGCACGTGTGGAACTTTGCGGACTTTCAGACGCCGTCAACGTTCATATTTCGCGTCGACGGAAACAAGAAAGGCGTTTTCACGAGAGATCGGAGGCCGAAGATGGCGGCGCAAGTCCTCAAGAAGCGGTGGATTGGGAGTTAAAGGGGGCTGTCATTGCTTCTACGCAACTGAACACGGTCAAATAGACGTACACAGGTGCTTTAATCTCATGAGTTTAACTTGGGTGATATTATTCATCTCCCGCTCTTCTAGTATCTAATATCCCCCTATGTGGCTTGGCTCTCTAATTGTCTTCCCGAGGTCCTTTACCACACAATGGACGACAATAACAGACAACCATAACAGACGACGATGACGGACGACAAAGACAACGATGACGGACGACAACGACGACGACGAGAATAGGAGACAATAATATGCCTATATAGCCCTTAACTCAAGGACGCCTAGCTACGTAGTTGTGGCTGGAGGGAGTATTAAATACTAAAGAAGGGGGTGACAAATGAGATCTCTCTTTGACTTCCCAGCCTCTAGATCCTTTCAAAGCCTTGCCCCGCGTTCGTCCAAGTCAGAACATTTTGAGAGGCTGGCAATCCTTTCAGAACTCGTATGCATCGGTAGGGCCTTCCCTATAATCGAAGAGAAGGAGCTTTCATTCACAGTCACTTTCCCTGAAGAAATGTCTCTTACTTCGAGCATAGCACATTTAATAACGCTCCTTACGCCTCGGACTTTGGTTATTGTAGTATGGTGATGGTTCAGCGGGTCTTATATAGAGGAAGGATGTAATTTTGCCTCCTTGAGATATCCAAGCATTCAATACTAGCGGGAGTTACGGAATAGTGGAAACACTAATATGGAGGTTCTATAAAAGAGCAGCTATTCTGTACAGAATTAATTAGTTACAAGTTGGTTTTATGAGATTCGAATGTAGATTAGATGGGGATGTTTCGCGATGAACGGGAAGAAAAAGCAATTGAAGTCTCAGTCACAGCTTCCAGGTCAATGCTTTCTTGCCAAATCTTATGAAAACTGTGAGCAAACCAAGGTGGCGAGATCTTCGACTCCGCCAACCTTTTCGATTTTCCCCTTCGCCAACAGGACGGCGACGTCCTTGCCTGACCGCATGTTCTCCGCTACACTGCCCAAGCGATGAGCGATAGTGATAACAGTGTGGCCCTTCTCGACGAAATCCTCCTGAACTATGCGGTGCATGGCGGCTTCTGTTTCGGGATCGACCGATGAAGTGGCCTCGTCGAGGAGCAGGACAGGCATAGAGAATCCGCTGGCAGACTGGGGCTTCGTCGAAGCCGACGTTTGGTTGAGATATTGCAGTTGCAGAAGTGCCCGAGCTAAGGCAAAGAGCTGCGACTGGCCGGTGGACATCTGGGGGAGAGAAGAAATCTGGCTATCCAGAACTGTTTCAATTTCAGAGGATGAAGGCGCAGACTCTGCCGTGGCGAAATGGGACCACAGTGAGGTTCTTTGCAGAGCCTCGACAGTTGCCTCATCCGAAACGGAGCCAAAGGGCTGAGAAGAATTCATTTAGTAAGCGCAGACTTTGAGGAAGACAGAGATGTGTGAATTGGGCTCTTACATCCAGGTTGAAGCGTAGGCTGGCTTGGCCGAGGACGAATGGGTCCTGGCCTACCGTGATGAAGCATCTTTGACGGACAACCGAGCGAGGGACGAGACTTAAATCGACCCCGTCAACTTTGATAGTGCCGAACTTGACATCCAAGAGACGCAGGAGAGTGAGGAGAAGAGTGCTCTTTCCGCTGTTGGTTGCAGAGGCAAGTCAGTAAAAGAGTTCCCAGATTGCAAAGACCACACAACTACATACCTGCCGGTGCGCCCACAGACAACAACCTGTTGACCCGCCGAGATGTTCAAGGTGATGTCTTTTAGAGCTAATGCCTCAGGACTGAGAGAAAGGTTAGCTGACACTTGAGACATTGCAAGACGCTCTTACTTGTATTCCACAGTAACGTTGTCGATCTCCACAACACCGGATGAGGGCCAAACCCCGCTGGGCATGTAGTCTTCGTTTGGCTGGTCTTCCTTAGGCGTACTGGCCTCCAGATGTCTCAGACGAGATCTATAGAACAGTCAGTTTGGATTTCGTCGTAGACAGCGCTAATGATAGCTGCATCATGCATGTCCTGGGCTCCGAGGAAGGAGGCAGACAAGTCCAGAACCGAGAGGAGTAAAAGAAAACGTACATGGCGCCTAGAGAAATCTCCATGTTTGTCCAAGATGTCACTAGCGAGAACAGGGTTCCGTTCGCGACCAGCACAATGTTAAGGGCCATACCGATCTGTCCGGCTGTGGTGGTGCCTTTCATGAAAACGGCAAGGGCGATGAGACCAGTTGCTATCGCAGCAACGATGAGGTCCAGAACTACTCCCAACCACTGCTGGAGGCAAGCAAGCATGTACGCCGGCTGCTGAGATTTGTCGAGCGAGCGGATGTTTGCATGCTCGACTTCTCTCTCCCAGCCGAAGGCCCTAATCGTCGAGACACCCTCAACCTTTTCATCATATCAGACCGAGCCACAAATGGTGCGGAAGGGGGGGTGTGACTGACCGATTCGAGAAAGCTGGAGTACACTGCTGACTGCGACTCAAGATCGAGGAGTCGCAACTGTCTGGACGTGCGCAAGTATATCCTTTGGACCAAGTACACAACAATAATGCAGAGAGGCATCGATAGTGACAACATCCTTTGAGCGCTGAAGAGCAAGATGACTTGCACCAATAGCTTCGAGATTTCTGGAGATCTGACATGAGTACGAATGAGTCTTCTAGGAAGTTTAAGGATGAGACTTACGGACTAGAAGGGATAGCATGGCCTGCGGCAACTGTTTGTCGACCAGCTGGATGTCTTGGCTGAATCTACAAGAAGTCAGCAAACGAACCAGTGCTTTATCATGATGAGCTTACCGGTTCAGTATCACGCCTGTATCGGTTTTCGAGAAATATGACAGAGGCGCCCTGAAATGTTTCAGCATAAAGAGGGCTAGATGGACAGGCTAATCACAGATACGAACCCAACGACGGTTGAAAGGAGTCTTCGATGGAGCTCCGCCCCCGATCGTGGAGCAATCAGGATACTCGTTGTCCTGCATCGGATTGAATCAGCAGATCTGGAGTGGAGATGGAGATACCAGGACTTACCACATCGCACTACTGGTAGAGGTCCACGCGATCAAGGATATGATCAGATATCCGCCGATATAAAACATAGTTTGGGAGAACGGCGCTTCTGTCCACTTCTGCAGCCAGTACTGGGGAAACGTGATGAAGAAAGAGTACAGCGATGTGCAAGCGACAACTAGGAGGAAGTTCTGAAAGCCAACGGATCTGAGGTAGTAGTCTGCACGGAAGGAATCTGTCAGTCAACGATTCGCTTGGGTTACCGTCGTGGGCCCTTACCGTATAGAGTCATATCTCCCGTGGCCCTGGCGAGATCGGAAACGGCCTCGGCAACCTTGAGACTCTTGCTCTGCACGGTCTTGTCCACTTGGGGTTTCTCTTCGGCGTTGTCGCGATGCGTCTCGCTGACCTGGAACTTGAGGATCTGGTCTGGTTTCTGGGCCAGGGCATCCCACGTGCCTTGATAAGAGACAGAGCCGTCTGCGAGAACGACCAGCCAATCTGCCAACTTGAAATGCGACGCTGTGTGGCGTAAGATCTCCATGTGGCTGTTGAAAGATGCTTGATGTGGTTGACTTACCAGAGTTGGCGATGAGGAACACGGTAGTTTTCGTCTTCTTGAAATGGCCCTCGGCACCGAAAAGGTTCTGTAAAATTTGATTTTCCGTCTTCCCGTCGAGGGCGCTGAAGCTGTCGTCCAAAAGGACAATCTCGCACCGAGCGTAAACAGCCCTAGCAAGGGCCTGCAATCATGTCAGCATACAAACTGGATTCCTGTGCTGAAGGAACCAGATTAAAACATACCACTCGCTGTCTTTGCCCTCCCGAAAGATTCAGGCCGCGGCTTCCGATTTGGGTCTGGTCTCCATTGGCGAGGGCCGAGATGTCATGCTCGAGACAGCAGAGACGGATGACCTCCTCGTACCAAGTCTGGTCTTCAGGCAAGAATGCGCAGATTGCTTCCTTGATTGTTCCACTCGGCAGCCAGGGCGATTGTTGACAGCAGCCGATCCGCTTCGATAATACTGATATGGTTCCGCTGGCTGGGGCGAGTTCTCCCATGATGGCCTTGCCGAGGGTTGTCTTGCCGCTGCCTACCAGCCCGGAGCACATTACGATCGATCCCCTGTTGATCTCAATGTCGACGTTCTTGAGGACTGCGGGTGTCGATGGCGCAGGATGAATGGTGACCCCCTCCAAGCGGATCGCGGGTGAGCTGGCCACATCATCGGTTTTCCTCTCCAAAGTTTGTCTTTGATCCGACCTAGAGGGCTGAAGGAGGTACTCCTGGATTCTCTCAAAGGCAGCCAAAGAGCCCATGGCTTGCGGTATGATCGTCATGATCATGTTGGCAGGATGAGTGACAAGTCCAAGAAGTGCTGTAGTTGTGAAGGCCGTTTCGGCATCGAGTGGGGTTTTGTTGAAGCTCGCCTGAAGAACGTACAACACCAAGGTGATAATCGGGGAGAAGATTCCGAGGGCGTTTGCTGAGAGAGTAAGCGACCGACAACTCGAGACCACAAGGCTAAAGCAAAGAACATACCGCTCGCGTTGTAGGCGACCATCATCCAGCGCACCTTTCTGGCTATCTCCAGCTCCTGGAGCCTTAGATCCTGAACCATAGGTTCCGTATGCGGCGTAACACCGAGCATCTTCAGACTCTTCATCGAAGACAGCATCGACGCCGTCAGCGCGAGACGTTTCTGCGTGGCTTCGTTCCAGGCCTTTTGCTTGCCTTGTAGGTTGCGGGCGAGGTATCGACTCATTCGCGAGCAGACTTGATCCTCGTTGGTTAGCCTGACTGCTCCCGGCATGCATAATCTGACAAAGAACTCACAAACGATCATCACAAACGGCACCAGGAAGAACCATCCCACTTGGCGGGCCAGCATCACAGCACCAATCGCGACTTCGATGAGGTGTGCCCACGACTCGTGGAACATCTGAGCACTCTGTCCGACGTTTTCAGCGTCGGTGCTCATCAGGGTAACCGCCTTGGCATCGTCGTAGCCGGTTGAGAGGTGACTCAGCGACTTGTTGTTGATGAGGCCAACGACGGCGCCTCGAATCATGATCTTGACACGGTTCAAGCTGTGCAGATAGATTGCACGTGATACCTGATCGAGTTGTTAGTAGCCATTTGGTCAAAAATGCCAGGAAAATACTTGCTGTCAAGCCAAGATAGACGATGACCGCCACCGAGACTACCGAGAAACCCGATGTGAGAAGCTCCCCGGATGAGTTGCTCAGGTAGCGGATGGCAATTGTGATCAAGGCCGGTTGGGAATAACGAAAGACGATGAGTGAGAGTCGAGGAACGACCGGGGCGAGGAAGTGCGGCAGCATGCTCTTGGCCAGGACTTTGGGCAGTGTTGTTTTGGTCTCCGGTTTCGCTAGGTAGCTTGATGTTAGAGAACTCAAATATGCCATGAGTTGCAGACCATAAAAGCTCACGTCTTTGGTCCCAAGCTTTTAAGGCTCTCTGGCGCCGCAAGCCTGACGAAAGCTTCTCGTCAAGAGGCGGCAAGCTTTCTTCCGTGAGGATGCTTCGGTTTCCCTTAGCCAGAATCGAGTTGATCCACCAGAAGAAAGTCGTGTTCAGGACACTTCCCAACTCTTCCGGCGAGTGTTGCGCGTGCTCATCTCGGAGAATCACTTGTTTTCCCTGATTCTCAATCCACAAAAGCGCAAACTTGATGCCGAGGTTCGCAAATGTTGGCAAGTCGACCGAGTAGTCGACGAGCATCAAGATCACATGCCCATTGTCAGTCTTCGTTAGCTCCACAACATCACACGCCAGAGACACGATCAGGTAGACAATTGCGAGCTCAGACGGCTTGATGGACCGGCTGTGTTCGAGGAAGATGAGAGGCACGAGACCTATGCAAGCGATGAACGAGATGATCGCAAAGACGAGCAGAAGTTTTGAGTCTCCGAGCACTTGGAATGACGCATCGGTTACAAGACCGGCTTGCGCGAACACCAGTGATATGGCAAGTACCTGCGACTTAAGTCAACCACCATCATTCCATCATCTCAGCCTACTCACGCACCAGTTTAGGCAGGCCATTGTACCCAGGGACGACTTTTACCGTTTCTCCGGAAAGTCTCCATAGACGAAACGGGAGCAGCAACAAGAAGGCCACGGCAGTTGTGGCGGACAAGAGCTGAGGTATGTGATCCATCGTGCACTAAACGCGCAACTCGGCGCGCGATAGATCCCAAGAGAGAGGCTCCGCGAGATTTGTCTTCGAAATCAAAGGAAAGAAAGAAAGAAAAGGAACAGCGCGTCGAAGATCGCGCGTTCTGCAAGCAATTAGCTACACTGCATGTGCGTCTTCCAGCAACTCTCTTTTTATTGAAAACATCACGCACGCTCAGGGGTAAGATCTTTGATGTTTTCCGGCCGGCGACACGGCGCGTTCCAACCAACCTCGAATACGAGCCAATGAGCTTCTATTTTCGTGACAGCATGCAAGGGGTTCGTGTCGCGTGTTGGGGATACGAGCGGCGCGGAATGCAAGCCGGCTCTTTTACCTTCCTGATTCGCCTTAATCTGGGGACCCCTTGAAGGAGAAGATAACGAGCTGACGAGAGTTTGAGGGTAACGGGTTGGTCAGCTCAGCCCACATGCCGTAGCAAGGTGATCTTTTCAGCGTGGATTGATGTTGTTCGGGCCTTTGGAAGAGCTAGCACGGCCATATGTGAACTTTCGTAGCTCAGGAGAGGAGATAGGGTCATCCTATTGGCTTCTAGTCTGTAAATTGTTTCGAATGTCCTTACTGAAAGTTAGTTCTACTAATATACTGAAAGATTGTACAGCTCCAAGGAATTTGAGGTCTTGACGACGGTCTCGAGAAAGATGAGCTGGTTGTTATTCCCGTAAATCCCGGAATGTGTCATCACCAGGCAGCCGCCGGCCGACTGACCATCAATCGGCCGAAGTGTCATGATGGGTGACCACTCGGCCGAGCCATCTTCCAAGTCAACCCGTAATTATTAACGCATTTCGCACGAGGCTCAGGTTCAACAAGACTCCAGAGTGACTTCTACAGGAAGAAGTAATTTTTTTATGAATACAGACCCCGGACAAGGGTCATCGTTAGCCACCTAGCTATCTCCGAAGGATTCGGATTGCTCCAGCTGTTGCGTGTTGGCTCAGCACCCTGCCCGGGCCCCATGGCTTTGCAATAGTCAAGACCTGACTTTGTGATGGACGCCCCCGCACGTTTTGAGGAGGGATTTATAATACAGTCGACCCGTTTCATAAAGCACCGTTTGCGCCATGGTCTTTGGTAGATTGTCCCTGAACTTATTGCCCAATCGTTCGGTCTCTTCAACTATCGCCTGCACAACTACCTTCTTCTCCCGCGAACTTGATTCCCTATCTACTTCTAGTCTTCCCGAAATGTCGCCGGAAAACAGTCAAGCTACCGGAAATATGCAGGCTGCTGTCGTCAAAGAGGTGAGTCGTCGACGTGGCAGTCGAAAAAAAGGCAAGAGAACCCCTAACGAAACCTGACCATCCAGTTTGGAAAACCATGGACACTGAAAGAGACTGCTGTGCCCACATCAGAGTCGCTCGGCAAACACGACGTCCTCATTAAGGTCGCCGTCGCCTCATTCTGCCATACTGATATCATGGTGCTCGACGGCCTATTCCACAAGTCCCCTAGCGGCCTCGCCGGGTCCCACGAGCCGTCGGGAACCATCGTGGCCCTCGGTCCTGAGGCGGCCAAGAGCTTCGCAGTCGGGGACCGCATCATCGCCATCGGTATTCGAAACCCCTGCGGGGACTGCATCGACTGCAACGGCCCCGAGGAGTTTCGACTGAGCTGCAAGTTCAACAAGGGCTACACGGGCATCTCGGCGCCGGGCGGCTTCCAGGAGTACACGGTTCTGGACGAGAGGTTCGCCGTCAGGATTCCGGACGAGCTGAGCTTCATAAAAGCCGCTCCCTTGACCTGCGCCGGATGTACCAGCTGGCGCGCCCTCAAGAGGTCCGGCGTCCAGCCTGGGGGGTGGCTTGGGATCGTGGGCAGCGGCGGCGGACTGGGCCACCTGGCCATCCAGTTCGCAGCGAAGCAGGGCATCAACGTTGTGGGCCTGGAAGCAAGGGATGTAGCCCTGGAACTGACTAGAAAGGCGGGCGCCGTGGCTGTGGACGTTAGGGCCGGGACGGATGCGACGGTGGAACAGGTCCAAACGATCATAGGCCCGCAGGGGGCTGGGAAGGGGGATGATTTATGCGACGCGACTATCGTTCTGAGCGACGCCGAGTCTGCTCTTCATACTGGAATGGTCATCACTAAGCGGCACGGGCTGGTGGTCGAGGTGGCCCAGCCGGCCAGGGTCAGCTTCCCCTTCCAGGAAATGATTTTTAGAGACATCAGGCTCATGGGGTCCAACTTGTCGAGCCGTGCTGAACTGGCCGAGCTGGTGAAGTTTGTCGTCGACGAGAGCGTTGACGTGGAGACCGTGGTTTTCCACGGGCTCGAGAGCTTGAAGGATGTCTACGAGCTCTCCGAGTCCGGCACAAGCGCTGGCAAGATCGTCGTCGTCATCGATGAGAAGCAGGTGTAGACGTACAAAGAATCTCGTGAGAGGTATTCCTTAGAATAGGTACAGCCAGACAAGACAGATGTACCCTCTGTTTGTACTAGATGTCTCCAGCTGTCTCGACGCAACCATCCGCTGAACATTGCCTCGTCTCCCCTGTCATGGCGATCCACTGACAGCAAATATCCAGCGATATAGCGTCGCCATCAGCCTGTGTTGTCTATGATGCAACTTTACGGATCAACATGCGCGGGGATGAAATCCGTCGGAAGTGGGAGTTAAGCCAAGGTCCTCGTCAACGAACCGGCGTACCTATCGGTGTTTTGATCGTACCCATTGACTTGCGATCCACGACCTTAAGTCGAGACGTTGCGAACGGCGTACTTTCAGTCCAATCTCTCTCCCTTCAATGTGCCCAGCCTGAGACGCCCACGAAATAGAAACCTCGTTTGTGCGTTTGTGATTCGTGGCGTCTCCAGGAGCAAAATGGGTACGGGCAAAAGGAACTTCCACATCGGCAAATCGGTCGGGAAATCGGGAAATCGTATTCGGTAACCAAAAAGAGCATTGGAGGCCGTATTTACCTCGTACCGTTATCGCCAGATACGATCATTAACAGAAATTATCCCTTGAGTTCTTTCCTTGTTTAAAGAACGTTCAAGGCTAACGAGGTTTCACACCAGTAGGATGATGTTGGTCCAGGAGTAGCTGGATGTTACGCGCAATGTTCGGCCTTATCCCGGTGTTTGATAATGTTAGTCCCGACCAAAATCAGAATGGGTGGCGCAACGAAAAAATGATGAATAAACCAGCAATTGAACAAGAGATAGCCATTGAAGAGATTCAAGATGCACAGTAGGATCAAGTCACCGCTGCTAGGTACCAGGCGAAAATGAAAGGTGCGAATTCAACGTCGACTCGGTCGTCTTTCTTCACGATACATTATCACGTAGAAGGAATTGCATCAGAGCCCCAAATCCCCATCGGTGCCTCCAGCTCAGCATTTGTCTAATGCGAGACGTATGGCCAACTTTTGGCCGCTTACGAAAGTGTACAAACCTGCCTTTTTGAGTCTCCGAGCCGCAACAAGCAGCTTTCCCCGGCAGTAACGAGCAAAACAAACGGAATCCCGCGGAAAACCAGTTAGCAACACTAGCGCCAAGCCCATGGGACTGGAAAGAGGCGTCATAATCACACAAGTCTCGCCTATGCTTGGACCCTCGATGGACCATACAGAGAGCCAAACCATAAACCTGGTCGCCCGCACATCCAGCAGCCCAGCAGCAGAAACAGAAGCAGCACAAGCACAGGGCAGCAGATTCTTAGGGTCAACGCTATTCCACTTCAATGTCGGGGTTCCGAGCATAAGCCCTCGCTACGTTAGTCAGAAGGGGGTCAACGCAGTGATCAGATGAAAGGCTCAAAAACCCGGGGGGATTTCCCGATTTCCCACCCATCAATCGACACCGCCCAGCCAGCACTCTTACTTGCAGAGCCGGATCTAAAACCACCAGGCAAGAATGGAACTAAACCACCTGTTGGCAGAGATCCGGAAAATTGCCAGCGGGAAATAAGATGGACAGCTCGCTTCGAAACGACGGCGAGGGCGAGAAGGCGAGGCAGCAAACGCAGGATGACGACAAGACGAGAAGATCCGCGCCGCCTAGAAGCGGGTCTGGTCCGGGTAGGAAGCCCAAGGCTTGTGAGTAACGGAATCTTTTGTCCCACGCGCGCAATCATACCGAAAGACTGCAGCTGGCTCTTTGCCCGTGTGAGATCTGACCGAAGTTGAAGGCCTCGAATGCAAGAAACTGAAGATGAAGTGCGAGATATTTCCCGGCGACCACAAGTGCCGCCACTGTCTGAGGCGCAAGGTCAGCTGCGTCATCAAACACACTTACATAGCCCAAGTCGACGCGAACGATCACAAGGGAGAGAAGCCATGGACCTACGAGCAAGTCATTATGCCATGTCTCTTTTGTGTGAATCCTGGCCTTCTAATCTTCTTGACTTCAGAGAAAAGGTCGATGCCATGAGGGAGGAGATCAAGCAAATGCGAAGGTCTCTAGAGACCGTCTTAATCCAAGGCTTGCGGCGGACCGAAGTCCAAGGAGATCCATCCGAGATGCTTCCGGAGAGTAGATGTGTCTCTCCAAGGCCGAACAGTCCGCTGGAGGAGCTAGTCTCGCCCGCAAAACACGTCTCTGCTCGGGAGACATCTAAGAGGGAAGAGCCAAGAAGCTCGTCGCCCGGCCACCCTACTTTTGATGATGAGCAGCAGCATGGCCCCGAAGGTCTCAAGGAGCCTATGGGGAGTCTTTTCGAAGTGACGAAGTTGCGGAGTATTCGAAACAAAGAAACCACAACGCAAACCGCGCAATCCAGGCGCCGGAAGGGGACTTGTCAGGACTTGATCACTCGCGGCGTGGTCCCCGAAGCCAGAGCACAGGAGCTGTACAACATGTAAGTCCCATCTGATCACATTTTCAACCACCATTAAATGCGCGCGGCTTGGTTGCTGGCGGCAAAACCTGCAAGACGGCACGGCGCTTACTCCCGATTTTCCTGCAGATTCATGAAGACCCTCAACCACTACCTGTGGGTCGGTCTCGAGCAGATCCACCCCTCGTGGCAATCCGTGAGGGTCTCGTCGGAGCTGTTGGCCACCGCCATCCTGACCGTCACTGCACTCCACATGCCGTCTTGCTCGGAGATATTCGATGCCTGCTACAAGCAACTCCTCTCGCTGGTTTCCTCATCCATGTTCTCGCGGTATCATTCGGTCGACGACGTCCGAGGTCTTTGCATTTCGGCCTTTTGGTTGTCGGAACACTCCTGGAAGCTGACAGGCCATGCCATACGCATCGCGACAGAGCTGGGAATACACCGTTCCTTTATAAAAGCACTCGAGGGGGATACGGAACACTTCTTGAGAGCACGGCTCTGGTATATGCTTTATATCTGCGATCGACACTTTAGCATCGCGTACGGCCGGCCTCCGACTGTCGAAGAGGGGGTGCAGATCCGGCAGCATGAGCTGTTGTTGGCCAGCCCCCTGTTCACCAACCTCGACAGCCGAATCCTTAGCCAGGTGAGCTTGATGTCGCTACTGACACATGTCTACGGTCGCTTCTCAATGTCGGAGCAGTCGCTGCCCGGCGCCAATGGCGTCGGTACCGCCGGCCATGGCCACGACGGACGACAATCCGGATCCTCGGCCTTTGTACTCTCAGAGGCCGACCTACCCGTCCTTCGCAGCTACAACCTCGAGGTAGACCACTGGCGAATGCGATGGTACCCGCGACAGATCCCCAGCCCCTTCATTGGAGAGTTCACCAACAAGGGCGTGGTCCTATACTCGTACTTTGCGAAGCTCCAGATCAACTCCCTGGCTATCCGCGGGGTGCTCATCAACTTCAACCAGCTCTCCAGCGATCGGAAAGAGTTTGCCAACATGGCCATCTCGGCCGCATCCAACATCCTCACCTTTGTCCAAGAGGAGAAGGATTTGAGGCGTAGCTTGGTCGGCACGCCCGTCTACGTCCACACCATGATCGCCTTCGCAAGCGTGTTCCTCGTCAAGGCCGCGACGAAGTGGAGCAGCGTCGTCGGCCTGAACATCGACTACGCCAACGTCGCGAGGCTCCTGGACCGCATGGTGGAGGTGCTGAGGGCGGCCGTTACGTCTGACCGACACATGCTGAAGCACATTGGCGAGGGCCTAGAGGTGATGCTGGACCGGATGAGAAAAGCTGGGAGGGGGAATGACAAGACGCAAGCTGCGGCGGCCGACGCCCTCGGTCGGGAGGAGAATGGGGGATATGGCAATAGTCCGAGACAAGGGCAAGTCGCAGTCGCCGATAACGATCAGGGCTTCAAAGGTTCAACCGAGCAGCTGCTCAACGGCGCTCCCCCGGAGAACCATGGTTGGGAAGCAGCGTCGTACCCGCCCAACCCCAATCAGACGGGCAACCATCCGGGACTGAACTTTTCGGCGGACAACATTGACGTTTTGAACGAGAATTTCATGTACCAAAGCTTCGGCACGGGCTCTGCTGGCGACTTGCACAACATGTTTTCTAGTCAGTTCTTGTATTAGCACTCACGACTCACAACTCGAAGTTGCCTCAATGAGAACCGGTTGCTTTCAAGCCACTCTTTGGTCATTCCGATTAGTGTAACTGGACGATGAATTCAGTCCGAAACTCAACATCGTATCAATATACACGACTCACCAAATAGTTCCCGGGCTTTGTATGCTTAGTAGTCTGTGTAGCTCAGCAATACTACCTACCTACCGGTACCTATGTGACCTCTACCCGGGCTGATGAGAATCCGCCTGGCAACTCACTTGCCAACCCCGAGTGGAGAAATTAACTCTGAAGAGCCGCAGCAGCACGAAAGGTCATGAAATATCCTATTCAACGTCGAAAAAGTTGGTTGGCTTTTGCGGTTAGCAGAGAAGTTGGACTTGTAATGGGACCGCCCCCTCCCACTTAGGTGCCTATTTCGAACAACCTGAGCGATGGTAAGGTGAGGTGCGATGCCAAGAGTACAGAATTCTGCGACAAGCCGATCCGCGAAGTGATGGAGCATGAGAAGAATTTAGGCATTGTAAAAGCCATCTGTTGGTTTTATCTCAATACAGCCAACTCGATATTTTCGAAATCTATTTTGTCTGTGGCTTAGCTTGAAATCCTTCTCTGCCTCAATCCTGATTCACAATTTAAATCTCACCATTCTGACGGCCACTCATTCAATCTCCGGTTTTCGGTATACACATCAATCACTCGGAAGCACATCTTCCATCTACGACCAGAGACCCAAGCAAGGCTTGGAAGACGAGCCAAAGTAAACCTGGATGGGAAGGCCGCTGTCTCCATGTGCCTCGGCTCGGCCGCCCTCGCTGCCAATATCGTTAGTGCTTCCTTCTCCATCTCAAGTCGCTTAATGTTGGCAAGACTTAGCGTTGGGTTAACTCACCATTGCGGGTTGCCTGAGGTAGAGCAGCACATGTCGCGGATGTAGCTCATCGCCCAGCCGACTTCCCAGCGTCTCACGTGAGTGTTCTCAAACACATATGTGTTGTCAACGCACACGCGGACATCACCCCTGGCCCAGTCCGTGTGACCGCCGTGCGGGAGGTAGGTGAGGCCGTCTGGATTGCTGTTCTGGAGGTCCCAGATGAGGTCGTTGACGCCGCTCTTGCTGACTAGGATGTTGCCAGCGCCGCCGAGTCGCGCTTCTCGATGGAGGTCTCCAGGTCCTCGACGGCCGATATGTCGGTGAGGTTGTAGACACCGCCCCAGACCGTCTCGGTGTTGTCGGCCGTGGGCGCGGCAGCCACGGAGCAGACGGCCGCAGCCAAGGTCATCAGAATGGAGAAGTGACGCATCTTGAGTAGATTTATGAAATGATTGACAAGATTACTTGGCTGTGGAGTTGCAAGAGACTGAAGGGTGATGAGCAGGAACGAAATACTACCACAGCGTCATTTCAAACGCTGTATTTATGTCATTTACAATCTCTCTGAAAACACCTGTAACAGAGACAATCAAGATTACTTTCAGTTACAAAGCCCGCCGGAGTCACCGCTACTCTGTCTCTGATCAGGCAACCACCGAGTTGGGTAGCTGTTGAGGTAATGGAGTTGCACTTGACCCACTGACTAGGGACGAAAGTTATTCAGCTTCGACTTCACGACAAACGAAAATAAACACACTCCCTCTACCGGACCGATCGTCCATAGTCAGCAAATGGCCAAAAGTCACTCTGTTTGATGAAGAAAGAGTCTAGAACAAGCATGCCGACCCATGCCAACACGGCTCGGGCCGGTGGGCACATCACAGCCTCGGTGAGGCACTTACTCAGGCCGTCTCCATCCGACCCTAAACTGTCCAATCGTAGGCAAGTTGCTTACCGACGAAGAGAGTGCTCAACTCCACACCCAAGACACCAGTGCCGAGATGCTGTTATTTCCGCAATAGGAAACAGGAATAGCAACAACAATGGATACCTAAATGCAAATGTCTGTGGGAAAAGCGGAACCGCAGTGTCTGACCGACTAGCAATTGCGGTAACTTCCGGGCCTTCACAACAATATGCTGATCGTATCTCCGTGTTGCTGAAATGGCTGGTACGCAATATTTGTTCGTCTTCTGGATTATATATGGTCTCCAAACTTACCAAACGTGCTTACATCCCATGGCCCGAATTAAAACAGAGACACACACATCATCCTTCCTCAGCATCTAATTCTATCACCCTCAGCCGCATCTCCTAACCCGAAAACACTGCCCAACATGAAGGTTTCATCTATCCTCGCCATCGTCATGGGCTCTCTGGCCGCCCGCGCCCTGCCTACGGAAAGCCCCGTGCTCACGACCACGCTCCAGGCCATCCAAGAGGGCGGCCTCCTCGGCCCCAAGCCTGACGTTAGCCCTCGGAGCGATTTAATCGACAACCCGCTTGAGAAGCGCGCCAACTGGTGCACCAGCGGCTCGAACTACAACCAGGCTGACGCCGACGATCTTCAGCGCCAGCTCCAGAACAGCGACCCGGACTTCTTGTCCTACGTGGGTGCCTGGAGCGCCGTCTCATGGTCTTGGAAAACTGTCAAGGTCTGCATTGCAAACCAGTACTTGTCGGACAACACCCACATCAGGCGTTGGGAAGCCGGCTGGGCCATGGGCTACATCAAGGACATGTGCTGCGGCGGACAGTCCAGCTGGTGAGTAGAACCGCTTCATTCCCTTGCACCTTCCTTGAGTTTTGAAAGTCAACTAACGATCATTTTTGCCTAGCTCTGGCGGTAACTGCAGTGGCCACGGCGACTCGGGTCTGTCTCTCGAGATTCGAGTGCAAAACTCGGCCAAGAACTGCGAGTTCTAAACAGGCACGGTCAATCACATTTTTGCAAGCACGGCATTTTCATGTATCTAGTTTTGGAGAATATTGGATCAGGAGAGATTTCAACGGCAACACCACCTTCAGTGAAGAGTTTGGTCTTTTCTTTTTTCATATTCCTAGTCAACCTTGGCCATCGGGTCCATAGTAGGCCATTTGTCACATTCATTGATAGTTCGTTGCTGCATCGCCAGTTATGTTTCAACTTGCTACAACTCATATTCATACATTCTCTTGCTTCGAAGGGAACTCATTCGAGGTCCGGTCGAATTGACAGTCCAAAGCCCAACCTCAATACCTCGCGTCCTCGGGGAAGAAAGCAAGCACTGGGCTGAGGGCTTCTTGGTATAGATATCGATCTCTTTCCCTCCTCCGAGCTTCTTCGTCGCTGATCTCACCTTCTTCACTGATGTCGCCATCCTCTCCCACGAAGTTGAGCCTGACCGGCACCGCCCGGTAGCTTCCCTTTCGATTTGATCTCCATTCCCTTGCGGCCTCTGCCGCAGTCACTATCAATCGACCGCTATAGAAGATGGCGGCAATGATTGAAAGGGCATGGCCGGCCTTCGCCGTATGGCATGCCGTCGCGACGTCTTTCGGGCACTGGCGCATCAAGAACCACGGGCTCTGGCTCGGGTGCTGCTCATCTGTAAGGTCGCTCGATGTTTGTAAGGAGAGGCTATGAAGCCACAGAACCGCGAGAAGGACGTCGTAAAGCATCGAGAAAATGTTTCTCATCTGTCCGAGATATCCCATGACGAGCCGGGCGACCATCAAGACCAAAGACAGCACAGCCACGGCAAGCGTGCCATCCGTGAGCCTGGGCACGGAAAGAAAAACACGTTAGACTGGTCCCGAAGAAGCTATTGAATGGCATCATTCGGAGTGAACTCACCCTTGTGACCATACAAGCGGGATCTGGAATCGCTCGTCGCAATTCGGATAGCAGCGCACTCGCTCACCGGGGCTGGAATTCCAGCCCTCAGTGCCGCCCTTCTCCCACAACTTCAGTCGATAGTGTCCCGCTGACTCGGTGAGCAAGACGAAACAAGCCGCTGCAGAGATGCAAAAGTCGCCCGCAAGAGCCAGCCTGTCGACGATCCCCGTTCCCATCTTCGCGTCGTCCAGTCTTCAGCGGGGCTCGGCTAGCTGGGAGGATAAACAAAAATGAAGCCGACAAGAGACATGCCCGAATCTTGCAGTCCAAGAACTTTCTTCTTATCTGGAAGTTTTCCTTTTGTTTACAATGGCTGCCTGCCGCTGATGTGTCTGTTCGTTCAAGGGTGTTGGAGTTGCAGGGCCGAAACTTGCTCATACTGCCGCATCAGGCGTGGACGCACAATGGCTCCATGGCCAAGCCAATCAAACCCGTGGGACGTGTACCACGGGTTCTTTTTTGTGTAGGGTACCACAGATCACTGAATGCGAATGTGTAAATGGCATTGTACAATGTACATGTCTTTTATTAGGTTTGTGTGCACAGGCAATGGGGCAGAGAGCATTTCCTATTGATGTCCGACGAATAGAGTATGTTAGTTGCGTCAAGTGGATTGTGTACTGTAGAAGGGCCATGTGGTTAATCTAGCCCCGATGCTTGTCGTTATGCTACTAATGCTAGCGGCGCTTTGATGTGTTCTTGGGCTGGTTCCATTCTAATTCAGTCCTCGTGATGGCATATCATAAAGTTCCTTGAAGGGGTTCGATTGTTGATGCGAACTCGAGCCCGCCGTTTGTAGATAATCACATTCCCTCCTCCGTATCGTGTCATTTGATGCAGCATTCGACTCTCTTCGTCTTGGCGTCTACTTCCGAGCAATTATGCGCAAGTTGACCCCGCAGAAGCTGCAACGCAACAGCATGTTTGACCCAGCTGGGTGCACCCCCACGCGGAGTTGATGTTGATGGAACACTGTCCAAATCACAAACGTGCTCTTCCTCATGACCATCGGGGTTGGGCTCTCTCACTGTTTCTGGCTTATATGTAAGCTGACTTGCTCTCCTCAAAGAGACCCTGATCATCCGCCACCCGCCCAACATATCCATATCCTCATCATCATCCTGTCCGCCATCTTCTCTCTCCCGCAATGGCTCTTCTCGCAAAATGGACTGGGGCACCTCACTCCCTGCTCAAAGCCCGCCGGCGGTACATCCACTCGGACAGGCAGAACCCTCGGCCTCATGCCCCCCTCCAGCTTGATGATCCGGCCTTCTGGCCCCGGAATCCCTGTCCGTCGCCCCACGAGATCCTCGGAGCCGAGCCCGGATTACCTTACTCAAAGAAGGGCTTCTACCGCCTCGTGAAGCTATACCATCCTGACCTGCTCGCCGTGAACCACAAGCGCGACCCCGAGCTCCCACGCGCGGTCGTGAATGAACGCTACCGCCTCGTGATTGAAGCGAACAAGCTCCTCAGCAACCCAGAGAGGAAGTTGCTCTATGAGAGATACGGCGTAGGCTGGGCATCATCACAGACGCAATACCGTCACCCGCCACACTCTTCTCGTGATCCAGCGACCAATGTCGGATATGAGGACCGAGCCTACACGTCCCATCACGGTGGTCCGTCCGGTCGGCAGTCCCCCATCTTCGCTTCCAACGCAGCAGTTGCCATCGTGATCGTCGCGATGGCAATGGCCGGCGCCATCATGCAGCTTGAGCGCGCCCGCCAGGCTGAGTGGGATCTGAAAAGGAGGGACGTGGCGCTGCAGGAGGCAATCACCAGAGACCTGCAGGATATGGCAGATCGGCTGCAGGGGAAGCCTCGAGACCTGCGGATACTGGAGTTCCTTGCGCGGAGAGAGCTGAGTAACTTGTCAGCGCAGAAGGCTGTATTTGGAGAGCTTGATTTAGACGAGAACAACATCTGCCGTCATTGAATGAATCCTCCTTCCGTGTCGTAGCGCTGACTTCAGCTCCCTCTTGTAATCGAACCGGAGTATCTTTTCGAAGCGTAACAGATCGTCCATCCGACGGGTATCAGTTGGGTTTCGCAAGCCACAAATGACATGGAACGGACATATTAAACTGCTGAGAGTAATTGGTTTCGTGAACGTCTCAATCAAAATCATTGCCATATTAACTTGAAGCTAACAGCAACCGGACCTATGGCGTCCAACCAACCATTTAACTCTCATATTTCAGAAGCTTCTCTCTGAGCCTGGCAACTTCTTGGTCCGCTTCGGAGCGCAGCTTCCTGGTCGCATCCAGCTTCTTATCGATCTCCGCGCGCTCCTTGATAGCTTCGTCTCTCTCCTGCCTGAGGTTGTTGATGGTTTCGACAGCTTTGCTCGCCGCGTCGGCGGCCTCTGTGCGTCCCTTCTCGGCCTTCTCCCTCTTCTGCTTGAGGTCTGCGATGGTAGCCTCGAGCCCCTGTCTCTCCTTCGAGCCGTCGTCGAGCTGCTTGGCCATTCTTGCAATCTCTTCCTTCTTCTCCTTGAGATTCTCCTCGGTCCGTTGGAGGTCAGCCAAGGCCTTGGCGAGCTTCTCCTGAAGCTCCCGCAGCTGCGCCTCCAAGTCGTCGGTCTTCTTCTTCAGCTCGGCATTCTCGCCCGACAGCTTCTCGCCGTGCTTGCGCTCCACGTCCAGCTGGGCCCTGAGCGACGCGATCTCGGCCTCGAGCTCGAGGTTGCGCGACTTGGCGGCGGCGAGCTCCGCGTCCGAGGCGGCGAGGGAGGACAGCGCCTGGTCGAGGCGCTTCTGCAGCGCGTCCCTCGCGGCCTTGGCCTCCGTAAGGAACCTCTGGAGCATCTCGATCTGCGCGTGGTCCTTCTTGTCGTGCTTCTCGTACTTGTCGGTCAGCTCCTTGTACTTCTTGTCGAAGTCTCGCTCCTGCTTCTTCGCGGCGTCCTTGGCGTCCGACAGCCGCTTCTCGAGGTCGGCCGTCTTGGCCTTCTCGACGCCGAGGTCGTCCGAGAGCTGCTTCGCCCGGTCGTCGAGGCCCTTGTTCTGGGCCTTGGCTGCGTCGAGCTCCTGGCAGCGAATGTGGAAGTCGGCATCGAGCGCTTTGAATCGCTTTGCTATGTCAGCATTTCCTGTTATGAAAAGATGAAGAGCGGAGGGTATAACTAACCTCCTCCGCATATTTGGCAAGGTAGCCAGCCTGATCGACAAACGCCGCCGTGTGCGTCAAAGTCTCGAGGAGGGTGCGCGGGAACGGCATCGGAGTAAGGATCCGCGGGAGCGAGTCCTGCGCCTGCGGGAGCCTGACTTCGAGTTCGGCCTTTGCCGGGGAAGACTCGGGAGGGTTGAAGTCGCTGCGGGAAACCGAGTCAGTAACACATAACGTCACAAGATCAGACGACAGGCCAGACTCACTGCGAATGGCGGTCGACGAGGGCAGACAGCGTCAAGTCGCCCAGCTGCTGCTGGGCCTCGGGCCCCTTCATGTAGACGTGGAGCTTCTCGGTCTTCTTGTCCCAGGTGCAAAAGAGCTCGTAGTAGTCCTTGAAAGAGAATTTGACGCCGCCATCAAGCCCGGACTCCATCTTCTGCGTCATGTCGCGGAACGTGGGGAAGTTGCGCACGCAGTTGGCGTTCTTAGTCCACTGCCAGAGCGACAGAACGGGCTTTCCCTCGCCGAAGCCGTCAGGCACGATGAAGATGCCCATCTCGTCGCTCGCGTACTTGGGCCAGTTGACCTTGCCTGTCCAGATGCGCATGGTGCCGCCGCCGCTGGTGAGGTTGTCCTTGGGCTGCCAGATGCGCTTGAGGTTCACAGGCTGCTTCTCGCCCTTAGGATTCGACATGACGACGTCGAGCTTGGCATAGTTGTCCTTGGCGGTGACTTGCCACGAGTAGTAGTGGTGCTTGAGGGTGAAGACGTCGGAGCCGCAGGAGCTCTTGGAGACCTTGTCGACGGCGATGTTCTGGAACCAGTTGGGCTTCTTGGCGCCCTGGTAGTTCTTGGTCCACTGGAAGAAGACGTACGCCGTGTCGCCGGCGCGGACGGGGCCGCTGGGCAGGACGATGACGAAGGTCTCGTCGTCCGCGTACGGACGCCAGTTCAGCTTGCCGAGAAAGACGTACATTATGAAGATCGAGGAAGTGTGACTGGGTATACGAGGGGTTATTTTTGGGTGTCTGTGCTCCCTGGTGTAGTTGGTGGTAGGAAGAAGATTGTTAGGTTGTGTTATTCGGAGTGGACTCCGGAAGTACGTGTTTCTTGCTTTATATATGCACCGACATGTTCTCACTTTCCTGCTATAGCAGATATCATGCTTCGGGATTCCATACTAGCCTGAAATCTTCTTCAACTACGATCTGTTCCAAGACATGATTCGTATCAGCTCTTCTTGCGTACTAGACGTCACTACTCGGCACGCGGAGGCGGAATCCTGTCCGTGTCGCCAAGACCAGAATGCTGTGGACATTATTTTCATTCCAAAACGTTTGTTGACTTTCGTCATACCTTCACAGATGCACTATTTGTGGCTTCTGTCCTCACCTTGTTCGGAGGATGGTGGTGCAAATCTTGCCACTTGCAGGCGAAACATGAAGCCTCGCTGGCCCGAGCCGAGGGGGCCCGCAGATCCTTCTTTCAGGTTATTGCAGATCTAGATCTGATCTCAACATGATAAATAATTTAACAGCCTTCTTCAGGACTCACAGTGAGGACAGCTGTTCTATCCACATGGGCTCAAGGCTGCTCGTGCATGTCGTCATACCCGGCCCCCCCCTCGTTGTCCTGTGTCTGTCTCACGGCCGAAACACGGCATACCTATCAATCGCCTCTATGCTTGATCCGAACGCAAACAAAAGCTCTCCTCGCACGCACGGGTGTCAGAAGAAGAGCGTTCCTCCAGCTAGCGGCACTTAATTTCCCCATGTCTCGGTTGTGAGAATGGCCGTTCGTCCGCTCTGGGCGTAGGTAGAGAGCCAAAAAGTTCCTCCACGGTCTCATATTTGAGACTTGCGACTTCGCCCCGAGGTGCCGAGGAACGGTTTATCGCAACTCTTGAATTGGATAGATAGAATTGTGAACGCTAGCATGGAACCGTCGCCCGCCGCTTGCGGAGCCGTCAAACGGGTACGCGGAAAGGGCCGAGTGAGACACTGTTGAATGCGGGGCGACGATCGATCGGTGATTCTTGAGCTGGAACGGCGGGTAAACTTGTCGTATACATGATGCTGCATACCTGAACGTCGTCGGCGAGGTACCCGGCAATTGGTTCTCGGTACCTACTTACATCCTCTATTATCCAGCAACCCCCATGTGTCTTCGCACGGTACGTAGATAATAACCATCACGACGCCGACGCCGACGACAATGACACGAAGAATAAAAGACGACGACAACAACTCCACATGGTCTCTAATTGATAGTGTCAATCCCCCATAGTGGGTATTACTTAGGTACCTATAACTAGCTCTTTCTATAGTTATAGCTTGAATGGCAGTCGGTGTCTCTCGCCAGGAAGCATCTCAAGCGTAAATGTGGGAATGGGTGTCGAATGTCACTGGTTGAACAAGGCTGAACAAGAATTAGATGTTATTGTAGTGTAATTGGTATCGATGATCGGTCCGACTATGCCTCGTCTCTCGTAATTCTTAACACCAACCTCCGCTCTGTCGTATGCTTCGCGGGCGGTTGCAGTGAAACAAAGCCGATGCACGACGCCATCACCAATCTCGTGAATAGTCCTCCTGAAACATGAACAAAATGAGAAACGCCTAGCAATGTGGTTGTGCACCCAAGAACTCCTCTTCTTTCCTTCTTTCGTGTCAAATGTCCTCTCCCCCTCTGCTAACAGTCCTCAAAAAGTCACCAACCCAGGACGTTGAACCAGCTCTTTCGGGGGTCCTCGAGGGCTCCGTCGAAGGTTTTTTGACGGCTGGCCTCGCTGGTGGGGTTGTTGTACTTGGAGAAGAAGCGGTCCATGGTGGCGGACTCGGTCTTGAGCTGAGAGCGGACGTTCATGGCGATGGCGGAGACTGCAGAGGACATTGTTAGTAATGTGTATCAGTAGGAGAAATGGCTGGGGGGAGATAACTTACCAACGCCGACGGTGATGGCGGCAGGCAGAAACCTGGCAAGAGCCGGGGTGGTGGGAACTCTGACGGGCTGGTTGACCATTTTGATTGATGGTTGTGTGGTTGTGGTTGTGGTTGTGGTTGTGGTTGTGGTTGTGGTTGTGGTTGTGGTTTTGGTTGTGGTTGTGGTTGTGGTTGTGGTGGGTGGTGTCTGTGTAAGACGAGAGATGATAGATTGCCGAGAGCTAATAGCTTTGTAGTGTGAAACACTGGAGAATGTTGTAGTTGTTGTTGCTTCTGTGTGGTCGATGTGGACTGGAGTGCAATCTGAGATCTGGAACCGAAGCCATCTATGAAGCATTTATAAAACCAACGTTTGCCTACTTCTCCCGAGCGTGGTGTGGTTGCGCCGTCTGGCTCTTCACGAGTTGTCTGTTCATAGTTCGAGGGTGGTGCGGTGCCCGGCCGAGTTGGGTGGCATGGTGGTGCGATTGCGTCCCGATAGCGCGCGGTGTGGTCACCCCCCCTCCCCTTCCAACGCTCCAGGGAACGACTCCACCGAGCTATTTGGGGATGGGCCAGATCTTGGTCTGAAAGGAGCCTTACGGGGGACAGGGGTCATCATTGCTCAGTGCTGCTATCCCAAGCCCCATGGACCGAACATGACAGCTCTGCCGGCGTCCCTCCGCACCAAGGCCCTATTGGTTCGTTGCCAGCTGAAGGGGAGGGAAGCCTTGGAATGCCCAGTGGGAGGAAGGATTTGGACAAGATCCGCAACCCTGTCTGCCCAGTTGACTCTGCCGGTCGAACGATTTCTGCCCGGATTGCGGCGGGACTGTTCGTAAGCAGCACGCGCCTATTCGCTGGAACCCCCGTCCTCTGCGGCGCAGCAATCTGTTTTGCGGCCGGTCCAGTCTTCTGGGACACGCGAACAGCCAGAGATGGCACGGGGGAGGAAGAGGCAGATGGAATCATGGAGCCCGCCGACGACGACGATGATCTCCTCATCTCGTCCCGCGATCGACGTAATTGATGCTGGAGCGTAGGTCCATTGCCCGGCTCTTCTTCGACCATGCTTTTCCCGAATCCTTTTTCACGTTGTGTAAGGTTCTTTGGGGGCCAACGCCAAAATTGCAATCAGCCACTCGGCCGACCCGATCAGCAGATTTTCGGGCGCTGCCGGCGAGCACGTGTTGGTTCTCTTCTGCTGACCGTTTCCCCTAATCTCGTCGCATTTTGCCCTGTACGAGTCATTTCTCGGCGGAACGTGGCGGAACGTCAAGCGATCTTTTCACACTTAGAGGGCGGTCGAGTTTACATTTGAGAGTTTCTCCTATCACGACCGAAGAACAAGTTGTGCAACTCGTCCAATTCATAGAGATGCAAAGTCCTCTATGCACAACACCCGTGGTCAACAGTTCAAGTACCGCGACGTCAAGTTTCCCCCATCAAAATTTAAGCGTGAAACTTGACAGCTCTGCAGCGTTCGTCCGAAGACTGTGGAACTGCCCCAGAAAAAGAGGCGAGAGCCCGGCGCCGTGGATGAGCTAGAGCCTGGAAATGCAACGTCCCGATAGCTTAGTGCTACGCAGACGCCTTCGCCTGCATTGCGTGTCTTACTGCAGTCCTAGCCAGTCGGCTCGAAGGGCTGCATCGATTTTCCTGACCTGGTGATTGACAAACTTGATACTTGCGAGTCGCACCGTTACACTGCCTTAGTATCAAATGGTCTAATCGAGTGAGCGATGATATTTACGATGCCACGCCAGTTGACTCAAAGTCCCGACGCTGAAGAGGCGTCTCTTTGGTTCAACAATATGTTCTCGATTCTCAACAGGTGAGGGGCTTGTATTCGATCATTTCGAGTAGCACTAATAAGGACGAAGAGACACATTTATAGTAAAATCAAGTTATGCAGATCTTTTGCGAAGTTATGACGACAGTTGAGTTCAATGACATTAATAAGAATGGCTTTACCCAGCAACATCCTTCTGACTACAAGTAAACCTCAATTTGGTTTGTCTTTCTTCCTTGGGATTGAGAGAGGTGTATTCCCAGTCTACCTAGGTAATACGTTCTCAATTCTCAATTGAACATACCATAGCCTGATTGATACACAATACCGAGACTGCATTGGATTAAGAGTGTTCTTGTTCTCAGCCCAACCAACCATCATGTACCTAGTCCGACGAACAACTCAAAATATGGCAGAAGCACATGTCTTCCGATAGGGTATAGTTGAGCGTGCGAAAAGCCAAGTCATCACGCCAGCGGAGCAAATACACAAATGCCTTGCGAAGGGAGGCAGGCTCACGTTTCCCGCTGAGGGCATGGTGACTCGTATTCGCAGGTTCGGCGGTTTCCTTCTCTCATGCATGCAGCATGGAACCATTTCTGCGATTCAAGAACTTGTGCGGCTTGTAAAAGGCTGAATCATGGCCAAGCGCGTGGGAAACTCCGCGGTCGACCTTGACGAATGAGGGGCCCTCAAATACTGAACTGCCAAGGAGTTTGATGTCTTTGAGAGTTCGTAAGAGGTCAATATCTAACCCAATCTCGCAAACTGAGAAGCTTCAGCCCTACGCCAGAGAAGACATGGAACCGGGACATCGGGTCTCTCGCGGTTGCCGAGGAGTCCGCCTCCGGCAACAGTGACGATTGACTACCTGTAAGTTACAAAAGGGATATCTTATTCGTCACCCCCTCCTCTAGTATCCGACACCTCCTCCAGCAACAACTTAGGCTAGGCGTCACTAAGTCAAATTTTTATCATTATCGTCGTTATTGTCGTCGTTATCGTCGTCCGTCATCGTCATCCATTATTGTTGTTGTTATTGTCGTCATCGTCGTCGTTGTAGTCGTTATTGTCGTCATTATTATCATTATTAATGTTGTCCGTCATCGTCGTCCGTCATCGTTGTATAGTAGAGGGGGCCTAAGGGAGGCCGATAATTGAAGAGCCAAGCCACACAGGGGGGTGTTAAACTTGAAGAGGGGGTGATAAATAAGATCTCCCTTACAAAACCTTGCCGAAGCATTGACGTAACGTTAAATAGCTATAGCCTATTTCTCGAGTTGCATGAAGCAAAGCGAGCTGTCGAATCATATACGAACCTCGATTGGAATCTCCGGCCGAGTTTCGGCCGGTGTGACAGTCCATTGGCCTCGCGTTCGTATCCCCGCTTTCGTATGACCGTGTCATGAAACCCGAGTAAGCAGCCACTGTAACACCAAGACGTAATAGTCATGGAGGTTCGCCAAGGACGCTCGCTGTAAAGTATGATGGCAACGTACTGGAAACCTTGCGTCCCTATTTCCATCTGACTCTAGTTTAAACCACATTCCCCGAATCCCGACATTTCGCCCCTCGTATCTGACTCTCGTCGCTGCAATCGTCAGTCGCGAGGCCCTAAAGATCCAATCATGAAATCCGTCCAGGTCACAGGCCCAGGGACTATCTCATGGGTCGAAGTCCCGGAGCCGGAAGCCGGTCCGAAAGATGTTCTCCTCAAGATCAAAGCATGCGGCATCTGCGGCTCGGACGCGCTGTACACGGACGTCGGCGGCATCCCCCCGCTCCAGGGCCGACAGCCCCTCGGTCACGAGCCGGCGGCTGAGGTCCTCGCCGTGGGCGACGACATCCCCGAACCGGACGTCCGCGTCGGTGACCACGTCGTCATCGACACCCTTGTCTTCACCGACGGCGCGCTCGGCTCGGGAGGCAGCCAGGGCGCCCTCAGCGAGTACGTCGTCGTGCGCGACTACGAGCCGCGGAAGCAGCTGGGGAAGATCCCGGCCCACGTCCCCTGGCACGTCGCGGCGCTCAACGAGCCGATGGCCGTGGCGCTCCACGCCGTCAACCGGACGAGCCCGAAGCCCGGATGCAAGGTGGTCATCTTCGGCGCGGGGGCGGTCGGGCTGGGCTGCGTGCTGGCGTACCGCCGGCGGGGCGCGGGCCACATCGTCGTCGTGGACGTCGTGGGCTCGCGGCTGGAGAAGGCGAGGCGGGTCGGCGCGGACGAAGTGATCGATGCGGCGGGGCTCGGGGACGCGGAGCTGGCGGAGCGGCTTGTGGGGCTTCACGGCGACGGGGCCACGGCGTGGAACTCGGGGCTGAAGGCCGGGACGGACATCTTCGTTGACGCGGCCGGGGCGCCGCCGGTGCCGAGGCAGGTGGCTGCCGTGGCCAAGTTTGGAGCGACGTTTGCTGTCGTCGGGGTCCATAAGAAGCCGGTGGAGCTGTCCTTTGGGGATCTCATCACGACGGAGCTGACTATTGTGTTTTGTCTGGGGTACCCGACGGAGATCTTCGAGGTGACGGATGACATCGCCGAGAACTGGGAGCATTATGCTGAGATCGTCAGCGACCAGGTCCCGTTTGAGCGGGCGCCGGAGGCCCTTGAGCTGGCCAGGTCGGGGAACGCGAGTAAGGTGGTCGTGATGTTTGATTGATGGGTCAAGGAGTTCCTTGTTGAAGGGAGATCTTATTCGTCACCCTCTCCTCTAGTATCTAACACCCCTTCTAGCCACAACTACGTAGCTTGGCGTCCCTAAGCTAAGGGCTGTTGTTGTCGCTGTCGTCGTTGTTGTCGCTGTCGTCGTTGTTGTCGTCCGTCGTCGTTGTTGTCGTCCGTCGCCGTTGTTTGTTATATATTAGGGCGGGAGGGCTGATAATTAGAGAGCTGAGCCATAATAAAGGGGCTGTCTACTTTAATGACAAACGTTTTTGAGAACTCTTTACACAAAAAGTTCTCGACTAAAGTTGCGCCATGGAACCGGATCTCGCAGCTGACCTGAGAAACACCAAGTTCGTGATAAGCCACAGGAACAACGGTATTTACACGTGGTGTCGATCATTCATCCTACAGCAAACAAGGACTTGAGCTAGGTAAGTAAGCTTTTCCAGCCGCCACTCCGTCAGGCGCCGGTGACCACCGATCTCAAATGACCCCTTTTAGTCTGCGAAGCCGCTCAGAAGTTGGCGTCAGTGACACCATGCGCGGGAGGCCAGTTGCAGCAGCTGCGCCGGCGCGGCGCCTCGTATCTGTCTTGTAGATCAACAACCTCCGAGACACCGACCGCTCAATTCCATGTCTCTGCTTTGACGTAACACCGCAGGATGCGAGGTGCAGAAGCATACCCAACCACTTGCTTTTCTGCGTACAAGATAAGAAGCTGCTGCCCGTTCTGTGAGGTGACTGCTCCACCTGGTTCAATGATCTTTTTCGAGGTCGCAACCGACTCATAGTCACCATGAGATCTCTCCTTGCTTTCAGCTACTCCCTCGGAATCGCAGGCGCGTGGGCGGCAACGCCTCCGGCCAAGATAGACACTCACGTGCACTACCTTCCAGACTTCTACAGACAAGCGCTGCGCGATGCCGGACACCTCCCGGGCCCGGACGGCATGCCCGGCATTCCCGTAAGCGTTTCTTCCTTCCGAGTTGACGATGCGAGAAGCACGCTGACTTCTGTCTCTGTCAGGACTGGGACCCCGAGACGCACCTGGAGTTCATGAAGGACCACAACATCGAAAAGGTCTACCTCTCAATCTCCAGCCCAGGCGTCTACCTCTCCGTCCCCTCGCGCGCCGCAACCGAGAACGCAACGAGACTCGCGCGGCAGGTCAACGAGTACGCATCCCAGCTGAAAGCCTCGCGCCCCGAAAAGTTCGGCTTTTTCGCCTCGCTGCCCCTCCCGGACGTCGCCGCCTCCCTGGCAGAAGTCGAGCACTGCTTCACCCAGCTAGACCCTAGACCCGACGGCGTCGTGCTCATGTCCAACTTCTACGGCACGTACCTCGGCGACCCGGCGCTGGACCCGGTCTACGCGGCCCTCGACGCGCACAACGTCACGATCTTCGAGCACCCCACGACGCCGTGCACCGAGGCGAACCGCGCGCGGTTCAGCACCGACGGGGACGACCCGGCGATCGCGCCGGCCGAGTGGCAGGCCATGAACCGCCCCGTGTACGGGCGGCAGCGCCGCGCGCCGACGTTGGATTTCCCCTTCGACACGGGGAGGACGTTTGCGGATCTGTTCTACTCTGGCGTTCCGACTAGGTTTCCGAACATCAGGTGGATCATCCCGCACGCTGGCGGCGGTCTGATGCCGACGCTGGACCGGATCATCAACTTTAGCCTGCCGGAGGATAACCTGACGGAGGCCGGGGTGAAGGAGACCCTCCAGCGGAACTTCTACTTTGACCTCGCGGGGCCGTGGCCTGTTACGTCGGCCATCCCGGCGCTGCTGCGATGGGTCAACCACGGGAGGATTGTGTGGGGGACGGACACGCCGTTTACGCCCTGGGAGACGGCGGGGAACGGGTGTGTGAAGTTTGATCGCGATATCGAGGAGACGTTTGAGGACCCCGAAAAGATTGCGGCTGTTAGGAGAGGCAACGCAGAAATGTTGTTTGGATGATTTGAGATATCATGGAACCTAGCACCAGGCAAACTGTATTATTCCACGTTCATTTGCATGGCCTCAAGCAAAACGATCTCAACAGGATGTACGTTAGACATGTAGTCTGCTCATCGAAGCGCGTGAACCGGAGTTGTTGCCTCCGTATGTAAGCTAGCTTCAAGGCAATATATACAAGACTGATCCTCATTCCCTTGATGCGAACCAAGAGACTCTTCATTTCCATCATCGCTGGACGAGTTACATGCTGACTTCCACCTCACTGAGGCGTGGGAGCCAGCGCCTCAAACTCCTTCACACCCACCCCGCCAAACTGCCCATTACCCCCCGAGGCAATCAGAATAGCGCGCAGCGCCCTCGTCGAGACCTGGTTGAAGCTCATCGCAGCCGGGTTATCCGTCACAGCCGTCGGATACCCGCTCGCCCCCGCCACAGCAACCCACGACCCTCCCGAGTTCAAATACTCCAGCCGCCAGCTCGCCGGCGGCGGCACGCCGATGTTGCTCCCGGCAGGCTGGTCCGCGAAGAACACCATCCGCGCGCCGTTCAGCGTCACGGCGGAAGGCCAGGTGAGCGTCAGCGTGTTGGTCTGCGGGCTCTGGTTCCCCGCGTACGAGCTCCAGTAGTCCGGCGGCAGCGGGGTCCCCGGGATCCAGCCGTCATTCAGAGACTTGGTCCAGTACTGGATGGGCGTCTGGTTCGCCGAGCTCGCCACGGCGCGGGGCGCGATGTTCCGCGTCGCCGGGGCCGCGGGCTGCGGCCGCCTCGTCGGCGTGACCTTGTTGATGCGCGGCGGGGACTGGCCGTCGTCCCAGGTCATCAGGTCCAGCGCGACGCTGCGGCGGAAGTGCCCGCCGCCGGCGGCGTCGCGGGTGTGGTAGGTCAGGTACCACTGGCCGCCGAGCTCGAAGACGCCCGGGTGCGAGGTGGTCGAGCTGACGATGTCGAGCATCACGCCGCGGAAGGTCCAGGGCCCCAAGGGCGAGGACGCGGTGCCGTACGCGAGGCAGGCGTGGTAGGACGTCGGGGTGCAGGGGGGGTTGGGGCCGGCGTTGTTGGCGGCGTAGAGCATGTAGTACGTCCCGCGGCGCTTGAGCAGCCAGGGCGCCTCGAAGAATCCCGTGAGGGAGTTGACGGTGACGACGGAGCCGATGGTGCTGACCATGTTCGTGGACAGCTCGACGCCGCGGAGCTGGCCGAAGGTGCCCCAGTAGAGGTACACCCGCCCTGTGTCGTCGACGAGGACGGTGGGGTCGATGTTCTGGATGTTGTTCTGCACGGGGATGGACTGCGAGACTATGGGCCCGCTGGGGTGGGCATCGACAAAGGGCCCCCAGGGATTGTTGGACACGGCCACGCCGATGGCGAAGCGGTCGGCGTTGGCGGTCGAGCGCTGCGTGACGGGCGCGTAGAGGTAGAACCTCCTGTCCGGGCCGCGCACGATCTGCGCGGCGAAGGCCGTGCCCGCGGCGGCCCAGGAGAAGATGGACTCCGGGCGGCCGATGTTGGGGCGGAACTGCCACGTGGCGCCCGAGGGCCGCGGGTCGGAGCTGCTCAGCATCTGCCACTCGTTCATGACGAAGGAGTTCTGGTTCGCCGGGGCCTGGTCGCGCCCCGTCAGGATGTAGACGGTGCCGTCGACCACCAGCGGGGCCGGGTCCGCGGAGAAGTAGGAGCCATCGGCGATGATGGGGTTTCCCGTCGTCGTGATGGTGGTCTGGGCGGAGGCCAGCAAGCCTTGGAGGAGGAGCGCGGCGAAGGGGATGAGGGAGAGCATCGTGGATGGATGCCGCGAGATGGCTGCGATAGTCCCTGTGTGGAAGCCTGCTTCGACGATGGGATCACACGTTCGACCTCGAGGCTATATAGACGTTGTCACGAGGTGACGTTGCCATTCCAAGCCGTGGAGTCGAAAGGAGGCAGGGCGGTGCTCGGCTGCATGTAACCCTCAGACCTGCATGTCTCTCAGAGCCGGCCCAGACATATCTCGCTCTGCGGCCTTGTCTGATCTCGCAGTTCGCATGCTCGGTCTAGTTCGACCAGAAGCACTATGAGATCACCAGCAGAGAGCGAGGTAGTATTCTCCGTCTCCGTCTCGCTACCCCGGGGCGGGGCGCCGGCAGCACGCCCAGGCCGTTCGCGTACATGTGCATGTAGCTGCCCGAAATGCGTGACATCAGCTGATATACAGCGGAAGCGTGGGCTCCGTCAATCACCGGCGTTTGGTGGCTTTGAAAAGCGCCGTGGGAAGAGGCGGGGGTTGTCGTCAAATTGGATGTCACTGAAACCCGAACGTTGGAGAAATAACACCGCCAATGGAGACGGAGACGATGGTCTGGCCAAGTAATGAAAGAGTGAATAGAGAATACGATGCAAAAAGCGAGCAACGACACCCTACCCTGCCCGCCAGGGCTGGAACTTCGTGTGGGAGGACCGGAGACGGCTGCCGAAATGTCACCTGCACGTTCGGACGCCCACCCGGTCTACACGGAGGTTTATCATGCGCGGACTCTTTCTTTGCAGGTTATTCCATGGGCTCTCGGTAGCAACTTGGTTGCAAAGAGGGTGGGTTGCCAAGATCGCAAACGGGGAAGGTGACATTGGGATTTGCCATCAATGCCGAAACGAGCCCAGAGAGACGGGATGGGGAAGCCTTCGCACTCTTGGTCCGATCTTTCTGATTGGCGCGCCAGTTGGCATGTTGGATATCGCCATCTTTTTGCCTTTAACCGAGTGTTGCCGTTGTTGGTGTGTAGCTAGCTCTCGTGGTGGTTGTGGTGGTGTTGTCGATTGTTGACGACGCCTCGGTTGTGCCAAATGTGCCAGATGAAGCAACTCTGAGCGACTGTCTCTCGTCGGCTTGGTGGGAAATTACAGGAAACAAGAAATGGGAGTTTGAGTTTTGCTTCTGCTGCGTGTTCTTACGTGATTACTCGAGTTTACTCGGCTCCCACGTTGGTGTTCTTGGCGGAGGCCCTCACCACTTTAACAGTTAATTGCACCTCATACAGCCTAGATGTTTAAATAAAGTAGAAAGGTTCTAGGCTCAAAAGAAATGACCGAATGGGCGCCTAGGGCGTTTGTTTCGCCTATAGGGCGGGTTTGCTCAGACGCCAGGGGCACCCCGGGTTGTGAAGAACCCCCCGGTGCGAAGGCCGAGGGAAGACGTAAGAAACGCACGAGTCGATCAGAGGAGGGCTGATAAGACTCTGTCACCTCTCAGACGCGCTCCGATGCGATATATTTCAAGAACTTTCCTTTATCGTCTGGGCTCGGTTCAACAACGCGTAAGGGTGTTCTCGACACCACCGCCATCAACTGTACGGCCCGCCCCCCGTTGAACATCAGGCACGAATCCTTTCGGGCAGGCGAAGTGTGGCGGGTGATATCGCGACGGCGTGATCACCGGTTCGTCCGATTCGCAAGGGGGGCCAGGATCAGTCGAGGACTTTGAGTGCTGATGGCCGGCCTCCAACTCCCCCTGGCCTGGTCCTGGTCATTAACAGAGTCGAGATATCGGTAAGGGTTGGTACGACGGTGGCATCTCGAGGGGATTCCACCAGTAGCTGAACCGAGACCGAGAAGCTATCCCCTAAGGCCAGGAGCTGTGATCCATCCTGGGGGCGGGCCAGATCAGGGGGTGTTGATGAAGGATCATGGGTGATGGGGATCCGGAACACAGCCCAGCCTTGGACCGTCTTCAGAGTCTGATTGGAATACGAATACCTCACAAACATGAAGGCTGACAATCAAAGACAGCAACTTTCAAGACGACTCCTGAAAGATATAAGAGGCCTTTCTTCACTTCCCCAGACCGGCACTCCTCCATTCTCCACTCCCCATCCCTCACCCGGCCCCCAATCCTGCAAGTCCCAAAGCCCCGGTTCGGCACTTCAACGCCTTGGTCAACCTCACAATGACTAAACTAACCGTAACCCTCCTCGCCGTCTCCCTCCTCCAGGGACAGCAGCTCGTCCATGCCTTCCCAACCGCCCCCTCGCAGCCGGTCTGCCGCGGCGTGGACATCAACACCTCCTCGAACCCGAACCTGGTCATAACAGACCGCTCCGTCGCCCTCTCCGCGCGCGCTCCCCCCGCCACCTTCACCGCGAACCCCGGCATCGGGCCCGGCGGCTCCTCCTTCCGCGACTCGGCGCACTTCCGCGTCTACGCCGCCGACCTCGGCGCCGCGGACCGCGCGCTGGCGATGCTCGAGGGCGTCTACTCGTGCCTCGTCGACGCCCTCGGCTGGCGCTCCACGGGCCTCTCCTACAACGACAACACCGACGCCGACGGGCCCTGGACCAAGGTCAACGTCTACAGCGTCGCCAACCTGCCGGGGGCCGCGGGCGTCATGCACTCCGACTTCGCCACCGGCATGGCCTGGCTCGAGGTCGCGAACCCGTACCTGACGAACCCGTCCGTCACCGTCCACGAGTTCGGCCACGGGCTGCACTACCACCAGAAGACCTGGGTCAACCAAGGGCGAACGGGCGCGTGGTGGGAGACGCTGGCGAACTGGGTGGCCGACACCTACCTCACGTCCCCGCTGTGCGCCGCCGCGCGCTCTGCCAACGGGCAGGCCACCCCCGAGACGAGCGAGATCGACGTCGCTAAGACGATTGGTGATTCCTTCCAGGTCATCGTCGACGGCACCGCCGGGTCCGGGAACTACTACCAGGCGTGGCCGTTCCTGGCCTACCTGACCAACAACCCGGACAACTACGCCGGGCTCGGCCGCGACGCCGTGCGGCAGCTGCAGGTCCGCTACGCGGCCAACTCCAACGAGACGCCGCTGCACACGCTGCAGCGCATCTCGACGGGGGCCTCCGTGGCCAGGGTCGTGGGGCGGTACTGGGCGCGCATGGCGTACGTCGACATCGGGCACCGGCAGGCGCAGAACGTGTTCCTGAGCCAGCGGGGGCGGATCAACTATGCTAATGTGGACGCCGCCGGCAGCGGGAGCTACCGCGTCAAGTCGGCGCGCAGGCCGCGGTACATGGGCGCCAACATCATCCCGCTGCGCAACGCGTCCGGCACGGTGACGGTGCGGATCACGACGAGCGGGCAGCTGACGTCGCACCTCGTCGTGCGGAACACGGGCAGCGGGGCGGTGAGGTACGTCGAGCTCGTCAACGGGCAGGGCAGCATCAGCGTTGCTGGCGGTGAGGAGGCGAGTCTTGTTGTTGCCAACACGCCGGCCAACCTGGTGCTGTTCGACCCCTTTGCGCTGTCGGGCGAGGTCAACACGGGGGTTGACTACTCGTTTACCCTGTCTGGTGCCACTGCCTAGGCATTATCTCTCGAACTGAACCAGCATGTCTGTTATCTTTCTCCCACTTTCTTGTATTTAATTGATTTCCTGTCCATACTTCAATTCCGTACATACTTCAACACTGAAACGTGTAGCAGCCTGGCGGTATAACGTGATAACATGCCGACTGTCGAGTGGACTGATGTTGATCGATGTTCGTATTCATACTCTGCGATTAAGTACATGCTCGTTGTAACCAAAATGTATTCCTGTGTGTCTGATCATAGGTCCCAAAACAGTCGTTCATTCGTATCCAAGACTTGTGCGTTCTTACTCCTTCGAGGTCTGGGTGTTGCCAACCTCCTTTGGCTCCGGCCCTGCTTCGTCGGTCTGTTCGCCTGCAGGTTTATCTGCGACATCCTTTGGTATTTCGTTGACATTCTCGGCCTCATCAGTCTTCTCGGTTGCGGAACTCTCCTTGACTTCATCCTTCCCATTAGGCGCCTGCGACGGCGTCCCCCTCCGGAAGATGTTCACGCCTGGCATCGACACCTGGCCCAGCGACGACACTGAAGCGGGGACCTTGGGCATCGAAGGCATATTCGGCATGCTAGGCATGTTTGGCATGTTCGGCATGTTGGGCATCTTGCTGGGCCACCAACCTCTGACGCCGGTGCCGGTCTGCTGCGCGACGCGGAAGAGGTGCTGCATGTAGGTCCGCTTCTCTTCGCTGCTGACGTCCTCGGTGCTGGTGTTTGCGACAAGCTCGCCTTCGCCATCATCCGGTAACGGGACCAGGGATGCTGCGGCTGCTATGTCGATCGGCGACTCGTCCGGCAGCTCACCCGCCGACTTGGATGCGTCTTTCTCGTCGAGTACGAGCTCCTCGTCTGACTTTTCGGCCTCTTCGTTGGACTTGGCTTTCTCGAGAGTCTCCTCGACCTCGTGGTCTTCCTGGGCTTCCTCGGGAGGCGGCTCGCGGAACTTGGGGTCGTCGACAACCGGCTCGTCGCTGTTGAACCATTTGATGACGAGGTCTGCTGCCTTGTCAGTCATTTTCTCGTACCCTTCGTGCTTCTCGGGGCGGAAAAGGCTCATGTGCGCCTGGATCTCGTCATCCACTGTTGGCAGAACCTCACGGGAGAACAGAGAGTACGCTGCGTGGCTTTCCTCCGGGACGGCACAAAAGGTGCGCTCAGGGACGAAGTAGCCTCCCTGCCAGTACCCGTTCTCGCCCAGAGACACGTAAAAGTCGTGGATGCCGACGCCCTTCAGCGCTCCCATCCGCTCAAGTCGTCGGTTGAGTTCCTTCTGCTTGAGGAGTGCGCCCACGAACGTGAAGTGGTCCGAAAGCCAGGCGAACGAGTGACCGACATTTCCTCGGTTGATATAGGCCAGCCCCTGTCCGAGGGCGTCGATGCTCTGCCGGTAACCCTCCTTGACCGACTCCTTGTTGAGATTCTTGAGGCCTTTCAAGATGGCCTCGCGGTTCACGTAAGCTGCGACGCCGCCGGCGGCGATGGCCCCGACGGTGCCGGTACGCACAGCCACGAGCTGCCACGTCTTCCAGCCTGGATTGCGAGACGCGGACGTCACGGCAGTCGTGGCTGCGCGTCGGGTGCCAAGACGGGCGATGGCGGAGGGGGCTGCGGCAGAGAGGGCCGTCATGACGTTAAAGACGCTGCTGACCTTTTGGTAGTTGGAGAAGGCGCCGTAGACGAACATGGACCGCGCCAGGCCGTTGTACGGGGTGTCGAAGGTGAGGATGCCCTGGATCAGGGGGAAGATGGGGTCATCTTCGGCAGGGTTGGACTGCGCTCGCTCGTTGACGGCGAGGAATAGGGCGTCGGCAGCGACGAAGCCTCTGGGTCTTGTCAGTCGGGTCTGCTCTAGGAGACACAAGGTAAACGTACCCCATAGAGTGGGCAACTAGGACGACGCCAACTTCTCGGTCTTTAGGCGGCCATGGCTTCTCGAGATGCGCTTTCCTAACTTCCATGACCTGTTCTTTGAGCCTGGACAAGTGTTAGCGCGACGAGACCGCTGTCAACGCCGGTGACGGCTGACCATGCGAGAAAGGCGTCGGTGGCCTGGGCCAGTTCGCCTTTCGTTTCGTACTTGGGGTAGACGATGGACTCGACGCGGTGGTCGGGGAGTTGCTTCGTCACGGCCCGCTTGAGGTCCTGGAGGAACATGAGCGCTTGACCCATGAGCGGACCTCGAGGCGGTTCACTTACATCTGGAAAGTCGTGAAAGGTGTCATCGTTGCCCTGGCTGTGTCAGCGGGGTATGGTGCTATGGAATCGGATCGCGATGCGGCTCACCTTGAAGCCATGGATGAAGCAGAGGAGCAGCGTCCGTGACATGGCGGTGACAAGTGATGCAGTTCAGGCGGAGCGTAATCAGGGCGAGTATATTACAGCGAATCGGGGTGTCAATAGGTATCTTAGGCAGGTCGTGAAGAAAGGCTTTAGGTTGCGACAAACAGGATCGTGAAGTTGCAAGGTGAATGTTTAGGGACCATGTCGCCCAGAAGGAGGAATGGTATGCCGCTCCTTCCCAACACCATCATCATTATCCAAAACACCAAAGGCAGTGACGATTGACTGAGCGCTCCTGCATCTTTGGGCCGGCCCCGGGCCAACTGCCAGGTTTTCCAGCCACACCACTGTTAGCGCAGCTGTTAGTGCAGCGTGGCGAGTGCGTCCCAAATGTCTCGAGGGCCAATGGCGACACAGCCAAGACGTCACTGACAACGTCATCCCGCTTATCTCGATATCTCGATACCTAGATACTTTCAGGCCAACTGTAGGGTTCGGGCGGAGAGCGGTGTGTTAGGTGAAAAGGAGCAGGCGGTGAGATATGAAGGCTGCGTAAAGCGAACTCGAATTTCTGCATAACCCAGCGAAATCGAGGCAGAATCGGTACGTACTGCGGCAGAAAGCAGCGCGATACGTACTGCGAGGTGACCGCCTAACAATTTTCCTCAGGCGACCTTCACCTTCTCAGCTCAGACCTCCGCTGGCTGTCAACCGTCGCCCAAACACCATCGGTTCAATCCAGAATCCAGATCTCCGATCGACCTGCCATCCTTCCCGCCTGTTCCTTGTCGTCTGCAGGAGCGCACGTCAGACGCAAAGTCTAATAAACGAACCGCAATGCCACGGGCGTCCAGCCCGGGGCCGGGTTGGACTGGACGGCCCTCCACCACGTACGAACCGAGATCTCACAGCCTCACGACCGACGCAGCCACGGTCTCGACGGTGAAGAATTTCCAGGTTTTACTCGGTGTTTGACTTGTTTCTTGGATTCATTTCCAGCTACCTGGTTTCTCTCCACGCCTCCTACATCACTGTCCTAAGCAGCCGTCGCTTTGAGCTTGCCAAACGACAGCTTGGGGTCGAACCGCCAGTCTTCCGTCTCGTTCGCCGCCGATCCAAAGTCCCAGACGGTGTAGAAGTTGCGCAGGAACGGCGTACCGATGAGCGTGAAGCCGCTCGTCTCGCCGTCCTGGAAAGGCGGCCAGCAACCGTCCTCGCGGTTGGCGAAGCCCGGTCGCCTTAGCTGCTCGCCATTGATCTCGACGACCTGGGGGTAGCGGTAGTCGCCAAAGCTGAACTTGAACGACCACGACGAGTTGAACTCGCTGCACAGCGGGATGTGGTCGCCCTCGAGGATCGCCGTGTAGTTCATGCCGATCGACTCGTACACCTTGAGGTTCTGCTCCTTGGGCAGCGTGATGGACCCGGCGCCCGTGTCGAAGACGACGTTGCCAAAGACAAAGTCCGTCTCTGTCTCGACGACGCTGCCGTCCGCGAGGGTGCGCGTGCCGTTGACATTGAGAATGGTCGAGCGCCACACGTCGTAACCGCCGTTGACGCGCGTGATGGGGATCGTCGTGAGGTCCCCCTCGACGTACTCGGCCTCCCGGGAACCGCCGAGCGTGAGGACGCCGGCGCCGGGCTTGCCGCCGGTGCTGCTGTGCTCGGTGCCGTAGTAAATACCGAACTTGGCGGCGTCGAGGTTGTTCTCCGACATGAGCGTCTCGACGACCGTGTTCGCGCCGCCGTCGATGATGGAGCCGAAGGCGAGGCCCATGAAGCCGTCGGCATACAGCGCCGCCCAGTTGCTCTCGTTGGCCGCGATGAAGGTCTGGTTCCACGTCAGGCCGCCGGCGCTCCAGGTCTCGGCCACGGCAGGGCCGGCAGTGCGACCGCCGAGGTAAGGGATGTCGGCATAGCCGCCGGTGAGGTGGCCGGTCGACGACTCGCTGATGTTGTAGCCGACGCGATCATACCTTTGGAGTGTCAGTCTAAAAGCGAATCAAGACTACAGCGGCCAAACTCACCCGCTCACGTTAGGGCACTCGGTCTTGCAGGTGCTGTCGACGGCCCAAGACGACGCGCTTCCCGTGTCGAAGAGCAGACGGTACGTCTTGGCCGGTGTGCCAATTTCAAAGTCGACGGTTTTCTGACAAGATCAATTAGCAGCAGATTCCTCGGCCATCCCGTCGCTTCACCACTCACGTAACCGTTTTCCACCGAGATGGGCAGATCGAGCACAGCCGCCGTTGCGACGGACGCGGCCGCTGCCGCCGAAAAGAACCGAGAGACGGGCGACATCGTGGGAATTACTGCAAGAACCAACTTGAGCTGGATGGTCCGTCGAAATCACGAGGCACAACCTAGGTCGACGTGCCGACATCTTTAAGGGAGATCTTTCTTGCCTCCTGTTCGGCATGATGGCGATCATTTCCGGCTCGTAAAAGGAGGAGTCCCGTGGGGCAGGGCAATCTCGACAAAAACCGGGACGTTACATGGTGTCGGCCATCCCACCCGGCGTGGGGCGACTGGCTTGTGCATACGGGCTCGGGCTCGGGTTCTTCAGTCTTGTTCTATTTTCGGTGTTTTTTCTCCCGCCGTCTGCTCTTCCAAGTGCGTTAACCTGCTCAAGTCTGGAGCCGTTGTGGGCTAGGGCGGAGGCGAACACCAAGAGTACGAGGATATCGGCAAGAGGTAGCCAAGTCGGCATGGTATGGTTCGACGGCTCCAGCCCTACAAACCGGTTCCTTTGGCCGAGTGACTGAGGACTTACCATCTCTAGCCGAGATACCGAAAAGCATGTCGACGACCCGGTCGCACTCACCGAGACTCACAAGCCACGGGGGACGGCGAGATAAAACATCAACGAATTCGCCCTATTCATCCGTCAACTAGGTCACGAAAAGATGACGGGTTTTTCTTTCCGTGGTGTAGTTGAGCGGATGAACAGGGCGAATTTGGCGGTGCTTTGCTTGGCCGTTCCCGCTGGCTCGTGAGTCTTGGCGCAGAGTATGCCCTGACCGTCGACGTGTTTTTCGGTATCTCGGCTAGAGACAGAAATGGTGGTGACTAGCATTAGGATGGTGTGGTGATGCGAATGGAAGATCTTGCTTGCTCTCTGCTAGGTTTTCGACCCTGCTGAACAGTGACAAGGACTCGTCATCTCGTATCCGTGGTTCGTCTCATTCCTCGGCGCCCCGAGTCATTAACTTGCTTGGCGAGTTTCTCCGCCTCGACGGTTAAAGTTGACATTCTTCCGCCGTATTGCGTCATTGTCCAAGCAAGACTTTGTTGATGAAGTATGGCTATGTGACCCGCTACGTACAGACAACTGCATCACCGAGTCGTGATCTTGACCTCGGCGCCCTTGAGCCCCTCGCCAGAAACATAGACGACAATCTCACCGGCAGCCCCCTCCTCAGACTTTACAATTCCCAAAGCAAGTCCGCTAAACGCCTTCCTCTCAAGCGAGGGGAACGCGACCAGATCCGCCGGGTCTCCGTTGTCCGTAGCGACAATCTCTCCCGGCCCAGTGACGGAGAAGATGAGCGCGTTGTCCGCGAACCTGACGACGTCGCCCGCCTCGTCGAGCACCTCCACCGTCACGAACGAAAGATCGGTACCGTCCGCATTTATGACCGTCCGGTCTGCCGTCGCCCGCAGCTGCGCCGCCGCCCCGACCGTGCGCACCGTCGTCTCGGCCCACTCGGCGCCGTCCTTCCACGTCACGACCCGCAGCTCGCCGGGCTCGTACCGGACCTCGTCCCACCGGAAGCGGTAGCTGTACTCCCCGCGGGTCTGGCGGCCCTGCGTCTCGCCGTTGACGAAGAGCTCCGCCTCGTCGGCCGCCGTGAAGACGTGCACCGGCGTCGTCTCGCCCTCGCGGCCCGGCCAGTTCCAGTGCGGCAGGACGTGCGCGCCCTTGAGGTCGGGCCGCCAGCGCGACTGGTACAGGAAGAAGCGGTCCTTCTTGAAGCCCGCGAGGTCGATGATGCCCGAGTACGAGCTGCGCGCCGAGTAGTAGGGCGTCGGCTCGCCCACGTAGTCCCACCCCGTCCACACGAACTCGCCCGCCACGAAGGGGTGCTTGTCCTGCGCGGTGAAGACCTTGTCCGGGGACGAGCCGAAGTTGGCCGAGTAGAGCTCGTACGCGCTCACCTGCTTCGTCGTGGAGTTGCCGCCCGACGTCTCGTTGACGGGAGCCCCCGAGTCGCCGCCACCGGGAAGATGTACGTCCCGCGCGTGCTGAGCGCCGAGGCCGTCTCGCTGCCGAGGATCAGCTTGTCGGGGAAGGCGGCGTGGAAGTCGGCGTAGAGCGGGTGCGTCCTGATGCCGGCGAGGTGCGAGTAGTTTGGCGTGTCGCGGATGCCCTCGCCCTGGTAGTTGAGGCTGAGGACGTCCATGGCCGTCGGGAACGACATGTTGGGCTTGGCGAAGTTCATCGACGCCGTCGACGGGCGCGTCGGGTCCTCCTCGCGGACCATGCCGTGCAGCTCCAGCGCGGGGACGGTGCCCGGGTCGCCGATCTGCTGCTCCGAGACCTCGTTGCCGAAGCTCCACATCACCACGGACGGGTGGTTCCGGTCGCGCCGCATGAAGGCCCGCAGGTCCGGCTCGTGCCACTCCGGGAAGACGAGGTGGAAGTCGTTGTCCGTCTTGTTGCGGTACCAGCTGTCGAAGATCTCGTCGACGACGACGAAGCCCATGCGGTCCGTGAGCTCGAGGAGCTCCGCCGCGGGCGGGTTGTGCGCCATGCGCACCGCGTTGCAGCCCAGCTCCCGGAGGACCTCGAGCTGGCGCTCCGCGGCGCGCGTGTTGAAGGCCGCGCCGAGCGCGCCGAGGTCGTGGTGCTGGTTGACGCCCTGGAGGCGGACGTGCTCGCCGTTGACGAGCATCCCGCGGTCGGCGTCGTAGACGACGGAGCGGATGCCGAAGCGCGTCTCGTACGCGTCGACGACCCTGCCGGCGACGCGGAGCGTCGTGACGGCGACGTAGCGGTGCGGCTCCTGAGCGGGCGGCGGGCCCCAGAGCTGCGGGTTCGCCACGCTCGCCGACGCGGAGACGGAGGACTTGCTGCCGCCGGCGACGGTCGTCGAGGAAGTTGAGAAGTACGAGACTTCATCCCCGGCCTTGCCCGACGCGTCGAGGAGGTGGACTGATGTAGCAACCTCGACCTCCTGCTCATCGTCGCCCTTGTTCTCGACCTCCACGACGAGATCGAGCGTCGCAGACGCGGACGACACGTCCTTGCTGACGATGTACGTCCCCCACTGCCCGACGTGCACGGGGTCGACCTTGGTCAGCCACACGTTGCGGTAGATGCCGCCGCCGGGGTACCACCGCGCCGAGTCGGGCGGGTTGTCGAGCCGGATGGCGAGCAGGTTGTCGTCGCCAGCCTTCAAGTACGGCGTGAGGTCGAGACGGAACGAGTTGTAGGGATACGGCCACCCGCCGACGAGGTGCCCGTTCAGCCAGACCATGGCGTACGACATGGCGCCGTCGACGTCGAGGAACACCGTCTTGCCCTCGTCGCCGGCGCCGTGGCTGAGTTTCCGCCGGTACCACCCCACGCCGTGCACCGGCAGCCTGCCCATGCCGCCGCCGATGATGGGGTCTTCCTCGGTGTAGAACGGCCCCGCGACGGCCCAGTCGTGCGGCAGGGTCACGTCCTCCCATCCCGCGTCGTCGAAGCACGCGGACGCGAAGGGGGCTTTGCGGGAGGGCTCGTCCGCGGGGCGGGAGTGGTGCTGCGCCGGGTCGGCGATGAAGTCGTTCGCCGACGGCAGGATCTACGGTTTGAGCACGAAGACGTCGGTGAGGTTCTCGAGGTCCGGGCGGTGGTCGTAGATGAGCCCGTCGGCGTTGAACTCGGAGCGCTGGAAGCGCCAGCCCTTGTTTATGCTGATGCGCTCGCGGCCCGTCGTTGAGGAGTTTTGCCGCGGGTGGATGCTCAGCGCGGCTATGGGCGTGGCGAGCAGCAAGAGAGTCGCGGCGAGGAGCCCGAGAGCTCGCGCCGAGGGTCTGCGGGGAGACATCTTTCACGACTGGGTGATGTGGTGCCGTGTCGTGCCGTGATGGGCTGGAACGCCGAGGACGGCTGTCTTATATGCGAGCGCGACATGATGGAGCTCCGCTTTCCGCTCACTTGGCGTGATTTACCACGCCCCGAGGAAAGCGGCCATGACGAGGGTGATGCGATGTCGTCGGACCCGGGCACCGCTCGGCTATCTTGGCAACTTGGTCTCCGTTGCGGTGTTGACGAGGCGAGTCTTGCCATATCCGCACATCGTGAAATCCCCCGCGTCCTTCTCCGCACGGGAGTGCTACCGTAGCAGGGATTTCAAAGGCCCGTGTCTCCTGATCGATCGGATCGGTGGGGGGACGGTTGTATCCGTATTCATCGTCTGTGTGTGTTTGTGTCTTCTGAGTTGTATTTAGCCTGAATGTTGTCCGGCGTTGGTGTTCTTCGATTGGGCCGCTTTTGTCTGAAGAGGGGGGGGTTTTGGAGTTGCGTTACATCAGTATTTGGAGACTCTGGGAATGAGAAGTGGTTGAGGGGAGTTAGGACTTTGGAGAATAGCTGGGGACCCCACATTTGAGATCGTCATTTATCCACGAGATGAGGGGGAAGCCGGTGGGAGGCTTTCCTGTGTGGTTCGTAAATAGAAGGTATGCCTTACAGGGGAGGGAATGTTGCGCATGAGGAGGAGGGCGGGTTGTGCTTGAAGCGTTGAGGTGCGTTTCGCTATGGCTTGGCTTGGCTGTGGGCAGGCTTGGATGAGGTGATGGGCAGACGGGTAGCTCCGTGCTTCTGAGGCCTTTTTCATCTCGGCTATTCGGGGTGCGGTGTGTATTACCCGGGAGCTGCAACCGATGGTCCATGGCGAGACGTCGATAGGCATGGGAGCCTTGAGCTGTTTGAAGTTGCTTCTTAATGAAGAGACTTGAAAGATTTTACAGCAACAGTACAGCATGGGATGAGGTGGTAAAGCTTAGGAGATCTTATCCACCACCCTCCCCTAGTATTCAACACCCCCTCTAGCTATAACTGCGTAGCTAGGTATCTCGAGGTACTTGCCCTAGGATTAATACTAAGTTAAAGGCTCTATAGGCTATAGCTGTTGTTGTTGTTGTTGTCTTTGTCCGTCGTTGTTGTTATTATTATCGTCCGTCGTTGTTGTTGTCGTTGTCGTACACTGTCATCGTCGTTGTCCATCGTCCATTGTTATCACTATTATTATAATAAAAAAGCTAGGCCATTTAGGGGTGTTGGATACTAGAGAAGGGGGTGACGAATGAGATCTCTCTAAAGCTTCGCCCCGGAGAGTATCTATCTCATTAAAAATGCCCAATTTTGCGTTGCTCGCGCTGCCACATATTAAAGAGTGATCGAGATGGGGTTCGCGAACGCACATAGGGCCGCGTACAAGTAGTCGCCACGGGGTTGGCAGGCATCAAGCACACTTGCGTTGATTGTGACCAGACTTGTGACCCCTTCACATTGACAACGACGCCTTATGTAGCCCAGAAGAGCGGGTGGGAAAGCCAAGGCGGGAGAACTGCTCCATGTGAACCTGTCTCGCCATGATTGCAGTCCCGCGCTCGCTGAATCACACCAGACCCAACTCTCGAAGCCAATTCCAAGGGTTGTATCGCGCCGGGTTGCTCACACTCTCTGTTGGCGCAAGTCCTATGGTACGGCTCTAGATGTACTGCACTACTGTGAGAGTTTGTTCTGCTCCTAGACGTAGCTTTGGTCAGATCGGAATTGATTCGTTACGGCGAAATAAGACAATGGCAAGTCGACTGTGTAATTCGCAATACAAACAGTTGCGGGCATGTTGTCGTCTCTGTGACGCATCAGCTGCTTACAAATCGACGTTGTGTTTCTGAGCCTGGATCAACAGATACGCCAGCGATGATGACTCTTACCTGGTGCTTGTCGAACTCCGAGCGTCCGACACGGCCCAATCACGTCCTGTGGGGTGTCGGGCAAGGCCAACCGAAAAAGGGGGCCGGGTTGGAGCTGGACCTAGAGGCACTGACTCACTTATCGTTGGCTTCTGATATATAGTTTGCGATGTTGCCCCAAGACAATCGTTCGTCGTTTGAAGTCAACTCAACATCGGCCAATTCCGCCAACGCCCAGGACTCCGGTTCAAACTATCCTGGTAGGTCGGACTTCCGCCTCACGCCAATTCCACTTAGGACTGACAGAAAGAAGTTTCAGAACTCACAACCATGTCATCAGCCGCGTCGGAACTGCGCAGCCGCAGGTGGACGAGGGACGGCTACCTCGTCTCGACCGACCCCTCCCTCGTCCCCGTCGCCGAGCTCAACGCGGCCTTCGCCTCGGACACGTGCTACTGGGCGAAGCCCCTCCCCGAGCCCGCCGTGGCGGAGATGCTGCGCTCGTCGCTGTGCTTCGGGCTCTACGACCTCGGGACGCCCGGGCCGGCGGGTTTCGTCGGCTTCGCGCGCGTCATCACCGACTTCACGACCTTCGCCTACGTCACCGACGTCTGGGTCGACCCGTCGACGCAGGGGAAGGGGTTGGGACGGTGGCTGGTCGGGTGCATGCAGGAGGTGCTCGAGGGGATGCCGCACCTGAGGAGGAGCATGCTGCTCACGGGCGACTGGGAGAGGTCGGTGCCGTTCTATGAGAGGTTGATGAAGATGGAGGTTGTCGGATCGCGGCCGGGGGAGGGGTTGGCCGTGATGCAGATGAAGGGGAGGGGGAATACGATATGATTTTAGTCAGGAGTTGGATTCAATTCAGGCCCGCGGCGATGAGAGGCATTTTCAATCTTTTGTTTGCATTCCAGTTGCCATCTGAACTATTGACTTGGCCCGACTACTCTCTTAGTCGAGATCCTTTCTCATGAACACCGTCGTCCTGCCCAGAGGCTTCCCGTCCTTGTCGAGGTCGGGGTAAAAGTCCAGCTCCCTGTGGATGAGCCTGTACCCCCTCCTCGCGTACCACGCCTGCGTAGACATCTGCTCATCATCGTCAGCATACATTCAGCAATTGAGTCCCACAACTGGGGGAAAGGAAAGGAAGAAACCCACCGGCGGCGGGTTTCCCGGGACCTGCGCCACAAACTCCTCGCGGTGCTGGTCCTCTTTCGCAATGGTGTCGAGCATCAGCACGCGCGCGCACAGCGGCGCCCGCGCGGCGGCGGCCTCGACCTCGTCCATCGCGGCGCGGCCGATGCCCGCGCTCTGCAGCGCTTCCGAGACGAAGAGGCTCTTGATCCAGTAGAGGTTGTCCTCGGGGATCGGGAGGTGCAGGCGACGGGCGGGCGGGTTGTCTGCGTCGAGCGAGATGTGGCCGACGGGGTGAAAGAGGGTTCCCGGTGGTGTGCGAGGAACGGTGCGGATTGAGGTTGCCGTGTCACGAAGGGGTTGTTTCTCCTGGTTGAAGGGGTTAGTTGATGTGATTCTCATGCTACATATCCGATCTCGAAATGCCTTTGAGAAGTGTGAGATGTGTTTCGAGAGCAGTTCCGCCGCGGACGGGTGTGATGAATCGAGAGCCTAAGAGACCAGTCAGCATATACGGCCCCTGGCGGTTGTGACAACTCGGAGTCGGGGGTTGAGAGAGGTTGCGCTGAAGAGACCGGCTGACGTGATTGGCGGGCTCGGAAAACGTCACAACCAGGACAACGTCATCTTACAATCCAGTATATGCACTTGAGACCCGACCGCTGGTGCTTCTGCCACGCGGGGACGAGGTCGTAACTCCAGCCGCACTCGGTCCGCTGGTCGACCATGCGGGCGAAGTGCTCGGGCGAGTCCGGGTCGAACGGGAAGAGCTGGATTCGGAACTTCGACATGGTGGGAGTTTGCGTTTGGAAGTTGCGTCTTCGCTGAAGTAGCTGGGAATTATGAGCTGGAATTGACACGGCTCTTCTCGAGAACATCGGAGTGGACGAGAGGATTGAGGCTTTTCTACCATCTCAGGGACGAAGTGACTCAACGCCACAAATTGAGCAACCCCACCGCCGGACGGAAGTCGGATGTTAGCGGAACGCCGGCAAACACAGGCAGAACACTAACAGAGCCGTCATTGCGATTCAGTCAGTCCTGCACCCTGTCAGCGCCTTGTCACTGAAGGGCGTGCATGAAGGCACGGCGCATGAGACATGTCAAGAGATCCCGTTTTTTGAGCTTGGCAGAGAGCACCCAGCGGTTGGGACAATAGACAGTTTATATAGCTATGTTATCTAATACTGTATGAAACTCTCGAAAACACGCTGGTGATGCAATAAGAAAGTCCCCTGAAAATGCAGTCGCTCTTCGCTATAACCCGTGCCAAAACACCTGAAAGAAGAAAATGACCAAAATCTAATGCTGAATGTATGTCTAAAACTTGAGACCGGCCGCAGGCTCCGGCGGCAGCGCCCACGAGCCGTTGGCGAACCACGTTCCGGCCCTCGTGTAGTCCAGCGTGACGCCGTCCTTGATGTATGCAAATCTAAAGTACTCGGGCTGGTCCTCCTGCGCCTTGCGCGTCCAGTTGAAATAGTTCTCTGCGCCGCCATCAGCAAAGTAGTACCGGAACCGCTCGACGTCGTTGACGAGCGCGCTGATGCCGTCAAAGCCAACGACGGAAGTGGTATTGGGAAGCAGCCAGCGGAAAGAGATGGAGCCCGACGAGACGACCGGGTCCGCGAGCTGCGGGACCGCGGAGAGAAACGGCCCGTCCTCGCGCAGGGCCGCGGGCGTCTGGAGGACCGAGTCGAACCCCCAGCGGGCGATGCCGTTGACGAACAGCCCCAGCACCATGCCCTGGTAGAACAGCGACGACCGCGTCTGCATGCTGGTGCCGGGGATGAGGAGGAACGTCATGATGTAGTGGTGGATGCGCAGGTCGACGCCCGGGATGGCGATGCCGGCGAGGATGGCGGCGAGGAAGAGCGCGTACAGAGCGAGGAAGCGCGGCAGCCGGCCCTCGAGCCAGAAGAAGTAGACCTGCTTCGCCATGACGACGGCGAGGATGATGAGGATCAGAGCCAGCGCCGGCTTCGCGCCCGGCTGGTGCTCGATGTCGTGCGCCGTCAGCCGCTGGATCGGCATCCACGCGAAGGTGTAGTTGGACAGCGCGCCGAACCAGAACCCGCCGAGCCAGAGCGCCGTCTTCTCGAACTGCGCGGTGAGCCCGCCGAGGGTGCGCCGCACGCAGGCGTGGTACATGACGGCGGCGCAGAACATCGCCGGGAGCAGCCGCCCCGCGAAGGCGGAGATGCGGTCCGGCAGCACGGAGGCGACGTGCCGCGCCGCGGGGGGAGGGTCCGAGGCGAAGCTGACGTGCGCGAAGATGCCGACGAAGGAGACGAAGAACTGCCACGCCGGCGAGGTCGTGAAGACGGAGAAGACGGACGAGAAGAGGATCGACGTCGGGAGGAGCGGCTGCCGCGGGTCGCGGTCGGGGCAGCGCACGTTGTCCCGGTCCGCGGACAGGGTGAAGGACATGGGGAAGTACGAGTCGAAGGGGACCGACTCGATGCCGTGGGCCGCCGAGGCGTTGAAGCTCTCGTGCCGGCCGACGCGGTGCAGGCGTCCGCACCCGCCGCTCGCGTCCGTCACGATGCCCGCGTGGATGGCCGCCGCGCAGATCGTCGAGTCGCCGCGGTACACGCCGTCGCCGCCGCCGACGACGAGCGGCCTGTACACGACCTCCTGCGGGCCGACGGCGTGCGGGTTGAGGAGCATGTGGGACGCGCAGTTGGCCGGGCAGCGGAAGGCGAAGGAGCTGTTGGAGAACGGCCGGCAGTCCTCGCCGTCGAGGCCGCACTCGTTCTTGAACCCCCACGGCGCGTCGCCGCAGCTGAGGCTGAGGACGGGCCGGCCGGCTGAGTCGGCGATGGCGCGAGACGAGGCCAGCGGCGCCGCGAAGGCGAGAACCCAGCAGACGAGGAAGAGGCCGACGATGGCGGCCTTGCGGCGCGGCGTCGGGGCGAGCAGCCGGTTGAGCAGCCGCGGGGGCGCCTCCTGGAGCCAGGGGAGGACGGGACGGATCGAATGCGTCCGGGGCGGCGAGGGTCCGTGGAGGCAGTGCCGCTTCCGCGTGGCCGGGAACTTCTGGTTCGTGATGGACGACTGGGCGCTGCTGGAGATGCTGGCGCGCGAGGCCAGCTCGTACTCCTCGTCGTCGTCGTCCACGAGGAACTTGGCCGCCTCCTCGTCCGCGTCGCGACCTCGCGGCGTCGTGGGCTCGTCGGTGAAGGGCACGGGGTGGTGATGGCCCGGCCGGCCTCCATCGCCGGCGGCGCCCATCTGAAATGCGTGCGGGTTTCCGGGGGGTCTCCTCCCTCTTTTCCCTTCTCTCTTTCTCTCTTTCGCCCTTGCTCGCTCACTCGCGCACTCAGAACCGTTTCTTTACCGGAAAGTCAGACGTCACGCCGTCGTCCTGCTCATGCGTGTCGCTGTTGTTGTTGACAGAACCGTAGACGCAAGAGAGGTCTTGGACGTTCAGGGGGTTCCGTCCCAAAAGCGCCACGGAATTTGCGGCGACGTGGTCGATTTTAGACTTTTGGCGTGTGAGGAATAGCGCCTGGAGACGCTGCCGAAGTGGAAATTAACACGGTAATCGGATGGATCGGAGGGGGGGTCTCTTGGTGGAGAAAGGTGTTCCCTTGTTTTCCGTCGTTGGTCTCAGGGGGAAGAGAGAGAGACCGTCCGCCTTTTGGTCTGGTCCTGCCTGGCCTTGGCCTTTTGAGACGCGACACGAGGGAGAGCGTCTGAGCTTTTTTCATAGGGAGAGTCCGGCGGTATGAGACACAGACACACACACCAACACGTTCACTGGTTCCTTTGAGGCTGTGTGGGCGTTGTCGTGGCTGAGTTTCGTTGCTCAAAGACTCTGGCAGAGGGAGTGGCTGAGGGCAACTCAAGCTAAGACTCTCGCTAGCTAGGCGTCTGCCTTGCCGATGGATCGCGAAGCTTTTCAGCTCATGCAGTTGGTTCAACCTTTCAATTCCTACGAAAAGCCCGACGCATCTCAGCCTGGATGGCGAGGATTGTTCTAAAAAGAACGCAGCGAGTTTGCCCAATTAATGTGAAACTACAGGGGTCCCCCTGACCGCTGAAGACAAATTTTAGCTTGAGGCCTGAAACTAATATAGAGAGAGGCCTTGACGCTGGAACGGCGGTGAAGGCACGGGAGTCGGGACCTTCGGGAGATTGAGTGAGCCAGAACCGACCCGAACACCAAAAGTTCTGACCGCGAAATTGATTTCCGATATATTCACTGAGACCTTTTGCTACAACCAGTATCACGACTTTGAAGAGGCGTCGTGGGGTTGCCGGCGCTCTGCCCCGTACAACGGTTCCACGAGTGCTGCGGACAACTATGGGCCCTGACTCGAGTCGCGGCCAGACAGTTATGCGGGCGGGACATCGAATACGAGCTCGGACTGGACTTGTCTGCCGTGTTGCCGCGAACGCTATTAAAGACAAAGAGGTCGTATTATGTCTGCACTGAATACAGTTCTCGACCCGGTCCAGTGATGCGTCTTGTCAGTTTCGGTGTCTTGCAGAACCAACAGGCTGTGTGTGGCAGAGAGTTTGTTTTTCGTCTCACGCCAGATCCGAGTCGTTGGTTACTTTCAAGCCTGGCGAAAGCCGGCGAGTCGCATGAAAGAAACTCGGCAACAAACGATCAGTGGCACAGACTTACCCTGGGTTCCAACAGAACAAAGACAACTAGAAGAATATAGTTGTTCATTAACGTATCTTAGTGGAGCTAAATCTCGCAGGTGTACTCCAGCGTCAGGTTCACCTGCGGAACCCCCTCAAAGTCTGCAGGCACCGCGTACGACACGTTGTAGTACCAGTGGTTCCTCAGCTGCTCCCCGTACGAAACCGGCAGCTTCTCCAGCCCCGGCGCCGAGACGTTGACGCTCAGGCATGGTAGCTCCTCGAGCCCCGTGACGGTCTTTCCGCCCAGGGTCCACGACGGCGGGAGCCCGGACAGCGCGAACGTGAAGATGTCGGACCCTGCCTGCGTCTTGTTCGGGTACGAGACGCTCAGGAAGTTCTCCCCGGCCACCGCGTCGATCGTCGACGCCGACGGGTACAGCACGAAGAAGCCGACGTACGGCCACGGCTGGTGCGCCGGGTCTGACGCCCAGTGCACGATCGCCGGCACGAACTGGTTGCCCCGGTTCTTCTCCTCGGCCAGGCTCTGCCCGCCGGCCATCAGCGGCGCGCTGACCCACGCCGTCGTCGTCCGCACGGCGGCGTCCGGCCCCAGCTCGTCCCTCACCTCCCTCGTCAGGCTCCGCGACCCGGCCCAGGGTCCCTTGGCCTTGAGCGCCTCCGCGGTCTCGTCAGAGATGTGCCGGCCCACCGTGTCCGCGACGAGCGCGATGGCCGCGCCCTGCGCCGCGTCGAACTGCAGGTCGCCCTCGCCCTTGGGCGGCTGCGGGCCGTACTCGCGCCCGAAGACGGACCACCAGTACATGGGCAGGATGGACGAGTGGCGCGTCATGTCGCGCGTGTAGGCGCGGTCGTAGGGGCCGACGAGGTTGCCGAGATACGGGTTGTAGTGCTGCGCGACGTCGTCCCAGAGCTTGCGCAGGATCGTCGCGGCGTTGGCCGTCAGCGTCGCGTCCGCGGGCCCGTAGGCAATGTTGGCCGCGAGCGCCCAGACGTCCATGCCGTAGTAGTTGGGCGCGTTGTACTCGCCGAGCGTGTTGGCGCCGTTGGACTCGAAGAGCTCGAGGAGCTCGGTGCCCTGGGTGTTAGCGAAGTCGACGAAGGTTGCGTTGTTGCGGCGCGCGCCGATCCAGCCGACCGTCAGCGCGCGCATCAGGGCCGGGTTCGAGTAGCCGAGGATGAGATTGTCACCCTCGGGGAAGCTGCCGTTGCGGCGCATGGCGCCGACGGCCTGAATCTCCATGGCATCTTCGATTCGCTTGACGAGGTCCTCGCCGAGGAGGTCCGAGTAGAGCTCGACGTCTTGGATGAGTTGTGATCTACGGCGTGTAAGACAGTAGTTCTTCCAAGCTGTGGGCATGTGGTGAAACTAACCCGATAAATTCTCTCCAGTTGGGGTCGTACGTGTTCTGTTGCGCGTGTCAACACATGCACCCATTGCAATCAATAAGATCGTTCCGCTGCCAACTCACGTAGATCGAAGGCGGGTACAACTCAGAGTCCGGAGTCGGGTCCGGCTCATCGGGGGACAGCTTGAACGTCCCGTACCACGCCGAGTCATAGTCGGACGTCATCTGGCTCGCCAGACTGCACGGCAAACACTCCCAATTAGCCCCGGCAACTCGGCCGCTAACCGCCAGGCGACTCACATGTTCTCGATCGCAAGCCTAGCGTTCGCCGCATCGTCGCCCTCGTTGCGATGGAGCAGACCCGCCGTGTACCAGGCCGTGAACCTTACGGACCATGGACCCCTGTCCTGGTACCAAATAAGCTTGTAAGAGTCGTCCCATCTGGAGTCCTGGACCTCCATCGAGTATTCGAATAGACTTTGGGCAGCTGGGAGTAGTGTCAGTCAAAGTGGACGTCAATTGGACCTTTTCTGCGTCTTACCCTCGGATAGGGTCGGCTTGCTGGCGGCGTGGGCCCCCAGCACGGAGCCGGAGGCCAGCAGTGAAGCGGTCGTCAACTTGAGATGCATATCGGACTTCTAACCAAGGAACAAAGAGGCCAGACAACGCTCCTGAGAAGAGTGCCTGCTCGTGGCCATCTCATTGCGCCCTTATATTTATCTACTCACTCTTGACCCCGGTACATCTCCGTCATGACAGACCCCGCGAGAGCCACATTAGACTCTTGATCCGGGGAACATTCCCGAGGTCTCGTCACTCTCCCCCTCACTCCAGCCTCCTCCCCCAGAAGCACTCAGCAGCCCATCGACGGGGGACCGCCAATCACAGATACCAATTTGTCTCAGTTACTCCTCCGGTCCGAACCGGGCCGGAACCGGTGGACCTCTCGCCGGGGTCCCGGGCAAGGTTACATGGCAACATACCCCAACCTGAGGGGGGCAAGATGCCGCGGCACTAGCGAACCTGGGGTCACGAGCTCTGGATTGTGCGGGGAGAACGATCCACCTATTCGATGTGTGAGTGGCATGACGGCCCCAGGTGAGAGGATAAGCCCTTTTGGGAGAGTGAGGGGAAATTGGATGTCCCGAGATGCGAGCCATTCGCAACGCGGGATCTTATTCCCGGCGATAGCTTACATCTACCTATCTTGGTATCGCGGCCTCGCCTGTTGGCCAAGGATCGGACAATCACCCCGCAATCACTGGACATACTAGTCACCTTACGCATCAATGGCATGTCGTCGTTGGTGAGCCCAATTCGGATGTCTTTGGCCCGATCTTTGGCGGTTATTGCCGACAACGAACGGGCGCCTCGCTAATCCCCACTGATATCTCTCGAGTCTAGTCTCGATCTGTCATGCGTATCTGGCGGGTGAGTGAGGTGACACCTACCCGGTCCCCTGGGCCAGTGACCGAGGCTCTAGATCCTTTCGACCTCCGGCCCGGAAGATGGCCGGGCGTGTGTCGCTGATACCGGGTCCCGAGGGGAACGAAGACCAGGTCTTTGGGTTCTGTCGCTATCGACCTCGGGCAGAGCGTCCCATATCAACGGCCTCACCCCCCGCAAGATTGTGGAATCCGTGAGACAGGCATCCTCCGTTCCACAGCGTTCATTTCCACGATGGCCACGACACTGACGAGAGAAGCCACCGCGACGACGGAGCCTCCGGGCATCCCCATCACCGTCGAGGCGGCCATCGCGAGCAAGAGAGGCCCCACGGCCTGGCTCAAGAACCCGGGAATTGTCAAGCTGAACTGCATCCTCGCGCTGTCGCTCGTATCGAGCTACGCGACGGGCTATGATGGATCCATGATGAACGGGCTTCAGTCTCTCGATACGTGGCAAGACTCCTTCAACCACCCCAACGCCCAGCAGCTGGGACTGTAAGCACCTCTCCCCCTTTATTCGCTCCTCTCGACGATCGACTAACCACGGTCCATCACAGACTGAACGCGATCCAGAACGTCGGACAACTCGTCGCCCTGCCCTTCTGCGCCTACTTCTGCGACCGCTTTGGCCGCAAGCCCGCCCTCCTGACCAGCGCCTCCGTCCTCCTCATCGGCGTCGTCCTGCAGGCCGCGGCGCAGAACGTCGGCATGTTCATCGCGGCCCGCGGCGTGCTCGGCTTCGGCCTCGCGCTCAACATCACCGCCGCGCCGCTCATGATCATGGAGCTCGCGTACCCGTCCCAGCGCGCGCCGCTCGTGAGCATCTACAACTCGCTCTGGGGCCTCGGCGCGCTCTCCGCGGCCTGGATCACCTTCGGCACCTTCCGGATCGGCAACACGTGGGCCTGGCGCATCCCGTCCCTGCTCCAGGCCGTCTCGAGCGTCGTGCAGCTCGGGCTGTGCTTCTGCATCGAGGAGTCGCCGCGCTGGCTCGTGTCCAAGGAGAGGGAGCAGGAGGCCGAGGCGCTGCTGGTGAAGTACCACGCCAACGGGGACGCATCGGACCTCGTTGTGCCGCTGGAGATGGAGGAGATCCGGACGGCGCTGCGGATGGAGGTCGAGGCGTCGCGCACGACTTCGTACCTGTCCTTCTTCAAGACACCCGGAAACCGAAAGCGGTTCTTTATCATTCTCTGTGTTGGGTTCTTCTCCCAATGGTATGTTCACTTTCCACCAGTCGAAAGCATGCTCAACCCACATCAATCTCGCAGGTCTGGAAACGGTCTCATCTCCTACTACCTCTCGCTCATCCTCAACTCCATCGGCTACACGTCGCAGGACACCCAGACCCTCATCAACGCCCTGCTCACACTCTGGGGTCTGATCTGGGGTCTCCTCGCCTCATGCCTGGTGAACCGCTTCCGCCGGCGCACCATGTTCCTCTTCTCCACCATCAGCCCCCTCGCGTGCTACGTCACCTGGACCGCGCTGCAGGCGACCTACGAGCAACAGACAGACCTAACGGGCTCCGGCTCGCCCGCCCTGGCGCGCGGCGTTCTGGCCATGATCTTCCTGTACAACGTCACCTTCACCGTCGGCTGGGGCGCGCTGCAGGTCACCTACGTCGTCGAGATCCTGCCATTCAACCTGCGCGCCAGGGGCCTGGTGCTGTACAACCTCTTCGTCGCGCTCGCCCTCATCTTCAACCAGTACGCCAACCCCATCGGCGTCACCAACTCCAAGTGGAAGTACTACATCACGTACGACGTCTGGCTGGCGTTCGAGGCCGTCGTCGTGTACTTCTTCTTTGTCGAGACGGGCAAGATGAGCCTGGAGGAGACGGCCGTCATTCTCGACGGCAACGAGGACCGGTTGACCGAGGAGGTTGCACGGAAGACTGAGAAGCTTGTCATGGAGGCCCACGAAAGACCCGTCCAGCCATCGAGTAATAACTAGAGGCAGGAAAGCCGGCGAGAATTTAAGCAGCACATTTGGAAGGAGAACTTTGCGTCGTTCAATAAGATCATTTAATTAACTATTTCTACTACTTCGCTACTCATTAACGATGTGATTCGGAACGACTGTATTATAGAGTTTAGCTCATATTCCTGACTTTAACGATATCTTGTTGTGTAAGTACCGCATTACGTACAAGTATAGTCTTCTGTCTACTCTCTACGATCTACTTAGAGAATGATGAAGGGTTGACAAAAACTCTCATTTTGGTAGTCGTCTACATGGAAACTATCGTCTTTGGGAGTTGCCGCTTCCAACCTACCGTTAGTTGTGAGAGTTCTCAGAACAATATAATTTCAAGATACCGAACAGCACTCCTTGTCTAAGAATCGTCCTTCGCCGCAAATCCATAGTTGAGTCTTAGCTTAACTATTTGATTTGGCACTTGGGCGTATATTCTCGGCACCCCTCCAAAGTGCTGTAATAAAGAGTACCCGATTCAAGGAAGATCTTATTTGTCACCTCCTTATCTAGTAGGTATTTAACAAACCCTCTAGCTACAACTACATCACAGGCTCTATTCTAATGGCTAATAGTCGTTGTCGTTGTTGTTGTCGTCCATTATCGTTATTCTTGTCCCGTCGTCGTCGTTGTCGTCGTCCGTCATCGTCGTTGTCGTCGTCCGTCATCGTTGTTGTTGTCGTCCGTCATTGTCGTTATTATTGTTTTAGGAGAGCGAGCTAAGCCGCACGCTGAGGGGTGTTAAATACTGAAGAAGGGGGTGATGAATAATATGTCCCTAGTTGAATTATCGTTTTGTCTCCTTATACGGCCATTGTTATGGGACGTTGAGACGTTGTAGACGTAGTACGTCAGACTGCCAAGCAAACCAGAACCCAGAGTGCAGTGAACATCCGGAACACATGGCGAAGAGACGTAACAACTGGGAGACTAGGTCTCAGAAGGAATTGCGGTGAGATCTTATTATCATACCCTCCTGGAGTTCAAATCTTTAACAAACCCTCCAGCTAAAACTATATGCATGTAGTCACGAGGTTCCCGTAGCACGTGGTGGCCAGGGAATCGGGAACCACGATCGCTTCCGGGTCCACAGACGAGAGACATCGAGATTACAACAACGTGATGCAGCGTTTCGAGATGAATTTGAGCGAAGATCCTTGCAGGAACTTGTCCCCTTTTTCCCTTTCCCTGTCCACGTGGCTCATCGGGCACGACTTCCAATCAAAAGCCGTGCTCAGGAATGATCAGAACCGAATCGCCATGGAGAAGAACCAACAATACAGACAAATCTTTCGTGTGGTATGAGATTGGTTTAATTCATTAATCTAGAATTCCAAAGGGCATGTACGTGTGCACCAAGCAAGGCCGGTGCAATCATGTCGTTTGGAAATAAGTATTAGACTGGATATTCTACCTAGATTGTTTTTTCTGGTAGTAAAACGCCGTTGAAAGACGTTCCCTGGGCTCTAAACCTTGGAGATCTTGAACCCTCCGGGAACTCTCTTCTGGAACACCTGCTCTGAATCGTACTTGGCAGCAACGTCCTTGAGCAGCTTGATGTTCTCGGGGCCGTAGGTGCTGAGGGGGTCCTGGCCGCCGTCGGCGTATCCGAGATACTCCCACTCGACATCGATGCCCTCGGCAACGTAGTAGTCCTTGAGCTCCTGGCGCATGGTGAGAAGCTGCTTGCGGGCCTCCGCCTCGTCAGCGGCGGAGCGGACCATGTGCTGCATCTGGAAGAGGATGGCGTTGTCCTTCTCGCGGTCCATGCCGAGCACGTTGCCACCCTTCGCGTTGGAGTGCTCGAACAGCAGCGTCGGCATAGCCTGGAACGTGATGTAATTGAGGAAGTCGGCGTCCTGGGTGGCCTTCCATCCCTCGATGAAGGCGGCCTGGGCCTCGACGGCGCGGCGGATGAAGCGCGCGTCGTTCTTGCCCGTCAGCGTGATCCAGATCTGGCGGTAGCCCGTGGGCTCCTCGAGCTCAACCGTCATGTTGAGGTGGCTGTCGTGGCGCAGCGTGTCCATGGACTGAGGCTGGATGGTGCGGAAGTCGTCGTAGACCGGCGCCCACTCCGTGTTGGACGCGTCGTGGAGGGCGGCCGAGACGACAGTGCCGGCGGCGGGGGTGTAGGCCCAGAAGGTGACGGCAGAACCCTTGGTGTACTTGGGGATGTTGTCGACCCAGCGGACGTAGGCGTCGATGTGCTTGTCCGTGGTTTCGAGCGGGTAGACAACCTGGCCGCCCCAGAGCTGGACGACGTCGACGGTCTGGATGTCGACGCGGGTGACGATGCCGAAGTTGGCGGAGCCACCCTTAAGAGCCTTGTGCAGGTCGGCGTTGGTGTCCCGGTTGGCGTTGACGATCTCGCCGCTGGCGAGGACGACCTCAAAGTTGACGACGTTGTCGCAACCAAGGCCAACCTCAGAGCTGAAGAAGTTGTTGCCGCCGCCGGTCAGGAAGCCGGCGACGCCGACGGTCGAGGTCCGGCCGCCGGGAGCCGTGACGCCGAAGGGCTCGAGCGCCGCATAGACGTCGCGCCAGAGGGCTCCGGCGCCGATGCTGGCGACCTTGGACTCAGCCGAGTATTCGACCTGCTTGATCAAGCCCATGTCGATGGTGACGCCCTCATCAACTACGCGTTCGGGTTAGCACGGCCTTCTGGCAGTCATGAGAAATCATGGCTCTGTTGTCAGACTTACTGTTGGAGGCGCCGGCCCACGTCATGTGGCCACCGCCACGGACAGCCCAGTTGCAAGTCGTGTTCTTGAGAATGGTGACGGCCAGGGCAACCTCTGCGGCGGAGGTCGGCTGCACGATGCAGTAGGGGCTCAGCTGGGCCGAGACGGAGAAGTACGACTCATCGCGGGCGGTATAAGCCTCCGTGCCCGGCCTCAGGACCTTGAGGCCGGCGATCTCGAGAACCGCACACTATGAACCGATGTTTGTTAGTCGCTGGCGCTAGCAAGGGCAATATCAGACACGAGGAGTGCCGACTTACGCAAGAGTCAGCGGCCATTTCTCTGATGCAGGCGGCTTTGGAGAGGGGAGCGAGAGCTGCGCCGAAGGCGAGTGCCGGGAGCCTCATCTTGACTGCGGTAGCGAGGGACGGATTGACGGACGAGGGACTGTCTGATGTCTAAGCGGCGCGCCTGTTGCTATTTCTCTAAAACACGGATGGGGCCGTTGCAACGAGAATCACGCAGGCAGTCCCTCTTGGCGGGGAGGAACTAGCAAGGCCTCTTGCATGGATGTTTTGCTTGCCCTTGTCAATTAACTGAACTCGTGATGCTCCATCGATGGTCTAACATCATCGGGATGAAAGTCCGCGCTGAGGCTTGTCAGAAACGACGGTGTTTGTGACAGAGCAAGCACCTGAGGAAAATCAGATTGCTTGTCTTAACAAAAATTGCTGTATCACGAGTTTGCTCTCGAGCCTGGTGTACGCGTTTGTTCACCGTTCGCTCCGGATCCGATGCTCCGAAGCAAACGTTATCGACATTCTGAACGCAGAGTCTGTGCTACAACCCCCACGGCCTCCCGTCCGCTTCCACCGGGCCGCCGAGAGATCGACCGTCTGCACTGAATCGCGCTCGAGGCAAGAGTCCACTTACGGCCGCACGTTCTCAGTTGAAGCCCAGATTGGCCTCCACCGGAGCACATATTGTTGACTCCGTGGGGTCCGGAAAATACGCCGGCTGATTTCCCGGGGCCGCGCGCTGGGTCCTATCGACATAGAATCTCCAAAAGCGGCGGCATTGAGCAGGACTACTGGAGTTCTTGACTCAAGATCCCTCACCGGTGAGCCGTTGGCAGCTCTCGTCACGGAGGGATTGTGGGTACGGTGTTCCCAAAACATGCATAGTCTGCTGCTGATCTTGGGGGGGGGGGGGGGGGGGGGGGGGCGAGGAACTCCCGAGAGTCAATGCCTCTTGGCCAACTGAAGTCCCGTTGAAGGATTTTCAAGAGGGAATCTATGTACCTGGGTCGGCCGGCTGTTGGGAATGGAACAGAGTTTGCCGGATAGAATCTTGATCATGAAAGCTCGGCAGACATCTAACCTTTTCCGCGTTAACTGCCGACGAACCAGTTTCAGAAATTACAATACAGTTCCTGACCTCGGACGAAGCATCATGTTTAGTAAACTGAGCCATGGAAATATGCTTAGGGTTTCTAGATTTCCTTGTTGGGCATTGCAATTGGGGCTGTTCGAAGTCGGGCGAGCAACAGAATCATACCAATATCAGGACTCAGGACAGTGTCGCGCATGAAATAAAGGCAAGGGGGCCCGATATGACTTATCACTGCCGGCATGCTACAGATGCAGGCTGAAGAATGTTGTACATTGGCAACAGCAACTGGGGACGATTCAGACACGTAGTGAGCGTTGCAGAGCCAACACCGTTGCTCTCCAGCCTGGTTGCAGTCGCAACGATGCAAGCACGATCACGAGTCACCTGAAGATCTTTTATAGGCGAAGCACGACACGAGCTAGGGCAGCAAGTGGGCACTGGATTAACTTTTTAAATCTTACGAGCCCAAGCCATAAAGTTGAGGTCCTCGCCTCGATTCCAACCCCTTATCCCTTCCGCTGGGAGGTAAATACTCTTGGGCCCCTCCCTTGCCCGTGCCAATTGTCTTATAACGTAACCTTTAACGCAGCGCAAAGCGCCATAAGGCGGGCCTATCGACGACTTTCCAGACCTAAAAGAGCTTCCGAAAGCTTTTCCTCGACCGGAATGTCGTTCCCAGTCGTCGACGGCGTCGAGGTGTTGGTTGCGCCACCCGAGGGTTATCATGTCAACTTCACGCACCCTTTCAAGGACACTGCCACAATCAACTCGAGTTACTGGGCCTTCGGCATCGAGTTCTTTGTTGCCTTTCTGTTTCTCTCCCAGCGCGTTTACACAGCCTCGTTCATTCTGAAGAGATGGCGCATCGACGACTGTGTGTAGCCAATGTTACCAGCAAAGGAATTTCTCACATAGGAGCTCCTACTGACTTGGAAGGACAGATATGATCGTAGGCGCATGGGTACTCACGACTGTAGCCCAAAGCATGATCTTACACTGCCTCACGCAGGGAGTCTTGGGAGTGCATATATGGGAGATGTCGCTCGACGATGCCATCTGGGAGACAACGGTAAGAACATGAAAACCAACAAATCTTGAACGAGCAATAGAAGCAGACGCCAGGCTAACGCGAACTCGACCTCCAGCTCATCCACGCCACGACCCTGACCGTCATTCCTGGCACCGTCCTCGCGAAGCTGGTGCTCTGCATCTTTTACGACCGCCTGTCGCCCATCGTCTGGTACCACTACGCCATCATGTTCACCTCCTTTATCACCGTCACCGCCTTTACCTCAGTCTGGTTCTCCGTCCAGTTCGCATGCACCCCGATCGAAGCAGCATGGAACCTGCGCCTATACACCGGCACCAACTGCATCGACCGGCCCCCCGTGTACATGCTCCAGGCAATCATGGGCGGCGTCACCGATATTCTGCTCATGGTCCTGCCCCTGCCCATCATTCTGCGCCTCCAGATGTCGTGGAAGCAGAAGGCGGCTCTCGTCGCCTGGTTCGGCACGGGACTCATCACCTTCGGCGCCGCCGTTGCCCGGCTCATCATCCTCATCCCGAGTCTCAAAAACTCCGACACGACGTTCGTGCTGGCGCAGGGCACGCTGTGGCTCATCGTCGAGGCGAACCTCATCATAATCTGCGGTTCGCTTCCGACCTTCCGTATCTTCCTCAACCACGTCGCGCCCAAGATCCTCGGAGAGGGCTCTGGCCGCGGCCAGAGCAGCGACAAGGAGCCCGCCTCGGGCCCCATGCGGTACGCGCTGCGGACGTTCGGCAGTTCTCAGCCCAAACGAAGGCACTTCGACACCATTGACGAGCTCGAGCTATTCGACAGACCGGACGGGTCGGAAGTCAGGTGGAAGGCAGAGAGCGACGTGGAGAATCCTGCGTCGCTGCGGACGCGGAGGAAGAGTCAGTCGGCGGCCAGTGATGAGGAAGCCATCATCAAGACGGTCGAGACAACAGTGGCTCACACGACTCGATGAACGTTCGATCACCTACTCGAACTAGCTTATAAAGACAACTTGATCAAGGGAGGATAGGTCTGTCACGGGGCATCTCGTGTTTCGTCAACGGTTAGAACTAATTTAAACCTAGTGTTGTCACAAACTAGTCTAATCTAGTTCAAGTTGGTCACGAGAATGACTCTGACGTTCTTGCTCTCCCCACGACCGTGTCAATCTCAACAATTTGCCATTTTGCCAGCCAATGTATTGCAACAGCAGGCAACAGTGTTGTAGATTCTCAGAGACTAGGAGGCCGTTGGCAGTGTCGTCGGCTTTTTCGATATCCAGTCCGTCGATGGCCGAAGCCATCTGGCCTTTGCCGGAGGCAACAGCCTGGGTCACATATTGCATGCGAATCTCGTCTGTCAGCCTGTGTCTAGGGGTTTATCGATCTTGAAGAACGACCGGTCAGCAGCGATGTCGAGCAGAATATCTTTCTCTGTCTCCGTTGACTTCACATATGACGCCCCGCCGTCCTCGTACTGGTTCTTCGCATTCGTGGGATCAAACTTGGCGTAGGTTTCGAATAGCCTGTTGCCAGAAACGGTCGTCCTTAGTATCTCCGCGTCTTCGTCATCTATGCCCCGGTTGTATAGGGAATTATAGAGGTTTGTAATCTCGCGGTTCTCCTCTGGATTCTCGGCAAGTAGCTTGAGGAACGCTTTGTGCTTGTCGTCCCTCATCAGGTTGTCGTCGTACTCCACGGCCGGATAATAGTCCAACACCCCCTTCGACTTCTCCAAATCAAGGGCGTTTTCCGCGAAGCGACGGTTCGACGACTGCGTCTTAGACGCCTCTAGTTCGTCGACGGCCTTCTCGGTGAAGTACCCGGCCCACTCAATGCCGTCGAACTGCAGTCTGTCTGTCTGCCAGCTACCAACTGATGTCTTCCGGCAATGGTGCAGGACGTGGATGGTATTCAGGGCCCGCACCCAGTCATCGTGCGAGTGTCCCATTGTGATCTTCCATCCGTGCTTCCTTCACTGTTGCACCATCTTGATTTCAGCGTGTTCTAGGAACACATCGGGGAAGTGGATGAGTAGATGATAGGCTGCAATCGCAAAGGTTCCCTCTCAGTGGACTTCATGCGACTTAAGCAGCCTGATCTTGTCGGTTCTTAACTGTCATTTATACTAATGCTGGGTTTCAGACTGCCTAAAGCCTAGTAACAGTAATAAATAGTAAATAGAGCCTAGTAACACCGACAGAGCCTAGCGACGACGATGGAACCTAGTGATGACAACAGAGCCTGCAAACCCGGTGACAGAAATAGAGCCCAGCGAGTCTAATAAGTAGGGGAGAGCCCCAATAGCAACACTGGTAATAATAACTCGGTGCCCGAGCCTTCTTAATCTACAAGTGAACAGTATTTTCTGACGACTCTACAACCCAGCAATTCGATCCACATGGTTGATCCCCGTCTCTTTGAAACTCTGCATTTTCCAAGCAGGCCAGGGCTATCAGGGACGGACTTGAGTCCGTCCCTAATAATCCGTCGTGAGGTGAAATCACCTGAAGAGCTGGGCCACGCAGTTTCAGTCACGTTATTAATACTTGCAAGTAGTTGGTGCTTCGCCGAAGAGAGGAGTCAAATGAACTCAGGCCGAAATTGTGCAAGTGGTCCTAAGTCTAGTAAAAGTCCAACTCTTACTTGAGAACGAGTGTACCGCAGACATGGAGCTAGGTGTCACAGTGGGAGCTTGGATACTCCCACAAAGATGAAACTATACCCCTGGATCCTCAAAGGGCTTTTGACTCATTTTTCAGGATGTTCAATTTGATCGACTCAGAACTTGCTACTTCGCTTCACGTTGGATGAACCATGATATTTCATCTTGTTAAACTTAATCTTGCTCTGAGATTGGTAAGTTGAGAAACCCCCGGTGTAGACACCACGTCAGTTAAAATTCAGTTCTCAGTTTTTGACGTGCCATCGTGGCATTATCTTTTTCACCGTTGCGGCGTCGCCGGGACGGGTGCTCCACGGTTGCCCACCATCGATGATGAGTACATCTCACAATAGACCATGCATGATCTGAGTATGGTTATGTCATATTCAAGGGCCCTCATGGACAGAACCTCATATCATTCACGCTCTCTCCTCATAGAACAGCGCGTCAGGGCACAGCGGTGCCTTCTGCCTGAGCGCGGGCAGTGCGGGCTCCTGTAAGGGCCCTGAAAACTGTATCGCATCAGGTGGTGATTTTAACCCGCTTGATGGCATCAAGTGCCAGGCCAATGATAGCGTGGCTGGTGTTGACGGCCGCAACTCGGCGCCGAGGACTCCGACCAAGGGGAAGGCCGACGAACACTGCGACGTGGACATGACATGAACGACGGGAGCTGGGCCAACGCCCCTCAAAGCGGTAGTTGTAGGCGAAACGCGTATCTCTTTCGTCTGGGCTCGGAGCTATCTGTTGACTATACCTTTATAGCTCGTTAACGCTCGTCGACATTTTAAACCATGTCGTCCTACCAGCACCTTGTTAGCTATGGTATTGGGTGTTCTAACACGCAATTGGATTGCTTGGGTCATTAAGACTGAGTCCCGTTACTAAGAATGGCGTGATTACCTCCCTTGCTCTGGTGTGTGCTGTGTCTCGCAGTATCCGCGGCATTTACGCATTTGACACCGGGGACCATGCCCGCATTAGTCCATGGACCGTGATTATAGATAGGAAACTAGATAAGTGCACCCATTCGTGTGTGATGGTCCCCTGACCATGCAGGATCACATGCGATGTGTAGCTTATGCGGCGTGGGATTCTCAGAGCCGGATCCCTCCGTAGGACTGTGCCGCTGCGACGGCGCCACATGGCCCGTAGGTTTCCGTCTGCCCAGCCGTTCGTCTGTCACTGCCGGGGCGGGCCGAGACCTTTGGGGGCCGTCTGATCTTGGCTCAGGTCAATGCCATTGTCGTTGCCGACATCCTTCAGTTGTCTCAAAGGAATCCGTCCGATGCTGACTGACTATGTTCTGTCAGCTCACCCGCCGGGAGTCATACCTTTGACTTCTCCGAAGAGTTGCACAACTCGGACCCTATTTCATTTCAACTCGACACTTAATCTATCATCAGTGGCAGCACGGAATCCGGTCCAAACTCGACGCCATGCGGGCGTTCTCGGCGGCATTCCGGCAATGCATGCTCCTCCCAGAAGTTTGGTCCGTTCCTGCGTCTGTAGTATGCACATTTACTTGCAGAGCCCACAGTTGCCAGGCACACGAATCATGGATTGAGTTGAAGTCTGGCGACACAAAACCAGCCAATACGCTTCACAAAAGAGTTATCGTCGGGCCTCAATGGTGCAATATTGCGTGATTGAGGTCGCAATAAAGTGACAGAGTTGCCCACCAAGCACAATCCCCGCTCGACACCACCCCCTGGTTGTTGTGCTCGATATGCATATTTCTCGCGTCTAATCTCGCTCTTGGATCCCCTTTTGCCGGCCGAACCAAACAGAGCTCACGAACCCTCCCCACGAAAAGCCGGTCGCTACCCCGCAAGTTGTCTTCGGCTCTTCCCCATTGGATCGCGAACACCCACCCCTCGGTCCTGTCGGTGGAACGAACGCGGCCGGGATGAGCCTGCGGTGCCGGCCCAATTGCCCCGTCAGGGAGGTGGTTGATGCTGGACCCCTTTTCCCCGGCTCCTTTCCTCCGCCATCGGTGCAATTAGCCCGAACTCTTGACTGTGGCCAAGCTCTCTGGGGCGAGCTGGAGTCGCCGGTCTTCCCCTCATTCAAGATTGCAGCCATGCTTCTTGGAGTTAGCCAATGCGCAGCTTCGACTTGATGCTCCATGGTATCAATTGATCTCAGCTTTCCCCCCACAGTCCGAACCAGCGTTACGACTCGCGGAACGGCGGGGAGAGCCAGCACCTGCTCAACTTATCCCTCGACCCTAATCAAACTTGCAGATCTAGCGGCAGAGCAGCGTAGCATCGCGTCTCGAGTACGGGCGGCCTGCCGAGAACGATCGAGCGGAGTCATGGCATCATTGCGTCCTGTCACGACGCACATCGGCCCCGTTCCCCTCGAAATGAGCGTCCTGGATGATGCCATCTCGAGGGGCGGTGCGGTGAGCCAAGACTCGTCCATGGTATCTGGTGACATGGAATTCGCGCCCCATTGTACCGAGGGGTTTCGTGGGCGCCCATCTTTAGAAATAGAGAGCCAGTCCTTGTTCTTTGCAACCGTTTCTTGTGGCTGAGACAACGGCACGCTTCACTCCTTTGCGGCTGCCCACTCAACAACCTTACAGACGGCTACACCAGGATGTCTCGACTCGTCCTCGGCCTCGTGGCCATCGCCGGCCTCCTGGGCTCTTCGGACGCCCAGAACAGCACCGGCCCCGACAGTGCGAGCGTCAAGTGGCTCGGCCGCACGCCGTCCTACACCGGCGGCACCACCTTCGGTCTCCCCTGGGCCAAGGGCAAGCACTTTGCCAACTCGACCGAGTTCTCCCTCGCCAGCGGCGGCGCTCTGCAGTCGTGGGTGACGGGCTACTGGGCCGACGGCTCCATCAAGTGGACCGGCCACGCGATCCCCGAGTCCGACACGATCCTCGATGAATACACCGTCAGCGCGTCGTCGTCTGCCAACTCGACCGCCCGCTTCTCCCGCGCCAGGCGCCAGTCCGCCGCTCCCGGCATTACCGTGACCGACGGTTCCGACGTCGTCAGCGTCGACACGGGCAAGCTGTCCCTGACCTTCCCCAAGTCCGGCAGCGTCGTCGTCGGCGAGATCAAGACCGCCTCCGGCAAGGTCATCGGCCAGAACGGCAAGCTCGTCCTGCACTCCCAGGACGCCGTCGAGGACCGCGCCGAGAACAAGGGCCAGGCCGGCATCAACCACTTCAACTTCGAGAGCAACGTCGAGGAGGTCTCGGTCAGCAAGGACAACACCGCCCGCGCGCTCGTGACGGTCCGCGGCAAGCATCGCGTCCAGGGCGAGGGCGCCGCCCACGACGACTGGCTCCCCTTCGTCCTGCGCTTCTACGCCTACGCCAACTCCGAGGCCGTCCGCATCGTCCACACGGTCATCTACGACGGCGAGTCTAAGGAGGACTTCATCACCGGCCTCGGCATCCGCTTCCAGGTGCCCCTCGAGGGCGAGGAGCAGTACAACCGCCACGTGCGCATCTCGGGCATCGACGGCGGTCTTCTAAGCGAGGCCGTTCAGGGCATTACTGGTCTCCGCAGAGACCCCGGTGCCCAAGTACGGACTGACCAGTTCGAGGGTGTCGAGCTCGCCGATCCCGCGACCTGGGACCAGCGCGTCACTACTAGACTTCACTGGATCCCTACGTGGAGCGACTTCAGCCTGACCCAGCTGTCCCCCGACGGCTTCACCCTCAAGAAGCGCACCAAGGCCGGCCAGAGCTGGGTCAACATCCCCGGCGGCACCCGCGCCGGCGGTCTTGCGTACCTCGGCGGTGCCACCAAGGGAGGTCTCGCCGTCGGCCTGCGCAACTTCTGGAAGCGCTACCCTACCGGTATTGACATCTCCAACGCCGCCACCGAGACGGGCGAGATCACCATCTGGATCTACAGCCCCGCGGCGCCGCCCCTCGACGTCCGTCCCTACCACGACGGCCTTGGCCAGGAGGACTACGCCGACCAGCTCGACGCACTCGAGATCACCTACGAGGACTGGGAGGAAGGCTTCAACACCCCCTACGGCGTCGCCCGCACCAACGAGATCTTCCTCTACGGCTTCGACCAGACCCCCAACCGCACCCTCCTCGCCGATCTCTCGGACCACACCAACAACCCTCCCGTCCTCGTCGGCGAGCCCGCTCGCCTCGCTGAGACCAAGGCCATCGGCAACTACTGGGCCCCTCCCTCGCCGTCCGCCGGCGCCCAGGCCGCCGCTATCGAGGAGAACCTCGACTTCCTCTTCCGCTTCTACGAGGGCCAGATCGAGCAGCGCCGGTGGTACGGCTTCTGGGACCACGGCGACTTCATCCACGCGTACGACCCGGACCGCCACCAGTGGCGCTACGACGTCGGCGGCTACGCCTGGGACAACTCGGAGCTGTCGCCGGACCTGTTCTTCTGGAACTACTTCCTGCGCACCGGTCGCGAGGACGTCTACCGCTTCGCCGAGGCCCTCGTCCGTCACACCAGCGAGGTCGACGTCTACCACCTCGGCAAGTGGAAGGGCCTCGGCACGCGCCACGGCGTCCAGCACTGGGGCGACAGCGCCAAGCAGGCTCGTATTTCCACTCCTCAGTACCGCAAGGTGTTCTACTACCTGTCCGGAGGTGACGAGCGCGTCGGCGAGGTCATCGAGGAGGTTCTCGATGCCGACAAGACATACGGCGTGCTCGACCCGAACCGCAAGGTCCGCACCGACGGCTGGGTCCCGACCCCCGACGCCTCCGTCGCCGTCGGCCTCGGCACCGACTGGTCTTCCCTGGCCGCCTCGTGGCTGCTCGAGTGGGAGCGCCGCGGTCCCCGGTGGGAGGAGGCCAGAACGAAGCTGGTCAACACGGCCGACAGCATCGCCAAGCTCAAGAACGGCTTCGTCACGGGCTCCGGGCTCTACAGCATCGCCAACGGCACGCTCGGCCCCCCTCCCGCTGACCCCAACAACGAGGGCCTCGTCGCCGTCTCCCACCTGTCGGCCGTCTTCGGCCTCATGGAGGTCGTCGCCGAGTTCATCGAGCACGCGGGCGAGCAGGTCCCCGAGGGCTTCGAGGAGGCGTGGTACGAGTACTGCTACTACTACAGCGCCGGCACGGCCGAGCAGACGGCGCGTTACGGCAAGGGCTTCGGCAACACGAGTCTCAAGCAGGGCCACTCCAGGCTTACTGCGTACGCGGCGCACCGCACCAGCAACGCTACCCTGGCGGCCCGCGCGTGGAATGAGTTCTTCACGGATGGCCTTAAGCCCTCGTCGCCGTGGAACACTGTTCGCTTTAACGGCAGCTCGGTGCTGACGCCCATCGACGAGGCGGCGTGGATCTCGACCAACGATGCTGCGCTGTACGGACTGGCGGGTATCATCAACTTGGCTCTTGTCGGGGAGTACCTCCAGTAAGCGACTGGGTTTGGATATTTATAGTTTCTTGTTTACTGCTTTGGCCGCTTGAGCCTTTCTTCCATGACACAGGGATCCGTTGGACTGCCATTCTTGTACAAAGCGTTACCTTCTTGGCTGTATACATCGAATTCTATTGTACCTACCTACTTTGCAGCCTCACTATCTCGTACACGCAAGGGCGGCTCCTCTTCTAGTACCTATCCAACACCCCCCTATGTGGCTTGGCTCTCTAACTGTCCCCTCTACTATCAATACAATGGACGACGACTACGGACGACGACTACGGACGACAACAACGACTGCGTATCGAGCTGGCGGGGTTCTATCGTCCACAAGGAGCGGTTTGTGTGTTACTTACTGTCTGACAATGTCTTACCACTGGGTCAGTTATGCTTGGTGCTTATTAGCGTCTGCTAAGCTAAGCATAGTTGTGGACAGTCAAGGCAGATAGAAAAATCAGGAAACGAGGTTCTCTACACCCAGTCGCTGTCTATCAACTTATTGTAGCCCTCACAAGTCGAGGTCAAGATCTGCAATTTATGATCTACTATACACGCTCCCTGTTCTCGCCACAACCCTATATGTAAATCTTACTATTTAATGCTATACCTACACAACAGAAAGTGAGTTCTAAATAACAACGGGCCCCCACGGGCCTTAGGGACGAGACATTAGTGGCAGACAAGAATCCTACTTAAGCTAGACCTCCCCAGCTTTAAGGGGGATGGAGTTCTTGGTCTTTGCACCGCATAACGTCTCAGCACAACAGCCTTCTCAGTGTCGACCTTAAAGCCCAAGTATACCTATACTTATACATTCCTTTCCAGACAATTCACTGATGTATTCGCACCTCGTTCCTGAATGGATTCGAGTTCATCCATGCCTGGCTCCAAGGCCTCTGCCAGCACCTGCGCCACGAGCAAGAAATTTATCGATAAAGACGTGCATTCCGGTTCCTATAGGCCACGACAATGCGGGAAGATCTGCATTTCACAGGACTATAAAACTACTAAGACCTATCCTCCAATTCGTCAACAACCTCAAGCCAAAGACAGTCAACACACCAGGGATCTTCAACGGCTATCTACTTTCAGGGTTCACCATTATCGAAGTCGTCCCATCCGAAATCATTTCGATAGTAGCGAGCTATCTAGCTCTGGAAGAAAGGGCAGCACTCGCTTTGACGAGCAAGATGATGCTTCCAAAAGTCGGCTATCGAAGCTTCCCGGAGCTGAACAGCTACGCTGCATCAAGGTTCAGATTACTACTCCACCTGGAGCGGGAAATCTACGAAATGAAGGAGATTCTGTGCCACACATGCCAGGTCTTCCACCTGCCAACATCATCCACCCCTGGTTCGATAAAAGAGAGTTTCCAGATGCATTGAACCCAAGGACTGAGCCACGACCAGGGCGTGGGTGGTTTGATATATGCAAATACTGTTCGATAGTCTTTCACTTTAACTACAGAGACTTGGAAGTCAGTAGTGCACGCGTTGTTTCACTTGTATCTTATAAGTTTCTTGGGAAACGGGAGGACTTTGATGAGAGTGATTGGGTGCTTCACACTCAGAAAGCAATCGAGGAGGATAACACAGAGGAATACATAGGTATTTGGCGATACTATCTATTTGATGCCTGGCGTCGAGAGAAATTCAAGCTGTCGGAATACAGTGGACGAGGCGCTCGTCTAGACCCCATTTGCTTTGAATACCTATTTAGATAAAATTACTTGGGAGGAATAATAGCTAAATACTGGCTTGTCTTTTACACAATAACTCAGTCTTGATCCGACTCTCTATAAATCTCGAGTAGGCTATTGCTTGGGAGGGCGAGACTTCTAGATTTAGTTAAATACTAAAATTCAGAATCAGACTTCATGGTTAAAGTGATTTATTTTTTTCGCTGGATAGAATCTTACTGATCGGTGAACTAAGGTGATATATATATCGTACTTAATATGCCAGGTCACCAAACTCGGCCCTATGAGAGCATGCATGCATCCCGTGCTTCGCAAGCTGGGTACCTGTACTTTGAGTCGTACCTTTGAGTAGCCATTATTCCCTATCTAGACAAGATGTGAATGTGGGCACTAGATCAAGGGTGCAATAACCTTTCTAAGGGAGGTCACGACGTCCCGAATGTTCGTGTGCACGTAAGTCCCAACCGTCTAGACTGTCGTGCTCTTTAGTCTGTAAAGGTACCAAACGGGGTGTCGCCTGTATGCAAAGCCGGTCGCTCTAAACTCGGCTTGCTGGAGGTTATAACAAATTGAATTTAGGACCAAGAAAGGAAGATAGAGATTGAGAAGTGTCTAACTAACCTTATGTAACGGCACTGCCGTATAAGGTATTTGTAGTTTTTGTATCCGCAATTGCCGCGAGACACTTGGATGACAATGTCGAAGCGTGAACAATGTTTCTTCTCGGGCAAATCTCTGTAACAGATTTGACCCAAAATCAAGTTACTAAGATAAAAGGTTATCAGTCTTGATTTACCCAGGTGAAAACCCTGCGTCGCAAAACTCTATTGAGCAAATGACCATTTAAGTGGAGTTTTCCATGAAAAAGCAAAAAGAAAAACGGAATGTCTGCCTAATAAGAAACTTTCAAACCTGATGGAGCGTCACCAAGCCACTCCAGGTGGCGGAGGCTATCGATGCTTTCTCGTTACCTAGGTACTCCACACTGAAAAAGTTGTCAGATATTGTAGCCGACCTCATCAGGGTCATACCTAGGCAGAAAAAAGATAAAAGAGAAAGGTAGCAGCTGGAAAACCTTCTGATTTCACACACGTCTTGAGAACACCCCCAAACCATCTTCGAGATCACTCCGGATATCATCAAGCAACTATCCCTGGCGCGAAGGGATACAAGCCAAATACGACATACAGCACACAAACTGGAGCTGCGCACACAAACCAGGAGGATATGTCTTCCCTACAGGACATAGGTGCGGCTGGATATGAACACAGGAGGGGCGGGTACCGAACAACAACCCGACGAAGCAACGATACAGAGATGGCAGAAGGCCTTGAGATTTGCCCACGGACGCGAGGAGGCGGTGGCCAGAATCGTCCACTGGCACCGCTGGCGGACGGAGTGTGGCCTGTACAAGAGAGTGACCAATACAGAGTGGGACGAGGCCCGGGCGCGGTTCGAGTACGAGGAGAACGGGTTCGACCTGGAGACGTTCGAGTACCTAGAGAACTGGCACAACATTTACATGTCCGAGGCGGAACAGACGTGGAAGCCGAGTCGGGGACAGCAGCAGAAAATACAAGGGCAAGAGCAATGGCAAGTACAGAACCCGTCAGGCGTCGCAGACACTACGGCCGTGGTATCAAAGACCATGGCGGCAGCGACGGCTGGGTCCATGTCGACGACTATGACGACGATGACAGCTGGGTCCATGTCGACGACCGTCGTACCGACGACGACACCTGGGTCCACGTCGACGACGACAGTCTCACCGCCGACCTCGACAGCAGCATCAAACCCCCGGGCACTGCCGGACACATTCATCGTCATCGTGGAACATCCACTGCGTCGCGAAGTCGCGAAACGCGCGATGGCGGGCCGGGAGGGGATATGCGAGCCTCACGTCTTCTTCCATCCCGAGTTCAAGCCGGCTTTCGCCTGCGAGATCGACGCGGCGGGCAGGGAGAAGATCCTGCGCCACCTCCAGACCGTCGACCCATCGTTCCGGCCGACTTTCCTCCCGCTCGCGGCTTTGCAGCGAGGGTGGAGGGGAACGGCCCTGCCGTAGGAGACTTGACTCGGTTCGCTGACGGTGCAGCGTGGTACTTGCGCGGTTGCATTAGGTCTCTTGAGAAGTTCTGGGACGTTTTGTGCGAAATGGAAAAGGAAGTGTCCATCGAGCTGCGCAGGACCTGTTCATAAAGCCCCGGGTTGTCGCTGTTAAAGTCGGAAGTTAGCATGCTGCCATTGACCGTATTGGGGATGTTGAGAATTTGTGTTTCATGTTAAAGGCGTCGGTCATTAGCAATAGGCACAGGTTTGGCCTCTAGTTCTACTTCGAGAAAAGAATTTCAAGCTCTTCTCAATCGTACCTTGCCTGGTCCGCCAAGACCTTTGATAGGACAGGCCATGCAGTTGCCAGCTCTTCACTTTGTTACCGTGATGGATCATACCTCCCGAATCGGCGACTGCTGGAGCCGGCTTGTACCTAGCAGATGAATGAAGGTGCCTAGCAGGGAATTGTGTACACGTAGATGTAAGCTGGCTTCATCGCGGCTCTCCAGCATCCCAAAACCCAGCGTTGACCTTGATTATTAGGAAAGAAGCAGCAGTTAATGTAAAGAACGTGGTCGCCCGCTGACCAGCAGTATGCCGTCCCAAACCGGTGTGGATTGAACGTGGAAGACCATCAGCGACGCACACTGTAAAAAAGCAGTCGCTCTCGCACCACCGCCTATTGCTCTTGGGTCAAACAACACTTTCAGAGGCGAAAGGAATGAGAAGTGCCGAAGAAGCTCGCATCAATGACGAAAGAGCAGAAAGAGACCACCGTCTTCGTCGAGAGCTGTCCGTGTGGTTGCAGAGCGCCAACACCAAAAACGACCACCATCGATTTTAGCAAGTCCGGTCTGAGTACCCAACTTCTGGTCACTGGCTATTCGAAAAGCTCGAGTTGAAGAGCTGGTTTGATACTTTCCCTCCCATTCCAGGGCTACTATGGCTCAACGACATCCCGGGCGCTGGGAAAACGATTCTGTCGTCGTTAGTCATCGAGGAAGCGAGGCGCCTCGCCCGAAAGCCGACAGTTCTTTACTTTTATTGCAAGTCAAACGATAAAGAACGAGATAACTTTATTTCAATCGCGCGCAGCCTCTTGCTTCAGCTGTTGGACTAAAGCCCTAACCTTATAGAGGTTTTTTACGAGAAGTACAAATTGAGCACGGAGGCCACGCTTACTACCATACCCGATATCGAGGTCTTGCTTGATATTGCCATCAAAAACTGCACGAGCGTTTATATTATCCTGGACGGGCTCGACAAATGCCCTCGAGATTAGAGAAAGGAAGTCTCGCAATGGTTTCGAAGCCTAGTTGAGGACCTTCCTCCTGCTAAGTCTGACCTTGCGCGATGTCTTTTCGTGAGTCAAGATGATGGAATAGCCCCGAAAGACTTCTGGGGCATTATCGGCATGAAAATTATGCCTGAAGATAATCGAAAGGATATCAGCCAATATTGTATCAATTGGGCTTTAAAGCTACAGGAGAAGTTCGAGTTGTCGGACGGCGAGAGAGACGATATCGCTGCCAGGATTCCGGAATCCTGCAATGGTGAGCCCTTCCCCTTATCGAAATGCATATTACAGTCAGACGAAGTTGGCCTTTTCCAGACCGAACGGGCGCCTAGAATAAAGCTAATGTTAGCTACATAGGAATGTTTCTCCTTGCGCGGCTGATTTGCGAAAACTTGTTCGAGCAGGCGACTTACTAAGACCTTGCAGCCGAACTAAAACCAAACACGTTTCCCAAGGGAATCAATGACGAGTGGGTGGAAAGAAAGCCTCGAAATCTGAAACCTTCGGCTTCTAGATACGACCGCATTATGCTTCGGATCAGCAACCAAGCTTCTTTTCGAGGCAAGACGAACTATTGTCTCATGTTACTAGGCTGGCTCGTCTGTTCTAAGCGGCCTCTAAAGTGGAATGAGATCCAGGCCGCCAAGTTGATGGACGTGGAAGAACAAACAATCGACATGCGGAGAAGACGATTTCGCGAACATCCCAAGGACATTTGTGGATCAATGGTTGAAGAGCACGCGGATGGAATCATTGATTTGGTTCATCTTACAGCCAAATTGTAAGTTGGTTCGGCTAGCCGAGGGTTCTCTTGTCATTGAAATCGAGATAATGTGCTGACCAAAGGTTCATATTGGCAGGTTTCTTGTTGAAAAGAACTACATTAACCCTGTCGCTGAAGAGATTAAATTGGCCGTTCTCTGCATTAACTACCTAAATCTACCGGGATGTCGACTCCCATTTGCAGGGGCCGACGAGCTTATTCAAAAGGGATACTATGTATTCATGGAGTGCGCGGCATTACACTGGGTGCGGCATTTAGAGTCGGGGCTGGCAGGATTAAAGAAGACCGACCCTCTTCTACCAGATCTCGCCGAGTCACTAGAGTGCTTTCTCGATCTTCATTCGATAGAGACATCGACTTCACTGGTTGTTTCCGACAGGAACAAGCACAGGGCGAAAGCGCTGGAGGGCTTCCCGTTCTTCAACAACTACCTGCAAGCTGTCGTCTCGACTCGCAAGCAGCTTTGTCTTTTCGGGGAAATGAAGTCAGAGGAGACTACTCTGGACGTCTTCGAGGTCTTGCAAGAAGTCAGAATCGCGATTGAGAATCTCTTTCGTTACGCCGTGGATGAGGAGTCGCGGAACAAGATATCGACACTCTACGGTCTTGACATTGTTAAATGCTCAAGACCCAGTTGCCACCACTTCACAGCCGGGCTTCTCACGGCTGATATGAGAAACCTGCATGTGGAAAAGCACATGCGGCCGTATATCTGTCCCTTGGAGGGCTGCCCAACGTCTGTCATCGGTCTCACAACAAGCAAAGATCTCGAGAAACACATGCGGAATATCCATGCGAACGTTGAGAGTGACGGAAAGTTGACAGGATTCCCAACAATAGCCGAGATCTGGGCAGGAGATCAGCAAATTCTGGACCCAAAAGCCGTCAAGGAGGGAGAGACTGCATCGAAGAGCACCGCGGAAACGGCAAAAGAGAAGCCGAAAGAGGAAGCCGCGAAAAGGGTTCAGGTCATGGAGTACGTCTACGAAATCTGTTTGAAGAACTTCTCCAAGCGCTTCAACCTACAGTCTCACATGCACTCTCATTCCACTGCCAAATCTCACGTATGTATCCATGTTGAAGATGGGGTTTAATGTGGTAAGGCTTTTGCGCGACGAAGCGACCTTAATCGCCATTGCGACAGCCATTTTGAAGGTACTTTCCGTTGCGAAGGTATAACACCTGATGGTGAGAGTTGGGGTTGCGGGAAGGCTTTCTCCAGATCTGATGTATTGAAGAATCACCAGGCGTCGCAGTCTGGGGCTTCCTGCCGTCTAGGTAGGTAGAAGCACGTAACACTTTGTAGCTAACTTCCCTCTGTTTATAATAGACTTATCCCCTCTAAGTTTTATAGAATGATGAAAGATTAGGTTATGGGGTTAAAAATCGCTGGATTTAGTACCGGCGCGCATGTGGTGATTTAACTGAGATTCTCTCTGCATAGGTAGTAAGCGGAAATTCAGGTACTGGTCAGATGATAGTGACGAGACGGCTGCTATGCACGCTAGATCATGCATGTCAGATGTTGGCCTCGACTCACGAGGACCATCGCGGCTTGGTATATAGCTACTGGGTGCAGCAACCTCGTTATCTTGTTTTTACCTAATGGAACGTCCGCAACAGCTGCTGTAGAGTGGTTTTGGTTCTGCTTCGGTGGCAAACCTAAATCGCTTAGCCGTTGCTCAGACCGGTTTCTACCACACTGGCTATTCATGCCGCTATTGGATGCGACTTTTGCTATCCGGGCAGTGTCACTTGTTGGATTCACTAACTAACAGCTAGGTAGTTAGTACGAGGATTACTCTAAGACTGAGACCTTGTTTATATACATCTTGCGACTGATGTGAGGTATCGATACAAGCGATCTCAATATCACATAGCTATCCGGGTAGTATTTAAGGCCAATCATCTCCAAAGGATCCGTCTGTGTAACTGCGCGTAACTACCTACGCTTAAGTGTCGCAAGGGTAATTGAGCGCCGCGAGGCATGATACTGCGTGCTGGTTTCTGTGTGCTGATTGGCCGTAAAAGTGGACACTGCCCGGATAGTTAAAATCTTGCATACCTAGGTACGTACCTACACCTCTGCAAGCATTGCATACGTTAGCGTACTACACGGTGGGGCCGGGCGATGAGGAAAGCCCCGCCAGGTACTAACAAGCTAACCTTTGCAATGCCTGGAGGTGTAGGCTGAGAATTCTTTTCATGCATGCTAGAAATGTGCAGCCTGCATAATGTATTGGTGCATTTCTCTTTCCACCAAAGATATTGTCGCGCTGACCAGACGGAAGCGGTTTTCGTTTTGATGTCGTGTTGAAGTCGGATGGGTTCTTTAACCGCACTGCTGAGCCATTACTTGGCCGTCTCAGCAGCAGCCAATCCCAATCACCACAAACCATCGCTCCCTGGCTTCGATATTCCAAAAGTAGCGGTCTGGGATCACAGTCTTCGGGGTTGTTGATGGCTCAGCTGATGCCTCGATCGTTCCTGCATGAGAACCACATGAACGGGCAGCTGTGGCATCCGGAATCCGATCCAGGATTTGTGATGGATGGTGGGCACGGGAGATGCGGAGACCATTGAGCGTTGCAGGGAAGTCTTCTTAGTCTCTCTGACGAGGCTTGATGTCCCAGTTACTCAACCTTGGGCTTCTAAGGAACCGTCCCACCGGACCATGAGTTTTCTGGGCTCCGTCAGACCAAATCTTAGCTTTCGTCGTCTCTTTAATACAAGCTAGAGTCCACGTCGCGTCACAAGAATGACAGTCGCCTGCCGCCTGGATGCCTTAGATTTCCTGCAGGAAGTACATGCTCCTTACCAATGAAATCAGAGTCAGAATGAAACCCAGTCAGTGAGTCAACCGGCGTCCGGGCCGCGTCCCCTGATTCTTCTCTTTGGACTCTCTCTTGGTGCATCGATTCCAGCGTTTTTGCTTCTTAGCCGCCTGTTGAAGACACCAAAAAACGACTATAGCCGTGATGCAACCTAGGCTTCGTCGTTCATTTTCGATGGTAGATTGTGCTTCTGCCGTTGTGCACGTACCTGGGCGGGTGGTCGTCTTCAATACAAAAACGCCTCGGCAATCTGCCTGATGCGTATTACAACAAGCCACACAACCTAAATCGCGGCTTGGAAAATGTTCTGTTATGGCATATTGGTGAAGATGATGTTTCTGTGGATCTCAAAGGACGCCTAGCTTTGACAGAAAAATGGGGCGATCTGCTGGTGGTCATGTTTTCTCACTCCAGACCAATGAAAGCCTCGACATGATGGCGTGGCAGACACTTTTCATTTCAAATGGCCTCACTTTCTGTGTATTATGCTGAGCCGCTGTCTGCGTTGCTATTGGTTGTCGCCTATCCTTTGCTACTAAAACGTTAGTAAAGTCGCTGGGACAAAACTACGCTGCTATGCTGCTTGCCGGACTCCGGCCCGCGCTCCGCTCCGGTGTCTCCACTAGCTCTTTAAATACCCCCGCATCGTAATCCTCCTTAGTAGAGCACTAGGTAAGTCTGTCAGTGCGATGCCCTCTAAGAGGGACTCTCACGCCCGACGGCACGCCGGGATGGGTGTCCGAGTCTGCAGGACTTATACACACGTCGCGGCAAAATCAACATCATGCATGATCGGTGTTGCCGTCACAAACCACTTGATGGTTGCATTCAGTCGCTCAAAGACTTGTTACGACAGAAAGGCCGAGTTCTTAAGGGCGTTGCTCTCATCCGCGATACCGCAGAAGAACTGGTACGACTCAGGGATGTCAAAGACGGTCTTGGTCCTTGCGGACGTAGCACGGCGTACCCGCCGTCACACCTTCACCCTCTTCCTCATCGTCCGACTCAATGATATTCCCAGCACCATCAACGTCAACCTACCGCTTGTTCTGAACGATTCTGCGATTTACGGTGTTGTACGTCTTGAGGGTGATGTTGTCCGGGCTTGACGGGTCGTCTTTCGTCGTCGTTACTCGGCTCTGTCGTCGTCGTCGTCCGGCTCTGTCGTCGTCGTCGTCCGGCTCTGTTGTCGTCGTTGTCCGGCTCTGTCGTCGTCATCGTCCGGCTCTGTCGTCGTCGTCGTCCAGCTCTGTCGTCGTCGTCGTCCAGCTCTGTCGTCGTCGTCGTCCAGCTCTGTCGTCGTCGTCGTCCAGCTCTGTCGTCGTCGCTCGGCTGTACGTTATCGCGGAATCCTGCCATCACCTTTTCCAGGCCGCCATTAGGATCAAGAGTGGCAGCCTTCTGGTTCGCAGGGGCGGTGCTCGGGTTCTGGTAGTACACATGAACCTTTATTTTTCTCTTGTAGTAGATGTCCAGCTCGTCAAAGGTCTGATGAAGGGTGGCCGCTGGGCAGAGGTAGATTGTCGGCCAGGATTCGGTCTCTGTAGGGTCCGTGATAGAGGCCTTGGTGCGAGAGATTAACTCACACAGCCCAACGAGGACTGTGTGGGATTTTCCAATACCATACTTGCTCGCGAGAATACCACCTCGGCCTCGTCTGGGTCTAGGCCGATGTTAAAGTTCATGTGACTCTGGCCCCGATGATCGGGGCGCAAAGGCGGCCCTTCGCCTCCTAAGGTCGTAACCAATAAGCCACTACGCACGTTGCTGCCAGTGGAGAATATCGGCTTGGAACGGCGCCCTCAAGCCCCCGGCTGAGCCGTTCGATGGTAAACCTCTATCTAAATCGCCGTTGTGTTTTCATGCCACCTTAAACTTTTACATATCCACGCCGCTTTTGAGATCTTGCGAATGGGTGGACAGTGGATCAAGTCCGAGAACTTGGTTTTGTATGTTTTCCACGTTGAATGGAACAACTGTTTCAACACTGTAGAGATGCTCAAAATATCAGTAGGTTTCTTCGCGAGTTCGAAAATCCTCGTCTTACTCGGCTGCTGAAAGTATTTCAAAGCTTGAAGGTGGAATTCCAAAACATCCTTGTATATGCTAGAGAGAACTTTGGCCATATTGGCGTCATAAGCGAAGAGATCTCTGGCTTGAAGCAAAAGAAGGAGCGTATCGCCAAGCTGTTGATAGGTGTCTAGCAGTTCAGTGAATGCATTCGAGAAGGTATCAGCTATCAGGAGCAGGAGCTTCCAGGTTCCCTGTTTAGCCAAAAGCGAAAGCTTGTCAAAACGAAGTTCCGCGCGCAATAGGGTTGTTATGTAGCACTTACCTAAACAAATGGGACGATCTCGGAGGTCTGGCAGTAGACATCGATGACCTTTCCAAAGTGAATCATCGCCTCGATAAAACCTCGGAGCTTCGTCATGTTCTGCTGCCGTCGCCCAGCATGCAACCTTGTCTGCAACGCATCGATTTCCTTGGTGAAATCCTCTTCGCTCGTAAATTTGAAGTACTCCCGCTCATTCTTCTTCAGTCGGCCTTTAAACCTGGCGACCTCTTCCTCGAATGGATTGGGTGTGATCGCGATGGCAACAGTCGCATTGTCAACAGCACGAGGGGATGTACCTTTTGCGGCTATGGTGAGCTTGATGCTGAGCTAGCCTGGTTAGAGCCGGGTTGGAGTCGAGGAAAGAGAATTGGGGCACGGGAACTTTTAGACGCCCGCACCGAGACCGAGACCAATCTCTACTAAAGGCTGGCAGCCAATGAGATAAATGTTAGCTCAACGCAGAACGCGAGGGGCCATGGTTGGATATCAGGCGACCTCCGTACGGCCTGCATGGTACTTATGCTCATCTTCCTGTGGATACCTGAGCAACACCTCACGTCGTATAATCAGGCTGGCAAGGTTGGGTATCGAGATTCACAACTACAACATCTTTCAATCTTCGAAACGTACCTGCCATTTATCCTCGAATCGTCCACGATGTCAGCATTAAAACGATCATGGGACAGCTTTGTTGAAGGATACCCTGGGTTTTATCTAACTCTGGACATCGACGAAGCTGACCCGAACAACTGGCTCTTGAACCCATTTGATTAGCCGGACAACCTCCTCCAGCTTAACCTGAACAACCCAGGAGCCCCCGCCAGTAATGCTTTACAGCATGAGTATTCTTTTGATGAAGAGTTCTGCTTTGGCAGTGTTCGTTTTCTACCGGGCCTGGTGGCTTTAATACAGTCACTAACAGCTTTATTCAGATCACGGATGCCGTCTCCCAGATGTAGACACAACCGGAGAACTCGTGCAAACCAGACCCTGATTCCCTTTGCTCTTTTGAGGTCCGATCGATGGGGGCATACTATGGAGTGTACAAATCGAATACTCTGCTGGCTCTTCTGAACAAATCAATATGCGCCGTAATCAGAGAGCTGGAAGACGCGAAGCTCATCCGATTCGAAGCCACAGCTACAGTTCAACAGTGGAAGGCGGGCCTTGAAGATTGGAGTCGGCGACGCAAATCAGCGGTCATGGCTGTTGATATCACCATATTCGGGGCCAAAGAAGAAGCCCAGAACGTCGGAAACGTCGTGGCAAAGATGGGCCTCGTTCTGCAACGGCCCCTTTCTCAGTTGATCCACGGACTATCATACTTCAATCCCCACTACCTAGAGATCAGTCACTCGTCCGAGGCTGATCTGGAAAGGACAACCCTTTATGTGGCGACCGATTCTACCGCACAAGACACTTCGAAGACGACGGAAGAAGCCCCGGTGCCCATAGATGCATCTAGAGAGATCGGCTCTATCCTAGATTCTCTTTCTCACCGGACAATTCTTCGCGAACATTTGGCCGATAAACTAATCAAGAGTCATCTTCATCCGTAAGTACACTGCTATAGACGATTAATTGCGTTTCTGGCCGCACAATCTCAGGCAGTAGGATCACGGCGTAGTACGCCGTCTCTGGGCTTCTGTTGTCATTGCTGGGCTCTGTTAATGGTTGTTGCTTGACTCTGTCGTTATTGCTTGGCTTTGTTGTTGTTGCTCAGCTCTGTCGTTGTCATCACTCGGCTCTGTCGTTATACCTCGGTCCTATCGTTGCTTCCCCGCACCTTTTCTGTTGCCGGGTCATGTTGCCATTTCTCGGCTCCAATGTCGGCTCATAATGTCTAGAGCATCAAAGCGGCATGCTCAGTATGGTTAACAGGATTCGAAACGCTGACGTTTTGTAGACATCAAAAGGCCGCCCTTGACTACATTCACCGGAGAGAAACTGGAAACTTGCCACCTGAGATGAGTCTATGGCGCTATAACGACGACGACGAAGAAACGACTTAGTAAGAGACTTCGACCTTCCAGAGACGCGAGAATAGGCAGGAGCTAACTGATCGTTCTGAAAGCCACCAGCACGTAATCAGTGGGTTCAAATCTACGGAGCCTTTAGAGGCCAAGGGGGGCATCATCGCAGATGAAATGGGCCTGGGGAAGTCGTTGGTCATGTTGTCCATCATCGCCGGCTCTCTCGACAGAGCTGCAACCTTTCGAGACGATCTAAAAAACAAGAGGCCGTTTGATCTCGACCACACAACTTCAGAGCCTTCGATAGCGACTCTTGTGCTGGTCCCGTCGCCTTGTAAGTCCTATTCCCACGTCAAAGCCATCCCTTTACGTATCTGATCATATCGACTAACGCATTGTGAAGTACTCATTGACAACTGGATTAATGAAATAAGGAAGTAAATCTCCCCTTAAACATGTAGAAAGCTTGAGAACTACCCCCGTGCATGTTGATAGAGCCAGGCTGATGACGTGCGCCTTATACTGACACACCTATCCAGGAGACTTAATATTTTGCAAGTATCACGGAAACAGGAGAGTCGAAGATGCACCCAAGCTGTTTACATCCCACATCGTTTTCACGACCTATGCTACCGTTGCCTCTGAGGCCAGCCGACGCACCAACATTCTTGGTAGCATTTCCTGGTTTCGAATCGTTCTTGATGAAGGTTAGTTTGTTTCATATCTACGTACTAGTAGATCTCGTGGCCCTAGCGTATTTTAAACGAATCCCTGATCTTTTCAGCTCGTGACATACGAAATCGAGGAACAAAGCAGTTCTTAGCCGTCAGCAACCTTAGTGCCCAGCACCGCTGGTGTCTCACGGGAACCCCCATTCACAATAGCCTCGAAGACCTCGGTTCTCTCGTGGTTTTCCTCAAGGTTCCGGTTCTTGAAAATAGCATGACGTTCCAAAGGTTTATCACAGGCCACTGCACTTCGACTACAGCGTCTAGGCGGAACTTCGAGGCCCTCCGGACTCTCCTGGCGTCGATCTGCTTGCACAGGACACGAGAGCTGATTAACCTTCCCGATACCGTGAGGGAAACCAGAACTCCTGAGCTTACCAGTCTCGAACGTGAACAATACAACGCAATCATCTTCGACAGCAAGCGGGTGATTCAGATGGCCGTCAGCAGGCGCGGTAATCGCAAGGTCAACACCGCCGTCCTCCAATCCCTTCTGCGCCTGCGCCTCTTCTGCAACCACGGGGTAATGGCCCATGACCACATTGGCCAGACCGTGCCGACAGATCCCGACGAGGTTCTTAGCTTTCTTCAACAGAAAGACGAGGCCTTGTGTGTCTACTGCTCGAACGTCATCTACGCCATCAATGATATCAAGAATAACGACCTAGACGGTGGCTTTCTGATCAAAGAGTGTATGCACCTAGTCTGCCGCGGCTGCATGCCACAATTTCTTTCAGAGAAGCGTCAATGTCCTCAGTGTGCCCTTGGCGCTACTGAGCAAGACCACGACAGCTCTGATGTGGCACTCTCTGGTAATGCTACTCCGATGCTCCAAGCTGCCTACCCATCCAAGCTGAGAGCCTTTCTAAACGATGTTCATCAACATAGCCTTAGATACAGAGGGCATAAGAGGTATGTCTCCCCACGGTATTCACACACGATGGCCGTTCTCTTTGGGGACTGCTACTGAAGCAATACAGTATTGCGTTTTCGTCGTGGAAGAAGACGCTTGGTCTCGCCGGACAGATCTTGTCTCATGACGGAATCAGGTCTTGCTGCATCCACGGCTCTTTGACGCTGTCGGAACGCCTCACAATTCTCAAGGAGTTTCAGTCACCGATAGGCCCAGACGTGCTGTTGATGACTTTGGGCACTGGCGCCGTGGGGTAAGTTTGAGTCTCAGAGGTTAACCCAAGCTTCTAACGTGACTACTAGCTTGAACCTGGCCTTCGCAACTCGGATTTACCCACTCGAGCCCCAATGGAACCCGTCAATCGAGCTGCAGGCAATCGGGAGAGCCTTGCGTCTGGGACAGTCCGAGAATGTCACGATCGTGCGCTACATCATGAGGGGGACAATCGAAGATGTGAGTCAAGAGATATTCCTCGACTGTGACGTCCTGCTGACACACCAACCACTTTTGCACAGAGCAATGTCCTTTCGAGACAGCACAAGAAACTCCAGCTGGCAGACGGGGGCTTCTCCCAAGGTCGCAAGGGGTTGTCGAACGAGAGGCTCCAATCGCTTTCAGTGAGTCCACAGTGTCTTTCCAACGAGGTCAGGTTATCTAACCTAGGGAACTTTAATCATAGGACATATTTGGTGTGGATCTTCAAGACTCAGTGGCAGAGTAGTCATGTGGGTACCTAGTCTTCGGCTCGCGACGGAGTTATCGACAGCGAACACCATGATGCATCAATTCTCTATGGTTTTAACTTTGTTTTGGTGCCTCCAACTTGCTCAATACCCGCGTGTTGTTTCTCCAGTTTCTTGATCACATGGCAGTCACAGACTGAACCAAAAGTCGACTTCAAGTCAAAACACCCTCCAACCCGGGCTTGCCCACCATGGAAAGCCCGGCTCATACATGTCCAATAGCAATCAAAAAAACCAATTGAATAGATTGGCAGGGTATGTTGAATACACTTGCTGTCTATGAAACCCTCTGTTCTGAAATGAGAAATCCCAGGCCCAATTGTGTAGAATGATCGATCGCGTCCCTCAACATGATTTCAGTTGCCTTCCCCTGTTCAAACCGGTACATGTATGCTTTCTCCATATGTCCCTACACCTTCTCGGGGCAGGAGAACTCTCTGACGCTCTTCATCTTGTTCTCATCACTTCTCCACCAGTCTAGAGCCTCCTGCCTGCTGCATACTTCGATGGGCACTGACCCTGCACCGCCAAAGTTCATGTCAAGGAAAGACCTGATGGTTTCCTTGTCGGGACTCCTCTGCTGCTCCGCGGTAGGTCGGTTGCCGTATCGCTTGAAGTTGTTCAGAGCACTTGATTTGAAGTCAGTCTCGGCCATCTGCAACCCCAAGCTACATTCATGCATTGGGCTCGGTGGAATGTGACTTAACCTCTAGCAAAGTCGTTCAGAGTAAGACCGTAGTACAAATCGTCATTCCCCAAATTTTCAATTCCTGGCAGCTTCTGGAACTGTCTCCATAGACACTTGGAGTTCGATTGTCTCTCGCGGCATGCCTCTCCCTTGGCGGACATGAGGTAGTACCGTCTGCCGTCCACGCACGTGGCGGAAGCTTCGAGGTCCTGCTTTGCGACAACATCCTTTTCGCCCTCATGCGGTGCGTCGCACTTGGCGTCGGTGGTGAGAAGCACGGGATGATGTTCTTGCACGCCCATTCGCCAGGCGTTCCCCATCATGAACACCGTCAAGCTCTTGGCCACCGCGGTCTCGAGGTCAATGATATCGGTTGGGGCTTTGGTGGCGTTGAGCATCTTGCCCTGGCTTATGGTGGCGAAGAGGTTCTTGAGGTCCTCTTCCTTGTTCCCGGCCTTGTATTCCTCAGCGAGGAACACCCTTTGGGCCTGGCTGCTTGTCAGATCGATGTTCGTGAGCAGAGAGAAGAGGACGCAGTGACTGCTCACCAGTTTGACGGTCGTGTTTTGTAGCCCTGTCGTCATGTGGGACAACGTGTTCTGGAGGTTTCCACCTAGCTTGGCTTGGCTGTACTCGTCCTTTGCGATGGTGACCCCCCACGATACGGCGTTCACGGAGAGGTCCTTGATATTGTCCCGCGCACCAGAGCTGAGGGTACTTTTCAAGACGTTGTTGAACACTGGGCCAGAGGCTAAACCAAACGCCAGTCCAATCAAGTTCAACATTCGGAACAACTTGTCCTTGTCGTCACTCAGACCCGGGGCAAAATGGGCCTCGAGATCGGCCAGATCGCTTTTGACCTTATCGCCGCCGCCTTTCAGGCCTTCGCGAAGCCTCGAGAATATCTGAGAGGTAGCATGTCAGAAAAGTGGCCAACTCGCTCCAGAGACGTTCAGATTGTCCAAGGGGACACCCACGTTGTGATATTCAACCAAGGAGTTGGTGATGAGAAAGCTGGCTGGCGCTGAGTGCTTCTCATCATTGCAATCAATTGTGTTGCAGTTGTCGCCCGTCCCCAATAAGCCACAGCGGCGATTGTCTGTGGTATTGAAGAAACCTCCCACGTATTGCGAGAACCAAGCAAAACTGTTCTTGGGGTCGCGGTAGTATCGCACCAACGCTTCCCAGGCGCCATCGGAATCGGCAGCCCTCCATCGCCTGTCACCCGGTGCCGATGCGTTGTTCACATACCTAGGAGTGCAGCTGACGTCTTTCCATCTGTCCGAGCGGGGAATTGGGAGGCCGGGGTCGCTGAGAGTCTTGTCGTCATCGCCACCGCTGTCAGGGCAGTCGTTGAACGACGTATCGGCCTTGTTCGTGTCCGAGTATGTGAGATGGAAGTCGGCACGCTTGTTGCCGTCGAGATCCGGAAAGTGGTAGCAGGAGCCTTGTGCGGCTCCCCGGTACAACACACCAGCCTGGTCCCATTGGAACGAAGACCCGTCGGCACCCTTACCATCTCGGCGTCCTTGGTTCAGCCAGACCGAGGTGTCACCGGAGAACTTCTCGACCCAAAGGAAATCGGCCTTGCCATCACCTAGCGTCGGCGGTATCAGGTTGGTTACTAGTGTCAACATCTCCCCGAGAACATGAACGTACCGTTGACATCAGCCCATCGATGGTTCGCACGATCCTGAAGTAAGTGGTCAGCGTAGTCCCGGACCGAATCTCTCTGCGATCCGAAACGGAAGACTCCGGCGGGCAGGAGCCATGTGGACTCACCATGCCAACGCTGAACTTGATTTGGTCAACCGACTCCCAGCTCCCACCGTCGTTGTGGACAAATCCCGTTGTTCGTCCGTCTTTCTCCATGCACCTGTGAATCACGCCGCGATCAGTACCAAATGTTTGGTCCGGAGGTTCTTAATAGTACTCACAAGTAGTCGGCTCGGCCTGCCATGGCGACAATGTTAGTTGTGCCAGCTCAAAAAAACGCAGCAGTTGATTCAGTCAGGAAAAGGTAACTTACCATTACCACTAGAAAAAGATGTCAGCAATGGCTCGTTCACGAAGAGTACTCTGCGCCTCGAGGAAGAACTTACGTGAGATCAGCGAATCTGACCGCCAGGTCGAAGATTCCGTGGCCGCGTTTCTGGTTGCAGGAAAGCGTCGGTGCCGGGTCCGGGAGATGACGCCAGTTGAATTTGAAGTCGTTGGCCGTTTTGTTGAGTCGGTTGATCCAAACCTCAACCTTGCCGGTGTCTGGCTTGACGTAGATGACGTCGCAGAAGCCGTCTCCGTTCCAGTCAGCCAGGTGCAGATCGCGCCTGTCTAGGCTGCGGCCCTGGTTTTCGGGGGGGTTGAAGATGACATGAGGCGATCCCCAGTGAGGTGCCTTTTCCGGGCCGCCGGGAACGTCGTTGGGGTAAAGGGTGAGACGGCCTCTGGAGAGGGCCCAGACGTAGTCCATCGCGCCGTTCTCGTGGCCGAGCATGTTGCAGTATCGTGCTCCGTCGGCTAGAGTCGCAGCGTTAGTAGACAGCGAGGCTTGTCGTTGTGCAACTGCTGCTCACCTTTGAGTTTGGTTCCTCCTCTACCAAGATTCTTCCAGACATGGAAGGTGTACTCGTGCTGGTCGACCCCGTAGGCCTTGTCCTCGATCCAGATGTAGTCGGAAACCATGTGCAGACCAAAGTCTTGCACAACTCCGGTGGCTCGTGCAAAGTGAATGTTCGCGCGGGCCCCGTCAACACCTACACCAGGATGAGTCGGTCCCTTTCCGTTCTTCATGTTTTCGGCTTCGCGCCAGAGCGGCTTCAGGCCATCACCCTGGGTCCCTTTCTCGCATCCACGGTTGTTGGTGTAGATTGAGATCTGGCCCTGGTCGTTCAGCCACAACCAGTCCGTCCGTCCCTGAAAGCACATACCAATAGTCAGTAAACCGGCCGGGTTTAGCCAAGTAGCTTTTGGGAGGGGGGTCTTACATCTCCATTGACATCGGCGAAACGAACTCCGTGGTAGTCTCCCTTGCCTTTGCTGGTGAAAACAGTGCCCATAGCCTGCCAGTAGTCGGCTTTTTCGCCTGCAATCCAATGTTAGCGACACGGCCTTGCCAGGCTTCAGCTCACCACATACCAAGACCGCCGTTGCGCCAGCACTTGATATCCCCGTTGTCGACCAGCGCGCAGTAGTCGAAACGGCCGTCGCCGTCAATGTCGGCCAGGTGAATCCGGTCTTGCTTAAAGCCCTCCCTCGTCTTGTATGTGCCGACGTGCTTGAAGCTCGGACCCTTGTTGCGACCGACGCCGCCTTGGTTGATGGCCACGTACAGGTCGCCGTTGGTTCCGATGCAGACGAAGTCGTCGAGGCCGTCGCCTAGGTAGATCCGCGTTAGCAAGCGCGCAACCCGGAGCGAGAGGATTGCAAACCATTCATGTCAGCCCAGCGAACCCCTGCAGGACTGCCTTCGCAGTTGTCGTGAACCGTGAAGGTGACCTGCTCGTCTCCGAAAGTATCCCAATGGCCGTTGCCGTCGTTCTGGTAGAAGTGGTACTTCACCTCGCCCTTCTTGTTCTTCTCCCACCGGACGAGGTCGTCTGTCTTGTCGAGTCTCATCCTGGCGAAGAAGAAGTCCGCCTTTCCGCTGGTGGTGATCACCATGCGCTTGTCCACCTTCTCGCTGGTGTGCTTGTAGATGCCGTCGTCCTCACCGCTGCCCTGCTGCGTACCCTCCGCGGGGCGGCCGCTGCCATATTTCTTGGGGCACAGGTTGTAAGTTCCGTCCGTGACCACATCGGACTCTGCAGGCGCGGTGATCAAGTCCTCGTCCATAGCGACCTGGATGGCTTTCCACCAAACAGCAGCCATCTTGGCAAAGCCTTCGTCGCCGGGATGGATATCATCACCCTCGGCCAAGTCGTCTTTTGTTATGTAGTCCATGTCGGCGAGGACGACCTTTTGGTTCTGGGCGCGGCGTTCTTTGACGAGTTCTCGATAGTCGTTGTTGAGACCCGGCCGGTGCTTTTCTATGTCGTCCTCACGGTTGGAGGCGAGGACGGTGGACAGAATGATCGTGGTGTCGGGGATCTCCTTGAAAAGGTCGTCGAGCAAGCCGCCCATTTCGTCTTTTGTCCCCGATGTGTCTTGGGCGACGCAGTCGTTCGTCCCCGCGTTGATCAAGATCAAGTTGGGCTTGTGTCCGTAGGAGTTCTTTGCGAGCTCGCGGACCTTGTCCACTTTCGATCCTCGGACGGCCTCAAAGTCCTGTGGTGGTGTTAGACGGGGGACAAGGACCCAGAGCTGTTTCTTGGGGAGGTATTCGCTCACATTGTCTACCATGCTGCCTCTTTTCTTGGAGCCCACCATGTTGACTTTGAAACCAGCAGCTCTGAGCTGGTCTCGGAGTGGCTTGCGGAACCTGCAAGTCGAAGCTGTAAGTGAGTGATCTGGGTATGGGCGGAGCTGGCACATACCCATTGTTGGTAGAGGATCCCTGGCCTTCAACAATGGATGCGCCGAGGGGAAGGATTCTGAGGTAAAACTCTACGGCTCTCTTGGAATACCGATGGTAAGTGTCGTTGGCCGATATTTCGTTGATGCCATCAGAATGAAGCTGGAAGGTAGGCTCAACTGTTGACAGTGAGAGAGCATGTCCAGTAAAGAGGGCAAGAATACCAAGTAAGCCTTGGCCGGTTGAGACACGCATTTTCGCGGTGAGACGAGCGTGCGGTAAAGATCCGTGAGTATGTTGTGTTGAGGGCTTCAATTGTTGGACATTCAGCTACTGGATGCCATCATTTATAAAGATTCCTGTTCCAAGCACACTCCGGTTGCTATTCTGACTCTTCCAAACGGCCCAGTAGAAGTTACTTGTTCTGTACTAGACAGCTTCGCACAGAACCAAGTGGCAGAAGTAGTTCACATGAAGTTGACTCTACATCGCCACCCAGCATCACAGCTTTTGCATCATGCCGCTAACCAGAATTCAGTCTGAGGTAATAAGCCCAGCTTCATGTTCGGACTGCTGGTGGGTTGCAAAGGATGGACATGGTTCACGATCCAGTAGCTTCAGTCATAGAGTGGTCGGCCCTTGTTCCGCTGCGGACATCCCGTAGAGCAAGGGAGCGGGTTAAACACAAATGCGGCGATGTTTTGCTAGCACTACCAGCTACCCCAGTTTGGTTGCAAGCCCTTTGCAAGCCCTCCTTGGAAAGAGGATTCCGATCCATATCCCTCAGTGAACGGTACAAGCGTCCAGGCTGCAAAGGGCATGTCTTGGCTCGTATGTCTCCATTCTGTCAGAAGATCCGCAGCTGACACGAGCACATGTTCTGATATGCCTCGCGTGTGCTAAGCGTTACATCAAAACAGGTGGTCTTGCGTCTGTGACAATCATCTTCCTCCCAGTCACAGATCTTCAGTCGTACTATTCCTACTTGTAGTTGGCTCTCGTAATTGGATGACTCGGTTTCTTGAGGATCTCATCATCTCATGTCATCTATGAGGCCCATGGGGGCTGGTACAGCTGCCAGCATGGGTTCCTGCGTCGGCCAAGGAGACGCTATAGCCTGTCGGTGAGCCTGCGAATATTTGCAACCGTTGGAGAATTTGCAGGATCACCTTCACGGGGCCATTGCCTATTACGACCCTGGCTGGCTGCCGTTACCCGCCAGCCAAGCATTCCGCCCGCTATCTCCGCTCCGTCCGTGTCTTGGCATATTTGGGTTCCATTTGGTATGTCTCGTCAATGTTGGGTTGATTGTGCTTGTGTAGTTCAAATGTCATAAATCGGGATAAACGACCGGAAGGCGCCGAAATTCTTCCATTAGTAGAAAGGATTTGGATGGCAGAGGCAGGTTTTGATACTACTCGGCTCTATCGTCGTCGTCGTCGTCCGGCTCTATCGTCATCTCTCGGCTCTGTCTTAAAGAAGGGTCACAAATGCCGCACAGCACATACGAACACAGTATAAGATGTGCGGCCAGAAACTTGTTTCATGTATCGAATGATCTATAGAATCCAGTGCCGGAATTGAATTTTCTGGGCTCCCGGCCCGCGCAACAAAAGGAAAACACCCTAACAAAACCGAATGATGCCCGTATGCCTCTCAAGCAGGGGAACCATCGTTCTTCTGCAACCCCACGTTCCTAACGCAGGGCAGCTTACACAGTAGATGTCGTGTCCTAAAAGCGCCAACGCGAGTGATCAAAGTTCCACACAGCCACACAGGAGCACATATCCATGCGATACGCCGTTCCTAAACGACCGCAGGGCCAGAAATGCCCCCGTTGGCGGAGGACTGGAGAATGGCCAGGCGGCCAGCTGCCACGAGGGACAGAACGACGAACGAGACGACGGCGTTGAAGAACAAGAGCTCTCCATGCACATTGGAGCCTTGGTACTTTCTAGCGTCCTCTATAGCTGCTGAAGTTGATGCTATTGTGGCTGCCGCAGAGAGTATTAGGCCACATAATTCCATGAGGCACCTTCGCTCTGCCTCTCCTAGAACGGGGGCTGCTCTGTTGCTGTTGCTGCTGGTCTGGCCGTTGGTCTTGGTGGTGGTCTCTCTTTTGAAACCCCCTTTTCTTTGCCCTTGACGTTGTTGGTTTCTTTACTCTCTTTTTTGGTACTGGCGGGTGGGCTGGTGTAGATAGCGGGTGGAGGAGCTTTCGACCAACTCGTTCCATCGAGAAAATTCTCCACAGAACAGAATGACCAAAGTGCTGGCCATCCAAATCGGCGCGCAGACCCACGCAACCATCCGCTCCCAACGGAGGTCCTTGATCCGCCGGTTGGCAGAGGCTTGAAGAATGGTGAGGCGGTCGGCTACCACCAGGGCCAAGAAAGCGAGGGACACGACGGAGCTAGAGAGCAGGGTTGCTGGTGCTGGTGCTGCCGTTGCCGTTGCCGCTACCGCTCCCGCTCCCGCTGCCGCAACTTGAGCGGGCGTTGGCGGGGGCTTGGTGACCAGGGCCGCTTGGGTGGTGTTGCGGCTGCAGCTGGCTTGGATTTCCTCCTCGCCAGCCGGGGAGGCAGGAGAAGTGCCAATGGGGGCCGGGGGCGCAGGAGGAGAGCCAGAAGCATCTGGGGGCGCCGAGGAGGTAGAAACGGCCAGAGCCGGGGTGGGATCGGACGCGGGACGACGGCGACGCGCCACAGCCCTCCCGCGACTGGCGTCGGTGTGTCGCATGAACCCGGGCAGATTGGACTCCGAGGAGGCAGAGGACCGGCGGGCGGGCGGGCTTCCCAAGGCTGGCGCTGGAGGAGGACGCGGCCATGGTTGATGAACGGGGGGGAGGGATGTCGTAGAGCGAGAGAGAGCAAGAGCAAAAGAAGGAAACAATAAACAAAACAAGAAGCTTGTGATGTGATGCGATGCGATGCCGTGCGATGCGGTGTGCGAGGCGATGTGACGTGATGTTGTTCCAAGGACGTTACTCCGTTGACATGCATTAGTGGATACTATGCTGAATGAATTGAGGATGCATAATTTAGTGATGTGGAAGACAGAAGTTCTGCTTGGGATCCTGGAGTCAGGACGAGGCTTTAAGAAGCCCCCAGGGACACATGTAACCGCACTCCTTCAACGTCAGAACTGGCAATCGTGCCTTCCCCCACGTTATCAACCCGTCTGTCATTGCAGTGGAAAGGGGGAGGAAGCCTCTGGGAAAGCTCTTTATCACATAGTGCAGGTACATTACTTCGAGGATCAGCAGGAGGTGGTCGTGGAAAGGTGTACCTACCTCAGATGACTGACGTAGGTACCTAGCTACCTAGGTGACGGCCGAAGCTCTTCGCGGCAAGATCAAAGCTAATGAAGACAGCCCCATGGCGGGCAGACACTCCTTCCCAATGTGGCAGATGGACTTGCCTCCGATCGTTGACATCGTTGTCAAACTCGGAAGCACTAGCTCTGTGGATGAACAGGGGCCAAAGTGGCAGGAACACACAGCGGTCCAGAGGGAGATGGCACCTGCAATTACCTATATTGGGAGCAGCTTGGCTCACCACCATGGACGTGAGATCTGGAAGGTGGAATCCAGAGATAGCGGTCTATGATGGAATGGAAGGGAAGGACGTAGCAGTAGCAATGGATCGAGAAGGAGGCCGAGGTAAGTAGTGTAATGACCGTTGGTCTTGAGGCAAGAGTGGATTCACAGTACATAAATCAGTGATGTAATCACCTTTTTGCCATGCAGTAAAGCAGCTGCGATCCTTCCTGGCAGATAAGGACAAGGGCAAGCAAGAGCAATAAAGCCGGACGACGACAACGACGACAACAGAGCCGGACGACTACGACGACAGAGCCAGACGACGATGACGACAGAGTCACACGACAGTCTATCAACACTTTATTTCTATCATTCAGGACTGACTAGCCTAGTAAGAAGCCCCCGATGGAAGATCTCTCTTGTTATAAAGACATTTGAATCTCACATAGGAGTTTTGTATATACCTATGATGCTAGGTACTCGCTCTTCATGTCCAACCGAATCTGCGTACAGTACAACACCTCTTAATTGCCCAACGCGGGTTCAAATGATGCACGATCTACTGCTATATACTTGCTATTTTCAAAGAAATAAAGGCCAGTTCTGGTAGGTATCATTCTCGTCGCCAAATCGCTCCCGTATGTGTCCAGCACATGAATGCAACAACATGAATCATAACCATAATCGCGTTCCATCCGTCAAAAGCGACTTGCTTTCGCTTCTCACCCGGTAGGAGTCCTTCATCACCACGCCGCAGCAACACCCGCAGCAACGGCCGTCCACAGGACCAGCCGCGCAGGCGACAGCGACGCGGCGAAGTTGCCCTCGCCCTTCTGCCCCTTCTCGAAGCCCTGCTCGTCGCCGCCGAGGTACAGCGCCCCGAGCTCCGTCAGGCCCCCGTCGCCGTCGAACAGCGACACGGCGTCGCCGGTCCACTCGTTGGCCTCGTCCTCGCGGAACGCCCCGAACCAGGCGTACCCGCCGACGTCCTCCGCATCATCCAGGAACGCCAGGCTCTCGTTCATCATCGCGAGCGTCGCCTCGGTGCTCTCCTGCGCCAGCGCCATCTCCGTGATCCAGAACTCGAGCCCGGGGGAGACGTCCTCGTAGAAGCCCCGCAGGTCGCCGAGCCAGTTCCGCAGGCCGACGGCGTTGCCGTACCAGTGCACCGCGACGAAGTCGGCCGGGCAGCCGGCGTCGTCGAGCTCGTGGCACGACTCGTTGAACTTGCGCAGCCAGTCGAGGCCCATCGGCGAGCCCGTCACGACCGGGTGGCTGATGTTCCACCTGCGCGAGCCGGAGTCGCGCAGGGGGAGGATGTGCTCGATGTAGGCCTTCGCGGCGTCCTCGGGCTCGATGCTGCTGCCGCCCGAGTCGGTGGTCCCGTCCGGCTCGTTGAAGGTCAGGAGGTGCGTTGACGACTCGGGGAGACTGTCTAGGCGGCTCCTCAGCCCATCGTCCTCCGCGTCGTCGACGCCGTGGATCAGCGGGACGAAGGCGAGGGTGTGGTTGGTGAGGCTCTGCGCAGGCCATGTTGACCAGGTGTAGTACCAGCTGATCAGCGACTTCTCCGACGTGAGGAGCTCGTTGTCGGCTTCGTGGTCGTCGCCTTGGTACGCGAGGCCGCGCTTCGTGGGGAGATCGGACAGCGCGAGAGCTGCCGAGGCTGCTAGAGTCGCTAGCAGTGCGTGGCTTGTTCGTCTCATGTTGTCGCCGGCTCGATGGGGCGGTCGAGTAATGAAGTTGAGATGATATGTGCTGTTGTGGGGGATGATCCTTGTGTACTTCAATGTCAGGTACGGACGCGAGATCGGATGCAACCGACACACGGGTGTTCCCTGGTCTTTTTAAAACGTTCCAGACTGTCAGGAACCGTGGATTGAAATCCAGATTTCCAGCGGTAAGGAAAGTTCCAAGATTCGTCGCTCGTTGTTCCCGCCCAACATCTCAGTCGTTGACCTCATTCGAGGCCGTTAAGGCCTTGGCGACCGAGTGACGTCACATTTCCCGGGGCTTCGCCGGTTCTTGGTTGTTGGCGATGGTGATTTGTTGGCGCGCTGGCCAAGGTTGAAGATCCTTGTCAGCCACCACACCGCAACGTGCTCGCATACCCGGCAAGGGTCCAAAGGGTCCGGTCCAGGGGTCCATCCAAGCCGAAGTCGTCATGGTCCGTCGGGTCGGGTCTTGCGAGTGGTGCCACCTCTGCGGTGGTCGAGAGAATGAGTCAGGCTCGAGCAGGGCAATTGCCAACGTTGATTGACCGAGACGTCGATGCGCTGCGTCAATAGAGCGTCGTGCAGAGACAACATTGTCTCTGTCTATCGGCTCCAGGTCAGAACAGAAAATAATCGAGAGTAGCAACCCGTATTGAGAGTGCCGATGAAGCAAGCTTCAACACAGCTACCAACGACTGTGGCCTCGGAGGGGTTGAACATTGAGTTGCACGGGCAAATAAAGCAAACCAGTCGCTTATTAGATTCTTTTTCCCCTAGTCGTAGAAGACAGGGGATGAACCGCAACGGTCGCGTCTTTCTGATGCAATACATAGTCAATCGTGACTCTGTCGGTAAACTGGAATTCCGGGGGTGTCCGACCCTACGCCAAATAGGTACATGTAGCATTTGAATGAGAACCCAATACTTTCTCCAGCCTTTCGGACCATGTCAAAAAACCCAATCAGCCCACGTGAGGCTGATACGCGACATGGAAGCACCCCAAGTTCCTCTTCAGACCTTCGGTCAAGGTCTTGCCGGGGTACTCAACCTTGTCGAACGGCCCTCGGATGTTACACTCGCCACTGATATCGAACGTCAGCAAGCGATGCTAAAGCCAGAAGAAAAGAAGACACAAAGGGAAAGAAAAAGGTAATGGTCAACACTCACTGCGAAAGGTACGCCTTGACGTCCGGATCGGGCCCGAACGACACGACGTTCTTGACCCACCACCCGTTGGGGTAGATCTCGTGGTACTCGGGGTAGCACTCCCAGTAGCAGTTGCCCTTGAAGCCCTCCTGGTCGCACACGTACACGCCGCAGCACGTCTCCGTCTTGTTGCCGGCGTTGACCCTGGTCCTCTCCATCCTGTTCCTCTCCTTCTGCATCCTTTGCGTCCTCGACGGCTCGCTCGATTTTGTTCGCCGCTGCAAGTCGTGCAGGTTCAACCCCTTCACCTCGGCGGTGATGTTGTCGTACGAGCCGGGCCCGATCCGGACGAGCGGTCCCGTGACCTGGGCGCTGGTGATGGCTGCGAGGCAGAAGAAGACCAGGATGGTTGAGAGTTTGGCGATGAGGTGTGGTGGAGACATTTTTGAGGAAGGGTCAGCCTGTTGGGAGGCGTGCTGATCGTGAGCGCGGCAGGTGGCTATTGGACCTGGAATTCGATGGGAGTGAAGACTTTGGAATGTCTGGTATTGAATAAGGAACGAATTGAACGGGGCTTTCTTCTGTAAAGTCCCGACGAAGAAGGCAAGGAGCGGCGGTGACTGTTAGGTGAACTAGACCATGGCAGGACTGGGTAGCGGCGCAGGGCCACAAGTATGTCAGTCTGGCATCTCGAGGCGGCGGTCTCCATTTATGCCTCGAACCCCTCGCCCTTAAGCGCTTACCCTTCCATGTTGTGACACGGCAAGATGGAAATCACTCAATCCAGAAGCAAATCAGGTCGCTTGTCTAGATTCCCATAATTGGAGAGGACCTGCCCCGACCTTTGTCTGGTCTGGGGATGAGCGAGCGAGTTGAGCGACCACGAACAAGCAGCTGCGCCAATCGAGCATTCTACCCTAGACTCGAGGGATGGTGATAAATGACCTCCTACATTGTGTGCAAGGGCGAACTCCCTGCCTAGAGCTCGTTGTTACACTAGACCCAGCTCGTTCTTCAGCTACTTTCCACATCAGTCCTGTGCCCGTTGACAACTGAAGGTCCTAGTTTGGGGTTCAGAGATGAAGATAGAAACATGAACATTGCAACTTGAGATCGCATCTGGATATCTTCCTGGCCTCATTAAAACCCGTTGGTCTGTTGCCAAAATTGTTGTTGGTATCTGCTTCGCCTGCATCCTAGGTGTCACCGTTTCCCAAGTAAGGGTCCTCCATTGTCCTTCCGTTCGTCACGTTCACAAAAGAGTTCAACGAGACACTGTCATCCCTATGGCTCGAGCGCATATCGTAGCAATGCGGGTCGATGCCACACTCTACACCCCTTGCGTCCCATCAAGTTGATATCTCGGTCCTTCTGAACTCGGGGGCTTTTGACAAACCTCCCTAGCTCCCTGCCCTCCTTCTCACACTCGAACTCAGGAGCGCTTTCAGTTATCAGCACACGACTTCCACCCCATGTTCAAATAAACCTTGCCGACATCATTTTCCAACACCAGCGGCGGCGTCCCAATGGCCAGACGCCCAGGAACATACGCAACAGCCCCAGGAGCCAACTCTCCGCGACGGCTAACCTGGACATCAGCCAGAGTACGAATCGTAACCGTCCAGCTCCCCGGATCGCTCTCGCTCTCGCGACACGGACTGGTCCAGATCAGCGGCTCCAGTGGCAGAGGCTGCGTCTGGATGAACCCGTCAAAGTCGTCTTTCTGCGCGAGATCGGGCAGGACGAACTCTGCCACAGACTATAGGTCCTCAGCTTCGGTTGTATTGTATGGACGAGGAAGAGTGTGACGCACCGGGAACGTGGTGAAGACGGTGGTCTTGAAGCGGTACAGCTTCGTGGCCTTGGGCAGCCTCAGGTGTCCTCGGAGGGTTGCGTCCGTGATAGCCATGGCGTAGCCGACGGGCCAGTCATCGTACTCGAGCACCGCCTCGCAGACCCCGTGGCCCGTGACCAGCGTCGTCGTGGAGATGTTGAAGAGCGGGAAGTCAACGGTGTCCTCGTCAGCCGGGGCAGCACCGGCACAGTCGCCGGAGAATCTGATTCCTCGAAGGATGGGCAGAGCTGGGGGCGACGATGCGAGGACGCCGCAAAGGCCTGCAAGGAGCAAGGAAACAGTGGTGATCATTGCTACGACTTGTTCAGGTTTCCCGCGGATTGAAAGAGAGGATGTTAGCCCAGAGGTAAGAATGACTAATTTTAACAAGTTTTGGTGTCCGCCGAGGGGGCCAAGGTGTGAGTCTTTCTTTAAACATATTAAGGCTGATTTAAATTATCGTAATGAGTCTTCTCACTCGCCTCTTATGAGCCGACGTCTTGGAAATTTCTTGGTACCGGCATGCAGGCTTCGCTGTTCGCAATTATCCGGTAATTAAGGCCGAGCACCTCGATTCTGGGCGTTTCCTCTCATATACCAAGCGGATGATCGCTTCCGTGTCTTTGAATTCTCAGTTAGACTTGTAGCAGTTGTCAATTTTGGAACCAGTTGACTTGAAAACGTTCAAACGGAATGCGGGCTTGAAAGGTCGTAGGAGACCCGGGGAATAGAAGCCAAACCTCGTTGTTTCTTGATCGGGACAGCGCAAGTAGAGTGTCTTGTTGCCATTGAACATGATGTATTTTGAGAGGAGTCTCGAGACCGCATGTGGCACGACCTTCAGAGACTCCAGTCATCAATTCAGATCTGTCATCACGTCAACCACATGCTTGGCATTTGAGTCTTGCCAAGGCCATAGATCGCCCGTCTCGAACGTTTGCTGCAAAGGACCGTAGACAAGGACTCAAAGTTCTTGACCAGCCAGAGCGGGGCCCGCCAATGATGACAACCTCCCTTCTTGGAAACTTGAGGGGAATTCTGCAAAGTCAAAGTTGGTAGTGCGGAATCCTACCCCGACGACTGCCCGTCTTGCTCCTGGTTCAGCCTCCGCACCAAAGACCGACCGACTCCTCCATTCCCCGGTCCAACCCAATTGGCCTGGCAAATCGAGAACGCACCATCACCTCCAACCGTTAGTATAGCGTAGATAGGTAGCCATCCATCCTGCCGGATCCTACCCTAATGCACACCCGGGGGCCTTGATTGGAAGCACAAAAAGCTCATCGGCCCCGCCTTATCCCTGGTCGTCTCACGCGGGACAAGCCCGGCCGTCGCCTGATATTGGTCCACGCACAAATGGCTCAAGGGGCAGTCGGTCCTAATTGGCCAGGGGTGTTATCATGTGTCCGAGGCATCTCGAGTTGTTTGTGGACGCACAAAAGCCTCAACTGCCACACCTGTTAATCTGTGTCAACTTGGCAGGTTTGGCATGCGGTAAAGAGATTGCGCCCACGCATTCGTCTCGTCATCAGAGCACTTGCATTTGTCAAGCGCAGGAATATCGTTTTTCTTGCCGTATCATAAGTGCCCATGTGTCCGGAGAAAGAGCCAGAACCGCCCAGCTTGGACGCCATGGTGACACCGACGATGCACATGTCATATGAGATTAATCAGAAAAGACAACCTTCTGGTTGAGTGACGCATCTCTGCAGTGGGTAAGAAGAGGTGTGCGCAGAGTCTTCTTAAACCCTCCCTCTCCACTGTGTCTCTTCGTCTGCTGGCATTGTATCGATGATGTTACTTTTATGTCAAGGTTTGCCTCCCTCCCTCGCCAGCTCGACTTTGTACCCAAAATACCACAACATCCCTTACATCACCACCTCACACCAACATCCTTCTTGTACTTCTTTCCACAATGCCTTCAGAGAAATCTCGCGCAAAGCAAGCCACAAGGGAAACGACCTTCCTCGTTCCCAACATTCACTGCCTGGCATGCACGGGGTTCATCGAGCCGCTCCTCCGTGAGCTCCGGCCTGCACCAACTTCCATCGTAACATCCATCATCAACCACAGCGTCACCGTCGAGCACGATCCCGCCCTCAGTCCCAGAAAGGTCTCCCGGGCTCTCTCCGACGCCGGCTATGATGTGGACAGCATCATCACCGGCCCTCGACCTCGAGACCCCGAGTCCGGCCCGAGAACAGCTCCCGCCGACGACAACTCCTTCTCGACATGGATCGAACGTCTCGTCCAGCGCTTCAGCGGCGGAAGCCTCCTCGACGAAGAAGAGAGACAGAAGCGACACGCCGAACACTGCCAGCAATGCCGCGAGGGCATACCGACCGACGGCGAGAAGGGGTACGACCTCTCCGTCGTCGTTGGGGACTCCTCCGCCCACAGGCTGCACCAGGCCGGTATATCAATCGTCGGCATGAGCTGCAGCGCATGCGTCGGCAACATCACCAACGCGCTGGAGGCGAAGCCATGGGTCAAGTCCGTCAACGTCGGCCTCCTCACGCGCGCGGCGACCATCGAGTTCTTTGACGAGGCGAACACAAACGAGCTGGTCGACATGATCAACGGCCTCGGATACGATGCAACACTGGAAGAGGTCGAGGAGGTCGCCGGCGCCGCCGAGGGAACGGAGGACATCTGGCAGGCGTCGTTGTCCGTCGGGGGAATGACGTGCAGCTCCTGTGTCGGCGCCGTGACAGACGCCCTCGAGAGCTTCTCATGGACGCGGTCAGTCAACGTGAATCTGGTCTCCAGCAGCGCCACGGTCGTCTTCCAGGACAAGAGCCACCTCAATGAGATCATCTCCGTGGTCGAGGACCTCGGCTACGCGGCGGCGCTCAGCGACGTCACACAAGTCAACCGGAACGCAGTTCCCAAGGACTCGCGAAGACTTTTGTCCGTCAAGGTCGATGGGATGTACTGCAACCACTGCCCCGGCAAGGTCGTGGACGCACTCGGCTCCTTCGGGGACAGGCTCGTCGTCGACAAGCAAGGCACCATTGACAGTCCCTTCTTCGCAGTATCATACATCCCTCAAGCACCCGAGTTCACCGTCAGAGCAATCCTGGAAGTCATCTCCAACGCCGACGAGGACTTCACCCCAGCAGTCTACCACCCGCCCACTGTCGAGGAGCGGTCGAGGCAGATGCTCCAACGCACGAGACTCCACCTCTTCCTCCGCGTCCTCCTCTCCTTCATCGTCGCCATCCCCGCCCTGATCATCGGCATCGTCTACATGAACCTCGTCCCTTCCGACAACCCAGACCGCCGGTACCTCATGGAGCCCCTGGAGGGCGTCTCCCGCGCCGAGTGGTCCCTCCTCGTCATGGCCACGCCCGTCTACTTCTTCGCCGCCGACGTCTTCCACCGCCGTACCATCAAGGAGCTGCACGCCCTCTGGCGCCCCGGCAGCCCCATCCCGTTGCTTCGTCGGCTCTACCGCTTCGGCAGTATGGACATGCTCGTCAGCTTCGCCACGACGGTTGCCTACTTCAGCTCCATTGCCGAGATCGCCATCGCGGCGAGCAGCGAGCACGCCATGCACATGGCTGCCCGTCCGTCACACATGGACGCCGTTGTGTTCCTGACGCTGTTCCTGCTAGCTGGGCGCATGATCGAGGCTTACAGCAAGGCCAAGACCGGCGAGGCGGTGTCGAAGCTTGGTAGTCTGCGTCCCAGACAGGCAATGCTTCTCCAGCCTGGCGAGAATGGTGAGATGCAGACCAGCACTATCAATATCGACCTCTTGGACACTGGCGATCTTGTCAGGGTTGTTCATGGTGGGTCGCCGCCATGGGATGGCATTCTGCTCGAGGGAGACGCTGAGTTCGTCGAGTCGGCTTTAACCGGAGAGTCGAGACCAGTCGTCAAGCAGCTTGGTGACCCCATCTACGCCGGCACGGTCAACAAGGGTGGCCCGGTAACAATGCGGATCACGGGGGCCTCCGGCGATTCTCTCCTGGACCAGATCATCAAGGTCGTCCGCGAGGGCCAGGCCCGCCGAGCTCCGATCGAGCGTGTTGCGGACACCATCACCGGATACTTCGTTCCGGTCGTCACACTCATCGCCATTGTCACCTGGCTTACCTGGCTCGGTTTGGGGCTCTCTGGGAAGCTTCCGGATGACTACAAGGATGCTGCAGTTGGGGGCTGGCCATTTTGGTCGCTCCAGTTCGCCATCGCGGTCTTCGTCATTGCTTGCCCCTGCGGTATCGGCCTCGCTGCACCGACTGCCCTTTTCGTCGGCGGCGGTCTTGCGGCAAAGTATGGTATTCTCGCGAAGGGCGGTGGCGAAGCTTTCCAAGAAGCCAGCAGCCTCGACATCATCGTCTTTGACAAGACTGGTACCTTGACTGAGGGCGGAGAACCCAAGCTTACCGATCATCGGTTTCTCTCTGGCCCTGTCGCTCAAGACCAGGGTTGGACTGAGGACATTATCATCGCTTGTCTTGGAGAGCTGGAGGGCAACAGCAGTCACCCTGTCGCGAAAGCCGTTGCTACCTTTTGTAACTCGCGCAGCACCGCCAGTCCCAAGATTGAACGAGTCAAGGAGATACCGGGCAAGGGAGTCAAGGGCACTCTCACCTACGCCTCTTTACCGCACGCGGTCGAGATGCTTGCAGGAAACGAAGCACTGATGAGCGACCACGGCGTCGTGTTCGACTCACCGACCCTTGAGGATCTGGACTCCTGGAAGGACCAAGCCAAGTCCGTCGTCCTCGTTGCTGGCAGGCCCCTCACATCAGACGGGTACGCAACATGGGTACCCCTGGCAATCTTTGCCGTCTCAGACGCCCTCCGCCCCGAAGCCAAGCCCGTCCTTGCCGCCCTTCGGAAGCAAGGCATCGACGTCTGGATGATCTCCGGCGACAACGTCAAGACGGCCAACGCAGTCGGCGCCATGGTCGGCATCCCTCAAGACCGCATCATCGCCGGCGTCCTGCCCGAGCAGAAGGCCGAAAAGGTGCAGTACCTACAAAAGAGCCAGGTCAAGCGCCGCGGTCTCTTCGACTTTGGGAAGGACCGGTACCGCCGGCCGACGGTGGCCATGGTCGGCGACGGCGTTAACGACTCTCCCGCGCTGACCGTCGCGGACGTCGGCATCGCCATCGGCTCCGGGTCCGACGTCGCCATCTCCGCGGCCGAGTTCGTCCTCATCAACTCCGACCTAACGACCCTTCTCACGCTGTCGAGCCTCAGCCGGGCCGTGTTCCGCCGCGTCAAGCTCAACTTCGCCTGGGCGCTCGTCTACAACCTCGTGGCCCTGCCCGTCGCGGCCGGCGTTCTGTATCCTGTCAGGACGAACGGGAGCTACACCAGGCTGGATCCCGTCTGGGCTGCTCTGGCCATGGCTCTCAGTAGCTTGAGTGTTATTACGAGTAGTCTTCTTTTGAGAGCTCGGTTGCCGTTTGTGGGATATAGGAATCAGACGGTGAAGCTATGAACCGGAGTTAGTACAGGTGAAAATGTTCCCAGTGTGTAACTGAACCTTCTCGCGCTTTTTTGGAAGAGAAAGAAAGTCGCGGCGAGAAAGGTATCTGCTCCGGCGTCGGGTTGATGTCTCTGTCATGCGTTATTGCCAATAGAGACCTAAGCTTCCCTTCTATGTATGTATGTTCTTAGTATAGTGCACGTGGCAACGGAGACTTTCGCTGCAGACGTCCCGGAGACGGATGACTCATTTCGGTATTGGGTTTGAAGCTGGCTGCGTCAGTGGTGGTTCATCCGAATACCTACGGTTCAAGTGGGGATCGGGACGAACCACCGCGCCCATTTCTGCTGAGAACTTACCAGCTCATTGGAACTCGCCGTTTGCCAAAATAAACTTTCATGTTGGAATCTGCTTTCTCATTGTTCAGACTGACATTTCGAGTTGTGAATCCCTGCGGTTGCGGTAGCGGCGTTTCACTGAGGTATTAGATAAATGGAAGTATCCCCAGATTCATTTCTGACTTATGCAGTAGGTCTTGGCTGAGGCATACACCTCGATCGTACGGGTATACCGGTTCGGTACTGGGCTCTTAGTAAGAGATTCCCAGGTGCCAAGAGCCTATCTATTATACTTCAATTGAGTTGAGATCGTCAACACCACGCACTCAGCCTCTGGAAGATCCAAATATACTTCAGGTTTATCATGACTCGCAAGGAACGTCAGCAGGAAAATTGAAGTCCGTCGGCTCCGCGCTGCAACAGAAGGCAGCAGCTTTGAGTTGAATAGACTACTTAAAGGAGTGACAATGTTGAGGAGCATACGCTCCGGCGGTCACGTGACCACCGGTGGCCTGTGCTTCAGGCCCCCCTAGGGCCCTCTTTTCCTAGCTTTTGTGGCGCTAAGAGCCTTTTTCTGTTAGTATCCACAGCTTTATAATATATCTACGTTATTAAAGCTCCTTATGCTTTAATAGGTTATAAGCGCCTTTAAGGGCATTAGATCCTAATTATCATAATAACCCTTAGGTTTTCTACTTTATTTTTCTACTATTACCCTTCTTTACTAGGTACTAGTGCCTTTTAACCTAGTAACGTGCTTTTAAAATAAATAAACGTAGTTATAATCTAGTATATACTCTTAAAAAGGCTCTTATAGAAAAAACTTTCTTCTAGGCTTTTAAATACTATAAAAGGCTTTTATTAAGAGGTTCCCTTCTATTTTACTACTATACTTTTTACTTCAAGAGTATCTTTTTAAACCTTATTCCCTTTTATTCCTTTATATACTTATCTTTTACCTATATTAGGATCTAATATAATAGCTAACTTTAAGACAGTCTTTTTAATACTACTATACCTTAAGGGCGAGAGTAACTAGTCCTAGTAGTTAGTTTTTATTAGTTTAACCCTTTATACTAATAGGGTTAAGAAGTATATTAATAAAGATATCCCCCACCCTTCTACTACTAATAAAGAGAAACTAGCAAAGTAGAAGTCTAACTATAATACTATATATAACCTTTTTATTATATTAGTTAAAGCAATAATTAAGAAGTTTTTTAATACAGACTAGGAAGATAATAGTAGTCTATATAACTTTATATAAGCCTTTAAGAAGTACATTCTAAAGGTCATAGAAGACTCTATTAGTGCACTTATTAATAAGTTTACTAAGGGCAAGGCTAATAACTATAAAACTCTTTACTATACTCTTTAACATATATAGTACCTTAGGAAGTATATTACTAACCTTTATCGTACTAATAGTAATTACTTCTACTTTATTATACTATTTAATTACTTTAAGTAGCGCTTTTTTAATATATATAAGTAGTATACTAGTAGTTATAATAAAACCTTTTAGTTAAAAATTATTGAGACTATTTATACTTTTGCCTAAGACGAGGAGTAGAAGGCTGCCCTTTTAGTATATAAGAAAGCTATTTCTATTATAGTTTTATTATGAATATTAAGTAGTTAAAAGGCTAAGGAGTTATTAAGTAAGAAGATATGTAAGTTCATAATTAAAGGTATAATACTAAGAAGTATTACTTAGTGTACCCTAATTTTATCCTAAAGAGCTTTACTAATAAATACTTTATAATTAAAAGGGCAAAGAAGTATATTTATACTAGTACGTATAAGTAAGATAAACCTACTACTATTATAGAAACAAAGTAATTATTAGTCTTTATTAAAGACTTTATAAGTATCCTTAATAGCTTAGCTATTACTAGTTTTATAGTAAAGACTTAGCCTTATTTTATAATTTGTTAAGCTATTCTTTTAGTAATTAAAGAGGAGTATATTACTTTTAGTAATATTATCCTTAACTCTAGATATACTACATTTAGTTTTAATAACCTTAACCTATTTAGTAAGTACTTAAAGTAGTAGAGCTTTATTTTTCTGACTATTATTAATATTAACTCTATTTAACCCCTAAGTATTAGTATAGTCTTCTTTTAGACTAAGGATATTATAGCTAGCTTTTTAATAGTAAGGTTTATATTAATAGAAGCTAAGGTCTAATACTAATAATAGTACTAGTTACTACTAAAGGAACCCTAGGGTTTAGGGTACTTAAGTAATTAGTCTAAGTATTTAATAAAAGGGTTATTGTAGTTACTACTAAAGGGCTAAAAGTATCTAAAGATTAATACAAGATCAATAGTTAAAAAACTATAAAAGGTAAGACTTAAGGGTATATAAGTCTTATCTATATATAAGTATATTTCTTTAAATTACTTCTTTAGTTTTTTAATCCTTAGTATTAAATTAAAATAGTATTTTTATAATTCTATGTATTAAATTAATAAGAATTAGTAATAAGGTTAACTAATTTAACTTTAGTATATAGTTCTTTTATTTTATATTAAATATTATACTAATATAAACTATTACTACTTATTTAACTACTTAGTCCTCTATAAGTTACTATTAAAAGTCTATTAATTAATGAGTTATAATATTAACTTCTTTTTTAAAAGTCGTATTTTTAAAACTTAGTTAGAAATAAGTTATACTCTTTATTTAAAGTTATACTATTTTCTATTTTATTAGTATTTATACTAATACTATATTAAAGCGTATTTTAAAGTAAAAACGTAATTCTAAGAATTATAAAACTTAAAAGTAGTATACGTTTATTCTAGTAATTAAATCTAAAGGTATTAATATTATACTTTATTCTCTATACTTTAAGTTAAATAAAGTTTATAAAATAAGTAAAAATTTAAATTATTATAGTAATTATATATATCTTAGTTTAGTATACTATAATAAAAATAATATAATAAATACCTATAAATATTTCTTTTTCTTATATTTTACTTTACTAACTTAATTTAGTATTTTATTCTTTATTAAAGTAGTAAAACGTTAAATAAACTAAGTAAAAAGTTAAAGAGGCTTTTAAGGTACTATAAATATAGTTTACTATAACTTTAAGTTATTTATTCTATTATTATTATTAAAAGTATTTTTTAAAAACGTATAGGTTAGAATTAATTTATTAGGAAATATAATTCTTTAAGAAGTTAAAAGTAAAAAGTTATTATTTTATAGAATTAAAGTTTTAAGTACTATTAAACTTAATTAACTAGGGTACTAATAAGTCTTTTTAGAATAATTTAGGGGTTAGTAACTTTTTAGAATTACTTTAAGTTTTTAAAAAGGCCTATAAAAGTACTAAAGTTCCTTAGTTATTCTTTAGTATTAAAGTTTTTAAATAAAGGAATATTTATTTTATTCTTAGGGGTTTAATTAAGTAAATTCTAAGTTATAGTTAAATAATATATAATTTATTTACTAGTTTTTTAGTATTTATAGTAACTTATTATTTTTACTACTAAATTTAGTATTTTTATAATATATTTAGTATATTTACTAAGTTTAATATAGGTTTTTAATTATTATTTTTATAAATACAATTTTTTTATTTAATAAAGTACTAAAGTTTTATATTATTTTATTAATTAATATAGTTACTAATTCGTTTAACTTTATAGTTCTATTTAAAACTAACTTTAATATAGTTTATAGTATATATTCCCTTTAGTATAGGTTTTAGTAGTAAAATATAAAAAACTAAGTAGTATTTTATAGTATTTAGTAGTATAAATTTAAAGTTAATGTTTAAGGTCTTTTTAATAATTTTAAAGGGTTTAAGTTTTTTAAAGTTTAATTTATTATTTAGTTATTTAGTTTTGAAATTTTATTATATAAAGTATATACTATTTCCTTTCTTAAAAAATAGTTCTTTTATTTTTAAAGTATTAGTATATCTATATAAATATTATTTAATAAATTCTTAGTTATATTAGAATTATTTATAAATTTCCTTAATTTAATTAATATAAGTAGTTAATTTTACTATTATAAGTTTTATTTTTAGTTTTTTATAAGTAGTTAGTTTAAATATATAGTTAAAGTAAAAAAGCAAATACTATATACTTTTTTTTACTATACTATTATAAGTAAATTAAGTTTTTAGTAATAAAATAACTTAATTATTTTATTAATAGTTAATATAATATTTTAAGTATATTTTAAGCATTTAATTAACTCTTTTTATTTAATTTTTAGTTTAGGGGTAGAAAGTAGTAAATAATTATAGTTTAGATTTAAGTTATTAAATTAAAGAGTTTTCAAACTTTAAAATAAACTATATTCCTTTATTAAATATAATATCTTTTAGTAAACTATACTAATTAAAAAAATATTTATTAAAGATATATATAAGTTTTTTACTATATTTATCTTCATTTATAGAATAAAATATATATACTTAGTAAGTTAATTTACTATAACTAAAATACTATGAAACTATTTTTTAGTAAGTAGTTTTTTTAATTATAGTAACTTAATAATAAAATTAAAAGGAATAAACTACTCTACTTTATTAAGTACTAAAAAAGGTTAAATTTCTCTATATAGTTTATAGTATTTTAGTTTACTTTTATTAGAAACTTTATAATCCTTAATAGTTTAAGCTACTTACTCTCATAGAACTTTATTACTATAGTATTATTAAATATATTTTTATATTTTAGTAACTCCTTAATATCTATATACTTAAATACTATAAATTATTTTAATTATTTTATTAGTTATTAATTTAAAGAAACTAATGCTAATTTATTTAAAAATTATAAAAAAGTAAATAATTAGTATAAGGTTTTTATTTAAATTCTTTTTAAAAATTACTTAAGTTTTATTTAAAACTATTAATTCTAAGTTTAATTATTCATTAAGAGTATTTACTCTTTTATTTTTTAATTCCTTTTTATAAATAAAATAAAAATTAAATTCTACAATAAATTTTAACTATTTAATTTATTATTCATTAAAATCTTTAAATATAGTAAAGTATAGAAAATTCTTATAATTTATATATACTATAACTTTATAGTTAGTACTAAAAAGGTATAGTTTTTAATCCTTAAATACTTTAACAATAGTTATAAGTTTTTTATTATAAATTTAGTAGTTTAGTTTTAATTTACTAAGCTTTTTTAAGTAAACGGTATATAAGTATAAGCGTTCTTTTTTATTATATTAACTACGTTATTTACTAATAGTATAGTTTAAGGTATTAGTTTTTACTTTAAATAGTAAATTTAAGTTAAGTATTATAAGTATAGGTTTACTAAAGACTTGGTTTTTAATTTTTTAAAATACTATTTCTTTTGTTTTATTTCTTTTTACTAAGTATTTTTTTAATAAAATCTATAAGTATAGAAATACTTTTTAAATATCCTTTAAAGAATTATTCATACAAATTAATAAATTTAAGGAATAATTAAATATTATTAATATTCTATAGTATTAACTAGTTCTTAACTATAGTAATTTTCGTATTTAATATGTTAATACGTTTAAGTATAATAGTAAATTTAAAATAGTTTACTTTTTTAAGTATAAAACTTACTTGTTTTTAGTTTAATAGGGAGTTTAGTTTTTTAGAGCTTTTAAAATACTTAATATATATGTTATTTATATTCTTTAAGGGTTTTTAAGAAGATAAAGATATTATTAAAATATATAATTATAAAAATATTAAGCTTTTTTATAATACGTAGTTAATTATATTTTAAAATGTAGTAGGGGCGTTAGTAAGTCTAAAGGGTATAACAAAGTACTTAAAATATTCTTAATAAGAGTAAAATGTAGTTTTTTACTTCTTTTCCTTTTTAATTTAAATTAAGTTATAGGTTCTTTTACGGTTTAAAGCTATAAACTAGTTAGCTTTATAAAGTAGGTTTTATAGTTTTAAAATAAGGGGTAGTAGGTATTAGTTTTTAACTATAATACTATTAAGTTAATAGTAGTTAATATATAGTTATAGTTTATTATTGTTTTTTAGTATAAATAGAGTTAAGTATTTTATTAGTAATATTAATTTTTTAATATAACCCTTAACTAAGTATTTTTTAATATACTTATTAAGTACTTTTATTTTTTATTAGTTTAACTAATAAACTCTATTAAATAATAGTATCTACTCCTCCTTAATAAGAATGTTATAGTTAAAAGTACTATATTTTAGTAGGCCTATTTTTAGTATTAAAGTAAATAACTTTTTATATACTTTATATTCTTTTAAAATAAATAAAAGTTAATCTTTATTAGGGATTAGCTTTTTTTATATTATAGTAAAGTACTTTTTTTATAATAACTGAGTAACTACTTCTTTAACCTTTAAATAAGTAATAAATTATAATATTATTATAAACTTTTTTTAATATAGTTTATCTAAAGCTAGTAGTTAACTGTGTTCTTTAGTAACTAAACTCTTTTTCAAGTCCTAGTAAAAGTAGCTAGGTTTTTAATTTATCTATAGGTTTTTCTTTTATAGTTATAGTATTTCTAGGATAATACTTTCTTATTCTATATTTATAATATTAAAGTAGTAGTATATTTTTTAGTTATAGTAACTTAAAGTAAAGGGCGTAGTTTTACTATTAATAATACCTCTACTATACTATACTCCTTTTCTTTTTATATTATTAAGTAAATAAAGATTCTCTTTTTTATTCTATAGTATTTATAGTTAATTTATAATTTATAGTAATATAAAGTTACTTTAAGTACTACTATTAATTAAGGCTCTAACCTATATTCTATTTACTATAATATTAAAATAAAAGTGTTTTTTATTTAAACTTATTTTTATAATTAAGTTTATAAATCTTATTTTAATTACCTATTATAATTCTTTTATAATAAATAAGTCTAGTTTTTTAACTACTTTAGCCTTTACTTAATATATTTTCTATTCCTCTTAGAGTACTTAATTACTCTTTTTTTATAAAAGTATCCTTAATACTAATAACTAGTAGTATAAAGCTAGTTTCTTTTTCTTTTTAAAGTTACTTTTTTTTAAGTATTTATACTTTAATAATATAGTAAACTTAATATTAATTAATATAGTAATTTTACTAGTCTATATTATTAGTATATAGGTACTTTATTAAAAAGCTTAGGTTTAGTTTAAATACTACTTCTTTAAGTCCTTCATATTTTTAAATAATATATATACTAAGTTTATAACTAAAGTAAATATTCTTTTATAAAGTGTCCTTTTTTTAAAAAAAAAGAATTAGGAGTTAAGTTTCTTTATAAAGTACTTTTAATATTTATTTTTAAAACATTATAACTTAAAAACGTTATAATGTTTTTTATATAGGGGTTTTAACTATTTATAGTTTTTTAGTATACTAGTAAGTAGCTATGTTTTAGTTTTTTAAATAGGGTTAGTTTTTTACAATATAATTTATTATTTATTATTATTTAAGGGGATATATAGTAAGTACTTATGTTTTTCTTTTATATTAGAGGTTCCTCTTTAGAATTTAAGTACTCAGTATTAAATAGGGTCCTTAAAGTTACTTTATTTTAAGTATATTAGTAGGTAATGTTATAAAGTTTATTTAAATAAAAGCTATTAAAATATTATAGTTAGTTTTTTAATAATAAAGCTTATATTAATAAAAGTTAAGACTTAATACTAATAATAGTACTAGTTACTACTAAAGGGATTCTAGGGTTTAGGGCACTTAGGTAATTAGTTTAAGTATTTAATAAAAGAGTTATAGTAGCTACTACTAAAGACCTAAAAGTATCTAAAAATTAATATAAAGTTAATAGTTAAAAAACTATAAAAAGTAGACCTTAAGAGTATATAAGTCCTATTTATATAAAAGTATATTCTTTTAAATCACTTTCTTAGTTTTTTAATTCTTAGTATTAAATGAGAATAGTATTTTTATAATTCTAAGTGTTAGATTAGTAGGGATTAGTAATATGTTTAACTAATCTAACCTTAGTATATAGCTCTTTTATTCTACGTTAGGTATTATACTAATATAGGCTATTACTACTTATTTAACCACTAAGCCCCCTATAGGTTACTATTAGAGGTCTATTAACTAATAGGTCGTAATAAAAGATCTTTTTAACCCTTTTAAAGTTTTAAATTAGTCTATCTAAGGTTTTAAATATAGCCCTTTTAGTCTAGTTAACCTTTTTAGTTTTAGTAAGTTTTACTATAATATTATTAAGTATAATTACCCGTGTTGTGGTTTTATTAATATATTAACGAGGTAGTACGTACTTAAAGTTATATAAGTAGCTAATATTTATATTATTTCTATAAAAAAGAACACCTTAGTCTCTACGTCTATAGTAGTTACTTTTACTAGGGTTAAACGTAATTTTAAGTTAATTCTTGATTTTATATGTTATAGGCTTATTTATACTTACTTCTTTTATATAATTAAAGTGTGTTATAGGGTTAATATTACCTTTTCTTAGGCAGAGATTAATACCTTTTACTATAAGACTTATTAGTTTACTAAATCTATAGAGATTATAAGTAGATCTATTCCTTTTTCTTTAAGCTAGATTAGTAAGCAAATTTATATGGATTTAATTAAAGTTAAGTCTTTTTTCTATAATAGATATAAATACGTTTTATATAAACTTAATTACTACTTTAGTAACTATTAGGTTATCTCTTTTTAAATTATTAGTATAAGACTGTTATTAATAAGTTAATAGCTTTTAAAAAGTATTTTATCAACTATACTAGCTTTACTATTAAGGTATAGACTTGTAATAATGTACTTAAGCTTAAAAAGGCCTTTTGTAACCCTTACTTTACCTATACCCACCTTAATCCTACTATAGTATATACGCCTTTTATAAATAGTTTTATTAAACGCGCTAAAAGGGTTATTATAGAAGTAGTTTATACTTAAGTTATTAATATAGGACTTTTAGAAGATTTTTTAGACTATACTATTAATATATTAATTTAAGTATTAAACCTCTTTTTATTACTATTTAAGGGAAATCTAAGTCCCTATAAGATCCTTATAAAATAGCTAAATCTTTATATTAATTATAAGTTACTATAGATAAAGTATTTGTATATTTAGGGATATATAGTTGATATTTATAAAAAGGGCCTTTAGAGGCCTTTTTGCTTTTTAAAGATAGAGCCCCGCGCTATAAAAGGACACTTTATTAGCTACGACTCCCTTTAAGGCTATATTTACTACGTTTATATTTTAGTAAAAGGTAAGGTATTTTATTATTATGATATTTATTTTATAAGGAATTAAAGAAGACTATACTCTACTCCTTTAGTAATACTATTAAGCTAGTTAAAGCTAAATATAATATTGTATTTATAGAGTTTAATATTACTATATCCTTTTTTATTATTAATTATAAAACTCTAATTATTTTTAAAGAAACTAAAAAGTTAGCTGTATTTAATATTAATACTAATTCTATATAAAAGTAAAATTACTATTTATTTTTTATAACGTTACTACTAGAAGAGCCCTTTGTGTTTTTTTAGGGATAGGGTAATACTTAATATAATACAGAAATTACTATTAAAACTCTAGTTTACTTACTTAAAGTTATTCCTAAAGAGAATTCCTTTTATAGCCTTAAGGAGGAGGAGGCTAACTATTTTTAGCTCTATAAGTTAAAGCTAGAGCTTTACTCTAAGGCTACTTTTTCTAACTATTTATACTAAATAAGTACTATATATACTTTAAGCTATTACTATAAAGCTAGTAGTATTTATAGGTATAAAAAAAGGCCTTCTCTACTACTAATATTAAAGTATTTATAGGACCGTTAATACTTCTTATTACTTAGTTTACTACTACTTTAATTAGTAAGATTCTTTTTAATAGTATTATTATTTTAACTTTTCATAAGTAAGTAATATAGGGTTTATAGTAGGATAAGTAGGAGATAGCTTTTACTTATAAGATATAGTAGTTTATATTTAAGTAAGTCTATAAAGAGGTCTACCCTCTTTATAGAGTTAAGGTACTCCCTAGTAAGTAGGTTCTTAATATTAAGACTAACGTAGTAAATAAGATTACTAGATATAAAGCACACTAGGTAGTCTATAGTAACTTTAAGTATAGAGACTAGTCTTTATAAAAGGTATGTACTATTATTACTTTATTAACTACTATTCACTTCTTTTTTATTATCGTAGTAATATAAGACTTTAAGTATAAAATGTTTAATTATAATACTACTTTTTTTATAGTATTAATTTTTAATAGAGTTAATGTTTTTATCTATTAGCTTACTAGCTTTAATACTAGTAATAGTAAAGTATAGAAGTTTAAATAGGTACTTTATAGTTTTTATAAAAGCCTTATTTAGTAGTTTAATATAATTAAGGGTAAGATAGTTAAACCTAGCTTCTTTTCTATTAATAGTGAGGTTTGTTTGTTTTATAGTAGAGAGTATAATATATTTATATTAATATACGTAGACGATAATATAATTACCTTACTTAGTAAAGTTATTAATAAGATAGTATATGAGAGGCTTAAGGTAGTGTGCCCTTTTAAAGAGCTTAGTGAAGTTACTGATTTTTTAGGTTTTTAAATTACTTATAACTATAAAGTAAAGAAGATTTTTTTAAACTAAGTTAAGTATATTAATAGTATTCTTTAATAGTTTAATTATACCAGTTTTAACTCTATTACGACCCCCCTACTTATAACTAAATAGCTTTTAATATAATAGGATATTAATAAGTATTCTAAAAAGAATAAAAAAAACTATAATAAAGAGATAGAATTTATTAATTAAGTAGTAACTAGTACCTAATTAGATATTTTATTTTTTATTAAAAAGCTTTATTAAATAAATAATAGTTTATTAAAGGGATATAAAGTAGCTATTAAGTATCTCTTTTACTACTTTAAGGATATAAAGTAGTTTAGTCTAATTTCTAGTAGTCTAGACCCTTAATATAATAAGGCTTTATACACTACTATAAATACATCTTTTATTAATAACTAGCTGTTCCGGGTCTTAAGTAGTAGCTATATAGTTTTTTTTGGTAGTACTTCTATTATATAAAAGTTAAAGAAATAGTTAATAGTTACTTTAAGCTCTATAGAGGCTAAGTTTATTAACTTAATACCTATAGGTATTACTTTTAAGTAGGTTTAGTACTATATTAAGTAACTTCTAGGCTAGGAGATTAAGACTCCTATAATACTTTTTATAAATAGTATAAATACTTATATAAATATTATAAATCCCCTTAACAAGGCCCGTATATAATATATTAACGTCTATTTTAAGTAGATTATTTAAAAAGTTATTAAAAAGAAGAGTATTAAGCTTTACTTTATCTATAGTACTAAACTAATAGCTAATAGCTTTATTAAAGTATTAAATACTACTAAGTAAAAGGATTTTATTAGGATGTTAAGTATAATAGATAGGTTAGATTAATTACTTTAAGGGGGGGGCCTTTTAGGCTATAGAGTATGGATTTATTAGAAGAGAATTAGTTAATTAGAGGCTAGAGGTTTTATAAAAGTTACTTATTTTTAATTATTTTATAAAAACTCTTTAGTTTTAAGAGATTTAAAGCTTTAAAAGGATTTAGCTATTTTATACGTATTTTATTCTAAGTAGCCTAAGGGGGAGTATTAAGGAGTATATACTTTAGTGGTCACGTAACTACTAGTGGCCTATACTTTAGGCCCCCCTAGGGCCCTTTTTTCCTAGCTTTTATAGCACTAAAAGCCTTTTTCCATTAGTATTCTATTACGACCCGTTAGTTAATAAACTTCTAATGGTAACCTATAGGGGGCTTAGTAGTTAAGTAGGCAGCGATAGTTTATATTAGTATAATACCTAATACAGAATAAAAAAACTATACACTAAAGTTAGATTAGTTAGGCTTATTACTAATTCCTACTAATTTAATACTTAGAATTATAAAAATACTATTCTAATTTAATACTAAAAATTAAAAAACTAAGGAAGTAATTTAAGGAAATATACTTATATATAAATAGAACTTATATACCCTTAAGTTCTACTTTTTATAGTTCTTTAGTTATTAACTTTGTATTAATTTTTAAATACTTTTAACTCTTTAGTAGTAACTACTATAACTCTTTTATTAAATACTTAAACTAATTACTTAAGTACTCTAAACCCTAGAATTTCTTTAGTAGTAACTAGTACTATTATTAGTATTAAACCTTAGCTTCTATTAATACAAACCTTACTATTAAAAAACTAACTATAATATTTTAATAGTTCTTATTTAGTAAGTTAACTATTAATACTAATAAATAGTATTCTATAATATCTTTTTAAAAAACACTAAGTATACTTCTACTTTATTTAGCCCCTTTAAATAAAGTACTAAAAACCTAGCCTAAGAGTTATAAAATATAAATAACCGCTCTATACTAAATATTAAGTATAATAAAAACAATAAAGCCTTTATTACTAAAGACGTTTTAAATACCCTTTTATAATAATAAAAAGAAATAGAATAAAAAAATAAGTAACTAATTAACTTAGTTAATAATACCTCTAAAGATATAGCTAAACTTTAATAAACTACTAAGTCTACTTAAAATACGTTTACTTAAATCTAGAGAATTATTAATAAATTAAATACTAACTTAGAAAAAAAAATTAATAAAGAACTTTAGAATTAGCTTTAGACCCTTTATACTACTACTAATATTATTAAAACTCTTATTTTTAATAAATATAAAAAACTTAAATTTAACTTATTTATTACTTATAATAAAAACCCTAAAATACTTAAAGAATTCTTAATTTAAGTTAAAAATTACTAAAGTTTTTATTATAATAACTTTAAAAATAATACTAAATATATTATCTATACTACCACGTTCCTTTATAAACGAGCCCTTTAGTAAATTAAACTATTCTAAAAATAGGTTTCTCAAACTAAAACTTTAAACTACTATACTAATAAAGTTAAAAATATCTTTACTACCTTTAAAGAATTTAAATAAGTCCTTTAAACCTTATTTTAAAACTCTAACTAAAAGTAATAAACTAAGTATAACCTTACTTTACTTAAATAAACTAAATCTACTACTTACTATACTACTAAATTTTAATATATTAGTATATAACTAAATCTTACTAAAGAATCTAGAGCTTTTAAATTTTATTAGGACTTAAAGGATAAAGTTAAGAATAAACTTATTAAAATTAATTATTCTAAAAACTTTTTTTAGTATACTAAACTTATAATTAAGATTAATAATTTTTTATAAAAAAAACACTATAAAAAAGGAAAATAATAACTCAGTACTAACTTAAGTAAAAAGTACTAATAGTATCCTAAACTACTTTAGTACTATAACTAAAAATAATAACCCTAATAGAACTACTAACTAAACTAAAACTATAACTAGTATAGTACTATTTATAACTAATACTTAAGCTTTATAAATTTTAATATTACTAAATAATAAAAAGCTAATAAAGGATATACTTTTTAGTACTATAACTATAATAAACTAAAATATATAACTAAAAACTATTACTAAATTAAAAAGTAATAATAGTAACTAGTACTAACAAGTAAATAAGTTAATACTATTTTTAAAAAACCTCTACTAAACTATTATAAATAGTATACTACAGTAATAAATATACTATCTACTAAAATAGTAAAAGAATATAGAATAGTACTTTAAAAATACTAACTAATCTAACTATAACGTTACTAATATACCTAAAAAAACACTTACTATCCTTTATTAAGTACTATACTAAAAGCTATTCTAAAAAGCTAAAAGATAACTTAATAATAGAAACCCATAACACACTAGTTATAATTTTACAAAAGTAGTTAGTAATAAGAACATTAAGTATAACAATAAATAGATTATTAAATAACTTAATACTATAATTATAAAACTAAAATATACTACTAATATAGAACTAAAGGAGGATTATAGTAAATACTTCTCAATACTAGTAATAAAAAGAGTAAAAAGAATAACTATTTATAGTAATATTTAAAAGTTAAAATAGCTTTATTATAATAATAAAGAAGAAGTAAAAAGAATACTATTGGACTTTATATTCTTAAAAGAAACTCTAGAAAATAATATACTTTATAATTTAAACAAACCTTATAATATTACTTACTAATATACTTAGAATAAAGTAACTTAAAGGGCCTTATTTAATACTTAATACTTAAATTCTAAAAAGGAACCTTTAATATAAACAAAAGAACGTAAGTATTTACTATATATCCCCCTAAATAATAATAAATAACGAATTATTTTTCATAAAACTACCTCTATTTAAAAAACTAAAAAATAACTACTTACTAGTATACTAAAAAACTATAAATAGTTAAAACCCCTATATACAAAACATTATAATGTTTTTTAGTTATAATATTTTAATAACAAATATCAAAAGTACTTTATAAAAAAGCTTAATTCCTAATTCTTTCTTTAAAAGAAAAGAATACTCTATAGAGGAATATTTACTTAAGTTATAAATTTAATACATAAATTATTTAAAAATATAAAGAACCCAGGAAAGTAGTATTTAGACTAAACCTAAGCTTTCTAATAAAGTACTTATATACTAATAATATAAACTAATAAAATTACTATATTAATTAATATTAAGTCTACTATGTTATCAAAGTATAAATACTTAAAAAAAGTAACTTTAAAAAAAAGAAATTAACTTTATACTACTAGTTATTAGTATTAAAGATACTTTTATAAAAAGAAAAGTAATTAAGTACTTTAATGAAAATAAAATATATATTAAATAAAAACTAAAGTAGTTTAAAAACTAAACTTACTTACAATAAAGAAATTATAATAAGTAACTAAAATAAGATCTAAATACTTAATTATAAAAATAAACTTTAAAACAATACCTTTACTTTAATTTTATAGTAAATAGAATATAAGTTAAAGTTTTAATACATAGTAGTACTTAAAGTAACTTTATATTACTATAAATTATAAATAAACTATAAATACTACAAAATAAAAAAAAGAATTTTTACTTACTTAATAATATAAAAAAAAGAAATATAGTATAGTAAAGGTATTATTAATAGTAAAACTACGCCCCTTACTTTAACCTACTATAACTAGGAAATATACTACTACTTTAATATTATAAGTATAAAATAATAAAGTATTATTTTAAGAATACTATAACTATAAAAAAAACCTATAAATAAATTAAAAAGTTAACTACTTCTACTAAAACTATAAAAAGAGTTTAGTTACTAAAAGATGAAATTAACTACTAGCTTTAAAGAAACTATATTAAAAAAAGCTAATAATAATATTATAATTTACTATTTATTTAAAGGTTAAGTAAGTAGTTACTAAGCTATTATAGAAAAGGTACTTTATTATAATATGAAAAGAACTAATCCCTAATAAAAATTAACTTCTATTTATTTTAAAAGAATATAAAGTATATAAAACGCTATTTATTTTAATACTAAAAATAGACTGACTAGAAGATAGTACTTTTAACTATAAAATCCCTATTAAAATAGAGTAAATACTATTATTTAATAAAGTTTATTAATTAAACTAATAAAAAATAAAAGTACTTAAGAAATATATTAATCAAACCTTAATTAAGGGCTATATTAAAGAATTAATATTACTTATAAAATACTTAGTTTTATTTATATTAAAAAAAAATAAACTATAACTATATATCAACTACTAATAATATAATAATATTATAATTAAAAACCAATACTTACTACCCTTTATTTTAAAACTATAAACCCTATTCTATAGAACTAATTAATTTATAGTTCTAAACCTTAAAAAAGCCTATAACGTAATTTAAATTAAAGAAAAAAAGGAGTAAAAGACTATATTCTACTTTTACTAAAGATATTTAACGTACTTTATTATAATTTTTAGATTTATTAACACCCCTATTATATTTTAAAATATAATTTACTATATATTATAAAAAGAACTTAATATCTTTATAAATATATATTTCACTAATATTTTTACTTTTTTAAAATCCCTTATAAAACATAAATAATATATATATTAAGTACTTTAAAAGCTTTAAAGAGCTAAACTTCTTTTTAAACTAAAATAAAGTAAGTTTTATACTTAAAAAGTAAATAATTTTAGATTTCCTATTATGCCTAGAATTATTAAAATATTCAATAAAGGAATTACTATAGTTAAGGACTAGTTAATACTATAGAATATTAAGGATATTTAATTATTCCTTAGATTTCTTAATTTTTATTAATAATTCTTTCAAGAATACTTAAAAAATACTTCTATACTTATAAATCTTACTAGAAGAAATACTTACTAAAAATAAATAAAAAATAAAGTAGTATTTTAAAAAGTTAAAACTAAGTTCTTAGTAAATCTATAATTATAATACTTAATTTAAATCTATTATTTAAAGTAAAAACTAATACTTTAAACTATAATATTAGTAAATAGCTTAGTTAATATAATAAAGAAAAGAACTTATACTTATATACCTTTTACTTAAAAAACCCTAATAAACTAAAACTTAACTACTAAATCTATAATAAAGAACTTATAACTATTATTAAAGTATTTAGGAATTAAAAACTATACCTCTTTAGTACTAACTATAAAGTTATAATATATATAGATTATAAAAATCTTATATACTTTACTATATTTAAAGACTTTAATACATAGTACATTAAATAGTTAAAATTTCTTTTAGAATTCAATTTCTATATTATTTATAAAAAAGAATTAGAAAATAGAAGAGTAAACGCTCTTAGTAAATAATTAAACCTAGAATTAATAGTTTTAAATACAATTTAAGTAATCCTTAAAAAGGATTGAAATCATAACCTTATATTAACTATTTATCTTTTTATAATTACTAAATAAATTAGTACTAATATACTTAAATAAATAACTAATAAAATAATTAAAATAAGTTATAGTACTAACGTATATAAATACTAACGAGTCACTAAAATATAAAAATATATTTAATAATACTATAGTAATAGAGTTACATAAGGGTGAGTAGCTTAAGCTATTAAGGATTATAAAGTTTATAATAAAAGTAAACTAGGACACTATAAGGTATATAGAGAAATCTAACTTCTTTTAGTACTTAATAAAGTATAGTAATTAATTATTTTTCATTTTATTATTAAATTACTATAATTAAAAGAACTATTTACTAAAAAATAGTTTAATAGTATTTTAGTTATAGTAAATTAACTTACTAAGTATATATATTTTATTCTATAAATTAAAATTAATATAGTAAAGAAACCTATATATATTTTTAATAAATATATTTTTAATAAGTATAGGTTACTAAAAGATATTATATTTAAAAAAGAAAAATAGTTTACTTTAAAGTTTGAAAATCTTTAATTTTATAACTAAAGTCTAAACTTTAATTAGCTACTACTTTTTATCTTTAAATTAATAAATAAATAAAAAGAGTTAATTAAATTCTTAAAGTATACTCAAAATATTATATTAACTACTAGTAAAATAATTAAGTTATTTATTTATTAATAACTTAATTTACCTATAATAATATAATAAAGAAAAATAAAAAGTACTTACTTTTTTACTTTAACTATAAATTTAAGTTAACTACTTAAAAAACCTAAAAATAGAACTTATAGTAGTAAAAGTAGTTATTTACATTAATTAAATTTAGAAACTTTATAAATAATTCTAATATAACTTAGAATTTATTAAATAATATATATATAAATATATTAATACTTTGAAAATAAAGGAACTATTTTTGAAAAGAGAAATAGTATATACTTTATTGAATAAAATATTAAAACTAAATACCTAAATAATAAATTAAACTTTAAAAAACTTAAATACTTTAAAATTATTAAAATGATCTTAAAAATTAATTTTAAACTTATACTACTAAATACTATAAAATACTACTTAGCTTTTTATATTTTTCTACTAAAACCTATATTAAAAGAATATATACTATAAACTATATTAAAGTTTATTATAAATAAAACTATAAAGTTAAAAGAATTATTAACTATATTAACTAATAAAATAGTATAAAACTTTAGTACTTTATTAAATAAAAAAACTATAATTATAAAAATATTACCTAAAAACCTATATTAAACTTAATAAATATACTAAATAAGTTATAAAAATACTAAACCTAGTAGTAGAAATAATAAGTTACTATAAATACTAAGAACTTAGTAAATAAATTATATATCATTTAACTATAACTTAAACTTTATTTAATTAAACTCTTAAAAATAAAATAAATATTTCTTTATTTATAAACCCTAATACTAAAGGATAACTAAAGAACTTTAGTACTTTTAAAGGCCTTTTTAAAAACTCTAAATAACTTTAAAAAGTTACTAACCCCTAAATTATTCTAAAAGAACTTACTATACTCTAATTAACTAAGTTTAATAGTACTTAAAACTCTAATTCTATAGAATAATAATCTTTTATTTTTAACTTATTAAGAAATTATATTCCCTAATAAATTCATTCTAACCTATAATTTTTTAAAAAATACTTTTAATAATAAAAACAAACTAAATAACTTTAAACTCTAATAAACTATATTTATAGTACCTTAAAAGCCTTTTTAGCTTTTAACTTAGTTTATTTAACTTTTTACTACTCTAATAAATAATAAAATACTAAACTAAGATAGTAAAGTAAAATATAATAAAAAAAAACATTTATAAGTATTTACTATATTATTTCTATTACAGTCTATTAAACTAGTATACATATACTTACTATTCTAATTTAAACTTTTATTTATTTTATAAACTTTATTTAACTTAAAGTATAAAGAATAAAGTATAACGTTAATACCCTTAAATTTAATTACTAGAGTAAGAGTATACTACTTTTAAGTTTTATAATTCTTAGAATTAAGTTTTTATTTTAAAACATACTCTAATATAGTATTAGTATAGATTTTGATAAAATAAAAAATAATATAACTCTAAATAAAGGACATAACCTACTTATAACTAAGTCTTAAAAATAAAACCTTTAAGGAAAGAGCTAATATTATAATTTATTAATTAATAAACTTTTAATAGTAACTTCTAGAAGACTTAGTAGTTAATTAAATAGTAATAGCCTATATTAGTATAATACTTAATATAAAATAAAAAAGCTATATACTAAAGTTAAATTAATTAAACTTATTACTAATCCCTACTAATTTAATACCTAGAATTATAAAAATACTATTTTACTTTAATACTAAGGATTAAAAAACTAAAGAAGTAATTTAAAGAAATATACTTATATATAAATAGAACTTACGTACCCTTAAGTTCTACTTTTTATAGTTCTTTTACTATTAACTTTATATTAATTTTTAAATACTTTTAGCCCTCTAGTAGTAACTACTATAACCCTTTTATTAAACACCTAAACTAATTACTTAAGTACTCTAAACCTTAGAATCTCTTTAGTAGTAACTAGTACTATTATTAGCGTTAGACCTTAGCTTTTGTTAATATAAACCACTTCGACCTAATAAAAGGTCTACATAAAAAGATAAAAAACACTACTTAAAGAGAGATTTAAACCCTTAACCTCTAAACCTAGGAAATAAAAAGCAAAAAGTAAACTACTATGCCAAACTATAGCTACCATGTCTTTAGTAGCTATAGCTAGCTATTAGTAGCTTAGATGAGTGTAATTTACACATGTATGCCTAATAGGGCTAATCTAGGTAGCTAAATCCTAGCTTATACCTAGCTAAATACTAGTACTAGTGCGTAAAACGCCGGTTTAACTAGTAATATAGCTGGCTTATTATAGTGGTTTTACTAGTAAACTAGTACTCTATTAGTAGTAAACTAAGCCTAGTTTAGTAAGGACTTACGTTTTAGTTAGTATATAAAAAAGTATATAAAAAAGGAAACAAAAGGTCTATATAAATAATAGTTTACCCCTAGTATTTAAAATAAAAAAAATAAAAGAATTATAATACAATACAATTAACTACTACTATTCTACTTAATTAAATTATATAATTCTATAGTGCCCTACTTTTCTTTTACTTTTATACACCTAACTAAGCCTAAAATAGCCCTAGTTTATAAAAGCTATTTTAAGTATAACCTCTACTTATACTTCCTTACTTTTAGTAGTTATAAACCTAGTTACTTAGACCTTATAACTAATACTACTTTACTTAATGTAAACAAAGCCTTACTTATTGAAGCTAACTCTAACAGCCTAGTAAATTAAAGTAATCTCTATATACCTTTATTTTAATATTAACTCTACTAACTAGACCCCTTTTAAGCTAGAAATTAGTTAATATTTGACCTTTTTAAAAGCTTTTTAGAGATTACTTATACTATTAAAGGCTCTAAATCTTTCTATTATAACTAACTTCGTACTATATATATAAAAAACAAAATATTTACCTCTTTTTATATATTTTTCTACTAAAACTCTTTATTTAAAACTTCTATTTAATATAACTAACCTTATTCTTTTAATTTAACTAATTCTATCAATAAGGCTACTTCTATAGTAAAGTTTTAGTTATTTAATTAGTTTATAAAACCTTAAAAGTTAAATATTCCTTTTTATTTTTTAAATTTCTTTATTATTACTAGAGTTTAGTATACTCTAAAAAAGTCTTTTAAAAACTTTTAAGAATCTATTAATTTTAAGTCAAGGAAATAGATTCTTTTAAGACCTAGAACTCCTTTTAAAGTCTTTTAGTTACTACTTAGTATAACTATATACTAGCTAAACTACTTTTTTTTCAAATTTCTATTTAAGTTAATAAAAATCCTTTTTACTTAATAGATTTAAGTTTTTTTTAACTATATTAAAAAGGAAAAGTATATCCCTTATTTTATAAGTAGTATAAACTACCTAGTTTAGTCTACTTACTTTAAGGCTTTGTTTATTAGTAAAGATATAAAAGTTATTTTAAACTTTACTCTTTATAATAACTAACTCTTAAAAGATTCTAAGATATTAGTTTATATAAAGCTATTAATTAAGAATAGCCCTTTTACAGTTATAAAAAACTATAAAATAGGCTTTAAAGCTTAGAACAAGTTAAAGGATTTATATAAACCCACTGGCCTTACTTCTGAATTCTTAACCTATAAAGAGTTCTTTAATACCTTTTTAAAAGACTTTTTTTTATAAAAAATAACTTTAATAAAGTAAAAAAACTTATAAATACTATAACTTTATAAACTATAGCTTTATTTAAATAAGTTATTTTAGCTTAGGTTTTATATAGCCTAGACGGTACTTACAAAGGTTTTATAACTAACGTTACTTAATTTCTTAAAAAGGATTCTAAATCCTTTACTATATAGTTTTTATTTATAAATCTTATAAATAAAGTAAAGAAAAAAGAAGCTTTTAAAAATACTCTATTAGTAAAACAAAAGTTTACTAAATCTAAAAACCTCTAGAAAAGGACTAAGGGGGTATATTGTACCTACTATAAGTTTTAAAACTATAAAGTTAAAAATTATTTTTTATACCCTAATAAGGCTCTAGAAAACTAGAAAAAGAAATAAAAGGTTATAAAATCTAAATTTAATAAAGCTAAAAAGGCTTTTAATAAAGCTTAAAAGGCTTTAATAGCTAAAAAGGCTCTATTTATAAACTCTTTAAACTCTAAAACATTTATTATTTCTTAAACTAAAGCTAAAAAGGTAAATACTTCTCAACTAGACTCTATATAGATATAAATAATAAAGTTAAAAAAGAAATTAAGTAGGAAAACGTAAGTTTAACTTTTAATAAGCCTTATAATAACCCTACTAAATAGCCTATAAGTTCTTTAATTTAAAGGATTATTAGTAGTGTAGAATATAGAGATTCTAAAAATAGTAATAACTCTTTTTATTTAAATACTAAAACTACTATACATATTATAAGTAATAAATCTCTATTTATTAAAACCTCTTCTATAAATAAAAGAGTTCACTAAAGAAAAGCAAACTCTATAACTATTTTTTTAATAAGTACAGTTACTATTAAATTCCCTTTATTAAATAAAGTCTTTATATTAAAAAACTACTATTATATACTAGAACTAAGTTTTAATCTACTTAGCTAAAAGCAACTTAAGCATTATTTTATTACTTCTATACTATATAAAGACACAGTACTATTACATAGTATTAGCCTTAATAAAACTCTTTATAAAGGAGTATTACAGTCTAGACTTTATAAAGTTTCTTTATAAACCCTCTTTTATAATAAACTTCAAAAGTTATAAAGTAGTCTTATAGTAAATACAACTACTATAACAGCTAATAAGCCCTATAAGTATAAAAAAATCTATTTACCTAAAATAAATTTAAATATATATACTTTATAGTATAATACATTAGGCTATATAAAGGATAAAGCCCTCTAATATCTTCCTAGTAATACTATAAATAATATAAATCTAAAAGAATATAAAAAAACTAACTTATTTAATTATAAAGCCTATAATAAAGCTAAGTTTACTACTAAAGCTAATAAAACCTTAAAAAGCTATAATAAAGAATACCCTTTAAACTATAAAGTTACAACCAATTTATATAGCCCTATAACCCCTCTTACCTACAATAATTATTAATTATTTATTATTCTTATAAAGCAAAAGTCTAGATTAGTTTATATTAAACTATTCAAAACTAAGTCTTTACAAGAGGCTAATACTATAGTACTAGAATACTATAATAGAGTTAATATAGACTCTAGTACTATAAAAAAATTTAATATAAATAGAGGTACTAAGTTTAATAATAACCTTATAAACCATACTTACTTTATAAAAAGTATAACTCATAATATAAAGGTCCCTTATACACATAAGCCAAACAGCATAAGAGAACGTATTATACATACTATAATAAACAGAGCTAGAGCTTTATTAACTACTACTAATCTACCTAATTACTTATAAAGAAAAGTAGTATTAGTAGCTCTATATTTATATAATAAGACTCTACACAGCTCTATAAACTTTAAAACCCCCTTTAAACTAGCTATAGACTATAAGCCTAATATAACTAAAATAGCTACTTACAAAAGTCTTTATTACTATAAAAATAAAACCCTAGCCTTTAAAAACTAAATACTAAAGCTTATAAAGAAGTTATAATTAACTATAATAAATCTATATATAAGATTTTTAATATAAAAAAACATAAACCTATATAGGCTAAAGACGTTAAAATCTTAAGAAATTAGTTTATTACCTCAACTATAAGAAATAAGCTCCCTACTATGATAAAGGATATAAACAACTTAAATAATAAAGAGTTTAATATACAGCCACATAATAAAGCTAGCGGTCTAGACTTAACTCCTAGGGTAAATAAACACAATAATACTAGTAATAATACTAGTAATAATAATAAAAATAATAAAAATAATAACAACTCTATAGTAGTAGAAATCCCTACTCCATCTAAAGAAGCTAAAGAGTCTTATACAAACTATACTTAAGTTACAAAACAAAAAAAAGCTTTAATTACTATAAAAAACTATCCCCAACTCTGTATAATTACCACTATTAATAATAGTAAAAAAAGGGCCTCTTATATTCTATCTATTGGTACTCTAAATAAACCTTCTACTTATAAATAAACTATTAATAGTACTAAAAATTAGTACTAAATTTAAGCTATAAAGAAAGAAATCGCAGAGTTAAAGAAATCTAAGACCTAGCATATACATAAACCTCCTATAAATATAAAACTACTAAAGGGTAGATAGGTATATATACTTAAACATATCAATAAAGGCGAAATTACTCACTATAAGTCCCGTTAGGTAGTATAAGGTTTTAACTAATATATTAGTATAAATTACTTAGAGACCTTTAGTACTACCTATAAACCTAAAAGCTATAGAGCTATACTTATACTAGAAGTTAAAAACTCTTAGCTTTTTAGGCAATATACCATAAAAAACACCTTTTACCACACTCTAATAAATAAAAATATCTAAGTTCAACAGCCTACTAGATTTTCTATAAATCTAATAACTAGAAACTATATATATAATCTAAATTATAAAAATACCCATTCTATAGGATATTACTATAAGCTATATAAGGCTTTATATAGTCTTAAACAGAGCCCTAGACTCTAGTATAAGTATTTAAAAAATACTTTATTTAAATTAGAATTTACCTCGTCTCTATATAATAAAAGAATCTTTATAGCTAATAATAAAGCTATATAAACTATAATTATTTATTACATAAACAATTTTATACTTTTTATTACTAAAAAGAGTTAAGTAAACCTCTTTTATAATACTTTAATAAAGTATATTAATATAAAGGATATAGGAAATCCTATAACGTTTTTAAGGAATAAGATCTTTATTAATAAAAGAAATAAAACTATAAATATACACCAGACTTAATATATAAATAGGCTTCTTAAGAGGTATAATAAAGAGTTAATATATATATATATATAATACGTCTTCAGATACTACTATTAAACTATATCTTAATAAAGGATAAGCTACTAAAGAAAAGATAAATATTTACTAGCAAGAAATAGGCTTTTTAAACTACTTGAGTTTAAAAACAAGGCCTAATATAACACATATAGTTAATATATATACTCACTATATAAGTAACCCTTCTAAAGAGTATATCATAGCTTTTAATAGAATATAGAGATATTTAAAGAGGTTTCCTTACTTGGGGTTAATCTATAACTATAATATTAACCTAAATTTAATACGTTTTTCAGACTCTAATTAGGCTAGAGACCTAGCAGATAGAACCTCTACTATAGGTTGTATATTTACTTTTAGTCTATATAATACTATTAGCTAGAATAGTTAAAAACAAAAAACTATAGCTTTAAGTACTTGCGAGGCTCAATATATAGCCCTATATAAGGCTTTTAAAGAAGCTATATATCTCTATAACTCTATAAACTATATATTTACTACTTTAGGTTTTAAACTTATTAATAAACCCTCTATCTTAATAAATAACGAGGCAGCTTAAAGAATAGCTGAAAATCCAGAATTATATAAAAAAGCTAAGCATATTAATATTAAATATTATTTTATAAAGTAAGCTATATATAGCGAAAAACTGGTTTTATACTATATAAATACTAAAAGTAATCTAGTAGATATTCTTACTAAACCAGTTACAAATAATACTTTACAGTATTTTAAAAATACTACAAGTCTTAATAATAAAGGGTTTTTACCTTTACTTAATAATATATTAAACCTAAAACCTAAAGAGGTTAAACATATAGTCTACTAAAAGATTTCCCTTATTTTCTCTTTATTTTAAAAAGAGTTTTTATATATAATTTCCTCTTACTTTTCCTATTATAATAGGTTTAAGAGTTTTTACTATAATAGCTAGAGGTCTTTCCCTTTTATAAGATTTTTTCTAAGCTATATATACTTTATATACTATATATACCTTAAGGGGGTGACTTAGACCTAATAAAAGGTCTACGTAAAAAGATAAAAAACACTACTTAGAGAGAGATTTAAACCCTCGACCTCTAGACCTAGGAAATAAAAAGTAAAAAGTAAACCACTATACCAAACTATAGCTACTATGTCTTTAGTAGCTATAGTTAGTTATTAGTAGCTTAAATTAGTGTAATTTACACATATATGCCTAATAGGGCTAATCTAGGTAGTTAAATCCTAGCTTATGCCCAGCTAAATACTAGTACTAGTATATAAAACGCCGGTTTAACTAGTAATATAGCCAGTCTATTATAGTGGTTTTACTAGTAAACTAGTACCCTATTAATAGTAAACTAAGCCTAGTTTAGTAAGGACCTACTTTTTAGTTAGTATATAAAAAGGCATATAAAAAGGGGAACAAAAGGTCTCTATAAGTAGTAGTTTACCCCTAGTATTTAGAATAGAAGAAGAAAGAAAATTATAATATAATATAATTGACTATTACTATTCTACCTAATTAAACTACACGATTCTATGGTGCCCTACTTTTCTTTTACTTTTACACACCTAACTAAGCCTAAAGTAGCCCTAGTTTATAAAGGCTATTTTAAGCATAACCTCTACTCGCACTTCCTCGCTCTTAGTAAACCTTACTGTTAGAAGGCTGGCCGTAATATATCTATAGCTTTGTAATACATCCGCGTCATTAGAGCTCCTTGTGCCTTAATAGATGATGTCCTTTTATTGCGACGGAAGAAGCTTATAGCTATTGCCCTCTTAACCCTCTTCATATACTCACTACCTCTAGTTAACCCCGAGACATCCTTTACTATGCTTTCTCACACTCTCTTTTGCTTGGCCGCTGCTGTAGCTGCTATGGTCCAGCCTGCTATGGGTTTGCCTGCTGAACAGATCGAAGCCCGCCAGACGGTATGCTCAATAAACGAGAAGACCTGGACGGCTACTATGACTGGCACGTGCTCTATCGACGGAGGCCCGAAAATGGAATGTGATCAGAGGACCGATCTCAAGACTCTCGTTGTAAAGCAAAATACAATGATAAGCGCCGCAGGCCTGGGCAACAACCAGTTCGAATGCACTGGAAAACAGAGCGTAAGTACAGATGTCGCCCTTGTTCAACTTCGCCTGCTTACATAGCTACCTAGTGGCAATGCTGCTCTTCATGAGTACAGCACTCAGCCTGAACCCGAACTTGGAGATATGAGGTCGGAGTTTCGGGTGCTAGTCTGGATTAAACGGAATGAACCGAGTCCAATGGCACTCGACTATGGTAGACTTGAAGGGAGGTCTGCAGCCAAACAACGAATATCAGGGCACTATTCTTTTCTTGTTCATAAGCATTCTTATTTTTAAGAGATTTCTCAGAAATCCAAGACAATTAACACGCCATAACCTCCTTCCGACCCAGGTCTATATCCTCCTAAAGACAACGACCAAGACTGACAGTCCTGACGTAGTTGGGGCTGCACGCCGCCGGCCATGGTTGAGCAGGGTCTAGTCTTGCGAGACAGCAAGGCGTATCCCGAGGCGCACGGTCGTTGAGGCATTGGGGGTCTACACTATTGCACCTCAGCCAGGGTCGCGGCGGGACATTCCCGACCCCCGGAAGCTCTCCGCGATGCCGCCGGACTCGCCCCGCCGGACCGAACGGTGCCCGCCTGGGCCCCGCAACGCATCAGGGACGTCCATGTCAGCGGCCCAGGCCCGGCTTCCGGCTGATGTAGGGTCGGCGGGAGTGGGAACCGGTGGGTGGATAAACGCAACCATCTCAACGTCGCATCGAGACAGCGCATAACCATCGAGCGACAAGTTCTGCGAGTGTACGGATTTATCACTCTCGAAGGGTTGAACAGCGAAACATAGCTTGGTCACTACGTCCCCCGGTTCATACGAGGGCGTACGGGGGCAGGGAACGCGCCAACAGCTTCCGCAGATCCCCGAGGTTTCGTCGATCAATTGGAGGCACAGCGGACCAAAGGGGGCGAGCATGACTTATGGACAGTCATAAATGGGTTGCTAATGAAGTCTACATCTGCCCGCACATACGGGTACACGTGGCCTTCGTCACAGCACAGCCAGACTTATTGCCTCGCGGGATGCCAGTTTGTTCACATCTCCTGGAGCCTCGACTCGGGCTTTTCACACTCAACGCAACGCTGCTGGTAGCGCAATCATCAACAACACCAATAATCGACGTTAGCACCCTTCGGTTTCCCTTCGCCATAGTTATTGACATAGAGACTCCGGCTGCCTCGTTTGAGGCAACGGTGCACAAAACGGCGAACAACCGCCTTGGCAGCCGCCTTCTTTTCCATACCTATGTAGCCGTTTCCCCGACACAGCCTTCTTTCTAAATGTGACCGCCTGCTAGGTTGGGCCCGGGCGCGAGTTGATAGTACCCTGTTGAAAACGTACATATACCTAGGCAGACTGCGACGGCAGAGTGTATATCTGTTGCTATCTATGTGGTAGAGTCGCGAAGTCTCGCGAATCGTTTCATCAGTTTGGTCTGTATCTCCGTCGAACGTACCCGTAGTGTCAGTCAGTTACTAGGATAACACTTCACACTCAACAGGGATTCACAATGTCAATGAAGATTGACACATGAAGGAACTAAGCAGCACATTTGGGATCTGCCATTCCCTTCATTCCACTACTGTCCGCTGTCTCTCGGTAGTTCCCAATCGAGGGCCCAGATGCCGGAATCTGGGCAATGAACGACTGCAGTTTCACCGTTCGGCTCAGAGCAGGAAGGAAAGCCTTGTCTCCATGGTTTGGGGGAATCAGGCTGGCTCAAACGTACCATGACATGACTGGCTGTACACCAATGAGTGCCTCCAGCCCCCCTCTCTGTCCCGGCTGTGCCACAGTAAGCAGTGTCTTAGTACGTACATGATACCCTGGATCATTTCCGGATCATTTTCTGTCGCTCAAGATGTCATTCGTGTACCATAAGCTGCATATCGTTCCCTTTTCGGTAGTTATTGCAGTACTTTAGATGCACGATGCAGCCTTACTTTCACAAAGTGGGCTGCCTGGTGGGCGAAGCATATGCAATTACCATAAATAGAACATTTTTTGATCACGAAGGGAGACAAGAAAAAGCTGTATTAAATACCTCTATACTCTTAGGCTTGTTTACTAAAGAGAAGAAGAACGTCATCGAAACACTCACTGTGTCCTGATTTTATACGCCATGCAACGGCCAGTTTCTTCTCAACCGCCCGAACGAGGCCCATCACTACCTAGTACCCCTTCACTGGAGCATATTGCGTTGCACCAGATTACACCCGAGGGCAGTTTGAGCCCTATTCCTACCAGCAGTGACCACCCCTCCGAGCCTCCAAAATCACTCCAGCCAGTATCTGAGACCGCGCCTAATCCCGGAGAGGCTGTCCCTCTTGTCGAGAAGGATGGAAAAGCCGAAACTGGGGGCCGTCGCAGTCGATGGAGTGTCGTTACTATATTCTCGGACATTGTGGCAGTCGTGGTTCCCTTGGCGTTCCTCACGTTCATGGTAGTTGTGTGGAACCTAGATGCGAAACAGATCGAGGGAGATTCGTTCCAGCAATGGCAGAGTGCCATCACCGTGGTCCGTTTTGGATAATTCCTCTCTTTAATGCCTAAGCGTCTGGTAAATTTATCGGAAAGCTAACATTTCCGGCAGCTTGCAACCGTATTCCCAATTCTCTTCGCCACCATCGTGGGCCGGCTGATGTCAGAAGCCGCCAGGTGGAAGCTGGAGAAGGGAAGCCGCATTGGTTTGCTCGAGCAACTGATGGGTAGTCGGACCTTCGGCTCCACCGTTCAGACTATCTGGACCCTCCGTGCCGTGAACATCGTGGGAGCGGCACTGATATTCACATGGGCATTTTCACCCTTGGGCGCGCAGGCCCTCCTACGCATGTTGTCGCCACGGCTTGAAACTCTTGAGACGGACACCAACGTCGTGTCTTTTGATGCCCAGGCACACTCCTACCTTGTCAATCTATGGATTAACGGTCGCAGCACAGCGAGACAAGTCTCATACTTCTTGGGGTATGTCTCGGCGATGTACACCAGTCTGGTCGGGGCCTCAGAATCCATCAATTCCGATCCTTTGGATCTTTGGGGTAACGTCAGGATCCCTTTTCTACCAGACGAAAAGGATCAAACTGGCAAAACATTCCCTCGGACGTCGGGATGGAGGACTGGTCTTCCTTGGCTGGGATACCAATCAAACACGAGATCGTCGGAAACAAAACGTTCTCCGTCGAGACGACTTATATCAGCCTTGACTGTCCAGACATTGTCAAGATTGCATTTGGCACACGCACTACGGAGACCAAGCAGGAGAGCATGAACAGCAGCTTCCTCCGTTCCACTTCATTCGACCTGAACTTTCGAGACTGGGAGAATGGGACATGGCACGGATACGGCGCTCGTGGGGGTGACCCCGACGGCGGGGACGACCGGATCTGGGCTCTCGCACTGGAACGGTTCGTAAGCCCTCTCTGGTTTAACAGAACCGATGATGACTTTCGTCTCAACCGGTACTTGGGCTCTCCGACCATGTTCCAGAACGAAACGGACGTGAACGCGGGCCCGACGAAGCTTCTTCTCGACATCAAGATCGATCTGGATATGAACGTGCCCCCTGACGTTCTACAAGCTACCTGCAAAGTCAGTCAGAAGTATGTCGAGTCTCAGATCAGCTGCGTGCGCCCGCCCACTGCATCGTCGCGCCATGCCTGCAGAGTGACGAGACAGAGACCTTCGACGGGACAAAACGCCCCGGAGCAGATTTCCCACCTTTCGTGGCCAAAGACGTTCATGTTCATGTACGTCTCTTCGGAGCTGCCACTCGCAACGGGCAACGGCGACATCTCAACAGTCTACCTCGCCGACCCAAGCCTCACAAACTTTTCCGTCTCTGGGGAAATGCGTGCGGGAGTGCCCAGTGTCAGACTACCCAGACTGGAAGATTTCGACGAGAAGGTGATAGGCGTCCGTCTGAGCCAGCTGATCAACACCTACCTTCTCCTGAGCCAGGTCTGGGTCGACATCGCAGGCGGCGACAATCTCGACGGTCAATCTGAACCCACCATCACGAAGAGGGCGGAGGCAACCGAAATCGTGGGGCAGTTCTTCGTATCAAGAGCATGGCTGTGGTTGGGCATCGTGTCTTCTATCGTTCTCCTTATCGGGGGTGTCCTCAGTGTCGTGTTTGCCCATCTGGCCCGAGGGCCGGAGATCTTGGGTTATGTGTCGACAATCGTTCGGGACTCGAAGTTCGTGGAGATGCCTCCAAACACGAGCTGGCTGGACGGTGCAGACCTTAGCAGGGTGATCAAGGACGAGAGGGTTCGGCATGGTTTCACGGGCACGGCGTCTGGTGAAGAAGAGCGACATATTGGAGTTGGGTATCAGGAGAACACGGAGCCAATCGGAGGAGCTTCAGCTCATGAGAAGTGAGCACAACGCCGGCTTTTTCGTGCTTCTCCCCGGGGGAAAATGGGGATGGCTTTCAAGGTCACAGTAATCTGGTTGGCACCGAAGACTTCGGGTTTGAATTCAGCACCAGGAAGTACGTTGGCTGTGCAATTCTCAATCTCTATAACGCAAATCTACTTTGTTCCTAGGCGAGGCAATCTAGCAGACGCCGGCTGCGCGAGCAGCCGTCCCTTAAGCGAGAGTAGTTCTGACGGAAAATAACGTGATTTAATATCAGACAGTTTTAAGCTTAGATGGGCGATCAACGAAGCGTCGTCGGGAGATTGAATGACTTTGGAGCTAAATGCACCAAACCCGCCAGCGCTGCGACGAGTTGACTCGCCGACGGCATTTAGAGTTGTCAATGCTGGATATCAAAGGTGCCCACTTTGGCGCGAGTCCTTCCCCCCCTTACGGCCTCCTCGCGTAGCCAAGCTTTTATCCGAGTGCGTGCTCCATCGCAAGGTCGTCGGAGATAGAAGAGTCGCGAGTAATCCCACAGGATCAGAAGGCCGAGTGCGGCGCATGTGATTTCGAGTAAATGGCCCAGCCGCCCAGAGAGGCGAGGCAGAGCCTCAACGGGGGTTCGCGAGCCTTGCAGTTATTGCTCGTCACCCCCTTTCATTTCAAATGGTCGAACGCGGCCAACGACACACAGTCGCAGCGGGTGCAACGCCAAGGAAATGAACTGGCAGGCAACGTCGGGTCTCGGCAGAAGCCCTGACACGGCGGCGACGAGCGAAAAAACGTCGAGTCGCAAACAGACTGGACGACTCAAACGCGCGCAAAGCTCATCCTTTGGACGGATTGGCCAAACAGCCACATTGTCTTCGAGGACTGGACAGCTGGAGATGCCAAGAAGAGGGTTTGTTCGGACTTAAATGGGCAGGGGAGTTTGGGTGGGATCTGGTGCGGCGGCAGCAGTAAGGCAGTGATTAAAGGCTGGTTTGAGCTTTCCATCCGTACTGGCTCATGCGGGTGACAAAAAAGACTTCCACCCACGCCAGCCAATTTGTATTTTGTAAAAGCGGAACTTCTTTTTGTCCACTTGTGGCTGTGCGTTTCCTCCGGTGTGATTGCGTTACCCCCCTAGGGGCCCTGTCAACTCAAGTCGGACAACCTTGGCGTTTGTTCAAGTTCAGGAGGAAGAGCGAGAGGTTCGCGTCGTGTCAAGCTTCTGGTCTCTGCTTCTTCCAAATCATGGAGAAGGACGTTGACTCGTTTTGGGAGGCCTGTGGCTCCTCGCGACTCATTGGAGGAAAAGGGAGAGCGCCCCAATCGGGGAGCCCTGCGGCGTCGACCCCCCCGGCACCCCCGTCACCAAGAAAAGATCACGACGGGACAGCCGATCAGATCTGGACAGGCGCTGGCCGCCATGGCAAGGGCGCGGGGAGGGCACTCTGAAACTGTGCGACTCTCACCATGCGAGCGAATGGACGACGATCAACCCTGGGGTGTCAAGCCTCCGGGGCTGGTGACGGCGTGGTGTAGCTGGGAGGATTTCGTTCGCTTTCCCCTTAACCTTTAAGCGTTGGGCGAAGGAGATGTGGATCCGACTCCCGGCCGGTCCGCCCACATCGGCCCCATAGCGATGGCGAATCGGAGCCTGGCGAGGGCGGAACAGCGGGGCGCGGCTTGGCGGGACGCCGGGGAGGACCCCAGTCGGGCAAGTGTCGCACCAGCGCGCTTTCGGACCTCTTGGCACGCAGTCTGAAACGGTGAAACGCCATCAACTCCACTCTTTGCTCTTTCCCATCTCTCCGTGTCGAGGCTGGGAAGGAACGATCCCAAGTTCAGCTCGCGACTGCCAGACGCCAGAGGCAGGCGGCGCTTGCTGTGACGCAGTGACAGACAGCGGCTGATGCACGGGCGGAGTGCCAGTACAGCGCCCGCCCACGCTCTCAGTTGACATGAGACCAACCGGTGGTTTTGTGATGCAGGGAAGACGTCTAGACGGCTTACGTTATCTGACACAAGGAACACACACACGCACACGCATACGTGCTCGGTAAATCCTGCCATGAATATACCCTGCCTCGCCTCCCTCTCGCCTTCACTCACCTTCTTCTCCTCCCCCTTCTATCGACCTCTGCCATCGAAAACTTAGGGACGTCACCCCCCCCTTCGTCGACATCCGTCTTCCCCCTCCTCTCGACACAAGGCCAAGATGATGTGAAGCTTGCCGTCGGATACTATCAAGCTTCGTCGCATTTCGTGCCTTCTTCTCTTCCACCGGGCGGTGCCCATCCAACTTTCTTTTCATTCTGTCTCTACAGCTGGCCTGCTTCTGCCTCCGTCTTCACGACGAGCGCTTTACCACGTTTTCACCACTTTTCTGTGTCGAATTTCCCCTGGTTCTTTCTCATCGACTGTCGACTCGGTTTTCATTCGATTTGCTCGATTACTGGAAATATTGGAACGACTGAGAACTTCGATTCGCATCTTCACACAAAATGGAGGCATCAGGCAGCACAGTGAGGAGGTATGGCACCACCGAAGCTGTCATGGCTGGATGCACATACGAACAGAAACGCTAATTACCCCACCAGGCGTATCGTTCGCCGTCCTCGCTTCCGGAGGGAAGATCTGCGCATCGAAATCCGCGACGACCCTGGCGATATCTCGTCCGACGACGAGTCGCCCTCGCCCTCCAACGCGTCCTTCTCCCCTGGCGTCTCCAAGACTTATTCGCCAAAGAAGACCGACTCCCCCAAGCTCCCCCAGCAACCGGCGCCGGTCCTCAACCCCGCCAATCCCACCGAGACCGACTCGCCCACGTCTTCCTCGTTCCCGACGTCGCTGCCCACCGCGCCGCCTCGCGGGCCTGAGCGCCAGAACCCGGCCACGTCCTTCTCGGCCAGCATCACCACCGAGTCGAGCAGCACTAGAAGCTTCCCCACCGCCTTTCCCGAGAGCCAGTTTACCACCAGCGATGGAGCCAGACCCACGGGTTCTAGGGGAGGTAGTGAGATTGGCCTAGGAAACGACAGGTCTTCGGAAGTAGGCTGGACGCCGACGGCCATTGCGTTTGGAACCATTGGTGAGTGGATGAAGCTTCGACGTCTTCGATCCCTTGCAATTGCTAACCCTAAGCCTCGCAGCCATCGCCGCCTTGTTCCTCTCCATTGGCTGGGGTCTCTGGTGGTTCCTTAGGTATCGGAAGCGCAGCAAGGCCAGAGACATGTACGACCGCTCCATGTCACCCGAAAGCCAACTCTGGAATCCCGCCTCGTCGTTCTCCGCCCCGACCGCCCCCGCCCGCCGATCGCCATCCAGCGTCATGGCCGAGCTCATGGGCGCCGCCTTTGCCGCCCAAGGTGGCAACAGCAAGGACCGCAACTCGCTCACCCCTCAAGGCTACCTCGACGAGAAGACGTACGACCCTGCGCGCCAGCTTCCCATTCTTGAGCCCGCCCCCGTCCACCAGCCGAACGTCCGCAACTCCGTCGCTAGCTGGATCCGCCGCCACCACCCACTTAAGCTGAATCCCCTCTCCGGCCGCAGCAGCGTCTACTCGACTCGCACCATCGGCGCCAGCGCCCCGGACGTCAACGCTCCCCCGGTGCCGGCAGTCCCTGATGATTACCGCCCTGGTAGCCAGCAGTCTAGTCTGCAGGTGCCCCAAGGAAACGTTAACGCAAACCGGTACACTTCGTCGAGCCACTACGGCACCGAAAACCCCCCCGGTTACAGCGCGAGCTCCATCTTGTCGTTCTACCAGGACCAGCCGCAATCCGGACAACCTCCTCAAGCACCCTGGCTGCAGGAACCGTCGCCCTTGAGACACAGCGAGCGCGGCGTCTCGATGGCCCCGACGGAAGCCACGGCGAGGACCGAGAGCACCTGGCGGAGCTGGGGCGGCGGAGTGACGCAGCCCCGCGAGCATACGCCGCCGGAAACGCCTCGGCGGGGATGGATCGAGAAATGCATCAAGTTCGGAGGTCTGAAATAATTGACTGTACAAAACGATGCGAACGCATATTTCAAGGTTGATCTCAGAACGGCAACGGCGAGGTTCATGACAAAGGCTCCTCGGTTCATCATGAACGTCGGACAAGAGAGGTCGAATGGACTTGGGCTCGCCGTCATCATCCTACATACTGCCGCAAGCGATAACAAAGCAAGCAAGCAAGTGCTCGATACCAATAGTGTTAAATGATTTTTCCAGTGTGCATATTGAACAAAAACGAAACAACGTACATAGATCGAATAGGGAATAATGGAGGTCCAAAGGGGACTCCTCAATTTCAATCATCATCGTCCTTTCCGTCCGCTGAATGAACATAACGACGTGGCTGACAATGTGAAGGGCAAAGACACGAATTTCTCATTACCGCTACCCAGTCTATTCTACTTCGTGTCGGCGATGCAGGTCCCGATCGTGTCAGCCTTCCGAAGCCCGTTCAGCACGGCTCTCAACTCGGTCTCAAAGTCCCTGTCCCACGCCCTCTCGAGATGCACCGGCTTCCACCCCAACCTCTCCCTCGCGACGGTGCCCTTGGTCTTGCGGTGCCCCGCGTACCCCGTCTCCGCCACCGCGACGTTGCCCGCCGTCGTCACCGCCGCCTCCCGGAGGCTCACCCTCCGCACCTCCTTGTGCTTAGGCGTGTCCTCCCGCGGCAGGTTGCCCGTCGCGAACGCCACGTCGAGGCACTTGTGCGCGATGTCGATCGTCAGCGTCCGCCCGGCCGTCGGGAACACGATGCCCTTCCTCCCCGTGGGGATATTCGCCCCGCCGTTCTTCAGAATGTCCAGCACGCAGAGGACGTACAGGTCCGCCAGGTCAGCGACGTGGACCCAGTCGATCACCCCCGTGCCGTCGCCGCAGGTCAGCCCGTACCCGCGCTCGAGCACGAACGACATCATGATGGGGATCATCAGCCCCGCGCGCTGGAACAGGCCCTCGCCCGTGCCGAAGATGCACGGCGCCTGCACGCTCGCCGCGCCGACGCCCAGCTCCTCCGCGGTGCGCAGCGCGAGCAGCTCCGCCGCGCGCTGCGGGTACCAGTCGCGCCTGTTCTCCGCCTCCTCGAACGCGAAGACGTCTTCGGCAAAGGCGTCGTCGTACTCGGCGTCCGGGCGGGACACCCCTGTTAAGGGTTTGTCTGCGATGTTGGAGCAGCCCGAGGTGTGGATCATCCAGACCCGTCCGCCGGTTTCGGCTTTGCGCTTCGCGAGGCCGCGGACGAGGGCCTCTGCGGAGGGCGGGTGGAAGCCCGAGCCGGCGTTGATGACGACGTCGTGGGCTGAGGCGAGGGAGGTCAGGAGGTCGAGGTCGTCGAGGGAGGTGAGCGGGACGGGGCGGACGCGCGGGCCGTAGGTTGCTGTGAGCTTGGCGCGGCGGTCGGGGGATCCGCGGACGGGGGTTGTGATGGGGTTGGCGGGGGTGAAGACGGTTGTTAGGGAGGGGTGGGAGAGGAGGCGGTGGAGGACGGTGCCGCCTACGTAGCCCGTCGCGCCGATTAGGAGGATCTTGGGGGCTGGGGAGGACATGGTGAGTTGTGATGGGGTGTTTGAGAAGGGGGAGAAGAAGTGCTGTGTGGATGTCCCTCTGGAAGAGCGGTTGAGGACTTGAGGAACGAGCCCTTTATCAACTCTTAGTTTCTCCCCTTTGATTACCTCCTAGCCCCTCATCCTCGCATACCGCCTCCGCAGATATCACATCAACGACCCAGGGGCCGGTTCTGTCGACGAACCTTCACCCAACAGCAGCAGGCAAAGAAAACAGCGCAACACCTGGGTCCGGGCCCCGCCCCCGATGGCCCTGGACAGACGACGATGATCGGTAACCGTCCGGCAGCTGTGGTTTACGTGGAGTCGACCGGGGTCTCAAGCGGCCGCCCACCGTCATCCTCCCGGGCTCCCTTGTCCGCCGTCCGGGTATCTCGTTGGTTGTCGTCACATCGCGGCGGTTCTTGTGTTGTTGTGTTGTCCAAGTCTCCACATTCTTCAGTGGCGGTAGCAAAAAGGTTCAAACTAAGCTTACCGGGGGTGGTCAGAATATGCCGCCAAGGGGGTGTGTCATTGGGCGCGGTAGACGGGAGGGGCGGCGGGCGGGCGGGCGGGCGGCGAGTAAGATCATGCGGGTTCCATGCGGTTCACCACGCGTCTGATATCGACGATGCCGGTAAGCGTGCGGGCGCCGTGTCGATCCCGTTGAGATGTGAGTTTTCAGGCTACCAGAAGAGACGGGAGTTCCCGTTTTGGGTTAAGGTGCTTTGTCTGAGAGGGGCGGGTTGTTGTATGACTGCATGAATCCGAGTCTTGTCAGGGGCGGATCTGCGTCGAGTCCATTGTCCGGAGGATTCACTATTGGAGTAGATACCCGTCGAAGTTTCGTGAGACTCGATGTTTGCATGCCATCGAGGTACCCAGCCGAGGCATTCAACCGACGGCCGACGACGACCAGACTCCACAGCCTGCTTATCCTTGGTGGAAATATGGGAACCCAACATTCGCCATCACTCAACCTGATTAGAAGTGCCTATCGCCATGTAATGCGCTCACGGGTATCGGCCTTCGATGGCAGGTCATCAGCATCGTTCCATTTGTCTAGGCTAAGACGCGACGACGCGCGTGGGTGCGTGCGTGTCGCATGATTACGAATCTTTTTGAACAGGCCGATCTTGACGGCGAGGTAGTGGACGGCGACCTTGGTCGTGAGGGCGAGGATGCCGGTGGCCGCGATCTTGTCGTCGTCCGCGCGCCTCTTCCAGCCGAGCTCGAAGGGGAGCCTCTCGTTCTCTGTCCAGTCTTTTGTCAGTTTCTCATTCTTTCTTCTTCTCAGCACAAGGAGCTCTCGACTCACCGAAGAAGTACTCGACCCAGGCCCTGTTCGCGTTGCCGTCGTCGTAGTCGCCAAACAGGCCCAGGTACATGGCCGTCTGCCCGAGCGAGTTGGTGTGCTGGTCCAGCGGCAGGTCGAACGCCGGGTTGATCTTCTCGGCGCTCTTCTGCCTGTTGGCCAGCGCCCTGGCCGCGTCGCTGATCGAGATCTTCTCGTTGGGCCAGTAGGACTTGGTCTCGTCGAAGATGGTCTGGTTGAAGGACCAGTTGTCGCCGAAGTGAATGTCGGCGCGGCTGAGCGACGCGTCGTGCTCGATGAGGTTGTGCGTGTTGAGGTCGCTCAGGTGGAAAGTGTTCTTGTTCTTGTCGCCCGTCGATGATGCCTCGAGCGCCTTGTTCCCTTGCAGGCGGAAGAAGAGCCTGGCGTCCTCGCGGAGGTTGAGGCCGGCGTGCATGCCGTCGATCAGGGCGTCGACGGAGATGTTGACGCCGTTGCGCGGGAGGTAGCCGTGGTTTGCGAGGCTGTTCAGGAGGGGGCAGGGGCTGCGGCCTGAATTGGGACATTTGCGTTAGTCTTGCGGGAACTTGCAGATTGGGCTTCCTTTTGCTTCAAGTTGGATACGAAGGAGGAACTTGGGATAGGAAGACGGGGGAACGTACGGTCGTTGGCGCCGGGCGCTTGCCAGGCGTTCTGGGCGTCCTGGCACAGAGCCGGCGCCGCGAAGAGGGCGAAGGAAAGGACTGAGACGCGCATCGTGAATATTCAAAAGAGTGACGTTGAACGAATGACTTGGGTTGATTGGTTGGTTGACAACTTGAAACGAACGACTGTAGAGAGAGATCGACAACTGACGGGACCAGAACGCGTGGGGTAGAGAGAGGGACGGACGCGCGATGGTTGTTGCAGGATCACTGAATTGTTGGCGTGCTATTCTTTCGGGCGTGGAACAGAGGTCAAGGCTACGAGGACCTTCGCTCCTTTATTAAGTTATCATAAAATGACAGTCTGGATAGCGTTCAATTATACTCGAGGCCAACAACAGTAACATAACTTAGTACCTGATAGAGATAGCGCCGAATGATAGTAATAGAACCAAGGAATAGTAATAGAGTCGAGCGACAACAATAGAGCCGAGGAACAACAACAGGGCCAAGGGACAATAGAGACAAGTAATGACAACAGAGCCGAGTAATGACAGTAGAGCCGAGCGACGGCAGCAGAGTCAAGGGACAACAGAGAAAAGCAATGACAACAGGGCCGGGAAACGACAGCAGAGCCGAGTGATAGCACTAGAGCATACTACTGAAAACTCCTTGGAGCGCCCCGAAGTCGAGAATGACTGCAATCTAAACTATCACAAGCCCCCGAGCCTCCGTTTTCATCCGTTGTAATCGACAGAAGTAGTCGAATCTTGACTCAGTCCATCGTCGCTTCCTGTCACCGGTCAAACGCCATTCAAACTTCTGCGGTCCACTCCATTGCCGGATGATGGCTTGCTGATCCCACCAAAATGGTTCCGTTGTCAATTTGATCTGATCAAGAAACCTGCCCACGAGAAACCATTGTATGACTTGGGACTGATGGCAACCGGCCTCGAAGACATTGCGATATACTCCTTCTTCGTTGGAGTACGACATCGAAGCGCCACGGCGAACCAGCATCTTGACTGATTCAAGTCTGCCAAATCTGGTGGCAGCCATGAGTGGGCTACCCTGGTAACATCCCTCCTCGTCGATATGTGCGCCATACCTGAGCAGCAATTCCATGCAAGCAAGTCTTTCATCCATTGCTGCTCTGCAAAGGGGGCTGGGTAGACGTGGTGTGTGACGGTCGACATATCTTTCAGTCATGTTGTGTTTTTGAAAGAGGCGGAGGATTCTAGTCAGGAACCGTGGCCGACCAGCCCACACTGCTAACTCCAGTATATTTCCAGGATCTGATGGGTGAACGAATTGTAGCAGGCCTGCATTTAGTATGAAGCTTGCAAGAGTCTTGTTCTCAGGGGCTTGGTGGATTGCATAGGTAAGTGCACACATCCGCCCGTCCGCGGCGCCCGACGGTGGAAAGAACGGGTCAACTCCCCTGCCTAGAAAATAGCAGAAGAGCCTGGCAGCGTTACCGCCAGCTCTGGAAGCGAAATGCAGAACGGTCTTTCCAAGGTGGTTTTGCATATGGAGGAGGGAGTCGCCAGTATCCAGGGCAAGAACCATGTCGATATTGCCGCGTTGAGCTGCGTACATCATGGCTGTCCAGGTTTTGTCGTCATAAAACAAAATATCTGCACCCGCTGCAATAAGACTTTGTGCAATTGGGAACAAGCCCAAGTCGGCGGCCAGTATGAGCGGGGTTCTTTGATACTCGTCTGTTGCGTTGACATCAGCCCCGTGCTTCAGAAGTAACGCCACCATGCGCCTGTCCGTAATCGCATAATGTAGTGGGGTGCCAGAGAATTCTTCCCTTCGCGGCCAATAGTAAGCAAGTTCAAAGTCCCAGAGCATATAACCGTTGATACTTAGAACTTCGCACAGGAAAACCTTAGCGGATGTGGTAGAAGACCAAGGCCTATGACAATACAACTGTCTGGGGAATTGGACTTTTAGCTGCATGCCCTGTTTATCACCCACGTTGGAGATAACGCGCAGCTTCAGAAGAGTTCTCACCTACCTGTAACCTGAGAGATTCTTCTTGGTATGTGACAACAATGTCAAAAGACCATCATGGTTTCCTGTGATAGTTGCGACATGGAACGCATTGAGATCGGTGTCCAACCAGCGCACGCCTTGTGTGAGAGCGATGTCAAGCAGCGTATTTAGGACATCGCTTCCCAGACCATGATATGCAGCAAGTGAGACGGCACTTTGCAAACCCAAAGAGAGCCGCTTACATCGTGTATCCTCGACCCTAACCCCCTTGGAAAGTAAGAGATGGACGAGTTTGTCTCTTGAGGCTTGTTGAAGCGCCATGAAAAGCGGACGAACGGGGCATATTGAGCAAGTGTCAAGTTCGACGTCTAAAGAACAGCCTTCGTTGATGAGGTGCTCTAAAAGACTGTAGCCCTCTCCCACGATGGCGTTCCCCAACAACGCGATTGATGACACCGATCCCCAATCCTGTACATGGGACTCAGCAGCTGAGAGATCGTTGCCTTCAACAGGGATGCGAGAATCGCTGCTGGGTGCAGAAGGCTCGAATGATTGATGCTGCCGCAAGATGTGAAGGACATCCTTGCGTCCAGCGTCTTTTGCCAAGCTTTCAGGATCTTTGTACGGGGCGACAGTCATCTTAGCCCCTGGGTCGGCCCCCCTTTCGAGCAGATCTCTGAAGACGCTGCTTTCGCCTGGGTCATCAAGATAGACCGCGGCATGGTGCAAAGGTGTCGTGCCCCAGAGTTGGGGCCACTCGGCTTCCTCGTCATGCCTCAGTTTCCGATCGGCGTTGACCTTCAAAAGCTGATCGATAACCTCCCTTTTCCATGTGCTCCCATCATTGGATATTAAAATCGAATGGTCGTGGATAGCGCTATCTAGCAAGACGATTCCGCCCAAAACACAGCATAGAGAAGCCTGGAGAGTGGGAAATGGGGGCAAAGGGCCTTGCTTCAGGAGGTATGCACATACTGCCGAGAGGCCGAATGATGCGGCGAGCTTCAGGGTGCTAAAGTCAGGCGAAGCAATTGCATCCATGGTCTTTATCGAGTCTGGTAACGCCTCTGGGTCTGCTTGGGTCTGGAAGTCGGCCCAAGGATCCGCCGGAAGATATCTGAGGGCGCCATATGCTACGCAGAGAAATTGACCAGTCTTTCTAGGATCAAATAACGACTTAATATCCTTGAAAATGTCGGAGTTCTCATGCTGACAGTTCACTTGAACCGAATCCAACCCAATCTTACTCCTAAACAGATGCAACGTCGAGTAGTAGCAGAACGGATGGGCTATAAGGTTCGCCGTCATGCGTCGGTAAAGCACGACGGGCTCCTGCATCGAACAGTCAGGGCCTATGTCTGTCATTAAAACAGATCGCAGGCATATTTTGCCAAGTTCGTCAGCTGCCCGGCCAGCCTCGAGCTTGAAAACTGCAACATCGGAATTCGGGTCGATGCCTCTCAGATACTCCACGACCGTGAAGTGGGCGAATTGAACGGATTCCTTGATGGCCGCGGTATCTGAGTCTTGTTCTTGCGATTTCCGCACGAGGCTACTACATCTTCTGTATATTTCATCGCTGTCGATGAGATCTTCTTCGCCAAACTCGGTGTCGCGTGAATCTGGAATTGAGACACCCTCTTGCAAAGCATTCAGTGGGAGAAGCCCGCCAACTGCTGTCCAGTGCAGAGTCTTTCGCACCAGTTTCGTCACGTCAGGGCCGGCTGCCATGACTCTCTGAAGTAGTCGGTGGTATGTCTCCTCGAGAGTCGGTGGGAGGGATGAAAGAGCCTCTCGACGGGCCCGATTGTTGGTGAGTTCACAAAGATAGTCCATCTGACAAGCGACCCATCGAAACCTGATAGATCATAAGCCTTTAAGCTTACTTCCCTCGGGCAGTTGCAAGTCTGAGAAAGATTTCAACTCACATTCCTTGAGCACCGCCAACCAACTTGTCCCTGATTTCTTCGCTCAGTGTAGGATTGGTGTAGGCCAGCTTTTTCAGCTGTTTTCGCTTGCTCATCTCTGCTCTCACGTAGAGATCGAGATCATCAGTATGTGCGGCAATCTCGATGTGGGCAAATTCTTCTTCGAGCTCTTCGCGGATCTCCTGCTCGCTTCTGCTAAAGATGGCCAGGTTCACTGACGGGCAGCTTTCGTAAAGCTCCTTCAGGACTGCCGTAACTTCGGCGACGTTGTTGTCGCACTCGTCAAGGCCGTCTATCATGACGTAGACTTTGTCATACAAGGCAGTAATCCGGGTGATTATGTCTTGCAAGCCCTCGACGTCAGGGTCTCCCTTCAGACCAGTCTGGGTCGTAAGAGCGTCGTCGTACGCCATCAGAAGGTCGAAAGCCGCGTCGTTTTGCTGGGCGAGCTGGACCGCAATACAGCTGAGCACGTTCACCGCCTTCTTGCTCCCATTTATCTTGTAGTCGCAATAGAAAAAGGTGACAGCCGTCGATCTACTACTGAGCTGGAGTATCTCTTCAATCACAGCACCTGAAAGCACCGTCTTGCCGGCACCAGGTATACCGCTAAGCCAGATTGCCGAATGCGGCATGTCCCGCCATTTTTTGAAGGTATCGTTACTCTCCGTAAGCCAAAGTCCAGTCAGCGGTTGGCGAAGGCGTTTGGATGTCAGAAAGTTGGCCTGAGGATCTACCTGCAGGAAGGTCTTCATAGCCTTTCTTCTTTTGTCGTCTATTTTGGCATGTGTCTGAATGGCTAACAACTTATCGACCTTCTGCGCCACTGAACGGAGGCCGTTCTTGATGTCGTCTTGGCCGGCGAGGCTCTGAAGGAGTTTGCTGAGCGTCTCAGCGGAAAGCGCCAGCTCGAGGGTGTTGCGATGGCCGGCCATGTCCCTCACGAGAGATCTGGTCTCGTCCGCGGAAAAGGGCCATCTGAGGCTGCGCAAAACGGCCTTGGCCTTGCTCTGGGAGGCGTAGTCATCTAGTGCCTTCTGGAGAGTCTTTTCTACTTCGAAGAGCGTTTGGCTGCAAGCGTACAGGTGGCGAGCTTTGAACGTGGTATTCATGTCCGTGTATTCGTGCTCGAGCGAGGCGGCAAGTAAAGCAAGGTTTTGTAGTATTCCGGATACAGTCCGGGTCTGATTGGCCAAATCCTTGATGGCTTTCTCGGCCCCTTTTGCCTCCTTGGCAAACTTCGAGACCAACTGGAATACGGCCGCGGATAGCTGGACGATGCCGGCAATGCTGCCCGCGATTGATAGGGGGTCGGACATGGCTGGCAGAAAGAGTGTTTTTTCACAGTTCAGTGTTGTGGTGCGGCTGGTGAAGGAAGAAGCCCCTGATAAGTATCGGAATTTCGTGCGGGGTAATCGCGGGTTTATCTAGGTAGTATTAGTTGCCCGACCACGTTGTTGGCAAAAGTGAGGCTGCCGAATAGGCGGCGCAGCACGTTTAGAGAGGCCGAGCTGGGAGCCAAGTATTGTCAGCCTGCATATGGCTCCGCAAGCGCGTGATTGTGCAGGGAGCCCACCAAAGCTCACGGCTGTCTCGGTAGAGCCGAACAATCCCAGCGAAGCCGGACGACGACGATAGAGCCGGACGACGACGATAGAGCCGGACGACGACGACAGAGCCGGACGACGACAACGGAGCCGGACGACGACCATCAAGCCCAACAACAGCGCCCAACTATAGAGCCTAGCAATGGGGCCTAATAATAGTATTAACTCCCCCCCCCCCCCCCCCCATGCTCTTATTCCCTTAGATACACAGTAACATCTTATCCCTTCCTTGTGAAGTATTACGATAGTGTAGGTTCTACGCGACGGTAACAAACACCAAGAGCCTGATAACGATAAAATGTGAGATATTAATCCCGTCAACCAGGGCCTTCTTAGCCTACTCAAAGTTCTGGAAAGTTCCGAGTCTTTCCCTCGAAATTCTGTTCTATCCAGCAACATTTGCGTCGCAAAAGACCACTCCGTTCTTTTACTTCCGGACAAAACTTCCGGACAACCGAATCTTCTCGATATTGACGACCAAGGGTCCCTTGGGGGTGTCCTCGATGACGGAGGGGTCCGTCCAATTTTTTACTTCCGTCATTAATCGCAGCTCCGATGGAAGGGAGGGGAATGGACGGGGCTGGAATGTCAGTCCCGTCAATTTCATGTGGCTGTATCCTTGAGCTTTACCCCCACCATCGAAATCAAGAAGCCATGATCGGAGTCAACCTACCTCTGGCTCCGGAGGTTCGCCATCATGACCGCATCTCTGATCTCATAGGTGATTCCAGCCAGGTCTATGTATACATGTAATTTATGTATATATTGACGACGTTCTGCTCGTGAAATCACACCTTGACATTTACACCCAACACAATCGAGTCGCCCACAACCTCAGCCGCCCAAGCCGCATTCAAGCGTTTGCCAATACGCAAGCACCAATCAAGCATCAAATACTTCTCAAAACTCATTATGAAGTTTCTTGTTGCCCTCACGCTCGTAGCTTTCGTTGTCTCGAGCCCGGTTTTCATCGACCGAAGGGTTGCCAGTCAGCCAGCCCAACTGAATACTCTAGCGACGGCACCAGTCGCCAAGGAGTTCACGATGGGCGGCTGCCGTGATGTCATCTTTATCTTCGCCCGGGGTTCCACGGAAGTCGGAAATATGGTGAGTCCCCGCCCCCGGTGTTTCGCCCGAGTAGGGCGCGTCCGTATTCGCGAAAACGTGCGGCAGACATCAGACGAAGCGTGGTGGCTGACGTCAAAGCGCAACGCCAGGGCGCGACCGTTGGACCCCCGACTTCAGATGGACTCAAAAAACGCTACGGCGAGAACAAGGTGGCGACGGAGGGGGTCGACTATGCTGCGGCCCTGACCCCCAACTTCCTCCCTGGTGGGGCCGATCCGGCCGGCGTCGCTGAGATGAAGAGGCTCCTGACCGATGCCACCGGGAAGTGCCCCAACTCGAAGATCGTAGCTGGAGGATATAGGTAAGAATTCGCTCCTCAGTTTGGGCAAATCTCCATGCAAGTGCTTACTTACTACAGCCAAGGAGCAGCGATTGCTCATCGCTCCATCGAGAGCCTGCCCGACCAGGCCAAGAACAGGATTCTCGGGGTCATCACTTACGGAGATACTCAAAACACCCAGGACAAGTGGCAGATCCCCAACTTCCCCAAAGACAAACTCAAAATCATCTGCAATGATGGCGGTAAGTCCAGGCCTGTCGCATGCACACTATTGGGGGCGTGCTTTCGCTGACGCCATGAACAGACAAAGTTTGCACAGGCACTCTCGAGATAACCCCAGCCCATCTCGACTACCAGAAGCGTGTACCAGAGGCGGTCGAATTCCTCGTTGGGAAGATTGGCAACATCTGACTTTGGCCTTGGGGTTGAGTCGTATTCGGACATACATCTCATGAAACTACCAGTCATGGAGTTGGCACATGTCATTGACAGGGAAGCGTAAGCAAGCAAGTTGCGAGCATTGGGAGTCGGTTTCGGTATTTCTTTTTTCAAGCAAGAGTCTTCGTGCGTTCTTGGAATTTTATGACGAGTAGTCGAATTCATGTGTCTTCTATGCACAATGGATCTGTAATGTCCTAACGCCTGGAGCGAGCACGACACGAGTGTAACAACTGAGAGGAACGTATCTCAATTCTGTTCTGTCCCCCGGACACACTTCAAGTCTTTACCCCCTTTCTGTCGCTCTTGATCAGATCTGCCGCCTTCTCTGCAACAGCATAAACGGTGCTTTGAATGTTCCCCAGAGGCTCGATTGGGAAGATGCTCGCATCCACGACGCGCAGCTTCTTCGTCCCATACACCCGCAGTCGTGAGTCGACAACGCCACCCTGCTCACGAGTTTGCATCGAGCAGCTGCCAGAGACGTGAAAGACCGAGATCTGTCGCTGTCGCACGATCTCCTTGGCGCTATCCAAGTCATCACCCCTGATGGGCGGCAGCCGCTTGCCTCCCTCTTTGAGAAGCCCACGGAAGGGTTCTGCCCCCACGATCCTCTCGACAAACTGCACGTTGCGGGCCAGGAGTTCGATGTCCAGCGCGTTCGAGTTGTACCGCGGGTCCCAGCTAGGCAGGACCTTGTAGTCCGGGCTGGTGATGTGCACCTTACCGCGCGAGAAGGGGTGATTCAGAATCGTCATGACTGTGATGTAGTTCTCAGGCAGCGAGGGGAGAATGTACTCGGCCATGTTGGCCGGGTGGTCGTTGATGGTGATTTGGGATGGGAAGAGAAGATACTGGCTGCTGGGCTCGTCGGGGCGTTCCACGAGAGCCTTGACAAGCTTTCTGGACGGCGAGTCTATGGATGACTCGAATTCTGAGAATAGCGTCTTCTTCCCGTCTTCAGACACGATGCCATCGATGTCGGCCAGCGGCGAGTAAGCTGAGCTAATCGTGCTCTGGCCCAATGGACCCTCGCGAGTCGCTTGATACTGTCCTACGACAGCATTCAGGATGTTTCCGTCTCGTAGAACGTCAGCGGAAGGAACTCCATGGTTGACCTCAAAACTTTGGCAAACGATGGGATGATCTTGTAGGTTCTCGCCGACATTGGGATTGTCAACGATAACCGGAATGCCGAAGCTCTCAAGCAAGTCTTTGCCACCGACACCAGAAAGCTCCAAAAGCTGAGGAGTTTGGAGAGCGCCTGCTGCCAGGATCACCTCCAGCCTCGCAGAAATGGTTCTCTCCTGCCCATCTTGAGTCACGATTTGCACCCCCATCGCACAGACTTCTCCGTTGACGGTGTCGAAGTTGATCTTCTTAACCAAAGTCTCTGTCAGCACGAAAAGATTCGGCCTCTTCGCAATATCCGGTCCGTAATACGCACTGGCCGAGTAGCTGCGTGTCTTCGTTTCCGGATCTATGCTGCAGGGGTTCTGAAAGGCGCCAAAAGCCTTGCCGCTGCGAGGATCCCCCGTCACGCCGAGGCCGAGCTTGGCGAAAGTCTGCATCCACGCGGCGTTTGATGGGTTATAGCCCTCGCCGAAGGACACCTGCAGCGGGCCATCTCCGCTGAGTGTGTCGTCGTGGTAGTCCAGCCCGACGACATCCTTCGCGGACTGAGGAGGCGGGTGGTCGGTGCCGAACTTGCGGAAGTACGGCGCCAGGTCGTCGAAAGTCCATCCCTCGTTGCCGAGTGCGCCCCAGGCATCCAGGACACCCCTTGACGGGTACAGCATCAGCAAAAAGTTGAGAGCAGAGCTGCCGCCGAGCATCTTTCCCCGCGCCTGGTTAATGCGTCGGTTGTTGAGACCGGGCTGTGAGTATTAGTATCTTTGGCTATTCCATTCCTTTTAGGACGCGTTTGCGTACCTGAGGAACGGAGGTGAAGTTCCAGTCGTACTCGTCCTTTCCGTAAAGGCCGGCCACCAGCCCCGGGGTCAACACCAGGGGGTCGGCGGTCCGGTCGCCGCCAGCCTCCACGACAAGAACGCGCACCTCGGCATCCTCGCTCAGCCGGGACGCGACGACCAGGCCGGCTGTACCACCACCAACAATGATGTAGTCGAAAGGTTCGTCGAGGTGCTTCGAAGCTGCCATATTGATCATAAGTGTTTCAAGTCCTTGAACAACAAGACCTCAGTCTACCTAGCGGGGGAGGGAACATTGACAGAATAAATAGTTGATCTACTTCATCCCGGGAGGGGAACCTTCCGGGGCAGGACTCTACGAAACCCACATGTTGCTTACATCGTCTTGCGTGTCCAGAACGACTATCTTGTGCATCTTGCATGAAGCTAACCACTAGTGGATGATCTGGGTCCACGACTCGATGGGCTCAGCTGTGGTCTATTCGTTCTATTAGCTACAGTTGAATGGCGCAGGGGCATTTCCCTCAGGGGTCCAAGGCATCAATGAATGGGCCCATTTGTTCCATGTCGGATTTCTTCAACCTATCGTCTTACTCATTCACTCAAATGCTGGATATTAAGGGCACTCTATCAACGGTTGCCTTCCAGCGTCCTTCCGAAGCCGGGATTAACATGGAAATTCTGCAACATAGTCACATGGTCAAATGCCCAGCTAGAAGATCCCCACTTTCAATAACATTCTTAGTATTGATAATACGAGGTTGGAGAGAGTAGAGATGGGGGCGGGCTGCTGTTGTGGTTCGCTGCGTTTTTTCGGAGATCATACCCGATGGATGGCATCTTGCAGAGAAACGAGCTCTTGGCGACCTAATAATGTCAGACTAAGGGCACATAGGTGTATCCGACAACAACACGGACAACTGTTTCCCCGAAGGACGATGGTTTCATGGCCCACGGGCTTGTTGTTGTAAATTAAGTTCAACGCTGTCAGCATGCGGAAAGACAATCACTTTCCAAGCCGTGCTACACATAGCCTTTCAGTCAGAGATGCGTTCTCCCAGCCGCCGTGACGAGGATTTGAAGATACTGCAATAGCAAATCTAACTTCCTTGGTAGGGAAACGCGAAAAATGAAGTCTCGCCCCAAGCTCTTCAGCTTTTCGGGCTCGACCCATGAGAGCAACTGGTAGACATAGGGTTTAGTATGGAAATACTCCTTATTCATTCCAACGCCCCAGACTCTTCAACATAAACAACAATAACGGGACAGCTCATGGTCACAGAATGCCGATGCTGAAAGCGAGATAGAGTAGGCACCATTTGAATCTACTGGGTGAACAGATGTCTCGTCCAGACCATTACTATTTGGACGTATAGACTTACAGCAACGCATATTTACAATGCTTTACAACGACGCGGGACATACCTAGAATCCCTCCACATCACGACCCGAATTGGTATACCAGGCCGGTTGTGGACATACGTTAGAGATAGAAGCAGCATCTGTGGGCTTATGGTCACTGCATGCCGACCTTATACAGAGCTCAGATTCATCTATCACTACCTACGCGGGCTGTCTAAATCCACGCATTAATCTGCTTTTAGGTACTTGAAAAGACGATCTATCGGTCGGAGACGACGCCTTAATCGCGAGTTTACATCAACCAACGACCGGCAGCACAGGTCACGATGACCCCTTCAGTTAAGTATTGCGATGAGTATACTTCGCCGCGCAGGTTTGAGGTCTTTAACGTAAACTGCTAGTCTGAATCAGGGGGCGATTTGGGCCACATTTCCCAGTCCACCACATCGTCCCAGGTCAAATGCTCCTCGTCTCTATCTGCATACCTCCGGGCGAAGATATTTTGAGGGAGTTTCCCGACCCCAAGTTGACGTTTCTGGCGGCTCTTCTGCCCTCGCCTTTTACCCGAGAAAAATGCCGTCCTGGTCTTGCTAGCCCACTTCTCCCGCTTGTCTGGCTGCAGAACACATGTCAGAAGCACCTCCCTCGTCGCCAGGGCATCTTCTAAAGCATCATGAGCTTTGGGCCCATTCGGCCACTGTGGCTTGCGAATCTCAATGCCCGCCAGTTCCCGAGAGAGCGCCTCGAGACCCCATCTCTTCCGTATCTTCGGACGGTTCCTCAGCACAGCGTCAGCAGTGAGGATTGCCGAGTCGATGATGGTGGTGTGGCAGGCGTGCAGCGCGTGAAGGTCGTTGTGCACGGATTGTCCAATGATGATCGTCTTCTCGTCGACAAACCGCCAAAGCTGGGCGCGAGCTTCCTTCCAGCCAGCCAAAGTCTCGTTTCTCTCAACGGCTTCTCGCATGCGGCCGGCGTTGATCTCAGTGATATCCTCACGCCAATCTGCGATGGGCCTGGAAGGATTGACTAGGCTGTCCAGCAATGTCTTGCCCGACAGGAAATCGACGATTGTAATCCGGATGACTTCGTCTCTTCCGCCGACGGCACCAGCCATCTCACAGTCCAGCAGAACGGCCCACTCTTTGGTCGCGGAATTCGAACTGGGGGAGGACTGGAAGGGCTCGAGTGATGTGACGCCCTTGGTGTTGGCCACGTCGCTAGGCTCCAACACATAGCGCTCCTGTTTCAAACGCTCGAGGTTGTGACAGAGACCAGGTAATTGAACTCGCACCGCCTGTTGCGCGACAACAGAAAGTGCTGAGTATGCGATGCCTCGGTGCTGCAGGCACTCCAAAGGGTTCGACGAAGATGATTCGGTGCCGATGGGGGTCCCGACAATGATGTGGCCTGTCGCGCGAGCATGCTGATCCAAAGCTGTTGAGGTTTTGAAGCGTCTCTTACACAGCGTGCAGGGGATATTTCTGCTGCCTTGTGTACTGGACGGCATCGTACTTGGACTCGTCAACGATGGTCAAGCTGTTGGTATGGTGCTGATTGTGTCGCGAAGCGAAGGTGAAGAGGAACTGAGAATATCTGAAGTGCTGCCACACATTCGACGGGGTTGGGCATAGGTATTTCAAGTAGTCCGGTCCGTCATAGCTTATCTCGCAGTGAGCCGTCGGCTGTTGGCATTAGGCATCGATGCATGCATGTGTCTGATTTTGGGCATTTGAAGGTAGGCCCCAACGTGGTTAGAATCAGGTCAACTGTGGGAATCGGCATATCGCATTTCAAAGGTCTTTCCTGTGGCTAAGTTGATTCGAGGAAGCAAGCCTTGGGGCCAAGGCACTCCTCACGCAACAACAGGTTTCATCGTCCGATTGTTGGCCATACCGATGTCCTCTTTGGGAGCGAGTTGGTGAGCCGTTTCTTCCCATGCAGTAGATATGCAAGTGTATACAGCGATCACCACGTGGACCAACCACAGCTGAAAGGTTTCTTCTTTTGTCTTCACCGGTGGCAGGGAGTCCGGACGCGTGTCTCGCAGCTTCCAGATGTCGATTGATTCATGTATCTGCTGCACGAACGTACTATGGTAAGGAAGGCTCTTCAAGTCGCCAAGCCTACGAGGTACTTGATCGGTTATCTCTTCCCGTAACGGCACGGCCTCACGAACTCGCGTCATGCAAGGTGCGTAGGCGACATCTCGGGAAAGTCGTCCCGGTGATATTGATTCAATTCCACGCCACTCCTTACCGCCTCATCACAGCGAGCCAACTGAAGAAGTGGTTCGAGTCTCTCACATAAACTCCACTATCAGCAAAAGGGGGTTTAGACCAGAGAACATACCTCAAATACGGCGCAGTCGGCTCGTCTGCAAAACAGATGGATGATCTTAAGGGCCTCTACTACGGCATGGTGAACACTCTATCTGGGCGTCTCGTACGATTTCCTCGCCGAGACGTGAACTTTTGGTTTGAAATAAGGATTTGCTCTCCCCAATCAAGCTAGCGATGAGATACAAAATTGATACCGCCCAACGACAGCAGTCTCAGACGCCAATTGTTTTACACTCCTCAGTGAAGTGGCCTTCACTCTTGCACAAAAGACACCATGCGTCCTCCTTAGAGTGAGCAAAAGCGCAGCGCTCGCCCTCGCGGCACCATGGCTTCTCACACTTCTTCGTTTTCCACCTCGTGAAATTCTGGTTCGGGTTCTCATGGAAGCGATTCATTTCCTTCTGTGTGTGTTTGTAACCGCAATCGCCCTTGGCCCGACAGTGCTGTCCGCTAGAACACGGTTGCGGCCGGCGTAGGTTGCGGCCATGGGCCTTTCGCAGGTCAGTTCTAGACTTGACCTGCTGCCAACTCTCGTCAACGTCGGGGTCTTCAATGCGGCTTTCTCCCTCTGGATAGTCTGTGCGTCTATCCTGGAGCTCGGTTCCGCATCTACTTGGACGCTCGACCTCGTTCGTCGTGGTGCGGGATGAAGATCGGCCATCCCCGTCTGCCAGCGGTCTAAACATGTTGCTTGTCTCGATCATATCCGAGTCATCTTTGTTGAAACGACTGGCGTAGATGGGCCACGACAAGACTTCGACCTGTCCGCTGAAGAGTGTTCGTGCCTTGTGGATGATCGCGTCGATGTTGCTGACTTTTGGGAACCCGGCAAAGATTTCTGTTCCGCTCTTGGATTGGGTAGTGTAGAACAAACGACCCGTCTGAAGAAGCGTCTGGGCCACCGAATATTCGTCCCAGGACTCCCCGCGGGAAGCATCAGGGTCGCAGAGTACTATCGTCTGAGCTGGGTCGAGCCTCGTGTTTCGGGCGGAGCGGTAGTTGGTGAAGGAAACTTCGGTGAAGATTGAATCCAGGAATTTGACGGTCAGCAAGCCGAGGCTTTCGTTCCTTTCTCTCAAATAGTCCTTTGACATCCCGGAGTCCCACCCCCAAAGCTCCACTGGAATACCACAGTCCAAAACTTTCCTGACTGCAGGGAGCAAGTCGCGGTCTCCCGTGATGACGATGAAGACGGTTCTATCCTTCCGCCGTTTGGCGTCAGCGTCATACTTCGCGCTCACGTGAAGCTCAACAGCCTCCCCGCTCAGGTCCACCGCCATGGAGTTATCCACCTCCTTCTCTTTGCCGTTGGCTCCGCGGTCGTAGATCTTGGTCTCGAAGTTCCATTTTTCGTACTGTTCCCACACCAAATCGTTCGGCGGAGGCCGGGAGCCGTATATGTTGGACTTGCCCTGGTTCCGTCCTCTGCAGAGCGTGTTCACCAACTTGCCGATGTCTATCCGCAGACGGGGGTCGCGATCGCCGTCGGCAAACTTGGGCATGCGAGGATTTCCATTTACGGCGAACTTTTGAGCCTCGATCCACACGTTGGAGTCGTCAATAAAAAGCAGGCAATCTTCTTTCTCCTCCATTGATATAGCTGGCTTCGTCAGATAGAGGAACTGGTTGGAGAGCGAGAGTAAACTCAGCTGCCGTGTGTTGATCAATTGAGGCCAAGAGAGGAGGCAAACACTTTTCGGGTGAAAGCTCGAGAAGACTCGGGGTGCCCCATGTCTATACCCCGCTGGAGGTCCGTAGATCAGTTGGGGCAGGGCTCACATTGTGAACGGCGCTTGACCTGTCAGCAGAAGGCTTAACCTTAACCCATTGGGCGTGCATAGGGCTTCGTTAAATGCATTGCATTCAGGTGACTGCAGGAAAACCTATGATCCAACCAATAGCTGGCCAAAAATCACTACATGAATAGTACTGCCAGAAGCCTGTCATTATCGTCGTCTCGCCTCTCATTTGTTGTGTCCTACACTCACTGCTCTAATGCGGGGTCATCGTGCCACAATTGGGGTCTCCACACAGCACCCTGGCATTGGTCGGCCGCTAGGCACATCAACGATTCGGAATCGCAGGCAAGTAAGGCAGCGCAGAAGTTGGCTCCTCACGCACCGGGTGTCAAGAGTTCGCAGTCGCAGCGAACGGTACGCGCGCAAAGCTTCATAGAGAAGCCGGGTTGGCACACCAGATTCCCTATATTGGAGGGAGTAAGTTTCGCTTAGCAGGTGTTAGTCTCGCTGTGTTTTATCGGCTACGGCGGTTAGGGCGTTGCTGAACTGCGGGGAGTTGTTAGATTACGTGGCTTAGAGCCGCTGGCATACTACGACGTATGGGCGGATTTCGGCGTTTAAGGTGGCCGATAGCCGCTCTGGAGTAACGTTTCGCTGGCTCTAAAGGCTATAGCTGCGTTTAGGGGGTTTAAAGGCCCACAACGCCGTTAAAGTAAAAAACGCGTTAATAGCCCTTAAAGTATAACTTTATATATATATAAATATATATAAAATTTAATAATTAAAAGTCTTATTCTACTACCCCCTTTACTATATATAATTAATTGTTTTTAAACTACTCTATTAAATATAAAAATTACTATAAATATCTTTTTAATTCTTTAAAAAACTATCCTTAATAACTTAGTTATTTAGTACTTGTAGTTTTATAACTTTTAAATACTTATAAATACCCTTAATATATAAAAAGCTCTTAATTTAACTTTTATAAATCTAGAGCCCTTTATTAGTAATACTCTACTCTAGAAGCTATACTTTAGTAACTACTTAAAGTCTATTACTTACTATAACTCTAAGTTAAAAACCCTTTATTTTTAAACTATAGAATTTAGAGTAAATAAGTTTACTATAAACCCTCCTTTTTAAGTACCTCTAAAAAAGAACCTCCTACTCCTATTTAGTATAGTAGACTACTACTATACTAAAATAATAGTTAACTTTTTTAAAAAGGCCCTTAAGTACTATATTAACTCTTTATCCCTATACTATACTATAAAAATAATATACTAAAAGTAAAAAAAAACTAAAAATACTATTATTCTTTAAATATAGAGTACTATTATTAAAAAGTTTAGAATTTAGTACTACTTAAGTACTTTAGAACTAGTAGTTTAGATTTAAAACCTTTATAAGTACTTTAAACTTATAAAAAGTATATACTACTAATATACTAATTAGCTTTATATTAACTACTTTATTATACTCTATAATAAGTAGTTTATAATAAAAATTATTATAATTAAATAGTTTATAATATAAGTTAACTATATATATAAAAGTTATACTATTAAACTTAAAGTAGTTTATAAAAAAGATCTATAGATTTATAAACTACTTTACTTCCTTAACTATTTACTACTTTAATTTTAAACTAAAAACTATTATATAATAATAAGTAATAACTAAAATAACTATAGTTTTAATAAAGCTATTATTAAAATAACTACTATAATTAAATAAATACTAGAGTCTATAGAACGTAAAAGAAGCATATAAGGCGCCTTTACTATTAATAAAGTAGCTTTTTATAGCCCTTTTAAGTACTTTAGTAACTATAAATATAATAATACTAACTTAAAGAAATTATAGAGTAAAGCTTTATTAGTGTTTTTTACTCCTTTTACTCTATTAGCCCCTTTCTACTTAGTATACTCTATATACTACTACTTTAAAGATTACTTTTATACTTTTTTAAAGTGTATATATAATAAGTAAAAGCTACTTAACTACTACTATAAAAGAGTTAAAAAGAACCTTATAAATAATAAATAACTAATTTAGTATATTAAAAAAATTTAAAGTTAGTAACTATATAGTTACTATATAAAGAGTATTAAGTATTTATTTATAGTATTTTAAACTACTTAATATAAAGGCCTATTACTATATCCCTTTAGGGACTCCTATTTTTTTAACTCTAGTATATTTATTTATATTTTTAAAAACGAATAATAGTTTAATAACTTTTAAGTAGCTAGTATAAATAATTACTTATAAACTAGTTTTAAGCTCTTTATGATTAAAGGATATAGAGATATAAGTATATACGTTATATTAGTTAATAATAAATAATTTAACTTATACTTATATAATATTATATTATATATATTTATAGTAACTAACTTTATTTTTTATAACTAACTCTATAAGCGTAGGTATTAGTAGGATAAGTACTTTAAATAGTACTCTATACTGTATAAATCCAATTACTCTTTTTTCAACTTTATTAAAACTATATATAGCTAAAGAGTATTAGAGTATAATAAGCTTTTTAATAAGGTACTTATATACAAAAACTCTATATAAGTCGTTTAGTATATATATACTCCACACTATTAAATAAAGCACTCTTAATAAAAATAAAGATCTTTAAAAGACTTTAAGGAAATATAGTACTAATAGCTTAGCTACCCTAGCTTTAAACTACTCTAGTACTTCTTTTTATTAGTCTATAGTGTCTAAATCTCTATTACCCCTAGAATAGTACTTAGTAATACCCTTTTAAACTATAATACCTATAGTATTAGTAAAGTAAAGTAAATTATTAACTATAAGCTACGGAAGAGTAATACGTATACTTACCCTAGTAAGTATATTATATTTAACTTTTACTTATATACTAAGGACTATAGTAGGTTTATATCTATATTAGTATTTACTAACTACGTATTATAGTACTTATAAAACTACTACTTATATAACTATAGTATAAAGATACTTATTAAGGTTTTTAAGAAGTTTATTTTACTTTTAAAGGTTTAATATAATATTAAAATACTTACTTTTAAGTACAATAATAAAATTAAAAAGTACTACTACTTTATAAATAACTTTTAAAAGTATAGTAAACGTATTAAACTATCTACCCTATATATATAAGATTAAAATAGTAGTACTAAGCACGTTAGCGTTATAATTAAAATAAAGGCTTAAACGATATATAAAAATAGTAAGCTGTTCTATAAAGTATAGTTTAATATTTATAAAGTAGTAACCTATTTTTATAACTATATACTTTAAGTAGCCTTTAGTTAAAAAACCCTATATAAAGTGCTTTACTAATAACTCTATAGTAATAAAACTATAAAACTAAGCTTTGTATATTTAAGATTATATAGGTATAAGGCGTATGCCCTTATAGCCGCCGCGCAGCTTAAGAAAAAGCGTCTAAACCGCCTTTATAGCCGTACCTTTATAGACTTTCTTATTAACTATATATTTATAAATCAGTATTAAATATAAAACCCTATAATTAGGAAAATTATTACTATATATAATATTACGTTTAATAAAAGAGAATACTATAATAGTAACCTGAATTTACTTATTAATAACTATAATAACCTTAACTTTTAAACTATTATTAAGTAAGTTTAAAAGAGCCTTACTACGGCTAGTAAAACTAACTTTTAAACATAGCTCTACCCATCCTTACTAAGTAAAAAAAATAATAAAGTATTTCCTTTTATAAACTCCCTTAATAATATTTTTAACAAACTTAACTTAAGTAATACCGCCCTTAATAATAATAAACCCTGTAACTATAAATACTCTTTTACTTATTTTAAACTCCTACTTACTCCTTTTAACTTATTTATTTTATTCTTTTAAACACTAATTAAAAAAGACTAACACTTAGGAAGGTAAATTATAACTAAATTAATAAATAAAAACCTTTTTTTTATAAACCCTTATTAGTCTGTATTTGTAACTAAGTTTATAAACTAAGCCGCTCTAGTAGCTTATATACCCCGGTATAAATAAACGTTTTATAAAGCTGCCTTTTTAACTAGTACCCTATCGTCGTTTTAAAATACTCCACAGCAAAGCCGCTTCTAGGCTAGCTACCTAGTTACTTATAACCTATTAAAGGGGACCCCTAGTATCTAATATACTATAAGGGCGTTCTAAAATATAAATATTAAATACTTTAATAGTAAGATTTAGTTATAGGGAGGGGTTATAGGTACTTAGATTTTATTAAGTAAGTATAAAGTACTATACTAACTATAGACTAAAGTTCCCACTTTTAGTACCCCCTAGTAAAAACTCTAGCCCCTACCTATATTTTATTTAAAAGTATTAACTTACTTTTATATAATTTTAATATAGGTAACTAAGGTAAACTATTTATAAAGCTATTATAAAACTAACTTTTAAAAAGAGGTTTTTAAAAGTACTACTAATGGCTTCTAAATCCTAAAATACTATTAAGTATATATATATAAGTTAAATAAGTATAAAAGGCTCTTTAAAATTAAAGTGCGCTTTATTATATATAGTAACTAGTAACTAAGAAATAAGCAAGATACCTATACTTTAATACTGACTAGTATATTATTTTAAACACTTATAGTTATTATAAACTACTTTAATTTTAAGTTTTTATAATATAATATAGTAAACGCGTTTATACGGGTTCTACTTAATAAAAATATTTATATATAAATACCCCCTGGGTATTAAAAGCCTAGGTATATTCTTAAACTTAATAAAGTACTTTATAGTTTATACTACTTTTTACTTCTATAGTAACACTATTTAGAAGCTAGTTTAAAAGAACTTAAGCTGGAGCGCGTGGTGGGTAAGAATTACTATTAGATGCGTAGCTGTATTACCTTCTTCTTCTATATTAATAACTACGTCCTATACTTCCCCTCTAAATACTATAAAGAAGCCCTTTTACTTATAAGAGTACTTTAAAAGTAATACTTTTTTAAAGGTAGTAAAGACTTATAATAGTTCTTAAGAATTAAAGTTATCTATAACTATACTATAAAGCGCCTTTAACTCTTATAGTCTATTTATATTAATAAAGTTATTAAGTACTTAAAAAGGCAAAGCCCGCGAGTAAAGTAACTATATACTTCTCTAATTTAATTACTTAAGCTACTTCCTTATAAAGACTCTACTCTATATATAGATATTAACTATTACTAAAGTAACGTTAGTTTAATTATATATAGTATAATAATAATAAGGCTAGATGTAGCTTTTATAGTAAGCCGTCTTATACACTTTAACTATAACCCTAGCCCTAAGTACCTTAAAGAAGTAAAATAAGTAATTAAATACCTTTTTATAAAGCGTACTTTTTACTTTAAATTTAGTTATAAAGAAGGTGGCCCTAATAATAGTTTAGTAATTACTTTAAATACTAGCTTTATTAACAACACACTAAACTATAAGAGCTTTTAAGTATTTATAATTAAGTTTTTTAGTGGCTTTATTAAGTAGTAAACTAATAAATAGAATACTATAACTATATTAATAACTAAGGCTAAGCTTTTTACTTTTTTTTAAGTAGCTAAAGAGGCTATTTTTATAAGTTGTTTAATAACTGCGCTTTGCGTAAACGTTAGTAAGTAGACTTTTAGCGCCACTTCTACTCCTAATACTACTATACTAAGTATATATATTTAATATAATAATTAATAAATAATTTATTTTATTAATAAAAAAACAGTTTAACTATATATAAAGCTTTACTATATTAATATCTATAACTACTAGTTGTATTAAAAGACTTAAAAAGGCTATATTAAAGTTAAATATTAGTTTATAGTATAGTTAATAGTAAATAGCCTTATAAAGCTACTTACTAGTACTTATTTTAAACTCTTTTTTAAGTAACTTAATATAGTAGATTAAATAACTTAACTTTAAGTACTTTATAATACTAAGCTTTAAAGTAAACGCTATAAGGGCCTTAACTTTACTAATAAAGAATAAATAAAAGGGATTATAGCTTTTAAGTACTTTAAAAATAGTATTACTCTTTTTACTATAGAGATAAAGGTTTAATAAGAATAATAGAACTACTTAAAATAAGGACTTTAAAGGGATTATAGCTTTAGAAAAGTAAGTTATATAAAAGTAATTATAGAGTAGTTAGAGCGTAGTTAGTATGTAATTTTATTTATAATTAAATCTAATAAGGCCCTTAAAAGGCCTTTATTAAAAAGGTGTATTAAATTACGTAGCTTAAAGCTACTAGTATACTATAATATATAAGTGGATTTTAGTGTTTAAGGTGGCTAATAGTTACTCTAGAGTAACGTTTTACTGGCTCTAAAGGCTGTAGCTGCGTTTAGGGGGTTTAAAGGCCTATAGTGCTGTTAAAGCGAAAAACGCGTTAATAGCCCTTAAGGTATAGCTTTATATATATATAAATATACGTAAAATCTAATAGGAGTTAATTTACCCGGGGTGTAGAGTGTAGTAAGTTATAAAGTACTATAAAGCTTTTTATACTTTAGCTAATATACACCCCTTTAGACTATAACGTAGAAGATTCTTATAAGTAATGTTACGATAGGAGTAAGAAATATTTAGAATCTTAATTGTTAGTTAAAATAATTAATACTAAGTGTGTAAGGAATATATATAATTCTTAATATTAAACTATATTAATAACTAAATAATAATATTAAATTACTTATAAGTAAGGTTATTAATTAATTTGTATAGTATACTATAGTATATTATAGTTAGCTTTTTAATAGTAAGGTTTGTATTAATAAAAGCTAAGGTCTAACGCTAATAATAGTACTAGTTACTACTAAAGAGATCCTAAGGATTTAGAGTACTTAAGTAATTAATCTAAGTATTTAATAAAAGAATTATAGTAGTTACTATTAAAGGACTAAAAGTATTTAAAGATTAATATAAAGTTAATAACTAAAGAACTATAAAAAGTAAAACTTAAGGGTACTTAAGTTCTATTTATATATAAGTCCCGTTCCTTTATTTATACTATAGTAGTAAGTTTTATACTAGTTAAGTAAGTACTTAGTAATTACTAGTAAGTACTTAGTAATTACTAGTAAGTACTTAGTAATTACTAGTAAGTACTTAGTACTTTATTTTATCTATATATAACTTAAACTATAGTTCTTCTTTTCCTTAAGAGTCCTTTTATATTTCTACGTTAGTTACGTTTTCTATTCCTTTTAACTACTAATCCCCTATATATAAAGTATATAGCTATTTATAACTAACGGATCGTAATATTAGGTTTCCTCTTGAAAATTTTATCTTTAAAACCTAATATATATATCGTAGTTCCCTAGCTAAAGAACCTATATACTAGTATTTTAATTTCTTTTAATACTAATATTATGTTAAGTTATATATTAAAGTAAAAAGCAGCTTCTTCTTTATACTATTATTATTATTTTTTAAAAATTACTAAAAAGGGTTTTAAACTTATACTTTACTCCCATTATCACACTAAAAGTTTCTAGTATAAAATGCTCCTAGGTTCTTTAATTTATAATAAATATATTACTATAAGTAGTATATAGAGATCTTATAATATATTTAGAAATATAATTTATACTTATAAGTTCTAATTATTTTATATTTAGTATTTCTACTAACTAAAATAGTTAAGTAGCTTATAATTGAGTCTTATTGTTTAAATAATAAAAAAGAAGAGTTAAAAGAACTATTTTAAAGAAAGATAAAAGCTTTAAAAAAGACTTAAAAAAACGTAAATAAAGTTTTAACTTATTTAAATTATATACAATAGTAGAAGTAAATAGTATTTTAAAAGGGTTAGAATTTCATAAATATAGTAACTAAAAAGTCTATAAGTTCTTTTAATACTACTTAAAAAGCCTAATCTATTAGTACTTTTAGTATAGTTAACTTTAATAAAGTACTAGTAAGTTAAAATCCTAGTACTTTTACTTTTTTATTAAAGGGGGTTTTAAAGATAGTTATAGAGGGTTCTAAATTTATTCTAAACTAAGTATTCCTAAATAAAGAAATATTTTATCTTCTTTAGGTTTTTTAACTAGTTAAATCTTAGACTATAAATAAATAATATATAACTTATTTATTATACCTAGTATAGTTTTAGTATTTTATTATACTTACTACTCTATTTGGTATTTTTATAATTCGTTTAGTATATTTACTAAGTTTAATATAGGTTCTTAAGTATTATTTTTATAACTATAGTTTTTTTATTTAATAAAATACTAAAGTTTTATACTATCTTACTAATTAATATAGTTCATAATCCTTTTAACTTTATAGTTTTATTTTAAATTAACTTTAACATAGTTTATAGTATGTATTTCTTTTAGTACTAATTTAAATAGTAAAATATAAAAACCTAAATAATATTCTATAGTATTTAGTAGTATAAGTTTAAAGTTAACTTTTATGATTTTTTTAATAATTTTAAAAGGTTTAGGTTTTTTAAAGTTTAACTTATTATTTAGTTATTTAGTTTGAATATTGTATTATATAAAGTACGCGCTATCTCCCTTTTTAAAAAATAGTCCCTTTATTTTTAAAGTATTAGTATATTTATATATATATTCTTTAATAAATTTTAAGTTATATTAAAGTTATTTATAAATTTCTTTAATTTAGTTAATATAAGTAACTACTTTAACTATAATAAGTTCTACTTATAGTTTTTTATAAATAATAAGTTTAAATTTATAGTTAAAGTAAAAAAATAAGTACTATATACTTTTTTTACTATACTATTATAAATAAATTAAGCTATTAGTAATAAAATAACCTAATTATTTTACTAGTAGTTAATATAATATCTTAAGTATATCTTAAGAATTTAGTTAATTCTTTTATTTATTTATTAGTTTAAAAGTAAAAGGTAGTAGATAGTTATAGTTTAGATTTAAGCTGTGAAATTAAAGATTTCTAAAACTTTAAAGTAAACTATATTCCTTTATTTAATATAATATCTTTAAGTAAACTATATTAACTAAGAATACACTTATTAAAAATATATATAAACTCGTTTACTATACTTACTTAAGTTTATAGAATAAAATATATATATTTAATAAGTTAGTTTACTATAACTAAAATACTATTAAACTATTTTTAATAAGTAACTTTTTTAACTATAGTAATTGGATAATAAAGTTAAAGAAAATTAATTACTATATTTTATTTAGTACTAAAAGAAGTTAAATCGTTTTATATTACTTATAGTATTTTAGTTTACTTTTATTAAAAACTTTATAACTCTTAATAGCTTTAACTATTTACTCTTAAGTAACTCTATTACTAGAATATTATTAAATACGTTTCTATATTTTAGTAACTCTTTAGTATTTATATACTTTAATACTATAAATTATTTTAATTATTTTATTAGTTATTTATCTAAGTATACTAATACTAATCTATTTAGTAATTATAAAAAGGTAAACAGTTAATACAAAGTTTCTATTTAAATTCTTTTTAAAAATTACTTAAATCGTATTTAAAACTATTAATTTTAAGTTTAATTATTTACTAAGAGCGTTTATTCTTTCATTTTATAATTTTTCTTTATAAATAATATAAAAATTAAATTTTAAAATAAATTCTAACTATTTAATTTATTATTTATTAAAACTTTTAAATATAGTAAAGTATATAAGATCTTTATAATTTATATATACTATAACTTAATAGTTAGTTTTTAAAAAATATAGTTTTTATTTTTTAAATACTTTAATAATAGTTATAAATTCTTTATTATAAATTTAATAGTTACGTTCTAGTTTACTAAGTTTTTTTAAGTAAAACGTATATAAATATAAGTATTCTTTTTTACTATATTGACTAAGTTATTTACTAATAGTAAAGTTTAAAGTGTTTATTTTTACTTTAAATAGTAGATTTAAGTTAGATATTATAAATATAGGTTTACTAAGTACTTAGTCCTTAATCTTTTAAAATACTACTTCTTTTTTTATTTATTTATTTTTACTAAGTATCCTTTTTAGTAAAATCTATAAGTATAAATATATTTTCTTAAATATTCTTTAAAGAATTATTAATAAAAGTTAATAAGTCTAAAGAATAATTAAATATCTTTAATATTCTATAGTATAAGTTAATCCTTAATTATAGTAATTCTTTTATTTAATATTTTAATAATACTAAGTATAATTATAAATCTAAAGTAGTTTACTTTTTATACATAGAATTTACTTTTCTTTAGTTTAATAAAAAGTTTAATGTTTAAAGCTTTTAAAGTACTAAGTATATATATTATTTATACTTTTTAAGGGTCTTTAAAAAAATATTATTAAAGTATATAATTATAAAAATATTAAGTTCTTTTTATAATATATAGTTACTTATATTTTAAAACGTAGTAGGGGCGTTAGTAAGTCTAAAGGGTATAATAAAGTATTTAAAATATCCTTAGTAAAAGTAAAAAGTAGTCTTTTACTACTTTTTTTCTTTTATTTTAATTAAGTTATAAGTTCCATTAAAGTTAAAAGTTATAAACTAATTAGCTTTATAGAATAGGTTTTATAGTTCTAAAATAAAAAATAGTAAGTATTAGTTTTTAATTATAATATTATTAAGTTATTAGTAGTTAATATATAGTTATAGTTTATTATTCTTTTTTAGTATAAATAGAATTAAGTATTCTATAGGTAATATTAATTCTTTAATATAGCCTTTAGTTAAGTATTTATTCATATACTTATTAAGTACTTATATTTTTTATTAATTTAATTAATAAACTCTTTCAAATAATAGTATTTATTTCTTTTTAATAGGGATTTTATAATTAAAAGTACTATATTTTAATAGGCCTATTTCTAATATTAAATTTAGTAGCTTTTTATTTACTTTATATTTTTTTAGAATAAATAGAAGTTAATATGTATTAGGAATTAATTGGTTTTATATTATAGTAAGGTATTTTTTATAATAATTAAATAACTACTTTCTTAACCTTTAAATAAATAATAACTTATAATATATATATTATTAGTATATTATAATATAAGGTTCATTTAAAGCTAGTAATTAACTATATCCCTTAGTAACTTAACTCTTTTTATAGTCCTAATAAAGGTAACTAGCCTTTTAATCTATTTATAGGTTTTTTCTTTATAGCTATAGTATTTTTAGAATAATATTTTATTATTCTATATTTATAATATTAAAGTAGTAGTATATTGTTTAGTTATAGTAGTTTAAAGTTAAGGTCGTAGTTTTACTATTAATAATATCTCTACTATACTATACTCCTTCTCTCTTTATATTATTAAATAGGTAACGATTTTCTTTTTTATTCTATAGTATTTATAGTTTATCTATAACTTATAGTAATATAAAGTTACTTTAAGTACTACTATTCATTAAGGCTCTATCCTATATTCTATTTACTATAATATTAAAATAAAGGTATTCTTTTTCTAAGTTTATTTTTGTAATTAAGTATATAGATTTTATTTTAGTTACTTATTATAATTCTTTTATAGTAAGTAAGTCTAGTTTTTAACTACTTTAGCCTTTATTTAATATATATTTTATTCTTATTAAGGTACTTAAATACTCTTCCTTTTATAAGGGTATTCTTAATACTAACAACTAGTAGTATAAAGTTAGTTCCTTTTTTTTAAAAAAAGTTATCTCCTTTTAAGTATTTATACTTTAATAATATAGTAAATTTAATATTAGTTAATATAGTAATTTTATGAGTTTATATTATTAGTATATAAGTACTTTATTAAAAAGTTTAGGTTTAATTTAAATACTACTTTTTTAAGTTCTTTATATTTTTAAATAATATATATATTAAGTTTATAGTTAAGGTAGATATTTTTGTATAGGCTGTTTTTCTGTTTTTTTAAAAAGAATTAAAAATTAAGTTTTTCTATAAAGTACTTTTAATATTTATTATTAAGATATTATAACTAGAAAACATTATAATGTTTTTATATAGGGGTTTTAACTATTTATAGTTTTTTAGTATACTAGTAAGTAGCTATTTTGTAGTTTTTTAAATAGACTTAGTTTTATAAAAAATAATTTATTATTTATTATTATTTAGGGAAATATATAGTAGGTAGTTATGTTTTTTTCCTTATTAGTAGTTTTTTTTTAAAGTTTAAGTACTAGGTATTAAGTAGGGCCCCCTAAGTTACTTTTTTTTTAAGTATATTAGTAAGTAATATTATAAGGTTTATTTAAGTTATAAGGTATATTATTTTTTTAAGGTTTTTTCTAAGAATATAGGGTCTAGTAGAACTTCTTTTACTTTTTTTTAATTGTTATAGTAGAGTTGTTTTAATCTTTTAATATTACTATAAATAGTTATTCTTTTTATTTTTTTATAACTAGTATTTAGAAATATTCTTTATAATTCTTTTTTAGTTTTATATTAGTAGTATATTTTAATTTAATAATTATAGTACTAAGTTATTTAATAATCTATTTATTATTATACTTAACTTCTTTATTATTAACTACTTTTATAAAATTATAATTTATATATTATAGGTTTATATTATTAAGTTATTCTTTAGCGTTTTAATATAACTTTTAGTATAGGACTTAATAAAGAATACTAAGTATTTTCTTTAAGTATATTAGTAATATTATAGTTAAATTAACTAGGGTCTTTAAAGTACTATTCTACATTCTTTTTACTATTTCTATAAATAGTGTACTTATTACTATAGTATATAGTTTATAATAGTTTAGTATAGTTTTTTTTAAAAAAGTATTAAGTTATCTATCTTTTAGTACTAGTTATTATTATTATTTTCTAATTTAGTAATAGCTTTTAGCTATATATTTTAGTTTATTATAGTTATTATACTTAAAAGTACGTTTTTTATTAAACTTTTATTACTTAGTAGTACTAAAGTCTATAGGGCCTATATAGTATTTATAAATAGTACTTTATTATTTGTTATTTTATTTTGTTAGTTATTTTACTAAAGTTACTACTATTAGTTATAGTACTAGAATTATTATAACTACTATTAGTACTTTTTATTAAAGTTAGTACTTAGTTATTATTTTCTTTTTTTATAGTATTTTTTTATAAATAATTATTAATCTTAATTATAAGTTTAGTATATTAAAAAAAGTCCTTAAGTTAATTAATTTTAATAAGCTTATTTTTAACTTTATTCTTTAAACTTTAGTAAAATATAAAAATTCTAAATTCTTTAATAAAGTCTAGTTATATATTAATATATTAGAATTTAATAGTATAATAAGTAGTAGATTTAGTTTATTTAAATAAGGTAATATTTTATTTAACTTATTACTTTTAGTTAGGGTTCTAGAATAGGGTTTAAAGGGTATATTTAAATTCCTTAAAAGTAAATAATATGTCCCTGACTTTAGTAATATAGTTATTTAAGGTTTTAGTTTCAAAAAACTATTCTTAGAATAATTTAATTTATTAAAGGGTATATTTATAAAAGAATATAGTAGTATAAATAATATATTTAGTATTATTTTTAAAGTTATTATAATAAAAGTTTTTATAGGTCTTAACTTAAATTAAAAATCCTTTAAGTATTTTAGGGATTTTATTATAAATAATAAATAAATTAAGTTTAAGTTTTTTATATTTATTATAAATAAGTATTTTAATAGTATTAGTAGTTATATAAAGGGTTTTATTTTAATTTTTAACTTTTTAAGTATACTTATTAACTTATTAAATAGTCTACTAAAGTTCTTTTATAGTAGTAGAGTTTTTATTAAAGAGTTTCTAAAGCTACTTAATATTCTAATAAGTTTATTTAAGTTATTTATTAGTATTATTATTACTAAATATTTTTCATTATTCTTTATATATTATTCTTTTAGTTTTTAAGTAAAGTTATAAACTTATTTATTAAAGAACTTAAATAAAGTAGGAGTATTTTTAGTAGTTTTAAAAAAAAAATATTATAGGATACTATTTATTAGTATTAAAGGTTAATTTATTAAATAGGAGTTATTAAAATATTATAGTTAGTTTTTTAATAGTAAGGTTTATATTAATAAAAGTTAAAGTCTAATACTAATAATAGTACTACTAGTTACTAAAGGGATTCTAAGGGTTTTAAGTACTTAAGTAATTAGTTTAAGTATTTAATAAAAGGGTTATAGTAGTTATTACTAAAAAACTAAAAGTATTTAAAAATTAATATAAGGTTAATAATGAAAGAACTATAAAAAAAGGACTTAAAGGTACTTAAGTTTTATTTATATATAAGTTCTATTTTTATAAATATATCCCTTTATTCCTAAGACCAATATTAAATATATTAGTTTATTACTATAAACTACCCTTAGTATTATTAGTCCTATTCTAGGACTACTTATTATATATTAGTTTTATTTATTATTATATAACTTATATCCTAGTTTTTCTACTCTATAGTATATTATACTAATATAGAGTAATATCGCTTATTTAACTACTAAGCCCCCTATAGAGTTACTATTAAAGGTCTATTAACTAATAAGTTATAATAAAGTACCCTAAACCCCAAAATCCCTTCTATAGTAACTAGTACTATTATTAGCATTAGACCTTAGCTTCTATTAATATAAACCTTACTATTAAAAGACTAGCTATAATAATAACCCCTAGTAGCCTAGTTTAGCCTTGTGCTATAAGGCTTAGGCTACCCTATAGCTATAGTAGCTACTAGTGTTAGATTACGTAGCTTAGAGTTGCTAATATACTATAATATATAGGTGGATTTTAGTGTTTAAAGTAGCTAATAGCCGCTTTAGAGTAATGTTTTACTGGCTCTAAAGGCTATAGCTATATTTAGGGGGTTTAAAGGCCTATAGTACTATTAAAGTAAAAAACGCGTTAATAGTTCTTAAGGTATAGCTTTATATATATATAAATATATATAAAATTTAATAATTAAAAGTTTTATTCTACTACCTCCTTTACTATATATAATTAATTATTTTTAAACTACTTTATTAAATATAAAGATTACTATAAATGTCCTTTTAACTTTTTAGAAGACTATTTTTAATAGCCTAGCTACTTAGTACTTATAACTCTATAACCTTTAAGTACTTATAAATACCCTTAATATATAGGAAGTTTTTAACTTAACTTCTATAAATTTAAAGCCCCTTATTAGTAATACTCTACTTTAGAAGCTGCACTTTAGTAACTATTTAAAGTCTATTATTTACTATAACTCTAAACTAAAAGTCTTTTACTTTTAGACTATAGAATTTAGAGTAAATAAGTTTACTATAAACCCTCTTCTTTAAGTACCTTTAAAAAAGAACCTCCTACTTTTATTTAGAGTAATAAACTACTACTGTGCTAAAATAATAGTTAACTTTTTTAAAAAGGCCCTTAAGTACTATATTAACTTTTTATCCCTATACTATACTATAAAAGTAATGTACTAAAAGTAAAAGAAGACTAAGAATACTATTGTTTTTTAGATATAAAATACTATTATTAAAAAGCTTAGGATTTAGTATTACTTAAGTACTTTAGAGTTAGTAGTTTAGATTTAAAACCTTTATAAATACTTTAAACTTATAAAAAGTATACGCTATTAATGTACTAATTAACTTTATATTAACTACTTTACTATACTATATAATAAGTAGCTTATAATAAAAGTTACTATAGTTAAATAGTTTATAATGTAGGTTAATTATATATATAAGAGTTGTACTATTAGACTTAAAGTAGTTTATAAAGGAGATTTATAGATTTATAAGTTACTTTGTTCTTTTAACTATTTACTACTTTAATTTTAAGCTAAGAGCTATTATATAATAATAAGTAATAGCTAGGATAATTATAGTTTTAATAAAGCTATTACTAAAATAACTACTATAATTAAATAAATACTAGAGTCTGTAGGACGTAGAAAAAGTATATAAAGTACTTTTACTATTAATAAAGTAGCTCTCTATAGCCCTTTTAAGTACTTTAGTAGTTATAAATATAATAATACTAACTTAAAAAAATTATAGAGTAAAGTTTTATTAGTATCTTTTGCTTCCTTTACTTTATTAGCCCCTTTTTATTTAGTATACTCTATATATTACTACTTTAAAAATTACTTTTATACTTTTTTAAAGTACGTATATAATAAATAGAAGTTACTTAACTACTACTATAAAAGAACTAAAAAGAACTTTATAAATAATAAATAGTTAATTTAGTATATTAAAGAGATTTAAGGTTAATAACTATATAGTTACTATATAGGGAGTATTAAGTATTTACTTATAGTATTTTAAACTACTTAATATAAAAGCTTATTACTATATCCCCTTAGAGACTTCTACTTCCTTAACTTTAGTATATTTATTTATATTTTTAAAGATAAATAATAGTTTAGTAACTTTTAAGTAGTTAGTATAAGTAATTACTTATAAGTTAGTTTTAAGCCCCTTATAATTAAAGAATATAGAAACGTAAGTATATACATTATATTAATTAATAGTAAATAATTTAATTTATACTTATATAATATTATATTATATATGTTTATAGTAATTAACTTTATTTTTTATAATTAGTTTTATAAGTATAAGTACTAGTAGAATAAGTACCCTAAGTAGTGCTTTATACTATATAAATTTAATTACTCCCCTTTTAGTTTTATTAAAACTATATATAGTTAAAGAGTATTAGAGTATAATAAGTTTTTTAATAAAGCGCTTATACGTAAAGACTCTATATAGGTTATTTAGTATATATATACTCTGTATTATTAAATAAAGTACTTTTAATAAAAATAAAGATTTTTAAAAGGCTCTAAGGAAATATAGTATTAGTAACTTAGCTACCCTAGCCTTAAACTACTCTAGTACTTCTCCTTATTAGCCTATAGTATTTAAATCTCTATTACCCCTAAAATAGTACCTAGTAATGCCCTTTTAAGTTGTAATACCTATAGTATTAGTAAAATAAAGTGAATTATTAACTATGAGCCGCGGGAGAGTAATACGTATACCTACCCTAGTAAGTATATTACGTTTAACTTCTACTTATATATTAAGGGCTATAGTGGGTTTATATTTGTGTTAGTGTTTACTAACTGTATTTTATAGTACTTATAGAACTACTAACTATATAACTATAGTATAAAAATATTTATTAAGGTTTTTAAAAAGTTTATTTTACTTTTAAAGGTTTAATATAATATTAAAATACTTACTTTTAAGTATAACAGTAAAATTAAAAGGTACTACTACTTTATAAACAACCTCTAAAAGTATAGTAAATACATTAAGTTATTTACTCTATATATATAAAATTAAAACAGTAGTACTAAGTATATTAGTACTATAATTAAAATAAAGGCTTAAATAATATATAAAGGTAGTAAGTTACTTTATAAAGTATAGCCTAATATCTATAGAGTAGCAACTTATTTTTATAACTATACACCTTAAGTAGCCCTTAGTTAAAAGACCCTATATAAAGCACTTTACTAATAACTTTATAGTAATAAAATTATAAAACTAAGCTTTATATACTTAAGATTATATAGGTGTAAGGTGTATGCTTTTATAGCTACTGTGTAGCTTAAAAAGAAGTATTTTAACCACCTTTATAACTATACTTTTATAGGCTTTTTTATTAACTATACATTTATAAATTAGTATTAAATATAAAACTCTATAACTAAAAAAATTATTACTATATATAATATTATATTTAATAAAAAAGAATACTATAATAATAACTTAAATTTATTTATTAGTAACTATAATAACCTTAACTTTTAAGCTATTACTAAGTAGGTTTAAAAGAGTTTTATTATAGTTAATAAGACTAACTTTTAAACGTAGCTCTGCCCGTTCTTACTAAATAAAGAAGATAATAAAGTATCCCCTTTTATAAACTCCCCTAATAACGTTTTTAATAAGTTTAATTTAAATAATACTACTCTTAATAATAATAAACTCTATAACTATAAATACTCCTTTACTTACTTTAAACTCCTACTTACTCCTTTTAACTCGCCTATTTTATTCTTTTAAGTACTAATTAAAAAAAACTAATGTTTAAAGAGGTAAATTATAGCTAAGTTAGTAAATAAAAACCTTGTTTTTATAAACCCTTACTAGTTTATATTTATAACTAAGTTTATAAACTAAACTACTTTAGTAGTTTATATACTCTAGTATAAACGAACGTCTTATAAAGCCACTTTCTTAATTAGTACTCTATTATTATTTTAAAATACTCTATAGCAAAGCCACTTTTAAGCTAGCTATTTAGTTACTTATAACCTATTAAAGGGGACCCCTAGTATTTAATATACTATAGAAGTATTTTAAAACGTAAATATTAAATACTTTAATAGTAAAATTTAGCTATAGGGAGGGGTTATAGGTGCTTAAATTTTGTTAAGTAAGTATAAAGTACTATACTAACTATAAACTAAAGTTCCTACTCTTAGTACCCCCTAATAAAAACTCTAGTTTCTACTTATATTTTATTTAAAAGTATTAGTTTACTCTTATATAATTTTAATATAAGTAACTAAAGTAAACTATTTATAAAGCTATTATAAAACTAACTCTTAAAGAAAGGTTTTTAAAAGTATTATTAATAGCTCTTAAATCCTAGGATACTATTAAGTATATACGTATAAATTAAATAAGTATAGGAGACTCCTTAAGATCAAAGCGCGCCTTGTTATACGTAGTAACTAGTAGCTAAGAGATAAGTGAGATACTTATACTTTAATACTTACTAGTATATTATTTTAAATACTTATAGCTGTTATAAACTACTTTAATTTTAAGCTTTTATAATATAATATAGTAAATATATTTATATAGGTTCTATTTAATAAAGACGTTTATATATAAATACCCTTTAAGTATTAAAAGCCTAGGTATATTTTTAAGCTTAATAAAGTACTCTATAGTTTATACCGCTTTTTACTTCTATAGTAATACTATTTAAAAGTTAGTTTAAAAGAACTTAAATTAGAGTATATAGTAGGTAAGAATTACTATTAAATACGCGGCTGTATTATCTTCTTTTTTTATATTAATAATTATATTCTATACTTTTTCTTTAAATACTATAAAGAGGCCCTTTTATTTATAGGAGTACTTTAAAAGTAATACTTTCTTAAGGGTAGTAAAGATTTATAATAGTTCTTAAGGATTAAAGTTATTTATAACTATACTATAAGGTGCTTTTAGTTTTTATAGTCTGTTTATATTAATAAAGTAATTAAGTACTTAGAAAGGTAAGGCTTATAAGTAAAGTAACTATATACTTTTTTAATTTAATTATTTAAACTACTCCCTTATAAGGGCTCTGCTCTATACGTAGATATTAACTATTACTAAAGTAATATTAGTTTAATTATATATAGTATAATAATAATAAAGCTAGATATAGCCTTTATAGTAAGCTATTTTATATACTTTAACTATAACCCTAGCCCTAAGTACTTTAAAAAAGCGGAATAAGTAATTAAATACTTCTTTATAAAGTACACTTTTTACCTTAAATTCAGCTATAAAAAAGCGGCCCTAATAATAGTTTAGTAATTACTTTAAATACTAGTTTTACTAATAATATACTAAACTATAAAAGCTTTTAAGTATTTATAATTAAACTTTTTAGTAGCTTTATTAGGTAGTAAGTTAATAAATAAAATACTATAACTATATTAATAACTAAGGCTAAGTTTTTTACTTTTTTTTAAATAACTAAAGAGGTTATTTTTATAAGTTATTTAATAACTATACTTTATATAAACTTTAGTAAGTGGACCTTTAATACTACTCCTACTCTTAATACTGCTGTGCTAAGTATACGTATTTAATATAATAATTAATAAATAATTCGTTTTATTAATAAAGAGATAGTTTAACTACGTATAAAGCTTTACTATATTAATATTTATAACTATTAGCTATATTAAAAAGCTTAAAAAGGGTGTATTAAAGTTAAATATTAGTTTATAGTATAGTTAATAGTAAACGGCTTTATAAAACTACTTACTAGTACTTACTTTAAACTCTTTTTTAAGTAACTTAATATAGTAGATTAAATAACTTAGCTTTAAGTACTTTGTAATACTAAACTTTAAAGTAAATATTATAAGGGCCTTAACTTTACTAATAAGGAATAAATAGAAGGAATTATAGCTTTTAAGTACTTTAAAAATAGTATTACTTTTTTTACTATAGGGATAGAGGTTTAATAAGGATAATAAAACTACTTAAAATAAGGACTTTAAAGGGATTATAGCTCTAAAAAAGTAAACTATATAAAAGTAATTATAAAGTAGTTAAAGTATAGTTAATATATAATTTTATTTATAATTAAATTTAATAAAGCCCTTAAAAGGCCCTTATTAGGGAAGTATATTAAATTATATAGTTTAGAATTACTAGTATACTATAATATATAGATAGATTTTAGTATTTAAGGTGGCTAATAGCTGCTTTAGGGTAATGTTTTGCTAGCTCTAAAGGCCGTAGCTACGTTTAGGGGGTTTAAAGGCCCACAGTGCTGTTAAAGTAAAAAACGCGTTAATAGCCCTTAAGGTATAGCTTTATATACATACAAATATACACGAAATCTAACAACTGGCGCAGTGGCTGTTATAACAAATAAGCTCCTTTATTAAGTATAAGACAATATTAATAAGGCTAGTGCTAACTCCTATAAAACTTATTGTTATATGCTGTGCTTTTTAAATTAGTATTTCTAGTTAACCTATCCCGCACAATATATTTTGTGTTTAGTTAGTAGGTATTTTGAAATTTAGAAATATGTCTGCTTCTTGAAGCTTTATAGCGGTGCTTTGAAATTAGTGTCGGCCCTTTCCAATCTGCAGTTCTCATGTTCGAGAGGTCCGTGGCTTTTTTCAGTCCCGGGTCAGCACAAACCGCCACTCTTTCCCATCATGGAAGCAGCTGCATGGTCAACGTCAGAACCAGAGTCTTCAAGTGGCCTATGAGCGCGTCGAACGTAGAACACCTGGAAGCGTGCTGCAAGACCTCCAAGTATTGGGCGGTGCGAGTTCTGTTCGTCCCGCCGAGGCCGATCTTGGTGAAACTCTGCCTCTATGTGGCTTCTCGCAGGCACTTGAGGAGAGTCATATCTGATCAACATGTCTTCTTGGCAACCCAAGCCAATAACTGCCGACTGACACGGATCAGGGAGGTGGACAACAGGCACATGACAACAGAAACAGGTCATCGAGAGCCCATGCGCCTCCCTTCCCCGAATGTCTTATCGACACCCAGAGACTTCGAACGGGTACTGTAACCGCAGGTAAGAAGGGAGCGTTTAACTGATAATATGATAGCAGGCCCTAGCTTTTCTTGATCGCCAAGATAACTGTACATGACCGAAGGAGCACGCCTCCTTGGCTTCCAGAATGGTCTTTTTACCAGTACTTTGCCTTCTGCCACCGATCCCCCGCCCACGGATAGATCTCAGCTCTCAAGTCTGAGCCGCATTGGCGCTTGCACATCGCTATCGGGTAAGCAAGTCATATTCAGGCTGGCCAACCACTTTCATGTCTTTCCCGTCACTCGCTGTGGGGGAAATGCACGCATGTTACACAGCGTCAAATATGTACCTTAGCTCCTGCCAGTATACAAGTTGACCAGGCTCCGCAAGGACTCATTTGCAGCTGAACATCCCTTCAAACACAAGTTGAGCCACCCCCAACTGCATGGATTGCGCGGGCTGAGACATGTTCTCGTCAAGTACCTCTCATGTGCGCGAAACGCCTCACCGATTGTTCCGAAAGTAGATGTGAACTGAGCGGGGTATGATCAATGGGTACTTGGATTAAAAATGCGGACTTTTGGGGGTTCTCTCTTCCCCCTTTGGTAGATGGGATGGGAATTTTTCGTCTGGTTTCTTTTCTTCCGAATCGAGACACCTCATCTCCGAGCCAAAGGAGGCCTCTTAGTTCACAATGTTGAATGCACTTTCTTGTTGCGCTTTAGAATTCCCAAGGGTCTGTTCTGGCCAAGAAGTCTAGCTAAACCGTCCCAGCTGACTTGAGTTCATCCTCATAGAATCCAGCGGCTCGATCCCACCCTACCGAACGTCGAAACAAACGACCCGAGGACGAGACTGATGGTCAGCCATCCAGCAAGCAGCCATCCAGCAAGCAGCCATCCAGCAAGCAGCCATCCAGCAAGCAGCCATCCAGCAAGCCAGTCAATAGTAGGTCTTATTTTATTTGTCTCGTCTCATTTCAATCAGGGATATAATTGGTTTCGGAAGGTTGTTAACGGTTATCCAGTCGAATCTCAGCCCGAGCACAGAACTATGCCGCAGAAGAGAACGAAAAACGCAACCTCTCTAACAGAGTCGATCGGGAATCAGGACGCAGAGATGGCCATTCCTTCAGTCGCGATCGGAAGAAACCAGTCAGAGGAACAGGTCATCTCCGACTCGGTCATCACAAGACGTACCATCGAAAGCAGAATCAGAGACGAGATGTTAACGAACTACGACGGCGAGAAATTTCTTCCAAAAGATGCGATCGAGAACCTCGCGTCACCGCAAATGGTCAGGTTCCATCTCAAAGCCCGTCTGAAGCCAACACCACCCTCTGACCACAACCCGACTGAGCTGCTGAAACTCTTCTACTACTTTCCTTTTGCGTGAGCTTCAAGAGTTGAACAGCGTGAGATGCAAGCTTTCGCGACCGGGATTTGCCCATCGAAATTGAGAGAGACACGAACATAGAAGATGATTATCGCTACAGCGTCAGATCACCGAATCCGGATCAGTCTTGCGATGTCTTCAGTAGGTGGAAGACGAAGAACCTTGAGGACTTCGAAAAGAAGCAGTGGCTTTTCCTTGCACCCGTTTTTACCAACGAATTGTTTGAATATATACTGGAACCTCATTGTCCGCTACCCATACTGGATCGGATCGGACACGAAAAGGGTGGTTACTTCAGCACCGTGTTTGAGGTTCAGATACACGATGCACACCAAGAGGTCATAGACAAGGTATTTACTATTTTTCCACAAACGGTCAGAAGGGTCTTCAACTAAAGTTGGTTCCGTGGCCAGCGAAAGAAAATAGCCTCGAAGGAAATGCGACCAGACATGGATGACTCATACTACCTCAAGGAAGCCCATTCGCTGGGCATTATCCGCCACCTGAAGCACGACCATCTGATCACTCCCCTAGCAGCATACAAGAGAGGTGAAAAGCTCCGTGCCTTTTTGTTCCCGTGGGCGGAAGGAGGAAATTTGAAGGAGTTCTGGAAACGACCGGGCTTACGTCCGTCCGAGGATCCTGATCTCATGAGATGGGTCTTGAAACAGCTCTGTGGCATCTGCAGCGCAACCAAGGCACTACATGAGCAGAACTGCCGACACACTGACCTCAAGCCAGAGAATATCCTTCTGTTCGAGGAGGACGAGCCTTGGGGAATCCTCCGCATCGCAGATGTAGGCCTTGCGAAGTTCCACAACGACATGACCCGGCATCGGAAGTCGGCTACGAACGCGAACACAGGAACACTGCGATACGAGCCTCCTGAGATGGGACGAGACGAGAAATTGTCTCGTGTGTACGATGTTTGGTCCCTCGGTTGCATCTTCCTTGAGTTCCTTGTCTGGTCTACGTACGGTCCGAACGTACTAGACACATTCATCAGAACCAGCGTCGACCAGCAATTCTGGGAGAAGACGGACGGAGGCTATCATCAGCATTACGAAGTGAGGTTCTGGATCTCAAAGATGTTCGAGCTTCTCAAGGAAGACTCGGCCTTGGCAGCTTGCCTGAAGCTGATAGACGAAGGCATGCTCGTGCCAGAGGTGGATCAACGTTCCCAGGTCGTCGATCTCGAAAGGAGTTTTGACGAAATCCGCAAGAGAGGCGACAAAGACGGCGAGAAAGACTTTCTCGTTGACCCAACCCTGCCCAGCCGAATCGCCGGCTCGCCACCAATTGTCCTTGCTCCAACTGATGCAAGTCCCAGACCTGTGCCGCCTTCGAGCGCCCTCCTCCAAGTTCCTGGAAGTCACGCCACAGCTGGTCTTTCACGAATACCAAGGGCTGCCGAAGACCCCTCAACGTCATTTCAGAGCGCCAAGGAGTTGACGATCAGGATATCGCCGGATGTGTACAACGTATGAGCCCAGATAAAACAACTCGCATCTCAATATCAAACACATTTTCTTCTCGCCCAGCTAGTGGCTGACTATGCTTTCTAGGTGATACAAGCTCGGGAATTGAATGATCAATGGGAGTCCTGCAGCGACAACGAATTCGCGAGGAAGCTATTCGAAAAGCACCCTCAACATGTTGATCCAATTTTGAACCAACAATCACAGCTTTGCGATGAGTGCCGTGCCATCGACATTTGGACCGCAGTGTGTACTATCCGCCGAAAATTTACTGATCTAGTGGCCAGTTCGAGCAGCTGTGCTTTTTGCCAGCTGCTTTGCGAGGCCGCGAATACTGCCGGCGTCAATGACGACGGGGAGTTCGAAGTACGACGCGTCGACTCAACGTTCAGAAGGGAACCGGACGGGCCAAATGTGCTATCGATCTACGTGAGCCCACGCCCAGGTGAAGGTGAGCCAGCAGACCAGCCCAACTGGAATAGTCGGTTAAATGTGCCTTCGCTTACTCGGAATTCAGCCCATGACCCAACACCTTCATTTGCCCAACTGGGATACCCTCGGCTTCCAGAGCCAGGCCAGGATCTCCAGTTCGCCTTGTTCAGAGCATGGCTGCGCCAATGCGACGAACAACATAACCACTCCTTCGACGCGGTAGTCGAGCTGCCCACCCGAGTTCTCGATGTAGGCACTAGTAAAGATCCTTCATTATGTCTTCTAGAAGGGGTCGATGTTCCAAACGCGAAGTATATCGCTCTGAGCCACTGCTGGGGTAACAGTGCTGGCTTCCGAACATTGACGCACAACATCGCGAGATTGAAGGAACGGGTCGAGTTCGAAAGTCTCCCCGCCAGCTTCCGGCACGCAATCACGGTTACAAAAGCTCTTGGGTTTCGTTATCTTTGGATCGATTCTCTTTGCATCATTCAGGACGACTTTGCCGATTGGGAACGCGAAGCCACACGTATGGAGCAAGTCTTCAGCCACGCCTCATTCACCATCGCAGCTACCTCTGCGTCATCTTCCGAGGAGGGATTCTTGTTCCCCAGAAGGGAGCCGCGTCCGCACGTTGCTATGACATCCCCTTCGAACGCAACTGTCTTCATATGCAAGTTCATCGACAAATTTCATGCGGATGTGGAGGAGGCAGTTCTCAACAAACGAGGATGGGTCTTGCAGGAGCGAGCACTGTCGCGTCGTACTCTTCATTTTACCTCGTCGCAGGTTTACTGGGAGTGTGGCCACGGAATTCACTGTGAAAGCTTGATGAAGCTTGCTAAGTAAGCTGTCCTATCCGGGTATTTACATTTGTTCCATCATTGATCTGATGTCCTTGCAGCCCGAAAGCCGCTTTCTTAGGCGACTCCAACTTCCCTAGCTCAGCTCTGCAGTACTTCAAAGGCGCGAGAATAGTTCTTTTTCAGAGCTTGTACAAGAAGTACTCGGGCCTTGACTTTACCAAGAAGACTGACCGGTCCGTCGCGATCAAGGGTCTTGAAGAGAGACTAGTGAAAACCTTCAACACAAAGGGCGGATTTGGAATCTTCAATTCATACCTGCAACGAAGCCTTTTATGGCAGAGAGATGCCGCATCTTTTGAACTGATTCCTTACCCGAAGGATAGAAAGGTTCCTTCCTGGTCTTGGATGACCTATAGTGGCCGCATATCTTACGTAGAGGCGCCATTTGATCGCGTTGACTGGACAAGCGATATCGCGTCTCCGTTCACGACTGAAAGTGGGCACAAGCAACATTGGAAGGTTGATCAGAACGGCGGCAGCCAAGTACTTCGAGCCATTGCGAAACGGTTCACAATGAACCGTGTGGAGCTGATGAAAAGGGTGAAGTTTGATCAAGAAGGGATGAGCCTTTCGGACAACCTTCGGTTTGTTGTTGTTGGAGTGGAGAAGCCTGAGGACTTCGCGAAAGAGGCAGAGCATTATGTTATTGCCATCGATCGCGCAACATCCGGGGGGCTAGGAGTATACACCAGAGCAGGAGTGGGCATAGTTCTTTCTAGTCACATTGTCCACGATGATGCGGTCGAGGTTGTTATACAGTAGTAGAATTGGATTCGAACTCTATATCCCTGGAAAAACTGCCCTGTAGATGTTTCAACCATTTCGTCGAGATTCAAATGAGAGTAAGGTATTAGTCGCCCACTCAGTGCAACCGTTACCGAAGTTGTCACCATGGTAATCCATATAATTTGTTGCTCCACACAGCAGTCGGTGATCTTCCGTCCTCCCCCTAGTCGTAAATGCCTGCTGCGGCATTCCCTTCGTGGTGTTCAATGTCTTTCTCCATATATGCCCTTGAAAGTCTCTGGAAGTCTCATTTAAACGAAAGTGCGATCCTTTACAATCCCGCATACCTATGCAAACCTGTACTCGTGTGGTCAGAAACACAATAATACCCGAGTCTCGCAGTTCTGGGATAATGCTACGAGACCTCCTACACCATCGACGCACCTTCCTCATCCATTGAAGCTTTCCATTGTACAAGGCCTTCTGACCCGGATAGTGTATACACTGTGGCGCATTTCCAACGTAAAGCTGTTTGCTGTCAACCGCTTTTCGAGAACTCGCACCAGATGGGAGGAGCTCACGAGGTTTGAGTGAACTTTGTACTCCAAAATATCCTGGATATCTTCGACAATTTCGGCTGGACCGTTATCTGACTGCTTCTGGGTTGCTGTCATGTCGGGATGGTATACGGACGAGATGCGGAGGAACTGATGTCGGGGGGTGGTGTGAGAAGCAGATGCAGGAGCAAGCCGAAGGGAGTAGAGCCCGCGACGAGCCACACTGATATCCGAACAGAACCTGTGGAATTCTGGGTAACTCAAAATGGAAAAACAATGCAGTCCGTCAGCAGGCATGTGACACAATATGGCTGGCTCAGCACGTCCAGCCGAGTTCAGTGTGCCGCACGAATGGAGGGGTACCACCCTCATTCCGCAAATTTACAGTACCGTTGTGCTCAACTGGCAACCAGGCTGTAGCCTGCACACCCATTTCTGACGAAGCTAATGCATTCCGAGCGTTATCAGCGGACCAAGACACCGGGCTGTACAGTCATCCACCGAAAGTGCACGTAGGAATACCAGACCGGCATCACACGAGATCTCCTGATTGGAAGTCGATCCCACCGCAGCTCAGCCACACTTTTCTGCACTTTATATTTTCAACTCCGCTAGCACGCCGAAATAGCTCTTTGCTAGCTAGAAGCTGTGGTGAAACATGTTTCATTATTGGATTCAGCTGTAAGATACGACCAATCGTAATAGGCGGTTTTGACACAGGCAAGCAGGCTGCGGGCCATACATTACCTCTTTTCGCATTAAAAGATGGCGTACTCTTCTACCCGTGCCCGCTCCCACTTTAATTGGAACTCGAGAAATCTCACCCACTAAAGTGGTAAATGGACATTCTGCTTTGTATATTTCTTGTCGCAGAGCCTGGTATGAAATGTTCTGCCTCGTCCGGTACTACAACTCGTGTGAAAGACCGCCTCTTCAACCAGTGTACCAAGTACTGCCGTGTAAACTTTCGCCAGCTGGCCGAAAGAAAAAAAGAAAAAAAACGGGAACCAAGTGAAAGACCGCCTTCTTCCGATTCTGCCCAAGACTGGAAACCCTTTGTTCCTCTCGATGACCAAATTTCAAATTATACCCAATGCAGCGGTCTTGGCTGTCAGACATCGGCCCAATGGAGTCGATCCAGGTAGTATGTTTACCCAAGGACAGCAAGTACTTCACTGGCAAATTGCCAAAGTCTTCGATAGAGCTAACGTCGCACAAAATCACACAGTCCCCTAATAAATCCCGCAGAGGAATTGTATCCGAATTATTCTCCGAGGTTACAAAGCCTTGAAGAGCGAGTACTCCGAAAGTAGTGCCAGCATTTTTACCGTGCAGGATAGGGGCCACTCAGCGTTGATGGAACAGGAGCATGGTGCAACAACTCCGATTCAAGACACCCCGGCCGGCTCTCCCGACATGCGCGAGCAACCGCTGAATCCAGAGATTGTCGCCAACAGAATTCGACTTGAGTCTCTCAAGTCAGCCACAGTTGGCAAGAATTTCCTCCCTCATGACGCGCTAAAACGAATCATAACCCATCTCAACGTGACACGCCTTCTAAGAAGAGCATTTCCTCATCGGGATCACGAGCATCTCCAAGATGTCGTTGAGCAAGTCGTTGGAAATCCTGGCGGGACGCACAAGAAGCGATCGCCCCCTAGGCGCAAGATTTTCGCCACCCTCGTCATGATGGAGGAAGTCCATCTTATTGAAGACTTCATCAGCGACGGGATCCAGGATAGCGACCTGCCATTGAGCCTCAAAAAAACACACTCCTCTCAGCGATTTTTTCAGTTTTGCGTCAGGCCCACTGATCTCCCAGATTTGGTCCCCAGATCTCTTTCGAAGTTGAATAATTGGACTGATAAGAACAAGGAAGACTTTTGTCGCCGTCAAGAGAGCTTCTGCGCTCCGTTCTTCGAGCTACCAGGCCCTGGGGTTTGTTTCTATCACCTGCAAGATGATGCAATACTGCCATATCTATTGCACCAGCAGATATGTGTCGGCGGCTATAGCAGCGTCACAAGAGTGGAGATTCACGGCTCGCATTACAGCCATGGCGAAGGACGAAAGGTGAAAACAGTCAATGTGCAGAGCCTGGGCAAGTACTGACCTGGTGAATCAGTTTCAACAGGGAGCCGGGAAATACTTCGCCATCAAAGAGCTTCACCCAAACAACGAAGAGTTATATCGCCGAGAAGTGGAATTGTTTGAGAAGATTGGAGTGGGCAAACCTGACCGCCCTCGTGACCACTTGATCCAGTTACAGCTTACGTATCGGCACGGTGGTCGCTACTTCCTCGTCTTCCCCTGGGCAGATGGCAACCTTCAACAGTTCTGGGCGAAAAAGCCAAACTCATTCACTCCAAGCAGCAGCACAGACACGAAGTGGTTTTTTACCCAGTGCCTGGGGCTGATGAAAGCTCTTCGAAGAATTCACCACTTCAGCAGCATGTCAAATCCAAAAGGTTATGTCCCAGACCCCGATGATCTGAGCTCGCTGTTCATGCAGAAAGATTGGGGCCGGCATGGGGATATCAAACCCGAGAACGTCCTGTGGTTCAAGAATCACGATGGCACGGACGATTACTTGGTCATCGCCGACTTTGGGCTCACGAGCTTCAACACGGCACATTCTAGGTCGAAGGTGGCGCATGACGCTGTCACCGGCTGCAGCGGAACTTACAGGCCCCCAGAGATGGACTTGAAGTCAGAGATATCACCGCGTTACGATATATGGTCACTTGGCTGTGTTTACTTGGAATTTGTCTCCTGGTTTCTACTTGGGCACAAAGAAACGCATGACACCTTCAGCAGGCTCCGCATGGAGGAGGACAGAAAACTGGATAAGCCAGTTCCGGAAGACACATTTTATGCCATCGAATCCACAACTGGGGCGCGGGTGAAGACTTCTGTTGTACAGGTACGTCCTTGTCAGAGCTATCCATCCAGATCCATTCATACTAAGCTGTTGAAAGTGGATCGAGAAGCTTCACAGGCAAGAATCGTGCACAAAGCCGTTGCATGTATTCTTGGATGTCATACTTTTCACGATGCTAGTCACGATACCAAGTAGGAGATGGGATTGCGCAAAGATCAGCCAAGAAGTCAATAATCTCCTTGATGAATGCATTAAGTCGACACCGTACGCCACAACAGGCACCCCTGGTGTGCCCAACCCATCATTCCCTGACGAAGAGCTACCAAAGGTATGTAATTGCTGCTAGGTTTTCTGAGGCTCTGGACTAGTTGTTTCTGACACAAAATTATTAGACACCTTCCTCGCATGATTCGGCATGCCCGTTACCGAAGAGTGCAATCGATAGGAATTCTCGACTATCAACACAAACGACAGCATTCTCAGACCTCAGCAGCTTTGGGGAAACATCTGGACCTTTGGCTGCCGGCAAGAAGACTCAACGTCAAAGCACTGATAAGAAAGTTCTCCAAGTCGGGTCTCAATTCAATGACGCGGCGATCAAGCCACAGCCAGACCCTCTGACTGTTGACGACGTCGACGAAATTGAGATCGACAAATTGATGAACGAGTTGATATTGCAAAAGGGAAATTGAGGTACCCAAATCCGTTTTTGTGTCAAAAATATCGATGTAAGATACCAGTCTATGCTTCGTTACTTCATTTCTCTGAGGGGCCTAGGATTGACATCCGCAGTGATTGCATACTCTTGAACGGTTGTATTTGACGGCTAGATTCACGAGAAAAAGCTACCCATTGAGACTTCAGGGCAACTGCATGAAAGATTGAAGGGCAGTTTCCGCGATCTCTTCCGTAAATACGACAGTTTGCAGGGTGTAAAATTAAAAAAGGTCGTCAAAAGCTTCAGTGTATGGACAACAGTACACAAGATTAAGAGAACATAATAGTTAAAAGCAAATATTTCTTCAGATCTTCTATGAAGCACGTGGGTTCTTGTGCAAAAGGTTTCGCCCCCGTTTAGATACTTCGCCCCTTGACTGGCAACGGATCGTAGCGTTTGGGAAATGCCTTCCATGTCGATGAAATTGAATCTTGCGAAGTAGTCCCGGCTCAAAAGGCAGTTGGCCACACGTCAGAAAGCTAGGAATACATTGTAAATAGGGCAATAGTAGCCTCCTCAGCCTTAATTTCTTGAAAATCCGTTTTCAATCTCCCCCACCCAGCCTCCGGCGTGCTTCGACTTATTCCTGGGTAAGTTGAAACGCCTCGCTCAGCCACCATGCAGTCTCCGCAACTACATTTTAGGAACATTCCATGGCCTTCATCAGCCCGATGCCGGATAATGAGGGGAAGCGAGTGAAATCATAACAATCCAGCTACCAAGTGACGTCCCTTTTGATCTGCTGATGAGCCGGAAGGTCATCCAGAACAGCGATCACGACAAAGTGCCACCGTATGCTACCGTCGAGGCCCACGCCCAGCAGTGTTACCCAATGCATCTTAGCCCGTGAGATCGGGCAAGTCGCATTGAACCATAACCCAGCCACCGCACCGCAAATGTTATGAGATTGGATTTCGACGGCCTGAGACGCAGAACCTTTTCCGGATCCATCACATAACCTTGCAGCTGCCGACGCAGGGTCTCCTGATTTTGTGTGCAGACACAAACTCTGACGGGTCAACAAAACAGAAAACGTGACCGCCAACAACTTCACATTCCCAACACCATGAAAAGAGAAGGGTCGCTCATCTCGGAAGCATGTTCCTGCCTACTTATACGGCGTTTTTTCCTTCTGATTACCACCCTGAGGATTGTTCCGAGACCTTTGGAATTTCACTTCTCAAACTTGGACCAGTCGAGATTGAAGCGAAAAGTTTAGCCGGCCAGCATGGCGCTCCAGGATGTCAGTCTCCCAGTGCTCCCAATCATCAAAGCCCATCTCATCATCAACTGCGTGTTGGTCGCGCTTGCTCTGATTGTGTTGGGCTTCCGCGTCTCCTCTCGCCTCAGATCCGGGGCCAGACTGTGGTGCGATGACTATTTCGTTCTCGCTGCGGCGCCTCAAGTCGTCGGGATGCTCGTGATCCAAGGCTTTTGTAGGTCGATGTCCAGTACCGAATTTTGCAACTTTGAAGACTGGCACGACTAACACGCAACAAAGGGTCAACGATGGGTATGGGATATCCCGCCGCAGAATCCCTTCCGAACAAAGTCGTTATTCTCCAGCTTTGGATAGTGTATGAGCTTCTATTCATCAGCTGCATGTTCACCATACAATTTAGCATCGGTTGCCTATTCATCCGTCACTCTACGAGTTTAAGCATAGGACTTGGAGCTATTTCCCTCCTCATCTTCACCGTCTTGGAGACGTTCGACGACGCTATGGATTCCACGATGATCTGCTTCCCTTTCGCGAAAGCGAACGACCAAGCTGTGAAATGGGTATGCAACAACCGGGTCGCCTTTTCTTTCGGCCTAGGATCTCGTGACGTCTTGAAGAGCATCTATTTCCTGTTGCTACCCCTGCTGGCGGTTACCAAGCCCTGGAGGATGCGCATGCCAACTAAGCAGAACTTCGGAACCATTGGCGCAGTCACAGCCAGCCTGATGTGAGTTTTCCTCACCTTATCTATCTTTAAGTCTTTCTCATGGTCTTCAGAGTCATCGCTGTTGCCATTGTCCGCACCGGGTGCTTCGCAGACCTGTCCGATGCGTCCGATTTCACAACCGAAAAGATATTCTGGCCCGTCTTCTGGACCATCGTCGAGCCAAGTCTCGCCATGATCTGCGTGTGTCTGCCCGTACTCATCCCTATTCATCCTATCGTCAACGCCCGGCAGGATGCGCTGAACATCGACGGGCTCGACGACGACAAGATGCACGAGATGACCAAAAAGTGCGGTTTCGTGCCGACGCGTATGTATGTCTGGCTTATGACGGCAATGGAGGAGTTCAAAGCGGAGGAGAAGAAGGATGAGGAAATATCCGAGGTTGCGGCACGCTGGGACGGGAGAGAACGCGCTGGCGCTGGCAGTGGCCACGACTTGGAGGCGGAAGTGCTGCTCCGGCCGAACCGGAGCGCGAGTGCGACGCACAGGTGGTAGACTTTCTCGCACCTATGTAGGGACCTAATTACGTCCCGTGTGCGGCGTGAGGTGGACTGCGGCAGACATTTTGGTTAGCTGACGGCATGGTATTCAAGATATGCAGGGTTAGGGTTTTGGCGAAGACCGGCAGGAGGGCGTCATGTTGGAAGACTGGCGCCAAGTTCATGAAACGCACTGAGTATATTTTATTTTTAGATTTTTCAATCATAGGTACGTCTAGTCTTTGACTTCAAGTCGATCAATCCAAGGCAAACTCTACGTCTGTTCAAATCTCGACTTCTCGGCGAGTCTGACAGCGGAGGCCCCGAAAAGCTCGGGATAAAATTACCCAATCGGGAAAATCGGTCCCGAGGCCGAATCCGAACGTGCGCGGCCCCTCCCCCGGCTCCTCTCTTCCCTCTTCCCTCTCCTCCCTTTTTCTAAAGCCACAAGACCATCCCGCCACATTGCCGTCGTCTTTCTACGACCGAGATTTCGGCATTTACTTATGATTCAAATTGTCAACGGTTCAGCTGTTCGTCCCAGTCGTACGTGGAGAAACAACCCCGCCAAGCACATCGATGGCGAGTGACACCTCCAGTTCAGTGCCCTCCTCCAACTGGAGAACGCACAAGTCCTGCGATGCCTGCACGTCTCGCAAAGTTCGCTGTTCTGGTAAGGTTTTTCTCGATCACGTACACCCTCACACAGACTGTAGCACTTGCACGAGAACTGAACGAACACGAATACACATCTTGCAACCTCTTGAGGGACGATGATACCCACACTGACACCAAATCGGGGAATCAGGATCTCCTGCCCCCTGCACCAACTGCACGGTAACTAAGACCTATCCGTTTCCTCTCCCCCCGAGCGATAGCCAGCCAACTGTGGCGCTTTGGCTCGTCCTGGTCTCGGGATTACTGACGCGACGGACCCCGAACCGTAGCGACGGAAGAACGAGTGTGTCTTCAGCGCGAGAAAACTGGGTCGAAAACCAAACGGTATGTCTTAAAGCCCCGAAAGTACCTTACCATAGTTCCTACCCCCCCTGGGCCCCGTCATCGCAAGCAATCCCCTTGGTTGACCCGTTGTCTTAATCTATTATGTGGTCTCCAGTGATCAAACAGTTCATGAACAACAACGGCCCCGATGCAGGGGACACCATTTCCGACGGCTCGCAGAGCTACAGCGTCTCCGTCCTCGACTTCGCCACCCCGCCGTCCCCGAAGCCGGCCCGGCTGTCGGCTTCGGATGTGGGGCCAAGTCCGACCTCAGAGGCGGCCGGGCGGACCGGCCCCTACCGCATCCCGGATCTTTACGTCGACCGCGTGCTAGAGCGGGCCGAGGAGACCATCACCGCGTCCAGACACCCTAATAGCAGTTCAAAGTATGTTCGTGTAAGTTCTACTCCCCCCATCCAGAAACCGTCCGTTGCTGATATCCGATACCAAGGGGCACGGCTTGTTCGGTGAGCGTTATCCCCGGTGGCGGCCACTGTTTGGCGAGCAAATGTAATACTGGTGGGTGTTAAACTCATGCTCACGGAATAACTATCAGGTGGCGAGAACAGCATTACCTTTTTCTCCGAGGCAAGGCTCAAGTCACTGTCAGAGTGCCTCGGCCATGACAGGGTGAGGGATCTCGTGGGCCGTATAGCATTCACCGTCAACCAGCACCTGCGTTCCGTAGTGAGGTTCACCTCGGACCTGTCCTCCCACAATACCAAGCCGCCGGCCTGCTTACAGGATAAAGAGCGACTGGCCAAGTTGATCAGATGTCTGACATCCCACTATCCACGTCGAACTTGAACCAAGCAGGGAGTTGGGCTAACCGCGAGCAGTATACTTTGAGCACGTTCACCCCCGTTTCCCCTTTCTCGACCGTGCCGCCTTCGAGGCCACCGCCGCAAGCCAGGACCAGCCTCACGTCGTTCCGAGGAGCAAGTCATGGACCTCCCTGTACCACACGGTCCTCGCGCTCGGCAGCCAGTACGATGGCGGTGGGAGCTTCCAGCCGGATGACGGGGAGTCTTGGAGTCTCTTCTCTGTTGCGCTGGCCAACTTCACCAACTTGATACTGCTGCCAGACTCGCTCACGACCCTGCAAGCGCTCACGGCGATGACTATATACTCGCTCGGGATGAGCTGCATCGGCCTCGAGCAGGTCATCATGTTGGAGGCGGTGCGGAGAGCTAAGAACCTGGCGGACGCCAGATTCAACGATTACGCAACCCAGTCCTACAGGAGGACGTTCTGGGTGCTGTACTGTCTAGAGAAAATTACGAGCTTCCATCACGGGAAGAGTTCAGTGAGTCTCCTCTGGTAACAATGTCGGCCCTTGTCTCGGTGTCTACATGGTTCTTCATCGTCTCTCGTCTATATTTGCTAACCCCCAGCAGAGCTTCTCCGACTGCGACATCTCCTGCCCCATTCCCCATGCCCCAGAGTCCCACTTCGGCGGGCAAAACTGGCTTCTAACCTTTGTCCGACACGCCCGCCTTCTTTCGCGCGCCTTCACTTCTCTCTTCTCCGTGGGTGTTTCGGAACATCCCGACGAGTACTTCCTCGACATCATCGACCAGCTGGCTGAGGAGCTCGAGGGCTGGCGCGCCTCGATCCCGGACAACGGCTTCCGCCCCGCCGGCCTCGTTGGACCCCAGGCCCTCGCCCATGACCCGGGTTCCCACGTCTTCGCGCTTGTCACGAACTTCTGCTACAACAGCTTTCTCCAGACCATCTCACGAATGGCGCTCCGGCACTTACCTTCGTCGAACCAAAGACGTCGGGAGGCCGCGCTGAAGACGGTCGAAGAGACGTCTCGCGCCCTGCTCCGGATGACTTCGTTCATCGACATGGCCCCGTACACGCCGTTGTGGTAGGTTCCGCCCCTGAAATCGACATTCTTTCATGCTTGGGTTACAGTCTGACCCAGCCGCAACCCAGGATGCTCGCAGGGATTCCCATCTCGGGATTCTTCGTCATCTTCGACCTGGTTATTCACAACCCCCTTGAGCCGCAGACCCCGTCCAACCTCGCCCTGCTGGGCCTCGTGATCAATCACACCAACCGATTAGATCAGGTGTCCAACGGCAAGATGCCAGGCTCCCTCATGGCGGAATTCACACAGATTGCCCGTGACTACGTCAATCAGGTATCCGGCCGGAGCCCGGGAGGCACCAGCGAGGCGGTTACTTCGCAGTCCGCCCCAAGTGCGCCGCAGGGCTACTTCTCGCAGCCTCACTGGTCGCTGCCCCACGACGGCATGCAAGACATATCTGCCATGGACGTCGCAGGAGACCTCTCGGACGTACTGTCACCCTTTATCACCCATTCCTAGCTTTGATACTGACCTGATAAACCGCAGATGAATCTTGCTGCCGAGCCCGGGCAGGCTGGTTTCCCTGGGCCAATGGACATCGAAGGCCTCCCCATGGGCCCCAACACCGTCACGGGGACGGACGTGATGAACCTCTTCGGGTGCTGGCTTCCCGACATGTTTGAGCCCCAGTTCTACCACGACCTCACGGGACAGGCCGACCTTCTCCAACCACCGGGTCACCACCAGACATGAAGCCAGACGATCAGCTGACTCCGGGCCGGTGATCGTAGCGCCATCTACCTTGACTTTTGAGCATTCATGTTCTATCACGGGCGTAGTTCTTGATAGGCATATTGGATAAAACGGCAAACGGCGTCAAACGTTTCCGTTCTCAGCTTTCATGTAATAATATACCTCTAGCCTCTTCATGCCCCTTGCAATCCTCACTCCGTCCCCGGATTTCCCCCCTCCAAGAACTTGAAAAACGTCAACCTGTTTCCATCCAAGTCCTTGATCGCAAACTGCCGGTACCCCCACGGCGTGTCCCAAATCGCTTCCACCACCTCAATAGTATTGCCCCTCGCCACAACAGCCGCGTGAAAGTCGTCCAGCCCTTCCGTACCCAGCGCGATATGGCACCTTCCCGGCGCAAAGTCCGCCGCGTCGCCTTCGTGCCGGAAGATGTAGATGTTGGCCGCCGCCCGGTCGCCCGTGTAGATGGAGCAGAAGTACGGCCGGCCCGTGTCGTCGGTCTGCACGCCGCCCAGGTCGAATCCCAGCTCTTCTGTGTAGAACTTCACCGTCGCTGCGATGTCCCTCGAGCTGAGGCCCGGGATGATCTTCCAGGCAGACCCAATACCGCTTGTGGTCATATCAGACGATGCCATATTGGCGTAGTATGAGGTTGAACTTGGTTCGGAGGTTTAATCTGGATAGCGGAGGCTTCTCGTGAATCAGAAAGGCGGGAAGTCTGGGTTCATCGTCTTCTCTTTGCGTGAGTTCTCGAATTTTCGACACCCAACGACCAAGGTGATTGTGATGATTCGTGTGAGACCTCTCCAAGGTGGTGAGTGAAGGAGAAGTGTTTGATGATTTGATTAACAGTTGGAGATGGTGCCTTGTTCATTTGCACTAGCTCTTCAAGGCACGTCATCTCCTGCATACCCCTCTTTTCATCCGAGGTCTGTGAGCATACTGCTCTAATCATTGTCAACCAGACACAGGATTGCAAATCATAACGAGGTTTAGATGTACTGTACGTGATGCTCTGTCTGTTTGATCCTGCCATTTTACTTTGACTTTCTGGACTCCTGTTAACACGCTGCGAAGCTTTCCTGCGTGTATTGATAGCCAGCAACTAAAACCTCGACCGTTCTGTCAACAACTTCATGCTCTCGCAGATCTCAAAAAAGGTTATTTTTTTAGTGATGCCAAGTTGGTGATATAGCGAGATGAGCAATAAGAGGTTTATCAATCTGTGTTCGGTATCATGTGCCCACACAATCCAGTCTCAACAAAGCTCTCAGAGGAAGACATTTTTTCCTCCTCAACAGACGGCATGTGGTCAATCAAGTTCCTAACGTCACCCAATACAAGTCGTCATCAATCGTCAAATCAGCATAGCGAATCTCTACCACCTAAGTCCACTCTCTTAACCCCATCCTGTGGCCTTCTCGTACATGTTTCGCGACAACCGTAAGCAAAAGGGGTCCTCGTCGAACCTGGCATAGTCCCACTGCTCGGGTATCTTGTGCCCGGCGTACTCTCCCTGCAACACAGCACCGCTGTAGCAGCCTCCCTTGTACGGCTCAACCTCCGGCAGATCGGCCCACAGCCTTCCGGACCGGAGGCACGTCGTCATGGCGCCCGCGTGGAGCAGGTGACACGACTCGGACGCCCCGGTGCCGGAAGCCGCCCACTTCCACGGCGAAGCCTGCCGCGACAGGTCCCGGAGCAGCTGCCCCTCGCCGAGCCCTTTGGCCGCCGACGACGCCAGCGCGACACGCTCCATCCGCCACCGCTTCATCTTGATGAACGCCGCGCCAAGGTCCTGCAGCTCGCCGTCCGCCGTCGCGGGACGACAAGTCTGCGTTGCGCCGCTGCCGAACCGCTCGCACCGTTGGTCCCACGTGAACCCCTCGGGCTGGGCCTTGTCCGCGAGCCTCATGGACTCGAGTGACTCAAAGTTCATGCCGACAATGTCGGCCTCCGCCTTTTCCAGCACGTCGAACGCGTCCGGCTCGTACACATTAGTCGCATTGGTGATGAGCAAGTACTTCGCCCTCCCGCAGCCGGGGCTGATGGTGTCGAGGTTCTTGATAGCCCAGTCCGTCGCCTCGGACCCGTCGGGCTTATCCTCGACCTTCTTCTGGATCTCCGCGGGGACGTCGGCGTTGACGACACGTGGCTCGTTCATGTCGAGCAGCGTAAAGTCGATCCGGCGCTTCTCGTCGTCCGAGTGCACGCCCACGACGACGGCCCTCCACCGCGTGTTGCGCATCTCCCGCAGCGACTCGATCGTCTGCCGCAGCGTCCACGCCTCCTGCCAGGGGAAGAGCGTGTGGAAGTCGCGGATGACGACGCACACGTCCACCTGGGTATCGTTTCTCGCGACCTCCTTCGCAACGGAGCTGCTTTCGAGGAGGAGGTGCGGCGCCCACGAGACGTGCTTGTCGACGTAGTCCATGGCCTCGTCCAGCGCTCTGATGTAGCCGTTTCCGTACCGCATCGTCGGCTCGAGAGTGTTTCCATCGCCCCAGTCGTTGAAGGCGTTGATGAAGAAGAAGTTCTCCTCGCCGAGGGGGTTCGGGTCTCCCTTGATCCGGCGGAGCAACTGGATGATGCTACCTGTCATGTTCCATGTCAGACTGCGCGAATTCGATTCACCCGATCATCTTCTTCAACTTACGCTTCCAGAGCTCGGGGTGAGCAAAGACCAGAACTCTACCTCCTCCATCCGTCGCATGGTGTGGCGTATCATCCCACGACACCATGGCGCCGCGGTGCCAGATCCTATGAGCGCGCTCGTTCTGGCTCCAGAGGTTAGCGTCCCACGAGCCCGCGCTCCGGAAGCCAAACTCGCTCATCGCGTCCGTCGAGCCGCGCGAGTTGGGGTCGTCGCCCTCGAGCTTCGTCTCGATGACGTCCATGCCGCCGATGGCCGGGTCCAGCGACGCCCACAGCCGCCACGCGTCGAACATGCGCTTGCCCTTGTCGCCCATGTGCGCCGGGTTGTGGATCATCATCTGCACCTTGCCGTTGACGCGAATGTAGTTCCGGTGCTTAAAAAAGGGCACCATCCAGTGGAAGTGCCGCCGCCACTCCTCGACGCCGCCGTAGACCTGGGCCAGTTCCGTCCCTGGGTGCGTGTCGGTACCGTCCTTGCGGACCGTCCACGGCTCGTTGGCCCAGTTGAGCATGAAGGGCACGTCCGGGTGGCCATCTTTGAGCATGGCCTGGATGACGCCGTCCATGACGGGGTAGCCGAACCAGTAGTGGTGGTAGACGACGCCGTGGATCCTGGAGCACGTTTCATTAGCGAAAAGAACTTGAAGCTTTCGAGGGCTTCATCAGTTGAGGTGGGCTTCATACCGGCTCTTCTTGATAGTTTTCGTGTATCTCTTCCTGGTCGAGATGTCCAGGAGGTTGTAGAACCCAACTTCATTCGCAGGGCGCGGGGTCTCGACCCCCAGATCGTTGACGGTGACTTTCTGCAGGTTGGTCCACTCCGTCAAGTTCTCGCCCCAGAACTTGTCGCTCTCCGGGATCCGGTGGAACTGCGGGAAGATGTAGACGATTGGCTTGATGGAATACTCGGGCAGCTTCCCCGAGGAGTGGCCCGCCTTCCCCTTGCTGGGCAGATAAGACGCCAGCCTATCCTTGAACGCGGGCCCCGACGGCGGCCTGCTGTCCACGCTGCCGTAAGGCCTCCCGCTGTAGACCTTGGACACATCGGGATATCGCGAGCCGGAGCCGGTATCGTGCTCACCATCGGCTTTGGGGCCGGACCCGGTGAAGAGCACCTTGATCCAGCATAGCAGGAGCACGGCGCCAAGAACTGTGTACAATTGGCGCGGGGCTTTGCGGCCTTGGAGGGTCACCGTGTGCCCCTGGAGAAGTGTGATTAACCTGCGTAAGGGCAACATGTGTGGAAGAGAAAAAAAAGGAGGGGTAGTGAATCACAGGACCGCGAGACCGCAAGATTAGAACTTCAAGGACCCATTCGTGTTAAACGTCGGGGGGATGGAGGGGGTGACTGGACCGACGGGCTGGGCCGGCGGAGACACAAAAGAGACGGTCACCTCACGCCTGTCCCTTGAGTAATGGAATCCAAGCCCTTTCTTGTGGCTGAGGGTCGTGGTCTCACTTCATTCCAACGTGCGTGGTTACAAGGACTGGTGGCTCAACGTCGATGTACGTTTTCAGGTCTATTAGAGTACAGTGTTGAACAAATCCGGCTATTCCTACAATCAGATCAGTCGTGGTCAATGCCGGTAAAGTAAACTATCGTTGTATCTTTTGTTTTTCTGGCAAAATCTGTTTGGTGTTTTCTTCGCGCTGCAGACTTTCGGACCTAGCCCCCGCCACGCTTCGAATCATCTCTCCATGTAGATGTGTGAGACATCCCCTCTTGGGACGTACCCTTTGCCAATTGTCTGCACGTGGGAATCACAGGTTTGTCTATTTTCTAGGGTTGATAGAAAAGACCTTATCGGAGGACCATTCCTTGAGTGAAACCTATTTGCCCCTGGAATAGTCAACAGGGCAATGCTCATCGCGAAATAGGTCGGCAGATACGTAAGGGATAACACGTCCCTGTTATGAGCGAGCACCAACATTCCTAGAGCGCTTTTATTATCCTGTAATCCGGGACTGAATATGTCGGCTTGACACTGGAGAGCTCGCAGACCGGTTCCTATCACGGCCTTGACACAAGTCCGCACAAACCAGGCCCGTCGCCAACTCAATAGCTTCAATTCAACGGTACAACCGCTACATGCACCACCTGGCTGTTTGCAGAGCCGGCATCCCATTCTTTGTTTTCCGACTTACTTCTACACCATTCAGAGCTACATGTATTATCTCCAACGTCTTTTTCTGTACAGGTACGGCAGCAATTGGGCTCAATGGCCACAGGAGCAGGAGCGATGCCAGCTTCCGCAACGCCTGTACCTTCATCAAGAAGCTCCGCCATTCTTATCCAGAAGCAACAGGTCTCAGCTATCGAGTTTATCTCTGTAGAAGCCGAATTATCCCCGTCGTAGCATCAGCCGGCTTCTTGATCAACATGGCTTGTGGCGTCTCTTAGCACTCACCCAGCACCCGAGACCGGCTTAGTAGTAAGCCTCAGCATCCAGCCTAGTTTGGCGAGTATTTGAACCATGGTTGGTCGGCAAGTCGGCGCCTCCAACACTGCCGTGCTGGGAGTCAAGTCAAATTGTCCCGTTAATAATTTCATGCAAAATGTTGTTCTCGCCACGCCGTTCACTTCGACTCACCGCCCGCCAAGTTGTTGATCATCAAAGCCATTCCCCGAGGCTTGACAACAGCCTTGCTATCGTCCAGAAGTTTTGTATCTAGTCTCGTACTCCGAATTGCGCCACCATGGGCCGTGGTGATTCAGCCGCACCTGGTTCCCCAAGGTGGCGAGAGGCTTTCCTAGGCGCCGTATAGCCACAGCACTTGTACAAGATGCCATTCCAGCTAACCTGATCCCTTCATTTTTCGCCTGGACTAGCATGTCAATCAAGGGGCACGACGCCCAAAGGAGATGTGAGAGGCATTCGACGCCCAGTAAAGGGGTAGGCATCTCAGACAAGGGGTCAGCCAAGGGATGACATCTCTGGCCCTCACCCTACCTTCTTTACGTCGAAGAGTTCTCAATCATACGTGTTTGGGACTGATTCCGTCTTTCCTTTTTTTCCCTCCTCTTCTGTTTTGCGAGTCTGTTCATACTGATCGGAGAAAACAAGAACGCCGCCAGAGTTGCTCTTTACGTTTGAGAGCTTGTACACATCATGGCTGTGTTCGAAGTAGACGGCCCTGCCAAGGGGCCCTCGATCTTCCAGCGCCGACACAGGCTCTCCTTCTCCCAGGCGCTCTCGATAACGGTGTTGCTGCTGTTCGTGTTAACTCTCTTTGCCCTGTCGACCGAGGAGATTCGGCTGTCGAGCATCTACGACACGGAGCACCACGTAACGCACGAAGCCCCGGGAGACGCGTCGCCGGTAGGCGCGCTGCCGACGGACCCGGAGCCGTACGCGCCCGAGGTCGAGGCCGACGAGCCGGTGGCATATTCTCAGGAGGACATCCTTCAAGGTACGCCGCGGCGATTCCTATACCACGAGACTGCTGGCTAACGGCGCGGATCCAGAGCTTTCCAACAAGAAGATCACCGGCGAAGACACGGGCGCCGAGCTAGCGACTCTCTGCAGCAAGGGTGACAGGAAATGGAACTCCAACATCATCATCGAGTGTCCGGTCCTCAACGGCGGCTTCGGCAACGTCCGCTTGAACATTCTCCAGTGCCTCCGTTATGTCATTGAGGCGAAGGGTAAGTCCTTCTCCGCAACTACACAGACTTTGTCTAACCTTCTCTCTCTCCCTCCCCAGTCTCGGTAAAGCTCCCGACCATCAGCCGCCGCAGCGCCGACGACATCACCAACTTCGCGACGAGCGACCAGGTCGGCCTCGAGTACATGATCGACACGCACAACCTCGTCCGCACCCTCATGAGGCACTGCCCGGAGCTCGTCGTGCACATGCCGGACTACGAGGACTCCCGCATCCGCCGCCTCCCCGGGTTGTCCCCCGTCCTCGACCTGCACATCGACAGCCACCTCGTGGACGCCATGCCCGGCGACTTCGCCGTCCCCACGGCCCCGGGGCAGTGGCCCCCGGCCCTCGACAAGTGGCTCGCCGACAACACCGACGGCAAGCCCCCGGGGCCCGGTGCCCCCGTCGCCTTCCCCCTCCGCGCCATCATGTTCGCCTGGCCGACGGCCTACGACCCTCCCGCCCTCGTCCGGCACTTCAGCGAGCTCGTCCGCCCGCGCGAAGAGGTCAAGATCCTCGCCGCCTCGGCGCTGCAGCACATGCAGGAGAAGTTCGGCACGCACATCGACTTCCGCTCCCGCGACAACCCGCGCGTCCACGCCGACGCCTTCCTCGGCGTCCACCTGCGCGTCGAGAAGGACGCGAACGACTACAACTGGCTCTCGTACGAGGACCAGATCGGCTACATCACGCACCGGCTCCGGAACCGCAAGGGCAACAGCACCCACGCCCCGGACGCCGACCTCCCCGACACGGACAGGTCGGCCGTCATCTACGTCGCCTCGGGCGACAAGCCGGGCATCGCGCGGCTCGCGGCCGACGTGAAGCCCGCCAAGGTCGTGACCAAGTACGACCTCCTGCCGGAGAACACCTTCGTCGGCACGTCGCTGCGCAACATGACGTGGGACCAGCAGGCGCTCGTCGACATGCTGATCCTCGAGCACGCGGGCTACTTCATCGGCGTGCGCGACTCGACCTACTCGTGGCACCTGGCCCTGCGGCGCGCGGCCGCGGTGAACTGGGTCGTCGGGGGGTACCCGGAGGACTGCTGGCTGGACGACAAGAAGAAGCGGCGGAGCGGGTGCCGGGAGATGCTGGCGGAGAACGAGGAGTGGCGGGACGATCTGAGCGCGCTGGTCGGGAACGGGCACGCGAGGGTAGAGCCGCAGGTCGCCAAGGTGGTGTGGCCGTGATGGATGATTGACGCCTCTGTCCGTTGATATATACCCTTACCGAGATGCCAGCTTAGCCAGGGACAGCACTAATTAGACCCATTACGTACTTTGCGATGTTCATCCGTTTGAATCTAGGTCAATCTTCATGTTGTTATTGAGCAAGATGTTGCTACGATACGACGCACGCACAACTTCGAGGATACCTGCTAGCCTTGAAGAAAACGTTCGTGCACTCATTACGACATGTAGCTACAAGACCGATAAACAAAATACAATCATCGCTCGCTCCCGCTACGCTCGACTCAAATAACACCATACCTCCTCAGCACAGCCATAACCAACGGCGGAATCCCCCTCAAATCATTCTCGTCCTCCCCCAGCCTCGAGAAGTCCTCGTCCCTCAGCCTCGCAACGTACGCCTCGACAGCGGCCCCGGCCTGCGCCGTGTCCGCCGCGTTGATGTCCGCGGCAGCGGCATCCGCGCTGGCGAAGCTGGTCGGCGGGACGATGGCGGCCTCATCGGCCTGCTGCATCGGCTGCGCAGCCCCGGCCATGACGGCCCGGTCACGGTCGCCGATGCCGAGGGCCCTGGCCACGCCCGCAAGGAGGTCCGAGAGCTGCGGCACCGCCTTGGAGGGGATCTTGATCTTGCCCGCGCGGCCCTTGTAGTCGTCCACCGTGGCGGTGAAGTTGGAGTTGATCTGGTCCAGGACCTGGCCCGCGATGGGCTGCAGGCTCGCGTCGAGGACCTTTGTGAGCTTTTGTCGGGGATTAGCATACGCTTCGTCGTGTCAAGAGAAAAGGGAGTAGACGTACGGCACCGCCTAGGTCGCCGGCCTTGTCCTGCTGGATCTTGAGGCTGTCGCGGATCAAACTCCTCACATCGAGAATCTTGAACCCCGCCTTGTCAAACTCCTTGCGCTTGCCCTGGAGCTCCGTCAAGAGGTTGTTGATCTCGGGCTGCACGGCCAGAAACGACGTTCCGATCACGGTCCTGGTGGACAAGGTCAGCACGGATCTCATGCAGCCCCCTTCCATGGAACGAGCATGCAAACAGACGAAAGGGGAAGTGCTTACGACTGGTTCGCCGGCAGCGGCTCCGTGGCCTCGGCGGTCTTGGTCCCGAGGTCGATCGTGTTCCCCAGCTCGACGACGGCCTCGTTGACCTTGAGCAGCCCCACCAGGCCCTTGATGCTGCCCCCCTTGAAGGGCACGACGCTCTCGTTGGCGTTGGCGATCTTGGTCCGCAGGTCCCCTATGCGGGTCTGCAGGGCGTCGACGCCGCCCCGAACGGGCTGCCGGTCTCCTTTGCCCTTGCAGGCCTTCCTGCCGTTGCACTTGTCGGCGCCGCCCTTGTTGCCCTTGTCCCGGACGCCGCGGCCCCATCCGACCTCGAGCGGCATGGCCATCTGCGCGGACGCCACGCTGAAGAGGCAGAGGAACAATGGGATGAGTATGTAGAGCCTCATGTTGGGTGGCAAGAAGTGACGAAATGATCAAGTGAGTGCAAGCCGAAAAGTGGTCTCAACTACGCTGGCGACTGGAAGAGTGTTCCGAAATGCGGCCAGGCTGGATTCTTCCTTGAAGATATTCTACATCCGGAAGGCCGGGAAAAGATCGTGGGATGGTCCATCCGTAAATAGTCAGCCGAAAAAGGCTTTCACAAGCCGTGTGAGGCCGAGGCATCTAGAATCTACCGCACCGGTGGCTGGACGGCCGATCGAACAGGGGCACCATGGGAAAGGTGAGGTCAACCGACTCAACATCCGCGATTGACAAGAAACGAAACGAGCCGAAATCGAAATCAAGAAAAAGACCGGCCGGGTATCCCCCCTTGCGACGGCCAGCTTGCCGGGGGTAACGGGTTCGGCGGTGTGATTCCAGTCCTCTGGGCCAAGGGTCGAGCATGATGCCACGCGGGGTTAACTACCTATTAGAACCAAACTTTCTCATTCCCGCCCTTGACCATGTAGCCTCTGTACTTGTTCTCTACGGTTGTTGATTAATAGAACAACAAGTGTCGTTGCCGTCCCCCATGGGGTTGACTTTAGGCTCCATGAACAGGTAAGTGCGGAGGTCGTCCCCGCCTAGGAAACGCCTCCTATCGGAGAGCGAGGTCGTACACCATCCGGGACGTTGGCTCGTCATAAATCGGTGAGGCTCTTGGGGGCTTCCCGGGAGACTCGCTAGTCATGCTTTCCGAGTCGTCACTCTGTGGGTTGGGGGCCATCGTCACCCCCTCATTATCACTGGAGACCACCTATAACGCGGGTGCCTTGGCTAGCGAAGAGCCGCACCTATATGCCAGGATTTGTCCAACGGGCAGCCTGGGGTATTTGCTCTTACCCATCGCCCGGACCCTCCATCCTCGTGAGATGGTCGACGAGTTGTCACCGTTGGTGATGTCGCTTTCGCGTTGTATTGTTCGTGAAGTGCCGGGTGCCCCCTCCTCCTCGGCCTTCACCTCTACGTCACCAAGGATGAGGTCCAAAAGGCACCGGATGACGAGTAGCTTTCGCCGTGCATCGATCGAAAGAGGGGCATCGAGCATCCAGCCAATGTCTAGATCATCTGAGCCAAGGGATCCAGCCGGCGGGATAAGTCATCAGTGCGGAGTAGTTCCACGACCTTACTCGAAAAAGGGGTCATTCGGAGAAAACAAACTCAGAAGAAGGCTATTTTTCTTTTCCTCGTCCCCCAACAGTCCCCGTCTCGTTCGCTTGCTCGGGAGCTAGTAGGTGAAGTCGTTGCAACTGACTCAACTCCCACTCGCTGGACCCCTGGGCCCGAGCTGGCCGTCCGGTTGCGCCTTGGGAGTGAAGTACACCAGACGAAAAGAACTCGCCGTGTTCAAACCGACTCTTTCGCTCGCCTATCGCATCTCTCCCTTCTTCTCCGGTCTCCATGTGTGAGACATGCGGCTCGGAGATCTCCTCACGTTCCGAGGTCGTGGTGGTTGTCGGCCGGACGCTTCGTCAGCGCTGACTTCTCTGTCAAGAAAAGAAGGCAATCCCAGACAGGACGACAGATCATGGCCGCCGTGGTCCCTTGTGCGTGATATTAGTGACAGTCCTCTATAATGACAGAATCAGGACAAATGTCAACACCATCACGATCTCGAATTCGTATTGCACAGGCAGCTACCAAGATCGTGATGTTCTAGCACTCTCCTTCGTATCCTCGGACAGCTCGCATCGCGCTCCGTCAGCCCGGATCGTCCTATTTCGGCATTCGTGGGACACCGCCCACACACCCCTTTCTCTCTCGAACTTCGGCCCTGGAAGTGAGGAAGAACCCCCGGCTGGCTGCCCTTATCTGAAGTCTTGATCACACGAATCGTGCTGACCGATGGTTTGACCGACAGTCGCGCGACGGCGGGAGAAGATAATCGAAAACGAGACGATGAGGGGGAGGGAGGAGGCGACGGCGGCGGCGGCGGCTCTCTCGGAGGGTCTAGAACACGCACCGCAACATAAAAGCAGCCGGCCAGCGTCCCTTTCGTGCACAGAAACAATGAGGCTGGACTCAGCAGAACTCTGTTTCATGCTCGGCTGGGGACTCCCGGGCATGATCGACCGCAAGGACCAACTCGACGTCCCGAGGAATGGTAGGGCGTGAGCCTCACCACCCGTGGTTCAAAGATTGTATGGCTTTGCCGAATAAGAGCTGGTCTACTATCCAGGGACGAAGTAAGGGGAGGCGGCGTCCCCCAACCCACTCTGTACAGGTTGCGCGAGAAAGGGTTGCGAGACTAGATTTTGTCTTCTGTCGATCAATCTGACATGAGGTCGTGCTGTGATTCGGCGAGATGAAGCCAGTCTGGTCCAGTCTTTTGGGCCGATTCTTCCTCGCTCGGGCTCCCCCATCGGTTTCGGGCGATTTCATCCCGTCCAGGTGAGTTCTGTCAGAACGAAAGGCATTGAAGCTGCCGGGTTTAAGTGACATCACGGTGAAGGAAGCGCTTCCATTCTGTGGTTTGGTAATGTAGATCAGCTTGTTATTTCCGTGTTCCTTTTGGGGCCAGAGTGCCCGGTCATCGAGATGTGCTGGGATCTTGGTATGTTCTGCATCGTTGTCGTGTGTGAACCGTGAGCCTCGATGCTATCAGCACAAGTCCCGCGTGGGGTGTTGCCCAAGTTAACCTCGTGCTTTACCGCAGGAATCATGCCCTCAAGAAGAGTTGCTGTTCACTCTGCGCCGTGGTCTCTGGGCCCGAGGCCGCTGCCAGGGCCATTCCCCAGACTCACTCTCCTCGTTCGCCGGGTACTCCTCTTCAGAATCGGTAAGGTTGCCCGGCTTCCTCTGCTTCTTCCTCTCAATCACGGCACAATCACATTCCCGCAACGCTTCTTCCCTATTAGGATCAGCCCCTTGCCGGAGTAACAGCTCCCGCACCTCGCCCCGGGCCCACGTCAACGCGGTACCGATGCTGACGTATCCGACCCACCGCTCGTCCTCCGGGTCCGAGTCGGACGAGCTCGGAGCGTCCGTCTCGCGGCCAAACTTCTTGCGGCGGCGGGTCTCGCGCCTGGACGGGACCCTGCCGTGCGCGTGGTGCACGATGCCTAGGTTGGGATCTGCGCCGTGCTCGAGCAGGGCCTCGACCGCATCGCGATTCTCGCGCTCCGCGGCCATCGCTAGAGCGGTAAGCGGCGCGTAGCAGCGGCTGTGCGTGAAATCAGACCACGAGATGAATTCCGCGCAGTCGCAGGCCCCGGGCTCTACGGCGTCAAGCTGCGCGTCCGGTTTGGCGCCAGAAGCCAGGAGGGCCTCGACGAGGTCTCGGCGGTCGTTCCGCGCCGCAACCATCAAAGGCGTGCAGCCTCCCACGGCGGCGATGTTGGGATCGGCACCGTGCTGGAGGAGGAGCTTGGTTATCTTCAACTGACCTGCGACCACGCTGGCCAGCAGGGGGGTGATGCCCTTCGCGCTTCTCGCGTTGACGGACACGCCGCTGCGGAGCATGTACTCTACCAAGCCTGCCTGGCGTTCTGATAAACCTTGCTGTCTGGTTATCACAGCCTCGAGGAGCGGATCGCATGTTCCCTCGGTGGGAAATGGCGATTCGAAGAGCGTGTCGAACGGAACCGAGTCTGCATTGGTACTGTCGTTTGCAGACACGCTCCTCTTGGTTTCATATTCCGGCTGTATCTTGTCAGTCGCTGTCATCACACGAGAAACGATGTGCGGGTGTCACTCACGTCCGAGCTGTCGTCTTCTTGCTCTTGCTTGTACTTTGCCTTGATCTTCTTGTCGAACTCGGCCAGCTTCTCCCAACCCGACCGAGTCGCAACGGGATGTAGCGGACGGGCCGCAGCGCGGAACCCGCATCCGCCCCCGCTCGATAGTCCTCCGGTACTCAGTCCGATCTCTCCGTAGCTCCACGGCGAGGTGGCAACCGCCAGATGTAGCGGCGTAATTCCCCCCTTCTGCCGTCTGTACTTGTTGTATTTAGTCCGCTTGCGATCTGGGAGTCGAAATCTGGCGTCAGCACCGTAGTGCAGCAGGATGGCGGCGGTCCTGTACGCCTTATACCACAGAGCAACCATGAGCGGCTTCCACGCCAGGTCCTCCAGGTCGTTATCCACGCTTCCGCCACTCGTCCCCAAGGGGCTTTCCAGCCCTATTCCGTGATTTTCGGGGTTTGCTCCGGCATCCAGAAGTGCCCAGCAGAGCCTTGCATTCCCAAGTCGTGCCGCTACCGTCAGGGGGATATCGAGACTGGCAAGTTGCGTGACTAGCACGTCTCGCTGCGAGAGCGCACCGAGGCTGCTCAAGGCGTTGAATGCCTTATTGTAAGAGTTGGAGCCCGGATAGATCCAGGACAGGGACACGCCAGTAAGACGGTGAGCCCAGTATCCAAGCACAGTTCGTCCCGCCAGGTCTGATGCCAAACTGTCGGCTCCGGCATGCAAGAGCTGCTCCAACATGGAGATTGACCGACCGTTGAAGCCGCGGCGAAAGAAGTGCATGAGCGCAGTGCGGCCACGGTCGTCCCGCTTGTCCGTCTCTGCACCTGCTTCAAGAAGGGCTTTAGTCGCCGTTGGAGATTCTTTGACTGCGAGCATCAGTGCGGTCTTCCCATTCCTGCACGGAGCGTCAAGAGCAGAACCCTGGGAATTCAGCGACCTCGCGAGAGCCTTGACGGATGCCTCGATTCGAGACTTTCGAGATAGTTGCTGGTGCTTTACTGAACCCTTGACTTGTGACTTGCTCGGCGTCATGTTTGGTCCGCCGTCGAATGTCTCCTCGGGGTGGAAGAACCAATGCAAGGCGGTGCAGCCATTGTCAGAGCAGGCGGCGGGGTCTGCTCCCAAGTCCAACAGCGTCTCGATTAGATCGTGCTCCCAAAACGCGGCTGCAATCTGAATGGCGGTTCGGCGGCCCGTCCACAACTTGCCGTGAACGGAGGCTCCGGCCTCGACGAGCCGGCGGCATAGAGAGGGTATGATGAAGCCGCCTGCGTCCCAAATCTGCTGAGCATACTCCTTGGGGGAAGGCGACTCCTCAATCCAATCGGCCAGCGCTGCGAACAATTCGTCATGTTCGGGCAAGGCGCTCGCCCTAGCCATCGTCACGAAGGTAGATGGCCACGGTTTCGTCCATCCCTTGGAACGGGACTCTCTCAGGTCTTTTCCGGTGCGCGAGCTCCACCCACTATGCTTTCTGCGGATGTACATGATGTGCTCTGGGATGTTGTCAAGCCAGTCCAGATCCTTGACGGAAGCCAGAGTCGTACGGAGGGCCTGGGAGGCGCCGTCGGCGATGCATGTCCAGATCAGAACCGGAGTTGGTACGTTGGCGGAGAGGAGCGAGACCAGCTCCTTGTCTCCAAGTTCCATTGCCGCGACTGCTTTGTTGGTGCTCGTCTCGTGGTACTCGCCATACGCTTGATGGAATGAATCTACCAAGTGGTAGCCATTATTGGCCTGCCATTGAGGCCCGTCGATTTGAGGCCTTGCCAATCGGTTAGCAGTATTTCCACTGAGAAGAAGACATTCCGGCAGTACTTACGCTTCCTCGAGGGGAGCATCGTCGAACAAGACGCGTACCCTTCTACCCATTGAAAAGAGCTTCTTGATACACCCATCACGCAAGAACGATCCATAATCGTGCTGCAAATGGCGAGACTTCTCGTCGGATTCCCAAATACTGGATATCACTGATTTCGGCCGTTGTCGGCTGCCGTTGATGTACTCTGCGAGCGGGAGAAACCATGCCCAGAAGGCTGGGTTGCTGATGTCGAGAACAACGGCATATCGAGGACTGCAAAGGCCCCTTAGAGCTTCGTCGCCACCAAGGACGACGTGCTCGTGCCAGTTGTAGGCTGCGTACGGGAAGAATGGGCGTTGGGACAAGAAAGGCTCGAGCTCGTCATACATGCCATTCCCTGCATTCAGGATGTCGAATCTGGTGTCTAGTCAGCTCCTGCCAGGCATCCAAGTGGCTCATTTACCTACACTTCGAGCACCCAGGTTCGAGATACTGGCATCGTCAGGATGTCCAAGCAAAGTGTTGCCAGTACAGAATTTGCCTTTGTTTTCGAAATACTACCCCTCCAAGACGAATCAAGCTTCGGGACAGCAACCTCTTCGCGATCGTCGGAAGTCTCTGCAGGCTCTGCTGTGGATGTCGTGCCAGAGCCCTCGACCTTTGACATGAGATGCTCTCGCGCCGTCTGGTGAAAAAGGTATACCGAGTTCTTGCCAAAGGTAATGAACAAGCCGCACCTCAACCGCACCAGCTTCTTGAACTCCTCGTCGTCACTTGGTAACTCGAGTTCGTCGTAAGACTGCACTGGGCCGTTCCTTGGCTGCGTCAGGGAGTAGATGACCTTGAACTCGGAAATCTTGAGCGTTCTGCGAGCTGCGAGAATGACGCAGAACATCTTCCAAGCATGCTTCTTGTCGGTACTCCTCCTCAACATGTCGTCGAACTGGTCGCTTAGCTGATGCGGGATCTCAGCGAGGATGGCGCCGATTTTGTGCTCGTCGGGTCCAGCTCCTCCTTGCATCAAATGATGCGAATCCAGCAGCTCGAACGCCACATGAACCGCAAGAAATGATCTCGTATGGACGTTCTGGGCACATAGCCTCTCCGCCAGCAAGTCCTGAACCCGCTGGTCCAGCTGTCTCTTTTCGGCGAGCTCTCGGGCCTTGACGCGGATGACCTTGCGGATGTCGGTCTGGACTCGGGCGTTTTCGCCGGCCAAGTGTCTGACGTTGTTGGAAGCAATCAAGCTGGCGTGTGGGTTGTTCTCGTCTTGGTACGGCCGTAATGATGCCACGACTCTTAGTCTAGAAGTTGAGCTTGCCGTGTCCTGGAAAACGTCTGTGAGGTCCACGATCAGTTGCGTCCTGCCAGTGGGTGCGCATTCATCCACGGCGTCAAAGACGCAGACGACATCGCGCTTCGCCTTGGAAGCCATCGCTTGGATCACCGTCCACATTGCCTTCGTCTGGTGCTTGATGGCATCTCCATGTTCTCGATATTGCTCTCTGGCATGCTCGACTAAGCCGGGCTCCTGGGTAAGAAGTTGGTGGATCAAGGTGCCCAAGGCTTCATCGTAGCTGCGGAGCCCGTCATCGTCGTCCTTAAAGAAGAAATACGCAATTAACGGCGGCTTCTCGGACTCTTGGAGAGAGTCGATCAGAGTCCTCATGGTGGTGGACTTGCCGCCGCCTGCCTCGGCGGTAACAAAGAGCAGCTGGGGCCCCTTGGCTCTTTGGAAGGCTTCATACTCGGGGTGATGGAAGAACCATAGCCCGGTGTCTGGTGCGCACACGCTGTTTCGGTCCTTCTGGAGGGCGTAGTTGATGCTGGTCCTGAAGGTGTTGGTGCACTTGGAATCGTCGATGGCATTCTGCTGTGCGGTGGGCGGTTTTGCGGGGGTGCCTGAACCTGCTTTGCCCTGGGAGGTATTCGTCATTTCTGTAAGTCTCCGTGGTCTCGCCAACCTCGTGTGAAGACGGAACCACTTGATCTCGAATGTCTCAACGCAGTGCTAGGAGAGATGGGCGAGATGGACAGCCCGTAAGCAGCTGCCTGATACCCCGCAGTATCGGCCTCGATTAGATGTCAATGGATCGGGCGAAGGATAATCCACGCGAATAGGCCTCGCAGGTGTTCGAGAATCCATTCGCTGAGGCGTACATTTCAATGAAAAGAACGCGTCGTCGCTGGACCAACGGTTCGTCATCTGCCCGCACTGCGCCACAGGAGACGGCTCTTTCGGGCAGGGAGCTGCATCCTTCTGCTGCTGCCTAAGTGATGGCGATCCTCAGGTATTGAGCTCGAGCTGTTAGCAACACTTGCTTGGTGCAGCAGGTTAGTAGAAGCAATTGTTTCCCTCGGACGGTAGATTCAACGGTGGTGCGCTCGTCGAAGATGTTTAAAGCAAGACCAGGTAGTGCTGTTGTCGTTGACGAGTGATGATTAGTCAGAACTAGGTGTTTTGAGAAGGCACGAAGGGACCGTTTGTTGCATCATTTCCCTGGCAGATCCGAGATCGTGCAAACGACGGAAGGATCGATGGCAATCGAAGTGCAATGCAAACTAAGGCTCTTCGAATGCCTCGGGACCACATGGTGCATGGCACGACTTGTCGAAGTAGAGCGGGATCTCACAAACGAATCGATGCGGTAATGAATTTTGAATTGCATTTCTTTTCAGAGATGACGAAAAGGGCACAACCGACGGCGTCCGATCGCGGTTTTCCGTCACTACAGGCCGGAGGTTAGTCCAAGGGTTCCAAGTCAAACACACGGTGTCATCGGGAATTTTTGCCGCTGGCGCGGGACATCTGCCGGCGGCCAAGAGCGGGTTCGAACCGGCGTCCTGAGCCTCGGGACGGGGTCGTCAATCCGAAAAAAGACGAGAGGAATTCCAAGCGAGCGAATGGCGTCACGCAACCTGGTGGTTCGAGTGGGAGGAGCTGGCGTGCTGGCCTCGCTCCCCGGGAGCACACCGCCCTGCCGACCAGACTGAAGGATCCCGGTCGCGACGAGGCGGTTTGGCGGGTCATGACGAATGCCGCCGAGCAGTGAGCTGAGACCGGCGGCGACGTCCGAAGCCGGAACGATCGAAGTGGCCTCCAGGGTGAGGGCAAGGGCAGGGGAGGAGGGTGTGACGCGAGACGAGGCTGTGATCAGGCGCTCCAGTCAGAGCAGAAGGTCGGATCAGGCCGGAAATCGCTGCGCCTGGGCACGGACCAGGGCATGACCTAGGTACGTGGGCACCTCCATATTTCCCGGAAGGACGGCGGTACAGAAAGTCCGCTTCCCCGCGATTGCGTGGTTTCTGTGGTGGGCTCCACTCATGACTCGTACCCACATCCAATGCTTCAGCGGGACGCATTAGTGGAGAAGAGCGCTAGAACTTGGAGAAAGCCCTCCAACGCACTGCTGTTCAGCGCTCCAGGGAGGAGTCACTCACCCAGGTACTTGAGTCACTTTTGTGAAAAAAGAAAACCCATGAAGACACTCTACCTACTTTGCAGATGTCCATTACCCAAGCCTTGGAAGTGCAATCTTCCCAGGAAGCTTCAGTCTCGTCAGCCCCTTTGCATTAGCCCTTTCAAAGTAAAGACCTATGGTTAATAGAAGGAGAGAGTCACATGGTCGGCTTCGCACCGGACCGGCCCCATAGCCAACGGTAGGTACCGCCTAGCAAGGTAATACATAGCAGCTAGAAGCCGGTAATACCCTACCTAGGTAGTGTAGGTATCCGTAGGTACCTCTAGCTCCCCCAGCAGGTGCATGTGCAGGCGCAGGTGCTCCCGACTAGGAAGCACCACGCACCATCTCAGGGCAGTCACAAGTCAGACCATTCCTTGGTTGCAGCTCATTCGGCACTTCGCTGTCTCGGAATCTTTTTTTCTCGACACCCCCCCAGGAAATCCTCCCAGAGAGAAAACGCATCTCCTCCAACTTCCAACCCTCTTCCGTTTTCCTCTCCTTTTTTCTTCTTCTTCCTTTCTGTTCCAATACCCAGACCACTCGCAAAAATGCTGTCCACCGCCAGAATCGCAACCAGGCAATCCGCCATCCGGGCCGCTGCCCTCCCCGTGTCGGCCATGCGCGCCGGCTCGACCTGGGCCAACGTTCCCCAGGGTCCTCCTGTATGTCTTACACAACCCCAATTGAGTGCGCCACGAATGCTAACGAATTCCTAACAGGATGTAAGTTGCTGCCGCTTCAAAGTATAACCACGTCGAGAGGGACTTTTTGGCTGATCGTCCGCGTTTTTCTTTGCGCGATGGACAGGCCATTCTGGGTATGACGCACCGCACCACATGCAACCCGCCCACCTTGCGTGGTTTCCCGGCAACCCCAGAGCTAACAAAGAAACGCAAACAGGTATCACCGAGGCTTTCAAGGCCGACAAGTTCGAGCAGAAGATCAACCTCGGTACGCGAAACCCCCTCTTCGGCGTCGCGAGCTCCAGGTTCGCCAACCCCCCGGCGCCGCCGTCTGGAGCTCTCTGGCAAGCTGGGTGGAAAGCGGGACAAGCTGTCAAGAACAGCTTCTCCACCTTCCAACGATGACACATGACGGTGACGGCTAACCACTGCTCTCAATACCAGGTGTCGGTGCCTACCGCGATGACCAGGGCAAGCCCTACGTCCTCCCCTCCGTCCGCGCCGCCGAGGAGAAGGTCGTCGCCGCCAAGCTGAACAAGGAGTACGCCGGCATCACCGGTGTCCCCGAGTTCACCAAGGCCGCCGCCGTCCTCGCCTACGGCCAGGACTCTTCCGCCCTCGACCGCCTGGCCATCACCCAGTCCATCTCCGGCACTGGCGCCCTGCGCATCGGCGGTGCCTTCCTCTCCCGCTTCTTCCCCGGTGCCAAGGAGATTTACATCCCCACCCCGTCCTGGGCCAACCACGGCGCCGTCTTCACCGACTCGGGCCTCAAGGTCAACAAGTACCGCTACTACGACCAGAAGACCATCGGCCTCGACTTCGAGGGCATGATCGCCGACATCAAGGCCGCCCCCAAGGGCTCCATCTTCCTCTTCCACGCCTGCGCCCACAACCCCACGGGTGTCGACCCCACCCCCGAGCAGTGGCGCGAGATCTCCGACGTCGTCAAGGCCCAGGGCCACTACTCCTTCTTCGACATGGCCTACCAGGGCTTCGCCTCGGGTAACACCGACACCGACGCCTTTGCCGTCCGCCACTTCGTCAAGGAGGGCCACAACGTCGCCCTGGCCCAGTCCTTCGCCAAGAACATGGGTCTCTACGGCGAGGTGAGTCGCGGCAGACGTCCCCAATCTGCTCCCTGATGCGAACCGAGAACTGACCAAGCCCCCTCCAGCGTGTCGGAGCCTTCTCCGTCGTCGCCCAGGACGCCGAGGAGCGCAAGCGCCTCGACTCCCAGGTCAAGATCCTCGTCCGCCCCATGTACTCCAACCCCCCCGTCCACGGCGCCCGCATCGCCTCCACCATCCTCAACGACGCCGCCCTGAACAAGCAGTGGCTCGGCGAGGTCAAGGGCATGGCCGACCGCATCATCACCATGCGCGCCCTGCTCAAGAACAACCTCGAGAAGCTCGGCTCCGCCCACGACTGGTCCCACATCACCAGCCAGATCGGCATGTTCGCCTACACCGGCCTCACCCCCGCCCAGATGGACGCCCTCGCCAACGAGCACTCCGTCTACGCCACCAAGGACGGCCGCATCTCCGTCGCCGGCATCACCAGCGGCAACGTCGGCCGCCTGGCCGAGGCCATCTACAAGGTCAAGGGCTAAACGCTTTTTCCTTTGGGCGTATGACTCAAGGCGAGCCTCGATTTGATACAAAGTCGAGCTAGCTTGCACAATGTTCCAAGAGATGACATCATGGGTTCGGTGGTTACAGACAAAATAGGGGGATAGGGTTTATTGTACGACAAGGGGAGAGGAGGCCTTCTCTTTTACAGACAGAACCAGAAGCCAGTCATGTTTCATACAAAGGCCGGGCCGGCGCACTTCATAGACGTTGGGCACAACCCCTCAGGTAGAACCGCACACGCGTTCCCAGCTGTGTACAATATAGCGACACGTTCAAGACCGCTCGTCCGCATTGATATTTACTCGTGTATGACCTCATGGGCAAATCATGCCCTTCCCAGCCTCTCCAGGTCCCTCGTCGCATCCTCGAGCTGCCCCTCCAACTCCTTGTACTTCCGCGCAATCTCCCTCAGCGTCCGCTCCTTCGCCTCCTCCCCCTCGACCCCGACCCCGTACCCCTCCAACTCCGCCGTCAGGCTCCCCACCGCGCCCTCGAGCCGCACCCGCGCGTCCCTCAGGTGCGCGGCGTACCCCTCCAGCGCGGCCACCGCCTCGGGCGAGTACACCTCCGCCCTCGCCCCCTCCCGCGCCGCGGCGGCATCCGCCTCCGCCTTGCGCGCCTCGAGCGCCGTCTCCGCGGCCCGGAACTCGAGGCTGCGCGCCACGAGCCCGTGCTTCGCCTCGAGCGCGCGGACGAGCAGCGTCAGCGCGCCCGCGTGCTTCTCCATGAGCTCCGCCAGCGCCGCCGCCGCGCGCACGCGCTCCTTCGCCAGGGCGTGCTTCGCCGCGGCCGCGTCGGCCTCGAGCTTGGCGTAGGACGTCTGCAGCTGCGGGACCGTCCTGTGCAGGAACGAGGGGTTCGTCGTCGGGTTCGCGATGCGCGCCAGGGAGACCGCGGAGGAGTGTAACGTCGAGGAGACCAGCTCGCCCAGCGCGGGCAGCAGGGATTGGAGCTCTGTGAAGGGCGGGCTGGAGAGAAGAATCGCGGCGGAGTCGGGGGACAGAGGCTCTGTTGATGTGAGGAAGGGCGGGAGGAGGAGGAGGAGGTCGAGCAGGGGCTCCGGCAGGGACTGCTGCTGCGGCTGCGGCGCTGCTGCTGCTGATGACGCCTGCGACGTCGAGCGCGGGCGGAGGGATCGCTGCGTCGGCTTCGGCTCGGGGGGCGCCGTGGCGGAGAGCGCGCTCGTCAGGAGGTGGTTCTTCGCGGCGGTGTACCTGTGGTCTGCGAGTTCCTTTTGGGGGAGTGTCAGTCACGGCGTTGCGTCGCCTGCAGGAACGAACGCAAAAGTTTCAGTATGAGAGACTGCACGGTACGTTTTGGATTGCGGATTGCTCCTTCGTGAAGGGCTTCTTGGACGAGCCGTCCGGGTTGAGGATGGCCGTCGTCAGGGTGTGGTGCAGCGCTGCGAACTGGGGGTTGTTCTTGAGGACGGACTCCTCCACCGGTGGGATCATGATGGCGGTCTGTAGCAACAAGCCGTCTTGTTTTTTTATTTCTGCTTCGATGTTCAATTCGAGATAGGTGCAAAGACGCTTCCCCTTGAGAATGGACCTGAATGTCACCAGAGAACCATCTCGGTGTCTCGGTGTGAAGTGGTGTGGCACTCTAGAGGGGCAGCAGCTTACCTAAGAACCGCATCCGCACCCCTGTCGCGAAAGTGGCACGCCCTCACCTGACCCAAACTCAATCAAGGCGCTCCGGGCGGCCCCGCTACTTACACCTCCAGGCCAATCACACAGCTCAATCCCCGGAGCGCGGAACATCCACCCGGCCGTCGAAGCTTCAGCGTCTCCCCAAAAAATCATCGGGAAGGTTATCGCGAGATCACGATAATCTACGACGACGACGACGATCCCCACGACCCCCCAAGCCGCGGCGCCCGCGCACAATCCCGTCCGTCCGACCGGTTACCACGACCTCCCACCGAAAAAACCGCTTCCCCGGGGGAAACACACAACAAAGCCGCCCACGATGCGCCTCAACCCCCTCAGGCCAGGGTCCTCCCTCGCCGCCGCCCTCACCAACCTCACCCTCGGCACCTCCTCCTCCGCCCCGCGCCGCCAGTTCTCGACCTCCTCCCCCCTCCTCGCCAAGACCATCAAGATCAAGGCCATCCCCAAGCTCTACGCCCCCGCCTACCCCCTCGGCGACCGGCCCCTCTACAAGCAGTCCAACCGCAACCTCCTCGGCACCGCCCGCATCCGCACCGGCAGCGTCATCTCCAAGAAGCACAAGCAGGTCTCCAAGCGCACCTGGAAGCCCAACGTGCACAACAAGCGCCTCTTCTCCGAGCTCCTGGGCGCCTGGATCCACACCCGCGTCACCATCCGCGTCCTCCGCACCGTCCGCAAGGAAGGGGGGCTCGACAACTACCTCCTCAAGGACAAGGCCTCGCGCGTCGCCGAGCTGGGCCCCGGCGGGTGGAGGCTCAGGTGGCTGGTCCAGCAGACCAAGGGCTACAGGGAGCGCTTCGCCGCCGAGGCCGCCAACCTAAAGATGCCGCTGGGACCCGCGCAGATGCCCCCGGACAACTCGATGCTCATCCCGCTCATGCTCGACGCCGCCACCCCGGGGGGCCTGAAGCAGTGGACCACCAGGATCCTGCACAGGAAGCGCCGCGCCGACGCCGAGGCGCTGTCCGAGTCGGTGCAGAAGAGGAAGCTGAAGAGGGCGCTCGAGGTCAAGTACGCGCTGCTCGGCAACGACCCGGAGGCCCAGGCCGAGGTCGAGGGCAAGGCCGGCACGCCCGAGGAGGACGCCGCGTGGGAGGACGTCGAGATCGAGGGCGTGGGGAAGAAGAAGAACAAGGCATGATTGGGGAAGGGAATAGTGTTTGTGTGGAGTAATCATGCGGTTTTTTCGAAGAAACAAAAGCTCATTGTATCATATGTACAAAATCCTCAAGTGTTTTTGAAAAAAATAGGGAAACCACCCTGAGGTTGTCAATTCGTGAAAAAGCCCGCCCTTTTTGGCGGCTATTTGTCTACAATGCTGTCCCTGACCCATGCCCATACCAAACCCATAATCAAGATCGCCGTACGCCTTATGTGTGTCTACATCCCGTCGTCATGTCCGTATGTCCAGTGCTCTAAAACCGCAAGTCCCAGCCAATCTTGGGGCCAAGCTTGGGCAGCTCGTCCGCCACGCTCTGCACGTCCTTGTCACCGCGACCACTCAGGCAGATGACAATGTCCTCGCCCTTCTTCATCGTCTTGGCGAGCTCGATGGCGCCGTAGATGCCGTGCGCCGACTCGAGCGCGGGAATGATACCCTCCATCTGACTCATGAGGCGGAAGCCGATGAAGGCCTCGGCGTCGGTGGCAGCCACGTACTTGGCGCGCTCGCTGTCCTTCCAGGAGCTCAGCTCCGGGCCGACACCGGGGTAGTCGAGACCGGCCGACACGGAGTGGGTCTCGGCGACCTGGCCGTGCTCGTCCTGCAGAATGTACGTCTTGACTCCATGCAGGACACCCTTGCTACCTCCGGAGAGCGTGGCGCTGTGCCTGGCGGTGTCGATGCCGTCGCCACCGGCCTCAACGCCCAGAAGCTTGACGCTAGGGTCGTTGGCGAAGGGGTAGAACATGCCGACAGCGTTGCTGCCACCGCCGACGCAGGCGACGACGGCGTCGGGGAGCTTGCCCCTCTTCTCGAGCATCTGCTGCTTCGTCTCGTTACCGATGACGGACTGGAAGGTGCGGACGATCGTGGGGAAGGGGTGGGGGCCGATGGCGGAGCCGATGATGTAGTGGGTGGTGTCGAGCTCGACGACCCAGGCGCGCATGGCCTCGTTGACGGCGTCACGGAGGGTCTTGCTTCCGGCCTCGACGGCGACGACCTTGGCACCGAGGAGCTTCATGCGGAAGACGTTGAGCGCCTGTCTGCGAACGTCCTCAGCACCCATGTACACTGTGCACTCCATGCCAAACTTGGCGCACACCGTCGCGGTAGCAACACCGTGCTGGCCGGCACCGGTCTCGGCGATGATCTTGGTCTTTCCGAGGCGCCTGGCAAGCAGCAGCTGGCCCAGGGCGTTGTTGATCTTGTGCGAACCGGTGTGGTTCAGGTCCTCACGCTTCAGCCAGATGTTGGCACCGCCAGCGTACTCTGTCAGGCGCTCTGCAAGGTGCAGGTGGCCGGGGCGGCCCATGTACTCGTAGTATGAACGGTACTCCTCCCAGAAGGACGGGTCGTCCTTGATCTTGTTGAAGCCCTCCTCGAGCTGCGACAGGCAGTCCATCAGACTCTCGGGGACGTACTGGCCACCGAACTCGCCGAAGCGCTCGGGGATCTTGCCGTGCATGGCGGCGAGCTGAGCAACCAGCTCGCTGTCCTGGTCGGCGCTGATGGCGTCGACGGTGGGGTTCTGGGGCTCCTTGGCGGCGGCGATGGCCTCGACCATGCCGACCTCACGGGTGGTATCGTCGCTGTTGCGGCCGCAAAGGTAGGCGCAGTACTTCTCAACGTCGTTGAAAAGCTCGCCGGGCGCAGCCTTCTGGAGGGTGGTGATGATCTGGCTGCCGACAACGACACCATCGGCGAGCTGGGCAACGCTCTGGAAGTGCTCGCGCGTGCTGACACCGAAGCCAACGGCGGCAGGCTTGTCGCCGCTGTAGTGCTTGACGCGGTCCAGGAGGGCGGGGAGGTTGGCGTTGAGAGAGCCGAGGGCACCGGTGACACCCTGGCGGGAGACGACGTAGATGAAGGAGTCGGCCAGCTTGCACAGAATCTTCATGCGAGCGTCGGAGGTCGCGGGGGCGATCAGGGGAACGTAGGAAAGTCCTCCCTTGGTGCAGAGCTTGCGGAAAGAAATGGCCTCCTCGGGAGGCAGGTCGACGACGATGAAGCCGTTGACGCCGGCCGTCTTGCAGTCGGTCAAGAGCCTCTCCTCGCCGTAGCTCAGGAGGGGGTTGTAGTATCCCATCAGCATCACGGGCGCCTTGAGGCCCCGACTCCTCGCCTCCTTGACCATGCCAAGCGTCGACTCGATCGTGACACCGTGTTGCAGCGCAACCTGCGGGTGTTAGTCCCATTGCACCTCCAATTTGGTTTTGTAGAGGCTTCTACTCACGGTGTTCGAGGTCTGAATGGTCGGGCCGTCGGCAATGGGGTCGGTAAAGGGGGCGCCGAGTTCGATAATGTCTTTGCGCTGCGTCAGAAAATTGTTTGCCCGACAGATCAGGGGAAGAAGGCCAACTCACCAGCACCGCCCTTCTCCATGGCCAGCAGAACACCAGGAGTGTCCTGGGGCGTGGGGTAACCAGCCGTCACATAGGTGACGAGCGCAGACTATCGCATCGTCAGTGATTTGTTCTCGAGCGTCGCCAGTACTTCGATCTTGGCGTTGACGGCGCGGGGCCCCCGCGATCGCAGCAACGAGGGGCACGAGAACCGGGGGACAGATAGAGAGAAAGACTCACCCTGCCCTGGGCCTTGCAGCGCTGGAATGTTTGCCGAATGCCTTCCATGTTGAATATGAACCTGTCAATGGGGTATAGAAGGGACTCGACTCGGTGGTATATCGCAGGGAATGGTGAGGCAGTTCGAGTAAAAGTTTTGGGCAGACGGCGGTTCTTTTAAAGTGGCGGATTCAATGATCTCAACGTGGGGGAGTTGGGAATTGGGGGAGTCACCGTCAAGTCAAGTCAAGGGTGGCGTCGGAGGAAGGCGGGACGGCGACTTCAGCGGGGGAGCTCCGACAGTTCCAGCGGATGGGTGCTGCGCCTGTCCAGTGTCCGTTGCGGTGCTTCCACCCACTGTAAATCGCCCGCCTCCCGCCGCACCGCGGACCGCACTACAGCGTGCCTGGCCTGCCCTACAGCGCTATCGAGCCGCTTCAGGGACCATCTGTACCCCACATCCGCCACCCCTGTCCCGGCGGAGCCATCTGCCTCTTGGTATCCTCGGAGGCGGGGCGGAGATGCCCAAAAGAGGTGCAAACACTCGCACCGGACGCTATTTTGCACATCGCCGTCGCCGCTCCGGCAGGCAAACAAGCAACTTTCCTCCGCAAAACACCCAACGTCGACATCAGTCAATCCACTTCTTGTTATCGGTCGGGCAACTTCCTTCGTCGTGACGTCCCGCTTTTCCAAGGGCAATCCCTCCTCGGCCTCTTCATCCCGAGTGTTCCATCCCCGACCCCATTGATCCATCAGCGTCTTTGTCATGAATGTGACTGCAAACGCCTCTGTCCAACGTCGCCTTGTCTGGCCCATTCCTCGTCACCTCGCGGAAATCTAGGGACCGAGCTTCGTTATTTGGATGCAGCTAGCTGTATATTTAGGCTTCAACTACCTTGAGCTATATACCAAGTAGACATTCTGGTAGCTAGAGACGCTGCCGCGATCCAAACTCATCATCCGTTGAATAAGAACGCAAATAAAAGAGAACCGTTGTAGAATCGAAGACAAACGGTGCGGCAACTGAGCCGATGGTATCTTTCACTTCCTCACTTTCCCCCTAATGGCTAAATATCCGCAACCATGATCCGACGCCATTTTAATCTCATGCTCTTCGTATTATCAGACCTGTCGTAAATGAGGGGTATCTCTCGGCTTCGGTCCAGCCCAGGCCGGAGGGGTATAGGTCTCCAACCTCGGTGTAATCTTTTTTTTTTGGGGTGCTTTTCGCATTTATGATTTTTTTGGTCGATATGATAGCCGTCTTAGAACTTGTTAGATGATGCTGTATCAAGGTGGCCATATGAGCTTGTCCTCTCGTGGCCCTGCATCGGCTGCGCTCGGCCCATGCTCGTCTTCTTGATCATCTTCTCGTCTCGGAGCTCTCTCTGGTAGTGGTCGTCTTCCACCGCGGAGGCGTCGCTGCCGAATTGAGGGAACCGCGAGTCGTTGCCGTGGGATCTCGGAGGGCTTCTCGGGCTCATGGCGGGCCGGTCGTCTCCGGTGTAGCGCAGTCCGCCCTCGCTGCGACCCTTGTCCGGCATGGCCATGCCGACCAGCGCCCGAATGACGCCGATGAGCACGATGATGACGTAGATGAGGAGAATGCCAGTCGAGATGAGGGCTTCCTGGATGATGCCACGGCGCAGCCAGTCGGTGACGTGCGTAACGGCACCAGTAACTTCGTCTGTCGTCACACTGGATGGCGAAGCCAGGAAAGTGTTGAGATCCGAGTCGCCCGATACGGACTCCTCGGCGCCAAGGCTGAAGGTGTCGTTGGCGAACATGGGGAACGACACTTGAGAGTGGTCGTGCACCCAGGTGAGTCCCTTCTGGACAGCCTCGACCTTGAGGCCGATGGTGCAGCGGACGACGTCCTTGATGGGGTTGATGAGGATGGTGCCGTTGAACACCGTCTCCAGGCCGGTGGTCATGGTGTCGGTGAAGGTGTTCAAGGTGTCGTTGACAGCAGAGGTGGCGTTCGTCACGTATCCGAGCAGGTCGTTGTTGATCTCGTTCTGCGTGGAGAGCACGACGCCGTTCGCATCGTCCGCCCACTGCTTCGAGACACCCTGGAGCGTGCCGACGACGTCATCCGCAAAGCCGCCAACCTGGTTAGCCAGGGCGGGCACCTGTTTCTCGACCGCCTTGAGAATGATGTACTGGCACAGGCAGGAGAAGAAGCCAGCGATGGCCAGGGCGAGGACGAAGAGAGCCGGGAGAGATGTGGCATAGGCGATGGCCCAGCGGACGAGGATCTGGCGCTTGCCCTTGAAACGAGAGGCAATCTTAATGCCAACAGTGGACGTCATGGGACGGGAGGCGATGTAGACGACGTCCATCGAGTCGTACTGGTTGTGGGCAATGATCTTGGCGTGCTTGCGCTCACGCCTCCAGCGCATGATCTCGAGCCAGGCCATGGGGGCAATGACGAGCACAGCCAGAATGGACAGGACGACGATGAAGATGATCCTAGCCTTGTTGATCATACCCCTGAGGTCGTCAAAGAACTCGGAAATGCTGTTGTTGGTCGAACAGAACTTGAGCGCCTGCTTCTGGGCGACGGGAAAGACGGAGCGGTCAAACTTGTAGCCCTTGTAAGCCTCATTGATGGTCTCCTTGAGCAGGTTGAACGGGAACGAGATGGCCTGGGCGGTCATGTTCTGGACCTCCTCAAAGGTGGGCAGATCATCGTTGAGCTTGTTGAGATCGCCGACGAAGCCGTTGGTGTCGATCTTGATGTCGCGCAGGTCATTGATGGGCCCCGAGAAGTCGACCTTGGGGAAGTCGGGCAAAACGTTGCCGAGGATGGAGTCTTCGATGGCGTCGGCAGCCTTGTTGATGCCGTCCTCGAGGCTCTTGGACTTGTCGCTGATGGTGTTGGCGATGGCGCCGACGGCCTTGTTCATGGCGTCCGTGACCTTCTTGGTGACGTCGGCGGCCACGTCCAAGCCGCCGTGGATGAAAGCCGTGATCAAGCAGGTGTACATCGAAGTCAGCATGTTGATGACGAAGATGATGAGGTTCTGGACGCCGGTGATGAGCAGGCCGAGCACGGCAACCATGCCGTCCAGTGTCTTCTCGATGCCCTTGGCGGACATCTCGTTGACGCCGACGGAGAGGTAGTGAGGCATGGAAGCCATGGCGCTGCCAATGTCTTCGACTTTCGTGCATGCAGATAGAGCCTTCGCGTTCGCATCGTCGACGTTGTCGTTCAAGCTGGCGATGAGGATGATGATCCTGAGGAGGACGAGCAGCAGCAATATCGTCCAGCGGTTCAGCCAAATCTGAGAGAGCCTGCTGCCGAGGCCGAGATAGGGCGTGATGTAGGGGGCGGTGTCGGCTCGAGCCTGTTGGGTCTTTCTAAGCTCCGACATCTCGAGCGAGTCCGACCGGAGGGAGTCGGGGACGGCCGGGTAGGCCTCATCTTGCCGTTGCCGCGAGGTAAACATCGTGAGTCTGTCGATGGCGTAAGATATTTGACGGTATTATTTTTTGCCAGCAAAAATGAAAAGGAAAGGAAAGGAAAGCAAGAGGATAGAAATGATTCTAAGTTCCCAGAAGCAAAAAGAAGAAGAGAGAGGATGAGGGTGATGAGGGAGGTCGCCAGCGAGCAAAGGTGATTATTTTCGTGGGTAGGTGGTGGTGTTGGAGACTGAATTAGATGAATCACCGCCGCAGAGGAGGAAAGAGAGAATGACGAAGGAAATCGACAAAGGAAACTCGTCAAGCGCTGATACTGAACAAGCTCTCTATGAATCCATTGTGGGGCCCTTGGGGAGAGAAAGAAGGCAGGTGCAGGTGGTCGTTGGTCTGGCAGATTGGTGGTGGGAAGGAACGACTGAACGTTCAAAGGGAAGGAGGTACGATACAATAAAAGGAAGCCGCGACTAACACGGCGGCGACGGACGACACAGGCCGGACTGCAGGCGCGGGCCACTCTGCAGCCGCGCAACAAGGGGACGATACAATACGATAGGTACGATACGACAGGTCTCGGCAAGAAAAAAAAAGAAAGAACTTTTTTTGCTGCTTACTTGGTTCACGCCTCGATGCAGAAAATAGCCCAGCAAAGGAAGGAAGGAGAGAGGCCCCTTTGGCCGTGGCCTTGCAAGGGAAATTGGACTCGGGCCCAAGCCTTTGTTTCGTTTGGCGGTACGGCACCAGGTGAGGGTGAGGTGAGGGTGGACTTGGACGAGGTCCTTTCTAAGCGCGCTCAACAGCTGCTCTCAGCCAACCAAACGCGGAGGCCGGGGTCACGATGAGCGGCTGCCCAAACGCTGCTAAGGCAAAGCGATATTTGCGGACGACGGTAACGGTGGTGGACTAGGCTCTGGAGTTGACGTTGTGGGGAGGTAATAGCCCGTAGCCGTGGTCGTCGGATGATGATGGTGTTTTTGTCTTTGTCGTTGTTGTTGCTCCTGTTGAGTCTTGACGGCTGACTAGACCCTGTTGCTTGAAGCTCGACTTGCGTAGTGAGGTGAAGTTGCGGTATCACGAGAGTGGCGGATACACCCAACACTTGTTCAAACCATTAACAGATAGATAAATGGCTTGGCCTCGCGGGGCGGAACTCTGGGTGATATAACAAATGGGCGGTTGAGTCACTGAGCAAGGGGACACCACGGAGCGAACAGACGGATGGTGCCCATCTTTCCAAAAGTCGCCATTCGGGGGTGGCAGCAGAACGAAGGGCATTTTAACAATGCCCGTCTCTTCGATAGGCTCCGGTTCGCCCAGAGACCTCACGGCGAGAACGCACTCTGACGCCATTGGCAAGCCCAGGGCATTACTGCGGAGAGCCGCCCACACCGACCACCCTCGTCGTCCATTCCCCGTCCTCTTCGTGGGCCGGCTTGCTGCCCAGTGACAATCCGGCCAGTCAGTTGGCATCAAACCCCCCCAGTCGGCGAGTCACGCCAGGTGGTGCCGGTGGCTGTGGCTATGCCTGGGCGGGCGACGGAGGATGGCTCGGGCGAGAGAGGAAAAAGAGAGGTAACGTGTGAGCTGGCTGGTCTGGATGGCTCCGGATTTGCGAGATTTTGCTCGAATTCTGGGGATGTTCTGCACGAAGGGTCATGGCGACTGGGAAGACGAGGCAGGAACAGAGGAAAGATCGTCGGACAGCGAACGAAAAGAGGCGGCGGATGGCTGGCGCTTGCAGGGGGGTCCCCTCAACCGTCTCGCCCAATCGCGTGTCTTGGACGACCATTCGGCGAGAGCCGCTAAAAAGAAACCTCTGTAAAAAGATGGCAAGTAGTGGAAAATCTGGAAGCTGGGCAAGCAATGAATGGTACGGGACCCTTACCCTTCGTGCCTTCCCTTCCGATGAGGTGGGTGGAAGATGGTCGATGATCAATGCCAAGCAATTCGCCACTACTACAACGGCAAGAGCAAAAAAACCGGTTTGCGACAGGAACGGCTTTCTGGAGGCTGATCTTGGTCAGACGGCAGCAAAGCTTGAGGAATCCCGCAAATCGTGCGAGTTCGTCTAAACGTCAGGTACGACACCGACAGGCAGGTACGCCCCAGCAGGAGGACTGGAAGGTACAGACAGATAAGGCAACTTTCTCATTACCTATTGGACACTGCCAAGTTCTTTCCATTCCGATGCTGCCCTGCTCTTGCCGAGGGGAGAAGAACAAAACAGCGCATACAATTAGTACTTGTCCAGGCATCAGGGTTTCACGTACCTAGGAAGTGTCAATGGGCATCAACTCAGATGGAAGGTAAGATACCTAGTGTTCCTGTCGATTTTCACAGCATTCGCATTTCACCCGGAGGGTTCTTGCGGCAGTGGAAGCCGGCGGAGGAAGGGTCCCACTAAACAAGAACTCTCCAGTGCCCTGTGCTTCGGCCCAGCGCTGCCCTCTCAGTGGGGCCGTCTCAAGTCTTGACGCTGCGCGGGAGTGATTGGCCGCCGTTGGCCCGCGCTCTGCGACATTGGGCGCTTCGCTGCGGGCTGCGAGCCGCCCACAATGAAGTCGGCGCTTGCGGTCGACGAAACCGCCAGATATTTGATGAGCAAGAAATATTTAGATAGGCCGAAGTGACCACCGCGTTTCCGCGTATTCAGAAAGCTTCGTATCGCAAGATTTCTATCGAGTTCGCTGCTCTACCTACCTATGCTCCCAAGCCACCACAAGTGACTGGCGGACGCTGGCTTGCGTGTTTGCTGCAAGGCACCAACTCACTGACTAGGTGCATTGTCGCAAACTCACGTGGAGGGCGGGGACCTTCCATCTCTCTGCTTGGGCAAGCCAGTACCAGTCACCTGCTGCTACCCCTGTCCTGTTTCCTATGAGTGACTGCGCCTTTTACAACTCAGGCCAGGCGACTCTCGGCGGTGAAGTGACCAAGTCATCGAGTGACGTAGTGGCGAATTCCTATTCGAGGTGCTCATGGAATTCAACCGGACTTGATGCGGCACAGCGGCCAAGAACTTGGAAATCGCCCAGGGGGAAGGAGCACGTGCCCATAAGTGAAGAAAATGGTGGTCAATGCTTACTAAGATGAATAGCACCTTCCATCCATTGGCACGAAAAGGAACAACCCTAATCCGCTACTGCTAAATTTTCACCCATGGCGGAGCCCCGGGCCATCTTCCACAACTTAGTCTCATTTAGGCAGGCGGTCTACAGCCCTCAGACCCTGCACAACTTCGCTCTTCCCACTCATCCACTCGACTAACTCTGCCCTCAACCACCCCAAGCTGACAACACCATTCGGGATCGTGGTGCGCGAGGATCAATCCGTTTCCTCAGCTTCGTCACCGTAATAAAAAGAATTGCACTTGTGCAGGTCTCTACTTGTGGTGTGCTTTTTTGCGACTCGTTTCGTATCGCGCTTCATTGTCACCTGACCACGTCCGCGCGCTCGTAATCACGTCCTCTTTCGCATTTCCCAGTGTCGCTGAAAATTCAGCCGCGCGCCCACCAACGGCATCCTCATCAACTGCCGACCTTTGGTCAAAAGAATCGCGATCTTTCCCCCTAGTCACAGATCCACCTTTCGCGACATCAACCATGGCCGAACCTACTCGCGACATCTCGTCCATTCTCGCTGCCCTAGGTAGGTACCCGAAACATGACCCCGCGACCTCGACATCCCTGACTAACGGCATTGTTCTCCAGGCGCAGCTCGCGCGTCTTCGACGCCGACTCACGCGCAGCCCAGCATGCCTCCCGGATACCCTCCTGCTCCCGGCAGCCAAGCGCCTCCTTCCTATCCGCCGATGCCCCCTCAAGGCGCTCCTGCGTACGGCGGTGGTGGTTACTCGCTTCCCCAGCCCTCGTCGAGCGGCAGTCTGGATCTTAGTTCTATCCGCCCTGTCAACTCGGGTACCGTGAGCATCAGCGACGCCATCGCCCAGGCCAAGGCCTTCGCTGCTGAGAAGGGCGTCACCTCGTACGATCGCCCTCTCGTCTACTCCAACGAACCCTCCCGCGGCCACGACCCCCGCGGCGGATACCAGCGAAGCTCTCGCTCGCGCTCCCCCCCAAACCGCCGAGACCAGTTCCGCGACAACTTCAACCCCTACAGAGACGAGCGCCGCGACGACCGTCCCGCTCCTCGCGAGTATGGCCGCGAGCGGTCCTACAGCCCTGGCCTGCGCGCTCGTGCCTTCTCTCCCCGCAACCCGAGCGGAAGAGAACGCTCGCCTCTGAGAGGAAGTGGCGGCGGTGGCGGTGACGACAATGCGGAGACCATTCAGATCGAGTCGAGCCTTGTCGGACTGATCATCGGCCGACAGGGGGAGAATCTGCGCCGCATCGAGTCCGAGTCCAGCTGCCGCGTCCAATTTCTCCCTTCCAGCGACAACGGTCCTTACCGTCAATGCAAGATTACTGGTCCGCCACCGCGCCGCGAGGAGGTCAAGGTTGCTATCGACCGCATCATCGACGACAGTGGAATGGGAGCCATTAACCGTGGTGCCGCGGCGACCAAGGCCGCTCCTCGTGACAACCGTGCAGCTGCTGGTGCGGCCGCCCTCAGAGATGGCGAGGACTGCATGCAGATCATGGTCCCCGATAGAACCGTTGGCCTGATCATTGGACGCGGTGGAGAGACTATCCGCGATCTGCAAGAGAGGTCTGGCTGTCATATCAACATTGTTGGCGAATCAAAGAGCGTCAACGGACTGCGTCCCGTCAACCTGATCGGCTCTCGCGAGTCTGCGGCTCAGGCCAAGGATCTGATCATGGAGATTGTCGACAGCGACAGCCGCAACGATGGTCAGGCTGCGGCCCCTGTCAAGAAGATGCCTAGGCAAGATGGCGGCCACCAGAGAGATAGTGGCCCCTCCGCTGGCGGCGCTGGCGGCGCTGGCGGTGCTGGCGGCGGCGATAAGATTCACGACGCCATCTACGTTCCTTCTGAGGCCGTCGGCATGATCATCGGAAAGGGAGGCGAGACCATCAGGGACATGCAGAACGGCACTGGATGCAAGATTAACGTCGCCCAATCCTCCGGCCCCGGCGAGGTCCAGCGAGAGATTGCACTCATCGGTTCGCGTGATAGCATCGCACGAGCGAAGCAAGCAATCGAGGAGAAGGTCGATGCAGTGGTAAGTCCCATACGAGCCTCGGCACACACGTCGACAGCGGCTAACATGCAACAGCGTCAGAAGAACTCGGGAGGCGGTGGTGGTGGCGGCGGTCGCGGTCGTCAGAACCAGGACTATGACAGAAGTTACTCTCAGCAGGGATCTAACAACCAAGCATCAGGATCAACTAATCCCCCAGCTGCACAAGCTCCTGCGGGAGCCGACGGCGCTGACCCGTACGCACAGTGTAAGTGGCGATATGAGACTCCTTACATCGCAACCAGGGTTGGATGTTTGGCTAACAATCCGCAGACGGAGGCTACCAGAACTATCTCGCCCTCTGGTACCAATCTTTGGTGTATCAACAGCAACAAGGCGGCGCGGCAGGCCAGCCCGGTGCTCAGCCTCCGCCGGGATCCTCATAAGAGGTGTCTGCTGCGTGCCCATTCCATGGGGACCATGCTTGTGTGATGTGATTGATCACTTTGCCGTGCGTGGACCTCGACATGATGCCTCTCGTTTCGCATTACGTATACTGAAGCGCCGCGCATGCACGTTGATTCCAGTGGCTCAGCGCATTGGACCTTTTACGATAACCCTTTCTTTCTTTTTCCGACGACTGATAACGTTCATCATCCTGCTGCGCTACCTTCCAGCTAAGCGTCCGTCCACCTCTTCTGTCCCTAGACTTGGACACACATTCGATATCAACCGGGAGGCGCAGGCGGGGAGGAGGATATACGACGACAGACTGCCTTCTGGACTTGGGTCTTGGTCTTGCTCGCTGACATTCGATGCTCTGAACTCACTCGACACTTGACGATGATGATGGCACTCTTCTTCTCGCTTGCACATGATCCTTGACTGGCATGATTGGGAAATCTCGACTCTTCCTGACATGGACACGGTGCGTAGTCATGACGCCTCACTACGACATGGGTTTCCTGCCAACAATTCTCCATGATGCACGCTGTTGATGCCTGTGTGATGGTTGGAACGCTGTTCGAACGGACCTTTTTGGACGCCTCTGAGTCTGACGCCAATGGCAATCTTTCCCACACGTCGTGGAATCTTGGATGGTACTCGCGCCTTTGCGTGTACGCGGGCTGCCATGATGAAAGTTCCGAGACATTTCTTCCGCCTGTCATGATGCAAAGACAGTCGCCGCCGCCGCTCGGGCATGCTTGGTGTGCCTGAGCAAGGCTACACACAAACACGTACACACAAACACACACACGGTCTCCCGTACGCGGGCTCGAAGTGGGTTCTGCCTAAGCTTCGTGGATAATGCGTCGTCGTTGCTACACCGTCCTACACCAGGGATATAGAGGGCCCGCCAACGTGTGTTTCCTATTAGGCGCATCTTCTCTCATACGGTCCTCGTGGATATGATACCAGGCTCACAAGTTTTTCATCTCTTTTCATTCGCGTCTTCTTTTTCTATTTTCACATGCTACAGTTGGTTTTATGCGAACCGCTTGATTCCCCCCAACGTTTTACGGCGGAACAACGGGCGGCAGGGAGGGGAAAATGGGAGGGAGGCAGAAAGATCGAGCCCGAAGAAAAAAAAAAAAGCGAAAAAATTCCTAGTCTGTATAATAGTAATTTCCGCCTCGATCGACTTGATTCATGGTTCCGCTGAAGACGCTGTTGACTCTGAGGTGATGATGCACTATGGACACCAACACGACACAGCACTACCCGCATCTCGCCTTCAGACTGCCCGGGGAATGAAGAGCCACCACAACATCCACAGCTGCGAATGAAGAGGTGAACCAGATTAGGTTCCATCTCGGCTGCATCCGAGACCACTGTAAGCGGGTGCGAGAGGGTGGCACTGCATTCCTCGCAACGACAAACACAACCCGAGACGTTCTGGCGCGTTCGTCGGGTCCGGGCGGCGATCTTTTCTGTCTGCCCTCGTATCGTTCGTGATCTCCTTGGGCGGACGACGACACCCGAGCCCTCTCCCCTCCGAAGGCTCGCAGATATCTCCGGGTGTAAGACGTGTCTGATCTGGTCGGCCATGTGAAGATGGCCTTGCCTGCTTCTTCAGATCTTCCCAGCCCAGCTCGTGGCGGTGCCTTGCAGTTCCCTCTCCGCTCGTGCGGCCATCGATCTAGGTGATCGCAGCGTTTCGCAGCTGTCTGCACGTGGCATCACGGACGTTTGCTGGGTTTCGGCCGCGGCTACCGTTGCTGTTTCCGTGGCGTTGCGTCCTTCCCCCTTCGTCGTCTAGCTTAGCAAGCTGGGCCATGCTCACGTCCAGGTACCTATGTCGCAGGGGAGAGATGCTATCGTGAGGAAGAGAGTAGCTTGACGAATTCCGGAGTGGCGTCCAGCGAGGAGTCGGCATCGACCCGGGGTCTGGACCGCGAGAGAACCCCGGTATAGCGAGACTCCCGACGGCGATAACTCCGCCTGCCCCCGTTGGGATGTCGTGGTGTCATCGAACAGACATTCTCGCTTATCGTGCGTTTTGATCAAGACATCGGGCTTGAGATTTGCTTTTCTCCATCTTGCAGCGCTCACGGCCGGTTTGCTGTGCGTTTGCGTTTGCGTTCGCGCCCTATACGCACGAGACAGAGGGAGAGATAAGGTCAATAGACAAGAAGCAAAGACAGAGATAGACTCTCCGGCTGCATGTGCGATGAGAGGTCCGCAGAGACTTTTTGTACGCCAGATAAGCCGGTGCGCTCACTTCTCACGTCGCGCAGGGTTGGCGTACGCGATCCGTCTTTTGGATGAGGCATGTGAGAGGCGGACTGAGCTCGCAGTCTGTGCCACCGGAATTGGACTCCGTCGAGGGTGTTTGGCCTGCTTGCTCCGCCGCTCGGAAGGTCTTAGGACTGATCAAAAACTTTTCATGTTGCCATCAGGAGATGTGTCAGGACATATGTCAGGACATAGATGGCGTGAAGCTACCCTGAAATGCTCAACCCATGCGAACAAACGCGTCCGTCCCCACCTCTCCGCACTCCCGCTCTCCCGCTCCCGTCCCGGCCCCCACCGGGAGACGGCAACGATGATTGGAACGCCGGAGATACGCTCGCCCTATTCCATATTTTTACAGTATTAACCCCGGTATTGCGTGATTGATGAGCATCTTTGTCTTTTAGAATTTTAGGTTAGGGGTTGATTGGGTTTGGTTCATATTTCAGCGACGGACACGAACGAACGGTCGATCGAACCTTTCGCCGAGCCTCGCCGAAAGGAACGTGTGCGAAGTCTCTGCTGCTCATACACTCATGATGATTCATCTCGTGCAGCAGCGGCGGCGGCGAGTGTCCTTCGTCAGACGACGGGCGGGATTGAGTTGCTGCGACGTGCGGCGGAACAGCGGAACATCTCGAAGCAGCGCAGGTATCACGACTCCAGGCCAACAGCAACAGTGCAGCGCAGCCGGATGCCCCCTGCTCGATCCCCGCCGGGCGTCTTGCATCCATCGCCTCTTATCAGGCTGCATATGCTGCTGTTAGCGCTTGGCCGTGATGGTAGTCCGTCCACCCCTGGACGCTGGGAAGTATCACGAACGTCGGTTTGGGGTTGCATCGCAGGGCAATCATCAAGGTCATGGGCGGGGTGCTCATCTTAGCAGAGTAAATATAGAAACCGGCATCTCTCTCCTTTATGCTCGCCCAATTCGTGAGGGAAAAGGGGGTTGACGAGTGGTTGAGAAGAACAGAAAGTGAGAGTGAGAGAGCAATCAGAAGCCAAAAGGCCTCGAGCTTCAATCCCGGCAGCTGCCAGAAAAGCTTGAAGCACAGCTCGCCGCATGATCCATGCCCTCCGGCGTGTGTAACTCGTCTCATCTCAAGCTTTCCTTCCTTTTGTCGCCCTCCTCGCGCGTCCACCATGACACGCCGCAGCCCCCCCCCGGTTCAGTCAACCATGACCGGGAGACTCTTTTTCTTCTTCATGAATCTGTCATCACTGCTAATGGGTAGAGAGCGTCCGGATTCATGACTGGGAGTCTCGGTTGAAACATGTTACGATGACGAATCCCCCCTCACACAAAAAAGGCATTGTCGGCAGGGAACGAAAGCTGAGCAAACGCTCCGTGTCCTTTTTCCGTGTGTGTGTGTGTGTGTTTTCTGTTTTGTCTCAGCGGCCCGTTGAAAGAAAGAATCCCTCGTCCTCTGTCCCCCGCAGCCGAATCACGCACTTGTCTTCTTGAGGCTAGAGAAAGAGAAGCCGGTCTAGGCTTGACTTCGGCCAACGCACCCTACCCGGAGCTAAGCGTGTCTAGGATGAGAGAGGACAGGCCACCTTCCTTCCCACTCTCCGTGCTTTTTTCTCTTTCAGTTGGTGGTGACATGACATGACTTGTTGGATGCTGTCCCCGTCCGTTCCTCCCGCTCCTACCTACGCGCGCCACGTCAGGTAAGTCTATCTCGGCTGTCTCGAGCAGGACGGCAAAGCTAATCCCCTCTCTCGCCCGCCACCGTCACCCGGAAAGATGCCGTCGTGCCGCGTGGTGCCGTCCAGAAGAGGGCGTTGAAGAGAGGGGGCTAAACCTGAGGGAAACGGCCTCCTCCGTGCTGCTGCTTTGATTCTGCGAGGAGGGTTGTCGTGCATGTGGCTGCGCGTCTGTGTGTGCTGTGCTGTGCTGTGCCGTGCTGTGCCGCCGGCGCTTTTTCTTCTGATTTTTGCAAATGTGTCGTGCCCTGTCGTTGCTTTTTCTTTTCTCTACTCAAGCTTCTCCTCGGTGTATTTAGACTTTCTAAATGTCAACAATTACCTACAGCATTTGTTCCATCTCCTTTCCATCTCCTGCTATAGAGTAACTGAGAAGCAACTGATCTTCCACCCCCCCCTCCTCACACACACACCTCCCCCTTGCTCCCGTTCCGCGTCTATAAGCTGCTTGGCTGCGTCGTGCTAGGGCCTCCCCTCTCGTGTCGATCAGTACGTCGTGGTCGCAGTCTAAAAGCTTTTGTGCTCGCCCTGTTCCTACTTCTCGACAGGCGTTTACCCTGTAATCCTCCTCATTCTTCCACTTCAGCCGCTTCCCCTCCCCCACTCGTGCTTCCTGTAACAACGTGCATTGCCATCCGAGGTCTCGTCGACGACTAGCCAAGACGTTTATAGGGGGCCGCCGTCCTACGATCAATTGCCGAGCTGTCCCTGCGCCACCATTCTTCCCGTTGTGTCGAAAACAAACACCTCCGTCTCCTCTGACCTGCTCCTCGCCCACGGGACGACGATATCCGAAAGGTTCACCCAACGAGCTCTCCTCCCCCTCTTCGAGCCGACCGAGAGGTTCCAAAAAAACACACAATGTGCCGCCTCGTCCTCTTCGCGGGCACCTGCACCCGCTGCAGCGAGTCCCTGACCTGGGCCGACCTCTCGCAGCGCCTCTCCTGCCTCGAGGCCAAGAACGCCGAGGACCGCTTCGGGGCCTGCCGCCGCGGCGTCTTCGTCGAGACGCACGCCTTCGACCAGGAGTGCGACGCCTGCGCCGGCGAGGACGAGGGCGTCGCGGGCATGGAGTTCGGCCTCGAGGAGGAGATCTACCAGCGGCGGCAGGAGCACCTGCAGTACCACGCCTACGCGCAGTACCAGCTGAGGATGCAGCCGCGGAGCCAGCGGCTGCGCGAGGCCATGGGACGCGATGCTGTGGCATCATCGTCGTCATCATCAGATTGGGCAGCAGCAGCATCATCATCATCATCATCACCATCAGCACCGATAGCTGTGCAGGGCCCGAGCAAACGCGGCAGCCCGAGAGACGAGAGCGACACTAGTAGGAAGAGGGCGAGGACATGAGAGAGCGGGCGCTTCCACCAGTCTGTCTGGAATACGAACGGCTGGAAGGGGAAGGTCGCGATGAAGATCCTTTCTTCCCCCGCCTGCCCGACCGATGGTGGCGTTTACGACACAACGAACAAAACGATGCTTTAATCTAAGGGATTATGCTCTTAGCTCCCGACCGGCAAGGCGTTTTCTGGTGTTTGGGGGTTTATTAGGTGTTTGGGGGGAGTCACTCGGGAGCGCGTTAAGGGGTTTGCATTCTGGCATTGCCGGGCCGGTTGATGAACGCGGCGGGTATGATCACTGATGTCTAACGAAGAGATAAGAGAGGAATGGGAGGAGGGATGAGATGCTCAACGCATGAATGCCTGGAGATGAGGAGGGACGGAATACCCTGTTTGTGCTACCTCAGGCCCCTCTCTAGCGCACGTATCTAGCATACGTTAGTGGCGTGGCGATCGGGAGGGGCTTCTCAGTGAGAGGATCCGGCCGGCTTGGCATGCGGGTGATCCACGACGCATATTGTAGGATCTCGATGAGATTCTTGATGAGATATCTCTCTGTCTCGGGTCAGAGGAAGGCCTAATGAAAAGCATTGAGTTTCTTCAAGATGCTGACGAGTCTGATATGACTAGAAGATCTACAATACAGTATGGAGGCCAGCGTCATGAGCCCCTGCATGTGCCTTGGTTCCCTCATCTGCTGAGTCTCACATGCTCATCTGCAGGCTCCGATGTGAGCTTCGTCCCTGTGCTGATCATGGTCTCACTCTTAATGGGGCAGAAGATTTTAGATTGGATCGAGATGTTGATGAGAGAGGAATCAACCCTGGTTGCCTGTGGTGACAAGCTTAATGAAAACCCTTAGAATAGTGCCTGAAATGAGTTACACTAAGAAAGAAGAACCAATGAAGCCCTCTCCTCCGCTCCAGCCATCTCAAGCTCCTGTGACTTCGTGAGAGAGCACCTTGTCACGTGAGTCTTGAGCCCCCATAAGAACGCGCTCGAAGGCTCAAATTACTACTCATGCCAAACCAATACGGGGACGGGAACGGGAATCGCTCATCAGTAGTGATAGCATTTCAAGTAACTACTGTTAGCCTACTTTCATCTCTTTGATGATGGAGACTACACTAACACTTATCATAACCGGCCCAGCTCACTGTCCGTCACTTTCCCTGTCCTTGACGCCCTTCATCCAGCAACCGTGTATTATTCCATGCACGAGAGATGAATACGCTCTACCAGTCCTTTGTTGCCTTTCATTCCTAGTATGCTTAGGGAGAAATAAACATGAACCACCTGCAGTCAAAAGAGAGCATCCATTCCCCTAAGCCAGCCAATTCCCCATGTCCGACGTGTGGCGCGTGGCATAACACTTTAGAATAGAAACGGCCGTTTAAATACAGCCAGCTACCAAGCAAACGTCTCCTCAACAAGCTTGACCAGACACCCATGCCGTCCCAGCGATGCCACAGCGACCCGGGCATCATCGGCCATGCCAGCGGGACCACACACCACGACCATCGTCCCGCCCTTGTTAGACTTCACCTCGGCCTCGATGATCGCCCTGATATCGAACCTCTCGCCCACGGAGACGCTCACCTCGACATCGCCCCATTGTAGCTCAATTAAACCCTCGGAACGCACGGGCGAAGCACCTCCAGAACCAACGACCATGCTCTCGACCGCGCTCACGAGACCGGCAGCACCAGCCCGGACGCCCCAGTACAGCTTTTTATTGCCCAGAGGCCGGTACAGCCCCCGGGAGGCGCTGATCTTGGGCAGGATGGCCGTGATGCCCACGCCGCCCGCGAGGAAGACGACGTTGGGAAACTCGGTCGTCGGCTCGCCCCGGCCACCGTCCTCGTAGAGCCTCGACTCGCCGCTGTACGCCTCGAGCAGGACGGGGATGCCTCCCGGGGCGGCGTGCCTGTCGGCGAGGAGCCGCGTGGTGCCGTTCGCGATCTGGACGAGGAAGCTGATCCCCGTGGCCCGGACTGCCGCAGCGTCCGACAGCGAAGACTCTGAAGACGAGGCCCTCGCAGCAGCGGCGTCCGCGATCGGCCCCACCTTCTCATCAGATGCCGCCGGAGAGTCGGGGGTAACCACCCGGGACACGCCGTCGCTGCCGTGATAAGCAAACCCCGCGATTGACAGCGGATGGCTCTCCCAAACGCGCCACGTCAGGGTCGGGAAGTACACGTACGCGTGCCCGCGGCAGTCCACACCGGGGACGTCGACCCTCACGTACTCGTCATCGATCCTCGTCACAAGAGCCCGCTTCACCCCGCGCCGGAGCACCCTCACACCGCGGAACACCCAGTCGAAGCCCCAGATCACTGCCGCCATGATGACCCAGTTCTCGTACCCCCACTGCCGCTTGTATCTGTATGTGATGTGATGCCAGCACGCAACGAGGACGAGCACCGCCAGCACGATGTGCATCGCATGGAAGAGCTCGTACACCTTTCGTCTGATCGGAAGCAGCGACGACGGGACAAGCAGCGCAAGAGACACGGTCCCGATGATGCCCCAGTACCAGTACGGGATCGCCGAGACTTCGGCGTGGTCCCGCTCCCAGGCCGAGTGTATGTGCAGCCACATGGCCGAGTGCACCGCCGCCTGGAGGACGCAGACCACGCCGAGCCAGCGGTGGAGCAGCAGGAAGGTCGAGTGGGACCAGCTCGTCAGCCAAAGCAGCACGTTGTTCCGCCCGGCGTAGAGGAAGACCAGCGGCAGGTTGGCGAAGCTGAGCATGCCCGTCCGGTTGGCTACGTAGTTGAATATCTCCTCGTACGTCCCGCTAGTGTACCAGGAGTTGGGACGGAGGGAGCGGTAGCCGACGGCGGCGAGGACGACGTTGATTGCGATGATGTAGAGGATGAAGAAGGCCTGGCCCCGGGTCGGTATCATGCCCAGGCCCAGCACCGGGACGGCGTGGTACTTGGAGAAGGCCGGGGGGTCGACGAGGTACGCGTAGAACTTGGCCGTGAGCGAAGGCGGGAAGGGGAGGAAGCGGAGGAGGGAGAAGGCGATGGGGATACCCACGCCGGTGGCGAGGACGATCAGACTTGAGAGTTATCAGCAGCTTGTAAACTTGATGGAGGTCAGGCCAAGGGCAGGGGTATGACCCTCACGAGAACTTTTGATGGTTGATCTCAACCCTCTCGAACGCAGTATTTCCATTCCAGTTCTCCAAATACTCCTCATCTCCCACGAGAACAGTCCTGTTGAAAGCCTCGTCCTCCCCGAGACCCTCCGTCGGCGGATCTCCCTGGACCCGGGCAAGCGACTGTTGGTAAGTCCACTTGGGCACCGGCTGCCCCAGCTCCCTACCCACAAGATCCTCCTCCCAGAACCGCTCCAGCCGCGACGCGGGGACCTTCTCGACGGCGCACCGCAGATGGAAGCACCACGCCGCTGAGAGCAGATAGGCGTCGCTCTCCGCCAGGCACTCGGCCGACACGCTGCTGCTATGGTGTCCGTGCAGGTGGATGTCGCACGGCACCGAGGAGCGTGGAAGCGACGAGCGGCAGGCGTGCGCGCACTCGGGCTGGTACATGGTGATCGGGTAGCCGATTAGGCCGTGGCCGGGGCGCCCGGAGGACTGCGCCGATGTGGGGCCGACCAGAACGGCCAGGATGGCGAGGAGGCCGTGCCGCACCGGGGCGAACTGCATTTCGTCGAGAGGAGCTTGGGTGAACAACCGTGGATATGAGACCAAATTCCCAAGTCAAAGAACTCGAGACCTGTCTCTCACTCGCACTGAAGACTTCCTCCATTCCCAAAGACCTGGGAAAAGCCAGAGTTAATATACGAACCCCTTGTCTCTTCCCTCGCAGCATGAAAGCAGGTACCGGACCATCAGCTGCCCACGATCCCGTCACTGCAGACAACCAACTCAACTACCCACAAACTCCAGGTTTGCAAAAGCATGTAAGTTGTCTGGATAAAAGCCGCGGGCGGGCTCGGCACGCAGTAGCCCTCCCGAGGATGTGGTATGGGCGGATGGGGGGGCCGGGGTTTGCGCCCGTTTGAGCATGTTCTTTCTCAGCACTCCCCCCGATTGCCTCCAACCCGACTGGTCGAAGCTACGATGCCAAGAGGCGGATCGCTTTGGATGAAAAAGATTTGAACCGGCTGTTTGGTTTCATATCAGTTGATTGAAAAAACTGACGCAAGGGCGGACTTCCGCTCGTGGAGTTTGAGCAAGATGGCTGAGTGGCTGAATCACGTTGGCCGCGATGAATTATAGTCTGATTGATGCGGCCAACCGCTTTCGCCTCCACTTCTAAGCAAGCTGAGAAGGGATTGCAGAGATTCAGTGCCACAGGGATGCTGAATGGGCTCGACAATGGCTCTCTCGATGTGCACGGGCATGATGGGACCCTGCTGTTGCGCTCTCTTCGTGTTTACCCCGAGGGACAGGCACTCGACGGCAGAGGCAAACCTTGCAACAGCTGAAAGTCCACGCAGGGTCGTACTTTATGTTATTATGAGGATTGTGTCTAGATACAAACTCCCGTGAGTAATGTTGAAATTAAAAACATGAGTCTTACCTCTCTTTTTCTTTCATGCTGAACGGCGCCAACGTCGCACCGCCAGCTACCAACCTCAGGCGGGCTGGGAAGAAACCTTGCTACAGCTTAGTTGTAATACTTACTTCGATAGAGATATATAATAGGGAGGGACAAGATGGACGATAGTGACGGACGATAGTGACGGACGATAGTGACGGACGATAGTGACGGACGATAGTGACGGACGATAGTGACGGACGATAGTGACGGACGATAGTGACGGACGATAGTGACGGACGATAGTAACGGAAAATAGTGACGGACAATAGTATTAAAACTGAAAACAAAAAAACACAAGTTATATCTTTCTCCCCTTTCATACTGAACGGCGCCAATGTCGTACCGTCGGCTCTTGGTTATATGTGTCCATTTTTGATTCAGAGAGGGCCAAAGTTGTAACCCGGGCCCCCCTCGGAGGAAGGGTCACCAAGAAACTCCCAGTCCTCAACGTTGGGGGGAAGGTACTCTGGTAGGAAGCCGGTAAAGCTGTGGCTTGAGAAAGGTTGCAGAGAGACGTTCGCGGACCACGTCTCCTGCACTTGAAACGCAGTGGGCAAAGCTGCTGAGGATGAGTTCCCCGGTTGAATAGCCCCCGATCCAATAGCAGCGTCGTCAGCAATTGCAGTCACATCGTGACCCAAGGGAACGTCGTCCTCGACCTCTCCTACCACGACCCCTTGCGCCATGTTGCGCTGGTACATATAGCTTTCCCAGATGGGTGGCCGGACGCGACGGATGATGTCCCGTATCCTACCCAGGATCTGCGGCTCCACGTCGGCCATATAGCTCTCGACCTGCTGCTCGATCTCCCGTCTCATCACGGGCAAGATCTCTCGCCGGAGGTACTCGTTGAACGTCTCCTGGCGGGAGAGGACGGTGAGGTCATAGTCGTACCCTTCGACGAAGCGAGCATCAACGAATCATTCCATGTCGTAACGGAACGGGTCTTGGGACTTACACGGGGTCGGGATTTCGTCGTCTCGGACGTCGAAGAGGATCTGGAAGTCGTCGCTCCACCTCTCGCGCTCGGTCCGGCGCTCGCCAGCTTTGCGCGAAAGCCGCGCGCGAATCCGCTCCTCCTGCTCCTGGCCGAACTCCTCCGACGGGACGGGGAGTCTCGCTTCGCACGGCGGCTGGGTCCTGGCGTGCTCGCCGACTTCGGCATCCGAGCCGAACACCTGTTGACATCGGGCGCACCGATGCTTGGGCGCTCGATGGTGACGGTAAAGGTGGTCCCTTGATGATGTTAGACCAATTGAATCGTCACTGTGGAGTTGAAACCTACTTGACGTGATGAACGCTCTTCCAGCCGGGCCCGGAACACGGCCTTTGGTTGTACTTGCGCGGGTTCCATTTAAAGTACTGGCAGGCAAGTCTCATGGGCACTAGGTCGTCTTCACGGACCTGTTTCTTTGATGGCGTTTCCTCGGTGCCATCGTCGTTCCCCTTGTAATTATTAGATCCATCCTGACGGCTTCGTTTCTTGTTTGAGCAGCCGGACTTCTTTGACGAAGCACCGGATGATCCAACCCCACCACAGGCAGTGGCCGTGGCACCGGAATCGCCATCGTGGGGGGCATCTGCGAGCTCGCTCAAATGAACGTCCAGGTCCCGCAAGAACGCCTGCATGAGCCTGTCAACGATGGACTTTTTTTCCTCATCCAAACTCTTGACGCGTGGCCTGGTATTAACCAGCGCAACTTCGAGGTCAGACGAGTCGCTCGACGACAATGGGGAGTCGGCCTCGCTTGTCTCGGACATGCTGTCTTCGAAGTCGCGCGAGAGGGCTTTCTCGGACTTCACAACCAGCTGAGAGCCGGTATTCTCGTGCGGGCGAAGACATGTTGAAATGACTTGTGATCGAGGGCTTCCCCCGCGCCATGGGGAAGCAGAACTCCCGTGCGAACTTTGGAATGCCACAATCTCTGTACCTTGAGACAACCCATCCAACTCGGACTCGCCGGCCCGAGACTGATTGTCTGCAAAGGAACCGACCGTCTGGTAGTCGCTCGTTTCGTCCCTCTCGAAGCTTGGCAAGGCGCTGGTGACACTGGCACCGAACATCTCTGCAGGCAGCAGGTCGAGACGTTCCAAGCAGGCGTTGGGGTCGAACGAGCCGTGCTTCAGACAGGCGAAGATGTTGGTGATAACGTGTCGCTTCCCCAAGAGGCTGACACACCTCCGAAGGACGTGGTTGATGAAGGTCTTGCGGACGCATGGGTCGATGTCCTGACGGGAGCTATGCTGAGACTGTCCGATGATGGCCTTGCTGATCTCCAAGTCATCGTCGATCCCAGCCATGCCCTTCCATATCCATATGAGGGTGCCGAGAAGCTGAGCGTCTTCGTCGGCGATGACAGAGTCCATGTCGTCAAGGTGCTGTCCGATAGGCGATGAAGAGCTGGAGGAGGATCCTGGGTTGATGCGCGTCGCTCTGATCGCCTCCATCATGGCATCTTTCCACCTGTGAAGGCGGCTTCCTTTGCCCGAGGCGTCGACAAAGACACCGCCAGATATCACGGACTCAGATATGTGCTGGGCCATGAGGGCAGTGAGCATTCGCTCCCCGACGGCTCTCTCTCCATTGCAGGTGCGTGCCGATGAGGAAGCGTTGTGACCAGGGGCCGGTGAAGGTTGGAAATGTGCCAACGACCGAGATGCGACGCAAGGTTCGCGGCAGGAGCCATATAATGTATGATCATTTCCAATGGCCCCGGGGTCGGGCCCCAGTACCATCGCTTCGCCCTCCTGCGGATCGTCCTCGGGCTGGGGTTGTGTGTTGTACTTCTTACAGTCCCACAACGCCAACCTATAAACCAGCTGCCGTTTGCTAGGAGGGGAACATTAGTTAAAACTTTCAGAATCATCGGGCAACTCACCTTACATGGAAGTTGTGACGTGAACTCAGGTCGTTCAAGGTCTCCTGAATGGTGCCGTGTTGGTAGAGGTTGACGATCGTTGGCTTCAGGTGCTCCCAATCAACTGGTGACTTTCGGCCTGCCCGAGCAATGAGCATTGGAGTCTCCATAAGAGTAATGAAGTTGTTGGGTGCAGCGAATATTTCAATATCGATCGCTATCTCTGGCGGGCCCACGACATTAAATTGTCAGGCCGATGGCAACGCGAAGGGTGAGGGAGCTTATGACCGTCAGAGGGCTGTGAATAGAACGCTTAGAATGTTCTCGCAGATTCTATGATCCGTCAGCTGAGATTCTACGATGGCAAAAAGGACATAGAATCTCGTGGAAGATTATCGAGGCTTTTGTGGCATTTCATAGCCGTCATGGGGGTCTTCGGGCGGCACAGCTTCTCTCCTGCGCAAATGCGCACGAAGTCCGACGCGACTTGGCACAACTAGCCGCCAGCACAGCCTTATTCGGCGAGTGCGTACGAATACAGGGTATTGATAACCCTCGCGATTGGTCTACAGGATCGCGAAGGATTCCTCTTGTCTCGGTCCAGTTTGCCTCTCAGGTTGCCTGAATTGCGAACCACGGCTCCCAAGCCGGGCACGCCGAAGGCAGCCAATGATCTGGCCCCCCCTGGCCACCATGATGGAAGTAGGGAAAGGTCGAGTGTTGGTGATACCGGATTGGATCGTCAAGTGACCGGCGTTAGGGAGGGACAATGTACCGATTTGAGATGGATGGATGTAAGTTTCATCGAACGACAACTTCTCCGAGAGTGTCTCTTTCCCTTCTTCTCTTAGTCAGCACCGATGGCCCGGAGAGCGGCAAGTCCTCCGGATGTGATGCGGGGCAGGCCTTCCGAAAGTGGGGACCGACTCGGGATGTCATCAAGGTGTAAGTGCCACAACGCCTACATGAAGAGAAATTCAAAAGGGTCCCAAGAGGCTGAAGCTTATTGGAAATGAGTTACTAGGCAGAAGATAGCATATAAAACAGTTCAATCTTCAAGCACAATACTTTCTTTCTCATCATTTTCTCTTCACTCACTTGGAAGCACCCTTGGCCTTAATTCCCATTCCAGCCCTTCCCAGCTGTGCATCACCATCAGAACCTCGCACCATGGAGACAAAACGGATTCTCGACAAGTCCAGCATAAAGACTCTGGCAGAAGATCTGCTGGACTCGCCTTGTCATTTCATGCTCGGAACGGAGACTGACCCTAAATGCCACATTGGAGCAGAGTATCTGGTCTATCCCCTCGAGAGCGATTCCGGCCGCCGAATCTGCGTCCGCATCCCCAAACGGGGGCATGCTTTCATCAGCCACGTGGTCCGGCGCGAGATCGAAACTCGCCGCAGCATCGAGGCTGCTCACATAGACCTCTTCGAGCCGATCTTGGCTTCTAACCCGAGAGACAGCCGGGAACGCGCGCCTTACATTGCCCTCGGCTGGGCTGACGGTGATCCCATGAACTGGACCGACAGCAACCCAGCTTCTGAAGACGAACGCAGGAAGGTTATCCGTGCCGTCGCTAACGCGAGTCTCGATTTGCTCCGCATCCAGGAGCCCGGTATGTCTCTCAGTCTTGCTCCTCTTCTCCTGAGCCAACCCTCTAATGCCACTGCAGGAAACACTGCGTCTGATTGGATCACGTCAAAGATTGACCGCAGAATCGCCCGCGCCCAAGACAGCGGTGACTTTTATTCCGGCACGATTGCCGGGTGCCAGAGACAAAAGGAACTCTTGCCGGAATACTTAATCCCGGAGCTCAACCGCGCACCGCATGTGCTCGTCCACGGCGACCTGTCGGGCAGCAACATCATCGTCGACGAAAACCACAATGTCACAGGGTAAGAAGCTCCAACCGCACGCTTTCTTCAGAACAAACAGGCTGATATGAATCTAGTATCATCGACCTCGGCTGGGCAGAAATGGTTCCGCTCCAGTTCGCAGCCGTGTATCCGCGCTTCCTCACGCATGAGCCCTCTCGAAGTCACGAGCTCGACTGGACCGCTCGCGACACGGAGCAAATGGAACAGGATCGCGCGTTCTACCTCGAATGCATCAGGACGAGGGCTGAGCGTGAGGGCGGAATTTTGCTGGATTATCTTCGAGTTCTTTCCCGCCAGGATGAGATCAGCAGGTATTGGTGGCGGACTGCCGCCGGCCGTGCCGATATTCACAGAGCCATGATTTCGTGCGAATGGGCTCCTCCGATTAGGGGAGCCAAGCCAAGTCCACGAGCTAAGGCCGGCGAATTTGAACAGTGATGATACATTCATGTCGAGTTGCGCAAAGAACTGATTCATACCCTCTAGCATAGCCAAGACCCGACCATTTTTCTTGCTTGCTGGCCGTATTCTTCATTGCTCCAGCCTGTGATTCAGCTATCCCTTGCCGCGGATCATGTTTCACGTGGCATCGAGAAAACAAATGAGCACTGCCTCACCTGATAAAGTCTTGATAAGAATAGAGATGATCCTAAGACTAACAGAAGGCCACTCGGTCTTCCCATCAAAAGCTCCAAGTCTACTAGGCATATTCCCTACCGTCCCTATTGTCCCTCTTCATCAAGATGACTGTTGCCACCAAGCTGGAAAAAGATCTCGTCCCAGTCCGCCTCAGGCTGGTGACTGTCCATAATCGGGATCCAACTTTGATCCGGCTCCGTCACACCTAGCTCATTTGCCTGGTATGCCGTGTTCTGTTGCTGGTTCTCAACAGGATAGTATTCTACTGGTCCGGGCAAATCCCAGTCTGGATCTCCAGGTTGGTTAGAGGGGCCGGGCTCTGATGCGTCAATGTTCGCAGCCTCCTCTTGGTCGTTTGGAACCGGATCAGAAGGGGTTATCCTGACCTCATCTGCAGAGGCATCCCGTGCTCTACCTCGATCCCTTTCGAAGTTTTGCCTCAAGGGAATATCCAAGTTGCGAACAATCTCTCTCAACCTGTGAACGAGACTTGGGCCAATGTCCGCAAAAGCCCTAACCACCTCGATCTCCAACTGCTCTCTCACGAGCGGGATGATCTCTCGGCGAGCATACTCCCTCATAGTCTCTTCTTGATCAAGAAATGCGGTATCCAGATCATAGTCTAATGATTTAGTTCAATGATCAATAGGCTGATACACGTTGTGGCACTGTAGGTTCTAAACTCACAAGGGGTGGGCAGGTCTTCATCCCTTACGTCGAAAAGGGTCCTGTACATCTCTATCCACTTCTCTGGCTCTGACTTGCTTCCACTCGATCTAATCCGAAGACGTCGCTCAATCTCCGTACCGAACTTGTCACAGGGTCTCTGTGAGAAGGCAACATCGCACGGCGGCTCCATTTGTTGATGGGTTTCCAGTGCGGACTCTGTTTTCTGGTCGACATGACATCTTCGGCATCGAAAGGGAGGCTTCGCGTGGCGGCGATATAGGTGTTCTCTGGGAAGAACGTCAGTACCAATGCAGTGAAATGACGGAAATTCGAGAGCACAACTCACTTCAGGCGGTGAACTGAGGTCCATCCAGGTCCACAGCAAAGTTTCTCCTGGTAGTACCGCCGAGGATTCCACTTGAAGTAGGGGCAAGCTAGATAGACACGACCGGTGTCTTCTACTTTTCGTGGTCTCTTCCGTCTCCGCTGATTGTTATTCTCTTCATCCTCGCTCTCATTTCCACCGTCGTTGTTGTCGCGAGAGACAATGATCTTGGAGGGAACTGCGCTCTTCTCGTCTGCGCGCTTCAAACGCTTCCGGCTGTCTAATGCGTTGTTCGAGTCACCTGTTCCTGGGCCTCTGGTCCGTATGTAAGTCTCAGGCGCCTCAGACACGAAATCCACGGCTTCTTCGTCGCAGCAGCCCAGCTCCTCCAGGAAACTGTCCAATTGCTGTAGGAAGATCCTCATGACATTTTGGACGACGAGGCTTCTCTCCTCATCCACACTGGGAGTTCTTTCAGATTCGGAAGCTGTCCATTCGCTCTCTGGAAGAGAGTCATCCTCAACCAACCGTGGCTCGGTCTCATGGTCGACGACGTCTAGCCCCGATATATGTCCGGACCTCATGGCCGCAGGCCTGAGCAAAGGCTGTTGGGGCTCGTGTGGTTTTGAATAATCCCGCTGGACTGGATGTGGCCCCAGCGCAGTTGTTGACATATGGGGCAAACCACTGTTGTTGAAGCCTCCAGTACCGAAGAATGGACTGTTCTGGTCGTCTCTTCCCGGAAGAGAAAAGCCTCTGGCCTTTCCACTGACTCGAAAGCGCCCGGAGGACAATGAAGCGACTGTCTGATAGTCACTCGTTTCGTTTCTCTCGAACGTCAGCCCGTCGATGTGGAAGCCCTGGGCGAAAAGCTCCGAAGGGAGAACTTCCAGTCTTTCGAGGCAAAGATTGGGATCAAAGTTTCCCTCACAGAGACATCCGAATATTTTTGAGATGATATGCTGACCTCCCAGGAGCCTCCGGCACTGGCCTCGAACGTTGGAAATGAATTCTCTGCTGGTCCTCCCTCCGTCATCAACTTGACGAGTGCTTTTCCAAACGCTGAAAAGCGTACTAAGCATTTGGGGATGTTCATCCACAATGACCTCATCCAGAATGACCAACTGGTCCCTCATCGCCGGCGAGACCGTCCATGTCGCTGCAATCGTGGGGTTGACGTTGACGTCGGCGTTGGCGCGTGCTTTTCTGATTGCTTCATTCGAATCGGTGGCCCATTTGAAGAGGCGGTTGCCCTTGGTCAAGGGATCTGCGAGGTCCACAAAAACGGTGCCTGTTACTATCGCTTCTTGTATATAGTTGATGATAAGACCGGTAAGCTTGTGATCATCGCTAGCTTGGAGCTTTTCTCTGGTGTTTTCAAATGGCTTGCGCTTCTCTTGCCAGCCTGTGGCAAGACCTGTTATTCTCGATGAAACGATGGGCGATAGCGACTTAGAAAATAACTTGGGCCTGTTGTCGTCGTCGTTATTGTTGTTTTCGTCGTCGTCGTCGTCGCTGTTGTTATCGTCGTCGTCGTTGTCATAGCTGTCTCCTTGAATGCTGTCGTTTTTCGTGTCGTTGTTTTCCACGTCGTTGTTTCCCGCGTTGTTGTTTCCCGCGTGGTACTTCCTAGCCCCCCATTTATCGAGCCTGTATACTAGCTGTCTCTTGCTGATACTCATGTGAGACGCGGCTTCGTCGCGAAAATTGGGGCCACTTACCTGACGATGAAGCCCTCCTTTGCCAGTATATCAATTACGTCCAATAGATTATACTGCTCGTAGAGCTGGCAGATTAGACCCTTGCGTTCCTCCCACTCAGCTGGCGTCTTCCGAAGGACTCTCATAGTAGTCATGGTACGGGGGGCTTTGTGTAGATTGATAGCTTGAACGTAGACAAAAGGATACCTGTAAGTTTTGCACAGTGTAGTGTCTTGAAAACGAGTATTTGGTTGTCGTCTGTGAGAAGGGTAGTTGAGATCAGGGGGACATGGAGTCGCGAGCCTTATAATGACAGTGACCGCGCCGCAACCGCTTCTACGCAGATGCGCACTCTTGGCTCTTCGCCACCCATTCGTTGTCAGCTTACCCTCCCTAGACAGATCTCCAGTGCAGCAAATGCAGGTATTGATAGGCAGTATGATTGGACGACAGCAAAAGTAGTGAGGGGCGACAGTAACAGAGGACAAAAACGGACGAGAGCAGTCACAGTGATGAAAGTGACAACAGAAACAAGAGAATCAACTGGTACGGGCAGTAGTAACTGCAATAACATGAGTGAAAATTCCTCCCAAGGACAGTTACCTGTTGACACCAAGTAGCGGGAGCCATGGATACCTAGGGCGTCTCCTTCGCCCGCACTGTCGGTTGGGCGAATCGCTCGTAATCCTCCAGAAAGCCAACGACTGACTGGAACTCGCCCAGCCGCATGTCAACGTCAACGCAAGGTGATCATTCGCGCAACATGCGTCCTCAGCCAAGCCTGCTGCCCAATATATGAGTGAACCGTTTCCAGCGGGCATGTTCCAGATTGATTAGCTGGCCCAGTTTTTGCTGTGTATCATCTCTTTGCCGACATGCTTCGAGATCAGATGTTGGAACGCTGCCTTTGACCTGTGTCTTGGACTCGAGCTGATAAGTAACTAATTTGCATACACACCGATTATGTTTGGGTTTAATCTTCCTTAGAAGAGTCTCAGCTGCCGATTATATGGAAGCTGGTATTTCTCTTCCCCACGCTTTTCACAGCCAACTCAAACAGCAATATCTATATTCCTACCTTAAGCCCAAGGCCGATCCTCCGGTGAGACTAGTCAGGCTCCGTACGTATAGGTAATCTTTGAAATAGTTAGAGGCCAGAGACGAGACGTTCGTATTCACCACCACCAAACTCGAACGGCCACACACAACTTAGGTTTGCTTAGATGATGTCCCTCTTGTCATCGTTTTTCATTTTCCATGTACAGGGAGAGGCAAGGAAAAGAAGAGATCTCTTGATGTCCGTCACCAATCCTCCCCCCAAGCCCCTGGCATAGGCAAAGGCCGATCTTCGACGAGTTTCCAAAAGTCTCCAGCAAACTCCTCTGTATCTGGATCCCAAACAAGCTTCCAGTCTTCCGGCCGAGCGCCATAAATTACAGAGACTAGACGGGGCCCTGAGAGAGGATATGTGTCCGAGTGAGGATTAACATCCAGCGAACGCCAACGGGCTGTCAGTTTCCAGCCATTACGGGCGTACCAGACATTACGGACGTACAGCTCCCCCTCTCGTCTTCCATACTCCAACAGATCTATGCCCGTGGACTGCACGTCTTCGAGCCACGAAGTCAGGAACCGGTGAAGTCTACGCTGCGTGTACCGTTTTTCAGTGACGTCGACTGGCCGTTTTTCATTGTCGAAACCGAAGTTTTTGAAAATGGTGTTCATGAGATACGTCAGTTCGAGACCCCAACGGTTCATGTAATCTTGCCCCGTCAGTTCTTCAAGCGAAATATCTGTGAGTAACCACCGCGCAAGCTCTTTCCTTGACTCGAATGAACTGCTCAACTTGATTTCGTAGGGATGCTTCGAGACGGGGTCTTTTGAATTGAAATAGGGTGTCTCGATGGCGTAAACAGCCGTAAAGGCGCCGAAGGATTTCTCGTAGACTTGATGATGCTTCAAAGCCGCTCTGAAATCGACAGGCTTGATGTCTTTCCCGCAAGTGAGGTCGCCCATCAAAACTGCAGGATCCACACAAAACCAAGATAAAGAAGCAAAACGAACTTCCAGTGGCAGTTCGTAGTAATTCACCCCTGTCTTTCGGATGATTTCTTCTCGAAATTCGGCAAACCTCCACATGATGCCGAATAAGCCCATATTTCCGAAAGATCGGCTCGGAGTGTCTTCGCTTGTTTGTGAGATAAACAAATCTTGAAAGCTATCTTCGAGTTCATCGTTCCAAAGGAGAAACCTATATGATCGCATAACGTCGTCCAAGTCTTTGGAGAAGGTCCATAAGTTCCGAGCGCATGTAGCGCCGTCGTTTCGCGTTTCGCGGAAGCTGTGACCCATGCTGAGAAGGTACTTGATCATTTCGAAGTGGCCGAAGTGACCGAAGTACGCCGCATGCTAGTACGAAAGGTCAATTCAAATGGCTCAGTAGGCCCTGGAGTTGGGACCGGAAAACAGAGGGTTTGAATCATACGTGTAGTAGTGTCTCTCCATCTTCATCGCGATCCCATGGAGACGCCAGGCTGTCTCTGAAAGCTTCAAGCATTTCGTCCAGCATTCCATATCTAGCATATGCAAAGATTGGAGCATCAGAGGGACGTGTCGTCCAGGGCCTCAGGGATACTTTCCACCCATTATAAGCCCTGTAAGCCTGTAAATCCCAGATGGTTTCTGTAATCCAGCCTGGGAGCTTGAGACGAGCCGTGCGGACTTCGTCGTTCTCGTCAGTAACTTTGATGAGCCGGTAGGAAGAGAATATACCGACTTTCAATACCTGAATGCTCAGGATGTGGTGATATGTCGTATTCAAGTATTCCAAAGACTGATGTTTTTTTACTACGCCATGACGTCGACTTTTGTCGCTGTCGAGTAATCGGTCCGCAGTGATCAAACAAGTCTGCCCGGACACCATCTTCTCTTTCGTATTTGGTCATTGTCGGCGGGGGCTCGGATTCATCCGCATGAGCTTGCTGCAGCAACCTCTTCGGTGGCTGTGATCTCACAGCAGCCCTATTTATAACGTTAGACGAAACTCAAGATTCTAATCCAAAGCGGCCCACACATCATGCAGGTCATCTGCGAGATAGAAACTAGATCCAGAATGAACCGCAGCCTCTCCTGATGGTTCTGAATCGCTTCCCTCTTGAAAGAAACTCTGAGCTTCGTAATGCTCCTTCTGGACCTCTTCGCCGTGGCAATCTGGCTCTGCAGTTCGACCGCAAGAGCCTCCATCTCGTCGACAACTTGGTTGCACGCCTGGATGCTCGAGTAGGCTGCGCTGCCCTGGTACACGGCGTCCGTCTGCTCTAGCAGCACCGCCTCCAGCTCCGCGATGACAGGCCGCACCAGCTCGAGCTGCCTAAGCGTGCGGTTGATGTTCTCCGGGACGTCTTGGACCTCGTCCCAGAGCTGCTTTAGCTTGAACAGGCTGACGCCGAATTTTCCCGTCAGCTCGGCGACGGCGAGGGCGCTCGCGACCACGCCGAAGACTTCCGCCATTGTGTCTGTCTTTGCGTCATATGTTCATCGTAAGGCTTTTCGGGTCGACCGAGACGGCAGTTGAGGCTCTTCGAGAGCCGTCTTGTGTCGTTTGAGTATGATGTTGAGGGGGAAAACAGATTCAAAGAATCAGGCTTTGAAGAGGAGCGTTAAGTGGGGTTTCCGGGCTTAAGAGGCCAAGAGAGCAGGCTCGCTCAAAGACGCCTTGGAAGGTGTCAGGGGTCTAAGCCACCCGCAGCTGACAACTTCATGCAGGCGGGAGTGCCGACTTGACCAGAATTGGTTCGTTGCTGCATTGCCGTGCCACAATGACGGCGCGAAGTGATGGGTGGGTTCTCGCCTCTGCTAGTAAGACGGGGCGGCAACCGGTATTGGCTACGAATTCGTCTCTTCGCTACTCTAAACATTAGAAGCAGACTTCACAATGAGTGTAGCTTCTTCGGTGTCTGATAATTTGATTATGGTTTAAGCGAAGGTATGCCATGTCTATGTAAACGAACAAGACGCAAGCTCACTGAATCGTCGGAGGTGGTGTCGGCGCCTTCTTGCGCCTCACCGGCTCCGGCCTGATAGCTTCGGGCTTCACTGGTTCCGGCGCCACGACCTCCGGTGCCACGACCTCCAGCTGCTTGAGAGCCTCGGGTTGCTTTGCGGTCTCGGGTTCCTGGGGCGGCTGGCGCTGATCCTCAACCACAGCCCCGTTCATGACGACTTCGGGGTGCTTGATGTCCTCAGCCTGCTGTGGTATCTCCGGTTTCTCCACGATCTCGAACCCGTTGGCGACTTCCGACTCTTTCGCTGCAGATGTCTCTGCATCAGTCTCTTCAACAGTCTTGACCTCAGAGTTAACCTCAGACTTAGCCACAGGCTTTGTCTCTTCAGGTTTCACCTCCTCAGGCTTCCCCTCCTCAGCCTTTAACTCAGGCTTCGCCTCGGATGCTTTGTCCTTGCCCTCTGTCTGTCCCTCCCACAATCCTTTCACGGCACCCCAATACCTGTTTCCGTCCAATCTCGCATGTGCGACGTGCTGGCTGCCCTCGAAGCGCTCCCTGCTGACCTTGAAGCCGACTTCCTTGGACTCGTTGGCGTGTTTCTCCACGTCTCCCCAGTAAATCATCTCGTCTTCGCGGCTGTACAAGTACACCCGTCGTTGCTCACTCTGCAGCAGTGCCTTTTGCTTCAAAGCCGCCCACATCCGCCCGAAGAACCCGGTCCTGCCGAAGGGCACCTGGAGCAGCCAGAACCAACCGATGAAGACGTGGACGAAAGGTGCTAGCAACCGTGGAAACGCTGCCGAGAGCGCACGGTAGCTGCGCATCCAATGGAACCCGCCGGGGCATGAGTCGTAGACCGTGACGTGCGGAGGCAGCTGCAAACGGCCGCCACGGGAGTCAGCTTCGGCATAGAGATCGTAGAACTTGGCCAGGTTGGTCGCGCCGCCGTTGGAAAACACGTGGAGCAAGAGCTGTGGCCGGGTCTCGGTGCGGGGGGTTGCGTCGGCGAGGGCCCGGACAACAGAAACGGCGGGCCGGATCTCGCGCTTGGAGATGCGCGGGGAGAGCGTGTGGATGAAGGGGCACTTGACGAGGAGGATGCGGGCGGTCGGGTAGAGGGCCATGTACCGGGACGTATACTTGGCGATGTGAACATCCTGGGCTGACATCCAGCTGAAAAGAGCCACGAGCTTGGGCGCGTTCGGATCCGGGGCAGCCGACGGAGGTTCGTAGAGGAACGTGTTGGGGGAGAGGGGCTTCATTTGTGGCAGGGGCCCCGAGAGGTCAATAGCTTGGTTTGATGCCATGACGAACTAGAGCAAGTTTCGATGAACTGTCCGGTGTGATAGTCAAGGGCGAACTGGAGGAGAGATGAGAGTCTGATAAGTTCATGTGCGGAGGGAGTGAAGTTGGATATAAAGTAGCGGACCTGAGGTCATGGGCGAGACACTAGTAACTTTTAGACGCACCTGCAGCGTCTTCAGCCCCATGTTTCGTCTCCTCTCGGGATGTGTAGTCATGGCAAGGTTGATGGAGTTAGCAGGGTTACCCATTTTGGCAAATGCCTCGGCAAGCCCCCTTGACTGGCGGGGTCTCGAGCCATTGACGATCTCAAGAGCTAGAAACAACGCAAAGCCAAGTCGAATTTCCCACTGCGACCACTCAGTGCCAAAGGCCGAGGGGCTCCGGCACAACCACCGGCTCCGTGTCGGGACTGTCGCGGACCCAACCTCCGGTATGAGTCCTCGGATATCAGCAGCTTGGTTCTCGGTCACGACGACTGGAACAAAACTGGATTGCATGGATGTGGTACGCTGTAAATGGATGACGTCTACCAAATGAACGCTGTTTTGGAGACAAGCACACACCGCGTCTCAGCAACTGCGGTCCGGAGCAAAACTATGCAAAGCAACCCAAAATGTCAACCGAGGTATGCAGCGGTATCCTGGCAACGAAAACATTGGTTCATCGAGAAGTTTCGCTGCTCGTATCATCCAAGTCGGCTGGAACGGAGTGCTATTGGTGGCGGCAGTGACAGCCGGGAAAGTCGAATGAGTGCGCACGGCAGGATGAACACAGTCGGACGCAACGCCATCTCGCATCCCGCGTGGGGACCAAACGAATCTCGCAGGCAGGGGCCCTGTAGATCAGCTTAACGCATGCACAGAATCGACGTGGTTGTCGTTCTAGAATTGGCACTCATGACCACTGCCACAGCAGACATACTGCGCTGACGATTGAAATCTTCTCCAACGAGATTGCTTAGGCCCAATGAGGTGCCTCTGGGGCGACTGTAGAACCTGGAAACTTCCCCGTAACTACATCTTTGACCGCACTCGTTGTTTCGCGGCTGGCATTTGCGAGAGCGTCTCGTGTTACATGTCCCTAATGGTATCTCAGACACGCACTGCAGGTTCCCGTTGAACGTGGCCACTGCAGCCAAAGGTCGGACTGACATGCTGAGCCGAAATTGAGAGACCCGTTTGCCGTTTGAAATAGACGTCTGTGCAGGTGAGAGGTGCGTGTTGTGACGACTGAGTCCGAGACTGCACCTTGGGGAACGGCCAAGGCGATGGTCGCTATCCAGGAGTCAGCCTCTGGCCCTCAATGTCAAGGCGAGGGTGAAAGTGGGTTGAGGTTAAGATTCTCTCACCAGCCGGCCTTGATACTCAGACAGGTCCAGACTCGAACCAGTACTCGAGGGTTGTGAGTTGTTGCTCGGATACCGGCTTGAATGCGACCCTTGCCAGACGTGTTCGAACGGGCGAGGTGCAGTTCCGAAGGCCCGAATCACGGGAGGCTCCATGTTTCGTCCAACAGGATGGTGCTATGAAGCGGGACGGGAAAGCAGAACCGTGTAGCAAACAGGACAGTCTTGGTTGCCGATCCATCTCTATGAATAAGGTAGTTTGGATCAGGGATTCGACATAATGAAGGAGAACTCGGCGGGCGACGGAAGCGACGTGATCTTGGGAGAGATGGCGACGTGGGAGAGAAGAAATTGACCCTGTATATCCGAGGCAAGAGCAGTCGACCGCAATGGACCTGCGCGGTTGCCGTCTTTCTTAACTGAGGGTCGAGTAAGGCAAGCGGCAGGTGGCCATCCCGTTTGCCCCTTCCTTGCACAACGATCATGGCCCCCTTCGGTCCTTCCGTCCTCGTCGGTCCACGCCCGCCCAGCGTCACAAACATCTTGGGGGGAAGTGACGACCAGGACACCTTCCCGACGTAGGTAACATATTGCACTTTCCTCGTGGTTAGGTACGTAGATAACGTGACTCCTTCCAGGCAGCCTCCTCTTATCACGTCTCTCCGTCCCAAATCTCCTTTCCCATCCTTTCCTTCAACATCTCGCCGCATCTCCTTCTCCATCGTTCTCTTCGAGAGGGCATACTGCTTTCCGTTCACTTCTGTTCCATCAGCCATTCGTTACTACCACTCTCGTTCTAATCCGCTTGTCGTGATGAAGCTCACCTGCATCCTGTCCTCCCTCATGGGAGTTGGCGTGCTCACTGCCAATGCTGCCGCGGTCGACAGACACAAGGCCAGCGTCGACATCAAGAGCCCTCTCAAGAGCATCAGCTTCCAGCGCATCAAGGCCTTCCGCGAGGCTTCTCATGAGGATGTCGTCGGCCGAACTCAGGCCCTGAAGCCCTTCGTCGGAAAGATCGTCGGCCACAACGCTGCCACCGCCCTGGGAGCGGCCCAGCCCCGTGATATCTCGTCCAACTACCAGAATATCACTGCCCTGTCCCCTTGGGGCACCCAGTATTCCGTCGAGGTCATCTGGGACGGCAAGCCCATCAACATGCTCTTCGACACCGGCAGCAGTGACACCTGGGCTGCCCACACCAACTTCACCTGCGTCAACGAAATGGGCACCTCAGTCTACCCCCAGTCCTCCTGCGGCTTCGGTCGCGACTTGATCGACGACTTCAAGTATGGCGAGATCGAGGACATCCACTTCGCTCTGAGCTACGGCTCCAGCGAGAAGGTGTCTGGTCCCATGGGATACAGTGACATCGAGGTCGCCGGTATCCGCGTCCAGCAGCAGCAAGTCGGTCTCGCTAACCGGACCTACTGGTACGGCAACAATTACACCAACGGCATCCTCGGTTTGGCCTACCCCTCCCTGACCAGCGCTTTCACCGGCGATATCAACGAGACTCGCCCAGCCTTCCAGGTGCCTTACCAGCCTTTCTTCACCAGCCTGGTCCAGCAGGGACTGTCTGCCGACTCCTTCAGCGTTGCTCTTGTCCGCAACTCGTCGGGCGTGATAGCCTGGGGCGGCCGTACGGGACTCTCAATCACTGGCCCCACGGCTTACACGGATCTCATCGTCGTAAGTGCCCTCATCGCTTCTTGCCGAGCCCAACTGACGCGCAGCAGGCGGTCATCAACCCGAACCGGCCCGAGTCTTCCTGGCAGTACTCGTACTACACCGTCCTCGTCGATGGCATCAGCTGGGGGTCGACCACGGACATGAAGAAGTACCCGTACATTGTCGACACGGGCACCACGCTCATGTACGTGCCTCCGCCGACGGCTGAGGCCATTGCCAATTCCTTCACCCCCAGCGCCATCTACATGTTCCAGTACGGTGCGTACTTTGCGCCTTGTGACGCGATCGCGCCCAAGGTTGCCGTCATCATCGAGGGCTCCAGCTTCGTGATCAACCCGGTGGACCTCATCTACCGTCACCTCAGGGACGAGCTCACGGGATACTGCCAGATCGGCATCTCCACGGGAGGCACAGGCCCTTATGTGCTCGGTTCCGTCTTCCTCCACAACGTCGAGGCCTACTTTGACGTCGGCGCAGGCCAGATGCGCTTCTATGGCCGCGAGACGTTCGGCCCGACTCCTTCTATTCCGGAGAAATGAGGGACTCTTTGGTGCGAATGGGCTCAATGGCGTTCACTTCTGGGCGAGCAGAAATGGGCCTGGTGAGATGGGTCATTCGAGGTTGAAAAATGTCAATATCAGTTGATTTGCTAAAGATTCCCGGGTGGGACCACGGGAAAATGCTTTGCCAGAGGGTGGTTATTCCTGTTTGCTAGATAGGTTGATAGAGTTCAGTCTAATGCTAAACATGCCACTTGCCTCGCTTGAGTCTCTTAATAAATTCCCTTTTGGTGGTTGCCTCTGAGCGCCTCCCTGAAGAAGCCTATGGGGTAGACAGAGCTCCCCAGGCTAAAACAATGGCGTTTGAGAAGAAAGAGGCCGGTCCAGAGCGATGGTGTTTCCTTGCTGTTTCCACAGTGGACACCTAAGGTGCTGAAACTGACGGGAAGGAGCCCAACTGAGTCGGAACTTATCGGAGTGGCAGGAGGGCCTTATCGCAACCGTGGGCTGGCTTATCGATAAGATCCATGGCAGCAGCAGTGACCTCACTGCCGGCTCACTGTTTTCTGCCACCTCATTCAACGGTTCGTGATCCAGGCCTTGCTTGAAACCCTTGCCTCTGCCCACCTTCACCGACTCATCGTATAGCGACCCTTGGAGCCCAGCCAGCCAGCACAGCTTTCATCCTTTTTTCTCTTGCGTCTTCTGCTCTGTTTTTTCTCGGAACCTCCTGTAGCTCCCCTCCTCTTCGTTACACAATAGCCTTTGCCTTCAGCGGTTATTCGGCACTTGCTGCACCGACCGGACCCAGGCCACCCCCCGAGATCCCCCGCGGTCGGCAATCCAATAGAGACGAAGAAGAAAAGCTCATCCTGCTTAGGAGAGTCGGCAGTATCGACAACAGCGACGAGACGAGACTTCCAGGTTGGAGAAGAGTCCAGACCCTTCGATCCTGATCCACGATCCTCACCGGCAGTCATCATGGGTATCGGAGTAATCCCGGCAGGTGCGCCCCTGGCAGCGGATGGGAGGCCACTGCCTCGACGACAGCACACTTGGAGCTTCAGTAAGGTGTGTACCATCAGTGTTCCTTCTCTCAGAGTGTCAACCTTTCTGTCTTTTTGTTGTTGTCTTTCTTCCCTTTGGTCCTCCAAGGTTCTCTTATCAAGAGGTGCTCTGCTTCTGTTTGTGGTCCGTTATTTGTGCGGCTTTTGCTGGGCCTGCAGTGCAGTGCAGCACAATGCAGAGTAGTGCAGCCGAGCCACTTGGCTTCGCAGCATCAGCATCAGCACCGGCATCGTCAAGTGGCCTTCTTTTTTCCCTTGTCTCTTTGGCCTGCTGTTTCCTTTTGCTCCAATCAGCCTGTTGCTGTTGCGCCCAGGCGGTGTGAATAATCAAGCAGGGGTATTGGTCAGTGGCCAACCACGCGCAGCCCCCCTGGAGGTGTCAACACGATCTGGCAAAGGTGCCGATTTGCTGGACCCGGGTTCCGGACGGCTGGACTTGCTCCTTGGGGGAGGACAGAAGGGAACCCGGGAAAAGGGGCCCCTGATGAGGATTTACCAGCGGTGTATCCCATATTCCAGGTTAGGAGACATTGGCCGGATGACCTTTTTTCCCCTGGCAGTCCGTGGGGGTCAGGTGCTTGGCCGGTTTGCCTCGTTCAGTTGAACCGGGAGAGGCTCTCTCTGAGTAGAGACGATGTCTGCGGCTTGCAGGTGAAAGGGGGAGTTATAGGCATAGGCATGGTGGTGCAAATTGAAGCCAGAGACGGCTTTGGGTTGGTGGGTGAGGATAAGGTGAGCCGAAGGTACCTGAGGTAAGTACCCGGGTATGCGGCGGCGGTTCGGGTTCAGCGAGTCTCGGTAGAGGTAGCCGGGAATGACCGGAGCAGAAACTGCAAGACCGGCCGCGAACGAAAACGAGAGAGGCAAAGTTGTCATTGAGTCAAGAGGAGAGAAAGTGCAGAGTTTTTATTTGCTTCTCAGGGGAATGGACGAGTCTGACTGGAATGTCTGTGTTTTACGTACTCGACCCAGAGCAGAGGGGGGGCCAAGAGGGCTCAGCACGCTGTTCCATGTTTTTTCTTTCAGTTTTGTTTGCTTTCGGCTGTCGTCATCGGGAAAGGCAGTTTTCTTTTACCACGTTGTCGATTTCCGGCAATGACTTGTGACGAGAGACGCGACAAGCCGGCTATGACTGGCAAGTCAAAAGTGTCAGAGACTCACAGTGTCACAATGGGCCGGGTGGGCTGATGGGGGTTCCCTCGGCTGTGTTCGGTGAAGGCAAAGTGTGAGCTTGGGAGGGTGAGGGCGGACTGGCTGCGAGATGTCCCGTCGATGCGGGGGTGGCCGCCGGGCTGGGCCTGATTTGCTGCACTTGCTAAGCCGGGCCGGGACATTTGGCTGGGCTAGGCCCCCTAGTTACCCATCAGTGTGTAGCCTGTGCCTGGTACTGGTAGGAACCCCTCCAGGCACCGGAGAGAAGCGGGCAGAGGGGACGCGACGAACACTAAGTGAGGGGCACATCGGATGGGGGATGGGGAGACACTGGAGGGATTGCCTTCACGTGGAGTTTTGAGATGGGGAACGTGTAGGCCACCTCGCGGACAAGAGGCCGACGTTGCTTGCAAATCCATGGATCATTCCCAGTGGTCAGATCAGATGGGATTTCAGCTGCATGCACACCACCGGCCTGATGGCATGCCAGCAGAAGTCTCGTCTCTGGCCTGCTGGTCTTACATGCCTCGTACAAGTGGTCACTAGAGGTGCGTCACGGACAGAAGGGAGTAACAGGACGACACGACTGCCTCTTTTGCGTCCACGATCCAACGCATCCAGACGATGTCGACATGCACCCAAGACGGCGTACGCCGGGAATGGGCCAATGGTCCATCTGAGTGTTGACGGGCTTCACCAGTGGCGACCTCTCATCTCTCCCTCCCCACTGCTTGCTGCGAGGTGTTCCTGGGAATCCCGACTGCAAGGGAGTATAGCAGAAGCTGCACCAAGAGGTAGCAATAGCTGGTGCGCATATCCGCCTCGAGTGAAGTGGAAGTGGGTAATAGGTCGTATACTTATCCCACGATCTACTTGCCTGGTGTAGGTACTTAGGTACCCGTTCATTGGATCTGCGAGAAGCCTCAAGTCAGTACCTACCCTCAGTACCTACACTAGGTAAGGACCCTGCTTGCTTGCCCGCTGCCATTCTCTGTTGCTCTTTTCCGAGCTTGCTTGCTGCTTTTCCTTTTTCTTGGTCTCATGTAGGGACTCAGAAGGGGACTCGGAGGGACTCACCAGCAAAAGCGAAGCACATGGGAGTTTGCCCTCGGGACAGCCATTGTGCACATTCTCGGTTCTTCCTTTTCCCCTGCTTTCCTTTTACGTACCTCTCTCACAATCCCCTTCTTTTCCAGCTCAGTCTCGTGCACGCTGCCCGCCCACTCATTACTATATCCCCTCCACCCTCACCTCACATCACATCACATCACTACTACTATTAGTCGGTACCTACCTTGCCTACGTAGTATATACCTTACCCAGAGGTACCGTACCTTACATAGTACATCAGATCACTTCGCCTGCCTCTTTCTATCCCCCGGCTACAAGCTCCCCTCTCCTCCCGTTCCTCTCTCTCCACCTCTTTCCCTCAAAAGCCTGAGCAACCACGAAACTCCTACTGCATTGCTGCTGCCCTGCAACCTCTCAAACAACACCACGACATCTACATACCCTATACGCACATACAACATACGCAAACGGAGAGCCTCATCGGCCGTTTTGAAGCCTGCCGTTGCCAATCCTCTCTCTCCCCCTGCCACCCCCTGCTAGCGGCTCTCGCACAATAGGGCTACCTACCTACACTCCAGTGTACTCGGCTTTTCCCAGGGCAGCTGTCGCCGGGTTCGAGAAGTCCAGTGCTCTCCAACCACCCCGGCTCCAGGTCACCGCACCCGCACTCACCCCCCGAACCCTCACACCGGGGTGTTCTGCCTCTTTAGCTGGGGGCGTACGGATACACTGCGGAGAGCTACTGCTGCCACCGCTGGAAGCATCACGCGAGCTATCTACCTTGCCTCGACCGCCACAGACCTCACCTCACACCTCACCTCACTTACCTACTCTAACCTCACCTCACTTTACCTTGTCTCTTTTTTTCTCGCCAGCTCGTCTCAATTGAAACCTTCCTCTTCATGATCTCGATTACGCGCAGTCTCTCCTTTTTTCTTTCATCATAGCATCTTTTTTCGTCGCACGACCCGGCGACATCAACTGTCAGTCAAGATGGGCGGCAAGACTAACGGCATCGGCATTCAGGTGGAGGACACCAAGATATGTGTCGTCATGGTCGGCCTGCCTGCCAGAGGCAAGAGCTTCATCGCCCAGAAAGGTGAGTAAACCCCGACATTAAGTCATGGTTTGAGTTGAGGGCGAGAGACGAACCTTCTCCTGCCGTCGCCTGACCCTGACGTCAAATCTGGGACTGTTCCATTGGCTAACTCACACCCCAGCACAACGCTACCTGGGATGGCTCTCCGTTAAGGCCAAGACCTTCAATGTCGGCAGCTACCGCCGCCAGGAGGATGCTCACCCCTCGGCGGACTTCTTTGACTTCTACAACGCCGAGGGCGAGAAGAGACGCCGCGCCGCCGCCGAGAAGGCCATCGAGGACATGCTGGCCTGGTTCCGCCAGGGCGGTGTCATTGGCATCCTCGACGCGACAAACTCTACCAAAGAGCGTCGCAAGTGGGTGCTTGACATCTGCAACAAGGAGGGCATCGAGGTCCTCTTCGTCGAGAGCAAGTGCGACGACGAGAGCCTCATCATGGCCAACATCCGCGACGTGAAGCTCACCTCGCCCGACTACCAGGGCCAGGACCCCGAGGAGGCCGCCCTCGACTTCCGCAACCGCATCCGCAACTACGAGAAGGTCTACAAGTCCATCGACGAGGACGGCGACGAGGACGAGTACACCTACCTCAAGATCATGGACGTCGGCAAGCAGGTCATCATCAACCGCATCCAGGACTACCTCCAGAGTCGCGTCGTCTACTACCTCATGAACCTGCACATCCGGCCCCGTTCCATCTGGCTGTCGAGGGTGAGTTGGCTATGGAGACTGTGAAAGCGCGCGCGTCTTGCTGACCGAGACTACAGCACGGAGAGTCCATGTACAACCTGGACGGCCGCATTGGTGGTGACACCATGCTCTCCCCTCGCGGCGAGCAGTACGCCCGGAAGCTCCCCGACCTCGTTCGCCAGTCTGTCGGCGTAAGTGGCCCTTGCAAACTCCTGCCTGACCTGACCACAGTTCTCACATCTACAGGACGACCGACCCCTCACCGTCTGGACGTCCACCCTCAAGCGCACCATCGCCACCTCGCGCTTCCTCCCCGCCGACTACAACAAGCTCCAGTGGAAGGCGCTCGACGAGCTCGACTCGGGCGTGTGCGACGGTCTGACGTACCAGGAGATCAAGGACCGCTTCCCCGAGGACTTTGCCGCGCGCGACGAGGACAAGTACAACTACCGCTACCGCGGCGGCGAGTCGTACCGCGACGTCGTCATCCGCCTCGAGCCCATCATCATGGAGCTCGAGCGCAGCGAGGACATCCTCATCGTCACCCACCAGGCCGTCCTGCGATGCATCTACGCCTACTTCATGAACAAGTCCCAGGCCGACAGCCCCTGGATGAACGTGCCCCTGCACACGCTCATCAAGCTGACCCCGCGCGCCTACGGCACCGAGGAGGTGCGCTACGAGGCCAACATCCCCGCCGTCAGCACCTGGCGCGGCAAGGGGTCCACGGCTAAGCACGAGAACCCCACGGCGGAGTGTACGTGAAGAGCGATTGGTTTTTGGCTTTGGCTTTGGCTTTTTGCAACTTTTAAAGAGGACGTTTTTTTGACTAAGGGTTTTGGTACAGGAATATGAGAGATTCAGGTCATGGCGTACAAAGGGGGGGATCGGGGGTGTTTCGGGTAGCCGCCCTGCCCCCCTTTTCCCCAGAAGCGCGAGACCGATCGACGGGACCTTGGTTTCCTTTTCTCTCTCTCTGACGACGACGACGGGATGTTTTCTCTCTCACTCTCATACTCTGTCACACACATCAGACACATACGATTCGGCATATTTTCATCGAGGCGTTTTGGGGGGAACCCGACGAAAAAGAACACGCAATTAGGTATTTTTTTCGGCGGCAAGTCGGGAAAAAGAGGGGCGGACGCGGCATTATCAAACGGCGGGCGTGTTCCAACGATCATTCTTCTTCAGTGGAAAAAATATCATCATCTTTGCTCATCGACCTGCTGTTCGAAGGACCGACCACTGGCTGCTCGAGGAGATTGGCTCGTTCCAATGTCGCCAACTCGTGTCACTCGGTCCCGTCAGGTCAGGTCTCGGACAAACGATTTACTACTTTGCTATTATTTGCTAGGAAGCTCCTACGACACAACGGTCTAGGAACAAATGGAAGGGCTTTCGAGTCGAAGTGTTATCGAGTTACAGAATTAAAGTGCATCAATTGGGATCTTGGTCTTTCGGGGAGGGACACTGGGACGGAGGTTCGATTGGGCCGAGGAAGGTCTCTGGTTCGTCTCTGGAGGTTGACGAACTTTCGGTCTGCGAAGGAAGTCCACCTACCCTTGAGTACGGACGGTTCGATCATCGTCCAATGAGACCATATTGACATCGTTGATCTTGAGTTCTGAGTGTTGTGATATTTCCCTCTGCCAATTGATAGACTCAACGATGGACGCCGGATGACTACCTTTTCAGAGCTTCATCTAAGGCATGAAGGCTATCGTACTTCGTACCTGCCTGGGCGTCCTATAACGAAGCTATTCAGCACATTATAGTCGGCCGAGCGCAGCCATCACGTCGGCGAGCCATGTCATAGAACGGCGATGACTGGTTTCCATGCTTTGCCCCATTATTGTTACTCACTTTCCCCCACAAGAATCATGCAAAAATGCCGATTTGAACTCAGTTTCCGCCATATTCGCAGTTGTCTACTACCGGTTGCTGTAAGTTAGGAAAAGAAATCAGCAAATATGCGAGGATGAACCCTCTGAAGTAAGTACAATTAGAAAGAAAAGATCTATCAATGGATGACTCATAGTACGATATTCATAGCAACAAGATAAAAGACGAGCCAGCAGAGCCGCATCGCTTGCTGGGATTCTTCTCTTCATCATACCATCAACATCCTGCTGGCAAGAGTTTTGGTCTGTAAATCCGAAGTAGCGCTCCCAGTCGAAGTCAGTGACGGGAGTCCACTATCGCAGGTACGTACCGCTGCCCCGCACCGTCCCTCTCGGGATGGATCAACCCGCTCCGTTATCAGCGCGGTCCCAGATTTTTTTCTGGCGATAAGAAAAAATTCCCAATGGTCCCCGTCCTGCACCGTGACCGCGAGAGAAAGCTGACCATACCACTCGGCTGAACAAAACCTCTTCGTAGTTCAACCACCACCACCACCACCACCACCACCACCAACAACCCACCCCGAGACTTCGCCCACGATGGACGCCGCCTCGAGCAAGAAGAGAAAGTTCCGCGGCGACGCCAATGGCGCGAAGCCCGCCAGCGGCAGCAGCAAGCACGCCAAGTCTCCCAAGTCCTCCAAGTCTCCCAAGTCTCCCAAGCCCTCCAAGCACTCCGCGAGCGACGCCGACGCCACCCCCTCGCAAAAGTCGAAAAAGGTGAAGCGCAGCAAGGAGCCCGAGCCCGAGTCCGAGGATGAGGAGGAGGACAAGTCGAGCGACGCCGAGGAGGAGGACAACGAGCAGGAGACGGCCGAGAACTTCAAGGAGGCCGCCGACGACAACGACGAGGAGGGCGCCGGCTCCGACCTCGACGAGGACGTCCGCGCGCCCGCCGCCGCCTCCAAGGCCGGCGCGTCCGACGTCCCCGACAACCTCTCCCTGCCACAGGCCGCCGACGCCGCCGAGGCCCACGACTTCGCCCAGCTGAACCTGTCCGAGAAGACGATGAAGGCGATCAAGGACATGGGCTTCACCAAGATGACGGAGATCCAGCGCCGCGGCATCCCGCCCCTGCTCAGCGGCAAGGACGTCCTGGGCGCGGCCAAGACGGGCTCCGGCAAGACGCTGGCGTTCCTGATCCCGGCGGTCGAGATGCTCAGCGCGCTGCGGTTCAAGCCGCGCAACGGCACGGGCGTCGTCGTCGTCTCGCCGACGCGCGAGCTGGCGCTGCAGATCTTCGGCGTCGCGCGCGAGCTCATGGCGCACCACTCGCAGACGTACGGCATCGTCATCGGCGGCGCCAACCGCCGCGCCGAGGCCGACAAGCTGCAGAAGGGCGTCAACCTGCTCATCGCCACCCCCGGAAGGCTGCTGGACCACCTGCAGAACACGCCCTTCGTCTTCAAGAACCTCAAGTCGCTCATCATCGACGAGGCCGACCGGATACTCGAGATCGGTTTCGAGGACGAGATGCGCCAGATCGTCAAGATCCTGCCCAAGGCCGACCGCCAGACGATGCTCTTCTCGGCGACGCAGACGACCAAGGTCGAGGACCTCGCCCGCATCTCGCTGCGCCCCGGCCCGCTGTACGTCAACGTCGACGAGGAGAAGCTGCACAGCACGGTGGAGAACCTGGAGCAGGGCTACGTCATCTGCGACGCCGACAAGCGGTTCCTGCTGCTCTTCTCGTTCCTCAAGCGCAACCTCAAGAAGAAGGTCATCGTCTTCTTCAGCTCGTGCAACTCGGTCAAGTACCACGCCGAGCTGCTCAACTACATCGACCTGCCCGTGCTCGACCTGCACGGCAAGCAGAAGCAGCAGAAGCGCACAAACACCTTCTTCGAGTTCTGCAACGCCAAGCAGGGCACGCTGATCTGCACCGACGTCGCCGCCCGTGGCTTGGATGTGAGTTTCCCTCATTTTGCAGCTGCGAATCATCCCTAGATACTGACCGTACCAGATCCCCGCCGTCGACTGGATCGTCCAGGTCGACCCCCCCGACGACCCGCGCGACTACATCCACCGCGTCGGCCGCACCGCCCGCGGCGCCAACTCCAAGGGCCGCTCGCTCATGTTCCTCCAGCCCAGCGAGGTCGGCTTCCTGACGCACCTGAAGGAGGCCCGCGTGCCCGTCGTCGAGTTCGACTTCCCCGCCTCCAAGGTCGCCAACATCCAGAGCCTGCTGGAGAAGCTCATCGGGCAGAACTACTACCTCAACAAGAGCGCCAAGGACGGCTACCGCAGCTACCTGCACGCGTACGCGTCGCACTCGCTGCGCACCGTGTTCGACGTCAACAAGCTCGACCTGGCCAAGGTGGCCAAGAGCTTCGGCTTCCCGACGCCGCCGCGCGTCGACATCACCGTCGGCGCGAGCATGAGCCGCGACAAGAAGACGCAGGGCCGGAGGGCGTACGGGAGCCAGCCGCCGAGGCAGCAGGGCGGCACCGGGGGGTTCTACAAGAAGAGGTGATTTTTCTTTGTGTGTGGCATAGGGTTATATCTGGTGTTGCGTAACTCCCCGGGGGACTTGTTGTGTGCATATGAAAAGACCTGATTTGGGCAGCACGGCGTCGAGTACTTAAAAATGGATTAGTTTACGGGTAATTGGGACTGATTTCGAAGATGCTTTGACTGCGATGTGCATGTGCATGTGCATGTTGGTTTGCTATAAAAGGCCCATCTGCCCCCATGACCGAGGGAGTTTTAAGCCAGCAGGGTGAGAAATTCCCTCCGTATTGGGCCATGTGCTCATCCATCCACGCAAGTCGAGGAAACCCCCCCCCGCGGAACGTGGAGTCTGTCTGCTACCGTGGCAAAGACTCTGGATGATCCGGCACCGGCGAAGGGGTGGAATACTCCCACCCGGCCGGACGACGGGGACGAAACAACCTAAGAAGGTAGCGAGACCTCGTGCCCAGACTTGTATCCTTCAGACGTACGGCGGCATTCAAGCGATGGTGTGTCCCGGCAGCCAAGTCCCCTGGGTATCTCACCTCTTTACCCGCGTCGCATTGTTCGCCTGTGTGGAAAGAAGACTATTCGAAACTCGCCCTCTGACTCCCTTTTATACCAGCGGGTTTCTCCGTCTTTCACGTAAACGACGCCGCTGCGGGTGATGAGCGGCGTGTATAAAAGGGTCCTACTCGCTGAGTATCTGTCGTTCGTGCCCCAGAGCCCTTCAGTAGAAGGACCCTTGGTTTGGCGGCCCACGCATGGGGCCGGGGCCGCGATCGTGTTGTGTTTGCTGGATCCTCCCTTCCCTCTTGGAAGTTGTACAGAAACTCGGGTTCTCTAGCTTCTGCGTTTCTTTCGCCCATTCGTCGTCTGTCATCTTTGTCTGGCGCGTATCTACCTGGTGTATACCTCACCAACAGCCGACGGGCTGCTTGGTGTCCCCTACGGTCGTGTTTACGAAGGACCAGAACGAGCTCAAACACAACACAAGACTGGTGTTCCCTTTTGGTGACTCGAATTGAGCAGACAGGTGCAGGCGTTCCTGATCAACATCTCCCCCGGCACTGAGTCCTAGAGGTAGCTTTTATAGGTTCACCATCACTTGAGCTTGAAGCGGGGGCCGTTTTGGACACCCGGGGTAGGGAGCTGAGTCGGTCTCGCCACGGACGGTTCTTTATCTACCCCCCCCTTGAGGTACATATAACATACGCATCGATCACTGAAACCGAAACCAGGCCACGGATAGCAAGTCCTGCGTCTTGTAGCAGTAATTCTTGTATAAGCGTGGTCGATTCGAACATGTAACCAATTCACTGTGCAAGGACGGAGAGAACGAATACCATCAAAGCCCCTTTTCCCTCTCTGGCGTCCCTCAGCTGCTGCGTATTACATCGACATCTTCGGTGCACGTCGTCCATCTAGACTTACCAGAGAATTCTAAGGGTCAACTGATTCAAGTCCGATGAGCTACTAGATGACACCAGTCGAAATTAACTTCGACGACATCTTTTACGAAGGAGGAATCTTGGCAAGAGGAGCAATCTTTCATCCAGAAATACCTTTTCCCCCGTTTAAGATGGGCCAGGGATCTGCTGTCCCGGGAAGAAGATTGCCGTGGGAATGAACGAAGTTGTCGCCGTTGGGTGGGTATGCTCACAAAGCACCACTAACCCACGACCGCGGTGGCCTGCTGCAAGAACGGGTGTACCGCTAGACCTTGCAGACCGGCTCCAGCGCTTGTGGATATGAGAACTGCTAGCTCTGGATTCTATGTCTACTGCTGGCCTTCTTTATGTAATCTGGGGCATTTGAAGAGCTTCTTTGTACGAAAGAAACATACTTGAAGCGAGGACGTGTGATATGTGACTTTCGAGCTGGCAGCAAGCGGGGGGGGGGGGGGTAGATCGGGGACGAGTACGCCGCAGACTCGGTATAGTACCGGCAGGAAACCTCGACCCCTATTCAATAGGTCCTCCACGGTTCGTTTGAGTCATCCTGGGCCGGGCGCCGCCTTCATCACCGCCGAGATTCGTGTTAGAGCCCGTGATGGCTGGCCAAGGTGGCGTTGAACCAGGACACCACAGTTCTGGCACTCGGGTTCATAGCACAAAGCTTCCACCAGGCTCTATGGGACTTCCAAAACGTAATGGATTCATGCACAGCAGCAACGATCAGGATATATACCTCACACACCCTGCCTTATCGTGCCCGTATTATGTACCTCCCAGCAACCGCCGAGTATAAAACCCCACTGCCATGGAACCATCGCCGCTCTCTTCACAGCACCCAGGCCTATGACCTCGCAAAAGACAATAGGCATTTTGCTCTTCGGCGTAGATGGGCATCCTAGTCTGGGACCTTCAAAGTCTCGACTGCACTGCTCTCTTTGTGATATTGCTGTTATGGCCAGGCCACGACGCTGTCCTGAAACTCTTCGCCATGAATAAGAGGCGGATGATGGACGACTAGATGGGTAACCAACACCCCAGTCCGCGCTATTGCCATTTCCGCCATGACATGAACAACGATGGTTATCAATACGACCACCGTCGTGATGCTTGACCAAGCAGAAGCCCGACGGTCACTCAGACGGTCACACAGTGGCAGGATGGCTGTTGAAGGATCTTTCATCTTCTGCGACGTGACGGTCTTTTATACATAAATAAGCAAGAGGGTCCAAGAAGCAGTTGGCATAAGCTACATATATTGTTGGCACCTTGTATTGACAACCGCCGGGATTTGTTTCAACCACGTACTCCTCGTCCGACAAAGTCCGCGCCCCGCCTTCCTCTCTATTCGCACCCAGAAGCGCTCAATGTCCTTGTTCTTCAAGAAGAGAGAGCGTCTCAGCTAATTTTGCTGTGTACCTTCTTCCTCGGCAGCGGCAGCCGCAGCCAGGCGGCAGTGTATTTTCAGCCAGCAAAGCAAGGGAGACTCCTTCTGATAGGAAGGTACGAAATTCGGCGGGTGAGATATGGGATACCAAGGTATTACTCCACTGCTCTTCTTCACAAACTACCTCTGGGTGTTTGGAGGCTCTGTGTTGACCCCAAGCTACGACTGACTGGAGATGGCACAAAAATACTGGGCATGTCGCATCTTTACGCTGTAAAACTTATATCAAGTAGACCTGACATGCTATCTTGACACACGCTCTGGCTCGGCAGTATCGCCAACACGAAAAAAATGGCAGCATTCTCATCCCTTCCCTTCCCACTCAATGATCCACTCCTCTTAGATTCCGAGGTACATCCTCCGAACACTGCCGGCTTGGTGATGTAAAGTTGGACCGGGCAAGAAGATATTGTTCCCTGCCGTCCTCACATGCGCCGTCCATCCTTCGGCCACAGGGGACTGATACTGGCCGAGGTCGTGCCAAGAGCGAATTACCAACGCGATTTTAGTGCCGCGAAGAAACTGCATGCTGTAATCCGTTGGGCAGCGCTTGCAGTGGTGATGAACTTCTTTCTCACTTAAGTTGACTGCGTCGGTGTACGTCCGGATCATATCGACATGAAATTGCAGGGCCCCGGTCGTTGAGAATTCGTTCTCCTTGGTTGACAGGTGAGGACATATGCGCCGATTTCCGCTTTCCATGAAGAGGTGATTTAACGATGCGAGGATGGGATGCCGGTAGCCCTGCACCGTGTGGAGGAGGAATCTGTCGCCGACCACCTTTGGCTGAGCACAGTAGTAACTACTCAGATTTGTCCCTGGCATCTTCTCCCATTTATAGAACACTGACATGATGCCTTTGAAGCGTGTCCGGTCGGTTTGCGTCAAAGTCCTCGCCTGGGACAGCTTTAGGGCCATCTGGACGCGCGAGTGCCGCAGCCCGTAAGCGGAGTCGAATCGGTGGCCGAGGTGCCACTGGCAGGCGGGATACTGCGAGAACCAGCGCAGATCCCTCTTTTCGGCCCTGTGAATCTTGCAGCAAGCCGCGCAGACATAGCAGTCCAGCAGCGGGTAGGCGAGCCCGGTTAAGATGTCGAACTGCTCGCTGCGAGACAGCGAGGAGAATGTGAGTGGCCAGTCTCTCTACATCAGCACTTGCAAGTCCCTGCATGTCCGATACAGCTGGAACTCGTCGTGCAGGTCGAGGTATTTGAAGATGCCTTCAAAGAAGATGTCGAGTGGCAAGTGGAGCAACGGAAACTTGAAGCTGGACATGGTTGATATTTCGGTGTGTTGGAACAGAGCGGAATGATGATGGAGAGTGATGAAAGAAGGAAGACGGAGAAATCAAGCCAAAGAGGACGATGGAATGTTCAAAACTCTGCAGTGTAGCTGGGATGTGAAGCAGGGAGGTTCCAAGTTTCCTCGCCGAGCTCTTCTCGCTAGGTATTGAGGTCTCCTAAGGACGCACCCATCTGGAAGGCAGAGTTAGCTTTGGTTCTTTCCCCCGTCAAATCGGCCACAATGCTACCTCAAGGTTGGTGATTCGTGAAAGAGACATCCAAGAAACTTCCAGCCACACCCAATTTCTTCCCTGTGAGGTGCCCTTTGCAAACTTTGTTCTAGTTGCCATAATGGTTTTTGGTTCGAGTGGACTAGCAAGGTGATGTTAATCGTGTTGTGCAATAAAGTGACCATGGCCATCTGGTAAATATCCTGCTGGGCTTGCAACTGGGCTCCTTCCTGCCTTGTTCAGCATTATCCCAATTTTGGCAAGAGCAACAACAACAGCAACAACCGTACTGATTCACCCACTCTTCACCTTGGAATACCGTATTTCTTTCTTACCACAAGGGGGAGCAACTCAGCACTTTGCAACCCTTAAGACAAACCTACCAACCTGACTTCACCCGCCTTCCCAACCATAACACCCAAACCAAACATCACGAAGAGCAACCACGACCACCGCCACGATGTGCACCTACATCTGGACCCGACACAGCGACTGCTCGCACAAGCAGTACCAAAACACCTTCGACTGCCCCGAGGCCAAGGGCAGCAACCTCTTCCAGTCGTACGCGAACCTCACCCTCAGCCACACCGTGCACCTGCCCGCCAGCCCCCCGAAGCAGATCCCGAACCCGCTCTGCAAGGGCGACATCAAGAACGCGGTCCGACCCGTGCCTGGCCTCTGCCGCGCCTGCATCCGCCACGAGAGGGAGAAGAAGCAGCAGAAGCTGGGTAAGTCAGACGGGCCTACTTCCTGCGCCTCCTCTGAGGGCGACGCGAAAGGGGCTGCTGGGGAAGGAGTCGAAGCTGACGATGGACAGGCGCCCAGGCGGCCCAGTACGATGCCAGCACGGCTACTCGCGTTCGCAGGAGCGTTCTCGGACTGGAGCAGCTCGTGGCGGCCACGAAGCCGTTGAACCTGGACGAGTGAGCTTCTCTCGGGTCGGCAGTTTGGCATCGCCAGGGCTACAGACTACGGTTCGGGGGCCATCGCAGAGAGGAGCGAGTTACGGAAGAGGGCCATGGGAGGGAGTTTTGCAAAGTGAAGATTACCTGCGCATCGTGAGAAAGATGCCGAGGTGACGCTGGATATGGAGGAAGTCACGATTGGATTCGATGGTGCAGGTTGGATGGACGTCCAGTCAGTGGTCACACCTGGATGATCCGACCTCGACAGGGACGGAACGCGGGGCAGGATGGGCCGGTCCAGGGTGTTGTCCCCGCTTTTTGGCATTCGCAGTGCCAACAATCCGGGCAGGCACGACTGGCACACTGCATGCCGCCGAGCAGAATTTGGTGAGGAATTGGGAAGCTACATTGGGCAGAACGACCGGAGGAAGGAGGGGGATCTGCGCCGCTGCGGTCCATGCTTCCTGCGCAGCTTCGGTCATTGGTGGCTTCCCAGCCACTGGCATTTTGGTCCAAGGTACGGAGTACCTGGGTAGGTATGCTTCCAGAAGGAAGTTCTTGACAAGACCAGTCAACCTAGAGAAGTACTACCCTAATAAATCAGATGAGACCTGGCGGCAATTCTTCTGGAAGGAAATGCGACGGTGATCCAAGACATGATGCTAGCGCAGTAGTAGCACCAGCGTCCTCGGCTCCCAGCGCCATGTTTCCGAGCGTCTTGGGTTCTTCAGAGGGGAGGACTCGAAGAGGGGTCTGCTGCAGCTTGCCCCGAGCACCTGACACCTGGGGGCGCTAAGGCGACCCGTCTGCGGTACCTTGCGCGGGTCGTAGGGCGGGCGCTGTCATGCCCTGTTAGGGTGGTTTGATCGCGTGAAGAACTGGTCGATGGGGACCTATGTTCATCCCGTTGAAATTCATGCCACCAGTATACCTGCCTTCCTGCGTTAGGTACTTGGCCTGGGAGCGATATGTGAATTAAAGGGTCCAATAGCAGACATGACAGAAACTCAATCGCGGGTGTGCCTACACAGTACTGGAGGCATTAGGTGCAGATACATGGGATCCCGCTCTCCTCAATACTAGGTAGGTAGCACCTGCACCACCAGCCTGCACCTGCACCTGCACCTGCACCCTCCGCCCCTGCCTCACCGAACCCACCTGCTCTCCACCATGAGCACCTACCTTCCTAGGTACCCCGACCTCACGTAGCAGCGATGGATCCCCTCCACTCCCACACGACGACATGCGCCTGCCACCAACAATACTGTGACCTTCCTTGCCTTCCAACATGACCGACACCGACACACCTTAGCCTCGCCTACGTACCCCGTCTTCCAGCCGCCCCCATCTCCCCCATCCGCCTTCCTCGACTCGACATCATACCCGCCAACTTCATATCCGACATCACCAACATCGTTCCAAGTCCCATTTTGCTCGTCGTTGCTCTGGCTTTGCTCCCACTGGCACCTGTCTCTTTATCTGTAGCATTGTCCCCATTGTTGCATGCGTAATCAGTAATCAAACCCCCCACCACGCTACCGCTCGAAATGGCTGCGAAGAAGGCACGCCAGAGGATCAGCTATGGTGAGTCTACCGTCTGTCCATCTATCCGCCGGCCGTAAACGCTCGCGTGCTCCGTTGCGCCTCCGTCGCATCTCTCGCGCGCTTGGCCGACACGTCGACCCGACCCCGCACGTCCATCCGGTCGAGCGCATCGACTGTCTGCAATCGCGAGAGCGCCCGTGTTCTCGTCTACCTCGCCTCATGCTGTGCACCCAAAAACACCTTGGCGGCCGGTGCTAATCTGTCGTGTCGTGGCAGTCCTCGAGCTCCCCGCGAATTCCCAGGGCGGCGGCCATAGACTCGGCGTAAACGGCCTTGCCGTAGACAAGGACAATGCCCTCCTGTAAGATCCCGAGACGCGCACGATCCAGCGGCCCCGATCCGCACGCCCGCCCTCGCTCCCCGCGCCCAGCTGACATGACGTCTCCGCCTGCAGGTACTCGGGAGGTCGCGATGGCTGCATCTGCGCCTGGGACCTGAACCTCGACCTCAAGGGTCGCAGCCCGCCCCCCGACAAGAAACCCAAGACCACCTTCCACTCCCAGACCCAGGCACACATGTCCTGGATCAACGACATTGTCCTGGCCGCCAACAACACCGCCGTCGTAACTGCCTCCCAGGACTTGACCGTCAAGCTCTGGCGCCCCCATTCCGAGACGACACACGTCCCCGAGAAGATTGGCGAGCACGCAGACTACGTAAAATGTGTGGCGACGCCCCCGGGCGGTTCCGCCAACTGGGTTGCCTCGGGCGGCTTCGATCGCAAGATATATCTATGGGACCTCAACGGAGGCGGAAAGACTCTCGAGATCGACACCAAGGGGGAAGAGGTCACCGAGAAGGGCTCCATCTACGCCCTGAGCGTCGGCCACAACATCATGGCCAATGGTGGGCCCGAGGGCGTCGTCCGTCTCTGGGACCCTCGCACCGGCAAGCGGGTCACCAAGTGTGTCGGCCACACGAGCAATGTGCGCGGCATCCTCTTGAACGAGGCCGGCGACAAGGTCTTGACGGCCAGCTCCGACCATACCGTCAAGCTCTGGAGTGTGACGGCGGGAGGTCGTTGCATGTACACCTTCAACATGCACGAGGACAGCGTCTGGTCCTTGTTCTCGGACGACCCCGAGCTGGGCACCTTCTACAGCAGTGATCGCTCCGGCTTCGTCGTCAAGACAGACGTGCGCGGTAACCCCGACGAAGGCCTGTCCGTCGCCGTGGCCCACGAATCCCACTCCATTAGCAAGGTCGTGGCCGCGGGCGACTACATCTGGACGGCGACTAACACTTCGTCCATCAACCGGTGGTCCAACGTCGACATGGGGCCCGACCTGCAGCTTCCCGAGGCTTTCCGGCGACAGAGGGCCGCATCTACGGCCTCCAGGACCAGACAGCCCTCGAGCCCGCCGCCGCCGGCGGCGGTCGACGCTCCCAAACCCAAGAAGGAGATTTCCCCCAGATCCATTCTGAGAATCTCCAACACGGCCACCTTCCCAGTGCTTACCAACCCCGCCGCCGACGCTCCTGCTGCTGGAGCCAATGCACCTCAAGGCATCGAGCCCATCAACCAGAACCCCGAGGACACGATCGAGGGCCAGTTCGGTTTGGTCAAGCACAAGCTCTTGAACGATAGGAGAAGAGTCTTGACGCTTGATACGGCAGGCGATGTCCTTCTTTGGGATCTGATCAAGGTATGTTTGGGTGCAGCTGGCAAGAGCAAGGATGCGTGCTAATGTTCGCAGTGTGAACCGATTAAAAGCTTTGGCAAGAGACATCTGGAGGACGTCGAACCAGAAGTGAACACGGTAGAGGCGGTAGCCCCGTGGTGCTCCATTGACATTAGCAATGGTAGTCTCAAGGTTGCTTTGGAGCCGTTCAGCTGCTTCGACGCCGAGATGTACGCCGATGACTTGATATTGGAGGAGCCTATTGAGTTCAGGGAAGACCAAAGAAGTAAGTCGTCCCCGAGATGATCCGCAGCGAAAACTGACCTTTCTCAGTCAACCTTGGAAAATGGATGTTGCGCTATCTGTTTGACGGCTTGATCGACGAGGAAATCAAGCGAGATGAGGCGTACCGCAAGACTTTGAACGAAGTGGTAGAGAGGCGATTAGCGGCGAGCCGCGCCAACCCGCCGTCGGGCATATCAATCCCGACCGGCCTGCCAGAATGGGACGAAAACTCGGGTACCCCAAGAGCCAACGGCTTGCAGCACCCCATGACTCCCGGCATGCCTATCGGTCTTGCCACTCCGGGCCCTGGCGGCAGGCTGCACGATGTCCCGGAGGGAGCCGCCACCCCGGCCAGCCCGCTGGACAACAGGTCATCGCAGTTCAGCCGACCCTCGACAGAAAGAGAGGACTATTTCACCAGCGCTATTGGTCCCATCGAAGGCGCCTCAAAGGCGACGGCAGCGCCAGCAACCCCCGCGACCGAGCACCCGCCGGCAACGGCCGACTCCAAGTCCGCCGAGACGGGCAAAGACAAGGAGAAGGACAAGGAAAAGGACAAAGACGCCACCAACGGCAAATCTCCGAGCACGCCGTTCGGCAAGAAATTCCGCATGGGCATGGGCATGTCGTTCGGCAGTAAGAAGATCGGGCGGTCCGCCTCCACAACTGCGCCGGAGAAGCCTGCTGTTGTCGACGAGAAGGCGGAAGAGTCGGAGTCATCATCGACACACGAGAAGGAGGTTGACGACAGTTTCCTGGGCGCAATCCAGAAGATTCGCAACGACTACGACAAGTCGTTGACCGAGTTCCCTGACAAGCTCATCGAGACCAAGATCACACCAAGCCAGGCCAACGACACCCCCGTCCTCAAGCTACCCCCGGGAACTAAGGTCGTTCTCCAGGAGGAGGTGACGGGTGGTATGGCCAACATTTATCAAGGCACCGTAGAGACTGTGGGCCAGGGCGCGGACGTCTTCGAGCAGCGCGGCCCCATGTGGCTGGGCGAGGTCTTGCTCCTGAACCAGATTCCGTTCAAGGAACCAGTCAAGGTCTCGTTCGTGCTCCAGCCGTGGCAGAACGGCCTGCCGGATATTGCGTCGACGGACGGCAACAACCGCTTGAATGCCAACAGGATGCTCCGTGTCAAGAAGATCTTGGCATACGTCGCGGAGCGCATCGAGACGCCGACCGAGAACCCCGAGCCGGACGCGCTCATGCCGCATGAGTACTTGGAGCTTATTTGCAACGACCAGGTAAGAAGGCTTTCCCTTTCTGCTGCTTGATGACGGGCAGTTGCTGACATTCCTTTTAGGTGCTACCTATTACCATGACCCTCGCAACCCTCCGGACGCACATCTGGAAGGGCAGCAGCGATGTCCAGCTGTTCTACAAGGCGAACGGGCGCAAGGAGATTCCCAACCCGCCGCCCCAGCCAGCCGTCGCCGAGCCCGAGCCGGCGCCGTCGCAAGGCACCAGCACTCCGCCAGCTGCCGCATGAAGTCGACTAATGTGAGGGCGGGGGCTGACGTTTCTATGGTTCTATCAGTGCGGGTATTATAGCGTTTCTAGTAATGTACATGGCGGAAAACTCGTCGAGCACGGATGGACTGTCCGCTTGCGCTTGGCGATGGTATTATACAGAGAGCAGGAGGGCGAGTCCTCCAATGCATATTATCCTTCCTTTACCGCCGGGCTTCCTGACCCCTCCTTTTTTGTGTTGTTCCCTCACGACCCTACTACAGCACGGCGCCCGTGAGCGTGTTCGCCGCGAACTGGTAGCTTCCCAAGAAAATGGCACCCCCGATGCTGATCCACATGACCCTCGGCCCGACACCCGCGAAGAAGGGCCGGATGCCGTGCTCCCTGTAGATGCTCCTCAAGACGTCGCCGACCTTCTCCTTCTGCTGGCTCAGCATGACCCTCGTCTTGAGCACGTCGAGCGGGGTGGTGATGCCGGCAGCGGCGGCGCCGGCCACGCTGCCGTAGAGGGCGCTCTCGACGGCGGAGACCTCGTACTCGGCGCCGGGCCTCGCGCTCTTCCTCTGCTTGCGCTCGCGGCCCCATCGCTTGAGGCGCTCCCACAGCGGGAACTGGATGATGGTGAAGGGCACCTCGCGCAGCACGGTGATGCTCCAGCCGCGGTACAGCTCCCTCCACACCCCAGCGAGCCCGACGGACGAGTACTGCCCCACGATGGAGCGGAAGGCCGCGGCGGACGAGCCGCCGTGCTGGCCGGCCTGGGCGCGCTGCTTGACGACCTCGGTGGGCACGCGGACGGCGCAGGCGGCGATCTCGCCGAGCGAGGCGGCGAGCATGTGGCTCAGCGGGTCCGCCCAGGTGTTCTTCTTCTCTGGAGAGGCGAGGCGGGCGGCTATGACGGACTTGGAGGCCTCGTAGGTGCAGAAGAAGAAGGCGGCGCCCGGGGCGGAGCCGACGATGGCGGAGCCGATGCCGCGGTATATGCCGTTGAAGCCGCCCGAGGGGAAGAAGCCGGCCGAGGACTGGAGGCGGGTCTTGAGGGTGTCGAGGGGGAAGAGGGAGAGGTCGACGGTGGTGCCGGCGAGGGCGCCCGCGAGGAGGGCGGTCGTGAAGGGGGGGCTGGTCGAGGGGGACGACATCGTGTCTGTTTCTTTTCTCTTTTTTGTTTTCTGAAGATTCGTCTCGGCGTCAGAGAGGGGCGGCTACGGATTGAAGGAGAAGGGGTCAATTGAGAGAAAAGGCCCGAGGCCTTGGTTTCGTCGTTATCGTCACTTCCGCGGGGGTGGCATTTGCGGTGGATTTGCGATCCGGCGGCCTATCTGGACTGGAGATATCGGAGGCTCGGAGCTGGGTCGGTGCGCCGCGGTCGTAGGAGCTTTATTAGAGGGTAGTGAAAAAAAAAAAAAAGTACGGGCGGCGGTACCTGAGCCGCGCCGGCAGGGGTCCTTGCCCCCCCGGAGGTGTTCCCGAGGCCTGGACCCCTAGCAGGGGGGGTGGGGGGAGTGTTAGGTACTCCGGAGAGGAGGAGAAGAGCGTTGAAAAGAAAGTAAAAATAAAATAAAGAAAATTATGGGGAAATGATTCCTCCGTGGACCCGAGCTTGAGCTCCGGGAAGGTGCACAGTCACTGTAGGTCCCGCGGTTGCTCTTTCCTACCTTCCATGTGAGCTCCAGACGTCCAGATCCCCCTCCCCCACCAACCTACAATCGACAAAACACCACCAAAACACCCCAATTGACTCCCATTCTTCGTCCTTCTACTTCTGCGACCGGGACTCGACACAGCAAAGAGATGGAATGGGTTCCCTCCCCCGCATCACGCCGGCGCAGGTGCTGCACCCGGTCCCGCGCCCGATAGCAGCCCACGAGTTCGCCGAGGCCGTCCGCGCCGCCACCCCGCCCCGGTTCCCTCGCGCCCGCGCCGCCACGCCTCGCCGCATCGCCCTCGCCGTCTCGGGCGGCGTCGACTCCATGGCCCTCGCCTTCATGTTCAACCGCCTCCGCGACATCGAGCCCCTGTTCCGCATCGTCGACAACCCCCTCACCCGCATGTCCGCCTTCGTCATCGACCACGGCTTCCGCCCCGAGAGCGCCGACGAGGCCGAGGCCGTCGCCTGCCAGCTGAGGAAGTTCAAGCACGTCGCCGCCATGGTGCACAAGATCAACTGGAGGAAGGAAGGGTACGACTTTGGTGAGGACGGGGAGGACGGGGAGGGCGGCGGCGGCAGGCACCCCAGCACGGCGCCGAACCTGGAGAGCATCGCGAGGAGGGTGCGCTACCGCCGCCTGGGCATCCTCTGCCGCACGCTGCACGTCGAGTCCGTCTTCCTCGCCCACCACGCCGACGACCAGCACGAGACGGTCCTCATGCGCCTCCTCGCGGGCCACGGCAGCAGGGGCCTGCGCGGCATGTCCCCGCGCGGCGTCATCCCCGAGTGCTTCGACATGCACGGCGTCCACGAGAGCGGCCACGTCGACGACCAGGCCTCCTCCCTGCCCAAGGTCAGCTTCCGCCTCCCGAAGCGCGACTGGAAGCACCTCCGCCGGGAGATGCAGCTCGACCTCGACTGGGAGCTCTACAAGGCCGAGCTGCGCGCCGGCCTGCCGACGGGCGGCGCCTGGCTCGACGGGCTGTACCACTCCCACCGCGACGGCGACGGCCGGGACGCGCTCTTCGCGGCGACCGCCTCGGCGTCCGCCAAGGCCAGGGCGAGGGCCTCCGCCGCCGCGTCGCGGGACCTCGCGCGCATCGAGACCGAGGACGCCGGCGTCATGATCTACCGCCCGCTGCTGGGCTTCGCCAAGGACCGCCTCGTCGCCACCTGCGAGGCGAACAAGATCCCCTGGTTCGAGGACGCCACCAACGCCGACCGCACTCTCACCCTGCGCAACGCCGTCCGCCACATGCTGCGCGAGCACGAGCTGCCCGAGGCCCTGCGGAGGGACAGCGTGCTGAGGCTGGCGGCCCGCTGCGACGCCCGCGTCGCCGCCCAGGAGGCCGAGGCCGAGCGCTGGATCCTCCGCTCCGGGGCCGCCGTATCCTTCGAGCCCAACGTCGGCACCCTCGTCGCCTCGCTCCCGAGCATGGCCGTGCCGCCCCCGGCGCGGCCGTGGTCCGCCTCCGCCAGGAAGCGCCGGGAGCGGAGGATGGCGCACCGCCGGCTCATCGCCGCCCTCGTCGTCCGCCGCCTCGTCTCCTTCGTCTCCCCGGAGAAGCAGCACGCGCAGATCGCGTCCCTGCTGACCATCGTAGGACGCCTCTTTCCCGCCCTCGCCGAACCGGGCACTGCCGCCGGCAGCAACGCGCCCCGGAAGCCCTTCAACCTCGCCTCCGTCCTCTTCCTCCCGCTCGACGGCGCGCCGAACAGGTGGTACCTCGTCCGCGAGCCCTACCCCTCGCTGCAGCCCCTGCCCCGGGCGACGTTCACCACCGTGACGCGGGCCCTGCACAAGTTCCACCCGCAGTTCCCGCCGAAGCCCCGTCCCAAACAGGACGAAGACGCCGCCGCGGCAGCATCACCCGAGAGCGGCGCCAGCGGCGGCATCAGCAACTTGGAGCGCCTCCAGCAGCTCCACCGCGAGCCCCTGCCCCTCCCCTCCCCGCAGTCCATCGACTGGCACACCTGGCGCCGCTTCCAGATCTGGGACGGCCGCTTCTGGATCCGCGTCCGCAGCCGCGTGACGGCCGTCTTCCGCGTCGCGCCCTTCTCGCCGCAGCACGCCAAGGCCTTCCGCGAGGGCCTGGCGCAGGTCGACCCCGCCGCGGAAGCTGCCGCTGCCGCCGCTGCGGAGAACCCCGAGGACGTGGCGGCGCGCAACCTCAGGCCGAGCCTCTACGCCGCCAACAGGGCCAAGCTCGACGCCGCCGCCGCCGCCGCCGCCGCCGCGGAGGACCCGCGCGCCCGGCTCGAGGGCGTGATGAAGCGCCTCGCGCCGGGGAAGGTGCGGTACACGCTGCCCGCGCTGTACGCCGTCAACAGGGACGAGGAGACGGGCCGCGAGGTGCTGCGGATGCTCGCGCTGCCGACGCTCGGGGTGCAGCTTCCGGGGTTGGAGCGCTGGGTGCGGTACGAGGTGCGGTATCGCAAGGTCGACTGGGACCTGCTGGGGCACGAGGAGGACGACGGGCGCCGTGCGAAGGGGCAGGAAAGGCGCGGTGTGGAGAAGCGGAAGACGACGACTGCTGCATCGTGTAAGAAGAAGGATAAGGGGGGAGATGTTGACGAGAGCGAGCGTGAGATACCCCTGTACAACTAAGACTAGCTCCTCGAGACGACTTCACTCAAAAGATTTGTATGAATAGATGGCGTATTATGTGTATAGAACTGCTTATGTTTCTTCTTGTATATTGAACTGAGAAAAGAGAAAGAAAAAGGAGAAAGACTCGAGGTCGCGTTTTGCCTCGGTCGGTATTCCGCACCCAGCGACTAAATTTGTGTCCCCTGCCGGGCCTGTTCCAAACGCCGAATCCACCCCCCTTTGCCATAAGTCTCGTAACGACAGGTATATCCATCCATCCATCCTCCATAAGAAATCTCCTCTTCGACGTTTTCTCGCTTCCACATTTTCACGAATTGGCCGGCTCACTCCTTTCCGACGATGAGCACCTCGTCCCCGGAGACGGTCTTGAGGTTCGCCTCGCAGCTCCAGGTCCGGCCCTTGACGGCGCGCGCGCTCCGGGGCCACTTGTTGTTCCTGTTGGTCACCTTGACGCCCTTTCCGCCGAGCTTGATGTCGCCGCTGATGGACTCGGCGTAGATGGTGCCCTCCCACGAGGCCGGGTAGTGGATGACCAGGTCGCCGCTGACGGTGGTGTGCGAGGACTTGAGGGAGCGCATCGGCGGCTGGTCCTGCGCGGCGAGGCTGCCGCCGGTCGAGGCAGCGGCAGCATCGGCAGCCTTGGGCACGAGGTCGCTCCAGCGGCGGCGGCCGGGGAGGTAGTCGTACGGGTCGCGGGCGCCGATGGGAACGACTGGGATGTTGGGGATCTTCGGGATCTTGGGGAGAGCGGGCACAGGGAGCGGGTTCGTGGGGATGTCGACGGGCACGTTGGGGTTGGCCTTGGGCGCCTTGGCCTGGTCGTCGCGCGAGAGGGTCCCGCCGATCGACACCCACATGGGCTCGTAGAGGTCGAGGTTCGTCATGCCGCTCTTGGTCTTGGTGTGCAGCTCGGGCTTGGTGATGCTTTGGAGCAGGCTGACGTTGTAGACGGGTAGGATCGCGGTGGAGATGTCGCCGCTGATAGTCTCCATGGTGGCGATGGAGCTGAAGGCGACCCATGCGCGGATCTTGCCCGACTTGGTGTCGATGTTGGTGACGTAGTCGCGCGGCGGGATGACCGTGTCGGGCTTGTCGCTCTCCTCGGCTTGTTCAATGGGCTCCTTGACGACGATGTCGCCAGACTCGGTGGTGACCTCGAGGACGGCGGGCAGCGGCTTGGACTCGAGGACCGGCTGCGGCTCGACGTCGGCGTTGATGTCGCCAGATGTGGAGGCGATCTGCAGGTTGTCGTACAGCGGCCAGGAGCCGACAATGTCTCCCGAGATGGTCTTGACGACGATGTTGCGCGCGTTGAGGCTGTAGGAGGTGTGCGGCGCGGTCGGGGAGTAGACGTCTCCGGACAGGGTGCGGATCTCGACGGCGTCCGTCACGGTGACGGCAAGGTCGTCGATGAGTCTGACGCCGAGGTGCAGGGCGGCAAGCTGGAGGCTCCTGATGTCTGCGTTCTCGGGGACCCAGACGGTGGCGCGGATGGTCATGCAAGGTTGGGCATCCTGGTGCCACTCGATCTTCTGGGGGGTCTTAATCTTGAGCTGCTGCAAGCTCTCCGTCCACTCGATCTCGGGCTGGAGGCGCTTGTCGTTGGCGACGATCTCGAGCTCGATGGACGCAGCTGGGGAGTTGGAGAGCTGGCGGCGGACGACGATGTCACCCGTCACGTGGGGCTGGTAGCCGCTCGAAGGCTTGTCGGTCTCAACGGTCTGGAGCACGCTCAGGGTCCTGTCGGGCTTGAAAGAGACACCAAAGACCTCGGTGTCGAAGCGGTGCCCGGTCTTGGCGCAGATGCTCTGGGGCTTCCAGGGGAGAGGTCTGTCGAGCAGGGGCAGTCCAGGGTCAGTGGGCGAGGGAGGCTTCGACGGGTCGTTGGGGGCTTCGGGGCCGTCCTTGATGGGGAGGCCGGTGACGGGGTCGTAGCCCTTGGAGGGCTGCGAAGGGGTCTTGCCGGGCTGAGGATGTGTGTTAGCTGCAATGTTCCCTCTTGGCAGGAGGTGACACTTACGTTTTGAGAGACGGTGGTACCCAGCATGCTCAGGAAGCCGACGAAAATAGAAAACATGAGCAGGACGAAGAGGACCATCTTGAGGGTGCGCCTCGACGCCCACGGGTACTTCTTAAGGACTCTATCCTTCCACGGAACAGGCCTCGGGTCCTCGTCGTAGGGCTCGTCACCCATGCTCTCGGGGTCGCGGCCCAGCAGGCGCCGCTCTTCCTCGGGCGCCCCCATTGTCGAAGGGGAGAAGGTCTGGTAGTTCCTGGGCTCTGTCGGGGATGACGACAGCGGAGACGTGGGCGACGGCGTGTAAGCCGGCGGTGCCTCTCTTGGGATGCGGAACAACGAGGCGGGCTGCGAGTAGATGTTCCTCCGCGAGTGAGTCTGGGGCGTGCGCAGAGGAGCGTCGGTGGAGGGGGAGTAGGGCGTATAAGACGACGAGCTGCGGGCGTGGGAGGTGTAGGTCGTGTGCGACGGCGTGGCCTCGCTATCGGCAACGGTGGATGCGCCGTCGTAGAAGTCGTCGACGGATGAGGTACCCTGTACCGATGGAGCGATGGAGGTGTTTAACCTCGTCTCTTCCCTGGCCTCGCGGTCCTTGGAGCTCTTCTGCAGCGAGGGGTCCTGGACGAGGACGTTGGGCACATGCGGGACGCCGGCGGATGTGGGAAGCGTCGCGTCGGTGACGTTGCCTATGGACCGGGACTCGTGGTCGTGATCCTGTTGCGGGGGGTAGAGATTATCTGCTGACGACGATGTGTTCTGGAAGTAGCCGTCTGTGGGTGAGAGGTGGCTGTCGAGTTCGTTGTCCGAGCCTTCCAGGTCGGAGTCCTCGACGGAGTACAGATTGTCGGAGTACGGGGCCGGCATGGCGACGGCGGCGGGCGAGACGGCGCGACGTCTCTTTGACTTTTCTTCTTCTCGACTTCTATTTCGGTATCCTGGTGGAGGAGGTACCGTTTTGTTTCCGTCCGAATTTGTTTCTTAATGCTGGGTCGCTATTGTTTGAGCTTCGCCCCTTGAGCAAAGCAACACACGCATACAACACAGCACACAACACACAAAAGCTCGCACACGGACGTCTCTGACCGGTTTAGACGGTTTTGTGACACTGACACTGACAGAGGGCGCGACGGCAACTGAATCGCGACGGAGGGGCTTGGCTGATACGCGCAGCGTCGAGGACGGGTAAAACGGATGCCAAGAAACGACGTCAAACAGTTGGGGTGACGGCTCTGCTTCCCCGGAGACTGGAGTGTGCTGCCCGAAAGTTTACAGCCCACAATGGCATATGCAAAAAAGGGGATTTGTGTAAGGTTGGAGAGGGATGAAAAGTTTCGGAAGGGCACGTCGCAAGACGATGATGGCGGTTGGGTCGAGAAGACGACTGAGGGTACGCGTTGCGCTTGAGTAAGACAGGAAGGAGGGGAAGATTGAGAAGATACCAGCGGGATAGCAGAAAATTGAAATGAGTCTTACTCTCTTCGCGGCTTACATTACCAGCAGATGCGAGGTCAGGTCACTCCTCAAGACTCCAACCACCATGTGGAATTGCTCGTAATCGAAGAAATGGGACCCCCCTGGTTCTGATTCGGTCGAAGTTGGTCGGATCGCCGAAGACGCAGCAGCGCAATACTTCGCTGCGCATTCCTTTTTGCAAGGGTTTGAGAGAGACGGGGAAAACTGCAGCGGCCGACTTACGCGTGCCGGCGCCTGTACCCGATTACGGCCAGAGGATTCGATATCGCAAAGAGGGGGCGAAGTCGTCAGCGCTCGCAGATCACAGGCGAGGGAGAGATATGAGACGGCGTACCGGAGCGGTACCTCTGCGAGTAACGAAAAGCAAGCGCCCGTGGTGTCATCATTCTCTGCGACTTTGCGTGACTGACACACGCTTGCGCGACCAAACGAAACAGGAAGCTGGCAAGCTGGTTAGAACTCAGCAGAGCCAAAAGGACATGGGATCGGGAAGAAAAGACAGGCCTGCGGTACTATGTACGTGGTGACATGGTCCCTGGGTTGCGGCAAGAACGACGCAGCGACCACCGGCGAACTCAATTGGGCGGCCGTGGTGGTGTGGAGCCCGTTGCCCGACGGGGATTCGATGCCTGCGGCGCCGTCGACCAGGCCAGGGCAGGAACGAACGGCGCCGGGTTGCCGTTGAGGTCACATTACAGTGACAATGTGAGCCTAACTCCCCTATCTCTCTGCAGGGCTGCTTCCTTACAAGGTCGTTACTGCTACTAATGCCCATATCTCGGGAAGGCGCAAGTCTAATGGGAATAGAAGAGGCAAAAAAAACGGCCGGTATCGCGCCTTCCGCATTACACAACGGACCGTCTTCAGACCGATATTACGGAAACCGCGCCGACAAAAGTCCCCCAGGCTACCTACCCAATTGACTCAACCACCTACCTAGTGTACCTAGTCTCCACCGTGTTCCGCCCGGCCTCGGCTATCGCGCCGGATCCACCTCTTCTCTTTCATTCCAGCGCCCATTCCAGCGCCCTCAACGTTGTATCCAGGCGACCTTCGCTGGAAAAAGTACACTAGTACATACAAGTATACTATAAGCACTACGAATCACACGCGTCGCCCTGCAGCTGCGATGGATCCCCCCTCATGTCAAGCTTCTCGTGGTTGGAGCAAGCTGCACGGGGTGACGACGATCGCGACGTAAGCTTCTTGTCGATAAACGTCGGGTCCTCCGTAGGGCCAGGAGGCGAACCACGACGGACTACGACGCTACCGGTCCGAGTCCACGTCACCCCTCCATGCCATCTGGGATTTTTTGGAGGCTGGCGAAAAGAATGGGCCAAAAAGAGAGACAGAAAAAATTGAGACATAGGACTAACTACCCCGCCGCGGGGTTGGCTGGTGGACTAGAGTCTGGTTCATCGTCTCACTCGGAGCACCACTTTATAAGAGACACCCCGTTCGTCGTCGCGATACCTTAACTCCATCAAGCATCGAGTCCCACGTGGGCCGTAGCCGCAGCACATAGATCCCGGGATCTAGGAAATAAGGTAGCGAGATGGTGGCGCAGTAGATAGCCAAGAGCAATGTCCCGTTCAATACGATACCAACAGCCTGGTTCGCACCTCTACTGGAGCAATGATACTGGGAGCCATAATGCCGGAGCAATGAACATGTCTTCTGGTATCTCCTCCCGAGTCTTCCAACGCCTCGGCGCGCGACACGGGCCATGTAATAAGCAGCTAATGTATAAGGATGATGTGTTGATGCCGCCCTCAACGCGGCCACAAGGCTGTCCTCCGACGCCATCCAAAGTCTTCCTCCACCCAAATCATCTCGTTTGAGCCAATGCTGGGCCAATGTGGCCTCTGTAGTAGTAAATCAGGCCTCTCTTTGTTGTAAGCAAGTCGGCCCTCCCCCCATTTTCCAAGCCCTGCTTTCCTATGTCTTTTCTTTTTGTACTCACTCCAGCCCGAGGAGCTTCTTTGTGTTCTCATACACAACCCAAGTGATGCTCAGTGCCGGAGCAACCTTGAGGAGGTTGGGTGTGAGGCCCTTGTACATACCCCGCACACCCTCGTTCTTCATCGTCTTGTGCGCGACATCCCAGATGCCCGTATATGTGGCGGGGTGCATGACGGTACCTTGCGTCTGCAGTCGCGTCCGGAGGACGTTGAGCGGGTACACTACTGAGGCACCAAAGGCACCACTTGTGGCTCCAATGATGCCCGTCATGATGTTGCCTGGCTTGACATCCTCCTCGTGGATGCCACGGTACTTTGACATGTAGCTCTTGTACGAGGTCTTGAGAAACTCAAAGGTACCCATGTCGATGGCGCTGTAGGGGAACATGCCCATCAAACCCATGGTGACGCCACGGTATGCACAGCGCATGCCGCCTGCCTGCCACATCTTCTTGGCAGTGTCTACCACAAGCGCGTTGCCAGTGAGGCCGCCTTGGACGGTGGATGTCTGGAGGCGGAACTTGAGTGTATCCAGGGGATACACGCAAAATCTGGAGCATGTCAGTAAAAGTCTGGCAGATATGGAGGAATGGGCAGTAGACGTACTGGGCGACCATGCCAGCAACACCACCCGAGATGAACTTGGAGTATCCATTGATCTGTTTTGGGTCGTTGTGTCCCTCGAGCTTAGCGAGGGTTCGTTTTGCGGCCTCATAGGATCCAAACTTGATCGCGCTCTCGGGCATGATTTTAATGACATTGAGTCCGTTGCCTGGACTCGGTCAGAAATGCGCAAAAGATAGGCTTTCTCATCTAACGCCGCCCTGTCAAGGGGGGTTGGTGGGATGAGGCAATTGAGCAACAAGCATACCTGCGAAGAGACTCCGCATGCCGCCCGCCTTCCACAGATCCTTGATGGCATCTGTGAACGGCCTGACGGCGTTGCCAAGGGCCACCAATGGGCGTCCCTGCCTGAAGGCGGCACCGGCAGTCCCGGTGGTGGCCCGCGTGTTGACCAGGAGATACACCTTCAGACGGTCGAGAGGAGCAGTAGCAGTTCGCGAGAGTCCACCGGCGACGGCACCCGCAATGAAGTAACCTGGATCAGGGGCGAAGTCAGTCAGTCTCTTGGTCTTGCGTTCAACAGTCGCATCTGAGCTGGAGCCTTGCTCGGACCCTGTGACCGGTTTTGCTTGGGGGGTGCCGACGCCGGGGAGTTTTCGAACGGTGCCGACGATGGCTGCGCGCTTCTCCTCGGCCGCAGCCGCAACCGCGGCCGCGGCGACGGTGGTCTGGAGCGCGGCTGCATCCATCTTGGAGGTGCCGCTTGCGTCCGCTTGTTTTGATGCTGGTAATGACGCTGCCGTGGCGGGTATTTGTGTGGGATCTGTAAAGCTGCTTGGTGAAGTCTGCTGTGCGGGTTTTGACGAGGTAGGGATCTGCGCAATACCAGGAAGGGATGCTTCTTCCCGAGAAGACACCTCGGGTTTGTCGTCCTTGTCGGTGAGGGGCTCGGCGCCAGTCTCACGATCCGGAGGGGACGCGATCCTCAAAATGGATCCAAAGAGAGTTTGCAGAAGGAAGCCGGTCGTACCTAAACCTTCGAGTGTCTCCTCCGATACCATTGAGTCTCCTTCTGCAGTGAGTGTCACAATGGACGAGTAAAAGTCCAGCACTGCCTGGAGGTGCGAGTGACCGTTGCCATGCGCCGGCATGAACAAGAGAAAGTCCCTGGTAGATGATACCGTGTCAGTGAACGTTTCTGATCCAAACAAGATCGAGTGCAACTATTCCTCTGGTGCTTCTCGGGATGGTCTCCACTGCAGACCGGGCCACACCGAGAGCATCGCAGCCCCTGAGGCCCCGCCAGCACAAGGGACCGAAATTTGACCCCTTTAAATGCAGAATCGGCTTCGCCTCGAAGTGAACCCAGGAACCCATGAAAAAATGGTGCTTACCTCCATTCTTCGAAGCTGATGAAGCCGTCGTTGTTCATATCGATGTCGCCAAAGAAGGCGCTGAGCTTGCGCATCGGCACGACCAGCCCAGCCCGTCTGAAGGCCTCCTGCAGCTCCGTCTTGTCGAGTCGTCCATTGTTGTCCTTGTCTATCGACTGAAACAGAATCATGAGCTGCTTCTCGGTCTGCTCGACGAAGGTGCGGAATTCTATAAGGGCGCATCGTCGTCAGCAAACCCGGTGCCTCCCAAAGACAGGGGAACCCAGCCGATGGCAGGAGCTCCAGCCTCAGCTAGACCTCAAACGCGAGCTCACCTTCGTATTGGATCTTGCCGTCGGCGTTGGTGTCGACGACGGACATAATTTTCCTCAGCATGTCCTCTGCATTTTTCATGGCTGCAACCCATCGTTAGTTCCATCCCCCACGGGAGCGCCGGGGCAGGGACTGGTGCTGACGGTGATCGATTCGGTTCAGGCCCTTTTGCAGCCCCTTAAAGTCCAGGTAGCCGGTCTTCTGGACGTCCAGCTGCCTCCAAAGGTCCTCCACGCGCTTATCGCGCTGGTTCTGCGACTCCTTGACGTCCATCTCGAGCTCGGAAACCCATTCTGTCACCCCCATGGCGGCGGCGGCATCAGGACGCAGGGCAGTAGAGTCGAGGTTTCGGTTTCGACGCGGGATTCATGGGGCGACGGCGCCGATTTCGATTCGGGGGAGGGGTTTGGATCGCAGGCGTCTCGTATCGTGTGTATTGCTGTGTATCATGAAGACATGGCGGGTCGGAGTAGGCGTTGTCGCGAAACTCGCATGCTGCAAGCCACAAGGACTGACGTAGGAGGGATCGTGAGGTGCGTCGAACCAAGAAAAAGTAGAGCCCTCCTGCCGCAAGTGGTTCGCGCTGAAAGCCACAGCGTCAAAAGCTCGGCAACATGGGGGCCCCGCCGGGGGTTCCACCGGGCGAGACAAGCGAGGCAAATCAGCTGCCGCCAATTAGCAGTCAGCAATCTGCTTTTCGGAAGCTTTCAGGGCTCCAGAGCTTCTGGATTGGTTCTTTCCATTTGGCGCTGCGTCCCGTCCGTCCGCCTGACCCGGCAATCTTCGGCCTTATCGTTATCGTGACATGCACGCACTAGCCACAATGGGTTTCAGGGGTTGCCCACCAGCCTCGCAGCCACTGCTCGTGGAATCCAGTACGGAACGGGCGAACGTAACTTCATCAGCCTCGCTCGCTCGCAATCTACTCCGGCTCGACTGAATCCCCGCGCCACCTTGGCCCGACCTCACCAATGCAAGCCATGTCATAGATCCCGTTCGAATAATCGCCAGGTCGTCATGGCTGCCAACTACTGGGAGTCGACCCAGCGTCGCTTCTGGCTCTACACCAAAGACGAGCTCCATGCGGTGCGGCAGAAGCTCGAGGACGACAATGCGGAACTGGTCCAGATGTTCCCTCTGCCGCAACAGCGGCACCTGGGCATCTACTTTAACCAGCGTTTGTCTCTCTAGTTGTTTCTCTTTCCTCTTTGCTTGGCTAACTCGCGGTCTCTAGAGGTCAACCGTCTCGGCAAGCGCATGGTCGTCCGCCAGCAGGCCATGGCCACCGCCCAGGTCTACATCAAGCGCTTCTACACCAAGGTCGAGATCCGCCGAACGAACCCCTATCTCGTCGTCGCGACCGCCCTCTACCTCGCCTGCAAGATGGAGGAATGCCCGCAGCACATCCGCCTGATCGTCAGCGAGGCCCGCTCGCTGTGGCCCGACTTCCTCGGCCTCGACACCTCGAAGCTCGGCGAGTGCGAGTTCTTCATGATATCCGAGATGAGCTCCCAGCTCATCGTATACCAGCCGTACCGCACCCTGAACAACTACCAGCAGGAGCTCAACCTGACCCAGGAGGACGTCGCCCTGGGCTGGTCCATCATCAACGACCACTACATGACGGACCTGCCCCTGCTGTACCCCCCGCACACGATCGCCCTGACTGCGATCCTGCTCGTGGTGGTCATCCGGCCCACCGCGAGCATGACGGGGCAGACCCAAGCGACGGCGGCGGGCATCACTGCTGCTGCGAGTGCGGCGCTGGCTCAGGTCCAGGGTAGGGCACCTGGACTGCCGCCCACGCCCGGCACGCCGAATCCCGCCGACAAGGACAAGCAGACAGCCCAGAGGTTCGGCCGGATGCAGCAGTACGGCGCGTGGCTGGCAGAGAGCAATGTTGACATCGCCGCCATGGTCGACTGCACCCAGGAGCTCATCTCCTTTTACGAATGCCATGAGCAGTACAACGACAAGCTCACTCGTGAGCAGATCAACCGCTTCGTCAAGGCCCGCGGGCTAGACAAGTGATCCAAAGGGGCCAATAGGTTTGCTTCAAGCTTTTCTGGCTCTCAGGCTTGTCTGGAATATTGTTCCAGTTCAGCGCACAGTCTGTCAGCGGCGGCCATGCCAACTGCCAACAAGCGTTCCGGCGCTCTTCGGCTCTGTTCACCGAGCAATCGGTGTACCCTATACCCTGGGAACCTGATTCCAGATTCTGGCTGGAATATAGCTGAACTTGACAGTGTTTGAAAGCGCCGATTTGGTATAGACCTCAATGACTTCCATCGTTGGGCGATGAGCACGGATACCGACTCTGGTGAAGAGGTGGATGGATAGTGCTGAACACAATGATGACACATACAAGACGATATGACGAGGCATGAAGTAGAGGTTATTGATGTTATCGAAATACACATCTGTTCAACTTTTGAATCATTTTCTTTGGTTCTGTGGTTTCAAAGGCGTAGGTTACTCGCCCTCCATTTCTTTTCGAGCTGTCAGACGTCAGAGGGGAAGGGTCCTGGATCAGGTGCAGGATCATGTTTTACCCGAAAGCGTGCAGCCGCATCTGCCTCAGACTATTATGAGCTGCTGGAATATGCAACTCCTGACCAGTCAGCTGCTCAGGCGCCTCCCTCGCGACCGAAGAAGGAAGGGGAAGGGAAAGAGGGAACGGCAAGCGCCAGCCTTGTGCGGGGCGTTCTTGGCGGATGTGGTTGCCTGCGTCGATGGAGGGCGCACTGGTGTAACAGGACGAACGACCTCGGGAAGGAGCCTCGTTGCGAAATCGTGCCCATTGACCAACTTGGCTACTTCTAACCCTTGCTTCCCCCGCTCACTCTTCTCACTGCTGCCTTTTTCGTCATCGTCATCTCCCTCTACTGTGTTTCGTCCCTCTAGAACCGGAACACGTCCTTACCAATGCGGCCCCGAGTCCTCTGTCTCGATGGCGGTGGCATACGGGGGTTATCTGAGATCCTGATTCTTAAGGAGCTTATGTTGCAAGTGAGAATTCAAAACCACCTCAGCTACACCCCGGAACCATACGAATGCTTCGACTTCATATGTGGCACAAGTACTGGTGGCCTACTTGCGGTCCTAATCGGTCGTCTCGGCAAGACCCTGAACGAGTGCGAGGTCCTCTTTAGGACCTTAGGGTCCAAAATCTTCGAAGGAGGGAATCTCAAGCAGACACTGAGGATGTTATCTACCGGATCGAAACACACAAGCAAGGGACTTTCTGAAGTGATCAAGGGGCAGGCGGGAGACGAGCCGATGCATGGAGGCGACTCCACGTCAAGCGGCAAGGTTCCCGTAAGTAATGATTGACAATCAATTGCCTATCTTACGGATCTCATTGTCATGAGGCTGCAGCTAACTTCTACATGTGTACAGGTCGCCGTTGTTACCGTCTCAAAGACCACACATGACGACTACCTATTTCGTTCGTACGGTGTTCGAGCAGGCGATGAAGCCTGCCCTATCGTCGATGCATGCCTGGCTACTTCCGCGGCCACTACATTCTTCCCTTCCATCACGATAAACGGAGTCGAATACGTCGATGGTGCCTTCAGAAAGAATAATCCTAGCATCGCTGCCTTGTCAGAGCTGGAGTCAACAGATTGGCCCTTGCCACTGCGAGACGCTGTGACCGAAGTCGAATGTCTCGTCTCTGTCGGCACTGGGAGGCCTACGTTCAAGCGTGCAAGCTCGTCTACACTGTTGAAGTTATTCCCAGGAGTTGGATCACTCAAGGATGCTGCCACTATGTGTATAAAAATCGCAACCGACTGTGACGAAGCACACCGCGCAGTGGAGGATCGGTGAGTCGCACCCTCCTCTTTTACCCACTTCAACGCTGCTCTTCAGTGCTGTCCTTCAACGCTGTCGTATTCAGAGAAGAATATGTCACTGACACCGCCTCTAGGTTTAGGAAAGCCAACATGAACGAGTCATATTACCGATTCGACGTTGACCGAGGACTGGAGGCAGTGGAGCTGAACGAGAGTGACGATGAGGCCCTACAGATGATCTCGGCAGTTACAAAGTCGTATCTCAAGGGTCGTCAGACGGAGGTGGAACGGTGCGCGCGGTCTCTAAAGCCTCGGAGCAGTGAGTAGGCTTACTCCGTGTAACTGGGTGGCAGATCAAATCTAATGATGCTCGTGTTCAAGCGACTGAGATATCCGAACCAATGACCGAACTGCCCCCGGGAGTCGTTTTTTCCGGTCTTCCTGAGAGCACGAGTTTCTTCGTAGGCCGCAAGGGAGAGCTTAGTGAATTGCGTAAAGCCCTAGATCCTTCGCTCCCAGGCCGAAAGAGCTTGCTTCTGCAGGGGATAGGTGGCTCGGGGAAAACCCAGCTGGCTCTTCGTCACATCAAAGAAGAGGGCCGTCGGTACTCGGCTGTCATATGGGTCAACGCATCCACTGCTGAATATGCCGCACACGATTTCCAGGAGGCTGCGGCTGAGATCTCAGAAAGCTGGCCGCGAGATATGCCAGTCCCACAGAGTCCAGAGCTGGATGCCTTATCAAGGGTGAAAGCACGCCTGAGGAGCACTGCACATCGTAAATGGCTGCTGGTCATCGACAGTGCCGAGGATGGTGACCAGAACGATTTGGCTAGATACCTCCCAGAGTGCTCACACGGATCGGTTCTAGTCACAAGCACGAAACCACGGTCCTTCAAGGGGTTTCGACCCAAAAGTCCCATCCACGTGGAAGGTTTGGATCATCAGAATGCCTGTTCTCTACTGTTCCTTTGCGCACAGAGAACTGGAGATGAAGGTCAGTTAGTTCGGAATTTCTTCGACTGCCTATTCTAACGCACGTTCAAGGTTCGGCTTCCGCAAACGACATCGTGAGAGACTTGAGTGGCATTCCCCTTGCCATTGAACAAGCTGGCGGTCTTATACTTAACGGGGAGTTTACGTTTCCCGAGTTCTATCGTGAATACAAAGAAAACTACAGAGGCCTCATGGATAACGCCCCAGACGAGGCTCTTTGGTCGTACGAAAAGAATCGTGTCATCGTGACGATCCTCGACATGGTCTACCGCTCTCTCAAATGCAGACCATCGGATGCAGCACTTTTCAATCTTCTTGTCATCTTGGGATCGTGGCAAGTTCCCATATCACTCTTGGACAAATTCGACTTTTTTGACCTCGTGGCTCAAGACTTGGATGAGACGACGCAAGAATTCAAGACGCTCCGAGAGTTGTTTCGGCAACCGCAGAATCTGCGGTTGGCCCTTCGCCGTCTCTCCAGTTTCTGCCTGGTCCGCCTCACGGAACACAACAATCACATAGCGACCCTCATGGTCCACAGAATTCTCTGCCATTGGAGCCTAGAGAACCAGACCACACATCAACGAACGCAGTACGTCATGCAGGCAGCTCACGGACTAGCAAGAGCAGTCTACCAACCTAGTTCTCAGCCCACCATGCTCAACGCACTTGATCTAGAGGGCCCAAAATCAGCAGACATCCAGCGAAAATACTTCACCCCTTTCAAGCATGCCATATCTCTTGTTTCAGAGCATGTTGAAGCCGGTGATCTGGATCCATACAGCGGACGACTTCGCACGCCGTACACTTTCATCCTTCATCAAGCGGCCCAGGCTCACCTCTTACAGGGCTTTCCACGTGAAGCCATGAAGCTCTTCGAGTTAACGATCACGTATGAAACCATCAAAGCCAGCGAATCCGGTCATGAATGGCCGGGCGACGAAGATTCGTTCCGGATCATGTGTGACTTTTCGAGGGCGTGTCACAAATCGGGGGAATTCGATCGAGCCATCAACATTCTTGAGTCGGTTCTTCCGCTCTCGGAAAAGCTGCATGACGAAAGTGAGATAGCAGTGAGCATCGTGACCCGCCTGAAAGAACTTTACATAAAACGGGATACAATGGAAGGCCACCATAAAACTGCTCTCATCGGTTCTTTGACAGACGTAGGGACCCGTAAGACGACGAAAACCCGTCGCCCAGACTCGCCAGAAGCGCGTCAGAACATCCCAGAGGATGAAGTATGGGCAAGGCAAGAAGATTTGATCAATGCTGCTCGATCAGGGGATGTTCAGACAGTACAGGCACTGCTTAAATTGCCAGAAATAAGAGTTGACAGAATGATTCACGGATGGACGTCTCTGTGTACTGCCGCCATCGGCGGTCACGTTGATGTGGTCAAACACCTACTTGAAGCAGGCGCCAACGTCGAGCAGAGAACCGCGCGCGGTTCAACGCCCCTCTACCTAGCTGTTCAGTGGGATCGAAGCGCCGTCGTATGTCTGTTACTCGAAAAAGGTGCTGATATTGAGGCCAAGTCGGAAGATGATCGCAGGGACACTCCTCTACAGTGCGCTGCCGCAGAGGGCCATATTCACTGTATCGAAACGCTCATCAACCGTGGCGCTGACATATGCGCCGTGAACGTTCAGGAATGCTCGGCTCTCGTGCTTGCATTGAGAAATAATCATACGGAAGTCGTTGAGCAGCTGATGAAGCAAGGCCTAAAGCAAGGCCTGGGTACTGATATCCGAGACTCCATGGGACGAACATTGCTGCACGATGCAGCGCAAGCCCCGGAAGGGCTTGCGCTTGAGTTTTTGTTGAAGAACGCGCCGGAGATAGATTTAAACTCCCAAGGCATCGATGGAGATACACCTCTGCACGAAGCGTGTAGGAGTAGTCGCCTCAGAAGCGTAGAGTTGCTTGTGGCTGCCGGAGCACGATGCGACGTGAGAAGCTCGGACGGACGAACCCCTTGCGAAATAGCCCACATCATGAACTTAGGCGATATTGACGAGGCCTTGCAGCAGGCTGAGACCTACACTCGGACCTCTTTCATCGGTCTTGAGAAGACCCTGATCGAGGTCGTGATCTCGGAGCCGTTAAATGTTCTGGAAGAAAGGGTGCGAGAGGCGACTACCAGGGAGCTAGAAACCCCATACCATGTGTGGGCGGCAACACCTTTGCTCAGCGCTTGCAGGCGAGGACTGGAATACGCCAAAGTCTTACTGAAGACAGGCGCGGATCCAAACGGAGTCAGCATTTGGAACCGCACTCCAATGTATTGGGCGATTGATGAAGATGACGTTGCCATGGTCCAAGTTCTAGTGCGGTATGGAGCTGACATAGAGACATCGCCATTCCCGTCTCTGTCTCTTTGGGAGTATACAATTGAGAGGATAAACGACGACACCATGGTACTGAATCTCCTGCGATATGGAGCGTCCATCAAAAAGGACTCCCCTTTCATACAACTTGCATTAAACATAGCGGTGCTCTGGGACGATGCGATCGTCACCAGGCGCCTTGTTGAGGCGGGGGCGTCGATTACTCTGAGACTCGGCGGAAAGAGTGCAGTAGATACGGCCTTCTTGAAAAAGTCGAACATGGTTCTCGACTACTTTGCGAGCCTGGACGATGACTTCGAATCTCCCGGAGCAGGGAGTTCAGCGGGGATTACGGGTGGCGCGTGAACTGGCCGCACAGATTCGGGAATTGTTGGTTGAAGAAGCGAACGGCAGGGAAACGGGGATTGAATTTTGTTGTTCAACGTATCCATACTCTTCTATGAATAAAATCAAGGGCTAATGTAGGTAGGTCCCTCCAAGCGACCCGTTCCATTAAGGTGAGACAACTGTGCTCTACCAAGACAGCATCTTCAGTTCCCGTGATAACCAACATGCCAAACCGTGTGGTTCCTCTACCGGGCCGACTTCTATACTTCATCCAATGCTGAATCTCGCACGCCTCTAATCTATAGACCAAACCCCCTTCTTCTACGTCTCGTTCCTCTATCAACCACCGCAAAGTCTAATCCCTCGCCTCCCACCGCGCAACGACCTCGTCGACAATCTCCCTCCCCTTGGTGACGGCAACCTCGTGCCCGGCCTTGAGCACCAGAACCTCGACGGCGTCCTCCCCCAGGACCCTCCGCGCGTCCCACACCGTCTCCCCGGGGACCACGATCTCGTCCCTCTCCCCGAGCACGAACAGCACCCGCCCCTTCCTCAGCCCCGGCAACCCGGCCCCGTCATCGGCTCTCCTCGCCTCCAGCACGTCTCCGAGGACCTTCCATTCCTTGTCCCCTCGGTCGTAGATGGGCGCGCAGGCGATGGTCGACATGTAACTCCTCACATACCCCGGATGCCTCGCGAGCTGCCACCCGACAACAGCCCCAATCGTCCCCGCACCGGGAAGACGGAGGTCATCCCAGCTCGCCTCGGCGTCGTCCACCGCCTCCGCCTCAGGAACGTCCCCGCCGCCGTCAGTCCTCGAGGGCGCGAGCCTGCGGCCCACGACCCAGCGGCGCCACCACTCCGGGAGCGCGGTGCCGTTGTACAGGAGCCTGCTGCGCCAGCCGACGTGCGCGGCGGAGCGGATCAGGCCGCCCGGGGCGACGAGAGTCAGCGACCTGACCAGGTGCGGGTGCGAGGAGGCGAAGGCGGCGGCCACGGCGCCGCCGAGGGAGTAGCCGAGCAGGTGGAAGGCGTCGTCGCCGGTCCAGCCGCGCAGCGGGGAGGAGGCGAGGGCGAGGAGGATCTGGGTCGCGTACAGGCGCGAGTCGTAGGGGAGGTCGGTCGGGGCGTCTGAGTAGCCGCGGCCGAAGAAGTCTGAGAGTCATGTTAGAAAGGCTGAACGGGAATCGTGATGCGGACGAAGAGATCTCACCAAAGGTCATGACCCTCCACCCCCTCCCCTCAAATTCCCGCGCCACGCTGCCGAGAGCGACGCACGGCGTGCCGATGCCGTGCAGCAGGAGCACCCTCTCGCCGTCCTCGGGCCCCCACTCGTAGACCCGCAGGTTGCCGTAGGGCGTGTCGACGTCCCGGGCCCCGGGGAGGGCGTCGGGCGGGTAGGGCAGCTCGTCACGGGCGAGGGTCGACAGCGTCGGCAGCACGGTCCATTTCGGCGACGGGGCGGTCTTGCGGCGGTCCTTGCCGGGTATCGGCGCCACGGGCCCGGTGCGGGGGAGGAAGAGGTAGGCCGTGGAGGCGACGGCGGCGCAGGCGGCGAGGCCGAGGCCGATGCGAGGGAGCTGTGTCTCCAGCAGACGGTCCTGCGCCATGCTTTTTTTGCACTTTGCGCTTGTGTATGTCTATGTGTATGCGTATGTGTGTCGCGTGGCGCCTGGCCTACCCGATGTCGTGTAACGTCTTAGTCTCTATGCAGGGAGAGAGCGCAGGACGTTGGCGGCGGGAATAAGTCGAACGTTTGGTTGGAATGAGGTCTAGAGCCGGGGCTGTTGTGGGACGGAGATGCCGGCGTCCGGCGCACGGGGGCTCGGGATCCCCAGATGTTCCTGCCTCGGCATTCTACCCACGTACGGGTCCAAAGTGGCAGGTGCGGGAGGCGCGCACCTGCCTGTCTACAATTGCGCCTGCCTACTCATGGCAAGTGCTGGTGGAAGAAAATCCCCAACGAAAACACTTTTCACAACGATCAAACCACGCTGGCACGCAAATCATCAGCAGGACGGAACACATTCATCTACGAGAGACCGGGACCGACTTCTTCCCTAGCCCTCGTCGGCGTCGCCGTTGAACGAGACCCCTCCTCCCCCGGCTTCCGAGGTGTGACGTCGTTCCATCCCGAGGGGCATGGGCTGTTGGCCCCTTGCAGACGGACGACCAGCCCCTCGAACGATGCAAGCCTTCGATATTCTACCGGCAGCAGCAGCAGCATAATCTTTTGCACATTGCAGAGTGAGCAGAAAAAGGACAAGCAGGAGGAGAAGGGATGTTGGGCAGTCTGTCTGCCTGCCTGGCAGCAGGATCGTTTCCGAAATAGCACACACGCCGTGCATCCGCATACACAGCAACTGCAACTAACTCCCGCATAGAGAAGAGGAAGCCAAGACGACACCGCCCGCGAACTGCTGCAAGTCGCAGCGGCGCCACCGCGCGTCGGAAGACGCATCTGTATCGGATGGGATGGGCAGCGGAGCGGGAGCAGCGACAGCACGCAGGACACACACACACATCCGACTCGCATCCATCCATCCATCCTGCGGGACATTATCCGGACCGCGAACAATAGCAGACCGGGAGTTCTTGCTCGCTCAATGACGAGCAAGCCGGCAAGCAGGCAGGCCTGACCGCCAAGCAGACAGCACTGTGCAGTTGGCAGGTCGCGCGCCGCCCCTCACCACCATCACCACCGCCTAGGCAAGCATGGCTGCCACATGCGCTGCTGCCGGCATGCTAGCGTAGATGCGTCTGGGGGAGAGGAAGAAGGAAGAAAGGCACCTGGCCGACTTGGCCTGGCAGCCTGGGCCGGGCTGCGCTGCCGCCTCCTGGCGGTGCGAGCCGAGAGAAAAAGACGTTCGCATTCTTCCGCAGCCGCAGCAAGCAACAGCTCTTCTTTGCTTCTTCCTCGAACACTAAGCTGTCCCCGGCGCCTCGGCAGGTGCGCCCAGCTGCCTAGAAGCTAGCAGGGCCAGCCTCAGCTCTGTTAGCTTACGGCAGTAGCTCGATGCATCTTGTCTTGATTATCGCGGCACAGAGGCGAGAGCAGCGGGGAATAACAACGGCGACGGCGAGGGAATCGAACGAAGATCCCCCCCCACTAGACAAGAGTCACGGCGGACGGACGGTAGATGGCCCCCGGGGCGAAAGTGGTGAGACAGAGGGACGCCTGGAGGACCAGATAACCCCATTCGCCGCAACAAGCGATGGAGAAGCCCTGATGCCAGTGGAAATAGCGGTGTGGCAGTGAATAGCAGCATCTCGAGGGAAGCCCCGCGGGCACACACCTTGTTGGTCCTGTGGTTTTCGTCGACGGTCGTGTCTTCTTCCCTGCCACTCTTGCAAGTTGCCCCTCCCCCCCTTTTTTACTTACCACCAGCCCGGCCGGGATGGTTGGGATCTGATGCATGGAAAATGGGCAGACGATACTCCGTGCTCCGTACTACGTGTAGCTACCGGGTTTCACTGAATGATCCACGAGATCTCGTGGGGTGAGCGAAGCCGGGCCCCCGTCCATTGTCTCTGTGCTCTCCCTCGTCCAACATGCGCGGAGAGCCGGGGAGGGGGAGTGACAGCGCTCCCGCACATCTGCCACCCACGCAGTCACACACAGCTAAACTCACCACTCACCCACCGCCCGCACGCGGTACGTAGGTGGTTTCACGCGGGCGTCCCATGGCGTTCCCCCCGGGTACAGTGCAAGCTTGTGGTTGTTTGTCGTTGGTGTGATGGACCGGTGCTGGGCACGGCCGCCGGAGGAGCTTACACTAACACCACGCTATAGAAGGCTGGACTTTGGTGAATGGTGGTGGTGGTGGTCGGCCCCCAGAGGCTGGGGGCTGGACTGGAAACAAAAAAGAAGGTTACCCGACGTTGTCATCGTCTGCTCCCACGCTGAGCGGAGAGCTCGAGCTTCCTTCGTTGGGTGGTGTAGGGCATCGAGAGGGGATTGGACGGTCTTCCCACCATCTTTGTGCTGTAGTACGACGTACGAGGATGGGGGGAACCGTGAGCAGTACGATAACGAACTTCCATTGAGTTTTTTTTTTCTCGAACGGGCTCACTGGGGAACTCTCTTTCTGTTGAATGGCGGCGGTTTTTGGGCAACATCTCCACACCCACCAACTTTCTTTTGCTTTCCCACCTGCGGTCCCAGTACAGACCCTGTAAAGATGACCGCTGGCAGTGGTGCTAGCTTTTTCGTTGTACGAGGCTTGTTTGCCTTGCTGCTGCTGGGGTCATGGAATGGAATGACATCTCACCTCCCGCGATCAGGAATTCATCAACAACCCAAAGAGAGGGATTCGAACCGAACGACAATCCTGCCTCGATACGGAAGGGGAGGCGGCGGCGGCGGCGACCCTGGGGACCGGCGCGCCCGCCATCTGCTGGAAGGGTCCTCCTCCCCTCGGCCAGAAACCCAGGCACGGGAACAGGAAACCCTTGGGATCGAAGAAAGAGGGCCCTGGGAGCAACTGTGTTCCAAGGACTGGATCGCCGTAGCACTGAGCCGAACCGTGGCACCAAAATAGCACCAGCCTCTCCCTTCTCCGTGGACCCGTCCGTCGGCCGTTTCCATGAGCGCCCATTGACGAATAAGCATGGAAACGGTCTGGAAACGGAGGCGAACGCACCTACGTTTACGCCGCCTGAACTCTAGTCAAGTCCTACGTTTACGTATCCGTACCCGAGACGCAGGCGCCGACGACGGGAGGGATAAGCGGTAAGGCAAAGGCAGACGGACGAGACAGGTGAGACGTTCAAGTTCGCAGAGGCGGGATGACGGTGCGTGGGGTAATGAGGCGGCAGTGGGCGAAGAGAGAATGAGAGAATGAATGATGAGAATGTTCGCCCCCCTTTCGTCACTTCCCTCTCCCTCTCTGGTGGAGCTGGGAAGAGATCACGAAGCCCTGAAGGTCATCGTCAGCTGTCTCAAGATGGTTTCCCATCTTCATGCCCCAGGCGTGCCCTGCCCCGATTTCCAACCCTGGAACCCAAGTCCCCCCTCGCCAGCAGGGGCATACCACGCAAGCAGGGTCACGCCGCGCCTCTTACAGCCGTCCGTCTACGGGGGAACACAGGCGGCGGACAGGCGGACAGGGAGGATAGACATGCTGTGCCACCACAGTGGGAGAGAGAGAGAGAGAGAGCCAAGTGCAAGAGATGTCAAGGGTCTGTCCCTTCCCCCACCGCGGGTGGCCGCTGGCGCGGTCGCCCAGGAGGCCCGTCCGCTTCATGCAGCTCAACTTCGATGCGATGGAGGGACGGCGGAGGCACCGGCGGCGGACGCATCGCACGTCTGCTCGTGGAATGGGACGTTCCTTGGAGAAAGTCTAGAAAGATCTTGATGATGGCATTTGAGTTACATCGTCGAGGCACTGGGGCATGTCGAGGTTAACTCTGTGCCCGGACAAGAATCCAAGGCTGTCAATCGTTGCTGCATCTTCGCATCGGGCGGCTTCCGGACATCTAGCATGATGGATGCCGAGAAGGGAGATGGGGAAGGATGGATCGATTAACAGGCCCCGGACTTTCATCGTGGCATGTTCGTCAGTTGGCCACTGACGAATAATGCGGTGACATGGTGAGGGGGGAGAGAGACGGTATGATGAATGAGAAGCATAGGAGGACGGGGATGGGATGGGAGGGAGGGAGGGGGAGGGGCAGTGCGGGCGATGAGCGGCCAGGTTCACATTGAGAGAGTGACGATGACGGGGCGGGAAACCTTGAGTGAGATCTGCGTGAGTGATGTGATCCATGAGAGTGAGTTGAGTGTGAGAGCCAGTGCCAGTGAGTGAGAGAGTGTGTGAGTGAGAGAGACGAATGACAGAGTCGTGAGCAGAGTGACATTGCGACCGTTCCATGCCCCCGCTGTTAGTACCGGCAGCCCAGGGCTTGTGGCCAGACCCGGTAGCGTGCCAGCAAGGTGCCCGGGCTTCGGTACGTACTGCAATTACCAGGCGGCGTTCCGTTGCGGCTTCCTCGTCGGGCGGGCTGCAGGTGGCAAGCGCGCACTGTCAGCACTGTACTCCCCCAAGGTGGAAGCTACTTTATGCCTGACGATTGAGGCGTAGAAACGTCAGCCAGTCAGGGACCGGGTCTGTCGCCTTGAGGCAGAGGCGTGCCAGCCGCCACGTTTCCGAATCTAGACCGGACTGGCCAAGGGCAGCAGGGATAGAGGAACCAGGTCATTTCTCGATGGGCATGTTGTTGTTGTTTTTTCTTCTGCCCTCCCCCCCTTCCACTTCTACACTACTTCCCCTTCTCTTTCCTGCAGTGTCTCTGTCTTGCAGGGGTCTTGCAGCCAGTCATAGCGGCCTGTGGACCCACCCAGTGCCTGGCTGCCAGTGGCCTCACAGGCTCACAGCCCTCCGTATCGCTAGGGTTGGCCACTGCCTCGCTGTCCTTCATGCAGCCCCAGGCTCTGAAGGTACCTGACCACCTGCAGCAAGCCCAGCAGGCACATATGTGTACGTACCCAATGGAGGGTCAGCACTATGGAGACCCGGACAGTGTCGATTGCCGTCAGCCAGCTGGTGCGAGCGCTCCATCTCTCTCTCTCTCAATCTTTACCGCCGTGCCGCCGTGCGCCGTTCCAGCTGCAAGCCCTCCCCTCCCAGCTTGCCTGATCGCCCGCCAATGTTGTTTTTCCCTTTTCTGCTTCCCATCCCCTGCTCTCATCCATCGTCAGCCTGGCCTGCCTTGACCCCCCCCCGTCCCCAAAGGTTGGGATCCGACGGACAAGGGCCACCCAGGCGAGAGGGTCGCGAGGGTTTCAACTGAGGCAGCACACACTGTGGGCGGACGACATGAAGCCAGCCGAGTATGAGGGCCCGGGCAGAGACTCGGTCCAGCATGGAATGGGAAACACTAGGCTGCGTTTCTGTGTTTCCGAACATCAGATTGCGCCAGTTTAATGACCTCGAGGTAGCAGCAGCGGCGGCAGCGGGACTAACATGCTAACAACAACAGCAACAACAACAGGCGAGCGCCTTCAGAGGAGAGAGAGGAGGGCGATTGATTTAGTGGCCCGCCGTGCGCTTGCGCTTCGCTGCGCCGTGCCGCACCACAACACGTATCCGACGCCAAAGCGGAAGCATCGAACAAGTTTGCCGAACTTTCGCCTGTGGAACAAAAACAACAACAACAACAAAGCCTCCGAGGCCCCCTCTCCGGGCCCTTCCCAGGGTTCTTTAGCGCCCGCCTGAATACCGGAGAGTGTGGCTCGGGTGCTCCCAGCACAGCGGGCACTGGAAGCAAGCACCCAGCAATCCATTCGTTCCGCGGTGACTCCCCACGCAGCCGCGAAGAGTCTCCCAGAAGAGACACAAAAGGCTTCGCACAAGCAAGGGACGTCGAGGCGGAAGGCGAAGACTGGACGAGGGCAAGACATCCGTTGGTCGGACCACACACGAGACCGAGACCAGAAAGCGCATGGTCAGTTGATCACTAAGGAGAGACATTTCGATGGAGAGGCGGGATGAGAAGGGAAAGGGCTGTGGCCAGGCTGACGGCGAGGGTGGGGGAAGTTGGACCAGACTCAAGAGGCGCCTCGCAAGCTTCCGGGCACCTCCACGGGCGGATATTCCCAACGCTGGGAACATCAACAGCGGGAAGACAGGGCAGAGCATCAGCAGGACAGGACAGGACGACAGTGACAAGGAAGAGGCCCCCCCCCCCCCCCGGTGGATGGACGGCGGACGGTGGAGGGAGGACGAGCTCGAGTGAGGCGCTGCGCCCTCGGCGCCGTGTCTCTCGTCTCGCACGCTACGAAGTACCACTTCACTCTCGCCTCTTCTCGTACGGCACATTACCATCATTTGGTTTCCCCATCGTCGTGGCTCACACTGGGGTTCTGGAATGACTGGTGTGGGCAGCCAATTTCTGGCCGACCGCAACCAGCGACGGACAAGCTCCCAGGGCTGGCCTGCCGGGGCGAGCTACACCACATAATTAGTACCTACGTACACTGGCAGCAAGCAAGCAGGCACTGTGAAGAACAACAACACGGCGGCCCACAGTGCGCCGCCTGCAGGCAGACTCAGTACCTGCATGCCACGCCTCAACCTGCCCTGCATCGATGTTCCGACCTGGCCGAGTGCCTGAAGCCTGAAGCCTGAAGAAGGGTGGGAGGAGGGGAGGGTCCCCCCTGGGTCCTGCCTCCTGACGGGAGGTCCTTCACTTCCCGATCCTCAGCAGGTCACTCTCTGCCAGGCACCCAGTGCGTCTACCGCATCCACTACTTCCCAAACGGCCTGCAGGTGTGTTGCAGCTGAGGTATCTTCGGCTCGCCAGGCACTCCCAGGTGGGCCAGGGGACACGCAAGTAACTGTTTCCCTTCCCTCTCTACCTAGGTTGTCACCCACCACCATTCTCACCTCACCACCACTCACCACTGCTGCTACTCCTGCCACTACTGCTGCTGCTGCTGCTGCTGCGCATTCACCGTCCAGGCCTCCATCCATCCATCCATCCATCCATCCATCCATCCATCCATCCATCCAGGAAGCCTGCCCACGCCCCACCCACACTGTCCGTCGCACTGACTGGTAGGGTTGACGGCAGAAGGCGCCACGCCCCAAATTTACACCAGTGCAGTAGCCCGCGCTAGTCCTGGGCGGCTCTAGCTCGTGATCTACCGACCAATGGAAACAGGGTGGCGAAATCGCATATGGCGTCAAGCAGTGGAGCCACAGTGCTTCTCACCATGGCACTGTCCTCTGATCATCTCCCATTGGGCACGGTGGGCCCACCGCCGCCGCCTCCCCATCCCTCCTCCCAGTGTGTCCTCTGGCTTGCCCTCCCCCGGCTCCGTGCCCTCCTCGCTCCTCGCCTGCCCGCTCACCTGTCCACCGTCTTCCCACCCCTTCCCACTCGATCCAACAAAACCATCGCTTATTCCGGATTCCTCCCTCCCGATACTTTTCGACATCTTCCTTCCCCTCCATTCACACGTACCTCGACTCCTTTTTCACGCACAACCAACATTCACCAACACGACGCCTCCCCCCTCAAAAAAAGAAAAAGACGTAAAGCATCGATTCAAATTATACCAACAATTCTCTCGACTTGTTCCAACGCACAAATATACAATTATCCCCTCCTCGCACAACGTCGACTCGGCAGGTTCCATTGTTTGTGTCTCAAAAGCTGCAATAATACCGCAAAGCTCTCACATAAGACCACACTGCCGCCACACCACAACGCGCGCACACTGCCACCCAACCAACACCACCGCACGCCTTACCACTCGACCATCCAACAACGACAACTCTGCGACTCCGCCGTACACCCTGACAGACTCATAGATAATGTCTTCATACTACCAGTTCAACCACCAGGCTCACCCTACTCCCGCCATGCCCGGCGCTTCCCACAACCACCACGGCGGCCGGAATCGCAGGGCGCCCAGACTCTCCGTCTCCCAGAACTCGCACAAGCAGTTCCGCGGCGTTCGTAGCATGAAGGAGCTGACCGAGACTGCCTCCATCAACGCTTTCCGCAACAAGTTCGAGGCTGGCCGCTCGTTCGATCTGGAAGACGACATGGAGTTCTGCCCCGGCCTGTTGACCGACAGCGACGTAAGTGACACGGAGCCTTGGGAACTCGGCCTCGCGACCCAGTGACTAATCCTCGTCGCCGACTGCAGATGAACTCCATCCACAGCGCTTCTGAACGCTCTTCGTTGGCGAGCAACTCCCCGGAGTCGTCGCCCACCCAGCAGCCCCAGACTGTCGCTCCTGGCTTCTCTCTCAACTCGTCCTCTCCCGCCTTCATCCCTCCCGCCTACCAGACCCAGCCGTCGACCATGAAGATCCACCAGCCCTCGGCCACCCGCGTCCGCAACGCCATTCCCATCGTCAACCCTGCCACGGGCATCACGATGTCGAGCCCGCCTCCTTCGGTCTCCCCCGCCAGGATGCAGCAGGGCATGGGCCGCAGGTGGTAAGGGGGTCGCCGTCCCGCTCTCGTGACAAGAGAGCCGGGGTTGGCGCTCCCTCCCGCGTGCGCCGATGCAACCTGTTGTGTAAAATTACTGCTCATTCGGCACATTTTGGCCGATCATCTTGGCGGGCACCGAACAAAAAAAGAATGGCATCGATGGTTTCTCTTGCGGGCTGGGCACCTCAAGGCTTGGCTGGACCTCTGGCGTGGTCCGGTCTTTCTGTTGGCTCAAACGACCTCTCTCTGTACAAACAACCTCACTCGACATACCCCCTTGTTTAAACCGACGAATTCCCTTCGAGGCTTTTTACCGGCGCGACACGAGAAGTTATCGATACCATTTTTCCTTTTTTGGATCATTCGGTGTTCCGACCTCGCAAGATGAGGCCGGACTTTGCACGAATGGCGTTACCCTACGGGTGGTTTTGCATTTTAACGACATTGCATCGGTGTCCGACGGCACCACGGCGGAGTTCTCGGATATAATTAATTCTCGGCATCTTTTCACGGCAGCGGGACGACTCTTTTTCTTGAATTTCCAAGATGATTGAAAAAAATCAGTTGCTCATCACGGTGCTCGACGGGTCACGAAGTCATTCCGAAAAAGATTATCTCGACATTATAGAATGAGTGTCTTTTCACAGCAACTTATTCGGAGCGGGGGGCAACGGGTGTTTCTGTTATGGGCTCACACATTGGGAAATATCAAACGGGCGGTGGCGGGCAAAGACATGCGTTGCTATTGTTTTGCGGCAAATCTCCAAAGCTTGGAAACGGGGTCCGGGAAATACCTTTGGGAAAGGTGGAGTTGGTCATGAATTTTGTTGGTCCTGGGTCTGCCGGCGGATGAACCTCGTCAGGCGAGTGGGATCGGGCAGGCCTTTTGTTTTCTCTTGTGCCTCTTCTCTCTCACTACTTCATTATTCGAAGATGGACCATTATTACTATTACTCGGTGCTCTTGGGAGGGGCTTTCTGTTGTCACTGGGCTACATCTCGGGACGCCTGGGCAATGTTTGGTGGTGGAATCACCTTGTGTGGGAGCACTTTTCGCGAGCATCTTGGGGCGAGAGTCTGGGTGTTTACGGAGGCGCGCGGCATGACACGACGACTGGCTCTTGTTGGTTTTCTGGGTCTCGGAGAAAGGGAGGATACCCTCCTGGGGTTTGGGTTGTACAGGAAATGCTCAAGACGTGAAAGGTGTTCAAGGGGATCGGACTCGACTCGAGAGCAATCCGATCCTGTGGCGCGAAGCCACCAAGGCGCAATGCAATATACGATACGTTCATCTCAAGTTCGGTCTTTTTTAGGGGCCCAGATCTCTCTCGCAATGTGATTGTGCATGCTGCAGTGGCAACGCAGACGTTGCAATGAGGAATGCGTCGTAAGGGAGAGGGGGGATGAATCTGGAACTCTCCCCCAGCCGGACTCGGACCCGAACGTCGTTCGCTGACTGAGGGACGCCGTTGGTCGGACGGACGGACGTGCCAGCCCATGTATGTAGTCGAGATGCTCCAGGGATGAGGGACGCTGGACTGGTATTAAGGTATGATGAAGGCGACCGGAGAAGTTCCAACAACGGACGTGTGTAAGATTGGGCACCCCACGGCCCCGCGCTTAGCACGATGTGAGTAAGACTGTAAATAGGCATTGCTAGGTATTGGTATGTATTATTGTATGTCCCCACCCGCTGTGCAATCCCGAGGCCGTTCTTGTCGATGCAATGCGAGATGCGCGCGGGTGATATCAGAAGTTTAATATCGGCAGGCCGTTGCTGCGACCCCTTTTTTTTTTTTTTTGAGGCTGTGTTGGTGCAGCTGTAAGATATGTAGCTATCTTATCACTCCTCTCGTTTCCCAAGAGACATTTCACCAGCAACTTCACGGGAATGCAAAAAGAGCCCAGAAAGGAGTCATGAACACTCCCGAATCGGGAGGTAGCCGCCGTGATGAGACACGGGAGAGAAGGGCGGCGGCGGCGGCCAGTTTTGGCGCGCGGCCGGCCCTTGCTACTTCGGTGTTTTTACTGCTCCCTTTGGAGAGGATGGAACATCATCAATCTCATTGCCGCTCGCCTCTCTGCTGCTTCTGGTGCTGCAAGTTGCCAGCCAGGGGGCGGGGAAGTGGGAGAAATTCAGCAATAAAGTCAGGGGGGGAAGGGGAAGGAGTCATCAGCGAGATGCTCTCTCTCAACCAAAGGGGCTCGTGCGGTCGGGTGTGTTTCCGACTCACGTGACATCATGACGATTGCTACGGACGCCTGGGCCAGCTGAAGAATGAGCCCCGCCTTAACCTCAGTGGGGGTACGTTCCGAGGTACGGATATTCTGTCATTGAAGCGAAGCTGTGCCCTCAAGCTGTTTCGGTAATGTGCTGGCACCAGCTGGCTGCAGCTGTCCGGGTAGAATAAATCTCCCTGACCAGGCCTTTCCAATCCCTCGAAAGCAGTTGGTCCAGGTCCCCATAGAAAAAAAAAACATTGGGACCTCTTTCCCGCATCCGGACTGCCGCCTGCCGCTGCACAGCACAGAGAGAGAGCTCGGGGAGGAGCCTTTTTGTGGATGTCACTCGGCAGCCAAAGTGACGACCACAAGCAAGCGGAGCGACGATGGTGACGTCACGGCTCCTCCGGTAGACCGTAGCACCGCAACACGTCCAAGCTGAGAGCTTCCCGGAAGGTGTTAGGTAGGTAGGTAGGTAGGTACGGGCAGCTGCTATCCTCGGTTCGTCAGATCATCGTCAATCTGCATTCCTTCTCTCTTTATAATTCCCTCGGCCTTCTTTTTCCGTCCTTCTTTTCTCGTTCCAACACATCCAATTGGGACTTGCATCGAAAAACAAGCTTCGACACAAACACATCAACGACACCACAACAATCCAGGAATCGCCTGCACATAAAAAAAAAAGACGAAGCAAACAATGGCATCCCGCGTCCTCTTCTCCTCCGTCCCCATCGCCCGCGGCGCCTTCGCCGCTGGCCGCCAGACTGCTGCCGCTACCGTTGGCAGGGGCTGCGGCATCTCGACGACGAGAATGGTCGGATTGAAGGAGTCTGCTGCGCGTAAGTCCTGTTGCCTTTGCTCATATTCGTCAATCCGTTTCGTCGTCGACAGCTACTCGCTTTCGAACACGTACCATCCCGGGCAGCTCGCCCCCACTCGTTCATCGTCATCACATCCTCCCTCGACGCCTATCCCCAACTGAGATTCCTTCCCCCGGTCAATTCTCACTACACACAAGTCATTGGCAGCAACACCCTCAAAGACGCCCAGGCTAACGTATACCCAAAGACACGGACGAGCATGTCCATGAAAAGCACAAGCAGGACTCCCTCTCCAAGCAGAAGCAGGGCAAGGGCCACTGGAAGCCCGAGCTCGCCTCCGACTCGGAGGAGGCCATCAAGGCGGACCGCACCGAGCACACGGATCCCAAGACCCTCCAGGAGCGCACCAAGAGAGTCGCCGAGGAGACGAGCAAGGCCGGTACGAGCACGAGAGACGGGTTGTAAAGGGGACGAGCCCACAAATGCACACACACAAAGCTCCTGTTTGCTTATACGTTGATGTTTCTGAACCCCAGGTTAAAAGATCCGCGCTGCTTTGCTGTTTGATTCGCGTTCGACAGAGAGGGGCTTGTCCTCGACTTGCGCTCCCGAGACCGATTGAGGAGCGGAAAAAAAGATGTTGAGGCCTTGGAATGGATCGAGACGAGAGACGCTTCGGTGAGAAACAGAACGGAACGCGTCAACACATGTTTACACACAGAGTCACGACATAACGGAGTTTTATTCGGGCTTTGGGATCGCATGCGGGACGGGTAGGGAGTCCGGGCGGTTGTATACTATGCGTATTAGCTTGGGGTTGAGGAATTGACGGATTCAAATCGGTCGTGTGTCATTGTGTTAGAGTATTGAGGCAGACAGAGGCTGATATTGTGACAGGTTGTTGACCATAAGCCTTAACGTGCGAATGCTTGTTAATCGGTCCAAGTTAAACCCCTGAGTTACGTTTGTCTTGCCAATCTACGTGATGGGAACATCAGCCAAGATGTTTACTGACTGTTCGCTGACCACCTACATCGTGTCTTGAAAGCCACGCGGTCGTCAGTCAGTTCATCTCGGCCCGGTTTATCCAGATTTAAGGGCTTCGTCTTTGGTCAACTCGTGGATCCTACAATCGAGCTCATGAGCTCAGGCTGGAGTGTCAACACAACAGTCCATCATAATCTTACGAAGGATGCCATAAGGAAGATCCATTGCTTTGCACGCATGAATGTGTTTTACGTTCTATTTCGACACACTTCGAAACACGCGTATTCTCTATCCCGCCCACTCCTCCTTGCGCAACACCGCCAGCACGCCATCCACCCCCGAGTCCTTCTCCATCTCCTGCCACAGCCGAGGCTCCCAGTCCTTGAAGCCCTCGCGCACTCCCCCTCCCCGCCTATCCGTCCTGCTCTCGGACGACCAGCAACGCGACAGCCACGCCCGCAGGACGTGGCTCTGCTTGAGCGCCCTGGAGCTCATCTCCATCAGACTCAGGAAGCCCAGCACCAGGATCAATGTGCACCACCACGCGGGATCGTTGCCGAAGCCACCAATCAGACCGCCCTTGATAGAGTACGGGCCGGAACTGGGGTCGGCGATGGCCTCCATGATGAGCCCGTAGACCCATACACCAGCGACGCTGCCGAAGGCCGACCAAAAGGCTATCTTGGTCTTGTGATGCAGCTCGATAATCCTTGTTGCTTCGTCAGCGAGGGCAGTACAATGTGGAGCAGGGGATGCCTTACAAGAGCTTGGTGTTGATCCAAATGACGCACGCGATGAAAGTCAGAAATCCCTGCGCGTAGAGCCCGTCGTCGTCGACCGTCTCAGAGTCGGCGTATCCGCTCCAGCACCCGGCATACACGACGATCCCGGCGACCATCGCGTTGCCGAACCACCCGAGGTAGACGGCCATGTTCAGGCCCTCGGCGTCCTGCCCGTACCGGAACAGCTCGGGCACCGCCGCCAGCGTGCGCGACTTGAGGTCCTGCTCCCACGTGCCGACGACGACGATGCACGCCGCCGTGAAGAAGCTGACGAACGTGAGGCTGCCCGGCTCGTACAGGCTCGTCCCCGTCGCGCCCGTCTGCTCCTGGAACAGCGCCTGCGGGAGGTAGATGAACGTCTCCTTCCAGAACGTCGCGAGCACGAAGCGCGTCGTGCGGTGGTAGTTCCACCGCCCGTGGACGAGCACCAGCCTCGAGAGGTGCCGGAACTGCGCGACGCTGAAGTCGGCCACGCGCGCCGCCTGCTGGCCCTCGCGGCCGGCGATGCCGACGCCGACGTTGGCCGCGGCGATCATGGCCAGGTCGTTGGCGCCGTCGCCAATCGCGAGCGTCAGGGGCTTCTTGGGCCCGGGCCTGAGGCGGGAGAGGAAGGATCCGGACGACGGGCGCGGGGGACCCTGGCGGATGATGTCGACCAGCAGGGCCTTCTGGGCGGGCGAGGCGCGGCAGCAGATGACCGAGTCGACCTCCGTCATGAGCGAGACGAACATGCCGCGGAGCCGCACGGCGGAGGGGTCCTCGATCGCGGTCAGCGTCTCGCCGTCGATGACCACGGCCGCGTGCGCGCCGGACGCGTCCGACGGCTCCAGGCGGTACTTCACCGCGTCCGCGACGCTCGCGAGCTGCAGCTCGAGGTCGCCCTCGGCCGCGTCGAGGACGAAGAGCGCCGTCTCGGGCCCGCAGATGCGCGTCGAGTGCGCGATGTTGATGGCCGTCTCGCGCTTGTCGCCCGTGAGCATCCAGATCCTGATCCGCGCCCGCCGGAGCTTCTCGATCGTCTCCGGCACGCCCTTTTGTAGCTTGTCCTCCACGGCGGACGCGCCGAGCAGGTCGAGGGACCGCTCCAGCAGGTCGCCCGCCTCCTCGACGCGCTGCTGGCGGCCCTCCAGGCTGGTCTCGGCCTCGTGGTGGAGGCGCTTCCACTCGCGGTACTCGTCGGCGTCCAGGAACCTGCCGGCGTAGACGAGCGTCCGCAGGCCCTCGGTGGCGTAGTCGTCGATGCGCGCGAAGCATTGGCGGATGTTCTCCGCGTCGTCGGATATCTCGGGGCGCTCCAGGAACGAGAAGCGCGTGTGGTCCGGCGCGGTGGTGTGTGTTCTCGCACCGGCCCGCGCCGGTTGGGACTGGAGATGGATCCAGGAGTCTCCGTTGTTGGTCAAGGGCTGACTGTAGAGGGAGCGGTCGTCCGAGTCTCCCATCTCGGCGATGGCGTCTCCCACTTGTCGTTGTTGATGCGTGCTCCAGCGAGACGAGACTCTCCGCGCACCCTTGAAGCCATCCCCCGTGCTGTTCCGCACGCCCTTCATATCAGCAGGGGCGCTCCGAAGACGAGGGAGGAGGATCGTGTCGGCGCCCTTGCAGATGAGCCACAGCCTCCCGTCCGGGCAGCGGACGACGATCGACATGCGCTTCCGCTTGCTGCTGAACTCGACCACGTCGAGGATCTCGAACACCGTCTGCGAGGAGGAGCCGTCCGCGTGCGGCATCTGGACGGTGACCGACCGGGACGACCGCTGGACGACCACGAAGCCCATGTCCCGCGCGCCCCTGAGCAGGGCGAGCTCGTCCGGGGAGGACGCCTGGAAGTCCACCTCGCCGTTCTCGTCCCGCTCGGGCAGGCAGGTGTGGCAGAGGGCCATGGCGAGCAGGTAGCGCACCGCCTTGGCGGAGAACGGGGAGTCGGGGCGAGACCGGATGTACTCCAGCATGTCCTCGGTCCTGAGCTCCGATCCCGAGGTCGGGAGGCCTGCCGGACCCTCCGGGACTTCCATCCTGTGCAGCCAGCTCGTGCCGGCGACGTTGATCCGGCGGAGCTTCATGACGTTCTCCGTCAGCGTCCCCGTCTTGTCGCTGAAGACGTAGCTGATCTGCCCGAGATCGTCCAGGTTGTTGGTGTTGTTGACGCCGGCGGGGGTATCCGTGTCCCCGTGGTACATCTCCACGTCGTTGCTGATCAGCATCATCTGGCCCAGCTTGATGGCCTCGAGGCCCGCGTAGAGCGACAGCGGGATCACGTTGTTGAACATGATGATGAAGCCGACGAAGATGTCCGCGAAGGGGATCGTCGTGTCCTCCAGGTACCAGGCGAAGCGCTCCTGCTTGTCCTTCCAGACGACGTACGCGACGCTCGCGGCCGCCGAGGTGACGAGGACGTACGCCATGAGGAAGAGCACGATCTTGTTCGTCATGCGCTCGAGGGCCGGCCGCTTGGGCGCCGTCTCCTGCTTGGCGTTCATCCGGATCTTGCACTCCTCCCCGGTGTTGACGACGACCCCGACGGCCCGGGGCGTGTTCCGGATCGTGCTGCCGCGGTAGATGACCTCGTTTATCGTCAGGGGCCGCGTGGTGCCGTCCGCCGCCAGCTTGCTGTCGAAGCGGTAGAGGTCGGCGTTGGGGTCCTCCGCGACGAGCTCGGCCCGGCACGCTGCGATGTGCTCGACGGTGCTGCAGTCGGGCAGGTTCGAGGGCCTCTGCTTGGTCTTCAGGTTGGTCTCCCCGTCGAGGGCCATCGTGTCGACGTGGGCGAAGCCGTTCTCCCCGTCGGCGTGGAGGAGGACGACGTCGGCCGGGACGTCGTCGTCCCGCGACAGCGAGACGATGTCGCCGACCTTGACGTCTTTCCACGTCGTGCGCATCCACTGGAACCCCGTCGCGTTCGACCCGCGATAGTGCTGCGGGCCGAGAGGCACCGAGCCCTTGGCACCGGCTGCGGCGTTGCGGAGGACCACGGCTTCCCGGTTGTTCTCGGCCACATCTTGACGGTGTCTCTTCCAGTCGTAGTAGCCCTCCTTCGAAATGATGAGAGCCAGAAAGAGAACGAGGGGAATCAGAGTGGTGAATCTGCCGGTGGTACTGAAGCCGGGAATCGCCTGCAAGATGGAGATGATCAACATGTAGGCGTTGGCAAGCCTTGAAAACTGGTACAGGAGTTGGCGTGGTAGGAGGTCGATGGTGTTGTACTTGGACGTCTTGATGGCGTTCGAGATGTACGGTTTGCCGCGGCGATCATCTCGAAGCTGCGCGGCACCGCCTAGACGAATTGGTATGTGACGGCCATCTTGAGAAGATGGTAATGGAGACCCTTGGAGCAGCGATTTGAGCGACCAGCTCCCTGTCGTGGACTTGGTGAGCATGGCGCAGGTGCTTGGCACAATGCTGCGGATGCGAAAAACAGCAAGGTCGAAAGTCTTTGAACGTGAACAATAGCTTTTAACTAAATAATGATGATGAACAATGACTGACAATCATGAGCAACTCTCCACGACACCGCACGGGGAAAACCAAAGTTGATATGCCAATCCATATCCGAGCTCCCATGGCCGTTCGTCCCGCATCTCTCAGCTGGATGGCCCGGCATGGAGAAGCCCAGACTCGTGTCGTTCGAAGCTCGGCCAAGCTTTCCTACGGCCGCGAGAGGGCATCGCCACGGCACGCCCAAACCGCTGTCAAGATACAGTTACGACGTTGAATCCCTGCAAGAGCGGCCGCAACACCAGCCAGCCCCTGGCCCGAGTTTCCTCGAACGAGAGAACGAGATTACGACAACGAGAACGAGAACGAGATTCTTGGCATCAACCAACAGCCCCTTGATTGCCTAGATGTAAGACAATAATCATTACTCCGCAAAGTCTTTGGTGCGGGCCGCATTTGCCCAGAGGCTTTTCAATCACAAACGCGCGTCGATCGATCACCAACGTTTGACACTGCCACTTGCCATACTCCCCGTGTCCACATTACATGCTTCGGAACCGACGTCGGCATTGGAAGACACTGCCATAATGCCAATTCCTTTGCCATTTCAGACTGACTCGGTTGTGGTTTCGCATCCACCTTGATACGGGCGTGGCTTGTGTTTAAGGTTTCACTCTGTATACGTAGGCGCCGCTTGAAGACGGGCAATTCTGGAGAGGGTTCTTTTCGATATCATTTGGCAGGGTCAGTTTAAGGCCTCTAGTATGAGACGTCAATCTGGCAAACCATATGATGATCTCAAACAAGCCGACGCAATCCTCTCATCACCTTTGTCCTGCTGCTTTGGGTAGATAGATGTCCTCGCTTCCTCGTAGATCTCTTTTCGGAACGACAACCATCGTTCGACATCGTTCAACAGGGCCAATCCGATAATTCATCCGGCAAGCTTACTTTAATCTTTTTCATCACTCCGTCTAATCCAACCAGGGTGTGTGGAGATGGCACGACTACACCCGAAGAAGGAGTCGCAAAGCGAGGACGAATCGCGACGGCCAAAGGAAACGCCATTCAAGCAACAGCGGATGAAGGCATGGGAGTACGTCGCACTATTCTCCCCACCCGCTTGTGCATACTCAACCAGATACTGACCGTCGATAGGCCAATCCTGACGCCAAAAGCCTCACTGAAGATCTTCCTCTTCATCGGGGGAGTCCTGCTCGCCATTGGCGTCTTCTGGCTCGCCGAGAACGATGACGTTCGTACATGAGTGCCCCAGAGCTCGTCATCCTTTTCGCTAACATGACTTGGACACCAAGGTAAGAGAACTCCGCATAGACTACACCAAGTGCCACGAGATCGAAGCGTACGACCAGCTCGAGGTGGTGCCGCCCGACAACGTCCGGAAGAAGTTCAAGGCGTCGTCGGCCGGCCAGCCAGTGGACCAGTGGAAGAGGACGAACCGGTCGCTGTCGTTCGACGGCGTCACGAAGGACTACACGCTCTGCACCGTGGAGTTCTTCCTCCCCGAGGACCTGCAGCCACCGGTGCTGTACTACTACCACATCGAGAACTTCCACCAGAACCACCGCCAGTACGTCAACTCTCGCCACGAGGGACAGCTGGCCGGCGAGGATGCCAGCTTGAGCACTATATCAAGCTCCGACTGCGGACCGCTAAAGACCCGGAAAGCCGTTGGCGGCGACGGTTCGGAGAAGATCATCTACCCCTGCGGGATGATTGCGAACTCGTACTTCAACGACACCTTCCACGACCCACTCCGCCTTCCGAACGGGAGCGGCTCGAACGTCACGCAGGCATATAACATGAGCAGGGCAGCGATCGCAAAGCCCATCGACAGGGCGATCTATCGGCCGAGCGGCTACCAGATCCCCACGGAAGCCGGGGGGAACGACACTACTATCGTGCCTCCTCCCGCCTGGGCCGAGCGGTTCCCGAATGGATATCACTCTGGCAACATGTTCGACCCTTCCAAGGACGAGTCATTCATGGTGTGGATGCGGACGTCGGCTGGCTCGACGTTTGCGAAGCTCGCCATGCGCAACGACGAGGACGCCATGGAAAGGGGCATGTACAGACTTGAAGTCTTCTCTCGTAAGCCAAGACCCCATGGTCTAGGAGAAGATGCCCTGCTAACACCCCTCAGACTTCCCTATTCACAAGAATCATGGCAGAAAGTCCATCATCATCTCCACGAACTCGATTGTTGGGCGACGTAATCAGTTTGTAGGGAGGGCCTACATTGCGCTTGGGGCCTGCAGTCTTTTTGCGGCGTTCCTCTCGGCTGCTACGTTGCGGTACAAGCCGCGGAGGCTCTCGGACCATGACTACCTTCATCGGAGCCATGTGCTGCTTCGAAACAGGAGTGCCAGTCTGTGATGGTTGCTCTGGGGTGGGGGAGTCTGTATCAAGCTCGCGTCCTTGATGATTTGCTGATCCAGCCAAGCATGCGTGGTGAGAGCCGGATGTGCTTATGTTTCTAGGATAAATACAAAATCTTTTCTTACTCGTTTGCAAACCAAGAATGAACTATTGAAGATGTTGGGTTTATGCTAATTAAGTTTCAACAGGATCGAATCTTTGCCGCAGCCACTGACCACAAAAGCACAGCAAAACCAGGACGAGGAAAAGGATCAAACATATTAAAAGATCTTATTCATCACACACTCCTTCAGTATCCAACGCCCCTATGTGGTTCTCCCCCTCAACTAGGTACATAACGGACGACGACGGACGACAGCGACGACGACGACGACGACGACGACGACGGCGGCGACGGGCGACAAGAACAACGGCGACGGACAACGACGACGACGACAGCAACAACAATCACAACAAAAATTATAAGCCTACATAGTCCTTAAGTTAGGGTTGTTATACCAGAGGAGGGGTGGATAATGAGATCTCCTAACACATAATGCTAGGTACTCTGAACCTTAGGTACCGAAGTACCATAGTAGGTATTTATTGTGAGATTTAGGGGTCGGCCCCAGTGGCCGCGGAGCACTACAGCACCTGATTAGTGGGCTACTGACAGAGCTCTTAATGTGTCGGGTTGGAACTTATCTGATTGGCTGGGTACGGTACCCTGATGGAACATACTGCCTATAACGGCACCTTCGGCCACGATCCACCCCTGTTGTTTCTCTTCGTCCTCCCATTTTCAGACTCTTGACGGAGTCTTGCGTTACATGCTTTTCTACTCTTTTATTCAAAACGCCCTCCTGCCTTCAGGCCCTCCTGTGTGCACTATAGTTAGGCTTGGAAAGAGGATTTGAGGGTGCACAGACAGTGAGAGTTGCGAGTTTACCTTGCAGCAACGATACCTTCGCCATGGCTGGATTTCTTGTGCGTGACTTCGTCTATGAGGGGGAGCCGATGGCCGTACCAACGGTACAAGAGCTCAGTTGCCAAGGGTATTGTCGTTGACGAAGCCGCCAACTTGCAACGTGGCGACCTCTTCTGCCTCTGGGGCAAAACCCTGCTCCCCTGCTCCCTCGGTGGCGACCCTAAGCAGCTACCTCCAACGGTCATGTCTAAGTCTGAAAAGAACATGGACGGCAGATGGATCCTTCAATTCTCGGACGGTAAGATCTCTACAATAGAGATGCTTACTGCAGCTGGATACCCTGTCTATCGCCTCAAGGTTCAGCTACGTATGGCAACCGGACTCTTTGACTGGATCTCCGACATTATCTACCCAGACGTCCCCTTCACTTATGTAATGTTAACTAGCCGCAGTTTACTATCGCTCATGAGCTTAAGGATTTTACCCAGGCGTAGTACCCGACTATGGGGCACTCACCGAAGGGCAAGATCTTGCCTGTCCTGATTGACTGCGTTAGGTCTGTCCTCAAGCAAGACCAATCCGGGTCAAAGCGCAGCCGAGATCGGGTCAAAGTTGGTCTGGACTTCGCGGCCGGCTTTGTCAAGAACGAGCAGATTAACCCAGCAAGATCAGGATCCTAACGCCTCTTACGGCTAATGTTGAGCTCCTTAGCAAGGAGCTTAAGAAGCCGGAGTATGCCTGCCTGAAGGGATTCCCCCCCCCCCCCTCAACAATCGATGGGTTTCAAGGCCAGGAGAACGACATCATCATTGTCATAAGGGGAACGAGCTTTCTAAATACTAGCTGCGGCTTCACTGCTACACCGTCTCGGCTTAATATTCTTTGTACCCGTCAACGATCTGGCCTCGTCATAGTCGGTGATATCAACATCAAGGGCGTCAAAGACAAGACGGACGTCAAAAAGACGACGACGATCTCGACCATCAACCAGGACGACCAAATTGTATACATTAAGCCAAAAAAGCTTTTAAAGCTGTACCAGGAGTTTTACAGCCGCAAGCGCGTGACCCGGGAGCCTGGAAAAGGGAGCTAGGGGGCTGTATTAAGGTGCAGAGATTGAACGTGTTAGAGCACAGGATGGAATCTTCGTCGCAGCCGCTGGCCGAAAGAGTACAGCAGAACTGGAACAGGGACCAGCATCAGACACGTGAATGCCAAAAGACTGTTTCCCCATCCCAGACCCAAAGCGTCGTACATCTTGAGTCCACCGAGCGGCAACAATGCCCCGATTAGTGATCTGAGGAGCATAACCGCCGCCGACCCTGACGCGGCGTATCTCGGATACGAGTCCATCTGGTAATTCTGGACACACATCTGGACGACTGTTAACTGGCGACTCTGATTTGCGTGAGCACGTAGGGTCAGACTTGCCGTGATCCCCGTCAGACCGGTCGAGAAGATGACAACGCCGATCATGGGTACGATCCAGTGAACCTTGTAGTACGTCGTCCATCCATAAATGAAAAGACCGATTGGCAGAGGGAGCCCGGTGGGGATCGTGACCCAAGGCGTCAGCTTCACCTCGGGCTTGTATTTCTCCCCTGACGGCGCGTTCTTTTTGGCGCGATGTACCAAGTAATCCTACAGATGCCCGAACGAGAGCACCCCAATCATCATGCCCACTCCAGCGGGCAGAAAAGAGAGTCCGGTCTTCCCCTCGCTGAAGTTGTATTGATCGGCGTACACGAAAGAAAAGGTAGTGATGAGAAGGTAGAGGATTCCGTACAGAACGCCGACGTAAACAGCAATTGTGGTAACCACGGGCGTCGCGAGGAGGAACTTGAGAGGCCGGACGATGGCCATGCGGACCTTGATGCTCCCGTGCGTGTCGAGCTTGCTACGAAAAGCGTGGTTCCCGGTCATCTTGCGCAGGCTCTGCGTCTTCCTTTCCAACAGCACGGGTGCATACGTCTCTCGCATGATCAAGAGTGCTAGAATACTAAAGACTCCACCCTGAACTTGATCAGTTCCAAGCACAAGCTCAAAAGAACAGCAGATCGCTCACCATGATAGCGAGGAGCCAGTACACCCACCTCCATCCGACCTGCTCTATGAGGTAGCCACCCGCAACGGGCCCGATACAAGGCCCGAGGAGAGGTCCCAAAGCCCACAACGAGATGGCCCTCCCTCGCTTCTCGAGAGACATGACGTCGACGATGCTCCCCACGCCGATTGTAGTAGGCACCGAACCGACGACGCCCATGATGAAACGGAAGGCCATGAGCATGTTCATGTTGACGCTCAGCGCAGCACCAACGCTAAAGACGGCGAATGCGAAGTTGCCGACGTGGTACACTTAGACACGGCCGTATATCTCACTCAGAGGGGCGACAACGAGCGGTCCGAACGCAAAGCCGAGGAAGTAGATCGATACCACGAACGTGGCGACCAGGGAAGAGTTGGTGTTGAACTCGACCAAGATTTTTGCGACCCCAGGCGCGAACATCGACGAGCCCTAAAGAAAATCAGCCTCCGTGCTTGATGGTCCTCCGACTCCGGGGTGCCTGATATCGTACCAGAGGGCTATCGCGTGTTAGTTTCGAGAAGACGATAGGAGAAGGGAGCGGTTTTGCTTACGAAATTATCGTCAAAACTGACATGAGCGCCAAGTTGACCCATTTCCGTGATTCGGGCCAGTTCATGGGGTTTTCGGGGTCATCTGGACCATCCCAATCGACGACTTCGAAGTCTTCGCGGTTTGCCTCGATGCTGGGTGTCGTATCGGCAGCTTCTGAGAGACGCTCGGTGTCACGAGGAACCGGAGTTTCGCCCTCGGCTGTAGTCGCGCGGACCATTTTCTCGGTGATAAGTACGTTTGCCATTGGTGTCTCGTTACAATAACTGACGAAGACTCTGCTAATCTTTTTCATACAGGAAAGAGGCAGGTCGCTGTCATTTCAACACAACACAATCAATGGGCCTCAGTTACCAGATCTCGGTATCTCCAATCGAACCCAGTCACCTCTAATCGGGATTCATACTTGTTGTGTAGACCGGCCCGTTCCAAGGCCGGTCTTTGCTACAACTCCTCGAAAGATCAGGTCGATTTTGCCCTTTGGTTCCGACAGTACCAGGCGTTCGGCCCGCGTTCGGCAAACATAGTTAGGAGAGATCAAGACTCTCGGCCGGATTTCTGCGTTAATTCGTTCAGGAACCCGGACGCCTGTTGTCGTCGTCTCCGCCTCCTCTGAGATGATGGTCCCCAGTACATAACGGCAACGAGAACGAAAACGAAAACGAGAATCTTTCTCTCATGCTGGCGACTTCAAGGCGACGTGGAGAGGAACTGCGCCTCTGCAAAACGCAATCGTCAGCTCTCTGCGCCCTATCCGCGCCCTATCGCGTATGTAGCATAGAAGATCATCAAACCAGTCCTCCGTAAATGTCCCCCTCGACGATCCATACAGTTGAGGTGCGCTTCATAATAAGCATGCCCTTGTAACCACCGGAGCTCTCCCGAGACTTCGAGTGAAGTCCCTTGGCCCCTGCAGCGACGTACTTTTGGCCACATACGACAACGTGATGCTCCCTAGGTCTCATCGACGACAGCTGGGAGTGGTGGATGTGGATTCTGCTGCCTTTACTGTCATCTGAATGATATGAAGTACGCTTAACGATAACGAGCTTCAGCGTTCCGATGATGTCGTCCCGATGGGAGAGGCATGGGTCGCCGAACCATGTTCGTCTGATCTACCCGGAGCCGACCCGGGGCTCGTTTTCGTAGCTGGCTTGTGTCTCGTTCTCGCATAGCCCTTCAAGTGATTCGTCAAAGGTGCTCTGCCTAACATCTCGCCCGTCAAGGATCAATCTCAAAGCTCCGTAAATGCACAAGGCCGGGCAAGATATGCGGCCTGGTACCGTTTTGATGAGGTTCGTGGCATTGTCGTGAGATGGCTCGATGCCATTTCCCCTTGGGTCTTGATGCTGGCTTGTCTTTTCCACGTTCACGTTGGTGATCAGGCGGGTTCGCGAGCCAAGTCGTGCTCCGGAACCCGTTGTTCAAGTGTCTGCGATGTTGATTTAAAGATCTTCTCCGCGGCCACAATGATGGACTCGGAGGGCACCCAACTCTTGCTCTTTCGTCTTGCTTCCTCTACTCGAAGACTCCGGCAAGATGGCTCTTCACGTCGATGTATTCACAAGCCTCTTTGCGGGCCTGGGACTCGTGAGTAGGCTCTCATATGATCCAAAATCAACTCATCTAACTACCTATGACAGGCAATTCTCTATGTCCTCGGCTCAGTGTTCTACAACCTTTTCCTCCATCCCCTCCGGAGCTTCCCCGGCCCCCTGCTCATGAGAGCCACGAGAATCACGTACAGCTACAAACTCAACAGGGGCGTTCTCCCGTTCGAGGTCCTCAAGCTTCACGAGAAATACGGCGATGTTGTTCGAGTGGCCCCCGACGAGCTGGCGTTCAATAATTTGAACGCCTGGAAAGACATCATGGGCCACAGGGCGCAAGGCGCGGTCGAGTTCGAGAAAGACCCCAAGTTCTACAGCTCCGCGCCGGGCATCCCCCGGACGATCGTCAGCTCCAGAGGCGCAGAACACGTGATGCTGCGACGCCAAATGTCCCACGGCTTCAGCGAGCGCAGCCTCCGGGAGCAGGAGCCGCTGATCATGAAGTACATCGACTTCTTCATCCTGCGTTTGCACCAGTACTGCACCGACGACGAGCCGATCGACATCGCAGCCTGGTACAACTTCACCACCTTCGACATAATCGGCGACCTCGCGTTCGGGGAGCCGTTCGGGTGCTTGGAAAGCTCCGACTGGCACCCGTGGATCCGGTCCATCTTCGCCTCTGCGCGCCTGGGCACGGCGGTGCAGACGGCGAACCACTTTCCCCTCTTCAGGGCGGTGCTTTTCAAGCTTCTCTCCAGCAGGAAGGTGCGGGACAGCAGGGCAAAGAACCGGGACATGGCCAAGGCAAAGCTCGAGAAGCGTATCGAGGTGGGTCGTAAAGGCGGCCGGCCTGATCTCATCGAGGGCCTCTTGAAAAAGAGGGACGAGCTCGTGAGTTTTCCTATTCGATGTGCTTTTGGGTACATGATCTTTTCCCCACTGACGCTCTGGACTTCTCAAGAATCTTTCTTTCATGCAGCTCGTGGCCAACAGCAATACCCTCGTAATTGGAGGGTCCGAAACCACAGCTACGCTGCTTTCCGGGGTCACATACTTCCTTCTGACCAACAAACACGTCTTGTCGAAGTTGGCCGAGGAAGTTCGGTCGACCTTCCAGAGCGAGAAGGACATCAAAATCGTCTCCGTTGGCAAGCTGCGCTTCATGCTCGCCTGTCTGGACGAGGCGCTCCGGATGTACCCGCCGATAGCCATGGGGCTTCCTCGAGTGACCCCGAAGGCCGGCGCCACCATTTGCGGGCGTTTCGTGCCCGGGGATGTAAGTCCGAACAGCTTTTTGTCTTGGCCAGTGTGACAGGGAAAATTGACTAGTCTCATAAAGACAACCGTTGCTATCCATCAGTGGGCGATCCACCACAACGAGGCCTACTTCAGGGATCCCTTCAGCTTCCGCCCCGAAAGGTTCCTGGCCGATCCCGAGTTTGCCTCCGATAACAGAGAGGCGTTCCAGCCTTTCCACCTAGGAGCGCGCAACTGCTTGGGACGCAAGTAAGACCGCCCAAATCTTTTGTCAATGTCTGTAATGGTTGTCACTGACTGCCATATAGCCTTGCGTATGTTGAGATGAGACTGATTCTCGCGCGCCTGATCTAGAGTTTCGACATGGAACTTGCTGAAGAGAGCCGCGACTGGGTTGCGAGACAGAAGGTCTTCATTCTCTGGGATAAAGGTCCGTTAAAGGTTCGCTTGACACCGGTTCAGAGGGATTGGAGTGTGTAAGACCACAGCAGCTAGGGGGATACTTGTTTAAAAACCCAGACTTGATGAGATATTAGAAACGTAGATTACATAGATGAATGGAATTTGTCATAGATTCTTACGGTCAAGAGCTGTCTCCATTTGATGACTAGATCTTCCATCCAACACATATGCAGCCGGTATCTAAAAGTATCGCAGGCCTTCTTCGAAACCGTGGTTTAATAGTCAACAATATTAAGACCGGGCTTAACCCCTAATTGAATTATACTATACTCTCAGTTTGCGCATCGAGTGTCGATTAAAAGGTATCTGACTCCATCCATCGGTGATCTTCACTTCCACATCTGTCGCAGACGCTCTCGCTCCGCCTGCTCCCGACGCCTCTGCTCTTCTTGCCGACGAGCTCTCTATAGACCAGCCCAAATCCAATCAGCTACACAAAGTTCCACGCTCCGGAAACAGAATCTAGCACCAATCTTCGTGGAATTTGCTGGGCTCGGGGTCGTTTTTGCTTACCTCCTGCGACTCGCGGATGGATCTCAGCTGCCTCTCGCGGGCCTCCCGCTGTATGCGCTCTTGGCGCTGTTTGTCAAAGTTGTCAATCCCGGGCAAGCAAGCTGTTCAATAACAGCGCGGTGAAGTAGCAGTGAAAAATGCGCCTTCTTGACTTGGGGTGAGTTTGCATTGGCTTCATCAATCTGCACGAAGAAGGGGGGGTAGTTGTATCATGAACAACAGCTTTTTATGTGCTACCTAGCTAGAGTCTCGTTCATATTCACTGTGATGGTCTGCGGTACTAATGGTGAATAGAAGCAAAAGAGTCAGTCAGCTTGTAGTTGAGGCTGTCACTGGTCGAATGGGTGAATTCATGTACGGCCCCCGTGGCCACGGTGGAGGGTGTCATCAGTCAGTCACTTGGACCAAACACTTTTACCGAGCTACAGCTGCGAAACCAAAGGCCATTCGAAGTCAAGATTGCAATTACAGACAGGCTCCAAAGGCCGTCATCCTTGGATCGAAACACTTTTGACTTTTGAAGCTTGAAGCCCTAGCACTTGTCCCAATCTATCTTCTCTACTACCGTCAACACGCCATGCCCATATACTCTCTTTCCAGAGGTCTCAACATATACTCCTGTCATTAACATCCCTCACTAAGCTCCTAATTTAAATCCTCACGACAATCGCCTCCCTTACCAACCGGTCCCCAACGCCCCCCACAACAGCCGCGTTCACAAGCACCGTCTCCCCAACCCCCCTCCTCCCCCCCCTCCACCAAACACCAACCCACGCCTTCGCAACCCTCCCCAGCGCCCTCAGCCCCTTCCACGACACCCTTCCCCCTCTAAGCTTCTCCGCAGCCTCCTCGAAGACGACGTCCTCGTACGCCCCCTGCAGCGCATCGAACGCAACCGCCTCCCGCCCGCGCCCGCAGTGCACGTGTCCGAAGACGTGCAGCCTCGGCCTCGCGCGCCACACCTCCGCGGCGAGCATCTCGCACCCCCAGCTCCCGCGCGGGTCGTCCATGTGGCCCTTGGGCGGCGCGTGCGTGACGAGCACGTCCGTCCCCTCCGGCACGCTCCCCGCCCACGGGTCGTCGCTCGCCGACGACCGCGGGTACTGGAACGCCCAGTCGCCGTGCTTGGGCGTGTAGGGACTGCCGTAGATCCTCACCTGGCGTGTCTTGGCCGTCCCGCCGGGGACGGGGACGTGCAGGGTCGCCGACGAGCGGTCGAGGTACACCACGTCGCCCCAGTCCACCGCCTCTTCCTCTCCTCCCTCCCCGAGGCTTCTGTCCAGGCAGAGGTCGTGGTTCCCCGCCACCACGACCTTGTGCCGGTGCGGCTGCTTCCTGATCCACTCCACCGCAGCCCGCAGCTCCGCCGCCGTGCCGGAGGCCGTGAGGTCGCCGGCGTGCACGAGGACGTCGCCCGCCGGCAGCCGCGGCTGCGTGTTGTGCGTGTCCGAGACGCAGACTACCGTCACGGCGTCGGCGTCTCTGGCGACGGGGAACGACACCGGGAAGGAGTCGTGGAGCAGCCTCGCGATCGTCGTCAGGGGCGAGGCGAGCAGGCGGTCCCATAGCGTTTCTGTCGGGCGGTTGAGGATGGCGTCGAAGCCCGTGTTTGATCTGAAGAGTCGCATGATTTCTTGCGTGTTGTGTGCTTTTTAAGATTATTATCGTGGTGTTATTCAAGTCGACGGAATAGTAACCGCAAATGATAGTATAGAGGCCATTTGATCATCAACGATAGAGACGGGTGGTATTAGTACACGAGATGTGGCCTTTGTAGTAGCCTATGCGCCTTGTGACAGAACAACCTGTCAACAGGAGCTTACAGTTAGTCCAAGTAAGTGCCTCGGACACAACCGCCTTTGACAGTCAGACAGCTCATCGTGAGACTGTGGCTGTGAGTGTTTACGTGCTTCGCAGCGTCAAAAGCCGGTGACTGTTCCGTTGATACGAGTAAAAAGCCCCGGCTTAAGAAGGAAACGTGACCATGGTTGTCTTCTGTTTACCAAGTGGTGCGAGAGTCCAGGCCATAAGGTGATTGCGATCTTATGACATGATTGTGACAAATCACCAGATTCTTCGTGCTTGGGGACATGGGGCCACTGGCTGGCCAAGCCCGAAGGCCATGCAGATCCGATTGCAAGAAAACAGAGAGGAAAAGGTGCGAAAACAGTAAACAAATGTCTGTGGTCGTTCTTTTTTTCTTAGGCGTATTAAATCGCGGAGAATCACAGTGAGTTGGTTGGGGTAGCTGGCACACAAAGGCTATTGTTCGGAGCCGAGCAGTTGGCACTCACCCAACCCATCAACACCAAAACTCAAAAGGCAAAGCAGCCAAAAATTCGAACGATGTGTCCAAGGGCCAGAGATACGCCGCTTTGGCAAAATATTAGGTCCATCCAGGATTCGAACCTGGGCTTACGGAAGGTCTGGGTGTTAATCAGAATCCGACGTCCTAACCAACTAGACTAATAGACCAGTGAGTGGATCTGTTTGATGGAGGAGTTGTCCGGATCCGCGGCTCATATCCCGCTGTTGCGCCCATCCCCGCCACCGCAAAAGACCCGGAATCACAAATTACACACCAACCAATGCGATCGACGAGCAGAAGGGCGAGTCGCTTGCAAGGAGAGAACGATCCGCTGCCATGCTCAACATCCCAACCACCGCAAAGTCATCGAACGAGCAAAAAATGTGGGAGATCTCCTCGACTGGTGAGGCCGGAGTGTTTCTTCTGACGGTATACGAACTCAGAACGAATGTTCAGCTCAGTCAACTTATACAAAATGACGATGTGCGAGGCCCCGTGGACCTCGAGTAGCGAAGGATTCTAAAGAAGATGCAAACTCCCCGAACGCCGAACCATGCTATGAGCCTCCGGAAGAAAACAGACTTGACAGAGAAAAAAGAAATTCGGTGATGACCGCTATAAAAATCGCCCGCGTGCTTCTGCAAGCGGGGATGTAACGAAAGGAGAAAATAGCCGCCGCCGCGCCCGTCCGCCATGTGCGTTTCCCACTTCTTGTTTCGCTCTCTCTCGCTCCTCCTCTCTCCCGCTCCCTTATTTCAGAATGGCAATCAGGAGAATCAGGATGATGATCAGCGCAATGATGGCCATCATCTGCTTGCTGTCCCCCGCGTCCCTGGCCACCTTGCCCAGCTGCCTGCGCGCGCGGTCCAGGCGGCCCTGGTGGCGGTCGACGACGCCGTCCACCTCGTCGAGCATAGCGACGTGCGAGTCCAGCTCGTCGCCGATCTGCATGCTAAGCTCGCGCTGCCGTCCGATGGACTCGCCCAGGCGGTCGAGGTGGTCGTCCTGGTCGCGCAGGATCTGCGAGTGGTACGCGTGGATCTGCTGGTTGTCCATGCCCTCGGCGGTGTCGCGGTAGCCCGCCGTGTCGGCCGGGTCGTCGCGGTACCGGCCCTCGCCGAACAGGGCGGCGGCCGAGGAGTCGTCGTCGACCGCCGCCGCGGGGGAGTCGGTGAAGCGGACGGTCTTGCTGTTCGCGAGCGCGGAGGAGCCTGGGAGGCCGCGGAGGGATCCCTTGAGGGGCTTGGTGGACTGCGCGGCGTCGAAGTCGGAGGACAGGGACGGGTCGTTTGGGGTGGTCGTGGTCGAGGAGCTGGTGGGGTTGGAGAAACCGTGGAACTGGGAGGTGAGGTCGGAGAACTGCTTCTGCAGGGCGGGAAGGGAGTCGGTGATGTTCTGAGCGGCGCTGTGGTGGCGAGGCGTACGTTAGCAAATTGGCGATGTTCGCTGGGCGATTGACTCAATATTTCGAATTTGGGGGGCGCCCGGCATGACGTCGATGACGATCGACCGGTACGGAGATCTTGGGAAGGGAAGCTTGCCTACCTCTCATCGCCGGCATCCTGGAGGCGCTTGACCTCGGAGTCTAGGGATTCCAAGCCATCGCGGAACTGGTCGAGCGACCTCGAAATGTGGCCGTCCTGCGTGTCGGCATCGAGGTTCAGGGACTGGGCCCGCTGGCGCTCGAGGAGAGAGAGCTTGATGTGGTCGGCAAGGAGGTAGAGCTGGTTCAAGTTGGACATGGTGGGGAGCACGCTGTGCAGAGTCGGACGGCGTATGTGGGGGTTGATTGTCTATCAGCTCTTTCAGTTGCTTGCGAATCTGCGATTTGAACAAAGCGGGATCGGTTCGATCTGAGGGCGACGACGTTGAGGACTGCACGGGGGCAAAGTGGATGGCCCGGAAGGTTGAAGATTCGGGGTTTGGGAGGTGTTCATGCGCCGCAGCGACGGGGGTGAGACAAGCGCTGAGTGGCCATGTGGAGGGCGCCCCGGGGTGGGTAGGTTACGTTTGCAGCAGCGCGGTTCCTCTTACAGACAGGGATTGGGCGGCCTGCCTGTGGGCGGTATTTTCGGGTGCCTGCCCGGGCTCTGGGGTAGCGCTTCCGGTGGGTTGGGGCCGCTGAAGGGGGCCTAGAACAGGCTCCCGCTCTGTTCCCACCAATGGATGCATCCATGGAATCCAACGGCAGCATTCCATCGCATCAAGACGACGAGTTCGGTTTACGAAGTTGACACCTGTGCTTCTCTGACCAGAGAACGTGGCTGACATGCCTAAAGAGTGTCGTAAGCTTCGTACCTGAGTCCGTTTCAGCCATGGCCTCGCCATGATTCTACCCGTGGCTCGCCTTGACTTTCTGCTTGTGCCCTCGGCTGTTGGCCGTCAACCTCGTATGTTTCGTCTCAGACTACTTAGACCATCCCAAAGAACTGAGCGACTGAGGGGTACAAGTCTTCGAGATGAGCAGAAACTTTAGGTAGTGCAGTGTATCATTCTGTTATGGAACTAATACTCTTCTCTTTGCAACCTGAAGCTCCCCACAAGCACTAGCGAATAATGTCCCCCTCCTTTTCAATCCCATCGAGGTCCTCAAGGATATCGCTCCCACCTAGCATGCCAACACTACCCATCGGCGTTGTTGGCCAGCCCCTCCATACCTCGTGAAACTTGATGGTATCGTCGTTTGCCGCCACAATGATTGTTCCCTCCTTGGCCGTGCGGCTTCGGGGATGAACGTCTTTCGGCGCTCCAGGGTACGGGATGGCCTGTAGCGCACGTGACCCAGTCTCCTAGGCAATGGCCCCGACCTGCTTGCAAGATGGCCAGCTGAACACTGCAATCCGGTACGGATGGTCTGGTGTTGGGTAACCGAAGGTAGCTGCTATTTCCGGGCGTGTCTTGGACCAGATCAACGACGTGACCTGCGATGATACTGCGATCGTGGCCAACGGTGCGCCTGTGGTGGAGTGCCAGAAATGGATGCACTTGTCGGTGGAGCCGCCGCCCGTTGCGACGAGAGTGTCTTGCCACGGACTGATGGCGATTGCCTTGACCGCGGCGATGTGTCTCTAGCAGTGTTTCTGTGCACCGGGGGTGAACTTCAGGGCGTCCTCTTCTGGCGGCCGAAACAAACCAGGAGTAAACTCCTGGTCTGACGCCTCCACCACAACTCGACCGAGGCAATCGTCGTAGATCGAATACGAGGCTTCCGCGCGGTGTCCCCTTTGACTGGACTTCCCAGGGATGGCGGAAGCGCTGTTCGACCCTCCTCTTCTGCACACAGTCTCGGTCGATGAAGCGCTGAAGCTTCTCTGTCGTCGTTTTAGCATCTTGTCAATCTCGAAGAAGCATGCAGTGTTGTCGTTGGAGCCCGAGACAAAGCTCTGTCCGTCAGGGGTCCAAACAAGACCGCAAATCTGTTCCGAGTGGACGGCAATATTGGCCAAAAGCGTCATTGTGCCGTACCATCCGTCGTCATCGACTTCCCAACGGCTGGGCCACTCAACAGTGTAGTAGTATATGTTGCCCTTATTATCGCCAACGAGCAGATCTTCGGCCGCAACGAGAATATTGGGACTAAAGGGGTTTTTTGACGGTCTTCTGGTTACTGTTGGCCGCTAGCTGACAGAGGTAATCGAATGTCTATGCTTCGTTTGAAATCGTGCCATGGGCTCGGCGAGACACCAGAGGCTGAGCCAGCCACCGGCCCGGCCCACGGCGAGAAGGGCCTTGCCACCATCGGTGGAAGAAAAGGAAAGCGAAGATACATAGGCAGTGTTGATGTGTTCGACATGGCATGCGCCGGCGTACTCTGACCATCTGTACACGGCGTCGCCCAGTCCAACAGCGAGGGTGTTGCAGACCGGAGAAAACGCCAGAACAGAGCAGTAGAAGTCGTCACGGAGACCTGGGGCGTCAAGGACTTTGAACGGGATATGTGGAAGATTGTGTTTCACTGATGGTGAAGCTATTGGTCGAGAAATCAGCTCTAGACGGGGTCTCTTCACGTTACGGAGGCGGCCAACCTTGAGGCTTCTCTGGGCTCACCCACTGGGTCCCATTCCACAAGGTTTTCAACGGAAGTCGCGACTGCTGTCCCTCTCGGTGCGTCATCTGCACTGATGCTGCGTGCTTCCGGAAATCCAGAACCCTCGAAATCTGGTCGATTCTCAGGGCGTCAGCAAGCATACCCTGGTGTCGTTCAAAGTCTTCTTTCGCCCGGGTACGGGCAGTGGAGAAATTGGCGGTGACAAGTCGAGCATTTGTGCCACTGCGAAGATAGTGGCCACGGCCATCGTCAACGGCGGCATGGTACGGAGGAGCCGTTCCGCCGACAGTCCAGACCGCGCCGTAACTGGGACTGCGGGCTGCAGCGATGTTTGTAGAAAGAACAGATAGAGCGGTCGGGTCTGGCAATGTTAGCATCATAGCCGCAAAAGACAACTTGTCACTCACATGGAAACCATGGATTCGGAACATAACGTAGGGCGGATGCCAACGGAACGGGCTCCTGGCGAGGTTGGTTGAACGGATCCGGCGCAGCGCTATGGTGCCTCAGCAGTTTTTCCGTGGGCGACAAGATGTCAAGGTTTTTGGTGACCTGTATTTTGGACGAAGTTGACGTTTCGGGGTCTCGAAAGGGCACGAAACGATCCGCATGGCGAAGTGACCCAAAGTTTGACAGGCCCGAGGTAGTAGTTGAAGCCCTTGCTCGCCTGACCGGTGTAGCTTGGGAAGTCGAGGACTTGGCGACGGACGAGCTTGATTTCAACGGCGGTTTCTGTTGATGCGGCTGGGTGGAATATTTCTCGTCAGCTGAACTGGCGTAGTCCCAAGCTCCTGAGCCGTCCAGAAACAGGTGGTAATTGGAAGAGTTCAGGGGCTGCGCGCGTCTGGAAGTTTCATTCGAGATCTGCCGTAGAAAATCCCCGGGCGAATCGTGAGATCGATACCCTGAGTCTCGCAAGACATGGACATTTTCGGCTGATCTCGAAGACAAACGGGGTTCTTGGTAGCGACCCATGGTCGAAAGCCCGGCTTCCTCAAGGCGACCGGTTCCACCTGCGCAGGCAGCCGGCCTGGACGGCTGTGAATGGATGCAATGATGATCGTTTCGGTGGCGAGCGGGGGGATAAGATGCAAGTGAGGAGCCAAGAAGAGCAATAGAGAATGGGATAATAAAACAAAGTATGTGATTGCTGACTTGGCCAGCTGCTCGTCTCAGACGGCGACGCCAAAAGCTCTATATGCCTTCGATGGCTGTTGAGTTAGTGATACCGTCACGTCGGCGACGCAAACTAGGAAGAGGAGAGATCTAGGGCCGGGAATGGATATGAGAGAAGAAACAGTGGTCGCTGAGCAAGAAATGAGAGCCGGAGACCGAGACTGTCGTGGCGTGTTTCGGGCCCATCGTTCCTGCCGTCATCTTCGTCCCGCGCAAGGAAAGAGTCACGGTAGTCAAGGACAAGGTCGTGGTTTCCAAAAGTAGCGATATACCTTACCATAGCCACTTTGCCACTGTGGCCATCGGTGGAATTTCGTAGAATGACCAACCAGAGCTATAGCCGTCCCAAAGAAGGGCATTCAAGTGCAATAACTACAAGCACCGTTGTATCAAAGATTCGTAGCCCTTGTCAAGCAAAGGACGTAACTGAGGTGCTTTCTCCTGATGACTGGTCAGTAAGTAAAGTTGTTTGGAGATTTTTACTACGCGGTATGGAGCCTCTTTTCAAGCTCTCTGGTACCTAATCTCTGAGGAATAAAGGCCGTTGGCTGCTCCTTCGAGATGATGCTATTCAGAAACTAGAGGTTGCACGTAGTACTGTGGAGGGACGGAGTTGATGACGCGAAGGCCGCCCGAAACCGCGTCCTCCGGCAGCGGGAGCTCGGGCCACTTCCAGGCTAAATGACGTGCCTACACTGTAAAGGGGCAGCACCAGCACCGCGCGCCAGGTGCCAGCGGGGTCCTTTAGGGGACCGTCCCGCCTGCTGAGTGGTGGGGAATCCCTGCCGCCGCGCCGCCGCGCATCAGGTCAGCTTCATCCCGCCCGCCCAGAGCTTCCAACCGTTTCTTCAACCGGCAAACGTCTCCGGGCTCTTGCATCTCTCCGTCTCCCTTGTCGTCCTTGTTGCCCCCCAAGCCACTCCCGCTCTACTGGAGCGCCCCCTATTCGTCCCCATGGATAATGTAAGACTACACCTTCCGAACTTCCTCTCCCTTTCTCCCACATCTTCCCATCACCGTCCGCTGTGCCCGAATACACACCTCCAAACGATCTCACTGACACGCATCCCAGCACGGCGTCGCCCGAACAGCCCGGAAGCCACGGACCGAAGCCCAGCTCCAAGCCGACCTCGCCAAGATCGCGACCTTGCGATCCCTCGAGGACGCCCTCCTCCGCGCCGGCCCGTCCCCCTCCGACCCCGAGACCTTCGCCCTGACGACGAAGCTCCTGCGCCTCAACCCGGAGCACTACACGGCATGGAACGTCCGCAGGCGCTGCCTAACCTGTGGCTCATTGTCAAGACCCTCGCCTGGGCCATCGCCGTCGGCGCCGCCCGCGAGTTCATCAGCGCCATGCACTCCGCCTCCGTCCTCCGCCGCATCGTTGCCCTCTTCGTCGACCACGACCCATCCCGCCCCCGCGTCCCAAACAGCCCCAGAGAGTGGGAGGAGTGGTACAACAGCTGATGCTGGCCCCTCTGTGTCGGAGGATGCTGCCGCCGCGGAAAGAACCAAGGAGACGGCGAAAAAGGGCCCCGCGACGGAAGAGATAATCGCGACTCTCAAGAGCGAACTCACCTTCACCATACCCCTGCTGCTCGAGTTCCCCAAGAGCTACTGGATCTGGAAGTACCGCTCGTGGCTCCTCCAGCAGGCCATCGACCTACTGCCCAAGCCGCTGGCCCGACGCGTGTGGGAGGAGGAGCTCGGCCTCGTGTCCAAGATGCTGACCAAGGACCGCCGCAACTTCCACGCCTGGGGCTACCGCCGCGAGGTGGTCACCATGCTGGAGAGCCCGAAGCTCGACGGGAAGAGCATGGTGGAGCCCGAGTTCGAGTACACGACCAAGATGATCAACGTCGACCTGTCCAACTTCTCGGCATGGCACAACCGCACCAACCTGATACCCCGCCTGCTGGACGAGCGCAACGCCGACGACGCAGCGCGGCAGAAGTTCTTGGATGATGGTAAGACATCCCGGTGACCCTTTTGTCAACTACCAGACGCTGACCCAGGACAGAACTTAACCTCGTCCGCGAAGCGTTGAATGTCGGCCCAGAAGACCAGTCCCTATGGTACTACCACCAGTTTCTCATTTCCAACTTGACGGAGCCAGAGGGCCGGCCAGAGATTGCCCCAAGCCTCACCAAGGAGGAACGGATCGAGTACGTGAAGCGCGAGATCGAGGACATTCGGGAATTGTTAGAAGACTACGACGACGTGCCCGGCATCTACAAGGCTCTCCTCAGCTACGTCAGGGTCCTGCCCAGGCTCGAGGAGCGGCCGCTGAGCGACGGAGAGACACAAGATCTAAAGGCGTGGATGGCCCAAGTGCGGCGCCTGGATCCCATGCGCTCGGGTCGTTGGAGCGATTTAGAGAAGGAGTGCGGACTGGTATAGCCGCGTAGAAGACGAACGAATGCTCAGCACGCAGGCGGGCAGGCGGTTGTTGACCAAATACCATTATGATTACAGCAACGAAGTAGATGTCAAGGTACAAACTGTAGTTACCTCAGGCGGGGACAACCACCCCATCATCATATACCAACAAATTCATCGACTCATGTGCGCTTTTTTGCCTGCTTCCTCACGCGCTGCACTTACCCTTGACCAGGCTGGCGTTCTCCCCCACGAGCCCATCAAAGTACGCCAGCAGCGTCTCGACGGGGATCATGTCCATGACCCCCAGCGACGGGTTCGACGACTTGAATACCTGGCCGCCCCAGAGCACCCTCACGTACCACCCGCTCTTGCTTGCCGTCTTGGCATCGTCATCATCACCGCCCTCCGCCTTCTTCTTCTTCTCATACAGCTCAAACACAACCTCGGACCCCATCCCCGGCCAGACCATGTGGTCCAGCTGCAAAATCGACAGCAGCCGCGACACAGACCCGTCGTGCGCGACGTTGTGCACGTAAATCGCCTCGCTCTCACCCCTCACCGCGGCGCGCAGGTGCGTCGCCAGCTCCGCGACCCAGACGCCCCAGCTCGCGACGCTGGCCGCCAGCGAGCCCGGCGCGTCGCGGTACATCTGCGAGTACTCCCAGTGGCCCAGGCGGTACACCGCCTCCGCCGTCTCCTGCGTCACGCACTCCGTCGTCGAGTTGGCGCCGTCCACGAGCTTGCACGGCAGCGGCTTGTCGTGGCACTGCCGCGCGGAGAGGTTGTCGTAGTAGTGGTCCAGCGAGGCGTGGAAGCCCGCGTCGTCGGCGGGGACGCCCGAGATGCCGTCCAGCGTCGCGTACAGCGGCCGCGCGGCGTCGAGGTGCTGCGCCCAGGCGGCGTTGGCGGACGACTTGATCCGGGAGAAGAGCGCGGCGCCGCCGGGGCAGGAGTACTGCGGCTCGAGCGAGTCGACGCCCGCGGCCTGGATCGTGAGGGCCGTGGGGTCGGTCGTCGCCCACATGCCGTTGACGACCATGCCGGCGACCTGGCTCGTGATCTGGTTGTTGGTGACGCGGTAGCGCACCTTGCGCAGCCACTCCGGGGAGTTGAGGGTCTCCCTGGCCGGGAGGAACCCGAGGAGGTCGTGGTAGACGCCGAAGAGGTCGGCGCCGTGGACCCACGAGTCGTCGAGCCCGCCCGCGGTGATCTGCGGGAACTGGCAGGTGCCGATCCAGCCCGCGGGCACGAAGGGGTTGACGGGCGAGATGTAGACCTTCCAGTACGTCTTGGCCGGCTTGTTGCGGCTGGCGAAGGGCTCGCCGTAGTAGTAGAGCCCCTGCTCGTCGCAGTTCCACTGGTACGACTCGACGGGGAAGGCGTTGGAGGCGTAGGGGGTGCGCTTGTGGTGGCGGTGAATCTGGCAGCGTGAGCTCATCAACTCCGGTTCAGGTATCAGGAGAGATACTTACCAGCTCCACGTATTTGAGCTCGTACTCCTCAGACGGCCTCACGTACTCCGTCCTGCGCACGTGCGGCATGTTGCACCAGTTGTACTGCCCGTACTTGTCGTCGGGCGTCTCGGAGGTGTCGTAGATGAAGCCCCAGACGCCCTTGCCGTTGATCACGGCGTTGAGGTCGTTCACCTCCGTCGCGGCCGGCTTGTGCCAGCCGAGGTCCACGCCGCCGGCGCCGGTCGTGTTGGCGACGATTCCACCACTGCCACCGGCGGCGGCGTTGGCGGCCCCGCTGCCGCCGAAGACGGCGAGCGCGGCGAGCAGCGACGAGCCGGACTTGGGCGTCATCATCTGCGAGAGGGAGTATTCGGCAAAGATGACGAAGCTAGCGACGAGGACGAGCGACTTGATCCAGGCGGCCGGCGACCCCAGCGGCCTTCTCGGGAGGCAGGTCGAGGAAGCCATCCATTCTATTTATCTATGGATTTTCTCGGCTTCTCGACCGACAGTTGCGTCCCACGTGGGGGCTTCGCCGGGACACAATGAGGAGAAGCGGGATGAGAGGTTTCGACGCGAGATGCACACTATCGCGCGGCTTCAGGGATTACGGCGCGGTGCGGTGGGGGCCGAGAAATTAGACACGCACAAGTTCCTGCCTGTCGTCTGTCTTCGAGCTCGCCTGGAGGTCGGGATGTCGTGGTCGATAAGTGACGGCGAGGTGAGGGCGAGAGAGGGACGTTGAAGCCTTCAGTGGAGAGGAACGTGCAGCACGTGCGGCAGGCGACGCGCCGACTGGCCGCGCAGCTCCAGGGTGATCGGACAGGGGGGTAACTCATCCGGTCCACTGTTCACCAGGATTTCGGCGCCCAGACCGAACCTTGTTCACTTGGTTTGAGGGGGAAGTCCGCAGAGAAGACGATGGCCTGAAGAATCAATTTTGTGATTGTGAACTTCTGTCAATGATCTGCTTGTAGTGTCTAATCCACCGGCGTGCTCTACCTAGGTAGGTACTACTACCGTAATCGCCCCACTCGCGCGCCGACGCTCCCACGGTGCCACGGCGCTTGCAGTCCGCCCCGAGACCCACTTCCTCCGACCGGGCTTCGCTCCCTTCCCCGCCGATGATCCACCTTCCCCGGTCTAGTACACCACTACAGGTGATGAGGCACGGAGCTCTACTGTAGCGGGCTGAAAGTGAAGTCTTGCGTGGCTAGCCAACGATGCAAAAGGGAGAAGATCCCAAGTGCCTAAGAGCTAGGGACAAGAGGGCCCCGGGCGGCCCGGGCGGCCCGGTGTATAGACCAGACGTGTTCCTTAACAACAGGAGGTTCGAGAGGCGTCGTGATCTCGTCGACGGACGCCCAGAAAGTCTCAACGGCGTCAGGTTCCTTGTCCAAAACCACGTAGTGAGGCCCGCCCGACGAGCCGAGCACCATGGCGGCGTCGGCCCACATGGCGGCGGCGGCCGATGAGGCGGCGTCGGCCCATGAGGCGGCGGCGTGGCGCGACAGCTTGGTGCACCCAGACGCGTTGCCGCCGAGGTTCCACTGCACCTTGATCGTGGTTTCGGCCTCAAGCAGGGACTTCAAGCGTTCCTCGGACTGCGCGTACCGCTCCCGGTTGCTCGGTGATGCGGCTTGGATAACCTGCGCTGCTCGGCTGAAGGCATTGCTCAAGAATTGGTCCATCGTGAAGAGCATTCCGCAGGTCGATGCGATGGGCACGGGTATGACGTTATATTGCGGGTCGAGGAAGGGGAATCGAACGAGGGCAACGTGACATTGAGGGGCTCTCATATTGTCAAAGGTGCTTGGTTGTCTTTTTTTTTCAGAGGGTGCTGTTGAAGAGTAGTTGATGCTGTAGACTGATGGATTGATTCTGTGATTTGGTTGCTTGCTTCCCTGACTTGGGAGAGGCTATGGTTTTTATATTTGAGGATTATTCGTGGTGAGAGTAGCACATATCCATAGACAAGATTTCAGCGGTCATGGTCATGCCTAACTAGCAATACGCAGGGGGAGTTTGTTGTTTGTCAGTCATGAATGTCCATTTCGTAGCTTTAGATCTTTGTCTCAACCCAGACGGTGACAAAGATGCAGACATGTTGTATAGCCGTTTTTGACTATCCTTGTAAGGAGGCCGAGATCTAATAAAAGGTTCTTCCTCGTCTGCAAAGGGTAACATTCAAAAGTACAATCTTCTATGCAAGAACTAATACGCATGCGGCCATCAGAAATATTCAATAATGAAAATTGTCCTGCCTACCTAGCATCCCGGAAGATCCGGGATCTCCGTAGAGAAGATGATGGTCTAAAGGGAGTCGGTGCAATTTCTAGACTATTGAACTTTTCTCACTTTGTCAAAGGAACAGAAGAAAAGATGTCCTCCCCGCAGGTATTATCTAATTCACTCGTGTACCTATGTGGTCCTATAAAGCAAACGCCCCACTAGCGCGCCGACGCCGCCAGTCTGCCCACGGTGCCACGGTGCAGTCCGCCCCGAGATCCACTCCCTCCCCGATCGGGCTTCGTATCCTTCCCCGCCGACGACCCACTTTTCACGGCCTCCTAGAATGGGGGGCCCAGTTCGTCGGAGCCATCGCAAACGGCAGCTTCGAGGTACTCCCAGAAAGCGGCCTGTTTATTCTCAGGCTTCGAAAAGTAGACATAGCGATCCCCGCGCAATTCGAAAAGCATTTCGGCGACCTCGGTCCACGTGCTGTCACCGTCGTCGTCGTCGCCGCGCGACAGCGTAGTGGCGCCTGTTTCCCAGTACACCTTGACCGAGTTTTCCTCCCTAAGCCAGGTCTTTAGTGCTTGCGTGGACTGCGCGTTCCACTTCCGCTCGCCCTCGAAAGAGACTCGGACGAGCCGCGCTGCGCGCTCGATGGCTTCGTCCACGAATTTGTCCATCGTTAGGAGGGATCCGTCGTCCGATACAATGGGCACGGGTGCGGTGTCGTTGCTATCTCCGTTGAGAAAACCGAAGTTGACGAGGACCATCGTTCTTCTCATCTTGTCGAAAATCCCTTGATTTTTCTTCTCGGAGAGAATTGTTGAAGGGCAGTCGATAGTTGTTTGGTGGCCTGATACTGCGATGTAAAGGATTGGTCCCCTAAATTGACAGAAAAGCTGAGACTACTTATACTTGAAAAATCTTGTGGCGAGGGAGATTATATCCATAGAGACAGATCCAGCGTTCACAATCGGCAATACCCAAGGGAAGCGGTCCTTCCCAGTCGAACACGAAGATTCTATCTGGTGCACCGGGTCATTGTCTCAACTCTCAGCCATGATGGCGACAAAGAGACAGCAGAAATTTGGAGGACCTTTTCCAGGCAGCTGTGGTAGGCAGCCGAGATCCATCTAAGACTTCTTTCTTGTCTGCAAAGGACGTTGACATTCGGAATACAATCTTCTAGGCAATGACTCCCCATTCGGTAATTAGAATGATTCAATGATGGAGATTAGCCTGCCTGCCTAGCGTCCCAGAATAAGCAGAGAAGATGATGGTCAGAGGGAAATCAATTTCTGGATCATGAACTTTTCTCACTAATGTCCTGCCTGCAGGTATCTAACTCTGAGGGCATGTAGTCCAATGGAGAAAACGCCCCACTAGTGTGCCAATGCCGCCCGTCTACAAGTCCGCCTCGACCCACTCCTCCCGCACCGATGGTCCACTTTTCCCGACCTTCCTCCGGCCGGCGCCGTGTCTGGTTCGGCGTGTAACCTTACCTACGCAGACATTCCCACGATCACGTGGATCCACGACCAGAAATCCTTCGGCGCAACCCCCGGCTTCTTCACACACACGGAGTGGATCCCATGCGAGTCGCCGAGCATCCTGACGGTGCCGGCCCACGCGTCGAGGTTCCCCAGGTCATCGGCCAGCGACAGCTCGCTGTGCCCAAGCACGCCGCCGCCTAGGTTCCACTGCACACTGGCCGAGGTCCCTTCCATCAGGAGGTTCAACACGGACTCGGCAATCTCCGGGGTCCAGGTGCCGGTGGTCTCGAGAAGGGTGGCTCGGACGAGCAGAACTGCCTTGTAGAAGACGTCGGATATGAAATCGTCCATGTGAACGAGGCCTCCGCTGTGGGTCAGAATGGGCACGGGCGCCGTGTTGTTCGTAGGGCCGAGGAAGGGGAAGTGGACGAGGACCACTCTACATAGTGGGACTGGGAGTTGGCATTCAGACGAGGCAGGGCATGGCGAGAACGCCTCGGTGCTGGGGGGTCGGTCCTGGTTGTTCATGTTGTCGAAGGCGTTCGGATGTCTTTGTTTGAAGGGGATGTACTGAGGAGTAATCAATGTTGGGATCTGAAGGCGTTCGGATGTCTCTTTCTGAAGGGGATGTACTGAAGAGCAATCAATGCTGTGATCTGATGAATTACTTGCCTGACTTGAGAAGACTCAACAGTAGTTATACTTTTGAAGCCTTGGTTAGCAGAGTAACTATCCTTAGCGACCATTCTTGTGGCCACAACTCACGACACGCTGTGGAAGAGATCCTTTGCGGTCAAACACCATGGCCATTGTATTGCCATCAGGTCAGGGGCTCGGGGCCTTAATAGACCAACTCGACGAGCCAAAACCGGGACAAAGAAGGTGATGAGTAACCGTCTCTAGTCGTCTAACCAGCTGAGATCCGATAGATGTCTTTCTCGTCAACAGTCAGGGTTGAAACTCGAAACTGCGGTCTTCGGTCATAAGAAACATTCGATAATGAAAATTGACCTGCCCACGACCAGTGGCTGAAATCGCTCTTGAAAGTAAGTAGGCCGTTTCTTAATATTTGTCCAGCAAATTATTTACAGAGAAGTTTGAAATGACACACAGCCCACGGTGCCAAAGCCCTGAAAGGCCTGGTGTCGGCATTAGGTAAGGTCGTCAAGTTCCTTCAGCCGTTTATTCCCGTAACCGTCTCAATCATGCATCATTATTTCGCGCAGAATCTACTGCGCCATCCGCGCGCAGGTTCTCCGGACCCTCTTCCCGGTGAAGAACAGGATGATCCCAAGCAGGCAGAACGCCGCGCTCACGGCCGAGTAGATGCCAAACGTCTTGACGGGGCCGATGTTGCTGATGTAGTCCGTCGTGTGCTTGCTGAGCCCGAACCCGACGAGCCCGCGGGTCACCGGCAGCGCGACCAAGATGGCGCCGGCGAAGCTGGGGTGCGCGTCGATCAGGTACGCCGTCCCCACCGTGTTGACGCCCATCAGCACGATCAGGTACCCGTCGACGACGGACACGATGGCCATCCAGTGGTACCTCTCCGGGTCCCGCAGGACGTAGCCGTACAGCACCGTCAGGACGATGGCCGTGACCATGGGCAGGATCCACGCCAGCAGGCGCTGCTCGGGCTCGTGCACGCCGGCGTTGCGGCGCGCGGAGAAGCGGATGACGTAGTCGCTCACCCAGCCGATGAGCGGCACGCACAGCAGCGCGACGACGACCTGGCCCAGCTGGATCAGCGAGACGGACGTGTTGGCCCAGTTGTACGGCGGCTTGACGAGCAGGTCGGCGTACGTCATCTGGATCGACACGTCGATGCCCTGGAAGAGGCCGTTGTTGATGGCCACCCACAGCACGTGCGGGAAGAGAAACACCTGGCCGATCTGCTTGAGGCAGAGGAAGCACCGCGACCACGTAGGCCTGTTGGCGAAGACCTTTAGGTTGTAGGAGAAGGTGCGCGGCTCGTAGTGCGCGAGGTCGAGCGTCGGCCGGTCGTCGGCGGTGGTGTACTTGGGCGTCACCGGGGACCCGACGCGGTCGAGGCCGCCGCCGGAGGAGCTGCCCTGCGCCGGGAGGAGGTTGCTCGTGTCGCTCGGGTGGTGGCCCATGAACGACTCGATGGGCCGGTCGTACGCGGTCTCGGGGACGAAGAGGTAGGTCAGGACCATGGACAGGCTGGAGAGGCCGGCGAAGAGCCAGTACCAGGATCGCCACCCGAGGGCGTCGGCCATGTACGACGACATGATGACCAAGCTGGAGTTGAGGAGGACTTCCGCAGAGGCGTAGATCTGAAACACGCGCGCTCTCTGGTGGAGAAAGTAGATATCCTGGAGGAATGATTTAAGGTTAGACTACGCCCTACGTTTCCATCGCACTTTGGAGCCGCTCGTGAGATAATAACACGGAGACTTTACCTGCATGATCAACAGAGCCAAGGCCTGGCATTGGGCGGCGGCAAAGGCCGCGAGCATCCGGCCGCCCAGGTGCCAGTAGTAGTTGCGGTTCGTCGCGCAGAGAACGGCCGCGAGAAAGAGCAGCACGTTGGAGGCCAGAATCACGGGCCGTCGGCCGACCGCCACGGCGATTGGCATCGACACGAGGTTCCCGAGGCCGAGGAACAGGCTAGGGAACGTGAACAGGTTCGAAATCTGGTCGGGCGTGATGCCGTCGCGGGTGTAGTCGGGCATGATGTAGACGATCAGCGCCGAGAGGGCGGTGATCAGGCACAGGCCGGAAATCGCATCTGCGGGAAACCAGTGAGCCAAAAGGTCTCCGAAGACAGGACTCAGGCGCCTGGGGCGGCCGAAAACTTACAGAGCACGATAATGCCGACGATGAGTTTCTTGTGCCATCCTGCAAGATTAAGGGGATCTGGCAACAACCTGTTAGTCGGGTTATTCGCCAAATTTCAGTAGTTTTGTTGTCTTGGTGCGTCTCGAGGAAATTACAGCCAGAGTGTGATGAATAACACTGGAAATGCACTGGATTTCGCTCTTACCTCGCGGGTCACAGCTCGGAGTCGGGATTAGAATCACGTCGCCGCCGACCGTGAGCGTGGCCGTTCCGTCAAAGAATCTGGGGCGCATCTTTTCCTCGCTCTGCCGTGTTGTGGTAACGTCGAAGCCCTCATTCTTCGCCTGCTTCTCGACGTCCTCGGGGAGAGGGGCATTATGAACGCCGCCGTCGGGGGCCGACCCCGATGGGTTCCCCGTAGGGTCCAAGGCCTTTTCGGGGTCCATCTTGGCAAGAAGACGCGGTTTGCGGGGACTGGCCGAGGTCTCTCTTCCCCCCAAACAAGAGCCCTACGGTGTGTCCGCCGAGAGTGGAGAAGTCCTGCAGTTGCGCGCGTGGGCACACCTGACAAGATCGTGGAGACGCCGTTTCGCAGGGGTCCTGACGATACCTATACTACCGGTTCGGCGGTGTGTATGGTGTACTATAATAGTTAGACGGAGGGGAACTGCAGACGCTTGGAGCCGACCCCGTGAACTTGCGAGCTGCAGCTGGCTTCACATCTATGGAACTGATGGTCTGGGGGGGGACGATCATGTCATATTTATCCGCGTTTGTTCGGATTGTCTTAGACAACTGCCGCAAACTCTCGGAATTATGAATCGAGGGCTGCGGCACGCCGTCCGGAGCCAGAGGAACTCTAGTCTCCGGCTATCCTCATTTTTGGATAGAGACGGAGATGTAGCGAGAAAGAAAAAAGAGAGGATATGTGGTGCCAAGCCAATTCTAACACTTGTTCCGTGCCGCCTCAAGCTTGTTAGCCATCGGCCGACACATTGACGCGGCTCCCACCTATAACAAAACTCTACTATTTAGAGGCCACGCGAGAGACAGAGATGGGATGCCTGTACAACATTCAGCTCTTACCCGTTAGCGTACAAGTACCCTAGCCTAGTAAGGAAGCTGAGGAAGAGACTATCTGGAACACATGGCCAACGGCGGCCGGCGGGAGACTAAGAAAGTTGGCGCGGATAAAAGGGAAAAAGTCGGCTTACTGAACGTTGTCATCTTTTCATGTAAACCCAGTACCAAGGTGACAATAAAAGTTTAACAAGTGGGCTCTTCCATACTCTTCTCACCGACAAAACGCATTGGTGTAACTGTAGCCGTAGCGCACCACATCACGCCCGTACCATCGGATGCCACTTTTCAAGCTCTCGGCATTAAAGTTTGAACCGCAACGCTTCACTTGCGGGGCAGACATGATACGTTTACTCCACGCCGGGATGTTCCATGAAGTTGACAGAGCTGAACATCTCGTCAAGTCCTCGGATTGTTGGCTTGGCCCGCTTCAACCTCCTCTTGACCAGGGTTGGAAATTAGTTTAGTTTAGTTTAGTATAGGGGTCCTTTAGTTAGTTTTAGTTTAGTATAGGGGTCCTTTAGTTAGTATTTTTTAGTATAGGGGTATACTAAACTAAACTAAACTAAACTAAAACTAAACTAAACTAAACTAATAACTAAAAAATAATAAATAAAAATAAATAAAAATAATATTTTATAAATTAAATTACTATAAAATTCTTTTTAATACTATATATAATATATAGTTATAAAAAGAATTATATATAATTATATAACTAGTTTTATTATATTAAAAATATTAAAATATATTAATTAAAATAAAAAAATAAATAATATATATTTTATATATTAATATATAAAATATTTAAGTATTATTTAAAAGTAATTTTAAGCTTTATTTAACTATTAATTTTAAGTTACTTTAGTTATTATTTTAATTATTAATAAATTTTATATATATATTTTAATTTATATTTTAACTATTACTTTAATTATTACTTTAATTATTACTTTAATTATTACTTTAATTATTACTTTAATTATTACTTTAATTATTACTTTAATTATTACTTTAATTATTACTTTAATTATTACTTTAATTATTACTTTAATTATTACTTTAATTATTACTCTAAGTATTCTTTTAATTACTATTTTTATTTTTATTATTATTTTTACTATTATTTTTACTATTATTTTTATTTTAATTATTATTTTATTTTAATTATTATTTAAATTATTAAATTTAAAGAGAATAAAAACTAGTGCCTAAGGTAGGATTTAAACCCTAGATCTTTAGAAATAGTAAACTAAAAACTTAACCTACTAAACTAAATAGTAATTAACTATATATAATATATCCTTTAATATATTGTTTATATAGTAGTAAACATAATAGTAAAAGTAGTAATAAGAGTAGTAATAAAAGTAGTAATAAGAGTAGTAATAAGAGTAATAATAAGAGTAATAAAAAGAGTAATAAAAAGAGTAATAAAAAGAGCGCCGCCATAAAAAAAGTAAAAAGATAAATAAAGAAAAAAATAATAAAGAGTGATGACGTTAAGCAAGCATAAAATAAGGTAAGGTTTATAAACAGCCAGAGCAATAAGATACAATACATACGTTAACGCGCCAGAGCGCCGAGAAAATGACAGGCTGATTTCAGTTCAGGTATCGAGCGCCCGGATAATGCCACCATCTTCGGTACGCTTGCCGCCCAGTATTTATACCAGCAGCAGCAAAGCGCCTGCCACGGCCTTGCGGCGAAGCCAGCAGGAAGATAAACGGTTTGCCGCGCCATCACGCCCTTTGCCAGCAGGAACATTACGGCCCGCCTGCTGTACGGTAAAGATCGCCACCGCCCCTGTTCCAGTGCCTGCCCTGAGCAATCTTGTTACCAGTTCATATCAGCATCGGCGCCTGCAGGCCTGACAAGCAGTTCATCCAGTCCCAGCAGATCCAGAGGCCCCAGCAGGTCGCCGCCCGAGAAAGCGCCAGCGAAAATCACGAGGCCCGTCAACAGCCTTGTTGCGCTTCCAGCCTGCACCATATTCTGCTGCTGTTGCCAGCAACCTTTCAGCGCTCTAAAGTCTCCATTATGATAAACCAGCAACAAAGAGTGTTTGTTCCTCTGCAGTTTCCCAAATATAAATTTCTGTTTTAAGAAAAATTATAAAAAAGAAAAAAAAGAAACAAATATTTTTACGGTATTATTACAAAAAATTTAATTTAGTACATTAATACTTATTTGTTTAATTTAAAACCTTTATAAATACTTTAAATTTATAAAAAGTATATACTACTAATACACTAACTAACTTTATATTAACTACCTTACTATACTCTATAATAAGTAACTTATAATAAAAGCTACTATAGCTAAATAGTTTATAATATAAATTAACTATATATATAAAAATTATACTATTAAATTTAAAGTAGCTTATAAAGGAGATTTATAAATCTATAAACTACTTTACTCTTTTAATTATTTACTACTTTAATTTTAGACTAAGAGCTATTATATAATAATAAGTAATAGTTAAAATAACTATAGTTTTAATAAAGCTATTACTAAAATAACTACTATAATTAAATAAATACTAAAATCTATAAAACGTAAGAAAAGTACACAAGGCGCCTTTACTATTAATAAAGTAGCTCCTTATGGCCCTTTTAAGTACTTTAATAACTATAAATATAATAATACTAACTTAAAAAGATCGTAGAGTAAAGCTTTATTAGTGTCTCCTACTCCCTTCACTCCATCAGCCCCTTCTTACTTAGTATACTCTATATACTACTACTTTAAAAATTACTTTTATACTTTTTTAAAGTGTACGTATAACAAGTAGAAGCCACTTAACTACTATTATAAAAGAGCTAAAAAGAACCTTATAAATAATAAATAGTTAATTTAGTATATTAAAAAGATTTAAAACTAGTAACTATATAGTTACTATGTAGGGAGTATTAAGTATTTACCTATAGCGTTTTAGGCTGCTTAATATAAAGGCCCGTTACTGTATCCTCTTAAAGACTTCTACCTCCTTAACTCTAGTGCATTTATTTATATTTTTAAAAATAAATAATAGTTTAATAACTTTTAAATAGTTAGTGTAAGTAATTACTTATAAACTAACTTTAAGCCCCTTATAATTAAAGGATATAGAAATATAAGTATATATATTACGTTAGTTAATAATAAATAATTTAACTTATACTTATATAACGTTATATTATATATATTTATAGTAACTAACTTTATTTTTTATAACTAGCTCTATAAGTATAGGTACTAGTAGGATAAGTACCCTAAGTAGTACTTTATACTACGTAAATTTAATTATTCTCCTTTTAGCTTTATTAAGACTATATATAGTTAAAGAGTATTAAAGTATAATAAGCTTTTTAATAAAGTACTTATATATAAAAACTCTATATAGGCTGTTTAGTATACGTATACTCTATACTATTAAATAAAGTACTTTTAATAAAAATAAGGATTTTTAAAAAGCTTTAAAGAAATGTAGTACTAGTAGCTTAGTTACTCCGGCTTTAAACTACTTTAGTGCTTTTTTTTATTAGCCTATAGTATCTAAATCTCTATTACCCCTAGAACAGTGCCTAGTAATACCCTTTTAAGCTACAATACCTATAGTATTAGTAAAGTAAAGTGAATTATTAACTGTAAGCTACGGGAGAGTAACGCGTATACCCACCCTAGTAAGTGTATTACATTTAACTTCTACCTATATACTAAAAGCTATAGTAGGTTTATATTTATATTAGTATTTATTAACTGCGTTTTATAGTACTTATAGGACTACTACTTATATAACTATAGTATAGAGATACTTACTAAGGTCTTTAAAAAGTTTATTTTACTTTTAAAGGTTTAATACGACGTTAAGATACTCGCTTTTAAGTATAACGGTGAGATTAAAAAGTACTACCGCTTTATAAATAACTTCTAAAAGTATAGTAAATGTGTTAAGCTATCTACTCTGTATATATAAAATTAAAACAGCGGCGCTAAGTGTGTTAGTGCTGTAATTAAAATAAAGGCTTAAACGATATACAAAGGTAGTAAGTTACTCTATAAGGTGTGGCCTGATATTTATAGAGTAGTAACCTATTTTTATAACTGCATACCTTAAGTAGCCCTTAGTTAAAAGACCCCGTACGAAGTACTCTACTAATAACTCTATAGTGATAAGACTATAAAACTAAGCCTTATATACTTAAAATTATATAAGTATAAAGTGTATACCCTTATAGCTACTATATAGCTTAAAAAGAAGCGTTTTAACTACCTTTATAGCTATACCTTTATAGGCTTCCTTATTAGTTATACGTCTATGAATTAGTATTAAATATAGAACCCTATAACTAGGAAGATTATTATTATATTATACTACGTTTAATAAAAGAATAATTATAATATAATTCTAGCCGACACTAGCAATTATAATATCTTGACTTAAGTTACATTGTATTGTAGAGCTACTAAGTAGTAAAATCCAACTTAAACGTAGCCCTACTTCATCTTAATTATAAAAAACAATAAGTATCCTTTTGTAAATCCTTTAATAAGACATTTTTTATAAACTTAACTTGTAGAATACTACTTTTTAATAATAATAAATTACACCATAAATACCACTCACTTAACGAACCCCATTTACCTTCTAATTTGCCTTGTTTGTTCTTAGTACTAATAAAAGATCAACGTTTAGAGAGATTATATATGAAGAATAAAACCTCTTTATAAACCTTACTAGGTCAGATTTATAGTTAGCTATAACCAGTTTTAATTTTAGTAGTAGTTTATATACTTTAGTGTTAGCACAAACGTTTTATAAAGTCATTAATCTAGCACTATTAGCATTTTGGGTATTTTAATTTTATGAAAGTAAAGCCACTTTTAAGTTTAGTTTACTTAATAATTTAACCTGTTAAAGTGGACCCTAGTATCTAATATACTATAGGGGCATTTTAAAACGTAAATATTAAATACTTTAATAGTAAGATTCGGCTATAGAGAGGGGTTATAGGTACTTAGATTTTATTAAGTAAGTATAAAGTACTATACTAACTATGAACTAAAGTTCCTACTTTTAATACCCCTTAGTAAAAACTCTAGCCCCTACTTATGTTTTATTTAAAAGTATTAACTTACTTTTATATAATTTTAATATAAATAACTAAAGTAAACTATTTATAAAACTATTGTAAAACTAACTCTTAAAAAGAGGTTCTTAAAAGTACTACTAATAGTTTTTAAATTCTAGAATACTATTAAGTATATACGTATAAGTTAAATAAGTATAGAAGGCTTTTTAAAATTAAAGTATACTTTATTATATATAGTAACTAATAGTTAAGAAATAAGTAAAATACCTACGCTTTAATACTTACTAGTATATCTTTTTAAATACTTATAGCTATTACAAACTACTTTAATCTTAAGCTCCTATAATATAATACAGTAAATACATTTATATAGATTCTACTTAATAAAAACGTTTATATATAAATACCCCCTAGGTATTAAAAGCCTAAGTATATCTTTAAACTTAATAAAGCACTCTATAGCCTATGCTACTCTTTACTTCTATAGTAACACTATTTAAAAGTTAGTATAAAAAAGCTTAGGCTAAAGTACGTAGTAAGTAAGAATTACTATTAAATACGCAGTTATATTACTTTCTTTTTTTACATTAATAACTACGTTTTATACTTCCCCTTTAAATACTATAAAAAAGCTTTTTTACTTATAAAAGTACTTTAAAAGTAATACTTTTTTAAAGGCAGTAAAGACTTATAATAGTTTTTAAAGATTAAAGTTATCTATAACCGTACTATAAAGTACCTTTAGTTTTTATAGTTTATTTATATTAATAAAATTATTAAGTACTTAAAAAAGTAAGGCCTATAAGTAAAGTAACTATATACTTTTTTAATTTAATTACTTAAACTATTCTTTTATAAAGACTCTATTCTATATATAAATATTAACTATTACTAAAGTAATATTAGTTTAATTATATATAGTATAATAATAATAAGGCTAGACGTGGCCCTTATAGTAAGCTATCTTGCACGCTTTAACTATAACCCTAGCCCTAAGTACCTTAAAGAGGTAGAACAAGTAATTAAATACCTCTTTATAAAGTACGCTTTTTACTTTAAATTTAACTATAAAGAAGGTGGCCCTAATAATAGTTTAGTAATTACTTTAAATACTAGCTTTACTAATAATATACTAAACTATAAAAGCTTTTAAGTATTTATAATTAAGCTTTTTAGTAGCTTTATTAAGTAGTAAGTTAATAAATAGAATACTATAACTACGTTAATAACTAAGACTAAGCTTCTTACTCTTTTTTAAGTAGCTAAAAAAACTATTTTTATAAACTATTTAATAACTATACTTTATATAAATCTTAGTAAATAGACCTTTAGCACTACTCCTACTCCTAATACTACTATACTAAGTATACGTATTTAATACAATAATTAATAAATAATCCATCTTATTAATAAAAAAACAGTTTAACTACGTACAAAACTTTACTATATTAATATTTATAACTACTAACTATATTAAAAAACTTAAAAAAACTATATTAAAGTTAAATATTAGTTTATAGTATAGTTAATAGTAAATAGCTTTATAAAGCCACTTACTAGCACCTACTTCAAACTCTTTTTTAAATAACTTAATATAGTAAATTAAATAACTTAGCTTTAAGTACTTCATAATACTAAACTTTAAAGTAAATACTATAAGGGCCTCGACTTTACTAATAAAAAATAAATAAAAAAAATTATAGCTCTTAAGTACTCTAAAAATAGTATTACTTTTTTTACTATAAAAATAAAGGTTTAATAAGAATAATAAAACTACTTAAAATAAAGACTTTAAAGGGATTATAGCTCTAAAGAGATAAGCTACGTAAAAGTAATTGTAAAGTAGTTAGAGCGCGGCTAGTACGTAATTTTATTTATAATTAAATCTAACAAAACCCTTAAAAGGCCCTTATTAAAGAGGCGTATTAGATTATATAGTTTAGAGCTACTAGTATACTATAACGTATAAGTAAATTTTAGTGTTTAAGGTGGCTAATAGCCGCTCTAGAGTAACGTTTCGCCGGCTTTAAAGGCCGTAGCTGCGTTTAGGGGGTTCGAAGGCCTATAGCGCTGTTAAAGCAAAAAACGCGTTAATAGCCCTTAAGGTATAGCTTTATATATATACGAATATACGCGAAATCTGATAAGTAATAAGGGTAGTAATAAGAGTAATAATAAGAGTAATAATAAGGGTAGTAATAAAGTAGTAATAAGGGTAGTAATAAGGTAGTAATAAGAGTAATAATAAGAGTAGTAATAAGGTAGTAATAAGGGTAGTAATAAGGGTAGTAATAAGGTAGTAATAAGAGTAATAATAAGAGTAGTAATAAGGTAGTAATAAGGGTAGTAATAATAGTAATAAAAAAGGTAAATAAAAGTAAAAAATAAGTAAAAAGATAAAATAAAAAGTATAATAAGTAATAATAAAAGTAATTAAAAATTAATAGTAAAAGTAATTAAAGAGTAACTTTAGTTAGTATTTAAGCTATATATATATAAAAATAAACCTTTAAACCTCTTCTTCTATAATTTTAATACCTTCCTCTTCTTCTTTAATAATACTTTCTAACTCTTTTAAAGTACTAACCTTCTAATATTTTAATAATATTAACTCTTTAACTATATCTATATAGAGCTTATTTCTATTTCTAGTAATAATATTACTAGAAATAGAGAAAACCCTTTTTACTGAAGCTAAAGTAGCTAGAATAGCTAAATATCTTTAAGCTATAATAAATAAAATAGGGTATTTAAAGCTATTATTTCTCTAGTAGATTAAAGGGTCGATTTATTATAAAATTAATATAAATATTAAAAATAAAGAAAGTAATTACTTACTAATTATAATACTACTAGCTTATTAAAGTATAAATTATACTCTAAGTCAACACTAGTATTACTAGTATAAAAGTCTTTATCTAAATTAGGGTCGTTTAATATAGTTAATTCTTCAATATCGTTAAGGGGATTATTAAAATCTCTTTTATCTTTTACTCTATATACTAATTAGTATAATATAATAATAATAATAATAATAATAATAATAATAATAATAATAATAATAATAATAATAATAATAATAATAATAATAATAATAATAATAATAATAATAATAATAATAATAATAATAATAATAATAATAATAATAATAATAATAATAATAATAATAATAATAATAATAATAATAATATAAATAATAACTTACTAAAGATATTCTTGTTTTAAAAGCTCTTTAACGTCTTTGTAAATAAGGGGGTAATGTGCTAAAAGCTTAAAAGACTTAAACTACTCTAGTTTAAGTCTAGGGTCTAATATTAAACCTATAATATAAACTTTATATAGTTTAATAGAGTCTTTTAAAAGCTTTTTAGGCTAGTAAGATTTAAGTTTTTATATGCCACTATACGTAGAGTACATTAAAACTCTATAATAAGCCAACTAATAAAGTAATTAATATTAGTATATATTGTTTTTAATAAATAAATATAAAAATAACTTACTAATTTAGGGCGCTAGCTTTATAAAGTATTAAACTTAATAAATAAATTATTAAGCTTTTAGTATATACAGTATATATATAATATACCTTTATTAAGATTAATATATAATTTAGATTGTAGTTGTATAAAGGGTTTTAAAAAAACTTTAAATATAAATTTAAGATCTTTTAGGGCGAAATATTTGTTGCTACTAATAAAGAGTCTTTTAAACTCTCTATTAATAGTATTAATATATATATATTTAATTATGGGGCGAAATTCTAGAATGGCCTCTATTATTTAATATATAGAGTTCTAGTGTATAGAAATATTTATATATAAATATATATATATTAATATAAATATAATAATACTATATAAAATATAGTAGTTTAAAAAGATATATACTTATCTATAGGGATAGTTCTTTTCTTAAAAGTACTAAGTAAAGTACTTTGTTTTTTATAGAATAATATAGCTTATTAGAGCATTCGTTTTATTTCGCCGGTATATTTAGTCATAATACAAATTCGGCGTATACGATTAATAATACCTATTTTAAATATTAGTATATATAAGTATATATATATTTATATATAAAGAATAAGAAATATAACTTACTATTAAGAGGATTATTTATATCCTCTACTAAAGTCTCTTCTACTACTTTAGAAGAAAGACTCTGTTATAGTATAGTACTATTACTATTAATATAGTTAAAAAGTCTTTCTTTTAAAGTAGTAGTTAATAAAAACTTTTATAGTATAGCCTATACTATTAGATTAATAATATGGGCTATATAGTGAATATCTTGCTGAAAATTGCTATTTAGTAGTAATTTATAATTACTACTAAATTGTTATATAAATTTATTATTTATAGAGTGGTTATCTCTAGTAAAACTAATATATAAGTTAATATTAATATATATATATATATATATATATATATATATTATAATACTTATTTGAAAATATTTTTAGGGGTTAAGTTTGGATATTTAGTTATAGTGGCTTGAAACTCGTTATATATATATAACTTAGTATGCGATTGAGGTAAATGTTGAAATCCTAGGCTATATTAATAAATAATAATAATAATAATATATAAAAAATATACTAATAAGTTTATAAATAAGTTAAAAATCGCTATTAATATAGTTTAAAATGTAGCTTAAATAGGTATTTTGTGGCTTAGAGGTCTATATATTAAAAATAAGGGAAAATTTCTTTATAGTTTTGATGTTTTGGTTTATTTTATATATAATAGTAGATAGTAATTTACTATATGTATTGTTGAGAATATTCTTAATTTTATGGTGATTAATAGTAAATGTTACGGTGCTGGCCTGGCTGCTTTGATTCTGGTGCTTAAAAGCGCTAAAGGCCTTGTGGCTTTAGGTACTAGTTAAGTTATTATAGGTTACGTGACTACTGAAATCTCTAAGCCTTTAGGGCTCTATAGTAGTGGCCTATAGTACTAAATTTCTTCCCTTTTTTAAGTATAAATTATAGTTAATAGAGTTTTTTAGTAGCGCGCTAGTCTACTTTTAGGACCCTTTTATAATATTATTTATACTTCTCCTTAACTCTTTTTCCTTAGTAACGGGTAGTATAATATTACTAAATTAATTCCTTATTAATTAGTGATTTTTGTGCTAAAAGTAATACTAAGTAATAGTTAATATACGCCTTTTAGTACTTTAATTATAATTAATATACCCCTTTTATTTTTACTATATTTAAGTTACTATACTAAAAATAGTTTATAACTTTAGTTACTTCTATAGTTACGGCCCTAAAGATAGAGTAGTTATTAATATAAATAATGTAGTTAAACTTTTAAAGTATTAGGGCGACTACTGTGCTATATACGTACCCCCCGAGGGTACTAAGTTTATTTTAATTAGTTTTTTTTAAAACTAGATATTTTTTTATAAAGTAGTTCTTTAATACCCTTACTCTAAATACTATTATAGAGTAATACTATACTAAAATTTATATATACTTTAATAGCCTATATAAATATAATATTTACTTTATAAATAATTTTTTTTTAGTAATAACTACTAGGTTTTATAGAACTAAGAAGTTTTTAAAAGCTTTTATTAAAAAAACCTAGAGAAACTCTTTAAGTAGGTTAATATATAAGTTAAAGTTTGTAGTGCTTAAAGCTAAGAAGTTTAGTTATTTTATACTTAGTACGTTACTATATATAAGAACTTTTATAAAGTTTATAACTATATTCTTTAATTAAAGACTAATAATTAAAAGCTTTAGAAGAATATTTAAGCTTTTTAGGTTAAGAAGACTAAGATAGCTTATAGTTAGGAACTCTCCTTTACTGCTAACAAAGCCCTTTAGTAGTGCCTTATTTAGTTAAAGAATACTTTATTTAATATAGCTTTTTAGTAAGGCAATCCCTTAGAGTTAAATATTAATAATACTTTTACTACTATTATTAACTATATTAAGTACTTAAAAATAGGCTACTAACCCTTTATTACTTCTTCTACTACTATAGGAATAAAACGCGGCTTTAAGGAGTTTAAAATTTTTATTTATATTAGTATAGAGAATAGTAAGGATAGAAAAAACCCTTTGTTTAGTATTTAGTACTACTGTATTATTAACTACTTTTAGTTTTAAAGAAATAATGTTACTAATACTTAGAAGTTTAATTATATTATTAGTTATTTTAAAGGTAATACTTTTAAGTTAATATTACTTTTAGTAAAAAATAAGGTTGTAAAGACTTTAAAGGCTATACTTTAAGAGTACTATTTTTTTTTATTAGTTATATATAGGTTAAAGATACTAAGTAAGAGATTAAGGCTATAAAGATTACTTTTATTAATGTTTAAATGTAGTATACTAAGTTTGTTAAACTTGTTTATAAGGCTGACTTTTTTAACTATTAGTAGTACTATAAGTTTTATTATAAACTGCATTTTACCCTTTAGACTTAGGCTACTATAGTCTACTTAGATACTTTTTTTAACTTTTAAAAATATACTAAAATAGTTATTACTATTACTAATATTATAAACCCCTATAGTACTAGTAAGGCTGTAGAGGAGTAGTTTTATAGAGTGACTTTGGGCTGTTTTAGTATATTAGCTTTTATTATACTGTTTTATAGTAACTCTATAACTCCCTATAATACTTAAAGCTATACTAAGCTCCCCTTAGTTTTATACTAGTACTTAAAGGATATTAGTACTTACTTTATTTATAGTAAGTCTAGTTATAGTACTTATAAGTGCTTATACTCTAAAGTAGCTAAGAAAAAAGCTGCTTTAGTTGTTGTAGAGCTGTAGACCCCTACTAAAGATACTAATATAGTAGAAAACTGAAGTCCTTAATAAAAGGAGTCTTTTAACTAGGGGAGAGATTATATAAGGATTAATACTTAGTTTTAATATTTATTAATTTAAAAAGAATTATTAGGGGATAGCCCCTAAAAATAGAGCTAGTACTAGCTTTTAATAGATATAGATTATGTATATGTGCCCTCTTTAATACTAGAGTAAATAGATATACCTTTATAAATACCTCCCTAGCTAGCCCCCTATAGGATTTTTACTATGCCCTTTTATATAAGTTATAGTGCTCTATTCTAGCTATAGGATTTAATAGTAAACAATTAAATAACGTTAATATAGTATAAACTACTAATATATAAATTAATTATTAAATTCTATTATAAATACTCCTTTTATAGTTAAATACTAAGTACTATAACTTAATACTAAAAAGAGCTTAGTTTAAATACTATAACGTTTTACTAAATATATACTATAGGTACTTATAGTAGCTTAAGGACCTACTACTAGTTAAAGATTTACTTTTTATTATTATTTATGATTTAGTAAAGTATTCTAAGTTTAATAAAATTAACTTAAAATACTAAATAAATACTAATAAAAAGTAAGCTGCTTTTAAGGTTAATATAATATTCTATAACTATAAGTTTTAGTAGAACTAGTATAAGTTTTAAGTGCTTTAGTAAATTCTAAAGTGCTTAATATTAACTATACTCTTTAGTACTTAGAAGATTGATAATGTTAAAGGTTTATATAAGATAGAACGCGCGCTTTATAGTACTAAAGCTTTATTAAAGTTAGTTTAGAGCTCTAGAAGGTACTGGTTTGTACTAAAAGAGACCCGGAAGCTGTAGTAGAATATAGGATTAGTGTTTATTAGTACTGTTAAGTTTAAAATAAATCTGAAACGCCTGGATGTTAAACTGGGATTGATTACTCTTGATGACTTAAATTAATTAATTGAGTTAAAAAAGATTAATATAGTTAAGACTAATAACTTTTTTTAAGATAATATAGAGGAGATAAAGTACTTAATTAAAGAGAAGCTTTTTACTGAACTTTAGTAATTTATTAATATTTTTAGTAAAGCTATTAGCGATACTCTTTTACTATATTACTAGTACAATTATAAAATAGAGTTTAAAAAGGGAGGTTACAATAAGCTTATTTACTACTCTTTTTATAAGTAGTTGTTATTTAAGTTAGAAGTAACTTATAAATATCTTTTAGAATACTTATATAAAGGATTTATTACTCCTAGTAATACTTTATAGGCCTTTTTTATACTATTTATTTATAAAGCTAATAGGGGCCTTTACTTTTATATTAATTTCTATAAACTAAATAAAATTACTAAAAAGGACTAATACCCCCTACTACTAATTAATAAAATACTAATATAAATTAATTACTTAAAAATTTTTATTAAAATAAATATTTAATAAGCTTTTTATAAAATTTAAATATACTTAAACTATAAAGACTTAATAACCTTTAGAACTTAATATGGTGCTTATAAGTGTAAGGTTCTTTTATTTAGCCTTTATAACGGCCCTGTAATGTACTAGTGGTATATGAATAATATTCTAATAGAATACTTAAATAACTTTTATATAGTATACTTTAATAATATTTTAATGTTTTTAAAAGACCCCCTTTAGTACTAGGAATACGTTACTAAAGTACTAACACGCCTAAGAAATACTAGTTTATAAGTTAATATTAAAAAGTACGAGTTTAGTATTACTACTACTAAATACTTAGAATTTATTATTTTTATTAATAGTATCTAGTCCGACCCTAAAAAGGTTAGTATAGTAAAGAACTAGTACACTCCTATATTTATTAAAAGTATCTAGTTCTTTCTAGGGTTCTATAACTTTTATTAATAGTTTATTAAAAACTATAGTAAAGTTACTTATTCCCTAGTACACTTTATAACTAAAAGAGTCCCCTTCTACTTTAACAATAACTATAAAGTTATATTTAACTAACTAAAGAACCTACTAACGTTAGTACTTATCCTTTACTACTAGTACTTTAAATTACTTATACAGCTTAAAATAAATACTTCTAACTCTATCTATATTAGTACTATATTATAACTATAGTCTAATAATAATACTTAGTACTTTATAACTTTTTTTTTTAAAATAATAGTACTTACTAAAATAAACTACTTTATTTATAATAAAAAGTTACTTACTATTATATAAACTATAAAAGAATAAAAAGTAGATTTAGTAGCTCTTTATAAGTATTTTAAAGTTATTATAAACTACTAAGCCCTTTTATACTTTATAACTAAATATAAATTTAACTCCTAATAAGTCCATTAGTTAGGCCTTTTAGTAGACTTTAACTTTATAATTTAGTACTACTTTAACTAAAAAAACATACTAGTTAATACTTTTTTATAAAAGTCTAAAGATATTACTATATAAAAGGCCCTTAAGGCCACTAACTATACTTAAGTCCTTTTAATACTAAACCTCTTTTTACCTAAAATTACTATAAAGCTTTATTAACTTTTAAAAAATACTAAAATAATAAAAACTATTATAGTTAGTACTATAGAACCTACTAATAAACTTTAAAGTTACTTATTAGTTAAATAAATTCTTATTTTAAACTAAAAACCTATAACTAAATCCCTTTACCCTTTATAAAAAATAACTACTACTAGTAAGGAATATTAAAAAATATAGAAGGATATAGGTCTATTTATAATAAACAATAAACTAGTTATACTTAAAAAAGAGTTTTTGTATACTTAAGTAATATAAAAAGTCTATAAGTAAAAGCTATTAGTATACTTTAGTTAAAATAAAATACTAAAAATAATTAAAAAAAAGTACTACTAACCCCAGTTTATAGTAGATGTGGAACGCTATATTTTTAACTATTATATATATTACTAAACTTATAAATCCTAGGACTAAGTACTAGGCAAACTCTAGCCCCTTTTAGTACCTAACTAGCCCTAGTAGTATATTTCTATAAACTTTATAGTGCTACTACTTAATAAAAAGGGATTTATAGTAGTTTAAGTAGTAATTAACCGCCTAAGTAAATACACTATTTTAATACTATATTATAAAGAGGTTATAGTTAGGGACTTAGTATAGATATTTTATAAAAAGATACTACTAATCTTTAGCCTTTTAAAAACAATTACTTTTAATTAAGGCCCCTAGTTTATTTTTAACTTTTAGTTAAAACTCTATAAAATTTATAATATTAAAATATAACTATTTATAGTATACTACTCCTAGACTAATAGGTAAACTAAGATTTTAAATTAATATATTATGTAATAACTCTATCCCTTTATTAACTACTACTAGAATAATTAAAGTAAAATACTCCCTACTATAGACTTTACCTATACTACTTTACTTAGTAAAACTACTAGACTTTTATTATATAAAATTAAGTTTAAGTAACTACTATACTTTAGCTTTAACTAAGAATAATAAACTATAGTATTTAGTACTACTTATAAAAAGCTAAACTACCTAGAAGTTTAATAAATAGTAAAGTAGATTTATAGTACTTAAGATATTATAAAAGGAAAGATAGTAGAGGCTTAAGTATAATAGAAACGCGCTATAGACCACTAGTACTACCCGGACAACTTTACTATAAGTGACTGTATTTAGGTCTTTATAAAGGGCTAGCGCTAAAATAATCCTTTTAAGCTTATAATACTCTAGAACGGCCTATACTAAATTATAAAGGTAGACTCTAGTAGTACTTAAGTACTAGACTTACTTAAGAGCTACTAATACTACCTAGTCTTTTACTCTAATAAGCTTTAAAAAGCTATTAATAATCCGCTATTAGGATAAATTATAAAGCTACTCCTACTTATATAGTATACTAATAAGTTAAAATACAAAGTTTAAAAGGGCTTAGTATTTTAGTTATAGCGCTATAAGCTTTAGTATAGGGTAGACTAAGTAGGCTATAATAAGGACTTAATTTAGTATAATACTAAGAACTTCTAGAATACTCTAAAGGCCCTCTAGGCCTTCCACAACCTACACCCAAGTGCTATAGAGCCTTTACAGTACCTAAAGGCGTAGCTATAGGCTACTATAGTTAATAAAGAGGCACTAACTGTATTAAACAATAACGCTATAGTTATAACCACTAAAATCGCTTAAAAGTACTAGCACTAAACACCTAGAGCAGAGCTAAATAATCTAACTAATTAGGTTTTTTATATAGAATCTATATAGGGCCTTTAATTAGTTTATTTTAAAAAAAGTTCCTATAACTATAACTTAGTAGTTTTGGGTACTATAGTACTAATTTAACTACTAATTAATACTAAATTCTACTACTAATTTAACACTATAGACTACTTACCGCTCTATAGTAAGAATAAAGCTTAGGGGATAAAAAGTAGTAGATTTAAGTAGTGCTTTTTATACTTAAAGACACTATAAATAGCGTTACCTTTTCTAGAGGGGGGGGTAATGTTATAGTACTAGCCTAACTACTCTAACTCTAGTATCTAAAGGCACTAAAGGCCCTATAGCCTTAGGCACTAGCTAAGTTATTATAGGTTACATAACTACTAAAATCTCTAAGCCTTTAGGGCTCTGCAGTAGTAGCCTATAGCACTAAATTTCTTCCCTTTTTTAAGTATAAATTATAGTTAATAGAGCCTCTTAGTAGCGCACTAGCCTGCCCTTAAGACCCTTTTATAATATAAAAGTAGACTTAATAGTAATTATTAGTATAAATAGTATTTAAATATATAAACTTATAAATTGTTATAGTATATAAACTCTTTAAAAGAGTTAGAATCTACTACTGAAAATGGTATATTATTTTTAATAATAAAATTAAGAATCTTTAAATAATAGTTTTTTTTGTTAAAATTGTTTATAGTACTAGATTGGGGTTGTTTTTTAGATTCTGGATTTAAAAATGCGTCTCTTATAGATAAAGAGCTTTTTTTTAAATAAAAAACTCTATATTAGTATATATAATAGTAAATATAATAATTAATTACTTATTTTTAAGCTTATTAGCTTTGGTTTTTTTGTTATAAGTGTATTCTTTATAGTGTTTTTTATAATAAGCTGTAAAATTAGAGCTTTGAAAGCTATCTAACTTTACTACCTAATCTTTAGTATAACTATTAAGTAATTAGTAATAATTATATATATAAGTAATATATATATATAAGTAATATATAAAATATAAGTAATATAACTTATGTAGTATAATTAACTTGTATTTTTTGTGATTTAGTAATATTAATAGGTAAAAGAGTTTAAGTAAAAAGGTTATTTTTAAATATATATATACTACTATTAGTATTACTCTCTAATTTATAAGACTTTTTATTAAAAATAGAGTCTTTAAAATTAGAGGTAGTATTTATAGTAGTATTAGTATGGGTAGTATGGCTACTAGAAGGCCTGCTACTAGTAAGTGACTAGGGGGGGGGTTGAGAAGTTTTTATAAAAGGGCTAAATTCTAAAAAAAAAGAAGTAGTAAAAGAATCTATTTTTATATAATTTTATTAAAAAGTATATAAAAGTAATGTAGTGTTATAGTGTTTTTAGTAATAATTGTTTTATAAGAGATGTAAATGTATTTTATTAAAAGGAAAAGGAAAAGAAAAGGAAAAAAGAAAAGGGGGAATTTCTTTATTTTTATATATTTAAATAAGGTTTTATTTTTGCTTAAGAGTATATTTTAAACTAAAATCTATTTTTAATTTAAAATATATATAAAATATATTTAAAATAAACTTTAATGAAAGTAAAATTTAAATTATACTTTAATAAAAATAGAAATAAACTATAAACTAACTAAAGATACTTTTTAATATCTATTTTAATCTTTTTTTTACTCTTTAAAGCTGTACGAACTGGTTTAAACTAACCCTTTATAAAGGGTAATTAAAATATATAATTAATATTATTTAAATACTTCTTTTCCAAATACCCCTCTATATCTACTAAACACCCCGTTTTTAGAATATTTAAAAAGTTGACTTTTAGTGGATTTAATATAGCGTTTTATAATATTTAATTATTATAAAAAAATACCGTTATAGTAGAAAGTATTTTAATTTTGTAAGTATAGGTATAAGGGTATTGAGGTTAGTATTGAGATTACTAAATACTTCTATAGTAATATTAGGCTTAATAGAGTTAGTAAAGGAATAGGTTTAGTATATAATATATAAATAAAAAAGATAAAAGTATTATTATAGTAGTAATAGTATTGTATTAGTGTTTTGCTGTATTACTTGCTTATTAAGAAAGTAGAAGTCTAGACCCCTATAGGCTAGGGGGAGCCCTGCCTTTTATAGGCCTAGTACCTTACCCTTTAGACCTAGCTTCTAAAGTACTAGTCCTTTTAGAGTTTAGTTATTAAATTACATAGCTTAGAGCCACTAGCATACTATAACGTATAGGCGGATTTTAGTATTTAAAGTAGTTAATAGCTGTTCTGGAGTAACGTTTTACTAGCTCTAAAGGCCGTAGCTACGTTTAAAGGGTTTAAAAGTCTATAGCACTATTAAAGCAAAAAACGTATTAATAGCCCTTAAAATATAGCTTTATATATATATAAATATATACAAAATCTAATAATTAAAAGTCTTATTTTACTATCCCCTTTACTATATATAATTAATTATTTTTAAACTACTCTATTAAATACAAAAATCACTATAAATATCCTTTTAACCCCTTAAAAGACTATCCTTAATAGTTTAACTACTTAGTACCTATAGCTCTATAACTTTTAAGTACTTATAAATACCCTTAATGCATAAAAAGCTTTTAACCTAACTTTTATAAATCTAAAGCCCTTTATTAGTAATACCCCACCCTAAAAGCTACACCTTAGTAACTACCCAAAGTCCATTACTTACTATAGCCCTAAACTAAAAGCCCTTTACTTTTAAACTATAGAATCTAAAGTAAATAAACTTACTATAAACCCTTTTTTTTAAACACCTCTAAAAAAAAACCTCCTACTCCTATTTAGTATAATAAACTACTACTACACTAAAATAATAATTAACCTTTTTAAAAAGACCCTTAAGTACTATATTAACTCTTTATCTTTATACTATACTATAAAAATAATATACTAAAAGTAAAAAAAAACTAAAAATACTATTATTTTTTAAATATAAAGTACTATTATTAAAAAGTTTAGAATTTAGTACTACTTAAGTACTTTAAAACTAGTAATTTAAATTTAAAACCTTTATAAATACTTTAAACTTATAAAAAGTATATACTACTAATATACTAACTAGCTTTATATTAACCACTTTACTATACTTTATAATAAACAACTTATAATAAAAACTACTATAACTAAATAGTTTATAATATAAGTTAACTATATATATAAAAGTTATACTATTAAACTTAAAGTAGTTTATAAAAAAAATTTATAAATCTATAAACTACTTTACTTCCTTAACTATTTACTACTTTAATTTTAAACTAAAAACTATTATATAATAATAAGTAATAACTAGAATAACTATAGTTTTAATAAAGCTATTACTAAAATAACTACTATAATTAAATAAATACTAAAGTTTATAAAACGTAAAAAAAGCGTATAAGGCACCTTTGCTATTAATAAAGTAGCTCCCTACAGCCCTCTTAAGTACTTTAGTAGTTATAAATATAATAATACTAACTTAAATAAATTATAGAGTAAAGTTTTATTAGTATCTTTTACTCCCTTTACTCTATTAGCCCCTTTCTACTTAGTATACTTTATATACTACTACTTTAAAAATTACTTTTATACTTTTCTAAAGTATATATATAATAAATAAAAGCTACTTAACTACTACTATAAAAAAGCCAAAAAAAACCTTATAAATAATAAATAACTAATTTAGTATATTAAAAAGATTTAAAGTTAATAACTATATAGTTACTATATAAAGAGTATTAAGTGTTTATTTATAGCGTTTTAGGCTACTTAATATAAAGGCCTATTACTATATCCCCTTAAAGACTCCTACCTTCTTAACTTTAGTGCGTTTATTTATATTTTTAAAGATAAATAACGGTTTAGTAACCTTTAAGTAGCTAGTATAAGTAATTACTTATAAACTAACTTTAAGCCCTTTATAATTAAAGGATATAAAAATATAAATATATATATTATATTAATTAATAGTAAATAATTTAATTTATACTTATATAATATTATATTATATATATTTATAATAACTAACTTTATTTTTTATAACTAACTTTATAAGTATAAGTACTAGTAAAATAAGTACCCTAAATAGCGCTTTATACTATATAAATTTAATTACTCCCCTTTTAGCTTTATTAAAACTATATATAACTAAAGAGTATTAGAGTATAATAAGTTTTTTTAATAAAGTGCTTATATATAAAAACTCTATATAAGTTATTTAATATACGTATACTTTATACTATTAAATAAAGTACTTTTAATAAAAATAAAAATCTCTAAAAAGCTTTAAAAAAATATAGTACTAATAGTTTAACTACTCTAGCTCTAAACTACTCTAGTACCTCTCTTTATTAACCTATAGTATCTAAATCTTTATTACCCCTAGAATAGTACTTAGTAATACCCTTTTAAGCTATAATACCTATAGTATTAGTAAAGTAAAGTAAATTATTAACTATAAACTATAGAAAAGTAACGTATATACCTACCCTAGTAAGTATATTATATTTAACTTCTACTTATATACTAAGGGCTATAGTAGGTTTATATTTATATTAGTATTTACTAACTACGTCTTACAGTACTTATAAAACTACTACCTATATAACTATAGTATAAAAACACTTACTAAAGTCTTTAAAAAGTTTATTTTACTTTTAAAGGTTTAATATAATGTTAAAATACTTACTTTTAAATATAATAGTAAAATTAAAAAGTACTACTACTTTATAAATAACCTTTAAAGGTATAGTAAATATATTAAACTATCCGCCCTGTATATACAAAATTAAAATAACAGTACTAAGTGTATTAACACTATAATTAAAATAAAGGCTTAAATAATATATAAAAGTAGTAAGCTACCCTATAAAGTATAGCCTAATATCTATAAAGTAGTAACCTATCTTTATAACTATATACCTTAAGTAGCCCTTAGTTAAAAAACTCTATATAAAGTACTTTACTAATAACTCTACAGCAATAAAACTACAAAACCAAGCCTTATATACCTAAAATTATATAAATATAAGGCGTATGCCCTTATAGCTACTATATAGCTTAAAAAAAAGCGTCTTAACCGCCTTTATAACTATACCTTTATAGACTTTTTTATTAACTATATATTTATAAATTAGTATTAAATATAAAACCCTATAACTAAAAAAATTATTACTATACATAACGTTATATTTAATAAAAAAAATACTATAATAGTAACTTAAATTTACTTATTAGTAACTATAATAACTTTAACCTTTAAGTTATTACTAAGTAAGTTTAAAAGAGCCTTACTATAGTTAGTAAAACTAACTCTTAAATATAACTCTACCCGTTTTTACTAAGTAAAAAAAATAATAAAGTATCCCCTTTTATAAACTCCCCTAATAACGTTTTTAATAAACTTAACTTAAGTAATACCACCCTTAATAACAATAAACCCTATAACTATAAATACTTCTCTACTTACTTTAAACTCCTATTTACTCTTCTTAACTTACTTATTTTATTTTTTTAAATACTAATTAAAAAAAACTAATACCTAAGGAAGTAAATTATAACTAAGTTAGTAAATAAAAACTTTTTTTTTATAAACCCTTACTAGTCTATATTTATAACTAAGTTTATAAACTAAACCACCCTAGTAGCTTATATACTCTAGTATAAATAAACGTTTTATAAAGCTACTTTTTTAATTAGTACTCTATTATTATTTTAAAATACTCTATAGTAAAGCTACTTCTAAACTAACTACCTAGTTACTTACAACCTATTAAAAAAAACCCTTAGTATTTAATATACTATAAGGGCATCTTAAAATATAAATATTAAATACTTTAATAATAAGATTTAACTATAAAGAAGGGTTATAGGTACTTAGATTTTATTAAATAAGTATAAAGTACTATACTAACTATAAACTAAAGTTCCTACTCTTAGTACCCCCTAGTAAAAGCTCTAGCCCCTACCTATATTTTATTTAAAAGTATTAACTTACCCTTATATAATTTTAATACGAATAACTAAAGTAAACTATTTATAAAACTATTATAAAACTAACTTTTAAAAAGAGGTTTTTAAAAGTACTACTAATAGTTCCTAGATCCTAAAATACTATTAAGTATATATATATAAGTTAAATAAGTATAAAAGGCTCCTTAAAATTAAAGTATACTTTATTATATATAGTAACTAGTAGTTAAAAAATAAGTAAAATACTTATACTTTAATACTTATTAGTATATTATTTTAAACACTTATAGCTATTATAAACTACTTTAATTTTAAACTCCTATAATATAACATAGTAAATATATTTATATAAGTTCTACTTAATAAAGACGTTTATATATAAATACCCCCTAGATATTAAAAGTCTAAGTATATTTTTAAGTTTAATAAAGTACTTTATAGCTTATACTACTTTTTACTCCTATAGTAATGCTATTTAAAAACTAGTTTAAAAAAGCTTAAGTTAAAGTACGTAGTAGGTAAGAATTACTATTAAATACACAGCTATATTACCTTCTTTTTTTATATTAATAACTATATTTTATACTTCCCCTTTAAATACTATAAAAAGGCCCTTTTACTTATAAAAATACTTTAAAAGTAATACTTTCTTAAGAGTAGTAAAGACTTATAATAGTTCCTAGGGATTAAAGTTATCTATAACTACACTATAAAGCACCTTTAGCTTTTATAGTTTATTTATATTAATAAAGTTATTAAGTACTTAAAAAAGCAAGGCTTATAAATAAAGTAACTATATACTTTTTTAATTTAATTACTTAAACTACTCCTTTATAAGGACTCTACTTTATATATAAATATTAACTATTACTAAAGTAATACTAGTTTAATTATATATAGTATAATAATAATAAAGTTAAATATAGTTTTTATAATAAACTATTTTATATACTTTAACTATAACTCTAACTCTAAGTACTTTAAAAAAGTAAAATAAGTAATTAAATACCTCTTTATAAAACGTACTCTTTATTTTAAATTTAGTTATAAAAAAGGCGGCTTTAATAATGGTTTAGTAATTACTTTAAATACTAACTTTGTTAATAATATACTAAACTATAAAAGCTCTTAAGTATTTATAATTAAGTTTTTTAATAGCCTTATTAAGTAATAAACTAATAAATAAAATACTATAACTATATTAATAACTAAGGCTAAACTTCTTACTCTTTTTTAAATAACTAAAAAAACTATCTTTATAAGTTGTTTAATAACTATACTTTATATAAACCTTAATAAGTAGACCTTTAGCACTACTCCTACTCTTAATACTACTATACTAAGTATATATATTTAATATAATAATTAATAAATAATCTATCTTATTAATAAAAAGACAGTCTAACTATATATAAAGCTTTACTACATTAATATCTATAACTACTAGTTACGTTAAAAGGCTTAAAAAGGCTGTATTAAAGTTAAATATTAGTCTATAGTATAGTTAATAATAAACAGCTTTATAAAACTACTTACTAGTACTTACTTTAAACTCTTTTTTAAGTAACTTAATATAGTAAATTAAATAACTTAACTTTAAGTACTTTATAATACTAAACTTTAAAATAAATACTATAAAGGCCTTAACTTTACTAATAAAGAATAAATAAAAGGAATTATAATTCTTAAGTACTTTAAAAATAGTATTACTCTTTTTACTATAGAGATAGAGGTTTAATAAAAATAATAAAACTACTTAAAATAAGGACTTTAAAGGGATTATAGTTCTAAAGAGGTAAACTATATAAAAGTAATTATAGAGTAGTTAGAGTATAGCTAGTATGTAATTTTATTTATAATTAGATTTAATAAGGCTCTTAAGAGGCCCTTACTAGGGAGGTGTATTAGATTACGTAGCTTAAAGCCACTAGTATACTATAATATATAGGCGGATTTTAGTATTTAAAGTGGCTAATAGCTGCTTTAAAGTAACGTTTCGCCGGCTCTAAAGGCCGTGGCTATGTTTAAAGGGTTTAAAGGCCTATAGCACTGTTAAAGCAAAAAACGCGTTAATGGCCCTTAAGGCATAGCTTTATATATATACGAATATACGCGAAATTTGATATTAGTACGTTATGTATAGTTTAACTAAGTGGCTCTAGGCTCTGTGTGTGGTTGGCCGCATTTACTGTAGTTAGCCACGGGCACTGTGGTCGGCCACGAGGGTTGTGGTTAGCCACAAGCACCCTAGAGGGGTTAATAAGAGATATTTAGAGTGGTTTATTCCACTATTAGTAGTTGACCTAGTAGTTTAGAGTCTAGCTTATTAGAGCTAGAGGCTGTAGGTTCAACTCTGCCTTTTGTCTCTTTTTACTTTTATTTTTAGTTCTTTTTAATAGACTAATATCCCCCCTTAAAATATATATTAATTTAATTTTATTACAGATCTTAGCGTTCTTAAGGTATATTAAAAGACTTTTTTAGTATTAAAAACTTTTATATAAAAACTCTATAAAAACCTTTTTTTTAAGTAAAAATATTTAGAGTAAAAATAAAAAAAATATATATTAATAAGGAAAACCTTCTCTTTTTAATATAATAAGTTATTTATTTTTAACTTATCCTTTAATAGATTTATATTCTTTTTTATTTTAGTTTCATTTTTAAAAAAAGATAAAAAACCTTTATAGTCTACTATACTTAAAGTAGTTATATAATTATTAAATATTATTTTACCCATAGGCTTAGTTAAAACATCAGCTAAATTATCTTTAGTAGATACGTAGAATAGTAAAGCTTTATTATTAATTATTATATTTCTTATAAAGTAATATTTAATATTAATATACTTAACCTTTTTATGAAATTTAGGATTTTCAGCTAGTTTTTAAGCTGCTTCATTATCTATAAGAATTTTAGGTTTATTTAGACTTTTAAAGTCTAAAGATTTAAATATATAATTATAAAAGTTATATAAATATATAACTTCTTTAATAGCTTTAGTAAAAGCCATATATTTAACTTTATAAGTAGATAAAGCTACTATTTTTTATTTTATAGTATTTTAACTAATTATATTATAAAATCCTAAGTAAAATAAATAGCCAGTAGTAGATTTTTTATTATTAAGATTTCTAGCCTAATTAGAGTTTAAAAATTCTATTATTTTAAATTTAATAGAGTAGTTATATAAAATCCCTAGGTTAGGGAATTTATTTAAATATCCCTATAACTAATTTAAAGCAATAAAATACTCTTTAGAAGGATTACTTATATAACGAGTTAATAATATAACTATAAAGGCTATATCTGGCCTGGTTTTTAAGGTAGAATATATTAAAGAGCCTACTTTTTATTAGAATTATTTTATTTCTTCTTTAGTAGCTTAATCTGTATTTTCTACTAATTTTATATTATTATTTATAGGCGTTAAATGCCTATATAAGTAGGTTTTATTATATTTAACTAGTAGTTTTTTAGTATATTTAGTTTAATATAGAAATAAGGTTTTATTTTTCCTATTTATATCTACTTTAATACCTAAAAAGGTTTTAGGCACCTTTAGTAGTTTTATATTAATCTCTTTAGAGATATTATTAATTATACTATTAGTAATTTTAGAGTTAGGAGTAATAACTAAAAAGTTATTTATATAATAAGCTATAATAGCTTTAACTCCTTTTTTATTAAGTATAAAAACAGCCTTATTATAAGGCGTTATATTAAAGCCTTTCTTTTTAAGTATATCTTTTAAATACTTATACTACAGTTTAGGACTTTGTTTTAAGCTGTATAAGGCTTTATTTAGTTTATAGACTAATCCTTTATTAGAATTTTTATAATCTTTATTAAAGACTAATTTATTATTATTATTATTAGAAAAACTAGTAGGTAATTGGATGTATATTTTTTTATTAATATTAGTGTGTATAAACGCACTAGTAACGTTATATTATTTAATATTTTAATTATTTTATATAGTTATTAAGAATAATAGTCTATAGGATTTAGGCCTATAGGTAGTACTAAAGGTTTTTAGGTAATCAATACCTATATGTTGATTATAACTCTATACTACCTAACGAGCCTTATATTTATTAGGTTTTTTAGCTTTAGTATTAATATTATTATTAGCCTTTTTTCTATAAACTTATTTACCTCTAAGAGGTTTAATAGATTGTGGTTTTTTAATAATACTTTAAGTATTTAATTTAGTTAATATATTTAATTCCTTATATATAGCTTAAATTTAGTTTTATAAATTATTAAATTCTAAAACTTGTTTATATATAGTAGGTTTATTTAAGTTATTAATACTTAGTATATAAGAGATTTTATTTTTTGAGCTATTAATAGTAGATATTATGTTTAGAGATAGGTAGTCTTTTATTATAAATAGTATACATTCTTGATTTTTAACTTATTTATAGCTTTCCTAGATCTCTTTATTTATATAGGGGATTTTTATAGTTAATTTAGAGTTATTATTATTATTATTATTATTATTAGTTTTATTAATATTATTATAATTTAAGTTTATTTTAAAGAAACTATTACTTTGAGATTCTTTTTTGCTTTTAGTTATATTAAATTATGGATGATTTATTTTATTTAGTATAAATAGTTTTTGATTATTATTATTAGTATCTTTTATAAAAATATTTTTAAATACTTTAATGTCTCTAGACTAAAGAGCTTTATTTTCTTTTAAATCCTATATTCTATAGGTATTATTACTATAGTTAAGAATTATACCCTTTTTAGCTTTATTATTAAGCTTTTTAATATTAGGGTCTTTATTTTTATAGTAATAAATATTCCCCTAGACCCTTGTATGATTTAAAGAGGGTTTTGTATTATTCTTAGCTTTATATAGTATTTTATAAGCTATTGACTTATGTGGGGTTCTATTATATAGATATATAGCTACTAAAAGAGCTTCTCCCTATAGTTTAAAGTTAATATTAGTGTTTATTAGTATAGCCTTTACTTTATTTATTATATTACATATTATTCTTTTAATAATACTATTAAGCTTATACGTATAAAGTAGTTTTATATTATAAGTTATACTATTCTTTATATATATAGTTTTTATTCTTTTATTATTAAACTCTTTACTACTGTCTGTATTAAATTGATTAATTTTATACTTATTTTTATTATTTTTAACTAAGGATTTAAATTCTTTAAAAGTAGTAGAAACCTCTTTAGATTCCTTTGTTTTTAATAATTTACCCTATATAAAACGGGTTTTTTTATTTATAAATAGTATAAACTATTTATAATTATTATATATTTTAAGTATAATTAGTTTATATAAGTTTAACGTAATTTTGTATAAGTAAGGGTAGTTTTTTGCGTAATTACTAGACTTTTTATTTATAGTATTAGTGAATTTTTCTTTTAAATAGGCCTTATAGGGTAGTTTATAAAATGCCTCTGCGGTAGCCCTTTTATACGTAATTTTAGTTTGATTTAGAATAGTAAGTAAAGATTGTTGGTTTATATGGCCTAATTGGTTATGCTATAGCTTTATTATATTAATATTAGGGTTTAGGGTTCGATTCTGACTTTGGGACTTTTTTATAGTGTTTTTTATTATATTAATTACTTCCTTATTTATATTAAAGTTAAAGAAGTAGAGGTTATTTCTCTTTATTCCTACTAAAAGAACTTTGTTTTTAATTATATTATATAGTGTAGGCTTATTATAGTAGATTAAGGCTATGCCTATTTTAGTAAGTTTAGCTTAACTTAAGAGATTAATACCTAGTTTAAGTATATAATAAATATCTTTTATAATATAAAGAGTATTATTTATTATAGTAGTTAAATTACCCTTTTTATAAGTAAAAAGACGGTTTACTTTACCCTAATTAACTTTTGTTTTAATAGTTTTAATATTATTAAGTAGAGATAGGTTATTAGTTATATAGATTATTATAGCTAAGTTTAAATAAAATAGTTATTTTTCTTTATAAGTAGAAGAATCTAAAAGTTCCTTATTTAATTGTTTTATTAAGTTACTTAGTAATAAATTATTAGTTTTAAAATCTATATTAATAGGGGTTTTAGAGGTAATTTTTATATTTTTAAATTTTATATTAGAATCTAAGTCCTCTTTAGTTACTAAGTTAATATTTATTAAGTTTAAAGTAACTATAATTTTTTTTAATAAATTAAAAGAGTTAGAATTGTTATTAATAACTATATTAACTTATTGTTTTCTTTTATTCTGTTTTTTAACTCTTTTTTTTTTTATTGTTTATAGAAGGGTTATTTTTTAATATTTTTTTAAACTAATTAGGAGCTTTATTAGGATATAAAAATCTATAAATATTCTTTATATAGTTGGTTTTTTTATAGTAGTTATAGTATTAACTCTTAGTTTGTTTTTAGAGTTTAGTAGTCTTTTTAGACTTAATTTAAGACTTAAAGAATTATATAAAGTTATTATTACTCTTTTTTTTAAATTTATTTAATAAATTAGTAAATAAAAACTTAATAGTATAGGCTTTTAAGTTTTCTTTTAAAAATTAGATTATATTAGTTATAAACCCTTTATAAGAGTCGTTTAAACTATTTAAAACCTAAACTATAATTACTTATTTAAGTAAAGTTAAGTTATTTAAAGTTAGATTATTTATAAGCTCTTTAACTTTATTAAGGTATTTTTTAAGAGTATTAAAGTTTTTAAGAGTAGTATTAAAAAACTCTTTATAAGTAAAAAACTTGTTTATAAATCCTTTTAGTTAATATAGCTCTTTTAAGTTTTTTTAAGCTTTTGGAGCTGTTTTAGAGTCTTTTATAACTCTTAAAGGGCTATTTTTATAAAGAAGTTTTATATAATTTAATATTTTATTATTTAGATTTTTATTTTTATTATTTAGTAGTTTAGTAAAATCTATTACTAAATCTTTATTAATTAGTACTATATAAAATTTTAGAGACTATACTTAATAATTTGATTATTCTTTTAGTTTTAAAATAGTAATTTTATCTATATTTTATAAGTTTAAAGTCTTTTTTATTTAAATAATTAAGACTAAATAAACTCCTAAAAACCTAAGAGTTATTTTTTTAAAATAATAGGAGTAAACTACTTATTATATAGCTAACTAAATAGTTTAAATAAATAGTTAAAACTATAAAGTTTTATTATATTTTTTTTAACTGTTTTAGTTAGTTTATTATAGTTAATAGACTTAAAGTCTATAACTTTAGAGTTATTAATATCGACTCGTAGTAGCTTTTATTAGTTAAACTAAATAGTAAAAGTTACTATAATTTTGATTTTTATATAGGTTATATTAATTGAATATTATTTAAAAATTCGTTTACTATAGTAGGTATATATAAGGATTTATTAAGGATTTATTAAGGAAGGTTAGATAATTTGAGGATTTTTTAAAAACTAGGTTTTTTAGTTACTTAGGGACTTAAATTGTGGGTAATTTACGAGTATTAGTTGTAGTTTTTGGTTTTTTATAGTTAAAATAAGGTTAGTTATTAAATAAGTAAGTCTAAATAGACTTTTATAATTAGTTAAGAAAGTTAGGTTAATTAATAAGCTAAGTTTATAACTTATAAGTATAGGTATAAGGGTATTAAGGTTAGTATTAAGATTACTAAATACTTTTATAGTAATATTAAGTTTAATAGAGTTAGTAAAGGAATAGGTTTAGTATATAATATATAAATAAAAGAGATAGAAGTATTGTTGTAGTAGTAATAGTATTGTATTAGTGCTTTACTATATTACTTACTTACTAAGAAAGTAGAAGTCTAGACCCCTATAGACTAAAGGGAGCTCTACCTTTTATAGGCCTAGTGCTTTACCCTTTAGGCCTAGTTTTTAAAGTACTAGTCCTTTTAGGGTTTAGTATATTATGTATAGTTTAGCTAAGTGGCTCTAGGCTCTGTGTGTGGTTGGCTGTATTTACTGTAGTTAGCCACGGGCGCTGTAGTTGGCTACGAGGGTTGTGGTTAGCTACAAGCACCCTAGAGGGGTTAATAAGAGATATTTAGAGTGGTTTATTCTACTATTAGTAGTTGACTTAGTAGTTTAGAGTCTAGTTTATTAGAGCTAGAGGCTGTAGGTTTAACTCTGCCTTTTGTCTCTTTTTACTTTTATTTTTAGTTCTTTTTAATAGACTAATAGATTTTAGTAAAGGTTATAAGGTATAACTCCTTCTTAAATACCTCTTTATTATATATAATATATATATATATAAAATTGGCTTGTTTAGGAGGCTTTATTAGGGTCTTTTTGTTATAAATATACTCTATAAGGGCTGAAATATAAGTTAGAAGGTTGGTAGAAAAGGCCCTAGAATAGTAAAAAGTAAAGGGGAGATAAACGTTATATTAAAACGTAATAAAAGTAGTTTGCTGCATCTTGAATCTTATATAAGATATATTCTTTAAAAAGAGCTTTTTTTATAGTATATAATAAAGTATTTATTAGTTTATTAAATGTTAAAACTAATAAAGATAAAAAAAAAGAAGGAAAAGAGGAAGAAATCTCCTTTCTTTAATACCTTTCTTTCTCGGCCTTTCAGCCTTAAAATCAGTATTTTAGCCTTAAAATAACCCCGATAAACGCGATATTAAAGTTTAAGTTTACTTAAAACCCCGCTTTAACTATAAAAAGTGGAGCCTGTTTGGCGCTAGTGTTGATATTGATCGAGTTATTATATAAAGTTTCTTTTAGATCTGTGCGTGTATATGCAAGGTCCGTGCGACGCACAGACCACATATATATATCAAAAAAATTCAAATTTTTACTTATTTTAATTATATTTTTTTTATATTTTTAAAGGCTTTACTTATAAAAATATATATATTATAAGTATAATATTACTTTTACTTTTACTTTTACTCTTACTTTTACTTGTACTTTTATTCTTACTTTTACTCTTACTTTTACTTTTACTTTTACTTTTACTTTTACTCTTACTTTTACTCTTACTTTTACTCTTACTTTTACTCTTACTTTTACTTTTACTTTTACTCTTACTTTTACTTTTACATTTTACTATTACTTTAATATTAAAATAATAGTAAGAGTATACTATATATAGAATATAAAGTTAATACTTTATTATAAATACATACTAGTATATAGTCTAGTAGTTTAGACTCTTATTTACTTAATATACTATTATTTTATAAGGTCCTAGGTTTAAATTTCCCTTTAAGTACTTTTAAATCTAATTTTAATAATTTATTTAATTAATAATATAATAAAATATAAATAATTAAAACTAATAAAAATAATAATTAAAATCTACTTAAAATATAGAATATTATATATAGTTACTATATATATATATATTTTATTATATAATTAAAAAATATAATTCTTTATTTCTATAGTATCGTTATTTATTTTTATTTATCGTTTTTTAGTATTTAGTATTACTAAACTAAACTAAAACTAAACTAAATTAGTTTAGGGGTCCTATTAATTAGTTTTAGTTTAGTATAGACCCACTTTAGTTTAGTTTAGTTTAGTATTACTAAACTAAACTAAAAGCAAACTAAATACTAAGAAACTAATTTCCAACCCTGCTCTTGACTCGTCGCTGGAATCACTCCAAACGCGAGATCATCTAAGCGCCGAGGACGCGATTCAGGCAGCTTCTGATTACTATCCGTCGCCAGTACATACTTGAAGCAGTTTGGACCAAACTTAAGATCACTTGCCTTTCCCTTAGAATTGCGCGGATCGTCGATTGGATCGCCTGAAGTAGACGAAAGCAATATCAGCAAGCTTCTCGGGCTCGCTATCGAGACGGACGTCAGGGCCGACAGTTGGCCGAACTGCTTCCAAATAACCAAATGGTCATCAACTCTGACGACAAGGGCGCCGGTGCCTGGAACGGCTCCCACACCCTCCACCTCCTGAGCGATGAGGAGAGGAGGAACATCAACTTCGTCAGAAGAAGGTCCAGCGTCGCGACTGCGTGGCTTCCATCGGATGACAAGCTACCCGAGGAAACATCCTGCCTCCTGGTGCCCGAGGCTGATGATGGGCACCATCACGATGGTGGTGGTGAAGAGAACGTGGAGGCTGCAGCTGATCAGCACCCTCACCATGCGGCAGACACGCCACCGTCCCAGCTGGATGGCCGTGAGCCCTTCGATCCGATCCTGTGGACGGCTAGGAAGCGCTGGACACACATCTTCGTCGTCGCCTTCATAACGTGCACCACGTAAGTCTCCGACCCCATACCCACACGGAAGCTTCCTAGCGCGCGGGCGATCACCCGTTAGCCTTAGACTTCTGCACCGTCGGAGCCAGACGCCGCTAACTGCGGCTGTCTGTGTTTTTCGGCATCACACAGTCCTCTAGCTTCCGCAGTGTACACTCCTGCTCTCGATCAGGTGATTCGCGACTTTGGTGTCGAGGAGGATCCGTCGCTGGCCCATCTGACCGTCTCTGCCTATGTTCTGGGCTTCTCGGCCGGTCCACTGCTGCTAGCTCCGCTGAGCGAGGTGATGGGGAAGCTGCCGGTGTACCAGGGCTGTAATGTGCTCTTGCTTCTGTGCAACTTGGGCTGCATGGTCGCGCCGTCGGTCGAGTGGCTCATCGTCTTCCGCTTCCTGGCCGGTTGCGCCGGCGCAAGCCCCATCACCCAAGGCTCCGGGACGGCGACGGACGTGATGAACAAGGAAGAGCGCGCACGGGCATTGTCTGTCATGGCCTTCGGGAGCGTCTGTAGTCCTGCTATCGGTTCTGCTCTTGGAGGCGGTATCGCTCAGCTATGGGGCTGGAGAGGTTGCTTCGGGTTCCTGGTCTTTATGGTGAGTACATCTGTGTTGCTTCTCGCCAACGATATGCCTTTCTGACGAAACGAAAATGGCATAGTGCTCCATCAGCGTCATTCTCACTCAACTGTACATGTGTGAGACGTACATGCCGGTACTCCGGCGTAAGTATGCCGCACTGGGCACCGTTGGAAACGTTATCGGCAATGTGAAAGACGAGAAAGTCGTGACCCCCACGCCTCTGAGGGTGCTGCTGTGGAAGGCAGCCATCCGTCCGCTGACCCTGGAATTTGAGCCGAGCATCTTGCCGGTCATCCTGGTGAGCTCGTTCTTCTACGGCCTACAGGTCTGGCTGTATATCGACGTACCCATGACCTACAAGGCCGTGTATGGCTTCAACACCGCAGAGGCGGGTCTAGCCTTTGCTGGCATGGGCATCGGCATGTTCACCGGCCTCCTCATCTTCGGTTTCCTCAGCGACGTCGTGGTGAAGAGGCTCGCTCGTAACGGCGAGAAGCTGCCCGAGCACCGCCTCCCGTTGCTCAGCGGTGCGGCCATCCTGGTCGTGGCTGGCCTGATCGTCTATAACGTGGCGGCACGTCCAGGTGTATCCTACCTCGTCCCCCTGCTTGGCGATTACATTATCGGGAGCGGTTTGTTCGCTATAACCGTAAGTGTTGAAATCTCGGAGACATTGGATGAACCTCGTCGACGGGCCTGATTACTGACTTGGGTTTCAGATGACATCGGCTGTGTACATCGTCGACCTCTCGCCTCGGCATGCCGTGGCGACAAGCGCGTCTCTTGCTCTTCTCAGATACCCCTCCGGCGCGATCTTCCCCATTGCGGCGCGTTTTTTCGAGAGTCTGACCAGCAACAGCGGCGCCAAGTGGTTCATCACTGGCGGAGCTGCCCTGTCAGTGCCGTGTGTTGTTTGGCTTCAGCTAAACTGCAAAAGATTCCGACAGAGGCTTCAGGAGTCACTCTAAAAGCCTTGTTTTTGCATGTCCTCGTTTTTTGTGATTGTTTTGGACTGGATAAAAAGATACCTAGACGCAGCTCGCGAAGTTGTCAGACTTGCCACGAAAGGACAGGAAATCCCTGGGTTTGCGCGCGGACACACACAGAACGAGCCAGGCCAGCGGCGGGAGCCAAAATAGAGGAAATGCAAGGAACAGAAACTGTATAATATGTTGAACTCCGGAATCCAATGACCAAGACCGGTGCAATGCGTGTATTGAGGAATCTTGTGGCTAGTATGGATACGGTGTTTTGCTTTTCGGAAGATTAGAACAGTACGGTACTGGTACCCATTTGCCGTTGTCTTGTTCATATCTCGGAAAAGAGAAAAGCTTGCTTGGAGAGTTTGAGATCTTGTTGAAAATCTACATGCCTGACTGGTTCGGTCTCTGTTAGTGTTCTCTCGAGGTCATAAGCTTTGAGGACCTTCCGTTTGACACATGTCACTGTAAGAATGGCGTTGGAGGATCGTGCGCAGAGATAAACAGTTAAGGCGGTAATCTCTGTATCCGTTACACCAGTATCGCGTTTTATCATTCTATCCGTTCGGGTCACGTCATGCTATTACATAATATACCCCGTAGCGACATACTTTTTACGATATCTCTGCTCCATCCGAGCGGTCGGTGACCAATGGCATCGTCAATAATCGCTTGGACGTGGCTCCGTGGAACAGGATTGCGCTAACCCCAAATGAAACCACTTACATCGTCACGCGGCTCGTTGAACAAGCTGGGAGACTGGACGACCAACGCTTTCCCCACGTGTTGCAGCCACAACGAAACGCGGTTTGCTACTATTCCAGTAAGGTAGCTTAAACACCGTCTCCACGATCTCGAGGTCCGCATCGCGATACCGTCCGATAAGCCGCCGCACGCGACCATTCCGTCACCATACCGCCCCCAGTAGCATCTCGCAGTCCCTCCTCTGCCCAACAAGCAGGCTCTGCCCGCCCTCAAGCCCTCATTGACCTCGATCAACCATCGCCAAGCCTTCAGGAACGGGGAGGGAGCCCACCCGATAGCGACACCAGCGACGCCGTCGCACAAGGTAGCGAGAGCTACGAACTCGTCGACTACAAACCTTTCGCCGCGCGCAAGACCGCGGACGACCGCGAGGCCCGCCGGGAAGAAAAACGAATCTGGAAAAGACGCTGGCTCGAGGAGCAAGACGACATGAAGTTCTCCCACAGCATCCAGTTTAATGCCGTTCCGGACTGGAGCAGTCATTATATCGCCTACAGCAACCTCAAGAAGCTGTAAGTACCCAATGCCTCCCGCAACGTTTCCCCGAATGCCTCAGGTGACTAACCTATCGCGCCGGACAGCATCTACCAGCTCGAAAAGACCGTCCACCAGAGCTCCGCGGGCGACGCCGAATCGAGACCACTCATCCGAAATGAAGACCCCGAAGATGTCTTCAGCCGCGCCCTCGGCGTAGAGCTGGAGAAGATCTGCTCCTTCTACGTGGCCAAGGAGGGCGAGCTCCTTGAAGAGGTCAGCCAGCTCTTGGGCGACGTCGGCAACTTCTCTTCGGAGGATGAGGAGAATGGCGCCGAGCCTCGAAGGTCCTTTGGCAGCGGGTCCCGCCCCGGCATGTCTGGCAACAACCGCAGGAGCTCCGTGTCTATCGATGGCAACGCCGACGACAGCGATGACGACGAGGACGACGATGAGACGACAGGCCTGACCAAGAGCCGTTCCAGCCTTGGCGGCGGTAGACGCAAGACTGCTCCGAATCTCGGCCACTCGACGACGGACATGACGGCTTCCACCGAATTGACTCTGGGAAGGTCGCTCCGACGATACAGCACGGCGCAGGACGACATGCCGGATCAATCCTTCCTCTACTCGTCGAGCATCATGCTCAAGAAGCGGATCGCCAGCCTCTACGTCTCGCTGTGCGAGCTCAAGTCCTATGTCCAGCTTAACAGGACTGGTTTCAGAAAGGTGCTGAAGAAATTCGATAAGATCCTGGACAAGGAGCTGCGGCCCAAGTACATGGACACCCATGTCGACTCGGCGTATCCATTCAAGGTGGACAGCATCAAGACGATAGAGGAGAACATCGCCAAGATGGAGAAGGCCTACGCCGAGGTCGTTACGCAAGGCGACGAGAACCTCGCCAAGCGGGATCTGCGGTCTCACCTCCGAGAGCACGTTGTCTGGGAGCGCAACACCGTCTGGAGAGACATGATTGGCATGGAGCGCCGCGCCGAGGCTGCCAGCTTGGGCAGGACACTTCTCGGTAGAGACGGCCTGACGGGCGCCAGACGACTGCAGGGCGACGATGAGCTTGCGCCGATCACCAAGGAGGTTGTTACGCCGGTCGGTCGCTTCGTCGTCCCGACCTGGGTGGCCAGTACGCCCCTGCTCACTCTTCTGATCTCAATCGTCGTTTTCTTCCTGCTCCTCTTCATCCCCATCATGGAGAAGCCAGAGCAACAGAACTGCCTGGCGCTGATCGTCTTCGTCAGCATCCTGTGGGCTACCGAGGTTAGTTTGATGCAGACTGCAGCTGTTCACAAATGCTTACACGTATCCAGGCCATCCCCCTGTTCGTCACGTCGCTGATGATTCCCTTCCTCTGTGTTGTCTTGACTGTCGTCCGTTCGGAAGACAAGCCGCACCACAGGCTTGATTCAAAGGCTGCGACGTCTTACATCTTCTCGGCCATGTGGACACCCGTCATCATGCTCCTCCTCGGTGGCTTCACCCTGGCTGCCGCGCTGTCCAAGTGCAAGATCGACAAGCGCCTCGCGACGTTCGTCCTTAGCAAGGCCGGAACTACACCTCGGACCGTTCTCATTGCCAACATGCTGGTTGCTGCTTTTGCTAGCATGCTGATCAGCAACGTTGCCGCCCCGGTTCTCTGCTTTTCCATCATTGAGCCGATGCTGCGGACGCTGCCCTCCGAGTCCAACATGTCCAAGGCGGTCATCATGGGCATTGCGCTTGCCTCCAACATTGGCGGCATGCTGTCTCCCATTGCCTCGCCCCAGAACGTCGTTGCCATCGGCATCATGAAGCCCGCGCCGACTTGGATCCAGTGGTTTTTCATTGTGATTCCTGTCGGCATCGTCTCGCTGCTTCTGATCTGGGTCTTGCTGTTGATCACCTTCCAGCCGAGTAAGGGAACCACCATTGCCCCGATCCGCCCCGTCAAGGAGAAGTTCACGGGCATTCAGTGGTTTGTTTCCATCGTCACGATCGTCACGATCGGACTGTGGTGCGCCAGCCACCAGCTGGAAGGCGTCTTCGGCGACATGGGCGTCATCGCCATCATTCCCATCGTCCTCTTCTTTGGTATCGGTATCCTGACCAAGGAAGACTTCAACAACTTCCCGTGGACGATCATCATCCTGGCGGCGGGAGGTTTGGCTCTGGGCAAGGCCGTCAAGTCCTCTGGCCTTCTGCACACCATCGCCGGCGTCGTTACCAAGGAGGTCGAGGGCATGAGTCTTTACGGAGTGCTCGTCGTCTTCTCCACGCTCATTCTCATCATTGCGACCTTCATTAGCCACACCGTCGCTGCCCTCATCATCCTGCCACTGGTGTTCGATGTCGGCACCAACATGGACGAGCCCCACCCGAACCTGCTGGTCATGGGCGGCGTCTTGATGTGCAGTGCCGCCATGGGTCTGCCCACGAGTGGTTTCCCCAACATGAGTAAGTCTAGCGCGCCGGCGTATCATTGGGTGATCCTTGCTAACCGTCTCCGTAGCTGCTATCATGAAGGAGGACCCGACCGGACAGAGGTATCTCAGAGTGAAGCATTTCATCAGCCGTGGTGTTCCCAGCAGTGTCCTCACGTTGGTTGTCGTAGTATCCATGGGCTACGGACTGATGAGAGTGGCCGGGCTGGACTAATCACTGGCCCATCATACAGACTCGTCATAGACAGATGCTTGTCCATACTTGATATTTCGCGCATGTCTTTTTTTGAAGGGGGTTCGCGGGGAGAATAGGAGCAGCCCAGAGGAAGACAGGGGCATTGGTTCACTTTGGCACATAGACATGGTTGATTGCATAGATAGCACTGGGCTTCTTTTCTCTTTTCGATTTTGACACTGCAAAACGGTTCATGGGAACACAAGAATGGCGGACCGAGATATTCCCCTAGAACAGCGCTCGACTTGGCTTACTTACACTTCTCTCAAGGCGCTCAATACCTATACACTTGAGTACCAGTAGACTGCAGTTAAAAGTAAAGTGTGCCTCAATGCATGTGACGGATGTAAAGCAAATCCCGCGTCTCCTGCCGGCCAATCAGCGTCTGTTCCTAGCACAGCTGAAGGAGGTGGAGACAAGCTGCTTCAAATGAAAGGGTAGCAGCGACGCTAAGCCTAAAATGGCATCGAAAGAGGTCATCGGCTCCCTTATGGGGCCCTTCGTCCTGACGTACGGCGGACGGGCGAGACACGGCGTGCCGTACCTTACCTTACCTATCTGCACCCAGCAGTACCCGAAATCGAAGCTCCAACAACCTCCCTCTACTGCGCGCCATGATGATCGCCTCTTCGCTGCTCTGACGAACCGGTGCACCACAGATCAAGACTTTTTCGCCTGATGAGGATATACTGAACAATCCAAGCATTCGCCTTGCGGGCTGGCAGTCGCCATGCTCTCAGCATTTACAGCTCGGCCGATCATTGAGCTAAAGCAGCGGGATAAGTCCAAGATTGAGACAATCCTCGCTCATGGTGCGTCTCCCCAAAACGCCGCCACACATCCCATCGCGACTCCGTTTGACAGAACCTACCACAGGCGACCGCGTCTTCGTCGGCCTCAACAGCGGCACCCTCCGCATTTACCGCCTAAACGAGATACCCCCTCCGTCCCCGACAACGGCCAATGGCTCCTCCCAACCGGCCCCGGCCGCGACCACTCCGCCCGCCGCAGCGGCCACGAACAGCTCCCAACCGACCCAGCAGGCGCAGAAGCCGACGGACCTGCTGCGCGAGTTAGAAAAGTTCTCGACCCGCGCGATCGAGCAGCTCGCAATCATCAAGGAGGCCAACACCCTCGTCTCGCTGTCCAACTACTACGTCTCGCTGCACGACCTGCAGACGTACGAGCAGATCGAGACGCTCCAGCGGACGAAGAACGCCACCTGCTTCGCCGTGACGTCGAACATCGTCAAGGATGCCGCCACCGGCATCCCCGAGATCATCAGCCGCCTGGCCGTCGCCGTCCGCCGGCGGCTGCTGCTCTGGAGCTGGCACGAGAGCGAGCTCGGGGCCGACGTCGGAGAGGTCACGCTGCCGGAGTCGATACGGACCGTGACATGGGCCAGCGCGACCAAGCTCGTCTGCGGGATGAACGCGGGGTACGTCATGGTCGACGTTATCACCCACGAGGTGGAGGACATCATTAGCCCGGGGTCTGCGACGTCCGGCGGGCAGGCCAGCCGCTTCGGGGCGGTCGGCAGTGCGAGCATGGGATACATGGGCCTCGGAGGGTACATTCCGAAGCCCCTCGCCGCGAAGCTGGCCGAGGGAGAGATTCTGCTCGCCAAGGACATCAACTCCATGTTCATCACTGACGACGGCAAGCCGGTCGAGAAGCGACAGATCCCGTGGCAGGCCGCCCCGGAGCAGATCGGCTACTCGTACCCCTACATCTTGGCGCTGCAGGCACCCTCGAAGGGGTCGCTGGAAGTGAGGAACCCGGAGACGCTGTCCCTGCTGCAGACCATCTCGCTCCCCGGCGCGGCCCAGCTTCACTTCCCGCCGCCCAACAGCAGTCTCGCCCACGCGGGCAAGGGGTTCCACATCTCGAGCGATCGCTGCGTGTGGAAGATGGGCGCCACCGACTACGACTCCCAGATCGACGAGCTGGTGGAGAAGGGCAAGTACGACGAGGCCGTGAGCATCCTCAACATGTTGGAGGATGCCCTGCTTCAAAAGAAGACGGAGAAGCTGCGCGAGGTCAAGATGTTGAAGGCGGAGATGCTCTTCAGGCAGAAGAAGTACTACGACTCCATGGACCTCTTCAACGAGGACGAGGTCCACGCGCCGCCCGAGCGAGTGTTGAAGCTCTTCCCGCCTTCGATCGCCGGGGAGATGTCCGGATGGTCGCACGCCGCGCAGGAGGAGTCGGGCGCCGACGAAAAGGAGGGCGAGGAGGAGGCCGACGAGAAACCCAACGGCGACAAGGCGGCCAAGGAAGACGCTGCATCCCCGTCCTCGCCTGCGAGGGGTGGCGTTGGCTTTGCCAAGTTATTCATGGGCGGCCGCAGTAAGACGGCGCAACCGGACGCGGCCTCCATCCTGTCCAAGAAGGACACGATAGACGTTGAAGAGAATGCAAGCGTACGGAGCAAGCCACTGGATAACCAGCCGCTTCAGGGAGACGATCTCCATCTTGCCGTTCGAACGCTGCTCGGCTACTTGGTTGGAACGAGAACGCGTCTGCAGCGGGTCATCGACCCCAGTACCGGCAAGCTCAAACGATCAAGCACCAATGGGTCTACCGAGGAGGCGATGAAGGGCTTCATGTCCGAAGCGCACAGCGAAGAGACCGGCAGCCAACTTGAGGGAGAGCTGCAGAGGACGTCTAGGATGGTCGACACGGCGTTGTTCAGGGCGTACATGATGACTAGCCCGTCCCTGGCAGGCTCGCTCTTCCGCCTCCCCAACTTCTGCGACCCCGACGTGGTTAACGAGGCGCTCCTCGCCCACAACCGCTACAACGAGCTGGTGGACTTCTTCTGCGGGAAGAAGCTTCACTCCCAAGCTCTGGAGCTGCTCAAGCGTTTTGGGACCGCCGAGAAACCAGACGAGGCCGCCCCGGCCCTCCACGGGCCCCAGCGGACGGTGGTGTACCTCCAGAGCCTGCCGCCGTCGGAGATCGACCTCATCCTGCAGTACTCGGAGTGGACGCTCCGGGCGGACCCGAAGCTCGCGATGGAGATCTTCATCGCCGACTCGGAGAACGCCGAGACGCTGCCCCGCGGCCGCGTGGCGCGGTTCCTGGGGGGCATCGACCCGGCGCTGGAGGTCCAGTACCTGGAGCACATCATCAGCGAGCTCGACGACGCGACGCCGGACTTCCACAACAGGCTGGTAGAGCTGTTCATCAAGCAGCTCAAGGAGAAGAAGAGGGACGACGAGTGGAACGCCCAGATGGCGCGGTTCGTGCAGTTCCTCGGCAGCGGGCTGTACAGCCTTAGCAAGGCGTTCGGTCTCATCCCACGAGACGGTATGCTCACACAGATATCTCTTATTGGAGGCTTTGACTAACGTTAGGCAGATCCCGCATTCTACGAGGCGCAGGCTGTGGTGCTCAGCAACATGGGGTCGCACAAGCAGGCGCTGGAGATTTACGTTTTCAAGATGAAGAATTATGCCAAGGCGGAAGAGCGAGTCTTATCTTTTCCAGTTGGATTGAACCAAAGCTAACGAAGCTCAAGATACTGCAACTCGGTTCACAAGTCGAAGGATTCGGCGTCTCCGTCGCCGGACCGTTCCCGAAGACCCTCTTCGTCCGCAGGCGACCTGGAGGACTCGGTGCCCTCTATTTACCACACGCTGCTCTCTCTATACCTGACACCGCCGCCGCCCCACAAGCCAGCTCACGAACCGGCGCTCGAGCTCCTCTCGAGGCACGGCTCGCGCCTCCCGGCAGCGTCGACGCTCTCCCTGATTCCAGATGACCTTCCCGTCCGAGACCTCGAGTCCTACTTCCGGGGCCGAATCCGGTCCGCCAACAGCGTCGTGAACGAATCACGCATCGTCGCGAGGTTGCGCGACTCGGAGCTTGTGTCGACGCAGACGCTGCTGCTGCTCGGCGACGGCGTCCCGGGCGGACAGGGCGGGCGCAACAGGAGGGTGGTGATCACAGAGGAGCGCCTCTGCGGGACGTGCCACAAGAGGCTGGGAGGCAGTGTGGTGTCCGTGTTGCCGGACAACAGCGTCGTCCACTACGGCTGCCTGAACAAGGCGACGTCGCAGAGACCGCAGAGCGCGCGGGCGGGGAGTTGGGCTCGAAGATTCTCGTGATTAGGTGGATGCAGAAAGAAACGGCGCTCGACTTCTTCTCTTCTTCTTTTTCCGCTCGGTGTCGGGTTCCTTCGTACATATTGCTATTTGCATAGCCTTGGGTGACGGGGGAAGGTGGGGAGCGGCAAGCATGATAGTACAAGCAATACCCCGTATATAGGTGGGCAAGAATGTACGATGGCGCTCTGCGGGAGGCGTTGCATTCGTTTTTTTCCCACTCCTGATTATTTTCGTCTTCTTTTCCTTTTGCAGGTCAAATCAGTCGTCGTTGGGAGGCGCCTCCTCGCCGTAGTTCTCCTCCTCGAGGGCCTCGTCGACGGCCGTCTTCTTGGGGGCGGCGGCGGCGCCGTCCTTGCCGGCCTCGCGGGCCTTGTCCTCCCCCATGCGCGCGGTGAGCTCCTTGTTGATGCTCTCCTGGGCGGAGCCGATGGCCTTGCGCAGGGCGCCGAGGTAGGCCGTCTTGTCGGCGACGCCGGAGGACGGCGGGGCGGGGAGGGTCTCGGAGAAGGTGAAGGGCTCGTTGGTGGGGGAGGAGTAGGTGGCCGCGAAGCGGAAGGCCGGGGCCGCGGTGCCGTTTGAGGATGCCATGGTTTTCGTTCTTTGGTGGTGAATGTCACTGTTTCGTAGATTGGATGAGCCGTAGGGTGTAAGGCAGGGGGACGAGGGCGGCGGTAGTTGGTGATGGCGGGGTTGTGGGAGAGAGAGAGGAAAAAGTAATAATTATGACGGAAAAATTCAGTAGTGCGGTGCGGTGCGGCTCTGTCTTTGGGGGGGGTTCAATGACGGGGCGCCCCCCTCATTCCAGTGGTGTCCCAATGTTCCGCTGAAGATGGACACTGCGGGGTTGGATTTTTGCAGGTGCGGCCTCAGCCTGCAGCAGTCGGCCAAGCCAGGGTCGCAACCCGCGGCGGCGCGCCAGTGGACTTGTTGTAGGTGGAACAAGGGGGCTGGATACCTTGTAACCTTGGTGGCAGGTAGCGACCCCCCGGCGACGGTGGGGGGTAAGAGCCCGGCTAAGAGCCGCCCCTACGGGATGCGCTTCCTTGGCCCCAAGGGGCCAAAAGTCCCAGGTGCAACGGGCCCATCTGACCAGTGACCATCGGTGGTTGAGTTACAGGAGGTTTAGCGCGCTCGGCCACTCACCGCAAGCGAAAACGTCCGCCGCGCCTCCTGGGCTAATACCTCCAGTGGGCTCCATGGGGGTCCTTATTTCGCATCGATAGCCCGCACCAGGGCTTCTCGCCGTTGTTGGAGACGACCTAGCTGAAGTGATACCAAACCAAGGCACTCTAACTGAAGTGTTGTGCATCGAACTACCAGGTAGCTACAGTTACACTACCCGGTCGATTATCCTGCATCTTATTCTTCCCCAATCTGTCTACCTTGATTTTGGTCTGGAGAGGGGAGCCGCATCCAAATCCACTTCTTTCTCACTTTCCCTCTTAACACCCACCAATCCTACGTATTACCATTACTATCCAAACCTGCCCTTCTTTCCTCCCTCGCCTCCCACCTCTCAACCCTCTTACATCACCACTTTCCCACCAAGCCCTACCGTCATCGCATCGGTAGAGGAAACCTCCTCCACAACCAACCACCACAACCCTACGGACGAGCCCATCGGCAACCTCGACCACCCCTGCCCGCACCCGCACCGCGCTCAACCAAACAAACCTTCCGAGGCCCGGTCGATCTCGAATCATCCCAACTCTCCCAAGATGTAACAGGCCCCTAACACATCCACGACAATGCAACCAGCACGACCCCCGCCCCGAGCGCCGGGCAGCTTCAGCCCTCTGCCGGGCTCGACAGCCTCTACCGCGCCGCCGCCGCAGCGCCCACGACCTCCAGCCCGCGCCGACTCTTCGTCGAGCGACGAGAGTCTGTCCATCCACTTCGTGAAGCCGAGGAGCCACGCACCGAGCGCGCCCGCCGCGCCGTCTTCCTCGACACCGATATACAGCCAGTTCACCTCGCACCCGAACTCGAGCTCCGCGAGCCTGCAGAACTTCTCGCGCCCGACCGCGCAGCGATCCGTCACCGAGAGAGGGGGGAGAGAGGACCTGACCATCAACGTCAACGTGAGCGCCGCCTCCGCTGCTGCTTCTGCCCGCACGGCTAGCCCCTTGATCAAGGGCCACTCGAGGAAACACAGCCAGACTCCAGGTCTCTTCGACTCGTCCCTACCCTCCACGAGCACCTCGAACCTCTCCCAGGTGGGCATGTCACAGCCCCCCTCTGCTGTAGCATCGTCCACGAGCCAGCACCACCACCAGCAACACCACAACCAGCACCATCACCACCAACAACCGAGCCCCGCGCTCTCGGCGAGCCAGATCGCAGCGCAGGCCGCCGTCCTTCACAGCAAGCAGCAGCAACAGCAGCAGCTGGCGGCGCAGCACCAACAACTACAGCACATCAGACAACGGTCGCAGACCGTCCCGAGCCCGAACGGCGAAGGCCCCGACAACGTGAGGAGGGGGAGCAGCGGGAGAGGCCCACTCAGCCCGCCTACGCTCAGTCTGACCGAGGCGAGCGCTCCAAGAGATAGTGGTTTTGGGAACCAGGGATACCACAACGGCCTGCTGGGAAGCCATTCGGCCGCCGCGACGACAGCAGCAAACGCCGCATTCCCGCGATCGGGGCAGACCTCGCCCGGTTTATCACAGCCGCAGCACAGTCCCGTCCACGCCCCGCCGCAGCTCATTCCCGACCCGAAGCCGGCCAAGGCGGAGAAGTCCAAGGTCAAGCTCTTCTCCCGCCCGGTCAAGATCGGCACCAAGGACACCAAGGATAAACCGCTTCCAAGCCCGAGCAAGATCGGCAGCGCCCTCGCGTCGCTGCAGCGCGGAAACTTTAGCACCAGCAGCCTCGTGGACACGAGCGGCCAGTCTATATACAACCTAAACAACTCGTCGTCTGCGACCATCCGCGCCGTGCCCGAGACGCCCACCATGGAGAGGCCAGAGGGCAGGGAGAAGGAAAAGAAGCACCACTTCTTGTCGCGGCAGAAGCACAAGCTCAAGGACGACTACCACCTGCCGCTGTCGTCCGCATCGAGCAATTCGAAACCAACAGACCCCAGCGCCCCGTCAAGCCTGTACAGTTTCAACTTACCCCCTAGTCCGGCCCCGACTGCAACGTCGTTTGGCAAGGGCCGGCGGGACAAGAAGACTGAAAAGGAGAGCAGCAACCTCGGCGCCGAGTCGAGCTCCCTCCCGTCAGAATGGCCCGGCCCAAGCAGTCTACCCAGTTTGACGCAACATTCGTCCTATCTCTCCGAGCCGATTGATGCGGGAAAGTACGGCCTCAACAGCATGGCGCTCGACGACGCCTGGCCGTACCTCAAGGCCAAGATGCTCGTCATCTTCGAGGGCGAGGATCTGCGACAGCCCGTCGAGGACTTCAACAGGCTGGTCACCCTCCACATTCAGTACTGCATTCAGCGCAGATCACCAAACATCATCCTGGAAGACCTGCGCGAGCTGCTCGCGACCGGCTTCGCGTCGCTGGACCACACCCTGAGGCGCACGCAAGAAGACAAGGTCATACCGGCGCTCGTCGAGATGTGGCTCATCACTTACACCTCCATCCTGCCCTACATGCAGGCCGTGTTCCTACCGTTGGATCTCGAGTTTTCCGGCTGCGGCATCCTCATGAACGCCGACCAGGCCCGCGACTTCTGGGGAGGCGTCAAGGCGACGCCGATGGTGTCCGACAACGCACCGCACGTCAGCCCCGCGTCCGCCGTGCTCGACGTGCGCCGGATCGTCCTCACGGCCTACCGCGACATCGTCATCCTCCCCCGATACGAGTCCCTCAAGACCATCTTCTCCCGCCTGTCACTCGAGTTCCTCCCGTCCTCCTTCGCCTCCATCGCGCTCGCATCCCCTCTCCCGGACCCCGCGCTCTCGTCCAGCCCCGCCGACTCCCTGAGCATGATGCGGCCCGGCACGGCCATGAGCCTCGACCCGTCGGTCGCGAGCTACAACTCCAACGCCACGACGCTGCTGGGCGACGGCAGCGCCGCCGGGGGGGCAGGAGCAGGAGCAGGAAGCGGCGGGCGCAGCCGCGGCCTCAGCAACGTGAGCTACGCCAGCGCCGGCAGCGACGGGCAGCTGCGCCCCTTCACGCGCGAGCAGAACGTCGAGGACTCGAAGCAGGTCACGGAGATGGTGGGGCGCATGCTGCAGTGCATGAGCATCCTCGCCAGCGTCGGCGACGTGGCCGGCGACGGCAGCGCCGAGGGCGGCAACAGGAGGATGGAGGAGCTCTGCCGGCTGCTCAAGCTCAACTGGCTCGGCAGGGGCCGCACGGGGAGGAACCGGAGGGGCATCGTCGGGGGCAGGAGGAGGGAGATTCCCGAGTCCGTCAGGGAGGGGCTTCGTGTGGTCTGAGGAAGGGAGGAGGGAAGGAACATGCATGTTACGACTGGGCGGTTCCGAGTGTGATGAAACGTTTTTCCTGGGTGGTTGAAGGGGTTTCGCGATCGAACGATGGGTTATTGCTTCGACTAACCCCCTTCCCTTGTCTTGTGTTTGCCACGGCGTTTTGCTGCGTTTTTTTTATGAAGTCCGTAGTCACGGAGAGATGGCCACGGCCGCCGTAACGGGAATATACCTCGCATGAAGCTGGTTCTAGGAGAATACTTGTGGCCAGGCAGTCGCGTTGACGTGATCTTTTACCAACTCTTGATGCGGCTGTTTGAAACAGTATGCCGAGAACAGGCTGTTTAACGAAGAGTACGCGCAGAGTGGGATTGGGTCAGGGAAACGCAAGACGGAGGCAGTCACGAAGAGATTTGCAATCCGGCGGATGGAAATTTTTGACAGTGATTTCTATTACTAGTTCGTGAGGACTGTCTATCCAGAGACGCCAACACAAGCGCCAAGCGAACAACTCAGACAGAGAGTACAACTATGCAACCTGAATAACCTCGTTAGTGAAAATTCTTGCAAAAGTATGATTGCAAAAAAAAAGTCAAGGTTGAGGAAAATGCTCAGACATCCAAGGAAGAATTAACCCTCATGCACCACAAGAATAGGCTCGTATGTGGCTCGAGTGGAAACTGCGAATAGTGTGGAACTTTTCATCATAGCAAAGGAAAAGACAAGACCGACGGAAGGAAACGTGCGAGAATGGGGTTGTTGGCAACTAACCTGTTCAGAGTGTTGGGATTGGCGAAGTTGGCGTTGGTTTGAAGAGTTTTCCTGTTTCTTTTGCATTGTCAGCGCCGTTGCTCAGAGAAGAGTTGGCAAAATGCGTGTTGCGATGAGAGCAAGTCAGACAGTAAATACTGGCAAGTAACAGGTTCGCCTGCGACGGCAACCCGAATAGACTAGGATTCTTCATGGTCGAATCGGTTGGGAAAAGAAGACGTGTTTAAACATTGTCATCATTCAGAGGACGCGGCGAGCGCGATCCTCCAAAGCGAGAGCCGTGGAGAGAAAGAGAGAGGGTTGTTCTTACCTGTTAGTGCGAAGCTGTGCGATGGCTTGTCGTGATGAGTCGGGATAGCAAACGGCCAGAAGACGGTCGCGAAAACGCGTCTGGGCAAAAGCAAGCTGATCTGCGCTCCCGCGCAGACACGCTCGCTTGCTCGATCAGTCAGTCAGAGTCCGCCGCTCTCGATTTGGAGATGGGCTTGCGAGACGTCTGCGGTCGCGAGCATCGAGCGCGCTGCGCAAGGGCGAGAAGAGTTGTTGATGCAGAGAGGGGATGAGGAACAAATCTTAACTCAGCGCGAGGAAGGAGATTTTATAGATGAGGCTCGCGACGGAAAGAGTGGGGCTGGTCTTTGGCAGAGATTTTTTCTGGCACCTTCGCGGCCCGCTACCACGTGACGCGACTGGTCTGGAACTGCGGTCGGGGTCGAGCTTGCCAGGTCACGTGATTCGTCCAGGCAAAGTGGAGTTGGACCCTGCCATCGGTGCCATGGCCATCGGCGATAACACATTTAAAGTCGGCACCAGTTTATCGAATATTCGAACTCCAGGTATAAGGCGGGTGTCACGGGGTTGGGGTTCGGGGATATACGCCGAGGTGCCGGTTCTCCACAGAACAGGATTTAGCCAACTTAATTGGATCATCTCCCCTTCAAGGTTCACGTCACCAGACGAAGGAGTCGGTCGAGGAGCGAAGACGGGAGACAGCGAATATCTGTCCGGGTGGTTCGGGGAACACGTGGTGGCCATTGGGGGATGCAAAAGGCAGCAGGGGCACGGGGAGGCCGACGCGATTCTGGAGCTGCTATTTTCGCTGGCATTTGTCATCTCCAGTCGAGTCGAGATGGGCGAGGGATTTCCAGCAGACGAGAGAAGGGGGCCTGCCTCATGGCACCTGCGCAGAGGTTGAAGCTGCGACGTGCGACTGGGACTGCGACGCTGCGCTCCTGGCCGTCTGGCCCCTGGGGCCTGCCGCCTGGCGAGGCTTTGCTGAAGAACGTTCCTTGTCTTGTTGCATATCCGCTGATCACGGCTCTTTTGACCGTTGCTTGGTTAGTGCATATCCCGCGACCTTAATGGGCCCTCCCGCAACCCCATTCCGGCATATCCATGCGTGTCGCGTTGTTTAGACGATTAGCGTATTAAACTATCCCGAAATACCCCACCGGCGCGGGCGGTTCCAGGCGCGCCTGCGGCCCTGCAGCTCTGAGCACGGCTCTCGTAGTCTGCTGGCATGCCCGCCCCCTTCTCTTGTCTGTCCGTTCCCTGGCTCTCTCCCGTTATGTTACCTGATCCCGCCGCCTTACCTTGCCTTGCCTTGCCTTGTCGTCGCACCCAAAGCCAACCTCACCTCGCTGCCTCTTGGAGCTGCCTCAGTCAGTCAGGGTTTGGATTCGGCCACAACTCGACACCTCGCCCTCTCTGCCGTTTTCTTCTCTTTGCGACCACACTCTGGGTGTTTTCTACCCTCCTTTTCAAACTTTTTCGTAACCACTCAGTCGCACGCAGAAGAATTCTGCTTTTACCATCAAGGATACCTCTGTACCTACCTTATCTCAAGCTTCGCTTTATCGGGGTTCCGAAGACGACACTTATCCCCCCGGGGGCATATCTTCCTACCGAGAGCTATCTACAGGCTATTACCTACCTAACCTACGTGACCCTAGGTACCTACCTAGGTAATGTTGGCGTTAGTGTCGAGCGGATAGACCCCACATCGCTACCTACCTAATACCCGGGTACTTCCTTGCCTTACCTCCCAACTGAGGGAAAGAGAGAAAGAGAGAGAGGCAGAGAGAGGCAGCTTCCGTCGTCACTCCCCATCCAGCCCATGCCCAGCAAAGCAAGGCAGGCAGTCCAGCGCACACCACCCACCACCCACTCAAACCCCCCCAAATCCTGCCTCGCGGCACCTCACCTCGCTCTCCCGCTCTTCTAGTAAGGCCAGGCGGCGTGGAAAGGCTTATTCTCGTTCGCCAGAGCATTCGACTTGTGCAGCCAGAAAAAAAATTGGGCTCTCATTTTCCCTCTCCCCTTTAGCAGACTGGCCAGCGGATGTCATTGTCGTCGACTTCGACTTGATTGAAGCAATCTCACGAGAACTCGCTATTATTCCCAACTTTAACATTCGCTCGCTTTCGCTCTTCTACGACCCTCTTCCCACTACCACCAACCCCTTCAATACCTACACTCATCTAGGTCCAAGGTCTCGACTGTCGACTTGTTCGCCCGTCGCTCGTCTCCGACTTTGAGCAATACTTTTTCCGTTCTCCGTCGCCACGCCTCATTCTCTTTTTTCTTCTTATCCTTTTTTTTTGCCCTCCCACACCCCCCGACCCGACGGGACGCTCATCCACTCTCGCTGGGCTTCTGGCTGTTCTCCCCCCGTCATCGGGCTGCTTTAGTCGCACCCACCCACTCCCCGAACCCTTTCCCTTCTCCAGCTTCCGTTGCTTGTCGTCGCATCCCCGACTTCCCTACCCAACCTAACCCTTCCCGCCCCATTGTCGTCACGTCGATCATCGATGCCTTCGCGATCTTCTGTCAACTGTTGACCCGGTCGCTTCTTTTTTCCTCCCGTTCCTGCAGGCGGCTCTTCATATCGCGAAGCCCGATAAAGCTAGTCGACATCCCGCATCGCCGCGCGATTGAACAGGGACACTCTCCCGCGTCTCGCAAATCCCGACTGGGTCCTCCCGCCCCCCCGTACGCCATCTTCGCGTCGCGCCATCCGCCATCTCTCCTCCTGCCCACCTCTACCGCCTACAAGACGCTGTCGTGTCCCTCCATCCTCGCGACCCGTCGACTTTTCGCCCGTAAAGGATAAGGAGCCCCAATACACTTGGTGTGTCGCAGGCGCATGAGATAGTGCGGAGGGAAGACACGTCGATATCCACGCCGTGGATTATCGACACGCTGAAGACATGATGACGAGTATGGGACCATCGTTTGCGGGCCATCCTGCCGGCATGCAACAACATCCAGGTGTACCGGGCCATCCCATGGGCCCGGGTATGCCTCACAACCCGAATCAGCAAGGTCCGCCGGGCGGAGGAATGCCTCACCAGATGCACATGGCGGTATCAGGGCCTGGTGGTCAGGTTAATCCAAACCAGTTGATGGGCGGCATGCCGCCGGGTGCTGGTGGTCCGAACGCTCACGCTCTGCAGCATCTCAATCCCCAGACCCAAATGTTCCAGCAGAACCAGTTTGGTAACTGTGAGTAGACGCCCTCCACTCCCGCTCTCCTTCGCGCACCCATTCGCGCTTCCCTTCGCGTCTTTACTAACCAATCCCCGACAGTCCAAAACCCGGCTCAGCTGGCGCATGCCACTCAGCTTGCGCAGCAGCGACTTTTCCAGCAACAGCAGCAGGCGAGGCAGGCCCTCATGGCCCAGCAGGCCTTTAACGGAAACATGGGCATCAATGGCATGGGCATGCCGATAAACATGCAGTTGACTCCTGCTCAGGTGGCCGCCATGAGGCAGGGCATGCGCCCGGTAAATACCACACGCACATGTGTGATGTCGAAATGCTGACAACATGCTACAGCAGGCGCATACACCCCAAACCCAGGCCATGCTGGCACAGCAGATTGCTCTCCAGCAGCAGGCTGTCGCCCAGCAGATGCACCAGCAAGGCCAACAGGGTCAGCAGCAAGGCCAGCCAGTCCAGATGAACCCCCAACACATGCAACTCCAGCAAGCCCAGATTGCTTCGATGCAGGCAGCTCAGCAGCAGCAGCAACAGCAACAGCAACAGCAAGCCCAGCAACAGGCTCAGCAACAGGCCCAGCAACAGGCTCAGCAACAGCAGGCCCAGCAGCAGCAACAACAGCAGCAACAGGGCCAGCAACCTCCAGGCCAGCCGCAGCAGCCGCAACCTCAGCCTCAGCAGACCCCTCAGCAGACGCCGCAGCAGCAGCCCGCGCAGCCCGTCAACCCGCAGTCCGCAGGCCAGCCGACGCCGTCGCAGACACCCGGCCCGGCTCCGAACCAACAGCCGCAGCCCCCCCAGGCTCAGGCACAACCACAAGGCCCTCCTCAGATGGGCCCTCAACCTGGACAGCCACAAGTAAACCCCGCACAGCATGCTGCCGCCGCCCAAGCGGCCATGGCCAACACCATGGCTATGGCCCAGCAGGCGGCGCAAAGGAGGGAAGGAATGAAGGGGCACTGCCTGCTCAAGCTCATGCAGTTCAGCGAGCACCTGAGCGGCTTCCCTGTATGTGGCGTCCGCGATGCGTGGCCTCTTCTTCGTAACTAACAAACATGTAGGGATCCAAGGGCAAGGACGACCTTTCTTACTGGAACGAATTCGTCAGTCGCTTCTTCTCCCAAAAGGGTGTGTTCCGTCACTCCGTTCACATCACCGACGTCGAAGACCAAGCCGACAAGCAATACGAGATCACGTACCCTGCGCTGCCACGATACTTCCACACACACTTTGACAGCGGCGTGAAGAATCTGCAATTGATCATGGAGAAGGGCACTACCGATCGGCCGATGCCTATCGATGGTCACTGGATCGAGAACACCAAGTCGAGCATGGTTTACTGGTTCGATAACGGTTCCCATGTATGCATTCTGCCACCCCGTGAAGTGCAGTGTAGGGCAGTCACTGACTATTTCGTAGCTCGTCGCGAACGGTACGGTCCGCGCGCACTTCGATAACGAGCAGAAGATCGAGCTCTTCGAGTTCTTGACAACCAGCCACGAGGAATACATCTCCCGAAAGGCCGCCATCGAGGCCGCGAAACCCATACACAACTGGGTTAAGGAGTGGCACAGGGTCAATTCCCAGGACAACAAGACCTCGCCGGAAATGAGCAAGAAGGGCAAGGCGCGTCCCATGAAGTCTCCGCAGAACCCTCCTCCAGAAGCTCTGGTGGATCTTCCCGAGTCTTCAATCAAGAGGGGAATGGGCGTTACGGAGGCTGTCTTCCAATTCCTCGAGGTACGTGACTGTTCGCCCATGCATGTGGATCATCGGCACTAAGGATGACATGCAGACTGCTGAGGTGATCGGCCAAATGAACCCTCTGTTCGCCTACGCCCACATGCACCCCAACCTCGGCCCCTATGCCCTCCTGGAACAGTACGTCGGCCAGATTAACGCTGTACAGCAAAACATGGCTGGACAAGGCATGCCTCAAGGCCCGCGGACACCCAGCTTCGGCCAGTTCCCAATGGGCGCCAGCCCTGCCCAGCCGCATATGCAGCTTCCTGGCTCGCCTCACGTCCAGGGCAGCCCTGCCATGGGCCACATGCAGGCACCCGGCATGCAGATGCAGCAGAGCCAACAAGGCACCAACTCGAGCGGACCCAGTGCGAACACGTCTCCGGCCTCCAACAAGCGCCGACGTCCCTCCGGCGTCAAGATGGAGGAGGACGGCTCGTCGGCCCCTACGCCAGGCGGACCCCAGGTGAACGGCGTCCAGAACAAGGGCAAGCCGCCCACGCCGAGGATGCAGAAGAGGCTGAAGGGTAACCCGGCATAGCCCTGATGGTTTTCTCTTCGACATCGGGGTCTCGCTCTAATACGGGTCCGGACACACGGACTCGGTAATGCCTTTTTTATGTCATCATTATGCAGCATGGCGGCGTCTAAGTGCTTGACTTTCTGGCTCTGGGATCTCAGGGCTGTTCATATTGTGGGTGTTTGGCAAGCATATCGGTCGTTCGGTGCTAGCGATCATACCCGGCAACGGCCCTCGCGCGTTCTCGTTCGGCTCGCTGTCGACCACCTAAAGGGGAGAGATGTGGCAATGAAGTTCTTGCTCGGCACAAGTCGAGACATGGACGATGTACTTGCAGCACATCGGGAGGTGTAATATGTCGGCAAAGACACGATGCGCATTTGGCCGTCGAAGAGAGGCGAGTGGCGACGAAGCGTCACGAAGCGTCAGTCGGCGCCGAACGAGACGAGCAGAGGCTAATCCGAGGCAACAAAAAGTTTTCCTCGAACAAACCCACCATCTCCGTGTACGATATCAACGCTCGACAACAACCTGTGCAGTTCGGGCTCGCTGTTTATGTTTTTACCTGCCACAAACAAACCCGAACTGTGCCTCTTTGTAGTAGTGCTGTTTTTTTTCGCTGCGAAATCCTTCCGCCTACCTACCCAAGAAGTCTCTACTTGGCAGTGTGGCGAGGACGTTCGGGTGGGAAAGATGGGATTGTATGTTTTGCGGCTGTCTCCCAAAAAAGAAGAGTTGGTTCTATTTTTTCTTGGTGTGGGAAGTTTTTCAATCGGCGACGGGAGGAGGTGTTCTGTCGGTGGAGTTTCGAAAGTGCTGTTCTTCCCTGTCTTGCTTTATTTTTCTTCTTGTTTTTTTGCCATCACGTTCATCTCGAAATACCTAGTCTCTCGTCGGAAAGGAATATGCATACCCAGATTTTTGACAGGAAAGCGGCGTGGACCGGTGACTTTGACGGCGACGTGAGTGTCTGCTGGAGTGCTTGAGATGCCGTGAGTTGCGATTGTTTACAGGCACATCCTTCTTACGGTTCTGAAACGATGCCTGATGTGGTGAGTTGTCGAAAGCCAAACCAACGATGTTGTATTCGCGCTTTTACAGACGGATTGCCCGCTTTCTCTAGCTGGGGGAGAAAGGCCCCGGACAATACCTACGGCAAGAGCGTTCCGTGCCAATGTCGGGTGTCGATAAATAGCCACGCCTCTCTCTCTGATGTAGCTTTCAAGCGGCTGCCTGGTAGCTCAAGACCATCAGGTTTGGCCATGCAACTACAGCCACGCGATTACCCAGTGTCCATTCCCTTGGCCGTGGGTAGCTGAGGCGTCTAAGGGCGCGAATGATACCGCCGGTTTGTTTCTCTACGACAGTCTCGGTGGTAGTCATCGTCGGTGTCCAGCCAGGTCTGGGTATTGAGGGGGTGTATTCACTGTCATGTGGACCGTTTTCGTGGTTTGTATATTCCTCGGCGCTCGCTCAACGCAGGAGATACGATTACAGCTTTCAGCTCCCAGCTTCCCGCCGACGCCAGACTATTCTAGACTTCGATTTTTAGCGAAGCAACTTTGACATGAGATCCCGAATGGTGCTTTATACTACGGCACGTCTCTGCGCTTGTACGGTGGTGTTCATGTTTGATGAGTTGGCCAATATCACTCCTCCCTCCCAGGGCGTGTAAGATGGCTGCAACTGTAGCTCGGACTATGGGGCCGGTCACTCACTTCTTGGTAGGCGACTCCCTTGGCACTGGCGACGTGTAACTTACCTGCTTCACGATTTCAGACTGGAAGCTTCCTGGTTGGTTCTCGTGGGCTGGACAAGGCTCACGTTCACGTTGTCGAACCCGAGGGGGACGAGGCCTTGAATATCGAATCCGATATTCCCCTTTCACTGGAGCTTGATCTATTACTAATTAAGTAAATTTGTACCGGAGCCTTTGACCTGTTACTGAGGAAAACCACTATACATCCCCTAACCCTTTCATTTAACTCGTTCAAGCCGCAGGGGCAGGAGGCTCAGGCGACGCAGGCAGCGTGCCCGTCCCCGAAGCAACGGAAGGAGGAGCAGGCGGCGTGGCAGGCACGGCCGGCGGCACGACATCCCTCCCGTCGACGTCCACCACGAGAATCAGCTTCAGACCGGAAGGGCCGACGGCCCACTCCAGCAGCCCCCCCAGCGCGTCCTCCGCGACGCAGTCCAGGCGGACCTCCCTCACGACGTCCGAGACGACGGGTCTGCCCACGCTGACTCCGGCGCTGATGCTCGGCACGCCGACGTTGACGTAGCTCATCTGGCTGCCTCCGACCACCACCTGCGTCCGCACCGAGCCCCCGAGTAGAAGCATCGTCGGGCCGGGGCCGTAGGAGTGGAGGTAGTTCGCGCCGCCGGCGTAGGTCAGAGCCAGAGGCCATCCGGGCGTGGTCTGCTGGATTTGGAACGTGGCCGGGACGTCTACGCTGACGACCTGCATCGTCGGTTGATAAACCGGCAGCGCCACTGTAGTGGTGGCTGTGGTGCTCGCGGCGGCGGTGCCGGGGAGGGATACGACGCGCCCGCTGCGGGTGAAGTAGAGCGTCACCTGGCCGTCGACGACGGGGTCGGCGCGGCCGAGGCGGACGAGGGCCTGGCTGACGAGGGCGAGGATCTCGGCCTTGGGCGCCGAGGGGCCGGAGAGGCGGAGGTGGAAGCTCCGGCTCCAGGGCTGGGGGAACCCGGAGGGAGGGCTGGAGTAGATGTGTGTTTCGAGGATGAGGTTCTTGTCTGCCATGTTTGCCTGTCTTTGTGATGGTTAGCTGGAGGTTGATGCTTTGGGTTGGCAATGGGGGGGGGAGGGTTTACCTTTGCCGGATTGTCTTTCTGGCTGTACTGCTTTAAGAGATGGGAGGAATGGGGTCAAAGAGATGCTCAAGGGGAAATGCCTGTGTAAAGGATATTCCACAGGTGAAATTGATAGAGTATTCACCGTTCCACCAAGTTATTTGGATAAAGATTGTAGAGGGAAGGAACAAACTGTGTTCCTGCGGCTGATTGAATTGGTTCGTGTACTTGTGAGCGTTTGAAGACAAGAGTAGAAAAAACTCTTCTTTGAGGACACCTCGTATGATTTTGTCGTGCTCTGAAAAAGAATATTTCCTGCTAATAGACCTCAGCCTCTTGGGTCACAATGCCCTGGCCCTCCTGAGAACCCTCGATTGGAGATACTGAGGATAAAATGCCTAGGCGGGCAGGGATCGCAATTGGTTCAGGTAGTGCACTTGATTTGGAAGCTTGCAACTAGATTGGGCAGAGTTGCTTAAGACCCCCGATGGGCTTTGTATGCCGGTATTTAGTTCACATTTCGTACAATGCTCGGGGCTGACGAATAGAGAGACTTTTATGATGGATATCACATGTTAAGAGTGATTCAAGGATTGGCAACCTACGAAGAGGAGTGACGAATGAATCAGGGTGTGTGGATTGCAGACGAACAAGGAACTATTCACAAGCTCCGGCTTCAAGTGACTGTATTCCATACTTTCAAGCAATTCAAAGACAGGCCACCAAGAGCCCAACAACCGACAGAGATCGCTCAGTTGCTAGACTAGTTGCAGATAGACAGCTTGCCTTCCTCCCACCCCCTTTCTTCCACAAACAGGAACAGAAAATACACAAGACGTTCAGCCATTAATGCAACCCAGCATCAGGCATTCATCTCAGAGAGAATCGTGTCAGACGCCTTCTGGCTGATCATGAACGTCGCCACAACAGGGAAAACGCCAGGGATCCTCGGGAACGCGCTCGCGTCCACGACGCGCAGCCCGTCGACGCCCCTGACCCGGAACCTGGAGTCCAGCACGGCGTCCCGGTCGCCGTCGCCGCCGATGGCGCACGTGCTGGTCGGGTGGTGCCCGAACGTCTGCGCCTCGATCCAGCTCTCGTCCGCCTTCGGGTCGGAGCACGCGCCCGAGGCCTGGATCCCGGGACACGGCGGCTCCCGCGGGGTGATGGGCCCCGACGGCCCCGCGACTCTCGCGTAGATGCGCCGCACCCAGGCGACGGCGTCCTTCTTGGCGCCCATGTCCGTCTCGCGGCCCTGCCGGAAGAGGTTGAAGTTGATCTCGGGCACGTCCTGCGGGTCGGCGGAGAGCAGCCTCACCGTGCCGGCGCGGTCCTGCGGGTGCTGCTTCACCATGGACACGCCGTAGGTCCCCGCGGGATCCGTCGGCAGGGCCGGGTTGGACTGGTTGCTCGGCCAGAAGCCCCTGAAGGCGTACGGCCCTTGCATCAGGAACATGTCGCGCTCGCCGTGAGGGGCGTGCTGCGTCTTGTACATGACGCAGCCCGAGGGTCCGAAGCCGCCCGCGCCGGAGCGCAGCGCGCCGACGATGGGCATCTCCTGGTTGTCCTGCATGTTCGCCCCGACGCCGGGCGAGTCGACCAGCACGGGAACGCCGAAGCGGCGCAGCTCGTCCGCCGGGCCGATGCCGCTGAGCTTCAGGAGCTGCGGCGAGTTGAAGCAGCCGCCTGCCAGGATGACCTCGCGCCGGGCGGTGGCGGTGCGCTTCTCGCCCCTGGGCCCGTTGGGGCTGTACCGCGCGTCGGCCTTGTACAGCGACCTGCCGACGAGGTACTCGACGCCCGTCGCCCTGGGCTTCCCTCCCGAGTTGTTGAAGAGGATCTTGGTCGCGAGGGAGTTCTGCGACAGCGTGAGCGGGTACTGGCGGGTGTTGACGGCCTCGAGGATGTAGTCCCGCGAGCTGTAGCGCTGGCCGTTGGCGCGGGCGTGCCGCGCGAGGCCGTATATCCCGACCGAGGTGTCGCGGTTCGCGCTGAGCTCGTTGGAGTCGCGGCTGACGAGCTGCGGGAGCTGGGATGGGTTCTGGCCGAGGTCGCTGGCCATGGCCGTCAGGACGCCCGCCACAGGCCCCGTGACGCTTGTTGCCTTGTCCATGTTGGTCTGGAACCAGCCGTTGAAGCCGTGGCCTGGGGTACCGGCGGGGAGGTAGTTATTCTTTTCGATCTTTTCGAAAACCTTGCGCATGTTGCTAGCGCTGTCCACGTGTTAGCCACTGTCAGCTTGAAGGTTGATGAGGACGTACGCCCAGGTGGTGTCGTTTGTGAGCTCGACGATGAACTTCCAGTCGCTGTCGGTTGGGAGGAAGGTAGCCATGGCGTTGATCATGGACGAGCCCCCGACAGTTGCGCCTCGAGGATAGTAAATGCCGAGAAGCTTCGCATCAGAGGGGACGTTCTTGTTCCCGACCCAGTAGGAACCATCCCGGGCCCTCCAGGTAACGAAGTTGTTTCTCTTGTTCCTTTCGTCTTCCTCGTAGTGCTTGACGAAGAAGTCCCAGGTGATGGAAGGGGGGTACTGGCCCCCTCCAGTTGCGACACTGGTGTCACCAGCCTCGAGAATGAGGACCGAATAACCGGCCTTGGCGAGATTCACGTCGACAGGGCCGCCACCGGGACCGCTGCCGATTACAATGTAGTCGTATTCATCTGCGGCTTGAGAAGGCGCGGCTGAAGTGGGATTGACGAAGAGGGAGAGGAAAAGTAGGACCTGTAAAAGCCTGGCAAAGGAACGTGCCCATTGATGACGGGCATCCATTTTGCAACGTCCTCAAGGAGGATGTATCGGCAGGTGCTGTATGAGATGGAAACTGTTTCTCCGAGACATCTTGACAACTAGCCGTCGTCCGACTTTTATAGCTAATGTAGGTACTGAACTTATTGGCCGTACAGTTCCGTCATATTGTGAGGGTTTGCCGCCAAGGAGTGACCAGCGCATCTTGATATCTAATCAGGCAGTTCTGTAAATGGTCTCTCTTCTATGCCCAGAAACCGGAGCGAGACTGTGAGTGGTTACCTTTGAGACTCATTCCTGATTCAAGAGAATGACTTCCGGCAAATGTCTGCATTCTACCGAGAGCCGGTTGCTACCTTTGGCGATGGCGGAACCAGGTTTGCAAAACGCGGGGAACTTCCATAGGGGCTCACATCAGCGACGCGACTACCACTATCCTTTGGAGCGGCTGCCTCTTTTAGAAGGCGACTCTTTGGAATCCCTTCCTTTCTGGGCCGGCCGTCGCATTAGGTTGTCAGATATTGTCCGGTGTAATTTGCCTATTGGCTGTGTCTGTCGAATTCAGCCTCCCACGTGCAGCATTCCATATTGCTTCATCTGGGGACGAAATAAACCGCCCTGCGACCCTGCCGACGGCAGTTGAAGTCGCGTCGAATTATATACTGCCTGTGCAAGTTCCCAACATGTATACCTACGTGTAAAAACAAAAGAAAAACTCTACTGGATCCGATTCCTTGTATCTGCTTTTGTTCTGAAAAATGAAGTCATTTCCTAGTAAACTGGGGTAGAAGTTTAGTAGAAATGATTCATTCTTTAGAGCAAAAGCTTATATAGACGATCCCATCCAGTAGAGTTTTTCTTTTGTATTCACACGCAGGCATATGAAAGGGGTCAGATCCAGACAGACGGTCAGTTTATCGTCTTTGCCCGATTTAGAAGCACAACCCGGTATGAAGGTGGTTGCAACTTGCATGGTTCCTCCTACCCCGCCAGCGGACGACGTTCCCAGCGGTGATTGAATGACTCAACACGATGAGTCAGCAACGACGCCTCCTTTCTGGCACCTGCGAGATTGTTGACACAGCAACGCGTAGCATAAACACAAAAAATACCATACCATCCCACCTGCACAACCCGCCGCACTCTGTCGCTCCTTCGCATGCGACACCAAGGACGCTAGCAGCCGTCTCCTCGAGCACCCGAAAACCACGATCGATCACACCAAGAAACCGCAGTCGCAATGTCTTCGGCCTTCGAATCGTCGCTGTCAGCCAGCATCAACCGGCAGTCCCTCATGGCGACCCCGTCGGTCGCAGACACCCTCCCGAACGCGAACTTTGGGTTCGACGAGCTGCGCGACCGCATGACCAAGTTCTCGTCGAAGTTCGACATGTTCATCGAGCAAGGGCGCAAGCGCGTGCTGGAGGAGAGGAACCAGTTCCGCATGAACATTGCCGAGCTGCAGGGTACGTCGGGCACCATTCAGACAGGAGACGACAACGTCGAAAATACATACAGAGGAGGCTAACGTGCAGCAGAGGACCAGCGCATGAAGAAGAAGGACATTGAGATCCTCCAGCTCAAGACCAGCACGCACCAGCAGACGGTACAAAAGGAAAAGGCCGAGACGCGCGAGATGCAGGCGGCGATCGCGCAGCTGTCGGAGGAGCGCGACAAGCACCTGGCGTCGCGGGACGCGCTCAAGAAGCAGATCGAGGAGACGCAGAGGGAGATCGACGCGCGGCTGGCGGCGCAGCGGGCGCACGCGAAGCAGCTCGAGGCGCAGTCGCGGTTCAACGTGCCGGAGCTCGAGTTCTGGCAGCAGAACCTGGGCCTGCGGATAGAGGGCGCGGGCCAGGACGACCGGCTCAAGTTCGTCTACTCGTACGTGGACGAGAAGGACTGGGAGCGCGAGGCGTGGTTCGAGCTCTGCACGTCGAGCAGGGACTACGACATCAGGCACTGCCGGCCCAAGCTGGAGCGCGAGCGGGTGGAGAAGGTGCTGGACCAGCTCAACGAGACGAGGGAGCTGGCGGTGCTGCTCAAGGGCATGCGGGAGCTGTTTGTCGAGGCGATGAAGGCGTGAGCGGGGTCTCTGGGGAGGGCGTGTAAGATGGCAATGTTTGACGATTACGATGACGGTCTTTTTTGGTTCTCGAATGGATACCCAGGTTGGCGGAGGACTGCTTTTGGATTCGGCTGCTTGGCGGCGTGGTAATTAGCTACAGCGTGTTACCAACTCCGGCCGGTCTATAAAGAACAATGCATTTCTTGTTTCTGGCACTCTTTATCCCACTGGAACCAGCTGTGAGACCATGTCTGAGTTGGTTTCTTCAAGAGGAGTCAGTCAGTGCGGTCCTCCCGTCACGCCAAGCAGCTCCTCAGCTTGCCTCTGGGTCTAGACTGATGGCCGACGATGCTGCTCGGATAGCCCTTCTCGAAGTTTAGACCTCGAGAGCATTCATATTTCAGATGAGAGAGTCTGTGCATTACATGGTGAGTAGGGCATGAGGCGGCAGGCTCCCGGCATATCCCATGCGGGGGATAGCGCTTTGGGCGCCGAGCTGATTTCATTGCCACATGTCGACGTCGTTCTGGTCGTTGGCTCCAGCCTGTTTGGTGGCCGTGGTGTGCGCTGTCTAGGTCTGTTGCAGCGCCATGTAAACTCTATTCCAGGCCATCTTTCTCCTATTCTTTGATCTCCTGTAGTAGCATTTGGGTTTTGGGTTTGGGTTTGGGGTTTCCCTACGCCTTATTAGTTAACACTCCGTCTGTTGGCTGGGATGGTGGGATGGATCACGAGATGGCGAGATGCTCCGAGTGGTAGAATTTCCGTCATCCCGGTTCTCGACTCCTTCCCCGTCGTTTCCGTTTCCTCTCTCTTTCTCCTTCCCCCTCCCATACCATACACTTTCTCCCGTCTGTTTTATCCCACAAATCTGCGTGCCTTCTGCATCCGGAGAGCAAAACTTGAGCCGCATTGCCACTCTGTTGAAAAGTCACTCGCTCTTGCTTTTGCTCTAGCTACCTACATTCCTGCCTTCTTACCTACTTGCCTGCCTAGTAGTGTAGGTACCTAGTGTAGGCACTTAGGTTACTCACCCTTGTTCTTTCCTGAATGGAAAGAAGCAGGAGCAACCCGTACCTTACGTACCCCCACCATCCTCCCCATCCCTGCCTGCCTGGGCACTACTCCGTAGAGGAACAAAAGTCCGAGGCTAGCGCGAATCTGCAGCGCTCATGACTCGGGATCTTGGGTGCCCGAAGCCGTCCCTCGGTTTCTGAATGATTCATTAGGTATCTTCCTCCCAATTCGCCGCCTGTTTCCCCGTCCAGCAGAATTCCAGCTCCCTAGCTAGCTTCCTGCCTGCTGTTGCCGCCAACCCGACCACCCCCCGGAGGAAGGAGAAAAAAATCGTACCATTAATCCCTCCCAACCAAATCAATTTCTTTTTTTCTGCTCCGCTCCCGCTACCCACCTACCCGCGCGACCTGCCGCGCGCCGAATCCTTGTTCCAACTACCGGGAGACAAGACATCAAAGGAAAGGTGTCGGTCGGTCGGTTGGTCGATCGCTCCCGGTCGTTCGTTTGGGGGATACTCACCCCACATATCCGTACATCGGCATCGGCATTACGCATATGCCTCTCGGCGCCGCCGCCGTCGCGCGATCACGGCCAGGACCGGCTTCTCGACCGACCGGAGCTTGACCCGAGTTGGGCAGGTCGCAGGCTGCCGGCCTCACGGACACCCCTCATCTACCTATCTAGTACACGCCTGAGCTGGATCGACTCCTCTCTCCCCCTCTATCCCGGTGCCCTTCCGAGTCCCGGCCACTCATGGCCCCCGATGCTGTCACCCATCCCAGTCCCGCCGGCTCCGTGGCCTCATCGGTAACCACCACCGTCCTGAACCACAACAGCAAGCGCAGTGCCCCGGACATCCCCAGCCCGGCCTCTGGTGCCGGTCATGCCGACTCCCACACTCCGACCTCCGGGCCCGGGGTCGGTCCCGGCTACGCAACCTCGCCCACCTCCCACCCTCCCGCCGATAACACCAACAAGAAGCGTCGCACCGGCCCGGGCTCTAGGGGTGTTGCCAATCTGACCCCCGAGCAGTTGGCCAAGAAGCGCGCCAATGGTGAGTGACTGTTGTTGCCGTCTTACCCACCTTCCGTTCATCCATCTGCCTGTTCGTCCACACGCCATGTTTGCTGCTGCTCCACGTTGCGTCCCTGCCATCACCCACATGTAACGCCTCCTCCGTCCACAATAACCCATCGCACATTCTCCACCCACAACCGGATAGACAACTTGATCGCCATGCCGTGCCCTTCCTCCTGGTACCGATGGCCATGATTCGACGGCTAACACGGCCGTGACTCTAGACAGAGAGGCTCAGCGGGCCATCCGCGAGCGCACCAAGAACCAGATCGAGACGCTCGAGCGCCGCATCCAGGAGCTCACCTCTCAGCAGCCCTACCAGGAGCTGCAGGCCGTCCAGCGTGCCAAGGAGGCCGTCGAAGCCGAGAATGCAGATCTCAAGCGCCGCCTGCAGGCCTTCATCACCTCCATCCAACCGCTCATTTCTACCCCACCGGTACAACGTGAGTCGTCGCAAAACACCCTGCGTCCCGGCGCGGCGCGGCACGCTCCTAACCGAACCGCAGATCCCCCAGACCCAGTCTTTCCCTCCCCCAGCGGGAGCTACTCCCACCCGGTCCAGCACCCCAACGGGCCCATGTCCGCGAACAACGCGTCGACGCCGAACAGCGCCGCCTCGCCGGCCTCCCTGGACCCCGCCGCGAACTGGCAGACCCCCGGCGGCGTCCCGGACCTCTCGCCCCCGAACCACATGTTCGCCGCCGGCAAGATGCTCAACCAGCAGCGCCAGGACCTCCGCCACGGCCTGGATCTCGGCCCGGAGCGTCTGGGCCTCGACTTCCTCCTCGACACCAACCTCCGCGTCGGCAAGATCCAGAGCGGCCCCAACGGCGCCCAGGACTCCCCCAACTACAGCCACGTCCCCATGAAGCACGACTGGACCGGCGTCGGCGCCGTCCAGCACAGCCGGAGCCCCTCCATCAGCGGCCCGGGCGCCGCCCACACCCCGCGCTCGCAGATGGACTACCCCGCGCCCACCCAGACGACCCCGACGGCGGTGCCTCCTCCCCAGGAGCCGAGGGCGCTGGCGAGCTACTCGGCCGAGGTCAAGAACTGCGGCCCCACCTGCCCCCTCGACAGCCTCCTCCTCGACTTCCTCCACGAGCGCCGCCAGCGCGCCGCCGACGGCCTCTCCACCCACGAGGTCATCGGCCCGCGCTACCCCTCCGTCCTCTCCCTCCTCAACCCGGCCAACAGCAAGTTCTCCCACCCGCTCTCCAAGGTCTTCACCGACATCCTGGCCACCTTCCCCGACCTCTCCGCCCTGCCCCAGCGCGTTGCCGTGCTGTACATCATGTTCCTCATCATGCGCTGGCAGATCTCCCCGACCCAGGAGAACTACGAGCGCCTGCCCGACTGGGTCCGCCCGCGGCCCTCGCAGCTCTTCACCGAGCACCCGGCCTGGATCGACCACGTGCCCTTCCCCGCCATGCGCGAGAAGCTCTGCCGCGACTACAACCCGCGCGAGTACCTCTTCGACACCTTCTTCGTCCCCTTCACGGGCACCCTCAGCCTCAACTGGCCCTACGACGACACCGACACCCTCCTGCAGGTCCCGGACTCGGACGAGGTCGTCATCAACCCCGTCTTCGAGCGCCACCTGCGGCGGAACGAGAACTGGACCCTGGGGCCGGCCTTCCACCAGACCTTTCCCAAGCTGGCGGGCACCTACAACCTGAAGGTGTGAGGGAGGGGCAGCGGGGGAGGAGGCGTGTTTGAAAATACTACTTCGAACCCCTTATTTTCTTTTGTTTCTATCACGAAGGGTACCGTCTGGCATCTGGCGGTCAACACGGCGTTGAGGGATCTTGTGGTGTTATTGGGACGGCGTACTCATGGCGACGGAAGATGGAATGTCACATGACAAGGACGGGCAAAGGGCGCTGGGCGACTGGGTACTTCGTCTTCAGATCGAGAATGGGGTGGCGACATATGGGGGCACGGGGGCTCGCGCCCACCAGGGACCAGATTTAGCAGGGAAGGACACCCGAAGAGGAAAAGGGGCCAACATATATGTATAAGACATGTGACTCCCTCTGCCTTCACGACATGACGACTTTTGAAATATTTCTAGCTTCATGCTGTCTGCTTGTGTGTGTTGTTTCGAGGGTGTTTGTTGCCGCGGAAGTATGCCTGCCGGCCCGTTTCCCCGGTTGTGACCCCCGAGCTGGATGGGTTGCTACTGCAAGGCGCAGATTGCTTGCCGGAGTGAGGCAGCGCTGCTTTCCTCTCAAATCCTCTATATATATATATATATATTGGGAAGAAGAGGCAAACAGCGCCTTTGCGAACCAAAGTATGCCAGTTCCTGGTAACTGGGAATCAAAGTCCCCAAAGAGATATGGGCTGACGAGCGGGCGCTCACGTCGAGCTCGGTGAGCTGAACTCCAAGGGGCCGAGTGCCGGGAAAGCAGGCACATGAGTCTCATCGCCGCCGTCCCGCGTCTTGACTGTATTCGTTTGGGATCAGGTCCGGGGGGGCTGAAGGACGAGGAGAGGTTGGGCTTTTCCCGCCTGCTTGGAAAAGTCATGACCCCGCGGGGGCAAGAGATCAGGTTTCCCTCAAGAACAGAAACGGCTCTGATACCGGCCTGCCTACTTCCTCCCAACCAGCTCATTGTGCTGTGTCGAGGAAGATCTCGTAAACAGCGCTGGGAGTCCTTCTTTTATGGTATCGGCTCAGCAGAGGTGACGGGAAGGGCTGCCGGCACTTGTAATCCAGAAGACAGGAGGGAATCTACTCCACGAAGACCATATTGGCATGTGAAAAAAACCCCGGCTAGCTTGCCCTATATTCTTGACTCGAAAGCGTGAATCCGGCACCACTGCCGGGGGTTTGGCATTCGTAGTGACAATGTTGCGTCCCAACGTTCCGCCTCGCACAGGCTGGAAAACCAGAGCGAGGCTGTAAATGACAATCCGACTCTCTTTTCGAACCAAGCAGCAAGAAAACACAAACAAGACTTGCTTAACACTCTGTAAGACAACAACACACTCAAGAGATTAGGAACTAAGGACAGTAGAATGAGTCGAACTTCGTGAGAAGGTAGGAACTCGAGGGTCTGGGGTACTTATGCCTCAACTCCGGTCAGCAACAGCCACAAACGTCAAGAAAGATGACCACTAAAAAGTAACGTGTACGAGCCTCAGGTTACCTAACAAACTCAACAACAAAAGAAAAAGAGACACAAAGCGGATACCCAGACAGCCTCACATCGCCCATAAGCTTTCTCCCTACCTTATCCCCCCCTATCCCCCATCCTTATCAAGCCCAGTCACCTATAACCAGGCAACAGGCAACAGGCAAAAGTGCGTACCTTTCTTTATGTATCAGTCCACCCCGTCCTTCTCCCATGGGATGCGGCCGCTCCCTGCGCCTTAGCCGAGCGGTTAAACACAGAGCAGAAAGTCCCCCGACCACGCAGCCACCGGACGTTGCGTGTGGGATTTTCATAGGGTTCGAACCCGGGCCTGGGCCACCAGGGGGAGGATTCACGCCTGAACTTTTGGTGGTTTTTTTTTTTTTTTTTTGGCTTGTTTTTTTCCCCTTTTGGCAGTAATTCTTTTACGTTCTGAGTAAGGTGAATGATCTCTTCTTCTTCTCTACTGTCTAGTCAAGTCAGAACGTTCCTTTCAACTCCTCTGAGCGGCATGGGGAAGGGAAGGAGCGGAGGCAGGTTGAGAAGACGTTGGCCGGCAGCATAGACGGCTAGGACACGAGACCCCATCACTTCCTGACCTTTCCTGTGTTACATGCCACATACACCATAGTTCGCTCTCGCTTTGGGGCCGGATCGTAAACTGCAAGTTGATTCTAAAACGCTAGCGACGCTTCCTACGCCCGGGTATATCTTCCCTAACACTCGTCGTCCGCCTCCACGGCCCCGACCGAGAACATCCTCAAGCTCGGCCCCACGCCCGCGAACAGGCTCGCGTGCCGCCTCCCCGGCATCGTCTGGAACTGCAGCCCCCTCACGGGCGTCCGGGCCTTCAGCCCGTCCACCGCCGCGCACCGCAGCCTCCGGCCGGAGAGCAGCGAGTACAGGCCCACGCCGCCGTCGTCGTGCGCGGCGGCCACGACGCCGGCGTCGACGTCGACGTCCCACCCGATGTGCATGTGCGCCTCGTTCCTGTAACCCGGGAACTCGACGACCGGCCTCGTGCCGTTGGGCCTCGCGCGCCGGTGGCGGATGTCGAACAGCGCCATGCGCGAGCGCGGGCCCGCGACGAGGACCTGGTGCCTGTCCACCGCCCTCAGGTGCGCGACGGGGCCGAGGGGCAGGGACTCCCACTCGGACCACCGGACGCGCATGTCGATGAGCTTGACGTCGCGGTTGCGGCCGCCGGCGAGGAGGATGTCCGGGTTGTCCGGGAGGAAGGACTGGCTGAAGAAGTCGCCCTCGGCCGGGCCGGGGCGGGGCCGCTGCGGGCCGAGCCACTGGATGCGCTCGTCCGAGGTGAGCTTCAGGAGGCCGTAGCTGCTGCCGATTATGCAGGTCAGGGAGGAGGATGACGACGGTGCTGGTGTGGTTTGGTTCACGACGCCCTCGCGGCGGCCGGTGTTGAAGGTGATGTTACGAATGTTGTTCCCTGGTAAGAGTTAGTGGATGTTTTGGGTAGTTGAGGACGGGAGCACTCACCTCGATCGAGCAGCCAGTGCGGCCGGTCATCGTTCGGGGCGGACTTTGGCGGGGAGAAAAGAAGGAGGTCGCAGGTGTTGCCAGGCTCCCGAGACGAGATGATCATGCGGTGGGAGTGAGGGTGGTAGTTGATGGATGAGATCTGCGTCCAGCCAATCATGTCGTGGCGGTGTGAGAGGCGATGCTCTGGACGGCTTGAAGCGTCTGTACTAAAGTGTATCCTACGAATTCTCAGCAAGATGTGTGTCAAGAGGGTCGTTGCTAATTACCTGTCGTTGTCATCGGTAGGGATGTACGACGCCGTCAACGCATCCTCATCCACAGCTGCAATAACTCAGCATACACCTCACCGGAACTTGGAGGCACGACAGGACTCACTAGCATACGCAACCCCAAGGCCCGTCTTCACATCGTCCCCACCGACATAGAAGCACGGGATGTTGGGGAACTTGTTCCTCGCGAAGCTCGGCACGAAGGGCACCTCGCCCTTGTCGACCATGCCCTGAGCCCACGCGACGGCGGGCACGTCGTCGAGTGCGAAGTCCGCCCCGGCGCCGGGCCGCAGCTTCCTCGCGACGCCGAGCTCCGCGTCGAGGAGGCCGCCGAGCAGCGGGTCCCGCAGCGCCGCGGACCGCACGATGTGCCGCCTCAGCCGCTCCCGGCGCGCGGCGACGACCTCGGCCTCGCGGTGCTGGATCTTGCGGCGCTTGACGCTCTCGGCGGACCACGCCGAGTTGGCCGGCGCCGACTGGGTCTTCTCGATCTTGAAGTACTTGCCCTTTTCCTCATCTGACCGTGTCGGTTAGTCGTTGAGGGGTATATCGGGTACGGGGATTGGGAGGGGGGCGTGTTAGTAGTACGAACCGTAGTAGAAGCCGGGGATTTGCATCCGTTGCTGGGGAGCCATGGCTTCTCGGGGCACGACGCGGCGCCGCTCGGTGCCGAGATACGGGCTGGGGAATAAGCGGTGGCAAGCAAGGACCGTCCGGACGACCCTGACAGGAGGTCGGGTTTGGGGGGCAGCAGACGAGAAGGTCTATCAAGAGGTTTGGTTGAAGAAGCTATTTCCCAATGCAGAAAGAGAAAAAAGAGAAATCCAACGCTAAGGATTCCAACAGGGGACAGAACACAGTCAATCAGGCTAAGCAGAATACACTGTGGTTCAAAGCCTGCTGTTGGCTGGTGGAATGGTGGTGGTGTCGGCCAGGGGTGGGTGTAGTTTCGGTCTGGCGTTGGCTCTGCTGCATCGTCAATCGCACCTGTACTATGTCGTCGGCCTGATGACAAAGAAAGACTCGGAAGCAAGACGGCGGCGCCGGCAACGGTGGCGGCAGCAGGGGGGGAGGGGGGAGGTTGGCAAAGTCGGCGGGAAGACCTGCTGCAGTGTTTGCCAGCGGAAAGAAAAAAAAAAAAACGAAAAAGTGGGCGACATCACGGTGCGGAAGTGGGCGGCGGCTCGGTGCCGGCACGGGCAGTGACCGACCGGAGGATGCCCCCATCAAGGTGTGCTACACCGCATGCTGCTTCTCGCTGTATCCGATTTGACTGCACCGTCAATTGCCGCTCGTGTGTGGGGGGGTTCGAAATGCAGCTCGTCACGTCACACACCACCATCTCTGCGGCCCCCCCTCCATTGCCGGCCGGCCCCAGAGAAAACCAGAATTCAGCGGGACTAACACCAAACAGCTGATGATCTCGCTGGAATCGTCGGGCCTTTTTAGTCTGTCGCTCTAGAAGAAGTGGAGCACTTCTCTCTTCCTTCTTCTCCCCCACCGCCCGCATTCTTCCAGCCTCATCAACCTGCTTAACTCACCTGGGCACCTCTAGTGTACCTAGTAGTATTAGGTAGTGTAGCGTGCTTGACAGTAGCAACAACACCAGTCAAACGGCCAAGCCGGCGTGGATGGAAGACGGCGGTCTGGAGTAAATCGACGCCACGAAAAGCTTGGCCTCACACCTCCCAAGATTCCGAAGAGAAAGCCACGAGAGAGGCGGTCTCGAGATGGTACCCGTCCATCATGCTCTGGTGATCTTAGGGGGGGCTGCTATAATCTGACAAACGGCGGTTTCGTGACGACGACCCTGCGCTGGGGTCTTCAAGTTAGTTCCGACCAACCTCTCGGAATGCCGCTAAAACAATCACATCTCCGTGGTTGCGGTGTAGCAAAACCCGGTGATACCGATCAAACGGGCTGGCTGTGAACCAGAACTAATTGCTTAGCAGATTGGACCGTGAGACTGGCGGAGGAGGGGAAGTGGCCAACGCCGCCAGTAAATCCCCCCAAACCTCTTCGCCATCCGTGACTTCATTCGTTGAAATCAGAAAAAAAGCAAAGAAAAGAAAACAACCAAGCAAATACTCCAAGACATTGACCCGTGAAGCCAAGCAAACCCCCCAAATCCCACAAGACATTCCCCAAGCTTCCCAGAAAAGCAGTACCAAGTCCACAAATCACGCCGGTACGTGCATGGAACACTCAGTTCAACGAGACAGACCCCTCTCTCCACCAAGCCCCTCACCTCAACTGCCCCTCCACCCCCCTCACCTAGCACCTAAGCTCCCCAAGCTTGCTCCCCAAGCTTACTTCCTAGAGCTCTCTTTCCTCTTCCACATCTCCCCAAACCTCATCCAGCCTCAAAACACCACACCCCCCTCAAAAACGCCCTCGATTCCCCAGCGCCCGTCGAAAACAATTCACACCCTCCAAGATGGTCTACACAATCACGGTCCACCTCCACGCCAACGACCAGCCCGACTCGGTCGAGCGCCTCAAGGCCAAGCTCGTCGAGGCCTCGCGCGTCTACTCCCAGGACAGGGAGACCGTCAGCTGGTTCGTCATGCAGGACGTCCACGACCCGAGGTCCTTCACCATCGTCGAGCGCTTCGAGACCGAGGCTGTAAGTCGCTGCCCCCCCTCCTCCTCCTCCGGTTGCCCAGGTCGTTGTTGGATTGCAAATTGACTCGTTTCTTCCTCGTCCAATACAGAGCCAAAAGTACCATCTCGAGAACCCCTACTGGAAGACTTTCGATCCCTACGTCGTGCCCCTGCTCGACCGGCCCATGGACTTGAGAAGACACGAGGAGCTGGATACCTCCAAGGACGTTGTTGTTCCTCAGTAAACTATACGGGGAATTGAATAAATACAAACAAATCAAACACCCTTCTGCAGTGACGAGGTCCCCGGCTGGTGATATATCAACAGGTGACCAGACGTGTTCAAGAACACTCACAACTTAAACTATATTGCTCGCAGCCAGGAGCCTCGATGTACGATAAGCAGACCAAAGCATACAGTCACAGACAGAAACGGGCCGTGGTTTATCAATTTTACGAATTTGTATTAGGTCTAGACGTATGGGTATTCCCCTCTCCTTACTCAATCGCAGTAATTACCGATGGAGCGACATCGCACAATTTAAAACAAAGAGAAAGCAAAATGTTCGCTTTCCTCCGGTCTCGTAAGGCCAAGAGTCTATTAGGCCTAAAGGAGAGCATCCCGCGGAGTCGATGGAGCGCACGCATGATGGTTATCATGTCGTGTCTAGCCAGGCTCTGCCAAGATGATCCTTTACTGCGACTTCTCGTGCTGGGTGGAGACACGCTGCAGGGAGACGACTGATGAAACGGTTAGCCGCTGTTCTGCAACATGACACAATGTGTGGGGTAGGAGCATGTATAAACTTACCAAAGTCCTCGAGCGAGCGCTGCTTTTGGCTTCCCTTGGGAGACTTGCCGTGCATGAGGTTGTCGAAGCCGGCAGAGTCCTGAAGGAGGTAGTAGACACCGGCGCAGACGCAGAAGACACCGAATGAGAAGATCCAGACACGGACGACGGCGACAATGGAGGTCGGGTCGTATTGCTGGAACCAACCCCAGATGGTAAAGCAGGTGGCGAGGACGTCGACAACGAAGATGGCGCCAGCAAGCTGCCACGAGGGGATGGAAGACCAGAAGGGACCGTTGGCACGGGTGATGAAGATGAGCCAGTTCTCGGTGAGGGAGATCTGGAGGAAGACAATCTCATCCATGTTACCGAAGTTCTGGGCGATACCACCGTCGGGGCCGTGGGCGTACATGGTGGTGACAGTGATCCAGGTACCGACAGCGAGGACGATTCCGAGAAGAATGGACATACCCCAGAGCTTGGGCAGGTTCCACTTGACGGGGGTCTTGGAGTAGGGGGCGTTGTCGTAGGCAATGGCCAGGGTGGCGATATCGGCGAAAATGGCGATGAAGACGACCAGCTCAATGTTCAGGGAACGGTTGAGAATGGCAATCCACAGACCGAGGAAGATCTCCAAGTGGATGGAGAGAGCGATGCGGTAGACGACGTAGGCGTACATGCGGTGGAAGATCTGACGGGAAGTCTTCAGGGCGTCGATGATGGCACCAAGACCGGGGGCAAGGAAGACAATGTCGGCAGCGGAGCGAGCAGCGTCAGAGGCACCCTCGACGGCGATACCAGTGTCGGCCTTCTTCAGGGAGGGGGCATCGTTGACACCGTCGCCAGTCATGGCAACGAGGTAGCCACGCTGCTGCAGGATCTCAACGACGTTGTACTTGTGCTGGGGGAAGACCTCGGCGAAGCCGTCGGCAGCCTCAACGAAATCGTAAACCTCAGAGCCCGGCATGTCACCGCCACCACCGAGACCGAGGCGCTCAGCGTTGTAGATGTTGGTGCCGAGACCGAGCTGGCGGGAAGTCTCACGAGCGATACCGACGGCATCACCAGTAAGCATCTTGATGGACAGACCCAGACCCTTGGCCTCGTTGACGGTGCGGGCAGTGTCGTGGCGAGGGGGGTCAGAGCAGGGCATAATTCCGAGAATCTCCCAAGAGCCGTCATCGCCACGCTTGCGGGCAACACCGAGAGAGCGGAAACCACGGGTGGCAAACTCAGCAACCTTGTTCTTGTAGGCCATGTCGACCTCGTCGGAGATGGGGCTGTCCTGCTCGACGGTCTTGAGGACGAAGAGAGGAGCACCCTTGACACAGGTGATCTTCTCGCCGTTGGGGGCGACAACAATGGCGGTGACCTTCTTGGAGACGGGGTCGAAGGGGTAGAACTCGAGAACCTGGTACTTAGAAAGGACACTCTTGGCGCGGGGGTAGAAGCGCAGGGACTTCAGGAAAGCCTTGTCGATGGCGTCCATACCCTTCTTCTTGCGGGAAGCAGCCAAGCAGGCAGTGAGCATGAGGTCCTCGGGGTCAACACCGGCGACGGTGTAGGGCTCGGCCAGAGAGAGCTTGTTCTTGGTCAGGGTACCGGTCTTGTCGGAGCAAAGAATCTCGACACCAGCAAGAGACTCGATGGCGGAGAGCTTCTGAACGATGGCCTTCTTCTTGGCGAGGTAAGCAGCACCGACAGCCATGGTGGTGGTGACGACAGCGGGAAGACCGACGGGGACACCGATGATGGTGATGGCGAGGGTGAAGCGCAGGATGTCGACAATGCCGTTGGAGCGGTAGAAGGAGGAAACCCAGACGATGAGGAGGGTGAAGATGACAAGGACCAGGAGAATGGTACCAATGCCGTTCAGGACCTCAGTGAAGTGACCGGAGCCGGCGGAGGCGGCGTTGACGAGAGCAGCGGCGCGACCGACGAAGGTGTTGTCACCGGTGGCAGTAACGACGACGAAAGCCTCACCACGCTTGACAGCGGAGGAAGCGTAGCAAGAGTCGTTCTGGTGCTTGTCGACAGCGAGGGACTCGCCAGTGATGGCAGACTGGTCAACCTGGAGGAAGGCATCCTCGGTGACGATGCGGCCGTCGGCGGGAATAATGGTACCCTCCTCAACCTGCAGGATGTCACCAGGGACGACCTCGGGGGCCTCGATCTCCTTCAGAGTGCCGTCACGGAGAACGACAGCCTTCAGGGCGAGAGTCTTCTTGAGTTCGGCAACAATCTGCGGGACGGGTCAGTAATGCGCTTCAGGGGATACCCTTGGCAACGCGTGCCGCAGTGTGGGGCCAGGTTGACTTACAGATCCGGCCTGGAATTCCTGGACGAAACCAACGACGGCGTTGAGCAGCAGAAGACCGCAAATGACACCGAAGTCGACCCAGTCCTGAAGACCGGCGGCAAGGACGGCAGCAGCCTCCATGACGAACTGGATAGGACCAACGAAGAACATGATCTAGAGCGGTGTTAGCGATTGCTCGGCATGGAAACACCACGGCAGGGCAGCTCGCAACGTACAAACTTGAGAAAGTTGTTCTCCTTCGCCTCGGCCATCTCGTTGCGACCCCACTTCTTGCGGCGGTTGACAACCTCAGCCTCAGTGAGACCGAGACGAGTGTCGGTCTGAAGCTGGTCATCGGGGACGACGCGGCCAACACCAGGGGTTTCATCTGCAGGTCCATGGTCAGCGAGACATGTTCATACGGGAGAATGGCATGCCCGGAAAGCGTGTGCGCCGCGCAAGCAACACTTGGACAGCTCCTGGGTATCAGGAGAGAGCGTTGACGTACCCTCTTCCTCCTCGTCGACGTGACCATCTTGACTCTCAAGGTCCTCAATCAGGGCGTCGATGTCCTCATCCTCCTCTTCTTCCTCCTCGACCTTGGCCTTGGAGGCGGCGGGAGCCTCGACAGGAGCCTTCTCGTCGAATCTGTGGCCCTCAATGGGGGTGTTGATGGCCGGAGCCGCGGCGTTGGACTCGGCCATAGCGACTGTTGCGAGACAGACGAGCTCTGCTCAAGCTTATTATGCGCGAATAGGGTAGGTTGGTCGCGGATATGCGTTGAACTGGTTGGAATTTCGCTGCAAAAGTCTTCTTAGGACGGGCCTAGGAATACTGAGGTTTGGGAGGTTCGCAGGATAACGCGTTGAGGAAATTTGAGAAGAGTGAGGAATGGAGAGGTGGGGAGGAGGTTGAGCACCACACGAATGGGTAGGGCAATCTATAAAGGCAGCCTTCGTGGGTGATGAAGAAAAGAGAAGGAAAAGAAGGCTCAGATCGAGAGGGCGGAAGCCTCGCAACTTTAAAGGAAGCGGCGGCTTGGGGGGTGAGAGAGAAAGAGACACGAGCGACGACCCGAAAAGAGGCGGCGACTAGGCCGTGAGTGCGTGTGTGGTGTGCATCAGCAGCAGCAACAACAGCAGCAGCAGCAACACCGGCAGCATGGGGCGCACACCTTGGAGCAAGCAGGCGCAACCGTGGGAGACGGGCAGAATGGGGAAGGGGGGGTGTGGGGTGAATAATGGCTAGGTAGGGGGGGGGTGTGTTTTTCTTTTCTCTTGAGGCCGGAGGTGGGCTGCAGGCTTCTCGGTGGGCGTGGGCGTGGGAGTGGGAGTGGGCCGTGGAGCGAGCTATCCGGCCGACGTGCTGACCAGGCCAGGAAAGCCAATCCCAAAAGAGATCTCCACTGGGTACCCGCAAGCGACGGTATTAGTCGTTCCCACTTTTCAGAGCAACAGCGAGCAACGAGCGAAGAAACAGCGACCGCCGATGAGCGAGGGGGGGCCACAGCACCACGGACAGCAGCGGCGACGACGGCAGCGGCAACGGCAGCGGTTCGGCAGGACCACAAGGCCAGACAAGGGGAATTTGGAAGGCATACCGCAGCAAAGGAAGGGACAGCCTGGGCAAGCCATCCGAGAGCTCCAGATGACGAGGTCAGCGGTGCAGCAAGCAGCGCCTTCGCAGAGCAAAAGTGGAAAACGCCGCAGTCAACGAACGAGGCATGCCAGACGCTGAAGCAAGCGCTGCGAACACTGCGTTCCTCACGTTTACGCTTTCCTGCCTGGGTAGTGGCTTGAGCACCCTGCCACCACCTCAAGTTACCACCTAGTATTACAGTGTACTGACGATTACTACTGATTAAACCCTCCATACCTAGGTACACCGTACCTACAGAGGCGGATGGATGGATACCTTATCAACCTATCGTAAGGCGCGGCAAGGCAAGGTAAAAGCTAAGGTAAGGGAAAGAAACAAAAAAGGACAGGGAAGGTGAGGCAAGGTCCAGGGCCCACAGAAAGGTAGGCAGGTACATGTTGGCTAGGTCGCGGAGGAGGCAAATGAAGCTGGAGAAGCTACATGCAAAGATCGGTTCACGGTACGCGAAAAATACGGATACAACGCGGCAGGGACAGGACTGGACCGGACAGCATGGGGCCAGCCAGGCAAGGTTGGGATCTGGCGGGGGCCTGGGTTGGAAAGGACCCAGTCTTCTGTCGTCCAGACGAGGGAAGGATTGATTGATGATGGGCGCGACTGCGAGATAGCATTAGGTACGTCTTTTGAAGGCCAGTTCGAACTGCTACCACCTTTTTTTTCATGCGCGCATGTATCGAGATACAACATCCCCAGGAGGCAAGGTACAAGGCTGTGGCACAGTACGAGTTGGATCAAATGGCGACGGTACGAGGCGCAAAATTCTCGGGGCTGGAGGTCTGGATTGCGGCGGCAATTCACTTTGGGGGCCACGAGGCCGCAAGCAGGCCTGAGAAAGTGAATAACAACAGCTCCAGACGATGGAGAGTTTTGTTCGTCATTTGAGCACCGCTGCGCCATCGCCATATCACGCAGAGCCAGAGCTTGTTAGAGCAGGCCGTGCTGGAGCTGCGGTGTTTTTTTTGATCTCATTTATCTTCCTCACGGACTTGTTTGCTGTTTCGTGGATGGGATGGCACATTCACTCACGTTGGGGCAAGCGGGAAGCCCCCACCACCTACGTAGTGTAGACGGCCTGGGTCCCTTGCGCGCTGTCGCAATCGCTGTCGCTGTCGCAACCCCCCCAGCTGCTGCGCCTACAGGGCTGGCGACAAGCAAAAAGTCAGTCATCAGCCCATCAGCCATCAAGCAGTGAAAATCACAGTGCGGAAGACGAGATGGACAGGGCAACCTCTAGAGTAAACAAAGTATAAGACTCCACATGGACTCGCCGGGCTAGGGTTCCCAGGACCAGGTGAGGTGCAGGTTTTCCCAGTTGCAGTGCAGGGCAGGAAGGCAACTGTGAGTGCAGCACTGCACCTAAAGTGCAGACGATGACATGCCCTTGGAGACATGGGGGGACGGGCAGCTAGCCAGGAAGGCACAGCGGTACCTGGGATTGTGCCTGCACCTGTTGGAGTCGAAGTGGACCCGACTTGAAGTGGGAAGGTGAGGTGGTTCCCCATTAGTACTCTTTTTTTTTTTTTTTTCCTTGCTGCCCTTTCTCTCGCTCGGATCAGGATGCTCTACTGCTGGTCAATGCGCTCGCTAGCGCCAGTACGTACTGTTTTCTTTTTTTTTTTCTCTTCCTCTTCCCTCTCCTTCCGCCACATTCACCCGCTGCTCACTCATCTGGTTGTTGCTCACTCACCCGTTGGCCACCACCAACCCCCCACCATCCCGAGGCTTGTGAGTGGCTCGCTGAGCGTCGGTGATACCTCGCTCATCACTCGTGGGGAGCGCGGAAGCAGAAGCACCACCCACGACACACACCTCACCTCTCTGGCTCCGACTTGCTCGCGCTTGTGGAGTCGCCGGCCGGTCCTCGAGGAGTCGAGGCAAGTACCACCGCACTACGTAGTGTACCTAGGTACTATAGACAGGCAGGCCGCGGCAGGCTCGCGGGTCGGGTCAGGTCGGCCAGGTCCAGGTACGTCCGACCTTGAACAGCGCTACCTGGTGTCGGCGGTACCCTGCTTTGGCCAAACTACCAAGAAGCTTCAAAAGTCCAGGCACAATTTGTAGGTAATTCTAAGGTCTAAGGTAAGCCTTTTCTCTCCCGTGCGTACTTGTTGACACCTGCTTTTCCGTACCTGTTTGCCTCGCCTGCCGTACCCTTCTTGCCGCGGGATTACTCGATTTTTGCGTCTTTTTTTTTTGTTGGTGTACCTCGATTCCGTCGCCTTCCAGACGGTCGTTCCGCGCCGTTTCCCTTCCTGGGGTCTCCGTGAGTCGCCCTGCCCGGGCGAATAGAAGCAGCCGCTTGCGCGATTTTTGCACTGCAGCGAATGACGACACCAAGACACCACTCTCCCCCGGAGCCATGAACCGTAAATCATTCGTCGTTTGCCTCGCCTCGCATCGCCTCAGGTCGTCGGGGCGTGCGCGCTGACCTGTGATGACTGATGAGCTATATGCCTTTCTGGTTCCTTTGCATCTCTCTCCCGCCCGTGCCTGGGGCCTTGCCGCCGTCTCCGGGAGCTGCTCGTGCGAGCTTGGCTTCCTTTTCCGACGGGTGCATAGATGGATGTGGATGATGGGACAGGAATAGCTATACGACAACATCGACGACGACGTATGGACGGACGGATCGTGTCGAGCGGTCAGCTCCAACGGCCACTAAGTGCCTCAAATCCGCGTCAATTAGGACAATGCGACGGCAATTGGCGCGTTAGACCGCTTCCACGACGCTTATTCCGCCCGGACAGGCGGAACGAAGAACTTGTAAATGCCTCTTTTCTTTGCCCTCTCTTCCCTCACCATCACCATCCAATGTCGCGAACGAGACGCCGCATCTCGACACCACCACCTTCACCTTCACCTTGGGTCGGTACGTACCGGCGTTGTTTTAGTGCAAATTGTGAAAGAAAGATTTAAGGTACGTATCTTCCCTGTCCATTGTGGACATGGGACATGTCAATACCCACACCCCTCCCCACACAGTCTCGAGGCCGGGATAGCAGCACGGCCCTCCCATCGTCCAAGGTGTGTGAATGGGGTGGATCACAACAAGCTTTTGGCTTTCCTGCTGCCAGTCATGGGCGACGACGACGGCGATGGGGGAGGATCTCTCTTGGGCCCTGGCTTGCTCGTGACCGCGAGAGCTTGGACGGAAACTTGAAGTTCGAGGGAGGCTGGGGAACAGCCGTCATGAACCCTGTGAGCTAGGTACGATGTAAGGTACCAGAATCAGAATGCCTTTGGGTTGAACCTGCCAATCGCCTCTTATCAGGAAACGGCCCTTTCAAACTTTTTTGTTTCCCTTGAAAGGACTGGTCCGATGTAGCGTAAGGCACCGTGCCCGCACTGTCGTGTGGTAGCGCCATTTTTCCTCTCTTCTTTTTTTTTTTCCTCTCTCTCTTCCTTGGCCTTGTTAGATGGAATTGGCCGGTGCTGTTGGCTAGAAGCTATGGGGGTAGACAGCCTGTGCGGAACGGTGGTGGACGACCGGATGAGATACGCATTGAAGTCTCGTCATTGGCCCAACGTCTTAGTGCGGATAATTTTTTTCCTCTTCATGTCTCTTCGTACGATGTACCTAGGTATTATCTTTTTTTTCTCTCTCTCTCTTTCCCGGTTCTGCAGCAGCCGATGGGCGGTGTCATTGTCCAACCAGAGACGTTCCGCGTACTGGATTCGGCACCTCGGCCATCTCTTGGTCAGACAAATGTACGGCGGCAGCGACTTCCTTCTCCGTATTCGTACGAATACTTCGAACATGTATCTATCTACATCATGCCTCGCCAGCACGGGACGAAGGGACGAGAATGACGCTGCCTGGGCCCTGAACGCACAAGTTACGCCGAGCTCCAGTGCATGTTCGAGACCATCAGCATCAGCATCAGCAAGACGCTTGATATCCCATAACCTAGGTATTCCACAGTCTGTTCAGGGTAGGGTCGTGGATCACTCACTGACTGTAGTGTACCGTACCGTACCAACCTTGCAAAACCCATCAGATTAGGCTCTTGGGGCGGCTGTTCCGCAACGACCCGGTCTTGCCTTCTTCCGTGCTAGTGCAATCGCCGACCGCACCGCTCCTGCCGCTAACAGCCCTCACCTCTGGGCTGTTCTCACGCAGGTAAACCCGTCAAATCGCCATCTCGACTCGACTGCCTATCTGCTTGCCTGCCACCGAAAACACCAACGCTGTGCTTGCAGCTCGACGACACACCAAGCATCTCGCCCTCTCACGACGTGCATCCAGTCTCTCGCCCACCCCGGAGCCAAGCGACAGGCCCCCGGTCGCCCTTCCCCAAGTCCCAATGCTAATGGATGGCCCAACCCTTGTTCGCCCACCGTGGAGCATGCATCAAGGATTCCAGGTACCTGACAGGCTGACCAGGCCTGGATGCTGCGTATCCGCGCAATATTCCCCTCAAGCGGAAAGGCTACCCTCGTCCCATGCCCATCCATCATCCACTCTCTGTGGAATCCCTCCCGCTGGGCCCATCAACCAGGAGGACGACGAACGAACCAGAAGACCAACCTACGCCCAGCCTGCCCCGCCGACGGCGATGAACAGACGACTCTCGATGGAATGGTTGCACTTGCAGCTCTTCTCCAAGGCCAAGGCCAAGACTGCGACTCTGGTTCGTACACTACATACTGTCCGTCGGCATCGCGTCGAGCTCTCACCTCTCAGGTTCCTTCTTCGCCCGTTGGCGCGGTCTGGTCCCCCCTCCCCCAATTCCCCTTTCTCCAGGCCGGGGAAACGTGGGATCCGACTCTCGGCGCAGTCTGGATCCTGCAACTCGTGCAGCTGCCAGCGAGCAACACCCAAAAACTGCCTCGCGAGATGCCGCAAAGGGGGACGACCAAGCCGCCGTCGCCGCAAAGGCCCGTATCGAATTGTTCTCGATTCCTTGTCCGCCCTCTGGGCCGGCGGAGAATAACTATAGCTTCGGGTGGGCGAGCTAGAGCTAATTCGCATTATCCACGATGCGTCGTGTTCCCACGGGACGATTACCCACTGTTCACCGCACCGCGCATGCATACAGGGTCCCCCATTGCTTGCGGGCAAAAAACCCTCGCTCGTTGTTTCCTTGGGCGGCCGGGCCTCACCTCCCACTTCTCGACCTCCAGCTTATCGCTCACAGTCACGACTCACAGAGACTATGACTGACTACCTACCAGGCTACCTGGGTAGAGTGGGAGTCACAACCACCACCTGGGTCTGTTGGCAGTTGGAGCTTCGAAGTTCAAAGACCACCAGAGTCCACATAGCCCACAGTCCACACGGGCCTGGCCTGGTGTACCCGCTCCCGCACCCAGCATGTATCCATTCACGCTACCTTCACCTGCCGGTAGTGTACGGATACTATTGACTCCAGTCTCCAGTCTCCTCGAACGACATGACTGCCTAACCTGACTGCCTTGCCCCGTGCTCTGCTGCGCTGGCAAGTCTAATAACTGGATGATGGATCACGCAGAGATGCCGAGTCGGAATCGCACCGATGGTGGATGGTGGTCCCAGCTCCTCCTTCTTCTCGTCTTCCTCGGCTTGTCAACGCTGTCAGAAAGGGCTTTTTGGGGCCTCTACGTCATTGCTACTGGGGCGTTGCCCAATTCATGACCTTCCTCTTACTCAGTCAACCATCGCCGCTCCGGCCGATCCGCACCGCATTACACCGCAGCTTGCTGTTTGTCGCTCTCGCACCGACCTCCGACCGTGGCTTGCAAATGGAGACGCCTCTCGCTCTCGCCTCACCTCGCCTCGCGACCACGGAGCTGACCTAAGCTTTCTGGGCGTGTCCACCCGATCGACACTTCACGTGCGTCTCCAGACGAACAAAACCAAGTCTTGCCTTCGTCGTGTGATCGGTCCCGTGTCGGTCAACGTTCGGTCTCGCCGTTGTGGAGACCGGGGGGATCCAGTCTTTCTTCGCGTTCCTCGGTCTGCCTTGGCCATTTTGCCGTCCACTACCAAGCCGCCTTCACGCCTTGTACGATGGACTACCGAACCGCCTGGACGTTTGCTCCTCCGGCGGTTGACAGCCACTTTGATGGGGTCTCCTAGCTCTGCAGAAATTCGCCGATGCTGAAACGAATCACCGAGAGTCGGGCACGGATTACGGATTACGGGTATCCGTACGGATACACTACACCATTCTGCATTATGAGCCAGCCAGCCTACTGTCCGTACCTATGGACTCTACGGGTACACCAACACGGCTACTTCCACCATCCCAGCCTCCTTGCCTTGCCTTCCCTCGCCACGGACGACGCCCGGGCCTGTCGTGAGTCTTTGGGGGCCCTGGCCGGTGCTCTTGCCGGTCCACGTCCTGCTGCTCCTGTTACCTTTTTTTTTTTTTTTTCCTTTACCTCAACGACTCAACGGTGGAGGCAAAATACACGGATTTCAACACAATTCCAGCCACATTATCAGTGTCTACTATACACTGGCACAAAATTGAAAATACGAGAGAAAAACGTCCTGCTGCTCCCCAGAGTCCGGCGGCAGTACGGAACAATAACCTGCTGGAAACCTGGACGGCTGAACTGGATGGAGCCTGGGGCAATCGCCTTCTCGCTCGCCATCCCTTGGGATTGTCCTCGTGGTATCCCGTGGGGTTTCTCGGCGCTTCCTCACCGTCTTTGTGCTCCTCGGCTCTTAGCAAAGAGGCACGCCGCGCTCTGAGCCGGCAGAGATGAGCCATTTCAAATCTCGCAGTCGGATTGGATGATTTGCATATCGCGCGCACCTTTGGCCCTGGCGACTTTGGGGTACCGCTGTAGTGTACGGAGTACATGCGCTGCAATCTGCAGTCTGCACCACCACCCACCACTCAATCCTCGGATGCGCCCCGGCGGCTGCTCTTCTCCCCGATTTCGTCCCTCGAAATCCCACACGCTGCTGCACTGTGCCTCCGCTCCCGCATCCTGTAGAGTGCGGGGATTCGACGGCCCTGATTCTCCCGCACTCGCTGCTGTGATCAGCGAGGAAAGCCTCATTCGGCCGCCGTTCGGTTCTACATGACCCCCTTCCGAGTCAGTCGGTCTAGTGAAGTTGGATAAGGTCGGGGGGTTTGCGACCAGTCGTCTCTTACCAGTCTTGGCCGCCCGCGACGACAGCCTCTGCTGCAGCTTTGCACTTGTAGTATGCGCCTTTTTCCAACCCACGACCGCCTCGTTTATGACCTTTTAAGACACGGCCATTTCCAAGTATAGATGATCCTTCTTGGCTCACGGAGTCCAGCCCGCAAACTTCCGCTGGGCCGTGGGGGAATCGGAGTCTGGAGATTGAGCGAGCAAATGGCCAAGCGATTTCAAGGGACTGGCCTCGTCGCATTGATACCCTTTGGAGAGGAAGGTCGAACCCCAAAAGTCTTGGCCAGCGAGTCGGGCCCTTGAGCGTCGCCAACCTCGTGCAACGGCGTGCGATACGTTGAATGCGATCAGCAGCAGCACCACCGGCACCGGCGTTGGACTTCTCTCGAGACTGAGAGCACGACGCTCGGAGGTGGCTCCACGGCCCATCAGTCATCTCGTTTCTTCTTTGCATTGCTGATGGCACATTTGCACGTAATGACATGCAGGGATTGGTCACGATAAAGTGTCGGTCGCGCTTCATACTATGTAGTAGTAGTAATACGCCACGAATCCCGATCCAGCTGCCAAACTATCGGCCATCGTCGCACGCGGACGCCGTCGTTCCCAGCGCACGGCACACTGAATGCCGCCCCCCTCGCTCGCCGTTCAACAGGGTCTTCTGCGCGAGACCACTGGGGCTCATCTTGATTCCTGTGGGTGATGAGGTGATCCGATACCCATCCACCTCCGGACTCGATGGGCTTGTCGGCGGGGAGCGGTGGACGAAGGAGCAAGCGGAGCAGACCGTGGTCCAACAACAAATCGATAAGAGCAGCAGGTATTGGACTTGGATCGAGGCTTACCTTACCATCGGCAGGGCCTCGAATCTCGAGCTATCGTTTCGTCGCGACGGCGACGCAACACAGTTACCAACAAGTTACAACAGGACAGGCAAGCGCTTGAGGCGAAAATGGCTTAATCGCAGACGCCCCTGGGGGGGTGTTGTCCCGCGCCATTGGGGGGCACGGTTTGGCATGCTTCCTCATTTGCATCATGTCACCGTGTTGCGCCCATGAACCCTGGCATCTTCGGACATTAGGGCCCGATCGGCTCAACTGATTCGGACGTTCTGAATCACAGCGGTGGAGTAAAAAGTGACCTGAGGCCCTGGTCTCTTATGAGTCAGTAAGAGGGTTTAATCGTCAATATACCTTATAGAGGGGAACAAAAGGGACTATACTCTTTTTAAATAGCTATAAATTACCCTATTAACCGCCCTTGGGTTAAAAATATTAACACCTACTGAAATTTTAGTGACACAGAGTGTTTTTTCGTGACATACAACTATAAATAGTTAGCCATTAACTACCCAAAGGCCCCTAAGCCTATTTAATAAATCCAAGATTATTTTAAAGCCCCTTACCAAAAATAACAAATATCCTAAGCCTCTAATTACAAATAATAACAATACTATATCTAGGTTTAATAATAATAACACAGAAGGTAGCAAATCGTAGCTACTAGCGTCCCAGCTACTAGCTACTAGGGTCTTTAATACACAGCTAATAATATCAAAGGCAAAATCCATTACGTAGACCCAATCGTCCCTTAAGTACCTCCTTTAATATTGCCTCGTCCTAAAGCAAGCTAAACGATTCTTCACAACGAGTAATAAAACAACTATTATTTCTAAAGCCCTTAAAAAAATTCTACCTAAAATATTAACTAAATACCCTAACTAACTATAAATACTAAAAAACCTCTATAATAAGTATAGAGAGTATTATATAGTATACTAAAAGGTTTTATAGTTATTTAAAAAGTTAAATACAGAGTACAACAATAAGAGTAGCGTTATTATAGTATTAAAAGAAATATAGAAGGAGTTTAAAAAAAAATACTCTACAATATAGCGTATTTAAGATACTAGCTTCCCGTAAATTTAAACTATACTACAGAAGCTTTAGCTATTAGTATAAGTAACAGAAAAGGATTTTATAAAAGTAAAAGACTTATTATAATAAGGGGGGGAGCAAAAAGATACTACTATAGATTTATAATTATTTAATACAAGGGTGGTATTACAAAGTAATATAAAAAAGCAATAAAAAGAGTAGCTCAACCCTAATAAAAACCTATTATCCCCTATACCTACAAATAACCTTATAAAAAATCAACCTTAGCCAGTAAGGGTCTAGTAGAAAGAGGAGCCTGTATATACATTAAAAATACTAAAAATACTTAACCAATTTAGTAATAAAATAGTAGAAGTAATCTCTTTAGCCTTCTAATTAAAAAAGGTAATAGTAAAAAATATAAAAAAAAAGGTAATTACTTTTTACATAGAGATATTTAGTAAGGAAATAAATACTTAGTAGCTTATTAATATTAGTGAATTTTTCACTAATTACCCAGAGTACGTTTAAATATTCTTAATTTTTCTAAAAAAAGTAAAAAAGGAGTTTTTAAAGTAATACAAATTATAAAAAAAAAGGGTTAATATTAATTTATTTAATAAAGTTAATAAGGTTAACGAAGTTAAAAAGGTTAAAGTTAAAAAAGGTAAAAATAGTAGTAATATAGAGGAACAAAAAGGACCTTTTTAACTATAAAAAATATAAATAGTAAATTAGCCTTATAACTACTTTAACTAATAAAACACATTAAATTTTTTATAAGTAGACTAAAAAGTAGATATTTCTCTAATAAAAGCTTCTTATTATCCTAATAAAAAAAAAAAGTAAACCTTATTACAATTTTTTTAACAAAGCTACTAGTAGTTAGTTATAGTAGCTCGAATATCTTAAAGTATAATAATAGCTATTTTTCAATTTTTACTCCCTTAATATTAACCCTCTCTTTTTACCTTCTTTTTTACCTATTCTCTATAACAACTAGTATCGTCAATTTTACTCTTCTTTTACCTCTTTATATAGGCCTTTTATTAATCCTACCCCTAAACAGCTAATTAATACCGTAATTTATTACTAACTTTATCTCTAATAACCTTATTAACACACTACTAAGTAAAGTCCATAATAAACTCCTCCTCCACTATTAACTCCTCCTACACCTTCCTTCAAGCCCAAATAAAGTTATATAGCTCTATAAGAGTATATACCAACTTTATTTACATTCAAAAGTCATACTCTAGTAGTACCCCCTTTAGAATTAAAAAAAATCTCTTTAGTACACTAAAAACCTTTTTAATAATATACTAATACCTTATATAACATAAGTTATATAACTCCTTTCTATTTTTTAACTTTTTAAAGTCTTTTTTAATAAAATCTTTAAAGTAGTACTTCTTACTAGTAAAAAAAATAATAATACTTTAGTACTTACTACTAAACTCTATATTAGTAAAGTAGAATCTTCCATCTAGTACCAAAAAGAACCTAACTAATACTTAGTACAGTAAACTTACGTTATTAAGTAACCCCTTACTACTAATAAGTACGTACAAAATTAAATAATCAAAGCAAACCACCATAAAGACATTTTACAATATTTACCCCTTACAATCAAAAAACCTTTACTAGTCCACTTTAAGTAAAAAAATCAGTATATATATCCCGTTTATTACTCCAATATAACTATTAAACTAACTACCTATAGAGTCTAACTCTATCTCTACTACAATATAGTTTTACTTAAACTACTTAATAAAGTACTTATATAAAATACACATACTTTTAAAAATATTATAAAAAACATTAAATACAGTACTTTAGGCTATATTAAACTATACTACAGCATTCCACTATACTACTAAATACCCTATAATATATAAAAATATTATTACTTTCTACTCTACAGTTTAGTACTATATATCCCTTAAAGTACTATAGGTTTAAAGCCACGTATATAGAGCACTAAACTCAGCCTTTATTAACTAAAAAAAGCTATAAAAAATTTCCTCCGGAATAGTAAGAATTATATAAGCCTTCTTCACCACTATTAAAGGGCCCCCATAAATCAGTCTCGTAGACCCAAATCAAAGTAATATCCTTTAATTAATCCACAGTTATTTAAAGTATTTAAAGTTAATTTTAATACTAATAGTTATAGTAATAATAGTATAAATTATTAAAATTACTACTATAATAAGCAACTGTATCTCCACCTCGCTATTAAGGGTATTATTATTATTAATATTACTAACTATATTACTAAGAGGAGAAGGGTTACTATAAAAATCCATTACTCTAGTATACGTGTTTTTTTTAGGCAAATACACTACTATATCTTTAAAAATCAAGGATTTACTTCTACAGCAGAAATTCATAAGCTATCCCTCCTTTTAGTTAATTACGCAAGTATTCAGGCCCTAGTCCAGAAAGATACATCGCTTAAGCGGGTCATTTTACGCATAACTAAGGTTACGGGGCTATCGTAAGTTGTGCAGAGAAAATTCCTACCCGAAAAGGCATGGTGTCACTGAAAAATCAAAAAATGCTGATTTCCGACTCCACCACAGTGATTCAGAACGTCTGAATCAGACGAGCCGATCGGGCCCTTAACCTGTGGGCGAACGGGTACCGAATCGCATTGTTTACACCACGACGACCAGTCACCACGGAAGCAGTGCGTACCCGATAGGGCTTGGCTGGAGCTCGTGTCGAATTTTGAGTGCATCTTTAATGAGACGAAGGGGCGATCCTCACTGTCTGCCGATGTGCCGCCTCATGTCGTCCGATTGAAATTGCTCAATGCGTCCTTCGCCTCCACGACGGACGTCATTGACGGGGCCGCAGGGCTGCTCGAGTGGATTGCTTCTGAGCCAAAAGTTCAAGATTGCTAATAGGTGAAACTCTGTCCGAGTGAGTAGTCCTCCAGAGGCTCCAGCACAGCAATTCACGCACAAACGCCCCCGAAGGCGCCCTGCTGCACGGTTCCTGAAGTGTCAAATTAGCTGCAGCTGCGGCCAAGACGCCTCGAAAAGTTCCGGAAGGAAAAATGGCAAGCTGTTCGGTTGCAAAGTCGGCCGCCAACGGTGTGTCTTGTCCCGTTAAGGGAGGTCGGCGGCGGGCGCAGGTCGACTCGACTCGACTTGCTGGCAGCTGCGCTACTCGGCGATGGAACGTCAAGGACAAGCAAGACGCGCGACTTGCAAGACGCGCAGCACACAGCATCGCATCGAAGCGGCTGGCTGCGGGCTGCAAGGTAGCATGCGCACCACACGCGCGCACGGCACAGCTCACGACGAGCTGGGACTTGAAACAAACCAATGAACGTGAAACCCGGTCAGCGAGCCGGTTCTTCTCGCTAGCCAACGTAATTCTTTGTCGACGTTACCCGGAGCTCTGATGAGTGATGGCCAGCAAATTGTTGACGGGCGTCCAACGTTGGATCTTGGGACGGGATCTTGCACGTCGAGCAGGCCGGTGACAGCAGGGCCAGCCCGGACGAGGCTGGGATGGGACCGGGTTCGTCTTGACTCTTGCGAGGGAACGCCATGCCAGAGCAGAGCGACGGAAGTCGCCAGGTGACATTCCCTATTCCCTACAGCGCCATACTTACTACGCTACTGATCGTCGTCATCAAGCGGTGAGAATTCACCATGACTTGCGTGGAGTAGCCGTTGGCTAACGATTACGGTCCGTTTCTTGGTCTGGTTCGTCCAACGGCAATGAGGCCCCATGGGCCATGGATCCCACACGCCCCGTTGATGTGAGAAGCCACGAGAAGAGAGACGAGTCAGTGGGCTCAGGCCAGGCGAGGAGCCGGGAATAGGGCCGGTTTGTCTGCCGCGATTTCCCTCGCCTGGCCTGGCACGGCGGTATTCTTACATACACCAACGGTACCTTGGTCCATGGGGCGAGGAGGAGTCAGGCCCGGAAAGTCTCCGTCCATCTATCGGTAGGGTCTGCGGGAGGGTGGCCCATTGGAACGCAAGTACAGTCCGGAGTCCCACCGCCAGACCCGACCTTGCATTCTACACTAAGTATTACACGACGCTATGAACCGGAACCACGCACACCAGGGCAATATGGAGTCGAACCCTCGATTCCCGTTGGGCGGGATGGACGGCCAATGGATCTCTGTTGTTTTTGATTGGGGACTCCATCTCGCAGAAGCTGCAGGCTGCAGCAGCAAGTGAGCCGGCGGCAGTCCAGTCCAGGACTCCAGACGACGACGAAGATGGCGCCAGTCTCCAGAGATGCTGCCAGCTGTTCCTGAGCCATGCTGTATGCGGCCAGTAGCCAGCACGGTTCTCAGTCAATGATTCCCCACAGGGCCCAGCAGAAGCAGACCGCCCGCCCAGCTCCGCCGAGCTTCTGCACGATTCCGCCCTTCTAGAAGCATTTGACTCGGGCCATTTGGGGGGATGACCGCTGCGGGCACTTATTGCGATCAGCTCGTCGAGTGTCGTGTCATGCAAGTGACCAACGACGACGAAGCAGAGATGAGATCGATTTCTCTTCGGGGCGGCGTGTTTTCGCCGACGCGGTGATTTGTGTTTATTGTTTATCTGTTGTCATTTATCTTTGTAGCCCTTTTTTACGCCTTGGCTCTTGGCCTTCCCAGGGCAACCGACAGCGGGACGGAAAAGCCTCTCCTTTAGCAAGTGCGTACTATGTAGGCCCGGGGGCTGGTTCTGGTCTAGCCGGGCGGCAGGCGTCGTCTCGTCGGCTGGGCGCGTGTGGCTTGAAGGGGTCAATCTGCGACGACGACATCTTGTCTTGCCTTCTTACACATCTGTCTTCCCCCCCTCCTCGGCCGCCTTCGTCGCTCCCTGCGGGCGCGGTGCTGCGACAATCAGACATGCACAGAAATCTGAACTCTCTACCGACAAAGTGCCGACGGACGAAAAGCCCACGGCGGCGTGGTTGGGGCGATGCCTAGATGTACGGAGCAAGCCAAGGCGCCCAGCAGCATATTGGCAACATTGGCAGTGTTCGATGTCCGCAAATCAATCGACCTCGACGGGGAAGCAAGCTTCCCACTCCCAAGAGATCTCCTCGAGGGTTTTTGGGGGCAGGCCGCACCATCCATCTCATCCAGGCTCGAGGCAATCAGGCCATCATCCAGAGAACGCCCAGCGAAAGAAAGCTTTGGACGTGTGTGTGTGGCTTATTGCCATGCACAGCCAGAAGTTTACAAAAATCATGATTAGAAAAAAAAGAGGGCCTTTGCCGATTGAACACACGTTGACCGCAACCAGCGATGAACCATGCAACTTTTTTTTTTTGTTTACGTTTAATTCCCAGCAGAATTCTCTAATGGGCGTGAACGGAGTAATGCGATGGCGCCGCGGGGGTCGTTCGTCCGGTCATTGTTTCTTTGTTTCGTTTCCCAAACCCCCCTTTCCCGAATTTCCCTCGTGGTGTAATATGTAGTACGTGTTTTTCCTGTCGGTTGAATGGTTCCCCAAAGTCCATGCGTATTTTTATTTTACTTGCAACCGACGAGTCCCTTGTTCCCGTTCGACCTGGACGCGTTTCGAAGGTTTCATCGATATTGCGCGGGAGTCGGGACTGTAGGGAATCACCAAGAAGACGCGGTGGTTTAGTATGGGTTACCGGTTATTTTGACATGTACACAGTGTCTCCCCTTCTTCTCTTCGCATTATGCTTTTCCCCCGTCGACGTTCCGTCCGGTTTTCTCTCTCCACCGCTCCAAAAGAACACACAGTCCTCCGGCCGAAAGATTGGGGTAAAAAAAAAAAATGGGCGTTCGAACTCTCTTTCGAGAAAAAAACGTTGGGCAGGAAGTTGTCTGTGCACGGGGGGGAGAAACTTCCTTGGGGAGAGGCGGCGCACGGCGATGGCTGCTGGCTGACGTCGATTTTCGTCCGGGAGAAAGGATGAAGTTCCTGCGCATTGGGCGGACAGGTAAAGATCGGACCGGCTGTGGTCTTCCGGCTCTTGTCCCTGCCCAAAGCGCAGGACGCGGACGCCTTGACGATGACGACTACGGACCGGCTGGCTGGGTCGCGTCCTGTCATAGTGAAGAAGAGGATTTGACGAGTGACAGTGCCAGGTGTGAGTATCCCAGGTGTGCTAATCGCAGTGACAAGTGCGTGTCTTCGAATATCTAGCCGTAAAGATGGGTTTGATCTCGCCTTGTAGAGCTATTGGGATCTTACTTTCGACTCAATTGTACAATGAGTATTCACGTAGTGGTAGGCTCGTTGGAGCAGCACAGAATGGTTTATATAAGCCGATGTCATCGTCCAACCTGGTGACGCGCCGGGTTTTGAGATCTAGAAGACGCCCGTGGACCCAGACTTGATCCTGAGAGCAACAGCAGTATCGACGGGAAGAGAGAAAAGAGCTACATGTGGTTGGTGAAAACAGACAACCTCCCACTTCGCATCCCGGTCCTGAGCCAGGCAGAAGTCCAATGTCGGGTCGTGGTGTCGATGCTGCCGTCTAGAAGTTTCCCGCCCTGATGTACACGAAAACGGTTTCAGTTCCTGATCAAAGGCCTATCTGAACAGAAAAAACGCCCGATCCTAGTAGTTCGACATCAAGATGGAGTTCATATAGCCAACCACACCCGACTTGCCCCTGGGCTCCGTCCATTCTCTGAGCCTCTTTCTCTTCGAGCCTCTTCACCTCGGCCAGCATCTACTCAGACTCCTTCTCCGCCGTCTTCTCCTTGAGCTTCATCTTCTGACGCCTCTTCTCCAGGCGCTTTCTCGCCCAGCGCTCTCTCCGCTCGCCTCCGTTTTTATTGCGCCTATCCTCCTCGACTTGCTGGCCAAATATCATGCCACTGCCTTCACCCTCGGTCTTCGCGACGACGCCACCCACATCCCAAGGAGGGTTGTAGGCATCATCATCGGTCTTCGTGATGACGCCATAAGCAAGCAGGTAGCTGTTGAAGTCATGCTGGATATCCACGATGAAGCCGCCACCGCCATCCGGGACGAGCAGGTTGCCGTAGCTATGTTCGGAGGGCGGTGGGATTAAGGCTTGGTCGAGTTCATGGTCGACCAACGCCTTTTGATCTTCGATGTTGAGCAAACTGGTACTTTGAATGACTCCCTGAAGAGTCGCATCGTCGGTTACGGCTTCGTTGCTGGCCCAGCCGTCGACTTGAGGGTCCGACACATTGACGAAAGGCGTGCTCCAGTTTTGGTTGTCAACAGTTGCGCCTTCGTCGAATTTGATGCCATCCATCTTGAGGTTGACAGATCGGTGACTGGCGATGTGTTTCTTGATGTCAGGGGTCACCTCTTCAGCAGTATAGGGGTAGCAGCCGCGAGGAAATTTGATGTCGACTCGGTGTTCGTTTGGTATAGCTGATGGATGACCACGTTGTTAAGTGTCTATCGTCTGAAGAGCGATCCTTAAGGAGATCCAGCCGTGTGAGTCATTGTAGGAGGGTTAGCTGGGCCGGCGATGACGGGGCCGTCGAGGGCGCCTGCAAGACCGGCGCAAGGCTTGTAGTAGTTTCTTGCCCTCATCTTGGGGGCAGAGGTGGGGTAGCATGAGATCCATGTGCATTGACGACGCCTGGCATCGAGTAGGTGGTCTCGATTGGGTGAGTGTTTCTGAACCTTGTTCTCTGGCCACGTCCAATCGGCTTGCACAGCTTCAGGCAAACCAAAGGCTTCTTTACTCCCGAGGGAGCTCTTGGTTCGTCAAAACGAAGAGACAGAAAAGACGCTGCTGAGGGCGGACGTGTATCTCACGAAGATTGTAGGTTGGACAATCACATTGTCGTTCCCAGTGGGATGGTTAGCAAGAGAATGAGAAGGAGAAAAAATGAAATAGTGACGTAGAAACAGGTTACTCGCGAAAGCGTGCTTCTGAGAACCAAGACTTCCACGGACAAAATTTGGATGTCGGGGAGAAAGAAAGGAAGGAGGCGATGTGATGAGCAAAACCTCTCCCGAGTGCGTATGCGGCAACCGCTCATGGAAACCTCTTTCGGCGGGTGCTCACCCCCTTTCCTTCCCGCTTCGAGTCACAAGGCAGTCATTCGGCGGGTAACTACCCAGGTAAGTATGTAGTAGGACCTGCAGGCACCCTATATCCTCCTTTTAGTATTGCAGTAGTCACTAGTTGCCGAGGAAGCTGAAATAGGGTCCCATCCGCCCCTGTCATCAAGAGCGAGATGCGTTATGTTGCAGATCGTTAGAGGTCTTGTGAAGGATATGATATACACGGGCTTGCCACACTTGCAGCTGGGAGGCTTTTGTGTAAACGGAGCTGAGGTTCTGGCAAGTTCAACCCTGTGCGATGGTCACAATCGTGAAGAATTCCGTGGCTATTCGTTCTATTTTTGTGTCGCTTTGCTCTTCTAGGCTAGTGACATAATGACGATGTATCGTCTGTTTGAGAAGCTTGATTGTAGGGTTTCTCCTTGGGATTTCAGTCGGCATTCATCTCGTACAAGAAACACCTTCACTTCCAGAGCAACTGCTCCTTCACTGACTTTCTAGCTTACAAAGTAGAAATAATTGGGGCACAGCAAGTATGATGGGCATCGAAGAACTTGTACAAATGGCCAATCATGTTTCACGGAATACAGCAACAGTTCTGTGTGATGAGGCCGATCAAGATTGCCAGAGCGACGTGGGACGGAGCCATCCGTTGTTTCTGTTGACCAACCATGCGCTGTATACCTGAACACGAGCTATGGTCTATAGATCCCCCGCTCTTTGCTGTATCACAGATCTCTCACTGACGTGGAATATATCGTAGTCATCGGGCTCGGTGATTTGAGAAGCACCTCAAGCGTCAGGGACTCATTATGGACCCACCGCAGAAAGTCGAAATCTTGATTCCATCCGAGTAGCCACAAACAACGTTCCACCCTCTCCAGCTATTTCGACTTGTGCGTATGTATTTCATTGCTCTGCTCCAAGAGTTGATCGTGATCCACGGTGGCGTACCTCTCGTGCCCTAGGTTTTCGGTCCTGGGTCTCTGATTATCCAGTCTCCGCCAGATGCCCACTCTGTTCTCTCCAAGGTTCGACGCCACAAAGTTCGCTTAGCCACGGAAAGATTTCAAAATATCTCAGCAATAGAAGTTCGACCCAAGGCCTGATCACTGTCAGGCTGCCAAATAGATCACGGCTGGCGGCCGAGCGGGTGGCCAAGGTCCAGCTTTCGCGATGAATTGTGACTGTAGGGGGGGGGGGGACCATTTGAAAACTTTGCTTTGTGAATGACTTTTTGATGTAAAATCTAAACTTTGGTGGAGGCGTCCGGAAACGCGAAACGAGAAAGTGCTTTCTTCGTAACCCTCGACCCTTCCCGGAGGACTGGGTGGCGTTGCCTATTCGCCGATGGGGTCTACAAACGGCCCAGCCAGCCTCGGTCCCGTCGTGAGAAGTGTGTGGCTAATGTTTTCTACCAGTTGCCCAGACATGCCCCCAGTTTCCCATATTCCTTTTGCTCTGCTCTCATAACTGGGCTTTTCGTTCACGCGGATCCCGCAGGACCATGTGGTTCTAGTTTCAGTCTCGTCATATCGGTATTCTTCGACCAACAGACAAGATGAGATTCTCTCTCTTCTCCTCCGTCGTCCTGGCCCTGGACACCCTCACTCTCGCAGCTCCGCCGCCAAACAAAGCTCGCGATGTTTCGCTCGGCCAGGGTCCCTCGGAGTCTTCGCCAGACTACTCTCGACCAACATTGTACTCCGCCGTAGCCGTCCCCAGACTCAACAACTTCTCTGAAGCCGTCCCGGTGTCTTCCCTAGCCAACGACACTCTCCCAATCAACTCCTCAACAGCCGCCTCGGAGTCTTCACCAGCCTACCCCCGTCCCACATCCATAACGGCCCCCAAGCCCACCGACAACGACACAGAGTCCTTCCAGGACGCCGAGGAAACCAACACAACCCTCGTCGCCCTCCCCGGCCTCCCAAGCCGGGCCCTGTGCAGGACCGAACGGGTCTCCAACGCGTTGGTGGACTACAGGAAGTTCGTCGTCACCGCCGCCGTGCCCGAGGACAAGGCCCGCAAGACCTGCGCCCTCCTCAACGACCACCTGCGCGCCTTCTTCTGGTGCATCTTCCAGCGCGACGACGCGTGCGGCCTCGAGGACGGCAGGCTCGTCTGGCGGACCACGCCCATCGACAGGAGGTGCGGCCCCGGCAGCGTCGAGTCGGCGTGGTGGCAGACGACGAGGAACGTGTACGGGAATATTGACTGCGGAAGGTGATAGCAGGGGAGGGCGTTCTCTATTTCTTTGACCTCTCGGGCGCGCCGGGTTTCTTGTGCCGTGGAGGTGGTCGAGCCCTGGAAGTTCAACAGCGAGGAGTTCAGCCGGTGGTTATTTTGACTTGATGTGGGGGATTTGGGAGATGTTATCCTCCGCTGCCCTTCGCGCGGTTGCTGCCGTTTGGTCGGCGAGAAATGAATAAACAGAAACCTCAAATTGCAAATTGTAGATGTTTGTGACTTCCGGCTAGCTATCTGAATTTCCATAGTCACCCCTGAAAGGGACTTCTTCCCTCTGTCCGGATGTCGGGGTAGAACAAAAGGTGATCGACGAAGATCGAGAGGAAGAAGGCATCTGTCGCTCACCTGTTTCGGTCTACATATAGTACGATGTCTAGTGATACCTACTGAGAGTTGTGAGCTCAGAAGTCTGCTAACTAAGTGGTAAACTGATCGACTATATTTCTATGACTAGGGAGAGCCCTAAGAGGTATCTCACAAGAAAAGCAACTCAATCGCCACGGTCAGCTTGAAGAAGAGAGAGGAGGTCTAACTGAATAGCTCCTATCGTACCATCAACCACATTATCCTCCTCTTCCAAGTCCTCTTCCTCGACAATGTACGAAACGCATGCAGTGACAACTATGACTTACGTGTAGTACGAAGTCCAAATGAGACTATGTAAAGTCACCCCTTGTACGTGAAATTCGCTCTGAATAACGACATTCCCTTCCAACACCACAGCCTCGTGACAAGAGCAATGACACTGGCAGCGGGCATACCCACCTCACAGGCAGGACGTCCCATCTCATCAGCTGACCTCTTCGTGCCCTAGGACTACCTCAAAACTTGAATAAGAATCCTTTGTCGAAATCCGCCACTGCAAAAAAAGTTAGTCTTGATAGACCCGCCGGTGGCTCTCGACGGCACAGAGATGGCAAGCAAGCAAGTACTCTAGACACACACCCCTAGCCCCTTCGCCCACAGGCTGTGTCTATCAAGATACACTGGACAGCAGAATTTGGCATAACGTCATCGCTTCGCCGCGAGGCGCATGAGCACGAGGCTGGCCGCAGCCTTTCCTCAACGGCCGCAAAGCCTTGAATCGTAGTTGGCGTATACATCGTCAGCCTCCGCCCTCCTCAACTCTGATAAACCACCACATGTCTTCTGACCTCAAGACCCGCAGGACACAGGCAACAGGGCGTAGGACAAATCAAAACTTACATCAAACCAAGCCCCTCTGGATGTCCTTCTCGTAAAGCCACACCACGTAGGTGGCCGTTACTCGACCCACGATATCGAGAGAAAAAAAAACCCCCCGACGACGCAGAAAAATACTATCTCCGGAGGGCTCTCGCAGACCGAGCGCCGTCAAAACAGTGGAACCCGATCACGCAAGCACGCAAGCACGGTTCGGTGGACCAGCAAGCATCCGATCGTTGCCCCCGTGTTTCAGCGGGACCATGCGGATTGCCCCTCCGCGGCCGCGGCAATCCCGCCAGGCTCTTGCGCGCCGGAACTTTAACGCTCGGCCGGCCCGGGAGCCGCCAGGCCGACCTCAACCCGGACTTGCTCCGCATCGGGCCTCCGGCGGAGGTGATCGGAGTGGGGTTCCGCGGCGGGTAAAATCCACATCACGAGACAAGAGATACGTCGGAGCCGTGGAGCAATTGTCTATAGTTCCAAGAGCGCAGAGCGCCTCCTAACACAATATTTCGATGTGGAAACAGAAACCAGATGAAGAACAGATACAGATACGGAGCCCCAGGATTTCACTCGCAGGGGCTCTGGCGAAGCTGTGGGTGGCGTTCACGGAGCTTTTGCGGCTCCCCACCCAGAGTCCGCCCCGGACCATTTTGCCAAACCGGCCTTTCCCGAGTCCAACGGCCTTTCCAGGCCTTGTCTAGATTTCATAACGCCGTTTCTTAATGCTTAGCCGTGACCTTGTCGCCGGTGATCTTCTCGACGTAAGTCTTGGCCCTGTAGTGTCACAATGATTAGCTTGGTTCGGGCCAGGTGATCAATCTCAAGGGGGGTACTCACATATCACCCAAAGCAACCATGCAGACCGTCTGCCAAACGCCGAGGCCAATACGGGGGGCAACGCCGCGGTAGAGACCGGCGACACCGTTGGTTGAGTAGATGTAGCGGAAAGTGTTGCCGACAGTCATCTTCTTGGGGCGGTTGGGGTCCTCCTTCTTGCTCTGCATCTCGACGCGGATAACCTCGATGGGCTGGTTCCAGGCGGAGAGACCACCACCAAGACTGGAGGCGAGAATCTTCTCCCAGGCGCCGAGCTTCTGGCCCTCCTCCTTGCCGGTGGCCTTGCGGATGCTCTGCTCGGCCAGACGAGACAGACCGAAACGGGAGCCCCAGTTGGTCATCTGGCGGATAGCGACGGCGTTGACGCCCTTGTTGATACCGCGGATACCCTCCTTGCGGTAGATGTCCATGAAGGTGGCGAAGGTGCTCTGGGGCGCGACGCCCGAGGCGGCCATCTTGTGCTTGGTGATCTCGACCGTCTTCATGCAAGTGCAGAAACCCATGGTGGCATAGGCCTGGGCAACACCACCGGTGATACCACCGATGATACCGCCGCCGAAGTCAGAAGCGCCGTAGCTGCGGGCGTAGAACTCGGCCTCGGATGCGACAAAGAGGAGGACGGCGCCCTTGGTGGAGGCTTCGATCCAGGCCCAAGGGATGAGACCCTGGTAGACTGTGCGTCGGACGAGGGGTCAGCATTTGAATCTGGATCTGGATCGGTCGAGCGAGCCGTCAATTCGCCAATGACGGAAAGATAGTGATCTTCGCCGTCGTTGCGCCGTCGATGATGACTTTTGGTGTTGTATCGCTAAATAGGAAGGGAGAGAGGGATTACTCACAGCCAAGGACACCACCACGTCCCCAAATGCGGCCCAGGGCAGTGCCAAAGCCGTCGCCACGGTTGGCAGCCATGGTGGTCTTGACGACCTCGAGCGGCTGGCCAAGCGTAGTGACCTCGAACATGTTCAAGCCGGCGCCCAGGAGCAAGTTGGAGAACTTGATGGGCTTCTTCTCCAGCCGCTGGGGCTCCCCGATGGGGGCGGGCATAGTGGCGACGGCGACCATGGCTCTGCTACTTGTGATGACGGGAAAGGGCCCTGACCAAGGGAAGAGGGTGCTTCTTCGCGGGGGAGGGAGGTTGAAGTCGTCGGTTTATGGGTATGGGGTAACGCCCGTGGATGGAGCACCAAGCTGGGGAATGCGGTAGGTTGCGGGAGAAAAGCTAGGAATGACCTCGGATATCGAGCTGGTTCGGCGTTTGTCTCGGAGTATGGCCGAGGCAGAGGGTGAAAAAGGGTCGGGAAGGTCGATTGAGAGGGAATAAAAAAATAACGATGGGAGGGGAGAGATAGGATTGGCCTGAGTCGGGGGCAGCAGCAGTCAGTGTCAGTTTAGCGACGAAGACAGAAAGAACAGAACAGCGGGAGGGACAGGAGCTCCGCGGCGAGGGAGACGGGCGCCTTTTGCACGTGGGAATTGGGTGGGTTTGGCAGCGAAACAGTGAGCCAGGGACCCTCAATTTTTTCCCTCTCAGCGGGCTGATGAGCTGCTGCTGAGAGCTCCTACCTGGTAAACGCTACGCGTACTACCGATTTAGGCATGATTCTGACTACCTCCCTGCCTGTTCTCGAAGTCGATCTGTCCAGTCCGCGCTGGCTGCAGGCCGAGCCCCGGCCGCTCTCCCCCAATGGTTGCTGCAGCGTATGTCAGCTTGGCGAGTTTGACTCCGGTACTCTGTCCTCGCACCTACAGGTGCCGGGCGAGCTTGTAACGGTGACACGGAGGCGGAATGCGAACATCTGAGACTTGATAGTGCAGCCGGTCTGGAAATCCACGTCTACATTACCTGCTGAGGCGACCTGTAACACGAGAGACTCCCTTTCCTTCTCCCTGTGTGTCCTTTGGCCGACGAGAACATGAGGCACACATCCGAACGAGTGGCGGTCCGTTGTAAGCGCTCGTTCCAGGTCGCTCGTTCCTCGAGGACCTGCTTGCCTATCTACATGCCTACACTCAGTCTGATGTAAGCCCGAGCAAGCTGAGAGGAAGCATCCACCAAACAAACAAGCCATTGTTCCCCCCGGGTGGTTTACCTCACCTCACATCAGCCACCACCGCAGGCAATCACAACGAAAAAGGGCGGCGGCCCGACAGGCAGGTACCCAGGTACCCAGCCGCAGCGCAGTGCCCACGGACTGGCCCGTGGGTTCTCCGCCAAAACCACGCCAAACGGGCACTAAACTGCCCGCCCTGGAGCTCAACCTCCCCAACAGCTCCAGCCTTGTCCCCATCTGGAGAGCTCAACGCAAAATTCCGTGGGGATCTTCCGGGACTAGGGGACGACCACGAAAAACGAAAAAAGTCGAGAACAGAAGCAAGCTCCCTAGGTACGTAGCGAGACCGCTCTCTCAACCTGGCAACTGGTTATCGTAGGAGGTCATACCTAAATATGAGTGATTGGCTGTTCAGCTTCTGTATCACCATCTAAATACACTCTCCAATTAAGTCCCGGCAGCTCGGCCTCTCGGCGCATCCCTCGCTGAACCTATCGCTGCAACTGCCTTGCTTTTGCAGCCCCTATTTGCTTGCCTGTGGTATTCTCTTCGGACTCCAGTTGGGGATGGTTCGCAGTCCAGATTCATCCGACGGGCTTCACAAAGTTTACCTAATCTTCTGTTAACTGGACTGGTCCCGAGCTTAGCTAAGACCATTCGTGTTAGTGAGGCACAGCGCGTGCATGACGTTCCTGCAGGAACTCGCCCGCCCCAAGCTTGGAATCGGGATAGCTACTTGCCCATTCTAGTGTAGCCGCGTCCATGCTCGCGGCGTGCCTGGTGACTTCTCTGCGGCGGGGAATAGATCGGCAATTGTTTCCTCAAGACGCGAGAACATGATCGTCCAATGTTCAAACGTTCAAACTGTCAAAAGTCGGCTTGTGCTCAAAGCTTCGCGCGAATGGGCCGTTGTTTGAACTTCAAATTGCATTGGTGTATTTGCTAAAACGACCCAGATATTCCCGGTAAAAGCAATCCTTCCCGGTATTGTACAAGCGCAGTGGATGGTATCGCCCAAAGCCTCTCTATCCACCCCAGCTGAAACAACACGCTTCCCGTCATGTCTATTGTTGATCGCTGTTGCGACCCTGCTGACTTTTCCACGCGCGCACGTCTATGTGCGTCCGTGTCTTCTTCACCATTTTCCCCCCTCACCTCTAAGCTAAATCGCTTAGAGCTTCTTGACAAGCTCGGCCCACTTGGCAGTGGAGAAGGACTTGGGGCGCTCGATGGGGGCACCGAGGGCGCGGTCGATAATGAGCTGGGGAAGGACACCGATGGCGCGGGAGACACCGAAGAGGACGGTGTAGTAGTTGGCCTCGGTAAGACCGTAGTACTGGAGGAGGACACCGGAGTGGGCGTCGACGTTGGGGTAGGGGTTCTTGGTCTTGCCGTGCTCGGTGAGGACACCGGGGGCGATCTTGTAGACCTGGGAGACGAGGTTGAACATGGGGTCGTTGGGCATCTTCTCTGTAGGGTTGTCAGCTTGTGTTACTTGGTTTCGGGTTTCATCGTTGCAGTCACGTACCCTGGGCAAACTTGCGCTGAGCCATGTAGCGGGGGTCAGTCTTGCGGAGAACGGCGTGGCCGTAACCGGGGACGACACGGCCGGCGTTGAGGGTGGACCAGAGGTAGTCGGTGATGGCCTTGTCGCTAAGGTCGTCGCCGACGGACTTCTTCATCTCGGTGAGCCAGTTCAGGACCTCCTGGTTGGCCAGGCCGTGGAGAGGACCGGCCAGACCGTTGAGACCAGCAGCAACGGACAGGAAGGGGGAGCTGAGGGCAGAGCCGACCAGGTGGGTGGTGTGGGCAGAGACGTTGCCACCCTCGTGGTCAGTGTGGATGGTCAGGTACAGACGCATGAGCTCAACGAAGTCCTTGTTGTCGCCGAAGCCGAGCTGGTTGGCGAAGTTGAAGGAGTAGTCCTTGTCCTTCTGGACGGGAGCGACCTTGCCGCCCTTGAAGACGTTCTGGTAGATGCGAGCGGCAATGGTGGGCAGCTTGGCAATCAGGTCCATGGAGTCCTCGAAGGTGTATCCCCAGTACTCCTTCTTGTTGACACCCTTGGCGTAGGCCTTGGCGAAGGAAGAGGTGTGCTCGAGAGCGGTGACGGCAAGGGAGAACTGGGCCATGGGGTGCAGGTCGGTAGGGCAGTGGTCGATGAGCTCCTCGACGAACTTGGGGATGTCGGAACGGGCAGCCCACTCAGCGGACAGGTCGCGGACCTGCTGCTCGGAGGGGACCTCACCGGTCAGGAGAAGCCAGAAGAGACCTGCGTTTGTTCGTCAGCGCAATCAAGACCGGTCGGTGTCGCGCGCAAACTTACCCTCAGGAAGGGGCTCGTTGCCGCCGGGGGCCTTGGGGAGGAGCTCCTGGCACTCGGGGATGGTCTTGCCGCGGAAGCGGATACCCTCGTTGGCGTCGAGGACGGAACCCTCCCAGACGAGGCACTTGATGCCACGGGCACCGCCGTAGACCTGGTCGAGGGTGACCTGGTCGATGACCTTGCCGCCATGCTCCCTATCACGACGAGGTTAGCAACTGTTGAGCCCCGCGATAAGAGGGACCAATGGGTGTTTGCTCACTTTCTCAGGGCCTTGACCTCCTCGATCTTCTCGGGGAGAAGCTCAGCGAAGCGCTCCTTGAGGGTCTGTATGCGAACGTGTCAGCTTCTGGATACCTCGGATAGACGGCCGGGCGGGCGGGAGAATGTATTACCTGGGTCTTGGAGGAGTAGCAGCGGGCGGCGTTGAAGGCCGTCAGCCTGGCATTGAAAGGGGAGGCCCTGAGGGAGGTCCTCAGAGCCGAAGAGGAGAAGCGCGCGACAGAGGCCATTGTGAGATTACTGAGAGGTGAGGGACTGGTGAAGGATGGAAGTCGGAAAGAGGAAGGGAAGGGCTCGAGAAAAAGGCGCAATGGCAAAAAAAAAATATGAGGTAGGCGTTCCCGGACTTGACCCCCCTGCACGGAAGTTACATCACTCTGGGCGGCAGGTCTGCACGGAAATACCAGTGGGCACCCCGGGCATACGGGAGGCGTCCAGCAGCGGTGAGGTATCTTTACTGGATCGTTTGGCGCACGAGGTACATCGGCCTCCGGTTGGCCCCGTTGGCGCGCCCCCCCGTGCCCCCCAACGCCGGGTCTAGAGGTCCAACAACAATGGAGGCAAGTCGGCGAGCTGTCCAAGAGGCACGCACCAGCCGCTAGAACAATTCAACGTCGCGGCGCCTCTTTGCAGCCATGTTCTCACCGGAATGAATTGAGAGACCGCCTAGCCGCCATCCAACACCCGACAACCTCCCTGCTCCCTTCGTTGCGCCGTATTAGTTGTGCCTATGTGTTCCTTACTCAGGCTGGTTTCAATTGCGGCGGGACGCCTCTAAGCCGTCGATTCCTGAGGTAGGGAGGGCCTTCGAGGGATACAGAGAAGCCCGACTGGTGCCGTTTCATGCGGCCCCCTCAACTGAATTCAATCAATCTGTCCTGTCAATCTCTGGATCTCGCCTCCTCTTTAGGAGCCCCCCGTCTTTTTACGTACCTATAGTATCCACTTATCTGAGGAAGGAAAATCTGGCCTGCGCACGCTGTCTCCAGCTTGCTGTTCTCCGTATCCAGTGCCCCGTTTTTGCGCGCGAAAAGCCGAACTTCGTGTGGATGCCTGGGCGGCTTCTCTCGGAGCACCCGTCCATCGTCCGAAGTTCGGAACGCCAGCTAGCCAACTACATGCGCGGCACACATAGTTTGTTCGATAGGGGTCTGCTAGACATCGTAGCCTTGGTCTTAACAGAATGGAGTGTTGCACAGTATAATGCGCCTCACGGTGAGACTAGATATCACCACGTCCAGGACCTCCGGGCTCCGTAGACCACACGGCCCGGCCCCGCGAGTTCTCTGTGCCCACCTACCTTAACCTGTCGCTGGAAGCCGGGCTTAGTGGTGCCTGCGTTAGCAACGAGTAAACAAAGCCAAAGTCAATTGGGGCGTTGCTGATCCTCGCTGGGCAGATCCAGAGCTCCGAGCTCTCTCTCGCACGTCTCCCGCGAGCTCCGAACCTCCATGACCCGCCCGCAAGACCTGATGTAACCTATTTGGGGGGGGGGGGGGGGGGGGGGGGGGGGGCAAGGCATCGATCCTCCTGCCTGTCTCGGAGGCTGCACAGAACTTGCAAGTCCAATCGTGGCACAGCAGGCGACTCGACCGCCTCATCCGAGGATGCTCTGGCTTGGCCGCGCAGAGAAGGATGGCGGTTCCGTTCGCCCACGGCTGGAAGCTGATTCGGTTGACGATGGCCCCCGGTTATCACGTAATGTGAGTGCCAATCTGTGTCAATAAGAGGCACTGCGATACATGAAATTATTGACGGGGTTTTATCCGCGTGTGAACCTGATATCAGACGCACGACGAACTCCAGAAAGTTATCCGCCGTTGCCGGGCCAGCCGGTCTCCCCAGCCGTCTCTCATCGGCGATGCATGCAGTAGCCGATTGAGATTCTACAGCGAAGAAACTGTTGACGGGAGCTTTGGCCAATCCGAGCGCCGCTCAACGGGCATTTCCCATTATTTCCATATTGGCGCGGGGCGTTTCGCCAGCTGTTCTTTTCGGCTCGGGTTCGCGGGAGAACCTCGGCGGTGGAGCTGTCATCTCGCTTCGCGGTGCTACTAGTCAGCAGGAACTAATGCCGTTTCTGCCTGAGAAAGAAGGGTTACACTTGTCTCTTCTGCCTAAGGCCACAATGCACCCAAATAATCTGGATGACAAAGCCCTGAGTGACAGTGACACAAGGGTGCCCGAGAAAAAAAGGCAGTGCGCACTGACCATCTGTGTCTGTCTGCCTCTGCCACCACCCGGCTCACATGGCTCAGCTCTCCCACAAAAGGTGTGCTTGCTGCTCGCCCTCCCCGCTCTCAGATCTTTCCTTCCTACAATCATCGTTCTCCTTACCCTGCCCTCGACCCGAACTACTGACAAACCTCAGCGCAAGCCTGCATCCGCCCCTCCGTATCGAGGTTCTGATAATATTTTAGCTCGGCCCATCGTATCTTGACGAACATCGTATCCTGCTTTCGAGGACAGGACGGCAAAGTCCGACCGTGGGTGAAGCCAAAAAAAAGAAAAACAAAAGGAGTGGTCGTCAACGACTCCTGCCATTAGAAATCTCTTCCGTGACCCTGGTCGACTCTTGCAAAGGCGTCGGTCGCTCTTTCCGTACAAGTAGAGAGTCGTCCATTTCAAGACGCTCGAATCGTTCGTACTTTTAGAGTGCTGGTCTGCGACATCTGGGATTTCTTCCTGCGGCTCGTAAAAAACACGCAAACTTGATCGGGGGAAGGGGCGATCGATTTCTGGTCTAGGCATCCGTACCAGGGAAGGATCGTGGTCGCGTTGCCTCTTATTTGGGACCTCACGTACCTACCTACACCACGAGTGAACCGCACACGGCACAAACCTGCGGCAGCCCCAAGACTTCTTCGTCTTCGTCGGCTGCTGGCCACAACAGGCTCCATCTCTTCATTATCATTGCCTGCGCCGCTGCCTACCTACCTTGCTGGTGGCATCTTAGCTTCGTCCCGTCGTATTATCACACTCGGAACAGGTTGCTAGAAAAGGCAACACAACACCTCCACGTTATCGCCATCGCCATTACCATCGCCAACATCGCTTCGCAGCCAAGGCCATGAGTTCTCCTGTTGCGGACTTGGAGGTTGGCCTCCAAGCCATGCTTAGCCTCAAGCCTCCCGGCGTATCGGGATCTCGCATCACTTCCTTGACCAAGCTATGTCTAGACAATGTTCAGGTACGACTCTCGAACGCGTTCGACCGCATCGCCAGTGCCTAGTATCGTAGACTAACTCTCGTCCTCTCGCAGTCTGAATCAGTTCTCGTCCAAAAGCTATACACCCACTTCAAGAAGGCTCCCGCTTCCCACAAGCTAGGCGTTCTCTACGTAGTAGACTCCGTAACTCGCAAGTGGATGGAGCAGGCAAAGTCTCACGGTCAGCATGTAGACGGCTCAGCCCCGGATGGAACCTATGCCGCTGGTGTCTATCGAGTAACCGAACTCCTCCCAGTATTGATGAATGACATTATTCAGTTGGGCCAGAAGGTAAGCACGAATCTTGAAATGCTGGAGTCTGCTGCTCCAGTGTCCATCCCGATCAGCCAGCCTGTTGTTGTTGTTGTTGTTGCCAAATTGGGAGTGCTGCAAGCCGAGCACCTCCCATCTTTTGCTCCTTCCCTTTTGTCTTGCGCTCAAGAAAAAAATCAATCGGGCACAAACAAAGACTCAGAAACACTCACCCACAATATTTCTTCTGCGCCTGTGCCTGCCCTCAACCACCTACCGCCTACTACTCGCCAACTCTTGCTTGAGGAACATCCCACTTACAATCTTTCGCGTCTTGTAGGACAAAATCACCAAGTTGCTAGACATCTGGGAGAAGGTTCATACCTTTCCACTTGCGATGATAGAGGGCTTCCGCGAGAAGTTGAAATCTACACCCGAACCGAGTATGTTTTATTTTCTACCTGATCCGACACGCGAAGCCCTTCAAGCATCGACCGCCGGAGTCCACACTCATCATCTCTTACTGACATTTTCCCTCTTTCACAGTCCAGTCCACAACGCCGGAGGGTAGTCCACCCCCAGGCTTGGTTGAGTTCATGGGTTACAACAACCGCCCGTCCGCTCCGGCGGCTCCTGCGCCTCCATCTGCCCAGCAAAGCAACGCTATAATGGAGGCTCTCGCCAATCTCGCTCGCCAAAACAGTGCTGCTACCCCCGGCGGACCCCCCCAGCCGGCTGCTTCTGCTTCTGCTCCTGTTCCTGCTCCAGCTCAGGCTCAGGCACTGCCTCCTCAGGCTCAAGCTCAAAGTACAGCTCAGAGTAACGCACTCAGTGTTCTGTCCAACCTTCAGCATGTTGCTGCTCAGCACCAGCAGAAGCAGGCTGCTGCGGCGGCGGCAGCTCCTGTGCATCACCAGCAGCCGGCCTACTCCATGCCCATCTCACAGCCTGCGACCACTGCTCCGCCTTTCTCATATGCACCCTCTCAACCCCCACTTCAGCCTGCCAGCGTCACATACCCCGGCGCCAATCCGATGCAGCCGCCGCCGGCTGCTCCCATCTTCGATCCTCAGGCCCAGCAGCAGCTGATGCTCATCAAGACACTCGCTGACCAAGGTGTACCCTTCGACAAGATTCCTTCTCTGCTCGCAGCTCTGAAGAACGCCCAGCCTGGCGCTATCCCCGCTGCCCCGGCCACAACGGCGGCGCCGAACTACTACGCTGCAGGACAGGGATGGGGTGCGCCTCCCCAGGGTCAGTCCAACGACAACCATGACCAGCACCGATATGGCGACGCCTCGCGATCGTCTAGTCGAACTTACGGTCGCTCGCGGTCTAGATCTCCCAGCCGCCGTTGGGACACGCGTGGCTCTCCTCGTGGAAGCCGCGATGACTACGGCCACCAGTCTCCTGGCCGCAACCGCCATGACGACCGCGATACCCGCGGACGTGGCGCTGAGTATCGCCAGCGTAGCCCTGCGGGCAGAAACGGCCATAGCCCGACACCTCGTCGTAGCTCAGGCGAGAAGTGGGTCGACTTCGATAGATCGATTCCGAACGGAAGCATCAAAGTTCTAAGCCGCACCCTGTTTGTAGGCGGCGTTCAGTAAGTCACGGTTGTGAATAACTCTTTGCGCTGTGTAAGATCTGCGTCCTAACGAGCCTCGTAGGTACTCGGAGCGCGAACTACGCGAGATTTTCAGTGAGCACGGCCTGGTTCAGACTTGCATTGTCAACAAGGAGAAACGCCACGCGTTCGTCAAGATGCTCTGCCGTGACGATGCCGTTCGTGCCAAGAAAGCGATGGAGAAGGGTCGCGAGAATGATTCGCAGCTCAGAGTAAGTACACTCGTGCCTACCCACCACTGCTCACTCGCTAAATCTCGACAGACTCGTTGGGGTGTCGGCTTTGGACCTCGTGACTGCAGTGACTACGCTACCGGTGTTAGCATCATACCCATCAGCAAGCTCACAGAAGCCGATCGTAAGTGGATGCTCACGGCTGAGTACGGTGGTAGTGGAGGCAGGCCTATCGAGACGGGCATGGTCGTCGAGGAGCCCGATATCGAGATTGGTGCCGGCGTGTCATCCAAGGCCATCAGTAGGCGCATGCAGACTGACAAGAGCGGGCATCACGGACCTCGCTCCACTCGCACCGGACGCGACGAGGATGGCGAGGATCTTGGCCGCTGGCGCCGCAGCAACAACCGTCGGGACGACATCCCAGCATCCGGAGCTAATGCCCAGCCAGTGCCTCAGCAGTTCCCGTACGGCATCTCCACTCTTCCCAACGGGATGCCCGCATTTCCGCCCGGATTCGCCTTCCCCGACCCCAGCAGCAAGTAAACCTTTAGCAGTAACCGGCCCGAACTTTCTTGCATACGGCACGGATCTTGGGATGCAGTTGCCTGTTGTATTTTGCGTTCTTTTTTGGCCTCCCAACCGGATTGGCCCTCGATGAACCATGGATGTGCATTTCGAAACCGGCGTTCATAGGAGTGGGGAAAGGGAAAAGGAAATACCACGTCGACAAAAATGCCCGGCTTTCTTTGGGGAAAGGGACGAGGAATTGTTTGGCAGCACGATGATACCGCCACAAATCTGGCTTCGAGTCGGTGGCATTTGGTCTTTGTAGAGTAAAACGACCCCTACCTACATTTAGGGAAACGTGGCAATGGGCCATACTATTGTTTATAACGCAGCCGCCCTTATTGTGAAGCTCCCGCATCTTCGGTCCCGACGCTTGCAGGTTCGAGGTAACTGAGTGTCCTACTTCCCTGGATCAGTGACCCCCTTCGTGACCTCCCCAACCTTGGAACTTCGATTGCCAAAATTGATTGGGCTCTGTGTTCTTTCGATTTGTCGATTTCAGCGTGATCTTATTGTATTTACTGAGAAGCCAGCATCGCCTGCCAGAACCCGGCATGCAAGTTCATCGTTGGAAAATGAGGGTCGCCCTGCTCGATGGTCGTCCAGGTTGGCTTCCAATAACTCATCTGCCGCTCGCCGGTCCCTGGAGTGCGGCAGTTGGACCGTCCAGTCTGCCGCTGTCCGCGTATGCTGCATATTTCCTCCTGCCGCGCTTGAAGTCTGAATATCCATTATTGAATACCCTCACGACAGCTTCCGGCTGCCCATGAGACGAGCCCACTCTCCTTTATAAAAGACTCGCCACCATCGCTCCCAAAGGCTTTGCTTCGGAGCAACAACCAAATGATTCCGAACACGTTGCGTGCGCTGGTGATCTCGGGTGTACACCATCCGCTGCTGGCGAGGCCGAGGTAAACTATATGTCAGCCACCGAAAGAGTTCGGCTTAGCCCTCACCGACGAAGCCACGGTCAGCGGCTCTGCCCGGGTATCCCATGGGGGAATACTCCCGTGGTGACGGACGACAACGCCTTGAAGCGAATTGCATCTGAAGCAGATGGACCTTGCCTAACCCCTTCTTCGCTTCAAAACAGACATCTTCCACACAACACAAACACAACTACAATTAAGCCTAAATGAGCCAAATTCTCTATACAGGCCACAAGGCTTATATTATAAATACTCCTTAATCCTTAGCTTTTACCTAGCTGTAGGGAAAGACTAGAATAGTCCTAATAAAAAAGTAAAGTTTTATCTTTTACTCTAAAACAATATAGCACGTTATATATAGCTTTACTAATTAAGTAAGGTCTAAAAAACTGATAAGCTCTAAGGATTCATTAGAAAGCCTAGGCTAAGCTCATCAGTCTTGATATTCGTAAAAAGGCTAATGTTACATGTACACAGCTCCTTTATGGCCAGCCTCCGTTAACAAGCTGTAATGCAACAAACGGCCATGTCTAACAGCCCCGGACTTCATCTGTAAGGCCGTTATAAACAAAACAGGCGCCGGCTACTCCTCTTCCCAGTCGAAATCGAACCCCTGGTCGTCTATGGGATCGTCGAACGAGATCTGATCCATCAGCAGGTCGATCTTGGTCATCTCGTCCAGCTTGTCCAGGTCCAGGTCCTTCTCCGCGTTCCTCATGTGCTGGATGTGCAGGGCGGCGGAGCCGAGCTCCCTGGGCTCTTTCAGACGGGGGACCCTGAGGGAGGACTTGAACATCTTCTTGTTCTCCTGCTGCTCCTCCTCGGCCCTAGCTAGGAGGGGCTGGGCGGGGTCCTCCTGGAAGTGGAAGTCCCGCCGGTAGAGGCCCAGGTAGGCGTACGCCGGCCCCTGGACGACGCCGACGGTGGGGTCGCGGTGCCGCTTGAGCTGTCCCGAGGCCAGGTAGTGGCGGCCTCTCGCGACGCCCGTCTCGAGGGATCCCGTGCCGGGCGGGGGAGGCTCCTGGTGCCTGATGAACGCGAGCGGGCGCCGGACGGGCCGGGAGCTGCGCGGTCTCATGCCGGGGGGCATAGGCGGCATGACGAATTTCGGGGTAGGCTCGTCCTCCTGGTCCAGGGACAGGAGCACGACTCGGCCGGTAGCATCTCCGACGAGCAGCTTCGAGAAGTCGGGGGAGAAGGATCCGCAGGTGATGCAGCCGGGTGCCTCCAAGAGGTCGCGGACCAGGGGCTGGCGTAGATTCCGGACGTTCCAGACCTTGACCACTCCGTCAGTGCCGCCCGTGTAGAACCGATCCGCCGTGGTCCCCCAAGCCGTGAACTTGACGCCCACGTCGCCGTCCTCGGTGTCGATGGGTTTATTATGACGCAAGGCATGAATTGGGTACTGGCCTCGTGCGGTATCCCAAACATACACGATGCCGTTCGTGCAGGCTGCTGTGACGTACGAGGATGTCGGGCCGATCGGTTTGATCGTTAGCTCGTTGATGTCTTCCGCCCGGCAGTCGAGGCACTGCGTCTCGCTATATTCCCCCTCGGCATCCTCGGGAGATCTCGCCTCGGAATTGTTGGAAAGTTCTTCTTCAGACTTCCTGGCAAACACTCGGATCTGCGTCTTGGTGTGCTCGTCGACCACCAAGCCGGCAGGAGTGGTAGCCACGATGAAAACGGGCAAGGTGGGATGCCAAGCTACTTCGAACACATTCTGTGTCGAGGCAGTCATGACCTTGATTCTTTTGTTGGTCAGACAGTTCCATAGGCAAATCTCTCCCGTCTTCTTTTTGTCATCCGGGATGTCGCTGTCCTCTCCGGTGAAGCTTCGCGGGGAGTAGCCGACTAGGAGCAGGTGTCGAACGCTCTCGGCCAGGCCCCACTGCATGGTGGCTGGAAAGTACGCCCATTTCTGTGTCGCTGTTGTTTCTGTGTCGTCTTCGTTCCAGGATCTCGAGCCGGAGAAGGACTCGTAGGGGCACGTTGGGATGCTGGCGTCGTCACTGACGCGGTAAACTCGAACGGCTTGAGTGGGCACGTCGGCTGCGGTGGCAACCATGCCAGACTCGTGCTTCGACGCAGCCACAAAATTAACATTGCCCCCGTGATGCCATGTGCCTATGGCCGTCATGTTCTTCCCATCCTTGGCCACCTTCCACACCTTGACAGTTCTGTCGAAACTTGATGTGTATGCTCGATCGTTCTCTTTATCGTAGTCGGAAGAGACTACCGAGGAATAGAGCCACGGGCTTTGGGACTCTCTCATGGCCTCGGTAGAGTTTTCGCCCTTTTCCACAATGGGGCGAGGTATGCGGTGATCCGCGAATGCCTTTAGCTGTTTCGACCGCGCAGAGCCAAGGAGCAAGTTGCCATCGCGGTTATACTGTTGGTTATGGGAGTCCGAATGGGTTGTCGTGCCGCAGACGAAGGTGTGGTCCGAGGTCCAGGCAATGGTCATAATATCACCCGCGCAGTTGACCCATTCGGCCCGCATCTCGAGCTCGTCCTCACGAGCGTTTCTGAACTCGTTCGTGAAGTTGATGTGGCGACGCATTCTTCCAAAGCCACGGTTACCATCAAGCTCTCGGGCGAAGAGGAGAGCCGGGACGTGACTGGAGCGGCTTGTTTCGTTTTGCTTGTCGAATTCGTCAACCTGCAGCGTCAAAATCTGAGGCTTACGAGCAGGCGTCTTACGCTTGTCGACGAGCTCCTCGAGGAGATTTCGGATGGCGACGTGATCTCTCGTCTTCAAATCTCCCTTCAGCTCCAGTTCCATAGGGATGGACGTGAGCAAGTGGGGTTGTTTCCTGAGCAAGATGCCAGCCTCATTGAGAGCATCGCTGTCCCGTCCGCTCCTGCTCTTCTTGTCGCACATCTCTTCAACCTTTCTCAGTACGGCCTCCATCTCCTCGGGCGAAAAGTCGACGTGAAAGAGAACGGGTTCCTTGGCCGCGGAAGTGGCTCCCGCCCTCATCAGCCTTGATGTGCCACACAGCAAGGTCTTTCGTTCCTCGGTCGTGAGATAGGGTCGTCTCGACATCCGAATCCAGGAGCCAATGACCTTGTTGCGGGGTGTGGTAGACCCTTCTTTGGGCTTGTGTGTCTTCCACGACTTCCATGATCTTGCTCGTGCTTTCGTTCGGTAGTTTGTAGGCGACCCGACTCCGGGACTAGGCTCTCCATTCGGGCGGTGATTTCCGAGCTGGGGAATGGTCGTGGGGTTCAGCCTCACTGGGACCAAAGCGCCAGGCGTGGGAGCAGTCGAGGACGCCGCTCGGGGAGAGGCTGGGCGAGAGGTCGGCACCGGTGCAGACACCGAGGGAGCAGTGCTGGGCGTCGGCGCGATCGCGGGTGCAGTACTGAGCTGGAATTCCTGCGAGTCGAGAGGTTAGCACAGAGTCGTGCCTGCCGAAGATCGTTGTATCTAGATAGTCTCACTGGGCTCGAGGCGTGATGATAGACCATAAATCTCAACGTCTTCGCCAGTCTTCTCTCCTCGGCCGGTGGAAGGAAGCCATTGTTCTCGGTGAACGCTTCCAAAAACCTCGAATCGCAACTGACTTGGTGCAATATCTTGAAGCCAAAGTTTTTGAGAGGTTGCTTTCTTTTACGCTTTACGGGACGGAGGGTTGGCTGCTGCTCTTACCTTGTTGCAGATCTTTGACGTGTTGACCCGGCCTGCAGGAATCTCAGCCAAGTATGTGCCGAGGTACGGCTTGACCTGCGTCTTCAAGCAGGTCCTGAGGTCTCTAGGAGGCGTCTGGACGACGCCATTGCTGAGCTTCTGCCTCTTGCGAGGCGGCTCGGCAGCGCTCACGCGCGGGCTCGTGGGAGGGGAGTCGTCGAGGTTCGTTAGGTCGATCGTGGTGTCGATAGTGAGGTCTATGATCGGCGGTCCTCCTGAAGGGCTCGCCCTGGACGCGCTGCTCATGATCGCAATCATGAGAGCAGCGTTCAGGCGCGTCCAGTGTCCACGACGATATGCCGGCGGCGCGCGTAAAGAGATCAAGGAAGACGCGTCGTTGCTGGAGCCGTTGGTTAAAGTTGGGGAATAGGAAGCCTAGGGCGCTATAACCAAGCCGAGATCAGAAGGGGCGGTAAAGTGGGTCCACTACTGTTTTGAGAAGGTGCATACTAGGGTTAATCATATAAACGTAAATAGATTCACATAAAGCTTTTAATAGAAAATTGATAAATAGTTTTAGACTACTTTTAATCTAAAAGCTAGAAGACTAATACTAAGATTAGAAATTAGTTTATTAATAGACTAGTAGTTAGGATAATCTATCTACTTGTCTTTAAAACATATCTAAATTTGTTTTAAAGAGTTCTGTCATCTTTACTCTTTCTAGACGTTTGAATACAAAGACAATTATTTACAATGCAGAGAACAGAAGAATCTAGCTCTCGATTGCAACGTAGACATATTTTCCATATCAAAGTGCAAAGAAAGATGCGACGCGGGAGCTTGAACAAAGTCCTGAGGTCCAAAGCTGTCGCGAACATGCGGGCGGCTTCAGCGCGTTGCGACATATGGTCGACATATCAAATAGCCATTAAAAGCGCACACTACGACTTTACGAGTATTAGGGGAGCTTTAACCGTCATTAAACACATGCAATTCATTCTAGACATGTCACTTTCGACATTGGCATCTTTTCTTTCCGGTGCTCGCCATCGGAATCGCAGATTGCGACCCCTTCCGGAGGCCATGGTCGTGGGCGCATGCGCCGCGTTGCACCACAGCGCTTCCCACAGTGACATACCCGTCGTTGACACCACGCCCTGCGCAGTAAGCAAATGTATTAAATACGTATGTTGATGTTTATTCTAGTGGCCTCTTATGTTAAGTACGTCACTTTTTGCTATCTCTTCATTTGTTTTTCCAGGGTATAAATCTGCGGTCTAGAAACATTGTTTTAACAGCACCAGGTCTGGTATTCTCAGAACATAGAACCTCTTCCTCCTGAAAGTCTATATCTACAAATACAAACCTGTCCAAATTTGTCACAACCTGCAAAAAAGTAATATGAAGACATAATGACTATTACACTCGGCTAAAGTTTGAATCACTGGACATTGGCTGTGGTGCAATTCCAAACGATCTCATATGCATTTATCCGGTTCATATATGCATATCCAATATCAATCATCAGTATTGTGAATTGCTCTAACACACGATTTAACTCTGGAAAGCCATCCAATCAAGTCATACAGTACAACTTGCCCACTAGTATGTCACACGGCATAAACCAACGCCTTTCCTCTATCCCAACACCGCTCTACAACTTGGGTTTGGCCGAGGGCTCCGCGTTGATCTCCTCGTACATCTGGTCGATCTGGGTGCGGAATGCCTTGGCCGTCTGCGGTCTCTTCAACTTCAGACTGTTCACTTCGTTAGCACCGTCTCGCTGCACCTAAAGGTTCGGTTGACTTACGTGGGCGTCAGCAGCTCGTTGTCGATGGAGAAAGGGTCAATGTCAAGGTAGACGTTGCGCACGCGCTCGTAGCTGTTAAACTTGTGCTTCTTGCCGATCTTGTCCAGCTCCGCGATGAAGACCTTCTTCACCTTCGCGTCGTTGGCAGCAACCTTTAGGGCCGTCAGGTCGGTCTTATCAACCGACTTCTTCAAGACTTTGCTGGCGAAGGGCGCAAAGGTCTCGGGGTCGATGCCGAAGACGGCAACCAAGGTGGACTGAGCCGGGTCGCCGTGAACGTAGGCCATGGTGACCAGGTTGCTGCTGCCGAGGTACACGTTCTCGATGCGCTCGGGGGAGATGTACTCTCCCTGAGACAGCTTGAGGACGTTCTTCTTGCGGTCGACAATCTTGAAGCGACCCATGTTGTCGACCTCGGCGATGTCACCGGTGTGGAACCAGCCGTCCGCATCGATGACCTTGCTTGTCTCCTCCTCATTCTTGTAGTACTCCCGGAAGATGCTGGGGCCGCGAAGGAGAATCTCGCCACGGGGGAAGGGCTTGTCCGTAACCAGATACTCGAGATCGGGTACCGACTCCAAGCACACCTCGTTGCATGCCGCCGGCGGTCCGATGTTGCCCAGCGTAAAGTCGCCCTTCAGCTGAACAGTCGCAACGGCGTAGGACTCCGTCAGGCCATATCCCTGGACGAAGTTGTTGCCGAAAGCGGCCCGCAGGAACTCGTGCACATCAGGGTCCAACTGCGCGCTGCCGCTGATCATGCTGTGGGCCTTCTTCAGACCGACAGCTGCGCGGACCTTGGGCGTCCAGATCCTGTCGTACAAGAAGTGAGTGTTGCTCGACTTACCAACCGGCAGCTTCATGTTGGCCTTCTTGGTGCTGATGACCTGGCGGGACAGTGATCCCTTGACACCATCGGCGTCAATGGTGGCAGCGCGGATGGCCGAGTTGAAACGGTTGTAGAGACGAGGGACGGACATGAAGCCGGTCGGCTCGAGAATCTTCATGTCGTCAACCAGGCCGACAATGTCGCCACGGAAGAAACCAATGCAAGCACCCTCCGCGAGGGCTGTCTGGTCAACCATTCTTCCGTAGATGTGAGCAAGAGGCAAGTACGAAATGTGGACGTCCTTGTAGGTAACGGTTCCAGAGGACCTGGCAGCCGAAAGAGCTGAGACGGCGTTTCCGTGGGTCAGGACAACACCCTTGGGCATACCGGTGGTACCGGAAGTGTAGTTGATGGTGACCAGGTTGTTCACGCGCGGGGGACGCATAGGACGCCCTGACTTTGCGCCAATCTCCTCGACGCCAGCCATGGAGTAGATGGTGATGCCATGCTGGGCAGCAATGCCATTCAGGACAGACAGCTTAGAGTAGCCAGTCTGCTCTCCGGCATCCAGAGAGTCGAGGCAGACGATAATCTTGAGAGAGGGAAGTCGCGGGGCGAGCTTCAGCAGGACCGGGATGTGCGGCAGGGAGGTGACGACACAGGCCAGGCTGGCATGGTTGATGATGTATTCGGTCGTGTCGGGTCCGAGGGTCTCGTACAGGGAAACAGTGAAGAGGGACTGGGAGGCGGCACCCAAATCTGGCAAGTCTCGCGTTAGCTTTGCTCCTAGACGGACAGTCGGTCATTGTAGCACTTACCAGTGATGTGCCACTCAGGACGGTTCTGCGACCAGAGACCGACACCGTAGTTGTCGGTCGTGACGCCAATCTTGTGGTGAATCTCTACCAAGCCGGCTCCAAAGTTCTTGCGACGCTCGGCAACCTCGGCATAGGTAGCCCAAGTGTACTTGTTGTCCCACTCCTTGGTGGCCGGGTTCCAGGCGCGGTGACCGAGACACTTCGCGTTGCCGCGTCTGCGAACCGAGTCCTCGAACAAATCGTGAACGGTCTGGAAGGCGGGATCGAAGGTGGACAGGAGGGGGCCGTCGCGGAAGCGCCAGTGGCGGTAGATGGCACTACGGCCTTCCTTCTCGGACCCGGGGACGGGAACACCATACGGCGAGCCGGGAGGCGGGGGATTGGCCAGCTCCTTGATTAAGGCTGCGGTGTCTTTTGTGGGAGCCATGTTTGCAGCAGCTATTTAAATCGGCGAGGCGTAGATGATTGGTAGCGGTTCAATGCTGACAGGTTGCAGATTGTCGCAGTGAACTCGATGGGGGCCGGTGTACGGTTGACGCGCAGTTGCGTCGGAGTGGGATTGGTCCCTGGGAGTTCCTCCTAAGATGACACGTGAAGGAGAGATGATGCTGGTGAGTGGTAGGGAGAGCTGCGGAAAGCAGAAAAGCACCCAAAAAAAAGTTTGTGAAGATGGGAAGGGACGAAATAGATGAAAGAGATCAACGGCGAGAGCCGAGCACGAGAGTTGGGACAAACGAGGGGAACCCCTTTCGTAGCAGGGTACCTAAGCAAGTTACCTAGGTAGGTAGCTTCAGAGTAGCAGCGTAATAGTCTTGGTACCCCGTGCCCGTCCACCGGCATCTTGCTCCCTGGGGACCTAATGTGTAGAAATCGGGGAAAATCCAGTGGGCGAAGCCGAGTTCGTGAGCGTGGACCGAGGCTCAAGTCCCCAGCAAGGCCAGGGGTGACGCCAAAGGCCCTCGGCGACCCCAGACCTCGCTGCACTAAATGGCCAGCTACAGCGCCTGATAGGCTGCAGGAACCCGCCAAGCACAGGCTGGGCCACTATGGCTTGCGGGGGGGTTTACTGGAGGGCTGGGGGGCTGGGAGTGCGGCAGCGGAGGCAGTGGGCGCTGGAAGCTGGGGTGCGGCGCAGTGCAGTGCTGCAGTGCTGCAGCGCTGCTGGGTCAGTCGGAGATTCGAAAAAATGGGGAATGCAGCCCCGTGATGACCTCACAGTGAAGGAAGTGTCCACGTGGGTACTTGCGACGGTGCTATGCAGCATGTACGCGTGCTCAGATAGCCTACCTACGTGCCTACCTAGGTACCAAGCAACAAGCAATGATACCGCCTACCTAACTGCAGGTATACCTAGCAGCTGGCAAATGTCGAACGGGGGCTATTCGCATATGGAAGGAACTATCATTAAACGAGAAATTGTGACAGGCCGACCCCCCGCCTTTTGCTCCGTGATGTCCGGTGGATTTCCACCTCGGGTCCCTTTCTTTGCGGGGCAGGGCTTTACACTACGCAAGACGCAATAAATATCTGCTGTAAAGTAGTAGCAAGATAAAAGACCAGACTAAACTAGGCTTTCACGACCCCCTCAACTGATTTCGTGGTGAACCATCGTCGCATCATGACACTGAAGATTGCCGTGTTCAAAAGCAATACTGCTTGACGTGTCGGGCAACCATGCGCTAACAGCACAGTGGTACACTATTGTTCCAAAAGCACCGACTGGCGTCGACTGTCACATGCTAAAGACGGTCCGGTGCGTTCGGGCGAGGGACCTCGAGAACTGGTCGTTCCGGGCGGAGGCTATTGGACGCCGCACCCGACAGCCCGACAGCCCGAATGCCCCGGGCCCCACCTGCTGCGCGACGGCTCTTGATGGCTTGCCGTGGCTCTGCGCTCATTGAAATTTGCACACCATCGTCGGAATGCCTGGCGCATCTGGATATTTGGCTGCAAGTCGCCGTTGTGGTCAGCCCAGCAAAGCCATTGGCCAGGGACCGAGCACTTTTCTGACAGCAATGCCATTGCACACCAGAATGAGGCAGGAAGACCATCATCCCAAAGGCTGCACTCAGACACGCTCTTTTCTCATGGCATCGCTCGGGCTGACAGGAGGCTTGGACCACAAGAGGTCGGACAGCATGCGAAGTCTGTCTGCCTGCTTCGCGTCACCGTCCTACCTAGCCATGCGCAAGCGTGATGCGGCTCTTGACGTTAGGGACGCAGGTGCGACAGCCCCCATATAATATCCGGAGGGATCTACGACCGCTCCATCAGGCCGCGTTCGAGCCGGAAATAGCGGCGCTCTTGTATGCGCTGCCGATATGGCGCCGACAGAGGATATTTGCGGACAGGTACGAATACCGACAGCGAAACTGCTAAAACAGTTGGCTGTCTGGAGGTGATGAGACACCACACCAGCAGCGGTTACAGCGGCGCAGGAGAAACAACAAACAAGTGTCTGCGTTTTGGATCGCGTCTGATCAGGAAGTGATGGGTGCTGGCTTTACAGCCCGAGCCTCGAGCCTGGGATGACTCGTGGGCGCTTCGGGATGACACAGCGTAGGCCAGCTGTTCTCTTCGGCCGGCCAGTTTTTGCCAGACTCGGAAACGCAGACAGTCAGGGTCTCGGGCAAAAGAGGAATGTTCACGACCGCGAGGCATCGACTGCCTACCTTGGGGGTACCTTACCTATGCGAGGTGTCTGACAGGGACCAGCTCGAGGCCGTAGCAGAAGGACACAGAGGGCAGTCCAAACGGACGGGGTAAAGCTCCGTGGAAGCTTTTTGCCGTTTGGTGTGCATGCTACGTCGATTCAGGCGATATTGAAACGGGACGGGCAGGTAATGGCACGCTCGGTAAAAAGGTTTTTCGGAGTCAAATGGCTCCCGTCTTAGGTCTTGAATCTGGCGATGTCCTCCACAATGTATGATGGCCTCGGCGGCCTGAACCCGCTCCTTTGTAATGCAGATAGGGCTCCGCGGCAGCATATGCAGTGATGAGGCGGATCTCGAATTGGCCTGCCAAGAAGTCGAGTGCTGCGTTGAGGCTCTCCGAGTGGCAGATGTGGACGCTCCGGTGCTGGCCAAGACTCTAGAATGAATGTCGGATGGGAATGCCAACACGGCGGGAATCGGCACCAGGGGTGAACGATGGCAGAAGGGCTCGGATGCCCAGACACGATGACTGGCGAGGCGAAGCTTTGGTAGAGTAGCAGTCTCGGGACTGGCCAAGTTGGCAGACAGAGCCGCTGTCGCAGCGAGTCGTGACACGGATGGACAGAGTCAGGACGCAGCTGTATGTAGTCAGCAGAGCGGATTTACGTTGGAGGGACGTTCCTTGGCGATGCGAGTATCGGACTGAGTCTGGGAGTTGGTTGTGCGGCGTCTCAGGCCCCCAGCAGCTTTTTTTAAGAACAGAGAAGAGGAAAGCAGGCCTGGGCTGGGACGGGCAGTAGCGAGCGAGTCGAGAACGGCCAGTCCCCGGTTTCCGCCCCGGTGGATGATGGGGAAGCCCCTGCTGGTGGTGATGCTGGTGATGCTGGTACATCGAGCCAAGATTGGTCTTTGGGTGCTCGCTGTCTGCGCAGAACATCCGCGGAGCATCACCACAGCGCCTTGGCGTTGCAACATCCGTCTATATCAAGCATTTTCGACGGAAGGCACGAATGGTACCACCTACCGGTAGTAAGAATTCCATGGTCGCGACTGCCAGTGATGAATATGCATTTTCAGTCTGTTCTCCACGCGAAGTTCCCGATCAGTTCTAGGTACCTTTCCTGCGCGCCCCCAGAGAGAATGGATAAGGTACAGTCTACCTGGACAGCCCACAACCCGTCCGCCACTGCCTCCCGTCTCTTTTCCTCCCGCCTCCATCGGCCCAGAGGGGTAGACCTGGTAGCGAGGAAACATCAGCCGTTCGGACATTTTTCTTCGTCCCCTTGCTCTTGCACTTCCTCTCTCGCTCCCGCTCCATCGTACGCTCACCATGGGTAATCACCACACTATAATGTCAAGTATTTTGTCGTCGCAAATGGCGCTGATTCTCTTTCTCTCATCGCGAGGGTCCTTCGAGGCACGCTCTTCTTCGCTCTAGTCCCGATTTGTTTCAACGCCCACAACAAGACGTGACCTGTCGTCGAAAGTTCGGTGACACATGCTAGGCCCCGGGCGAATCATGCTTGGCATCTTGAGACTCACAGATCTTCAGCATCAAACCCTCTGGCCGAACGAGGATAGCCGTTGGTGCATCAGCACAGGCGAGCGGACTTTGAGTGTCTCGTTGCGTTTCTCAGCCCGAAGATCACTCGCTTCAGCCCTTCACCTCGAGTTGCTCGACCCTCACACCTACATGGTCTCCTTGTCATGATGAAAGTCTTCCTTCGGTTCGACAGTTCTTCTGCCAAGCACCCCTAGTGTAAGGCGCTGCGGTGCAGCAGCAATGCAACGCAACGTTAATTCGCCTTCCCAGCCGCCGCCCAATATCGCCGTACCTGCATCTCGTTGGTCTCTCCCGAAGCAGGCACTGGCGCCCGGCTTTTGTGCCGTGCTGATGCGTCGCCGATCGTCTCCGCCGAGAGCCTCATATCGTCCGACAATGTTTGTGGGTTTGTGTGGGCGCGCGGCTCCATCGTAGGGAGAGACACACGCACACAGAGAGAGAGGCAATACCCCCTGAAAATCGTCAGCCAAACCCCTAGTGTACGACGATGCGAGTCTACCACGAGGTGGTCAGCACCCGGTCTCCTCCACAGCCGCCAGCCTGTCCAACCAGAGGCGATGGCAACTGCCAACGCCAAGATGGTATTAGTAGTGTACGGCTTCCGAGATGGAGGCTCTTTTCGAGTGGGCAAACGGGATTGGCTCCTGGGAAGTACCGGGAACCCTGCCACACACCATCTCATCGAGGCGACAGCGCATGGCGACGGCCCCAGGGGAGTCCCGTTTCAGATGCATTTCAGACTTCTGAGGCCGTGCATTGCCCAGCACCAACCCGACCCTTGGGCGTCCAGTGACGACCACGGCCGCGACTACATGTTCCGCCTTTCAAACACTCAAACAGGGACAAGATGGGACTGCCCTTTCATACAAAAGCATAAGTGATTTCCCCTCTTTCATGCTGCGTTGCCCTTTTCTTGGTCTTCCTCCCGCTCGAACGTTTCCATCCTTTCCCTACCTTTCTCCTATTTCACTTCTTGAACAGCGCACTGGGGGCAGCTTAGATTTATCTACAATAACCGTTTATTTTACTTTTCTTTTTGAAATCCCATCCTTCTCTCCCTGACGATACCTACGAATTTACTACGTCTCCGACACGATAACGAAAACCGCCAAGATGGGTCTCATTCTTCCTCTCCGAATTGTCCAGGGTTCTCTGGCGCTGGCGATTCTGGGTCTCTCGGCCTATGGTACGTGAAGGACGGACTGGGGAAGGGCTAGTAGTGCTGGGAAACGAATGCTGATTATGTTTGGCTACAGTCGCCAACTGGTACAACATGGATACGATGACTTCGTCGCCGTCCCAGATCAACTTCCTGGTCTTCGTACCGCTCTGGACTTTCATCTCGATCGCCTACCTCGAGTTGGTGCCCAAGTTCGCTCCCCGTGGTAAGTTCTGTCTTTGACCATCAAGGAGTACATCCACTTACACGCCCAACCACAGCCTCCCACCCCTGGGGTGCCGTTGCTTTCGAGCTTCTCAACGTTCTCTTCTACTTCGCCGGTTTCATTGCCCTCGCCGTCTTTCTCAGCAAGCTCCTCTTCTGCCGTGGCGCCGTCTGCGCCGCTGCCCGCGCCAACACCGTCATGGCTGCCCTGGAGTTCGCTCTCTGGTCCGGCACCGCCCTGTTGATGATCAAGGACGTGTTCAAGATGGGGTTCCGCAAGCCCACCGCCGCCGGCCCGCCCCCTCAAATGAAGGAGTCTGCGTAAGCTACGCGGACTCCTTCAAGTTTTCTCACGTCGCCCTGGCGGAGGCCAGGCGTGAGGCGTCGGTCGAGCTCATCAGGGCCAAGAGGATGCCCTCGTGGGACCGGAAATGCGACCGTAAAGAAGTCTGGGAGGTCGACCAAAGGCGCATATATGGCCCGGGATTTAGTGACGTGAGCCTTGTCTAGATGACTGGCTCACTTGGTTTTGAGGACGGGCCGGGCTGGAGGCATCATGATCGACACGACTCGGTTATGGGAAAAATGTGTGGATCGGATATACTTGGTTTTGGGTTGGTCATTGATTCAACTAGGACGTAGATGCTATTATTACTATTCCTGCGGGCTCTGGCTCGTATTCATTCCTTCCCAAACTCTCGCCTTCGTCGGGATCAAAGACTTGCATAGCTACCCAGACCTTGACATGTGCCATTGTCTGTTAGGTGAAGTGACGTTCCGGATTCTCGGACGTCCCGTCATGTAAAATGGCAACTCTAGATGGTATCGAAGTTCGACAGAGCCCAAACCCCCAAGCCGAAGACCTTAAAACAGTACGTTTCCTACTTCGATGTTTCGATGTAATTCAACCAATCTGATTCGCTGCGTTTCTGCTAAAGGCCCATATGCAGTGCAACGGTGGCCAGTTCTTCTGGGTGGGGCTTTTGCTGGGAAGCAGTCCCGACGATCGGTGGCTGAGCCGCCCAACACACCGAAGGCGCTTTATTGACCTTGTCTACACTTTTATGTGAGTTCCAGCATCAACGCCGGGGCGATCTGCTGACCTTCTCAGGTAGAGCACATCGCAGATGTCAGCGACCCTGTCTTTCCTACCGGAAATCACCATGAGCCCCTGATGACAACTCGCGGCGGTTACGCCAGGCAGCGGCGCGTCTTGAATCAGCCCTACACTATGTTGCAGGGAGGAGGACCGCGCGCCAAAACCGACTATTGGAGGGGCGACCGCACCGAGGCCGACCTGACCGCCTCAGTCGGGTCGTTCCCACTTGTCTATGCGGAAAGCAGCAGAATGGAACTCGGGGTGTGTGGGACGCGGGTAGCTGGGCGTTCGTGAGGGCGAACCCACCGAGGTCCCCGACCGATAACCGCGCGACGGCATCGTGGCCCGCCGCCCGCGGTCGCGGTAGCCGGTAGCTTGGCCGGTTGTGTTTTTACGATGGGCCGTCGTCGCCGTGTTACCTTGCGACCATCGCAAATCTCACCTGGTTTTTTACCCCCACGTCTGGAGGACATGGCACCATTGGCATCCCGCGTCAAGACAGCTAGCTATGGAAACTAACGAATCGAAAAGGCTACTGATGAGCGCAGAGAGTGCAGAAAAGAATCAGCGTGGGCGCGGCTCGGTCAGACGCGCAGCAACCTACTTCCTCTTCTCCCCGAAGCTCGCCTCCAGGCTCCGGGCAGCCCCTCCGAGGAGTGGAACATATTGGAGCGGACCCCTGGCTCTGCCCCGCAAAGTGACATTTCAGCGTCGATTGCGTGCTCTGGCCAAACCCCACATCCTTTGCCTAAATCGGCGCTTCCTCAACCACCTTTGTTGGAGACCGAGAGAGCAACACACGACCGAGGCCATGGGATGTTTCTCGCAAGCTCGTTGCTCAGGTTCCCCCCAACAGGAACAAGCCAATTGGTGCCGTGCCGCGGGCTAGGCAGGGTAGCTGAGCTGTCCTTTGACTCTTCGTTGCCCTCTCACCTGGTCATTTGGGGGTCGCGCCAAGATGATGGTTGCTACCCCCCGGCCGGGAAGTGAGCAGCAGAGACGGGGGAATCTTTTTTTCTTCATGAGAGGGAATTACATACTACTATAAGAGCAGCCTACGGTGTGATCTCCCCTCAATGGCATCATCGTAGCTAACCCTCCTGCGCCTCTAACCCCCGTCTCTTCCTCTGCCGGCCTGCTCCCCTTGACCATTATCCTTCCGACGTCCCCCTTGGCCCGTGGCGCCCCTCCGTAGCCGGCCTTCTCGTTGTCAGTGAGCTGTCTGTCACACATAACAAGACGCGACCCCTCCAAAAAAGTTTCTTTTCCCCTTCCTCCTCCCGTTCCTCAGTACCCTTAGTCCCCTCCATATACCCCAAAGTCAAGATGGCCGAAGAATTGAGCAAGAACTTTGAGACTCTCCAGCTCCACGCGGGGTACGTCCCTCCCCCCAATACTCCTCTAGCTTGGAGCTTTGTAGACCTGGAGCTGACGAGGTGTGCGACACAGCCATGTCCCCGACTCGGCGACGAACTCGCGAGCTGTCCCCATCTACGCGACTTCGGTCCGTCAAACCTCCCGCGACGATGGGCCCATGGGCTTTCTCGAGTCTCGAGGACTGTCGCGACTGACAATTGACCTGTAGAGCTACACCTTCAATGACTCGGCTCACGGCGCGAGGCTGTTCGGCCTCAAGGAGTTTGGAAACATCTACAGCCGTATCATGAACGTACGTCTCCCGCCCTGCGCACTCTTTCTCACCTCCAAACGACGACCCTCGGGGTGACTGACGCAAGCCGCTCTCAGCCCACGGTCGACGTCTTCGAGAAGCGCATCGCCGCGCTCGAGGGCGGTGTCGCGGCCCTCGCCACCTCCTCCGGCCAGGCCGCCCAGTTCATCGCCATCAACGCCCTCGCCCACGCCGGCGACAACATCGTCTCCACCTCGCTGCTGTACGGCGGCACCTACAACCAGTTCAAGGTGTTCCTGCCCCGCCTCGGCATCCATACAAAGTTCGTCGACGGCGACCGCGTCGAGGACATCGCCGCCGCCATCGACGACAAGACCAAGGCCGTCTACATCGAGAGCATCGGAAACCCCAAGTACAACGTGCCCGACCTCGAGGCCATTGCCAAGGTCGCGCACGAGAAGGGCGTTCCCGTCATTGTAGGTTCATCCCCCAGAGGGAAGCGCTGCAGCATCTTTCAGAAGACTGACGCATCTTTGTCGCAAAACAGGTCGACAACACCTTTGGTGCCGGCGGCTACTTCATCCGCCCCATCGACCACGGCGCCGACATCGTCGTGCACTCGGCCACCAAGTGGATCGGCGGCCACGGCACCACCGTCGCCGGCGTCATCGTCGACAGCGGCAAGTTCAAGTGGGACAACGGCCGCTTCCCGCAGATGACGGAGCCCAGCGACGGCTACCACGGCCTCAAGTTCTGGGAGACGTTCGGCCCCATCACCTTCATCATCCGCGCCCGCGTCGAGATCCTGCGCGACCTCGGCGCCTCGCTCAACCCCTTCGCCGCCCAGCAGCTGCTCATCGGCGTCGAGACCCTCTCCCTCCGCTGCGAGCGCCACGCCCAGAACGCCCTCGCCCTCGCCAAGTGGCTCGAGGCCAGCGACTACGTCAGCTGGGTCTCCTACCCCGGTCTCGAGAGCCACCCGTACCACGAGACGGCCAAGAAGTACCTCAAGCGCGGCTTCGGCGGCGTGCTGAGCTTCGGCGTCAAGGGCGGCGGCGCGGCCGGCAGCCAGGTCGTCGACGGCTTCAAGCTCATCTCCAACCTCGCCAACGTCGGCGACTCCAAGACCCTGGCCATCCAGTGAGTTTCTGACGCCCTGAGCGACATGAGGATAGAAAACTAAACGAGTCGCAGCCCCTGGACCACCACTCACGAGCAGCTTTCCGACGAGGAGAAGACCTCCTCCGGCGTCAGCGAGGTAAGTCACACAAGGGCACCGTCCCGATATCCCACAGGAGCGCCCGCTAACAGCCGCAGGACCTCATCCGCATCTCCGTCGGCACGGAGCACATCGACGACATCATCGCCGACTTCGAGCAGTCCTTCAAGAACGCCGCCGCCGCCAACACGGACGGCAAGGTCGTTGCCGCGGCCGAGACCAAGAAGGACGACGCGCCCCTGGCGCCGTAGGCGTCCGGGGAGTCGGTCACGGGCACCCGCTGCTAACATGCACCCCCGATCTGCAACTAAGACAGAAAAAGGAGGGGGAATGAGTGCGGGTGTCCACGCATGGGAGGGGAACAACAGCAGGAAAAACCACTTTGCTCTGAGCGTTAGATGATTTTGTATGAGGACGAAAAATACCCGTAGAAAGAAGAAAAGTAATTCTTGTTCATTTGGATAAACAATGAAGAGCAGAAGAAGAGGAAACTGTGTTCAGTTGGGGGGGAAAAAAGGAGCTCTGGAATCCTCCTCATGCCGATGAAGATAATCGTCCGATTGAAACAAACCACAATCTGTCAAATGGTCACTTGTCTCTGAAGAAAAAGGAGGTTGTCGCACAATAGACGGGAGGCATGGGATCATCCGGATCGCTCTCCCCGTAGCAACCTAGAGGCAGTCCGGCACGCGAGTAAATCAAACGTGCCGACGCCACGCATTCCCTAGCCGGCGCAAGGTAGCAACCCTAGGCCGTAGCAGCATTCCCCCGCCCATCATGGCGGTAAATAGACAAGCGCCCCGGCCGCAACGAAATTTAAAGAGCACGTTGATGAGCCGAGCTTGCCTTTTGAGGGGGCGATGGGGCGAGAAAACAGTCTAGAGGAATGAACAGGAAAGAAAGTCGAGGTAGGTAGCTGGACCACGGGCTGATGCGATTGGTCACGATTTATCGCCCACCGCAGGACACACCGACAACCTCCCCCAGGTCCCCACTCTCTTATGCCATCACATCCAACATCATCCCCGAAGCTTCGCCCGCCCATCTATCTAACACGCACCGCCTCGACTCACACCCAAAGCAACCCTCTTCTTCTCCCCCCCTCCTCTCCGCCTTTCTTCCTCTCCCTCCCTCCTCCCAAGGACCATCTCACGAAGTCACCTCATCACCCGGTAACAGCTCGCCCTCCGCAGCAAGCAAAAGAAAAAAATGCGCCTCCTAGCCACCCTCCTCGCCCTCCCGGCCGCCGCCCTCGCCGCCTCCGTGACGCTCCTCGTCCCCTCCTCCCCGGCCCTCCCGAACCCGTACACCCTCCCGCCCTCGACGCGCGCCTCGCTCTCCGCCCTGTCCGCCACGCACTCGGCCCCGCTGTCGGTGCACAACACCTTCGTCTTCGGCAACGTCACGGCGCCCGGGTCGTACCTCGTCGACGTGCACTGCGCGACCCACGCCTTCGCGCCGCTGCGCCTCGACGTCGCCGCCGACGGCACGCTCTCCGCCTGGGAGACGTACCGCGGCAACGACTGGGACAACAAGGGCGAGGCGCTGCAGTCCAAGGAGCTCGCCTCCGGCGCCAGGGCGTTCGAGGTGCGCGTCCTGGGCGGGAAGAACTACTTCGTCGAGAGGAGCAAGTGTACGTCTCCCACTCCTGAAAGTCCAGCCGGCCGGTTGAGCTCTTGCTTGGAAGAGCTGGGCTAGCTTTCTGCGCAAAGCAAGCACAAGAGATACAGAAAGCTGACACCCTGGCATCGCAGTCTCCGTCTTCACCATCCTCAAGAACCCCATGATCCTCCTCGGCCTGGTCAGCATGGGAATCTTCATCGGAATGCCCTACCTCATGGACAACAGTGCGTCACCCCCCCTTTCTTCTCCCCTGCGAAGCCCAGACTGACATGTCGCCCCCCTTTTCCACAGTGGACCCCGAGATGCGCGCCGAGTTCGAGGAGCGCCAGAAGAGCAACCCCATGAACTCCATCCTCGGCGGCGGCGGCGGCCAGCCCGGCGGCAACTTCGACATGGCCGCCTTCCTCGCCGGCTCGAGCGGCGGCAGCAGCAAGGAGCAGGCTTCCAACGGCGGCGGCAAGAAGGACAAGGGCGCGAGGAGGTAGATCGTTTGACGAGGCCGACGGTGTTTCAATCACCAGGGAGAGAGAGAGAGAGAGAGAGGTGCTGAAGAAAAAGAAGACTGCACAGCTTCAGGCGCTTGCCACAGTTTGATGAAGATAAAAGAGGCGGTGGCAGGTTTGATAGCGATATTTTCCTTTATACATATTCAAATACCTACGAACCGCGCTCGTCCGCGTGTGAGAATCCAGTCACAATGGTAAGTAGCGAGTGAGGCATTTCAGACAGAAAAGGCGTGACGTAGCACATCATTATAAGTGTGTTGCTAACTTTGTAGATGTGAATATGCTGGGTGCGGCGGAGATTTGTTTCAACCGTCTCCAGAGAGAAAAAAAGTAACATGAGAAAACATGAAGCCATGCCGATTTCGCCCTTGCCAGATCCCAAGGCCGCCACATCCAAGCCATTGCCATGCGTCATTCAGCCCCAACTTGACACCCCCGTCAAGCGGTCTGCATCGTCTTAGAAGTCGCCGCCAAAGTCGTCACCGCCGAAGTCGTCACCACCGGCACCGTCGTCTACGCAAAGTCAGCATTGATCAACACATAATACTCAGGATGGATGGCTTACTGTATCCCTCAGCATACGCCTCGTGCTCGTTGTCGTTGATCGAATTCGCGATCAAGGCACCGCCGAGCATACCGGCACCGGCACCGAGCGCGAGACCTCCGGCCATGCCCATGCCGCCACCGCCGCCGCCGGGTCTCCTGCCCGCGGCCTGCGGGTGCCCGTACCCACCGCCGTACCCGCCGCCGTAGCCTCCTCCGTAGCCCTGTTGCGGCGGGTAACCCCCGTACTGCTGTTGTGGCGGGTAGCCGCCGTACTGCGGCTGGGGAGGGTAGCCCCCGTACTGCTGCTGGGCCGGGTAGCCCCCGTACTGCTGCTGCTGGGGAGGATACGCCCCGTAGCCGGGCAGCCCGTGGCTGCTGCCGCCGGTCTTGGCCTTGCCGAGGAGCTTGCCGAGGAAGCTGCCGCTCTTGCCGCGCTCCTGCGGGCGGGCCGGGAGCTGGTCGGGGAACGGCGACTGCGACTGCTGGTGCTGCTGGTTCTGCAGGGCGTAGCCGGGGGGCATGGGGGAGTGGGAGCCGCGGTTGCGCTGGTCCTCCTCGGCCTGGAGCTGGCGGGCTAACCGCTCGTCCTCGCTCTGCGCGTTGGAGGGCCCGCCGGGGCCGCCGGGCTGAGGGGTCGCGGACTTGGTGTCGTGCGTCTCGTAGGGGGTGTGCTTCGAGTCCGTCGGGGCGGGGTCTCCCGGGCGCGGGGCGTAGCCAGGAGGAGGGCCGCCGGGGGCGCCGTCTTCGGGCGGCGGCGGGGGGAGGGCGGGCTCAGTGGGCTTATCCCATTGGGATTGCTTTGTGTGGAGGTTCACGTAGAACCTGGCGGTTGAAGGTCAGCAACTGTAAAGGAAATGCTTCACGAGGGAGCGCCGCGGCCTACCATTCCTTGTACTGCTCGTTCCAGCGCGCGGTCCATCCGGGAGGAACCTCGGGCGCCTTGGGAGGCGGGGGACCCGCGGGGGGAGCGAAATTGTCGGCCATGTGTGTTGAGGGGCGGTCGCTATGCGGTTATTGATGATTCGAGGAGTATTCTGTTGTCGCAGGAGGGTGAGCTATGGAAGGTAGCAGGGTATTAAGCTTTCCGAAGCTTCGAGAGGGGGAAAAGAAACGGAGGTTCGCGTGGGTGGGAAGAAATGGGGGGGTGGTAGACGAAAGTGTTGTGTGGCGGGAGGCGCAAAAGGTTGGGTATTTGAGGCTACGGAGGGCCAGGATTACGTCGTCAGTTTGCACGCACTTTCAGGCAGACGGGTACCTCTCTCTTGGTGGGAAGGGCCAATGGCGCCCCGTGATTTCCGGGTTCCCTTTCTTATATGCGCAAGGTATTATGGGCAATGCGAATGAGAGGGGGGGGAGAGGAGGAGGCGACGAGGCTTCGCAGCACACACCCTTCTTGCTGCTGCTGCTGCTGCTACCTTGCTGCGCTGATTCACTAACAACAAGACCCTGGGACTTCTGGAACGAAACGCCTGGAGAGATTGCAATGTACCTTCGGTAGCCGGTAAGGATTCCTGGATGCAGGTGGACGGGACCTAAAAGAACAGAAGAGCCGTCCTGCTATACACTACAGCGAGGGCGGCTTTTTGGTTCTCTTCCGCTCAGGCTGGGAGCCTAGATCAGTTCGTTCTCGAAGGAACGCGCGCTCCATCGCGTTTCCGTGGCTTAATTGCTTGTGCTGCAACCGCCTCTTGGCTACCCTCTGCAGCGGCGTGATGCAATATGCGTGGAGGAGGAGAGCACAGCCCCTCACCTGTCGCTGGAAACGATCCGGTACCCCCCTGTACTTATGATGCTGCCCCTCACTGCCCAGCTTCCTCCCAATGGGCAACTCTCTCTCTCTCTCCTCTCCACTCGTCATTCTGCTTACAAGGCCAAGCAACTCCAGATTGGCGCGCCAGCTGCTGCTGCTGCTGCTGCTGCTACTGCTGCTGCTTGCTCATTGCGACCCGGGATGCCGGAGAGCCGACACAAAGAGTGGACAGAGGTCTCACAGGTCTCGTCGAGGTATCGTGGGGCTTTGGGTCATGTGTGGGGATACTTCCCGGTACTTCCGCCCCGGGGAGCCTGCAGGGCCGCGCTGCAACCCCCCAGAGCTCGACTGGAAACATCTCGCACGGGCCAGCTCCACCGCGGGGATCCACGAGTTTGAACCCCTCCATCCTGCCTGCATTTCATCACCATTCACTGCACGCTGTTGCACGTTTCTCCTGGCAGGGCGATGGGATTCTTACATTTTCACTCGGCGGAGACGGGGGGCTCTGGAGCGAGCTTGAAGCACGCGTAATGTAGATGTGGCTGGTGCTTTCCATTTTGCAGTCCCGTTGCCTCCGAAGTCCACCACAGGCTGTGGCAAGACGGTGCGCAAGGTACGGATACGCATGGGCGATTGGGACCCCGGTAGCCTCACCCGCCGTCCGTAGACCGGCGTGATGTCCAGATGACACCACCATCCCACCAATCTTCCCGCGTGGCGGTGCAACTCATCAACCACCTCGGTTCGTGATGACCCTGGACTGTTTCCCCGATCCCGCGGGACATGCCCTCGTGGACTTGCTCCGCCCGCCGCGCCAAGTCTGGTCGCTCTCCCCATTCCGCCGTCGCAAACCAGATACGCTCGGTACCCGTCGGGCGCTCGTCTACACTTGATTGCGAATATATCGTGGCGCAGCCCTGTAGCATTCAGCTTTTCCGCCATTCACGCTGTCTGTAAGCTGCTTCTAATAGCCTTGGCACTGTCGAAGAAAGGAAAAGAAACAAATGGTTAACATCTAGCACGGTATAACCTGTGGCTCCATTGATGCTAGCTGAATGATGCAAACTACCCAAAACTGCCTGCCGCCGGACAGTTATCTATACCTCTAAAGCACGCGTCCACGCGACTATACATTCTCTTCAAACCTGTGAATCTGGACTCGCACCTCAGGGCAAGCCGCGTTCGTCCCGACGGTTCCTATCGCCGAACAAGAAGGCGGCCTCCATGCAGTACGTTCCCCCTCCGCTGGCCATCCGGCGCTCGCTGCCGTAGCAGATGACCACCGCGTCCAGTATGCCGCTGAGAATACCCTCCATGGCGCCCATTACCGAAAAACCAATGAAACTGGCCACCAAACCAACAACGTATGCGTATGCCGAGCCCCGGAACCCTATTCCGTCCGGCACCGCGATCTGCAGTTGCTTCGCCGTAATAACCCAACCCGCAAAACCGAGCCCCGTGGCCATAATGAACCGTGTCGCGTACAGAAGCATCTTTGCAAGTCGATAAGGAAGTAGAGGAGAGTGACTGGACCGCCGCGAGCTGAAGACCTGCGGCGTCAGCGTTGTCGTCGGCCGCTGCGGCGAGATGAAGTCCATCTGGCTGAGCCCGCGGGCCGCCGTGTGCAGGTTCTGCGAGTGGATTGCGCCGTAAGTGATGGTCATCGGATTCGTGAGCGCCGCAATAGGGGTCGGTATCCACATGGCGGCGACGTGTTGAAGGATGTTGGCCATTCTCCGCGGCAGCACGAGCAGTGGCGCCCGGATCAGAAGCGCCAGAAGCGTGGACTCGCAGATGCTGCCAAAGATCGTCGTCGACGCGTGGTTGAAAGCCGCCGATACAATCTCGGCGGACGTCGGGGCCGGCGCCGCATTACGGTGAAAGTACCATTGAGATACCGTCGCCGCCGTCGTTGCCCTCTGCACTGCGCTGATGACACCGATCGTCCACATGTACATGAGGACGAACCAGACCCCAAGCCACCAGCTCGATACGCTGATGATGAACCTGGCAATCCTCCTAGAAAAGTAGCCTCCCAAGAAAATCCTCGAGAACATCCACATCCAAACCCACGTCCAGACCACAATGAGGGCGAGGCACGCGAACCCCAGAACCATGAGTGCCGAGTTCGCCGCCAGGATCCTGGTAGAGAACTCGAGTATCTCAATCGCCTGCCTAATGGCATAGCGTCCCTTCCAGGACGTGTAGACCCACACGACAGTCGCGATGGCCGGTACCAACGCAGCCCACCGCATCGCCCGATCCTGCACACTTCTGCCCTCTGTAGCACCCTCGAAGCTGGCAATGAAGGGGTACAGGGAGAACGAAAGCATGATAATGGGCACTGCAACGAGGATCAGGTAGGCCAGCGGCCGTGCGAACGACCGGAGCGCAGCAAGCCATGCGAAGGAGACCATGACTGATATGAGAGTGTCCACGGCCAGCATGTGAAATGATGCATGTAATGTCGTGTAGATGGTGTCGCCCCAGCCCTTCTTAGGCGTACCTGTGTGCAGCCACACGAGCACGAACGTGGAGACCAAGCCCGCCATGGTGATCAAGAATATCCAGGCAAAAAACGGGTCGTACTTGAATACCTCTCCCTCGGCGAGAGGAACGACAGCCGGCGTCGCGCCGTCGTCGGAGCTCGCACGCCGCGCCTCGTCGAATTCGTCCTCCTGGGTGGCTTCCCTCCTCAGCGGAAACTTGCGGTCTCCGGAACTGGGCTGGAATTTCTGGAAGGCGGGCGGACTGACATCCCTTCCTGTCTCATTCAGCAGCGACGCAGTTGGGTCGTCGTCATGTATCTGAGAGTCTAGTCCGATATCGACCATCTTCGGGTTGGTATCGGAACCCCGATCGGAGCCCTCACGCGAGACATCCTCCGCTTCCTCGTCGATGGCGTCCCTCCCGCGCCCTCGGCCGCCGAAACTCCTGGTGCCGTTCCAGCTGCTGCGGATGCCTCTCCGTAGCCCTCGGTCCTGATATCTCCGCCCGGGCGTCTCATTACTTTGCTCCAGCGAGCCGCGGCTGGCGTCCGGTTCCGTCTCTGAGCTCTCCGCCATCTTGCTCGCAGCAGCCACGCGCCGTGACATGTGGAGGGCGGCCATGTCGGCCGCCTCGCGATCCCTCTCGTCCTCGTCCTCCTCGTCCATGTACTCGTCCAGGGTGCTGTGGAAGAGCGGCGCGTCCTGTGCGGCGGAAATACGGGAGGCGAAGCCTAGCTGCCCGAAGCGCGAGCCGCCCGCCTGGTACGGGTTCCCTCCGTAGCCCCTTCCGAGAAAGGAGCGTCCGCCATTTCGCTGGGGCGGCCGTGATGACCAGTCGCTCGGGTGTCGCGGTGGGTTTTCGTTGCCGTCGGTCTGGCCCGCAAAGTTGGAGAGTCGGGACTGTGACTGCGCCAGAAACCTGGACGCATCTGTGGTGAAAGTCAGCTCGCCGCGCCGTCGCAAATGGCGAGGCGGTGGGCCTGAGAGAACCTACATTCCGAGAACATGGTGCTTTGGTTAGCGAGGACCTCGTCCCCTCAGAAGATTCGGGTGCTCTCAGGGTTGGTGGAACGCGGGACGACGGGTAAATAAGGCAGCAGAGTTTCCCAGTTGCTGGAGAATGACGGTGACGGACAAAGAGTCACGGATGGAATGCTTGGGTCCTGGCGGCAGAAGCTACTCGTATACGCAAACAGAAATAAGCGGAAAGATGGTTGGATTCCGAAACTTGCGGGCGGATGTGGATCTCCACAAAGGGGGGAAATATTCAACTCAAGCCTGAGGTGCTCGTGAGAAGGGCATCTGCACCATGGTTGTTGGGGGAAAGATGCTTTTGGGGGTCATGCGGTGCAGGAGGAGGCGGAAGCATCAGGCAGGTGAATGACGGGCGGGAGTGGGTGGGCCAGTTCCCGCTGTCGGGTGGGATGGGCAACCCGGCTGGAGGCTTGTTAGGCAGCGCAGGCGTTGATGCAGCCTGCCTACAGTGTAGGTACTAGCCAGTAGCAGTAGCACTCAGATCCATAGCACACGACACCGACACCGCCCACCACAACAGCAGCAGCCCTTCGTTTGGCTCACGGGGCACGGGTACCTGGGGTCGCTACGCTAGCCCCTAAAATGGACCAACCGCCGGCACTCGTCGGACTTATCGCTGCGATAAGGCATTGAGGGCACCCACTGCACTGAGCTGCTGTGTCAGACCGACAGCGGGCTGCCCAGTTCCAGGTTCGCCTCATTTGCGCCTTGAAGGTGCCATGCCTTTGGTGCATAGATAGTGTAAAGTACCGTACTTTAAAGTAGCTGGTGTGCCCAGGAAATGCCGAAGTTCGATGGTACTGGAAGGGTTGCGTTCGTTCCTACGTACCTAGGGGTATCTGTGTACGCAGAGTATCCGTAACATGCAGTTTGACTTGCAAACACGAGCGAGTGCCAAGTAAAGCTAAGTTCCTCACCAGCCAGCCTCTCTGGCCGTTTGAAATGGATCTCTTTCACGCTGTGGTCCACGATGCCGGCGCGCTGCCGCTACAGTGTACTTGCTGTTGCTGGTAATACTGCGTAGCACTGACCTGTCCAGGCGTGAGACACTCAGTACTCGGCCAACCCGCAGTGCACCATCGGCCTCCCGAGTCATTCAGTCATGGGCGGTTGAGTGCCGTCAACTGACTGGCTGTCTGTCCTGCTCCCTCCTGGCCGGTTCCTTCTGCCAGCCACAACTGCCCGTCATCGGCTGGCCGTTCGTTCGTTTGCTCGCCCTGCGAGAAAAAAGGAAGCAAGCAGCCAGCCGGGGGGCTGCTTGCTGGCTTTGCTCTCTTGCTCGGTCGGCTCTCATTTCCTTATCGAATCACCAGCGCTTGCGTCACTGATAACACCATGCCACATCCCTGCCGCCCTTCCCTGGTCAGAGGCCCATCTTTTATTGGGGCTCTGTCGTGTTGTGGCTAGCCTGTGACAGGGGTGGGCCACCGTCTTAAACATCATCCAGCGTGATACCTCTCTATTTGCTCACCACCACCGAAGAAACTCTCCCGTCTCTTCTCCTTACTAGGAGCTCGTCTTTTGGATAACCGCCCCCCCTCCCTCCCACCCCGCCATCTGCATAAACGCTTCGACGCTGACGATCAATTCGATTTCTTCCTCTCAAACACCTTCACTGCGGAAGGACGGGGATAACGACATCACGAGAACAGGCGACGTCCCCTTTGCACTTCCCAAACGGTTTTCCACCCCTTGTCAAAAGCCAGCCAGGCCTGTTCTGAACACGTGCTCCGACCCGGACGACCTGCGATCTTGGAAGCTTCTCGCCGACATCAGACCAACCGACGAAACAAATCCGTAGACGGAGTAGATCTTTTTGTTTTGTTCACACGTACTAACTGACCATCGCCAAGAGCCGCAGCCGAAGCAGAAGGGCTCGCTCGCACGCACACCCCTTGGGTTTCGTCGAAGCACGCACACTCGACCACCACAGACCTCCCCCCCCTTTCGTCCGTCGTCTCCCTCTCTTCGCTCCCACATCCCAAACCGACACAAGGGCCATGTCGTCTCCACCATGGGACTACATCGCTAAGCTCGTCTGCATCGGCGACTCGGGCTGCGGCAAGTCCAGCCTGACCATCCGCCTCTGCGAGGGCCGCTTCTCGCCGCACCACGACGTGACCATCGGCGTCGAGTTCGGCTCCCGCATCGTCCCCGTGGGACCCCCGAACTCCCAGCCCGCCCCGCCGCCGGCCCGCCCCGCCTCCAAGAGCAGCAGCGGCGCCAACCCGGACGACCCTTCCTCCTCGCCCAACGGCCTTCCGGAGCCCCCGCGCCTCGCCCCCGAGCCCGCCGACCCGGACGCCCCCCAGAAGCACATGAAGCTCTCCCTCTGGGACACGGCCGGCCAGGAGACGTACAAGTCCGTCACCCGCTCCTACTTCCGCGGCGCCAGCGGCGCCCTGCTCGTCTTCGACCTCTCCCGCAAGCAGACCTTCCAGCACGTCACCGACTGGCTCAACGACCTGCGCCAGATCGCCGAGCCCGACATCGTCGTCATCCTCGTCGGCAACAAGGCCGACCTGACCCAGGAGGCCGACAACAAGCGCGAGGTCACCCGCGAGGAGGCCGAGGACTGGGCCCGCAAGAACGGCGTCTTCGAGTACGTCGAGACGAGCGCCAAGAGCGGCGAGAACGTCGAAAAAGCTTTCATGAGGGTCGCCGAGAGGATATACCACAACATCCAGGCCGGCAAGTACGACCTCAACGACCGGAGGTCGGGCGTCAAAGGCCCCAGCGCCGGCGGGAACAGGCAGGTCAGGCTAGCAGGCGACGCAAGTAAGGGCTCCGGCGGCAGGTGCTGCTAAGGGAGTGGCGGAAAAGAAAAAGTAACACCACCCCAACGCGGGAAGGACAGTGATACCCCGATTCAGGTCATCAGCAAGTATGAATCTTTTATGAGTCCGTCTCGTCCTTCATCCCTTGTACTATTACTATAATCATAATACACGGTCACGCACGCAAACGGAAACGGGAAACGGACACAGACCGGCCAATTCTTCATGAGAAACAAGGAAACGATTTCATGTTTGCATTAGATGCGGAAAGTGTCTTCCGTCTACTTCTTCCCCTATCCCAACGTGCCACCTTCTATTGCCCGCATCTTCGCAGAGAGTCGGGCAGCGGGGACCGCATGTAGTCTCCCGCCGTTCAAATACAACGTCCAGCAGAACACTGGTTCCATTCCGTCAAACACCCCTACAAGCTTAGTCCGACATTCTCCACGTGTCGAACCACTTCATGTAGCTGTACTGCTTGTTGGGGCCCGTCATGCCGAAGCAGATGGGGCTGAACAGGATGTACAGGCCGATGATGGTGGCGTACAGAACGCCGTACACGCCGTACTGGATCGCCTGGTTCTTGTTGCGGAGGAACCAGTCGGCCAGGAAGCCGAAGGTGAGGATGGCGAAGTAGAGGGCGGGGTAGTAGTGGTGGACGTACGTCACACGGGCCATGACGATGAACGGCAGGTAGTGGAGAACCCAGCCGGCCAAGGGGTACAGGCCCGCGTAGTGGATCTGGTCAATCTCCTTCTCGTTCAGATCCGTGTACCCGCGCTGCCAGCGAACGAGGTACCAGACAAAGACGAGGCCGAAGACACCCAGGGCGGCCGTTGAACCCCAGTACACGAGCGGGTTGCCCAGCAGGAAGTACTTCACAATGGTGTCGTCCCAGCCGCACATGCGCAGGCCGACGTTCAAGATAGGCCACTGCCACCACTGAGAGGCAAGGTCATCCTGCTTGTCGGGGTCCGGCACGAGGGCGTTGTTCGAGGTCATCATGGCGACGTTGAGGTGGATAAAGTCGTGGAGGAAGGGAGACTTGTATACGGCAGGGTCGCTAGGGGGGACTACAGGCGAGTTAGCATCCAGTTTAAATAGTCTTGGGATGGGAATTGCGACTCACGCTTGTCGTTCCAGTGGGCCTCGACGTTCCAGTGAGTGTAGGTGTCTCTGGGGTTGTTGGTCTTGGTGCAAGTAACTTCGATCTGCTTGAAACCCCACTGAGGAAGGTTGACATTTCCGGCACGGAGGTAGCAGCCGAGGCTCGGGTGCTTCAGACGGAACGCGGTGGTGAGGGTGCGAATCTTGCTGCGGTCGCGCGAGGCAACGTCGCGGACAACCTCGACCTGCCAGTGGTCCTTATCGTCACCGATAGTCAGGTTGCCGTAGCAGGACACCTCCTTGTCGGACTTGGTCATAGGAGCAGGGATCTCGTGCGAGTGGAGGTTGCGGCCGGTCTGGGCGTGGATGAGGCGAATGGTGCTTCCGTCGGCGATAAAGCGGGGAGGGGCCTCGGCGTCGTACTCCTCGTCGTGGCGGTTGGGGTAGAAGAACCAGTCGTTGTTGGCATCCTTGTGGTGGTAGCAAGTGACCTGCTGCTGACCAGAACCTTCAGGGAAGGTCTGGACGTGGGAGTGAAGCAGACCACCACCGTATCCCATGTTCTTGATCGTGGCGCGCGAGCCGTAGGCGACCTCGAGGGGGCTGTTCTTGCCGACCTCAGTACCCTTCAGGTTGGCCTGGAAGAGAGAGCTCATCTGCGCGTCACCGGGGCCAGTGTGGTCCAGAATGGCGAAGTGCATGGCGAAGGTAAGCATGTAGACGAGGAAGGGCAGGATAATGAGGCCGACGACACGCGTAACGACGTGGGCACCGAGAGTCGTGACGGGCATCTTGGTGTCGCCAAACTTGTTCCACAGGTCCTCGATGGTGTACAGACCGACGAGGGAGGTGACGAAGAGACCAACAAGCTTGACACTGCAGACGCAGCCAATGCTCAGGCCGGTCATGAACAGCCAGAAGAACCACTCGGGCTCGAAAGAGTTGTGGCGCTGGTTGTGGAACTTGGCCCAGCAAAGAACCGTGGCGAAAGTTCCGCAGAGCAGCATCGAGTCGAGGAGGATGAAGCGGCTGATGGTGGTGTACGAGTTCTCGCACAGCACCATCAAGGTGACCAGCCAGACGGCAGGACGACGCAGCTTCAGTTCGCGGGCGGTGAAGTAGGCCATGGGAATGCAGACAATGCCGAAGAGGGCATTGAAAGCTCTCATGAAGGTGTAGTCAACATCTTCGGGGTACTTCTCGCCGGACTTGAACTCGAAGGATCCGTTGTAGCCGGCCAGGACACCCGACAGGCCGACGAGCATCTTGCCCAGGGGCGGGTGGACGTCGAAGTAGTATTCATGCTTGATGTAGTGGCTTCCAAACTTGCCAAAATGCGCCTCGTCCCAGGTGACAATGTCGCTGATGCCAATCTTCCACAAGCGAGTGAAGAAGGCGACGGCCGTGAAGATGATGGGGGCGATGACGACCTCCCACTCGTCGAGGAATGAGCTCTATAGAAGACGTGTCGTCAGCATGGAGTCGAGCTTGGTAGAGCAGGGGGTATAGGACGGCAGGTTCCCGAATGAGGGCCAATTACCTTCTTGGCGAGCTTCTTCTTCTTGTCATCGATCTCAGGGGCGGCCGTTATGGGGACAGCCTGGCCCTGGGGGGCAGCTCGGCGTCTGACGCCATCGCCGACGTCTGCGCCGGACGCAACGACGGTCTTGTCGGTGGCCATTGCTGCTTGAAGACACAATGTCAGCAAACGGAAGGAAGCAAGTGGGCAGGAACGCTGGAAGAAAGATGGCTACTGACTCTTTGGAATACGGATTGGCCGAGAAGTTGACGAACGCGGTTTAAGGGGGTGGGTGTGGTGGGAAAGGACGACGGAGAGTCAAGCTCCAAGAACGGGAGCTCTGAGCTTTCCGCGTTAAGGATCGGACGAGTCAGGACTCAAAAGCGTAAAAAAGGAGAATAAAAATAAAACCTGAAATTCTCCGGACAGGAGAAATGTACAGGAAAAGAAGGAACCAGAGCAGTGCGTCAGTTCGGCAGAAGCTCCGGGATCTCACAGGCCAAAAAGCAGCAGCTCCTCATCAAAGTCGGACTGCAGGCTGAAGCTGAAGCTGGGGGAAAAGTTCAGAGTTCAGGACAGCTGAATGGGAATCACCCAATTAATATGGACCTGGGTAATGGGATGACGGGGGAATTTTCTGGTGAGGTCTGCTAAATCGGGAGCGATCCCCCCTTGCGGACACGAAATAAATGCCACCTATGCACCAACCGCCGCGGTATCCCTCCCTTCCAGTCCAACCCGCACTATACGCGAATCCTGAGCTGGGAGCCTTGCAGACGGCTGATTGGCTCACGCCGCGGCCGGTAGGCATGGGACACGCAGTCCTCGCGACGGAATGGCCTGAATGGCCCGCCAGGGGACCTGACGGCCCCTCCATCGTCCCCTGCCCCCACAGAAGGCTACCCCCTAGAATCCCCACGGTGCATCGCTGTGATCAGCCTCTATCTATCCGTAGGCAGTACTCAACCTGAAGCTCAGGAACTCACCAAGTATATGTATCTTGACAAGTACCTACGGGAGGCACTGACTGATATGGCCTGTGCTGACGACAGCTTCCATCATGAGTGCTATTTCATAATTTTGCAAAAAGGAGGAAAAAAAAAAAAAGGCACGGTAGACCTGAACGAAGAAGCTTGTCGGAATCAAGAGCTACCCACGCCCTACTTAAGTCCTCTACCTCCTAGTCCAAGCCGTGACGGACGGCAAGCCAGCCACAGGCAGAGCCCGTCCAGCCCAGGACAGAGGACAATGTCTTGTCTCCAACAAGTTGACAGCTGTGGCTCCTGGGCAAGCCGCGAGCTTTGGCGGCGCTAACCCTCCCGGGCCGGGCGACGACGGAACCCCTGTTTTCGGACCCAACCGGAAATGCCAGTGCGCATCGTCCTCGCAGCCATCCGTCGTGCCGTCTTCCTGGTTCCAGGCTGTGCCGTGCGGTGCAACGCAGGAATCGGCGCAGAGTGGGCTCAGTAATATTCGGCTGCTGTTTGTCTGGCGGTCAGCCACGGTCTCGACGTTGAAGACAGTGGATGACGGCCACGACGGAGAAGAAAGAGCTGTCGGCCGGTGACTCAGGTACAGATACTTAGGTACTACTATACTATGTAGTAGGTGCAGAACGGCATTTCCGGAGAACTTGGGTACCTACACCTACTTAGGCACTAGGTAGGCAGCTACAGGAGGGCGAACTTCCCTCTTCAAGTATCTGTTAGTATCTTCCTACTAACCAGCAATCTCAAGATACCTATCCAAGGTACTCAAGTACAATGATCTCATATTCAGCTAGCACCTGGGTAGCTGCCCGTCCCGCTGCTTCTTGTTCTTTCTTTGTTCTGTATACATAGTAGCTCATGCTGTCTTAGATAATCAGGCACCGAATCGCTGGCTTACCTGCCTGAGGAGCTGTTCTTCACACCCTCCCCTCCCCCCGAGATGGAAATAGGGGGTCGCGTCGATTGTCCGGACTGGGCGCGGCCAATCAGCCCCCCACCCGTCAAGCCTCCGCTTCAGTGTCGCCGCATGCGGAATCGCCATTGAGGCGCATCACATGTCTTTTTTGGTCTTTTCCCGTCCCGTCCCCCTCTCCTGGGTCCCGTCCTGAACGGCCCGTCGAATGGAAATCGCTGATGACTTTGACGTCCCCATTGCGGTGCAGAATTGCGTCTCCGACACCGACACACTGTCGCCCGTCTCGTCTTGCCTTGCTTGTCTCTAGGTCTCAGTCCTCAGTCTCACTCCTAATCCCTGGTTCCTCTTGAGCTTGGCCAATCCCGAATCCCCACCGACAACCTCCGCCGAATCCTCGCCGCCGACGACAATCAGCGAACAAGAGGTCGAGACCGTCTTATGTCATCTCTTCTGCATCCAATCGTCCGGGACCGTACCACCTCCGGCACCACCGCTGCCACCACCGCTACTACCGCTACTACCGCTACTACCGCTACTACCGCGACCACCACCACCATCGCCTCTTCTTATATCTACTCCGAGCTGCCCCGACCGAACCTCGCTTCCCCTCCTTCGCAAAAGTCGCCCTGGATGTACGCAGAGTCTCCCACTCGAGTGTCACTTTCTGCGTAGCCAGCGCCCTCTCCCAAATCGAACGAACACCACCCGATGTCTTCCTTGGTCTCCGACTTCATTATCAACCCGGTCCTCCGGCAAGCCCGTCGCTTCTCTGAGATCTCCAGAACGACCCGCGTCCCCGAAGTGGGCGTCTCTTCCGACAGCCTCGCCGTCGCGAGCGACTCGGAACCTGCCGCCACCGGGAATGCGACCCATGCGCCTGTCGATCGTCCTTCATCGCGACCTGTAAACGTCTCGACCCTCTCGCCAGCCGTCGAACCCGAGCGGCCCCTGTCGGCCCCGGCAGTCACGGAACGTGCGCCGCCCGCATCTTCCCCTGAGACGGGTCCGATGTTGTCTCGTAAGAGGGAGCAACTGCCGGCCGACGATGGCATGGGCGCATTGCGAAAACGTCTCATTGAGATCCAAGTGCAGGAAATAGCAGCAGAAGACAAGGCCCGGCTTATGCACGAGGTCCTGATGGAAGGGTATCGCAAGTCTCGGACTGCTCCGGGCCTAGGTGATGCACCGCTCGACGCAATCCCGGCGGGCGAGGTCTGGGAGCAGTCGCTCTCCACGGGGCCTCTAGAATCCTTGAAGTTCTGGCAGCAACCCCTTGGGGAGCCCTCCTCTCCCGAGAAGTTCGTCTTGACGGCTGAGGATATCCGACCGACCTACATGCCCGCCAAGCCCACAACGAGAGAGGAACCCGAAGGTGTGAGAGTGCTTGGCTGTGAGCATTACATGCGGAATGTTAAGCTACAGTGCTCTACTTGCCAGAAGTGGTACACCTGTCGCTTCTGTCACGATGCTGTCGAGGACCACACCCTGATCCGGAAAGAGACCAAGAACATGCTCTGTATGCTTTGCGCGTGTCCCCAGCGAGCATCGGATGTTTGCGCCAACTGTGGCGTGACAGCGGCCCGCTACTACTGCAACGTCTGCAAACTTTGGGACGACGACCCGGGCAAAAGCATCTACCACTGCAACGACTGCGGTATTTGCAGGCGTGGAAGGGGTATTGGGAAAGACTTCTTCCACTGCAAGGTAGGCAGTCTCTCATCTCGCCCCCGATTAGCCACTGACCTGAATTCTAGAAATGCTGCGCATGCATCTCCATCTCAATCCAGCACTCGCACAAGTGTATAGAGCGCTCCACAGATTGCGACTGTCCCATCTGTGGAGAGTACATGTTCACATCGCCGAAGGCAGTCGTGTTTATGGGATGCGGCCACAGCATTCACCAGAGATGTTATGATGAGCACATGAAGCGGTCGTACAAATGCCCAATCTGCAACAAGAGCCTGTTGAACATGCAAAGTCAGTTTCGCCAGCTGGAGCTAGCCATCCTCAGCCAGCCAATGCCTCCAGAGTTCCGGGACACCCGCGCTACAGTTCTTTGTAACGACTGCAGCGGCCGAAGCTCGGTAGCGTACCACTGGCTGGGCCTCAAATGCGCCATCTGCACATCATACAACACGGTGGAGCTGCAGATCAGCGGTCCCAGAGAAGGGGCCGCAGCACCCACAACACCGGCAGCGGTGCCGGCGCCGGCGAATGCCGTCGTCCCAGCACAAGTCGTCCCCGCCGTCTCCGAGGCCCAACCCATCAGAGCAGAAGCTCCCCTTGGCGGTCGAAGGAGGCACTCGTCTCACGCCGGCGCCGAGGCGCGATCCGTGATGCTCGACCGGCTGGCGAGATCAGCATCCCCTGTCCCCACTCCCGGTTTGCCGCCGAATAACCTCCACGGCGCAATCGAGGAGGAGGACGAGGAGGAGAACAACATCTTCGAACTATGGAGCCGGGCCGCCCAGCGCGGATTCGAGGAAGATAGCGACTCCATGTCGACCGACGAGGAAGACGAGTACGACGACGACGATGACGATGACGATGAGAATGATTTCATGCTCATCGGGCATCGTTGACGTGGCGGAAGGAGTACATTATGTTATGAATGATGAAGCGTGGCCGTCGGCAGTGGCGGAATGGTACAAAAGACGGCGCAAAGCGATCTTGGGCGGTTATCATAGTATGGACATACGGGTCTTCATAGGTCACGGACTGATTGGTTAGCATATCTTTGGGTTGGTCATGGATGTTGGCGTTCGCGGGAGGGCCAAGTTAACCAGCCCTGGAATAGGATATCGACTGTTCATTAACCCAAGAAACCGGGTGTTAGGTTTCATAATAGAACAAGGCTAATATCGAACGAAACCAATGCCGATAGAACGCCCGTGTATGTAAGAATGTCCCCCTCCGTCCGTCCCTCCTCCCATCATGTCCGTTTCCCCGAATCGTGACTGTCGTAAAGAAGGATACCCGCCATGAACAACGCAGATTCTGCCATCATCTACCTGGGCGTCTTGAAGCGATCTGCGCGTCGACCTCCTGTGCCTCCTTTCGCAGTTCCTTCACAACAGTCTCGGGGCCGTGTCAGTCTCACGCGTCTTGGGCCAGTGGGGTCTCACTACCTACAGCAAGAGCCTCCGGGTTCACGCCGTTTTCAATCATGGAGATGCAGATTGACAGTGTTCGGCGATCCAGATGGCAGTTCTTTCCGAGACGGGGTCAGGGTGAGATTTCAGTACGAGGGGTAAGCGACTGACAAGAATTGTGGAAATTTCGTGGAGGATATCGACGGCCTGTTGGGCCGCAGCCTGCTTGCCGCTTCTATCAGCCATGTTTTCTAAGTGGTGGATATGCTCGACGTCGGAGTCTCATCGACGGATGTTCAGACGTCAAGGTGCCGAGGTGAGATGCAGTGAAGTGAGTGGATGAGGTTCGGTGAGCGCTGCAGAGTGGTGTTCCAGTGGCCGTGTTTAGCGGCAGCGGGGCGCCCCACTCCTTTAGGCTCCGCAATATGTACCTACAAAAGTAGCCAAACGCGTCCGACGCGACCAAATTTACGCGGTGCAGGGGCTGGCTGGTCAAAAGTGGGTGCAACTACCGGAAAGCATTGCGCTGCAAGCAGGAGCCGACTTTTTTTCACCCTCACAGTCTCATCAGTCGCATGTCTCACTCGTCACTGACCGTAATGATATCGATTCTGCTGCGCTTGTCGGCGATTGCTTCTTGACGCCTTCTTTCCAGATTTGGCCCACAATCAGCCACGGCAGGCATCCATATGGTCGATATTTTTCCATAGTTTCTCCCGCCCAACTCTCTCTCTGCATGATGCAACACACGCCGTCGCCATCTCACGACGATATGCTTAGCTTCTCACGGACACACTGCTTGGATCTTCGGGAAACGACGGGTTCTGATGGCTGACCGACGAGAGGAGATAAGCCGCTTGTACGGCCCTCCGAGAATCACAATCGTCCCTCATGAAGGTATCGAAGATGGACCACCTCAACTTCACGCAAGCCGTTTGCCGAGTCAGGGTACGTCCGTCCCGGATCTCAACTTTTGCTATACTGACCCTCCCACAGCTCAAACACTTCGCATAGTTCAGCCGCTGGAACCTTGGTATTCTCCTTCCAGATCCGCGGACGCCGTACCTTGTTCGACTGTTTCTGCTTCCCAGCGAGTACAGAAACGATGGCTGTACAAGGCTTTCCCCGATGCCTTCCAGGGCAAGTCCGAAGCTGCTGATCCCCAGGCCGAAGGCATCGCCCAGATCATGCGCCCTGACGCCACGCCCACGGTCCAACCTCTCTTGGCGATCAGCCAGATGGCCGACGTCAGCAAGCACAAATACGTCGTCCCCGTCCCGGTCATCGCCATGGCCACCGGCGAGTCTGGGGAGCTCCTGCGGTTGTCGAAACTGGACGAATCTAGTTGGACTTGGGGAGAACATGCGAATCCTTCGCTTCGCCTGCTCAAGTTGGACAAAATAGACAGGGAGGAGACGGTCATCTGGTCAACCGATGGGGCGCCCATCTCACAAATCAAGCCCGCGCTCAGTCTCGTTCGGTTCGAGCCTATCCGCTGGCTGCTGGTACAGAAGAAGACGTCGACAACAATCCTCCAGCCAGAGTACCACAAGATTCCAGTTTCCGAACGTCCGTCTGGGGTCGACAAGGCTATCGAGCGCCCCTCCCGTATTAGTCCGAAACCCATCCTCACCATCACCTCGGAACAGACCGGCGGCATGGCTCATTCCGATGTCTCATTCAGACACGGATCTCAAAAGAAACCCCCACAGCTCGCCATCATAGACGAGTGTGGCTACTACAGTGTCTGGGACATCAAGGGCCGAGACAAGAAGATTGGCTCCGCCAGCAAACGCGCCAAGCTCCGGCATTGCGGACATATTCAGCTGGGTGTTCAGGAGCAATTACCGGACGAGGACTCCCCCGCCTTCCGTTCGGAACCTCATGGCGTGCTTTGGATCGGCGCGGCGGGCCCAGGCGTGGATCTCTGGGATGTGCCGCCCGAAGAAGACGAAGAGATGGACATGGGAAACGACCTGGCCGCCCTCACAGAACTGTCGAAGAAGCTCCTACTCTGGAACCGCGCGAAGTTCGAAGTGATTGACGTCAAGGATCCGAGCTACCGGAAAAGCCTGTCGATCCTGAGGTCAGACATGCCAGATCACATTCTCGATGTGAAGCCGAACCCAGTGAACCGGAGCCAGGTATTCATTCTCACGACACGTGGCCTATTCTGGATCGAAACCTCGACGCAGGGGACTGCAGCGGCCAGAACCGGCGGCCTGACTGTGCTTCAGTCATTTGCGCATCTGAGAAGCTTGGATGCCGACTCTCTCAGGCTGAGCGTCCATCATAGTGGCCACGGCCGGAGCAGCGAGGCTAGCACGGCGTATGTCTACTCAGATAAAACATCCGAGGTTGATGTCTACCGGTTTTCTGTTGCTGAAAGCACGGGACTGCCTCAATTCCAGCACCATAAGATGGGATTCGCTGGTTCTTCAAATTTATCCGAAGACAAGATGCCCAAGATACACACACTATGTCCTGCAACTGCGTTTTTCTACCCTCGGTCACTGGAGCCATCAGAATCACTCCAGGGCCCCGGGGCTGACTATTTTGAGCGCCAAGTAAGATTTCAGCAGCTATTTTTCCTCGGTCGAGACCTCGGCTTGAACCAGACGCTCCTTGCCGTGTCGCCCAGCGGCGACCTCGAAGTCACTCCGCCCGACACGTGCCAAGAATGGTCTCGTCGTGGCCGAAAGGCAGTACACAAAAGGAGACGGAAGAAGTTCCTTTACTACTTCGAAGAAACATTCGTTGTGCCCGACGGACTCGAAGAAATGGACGACCTGGTAGTACGGCGCGCCACACGGTACCAGGAGCTTCTGCAGATGCCCCAGACAGGCGGCGAGCCAGCTGGTCAGCGGTGGCCACGGCGTCACAACTTTGATCTCTTCATGTCTCGCATTGCCGTATCCGTCGAGTCCATCATCGTGGCGGCGGAGAATCCTAACCCGAATGGCCCTCTGTCCGTTTTTGAGGCGGTTCGGGAGGCGACTCTCAACTGTCTCGAGACGGAGGGCGGTTACATTCCTTTGCACACTTTGTAAGTAGCTTCGAATGGAGACACTCGCGTCATGCTAACCAGCGCAGGCACGAATACGAAGCAAGCTTCGAAGCACCTCCAATGACGGAGGAAGCCGTCGCGGCCTGGGACTCGCTTCTCCAGCAGCTCTTCAACCCCGAAGAACACCGCGTTGTTTCTCAGCCATTCTCTCTGCTGCCTTTGCGCCGCGGGGACACGAAAGCACCTCTGGCAAATATACTGACCCAGCTGCAAGAGGTGTGGAGCATACCGGACTTCCCTCCGCAAGCACAGCGGTCCCGCAGCGTCGTCCTCGCTGAGACAGCAGAGGCCATTGCCAGGGCTCTGTTTGGCGTTGCGGTCCTCGACGACAATCTCCTCATCGCAGAAGACGAACCGCCCACCTGGGTCCCCACGCCGCCTGAGCAACCGACTCAACAGTCCAGCCAGCGGATGTCCCTCTCCAGCCAGCGAGATTCGCTGTCAAGTCAACGGGATTCGCTCTCCAGCCAACGCATATCCATGTCCCCCATCAAGCCGCGCTACTCGATGTCTCCCATCAAACCACGCTACTCGATGTCGCCTCTCAAACCCCGCCGGTCGATGTCGCCTACCAAACCCTCCTCCTCCGCGCCCCAATCCCAGTCCTCCGCGGCGACCGCCGCCGCCGCCCAAGAGGCCGCGGAAGCCGCCTCGCAGGCCCTCCAGCGCCTGAGCATGCTCGCCGCCGACATCGACATGACCGCCGGCCCGGAGCGCCAGCACCAGGTCCTCTCCTACTGGCCGACGAGGCGCGGCGTCCCGACGGAGAACTACGTCTCCTCCGTCCTCGCCTCGTCGACGAAGCACCTCGACGCCATCAAGGAGCGCCGCGAGCGCGTCGAGTCCCGCCGCCGCAAGCGCAGGTCCCAGCTGTTCGGCGGCACCGGCAGCAGCAACCCCGGGTCCTCGCAGCCCGCCACCACGCAGGACGAGATGACGGACTCGGCGCCGGGGGAGATGGGTCCGCCCGCCACGCAGCCGCTGCCGAGGCTGGCGCCGCCTGTCATCGAGTCCAGCCAGCCGTCGTCGCCGAAGCGCTCGCAGCCGCAGCAGCCGTTCATCTTTTCGTCGCAGGCCTTTTCGTCGCAGTTGCCGCAGACCATGTCGCAGCCCCTGGCCGGGCGGCACGGCATGCGTTCGCCCAAGAAGAAGGGCAAGAGAAAGTCCGGTTTCTAGGCGTCAGTTTCAGAGAGGCGTTCGGGCGTGGCTGTTATTGGGTTTATTGTTTTGTCTTTATTATTTCTATACCATAGGCAGGGCTAGGCTTGTTGGAGATACCATAGTACCTTGTTTTTGGGAGTTATCCTCCGTTCGCTCAAACTGATGACTTTTTTCAATCCTTCTTTTCCAATCACCCTTCCCTCCGTGACTCTCTCTCCGCTACTGCCGTCCGCCGATGCCGCCGCCCACCTGGTTGATCCCCGCGCCCTTGAGCTTGTGGTCGCTGGGGTTCGCGGCCGCCTCGTAGAGGATGTTGGCCGGGGCGCGGCCGAGCTGCATCCACTCGCCCTTGAAGCCGAGGTAGCTGAGGCGGGTCTCGTCCTCGTCGCCGTCGCCGAAGTTGTCGGCGAAGAAGAGCGTCAGGCGCTGGACGCGCCCGAACAGGGCGCGCTTGACGGGGATCTCCTGCACCTGGCTCGTGCGGGAGAGCTCGAACTCCTGCGTGGGCGCGGCGTCCTCGGCGGCGCCGAAGTCGAGGTCGTCGCGGTTGATGAAGACCTTGAGGGTCCGCGGGGCCGAGTCCGAGTCCGAGGTGCGGAGGAGGAGGGCGTGCAGCTTGACCTGGCCCGTGAAGCTGGGGGTTGTTAGTAAGAAACGATATTGTACGACAAGCAGGGGTATGAACTAAATGATATGAGAAACAAATGAGAGATCCAGTGCCTGTTTAAACACAGCAGTTCTTCGGTGAAATTGTTTGAATCAAGGTGAAACTCACGGCACGTTGACCAGGAGCTGCTCGTCGGCGTCGCTCACGACCTCGGGCTCGGTCTCGAGCCTCTCGGCCCACGTCTTCTTGGTCACGGCCCGCGCGCTGCCGATCTGCGACTCGTTGAGCGCCGTCACCTCGTCGAAGTTGATGTGGCCGTACAGCGAGTGCTGCAGGGCCGGGGTGATGTCGTCCGAGTGGTCGTGCTCGTCGTGGTTGTGACCGCCGTGGTCGTGGTGCTCGTCGTGGCAGTGTGACATTTTTCTTTTGAAGGGGAATGTGGGGTGTTGGAGGGAGGGGTTCGTTAGGTCTTCTTCTTCTTTTGCAGGAACTTCTCGAGCTTTAGGGGGTTTTGGGAGGTTCGGGTGCAGAAGGTTGGAAGAGTGCTTTTTACAGAGGTGATGATATAGACGAGGGGAAGCTTAGATGTACGTGGGAGACAGGCATTCACTGGGTAATACGTAGGTATGTGGTGAAGAACGGGAAGCCGCGATGCAGTGACAAACAGCTACCCCCCACCTCCGCAAAAGGTTCCAATGACCCGCTCTGATTGGTCGACTTGACATCACTTCAAGGACATCTACTTCGATGACATTCCCAGCCAAGGTGATTGTGTCAAAAGATGAAAATGTACATTCGAGTATTTCTCATTGGGAACTACTAATCGTCTCATTCGTCGGTTTCGTTGAAATGGAAATATCACTAGCAGGGCGCGATTTCTGCGGGACAGAAGCTTCCTTGGGAAGAATGCCCTGAACTCCCGGCTTAATGAGTCTCGTCACTTTTCGGCTTGGTCATTTCGTGTTAGTTGAGATTTTTCAGTGGAAAATCAAGAAGCTAGAAGAGCTTCAAGATTCGGTCAGAGGGCATACTCGTTGGTCCCTTGTGTGCATCTAATCGTGATTATAGCTGGTGCGAATAGATACCGCAACCGATGCTGTCCCTCATAAATGTCATGTGATGGTCGGCGAAGAGAAAAGATCCCCACGTTTCAACCCTTTCTCTGTCCGCAAGCAACGCATTTCCCCAATCTGGACCTATTTAATGCAGGCTGCAGTCTTCAGTCGACGGGGGATGCACTCAGTTGGTCCGTTTAGCGAATGTGATGGGGATGCAGGTGGTGCGTCGACAGGGAACCAACAAACAACGAACCACTTTCGAGAAAGAGGGGTTCACGGGTCCTTGCCTGCTTGGATTAAAACCCCTCCATTTTGCTGACAACCCACGTTCCTGACACCTAATTCTTTACCAACTCATTCTGTCGCATAATTGGGGTTTGAACTTCGATCGATCGCTATCATGATGTCCTCAATCCCTGACGAAGTTGCTGCGCCAGCCGGCTCGAGCCCCGCCAGTGCTCCTGGCGGAGGACACATTGCAGCTGTACGTCCTCTGCATTACCGAACACGGTTGTCGGTAGAGTTTGAACTGACTGTTCTCCGTGGCAGGATCCTGCAGGCGAAGAAACCGACAACCAGTCTCAGGCCGAGACAGAAAGGCAAGAAAACGATAGCGAGCCATGGAAAAGAGCAAAACTGATTTTCACAGTATCTTGTCATCGTCGACAGCTTCGCTGACCGACAGCATCACCGAGTATCGTCGTTTGCATGGTCGCACGTACACGCAGAAGGTCGATTACTGGGGGCCCAATGACGAGAGACAGAACGAGGGCCTCGATATCAAGTTCGCAAACTCCATCATAGTGGTGCTTGAAAATCCCTGCTTACATTCAAATAGCCATTACTGGACGACCCTTCTACTAGACGACAAACTTCTTCTTGCTCCCATAGGAGATAGTCCGCAGGTGAGGCAACCTCCAGCACGCACTTGGGGTATCAGTCAAGCCTAACGAGACTGCAAGGACGTCCTCGATGTCGGCACAGGAACTGGCATCTGGGCCATGTAAGTGGTAGCGAATACCCACGAGGAAGGCCACAAGCTTATGGCACTCAGTGACTTCGCAGATGAATTCCCGTCGGCTGAAGTCGTCGGCGTCGATATCTCGCCTATCCAGCCCTCGTGGGTTCCGCCTAATTGCAAATTCACCATTGACGACATTGAGCAACCGTGGACCTTCCCGGCTAACTTGTTCGATCTGGTCCATATTCGCGACCTTCAAGGCTGTGTCTCCGATTGGGTAGCCCTATATAAGCAGGCCTTCGCCGCTATGAAGCCTGGAGGGTATATCGAGGTGAAAGAGTCCAGCATCGAGTGCCGTTCCCAGCTGGCGGTCCTCGCGGAAGGCCATGTCTTTAAGGACTGGCGCAAGTTTATGAGCCAGGCGTCCGAAAAGCTCGGTAAGATTGCAAATCAGGTCCACCCTGACGAACATGGCATTTCCAACGCCCTCCAGGAGGCTGGGTTCGTAGATGTCGTGGCAAAGAAGTGGACAGTTCCTGTTGGTGCGTGGGCTAGGGAACCTTTGCTTAAGGAGGTCGGCATCTCGTGTTTGCACTTTCTCGACCAATCGCTCGAAGGTTTCGGAACCTTTTTGCTTAAGGAAGTTCTCGGATGGGAGTATGCAGAGGCTCTCGTATTCATCAGTGAGATGCGGAAGGCACTCAAGGACGAGAAAATGCAGCCGGTCGTGGACTTGTGGGTGCCATCGTCGTCGATCCTCTGGGCAACTTACTGACAATCACTAGCCACGTCGTATACGCTCGGAAGCCAGAAGCTGAGTCGTCTCCGGCACCTGAGGCATAATCATAAACCAAGGCGGTGGAATGGTCCCTTTTGACGCTTGTATTTTCGTATCCGCATCGAAGTGCCCTGTTATAGCATTGAATCGACTGCTTGATTGAACTTTCTAAAGAGTGCCATATAATGAAGCATTTTGAGTGTGGGAAACAATTCAAATGTTGACGTGTCGAGTTGATAGTGTCAACAGCCTTAACACGTGTTCTGGAAGAATTAAACTACTAGAGGCTCCTGGAAGGTTCTGTCCGACCTTGAAAGTAGCTTCGAAGAAGTAGTTGAGCGAGACTTGTGATTGCTCTGGACCAGTCGATATCGTGTCTGTCTCTGGGTATATAATCATCTTAGTCTCGGAGACTGTCACATACGACCATACCCATTGGAAAACTCGGGATCCCGTCCGCTCTCCCATAGATAAGCCAATGAGGGCCGGATTAGTAGTTGGGTCGGTGACGACCAGCGAATACCTGGTGTTGTATGTTTTTTGATGTTTTGTGGTTGATGTCCATTGTGTGTTGTGCCGCTCCACATCTCTCACGATGGCGCCGCCCGGAGACACTTGGACCCGCCTTTGACCCACAAACGGGCTTGGACTTTCACAACGTTGTCCATGCAACACGAATTGCAACTTGCGGTGTGGCACTTTTGAATGACATGAGCTCATATTGTTTTGGAATTTCTGGCAGGTTTTGATGACGTCTGTTGTGGCTGCTTCGGCGGGCGCAAAAGATGGATGCCTGCATTCGAAGCCTGTGCCTTATCGACGAAATCTGAGAGAGCCAGTCACAGCGCAGACCTACCTAGATCAACGTCTCAATTGGCAAATAACAGGCCGAGAACGCCGTTGCTTCTGGGATTCCCAGCAATTGCCATGTAGTGCTACGAGAAAAAACGGGCACAAAATGCTAGAACCCTTTCGTGAGGTTCTACACCTCGGGTATCTTAGGTAACAGCCCCCCCACGCCGTCCACTGTACAAAGTAGCGGAAACTCCTCGCTTCCTCGGCCTCTTAGTCAAGAGAATTGTGTATCTCCTCCACACGATCGCAGAAGGTCACTCGTCAAGATGGTACTTGCGTGAACTAGTAGTAAATACTACACCTCGTGCGATGGAGGAGCACGCGGGGAAAGAAAGAGAGGACCATTGTTTTCCCTGCTCAACACCCCGCTCCCCCATGCAGCTCTCAGGCCTGTGTACGGCCATCGTGAGCGATGCCAGCACGTATCTGAATCAGGTGGACCGTTTGTTGTGGAGTCGGAGAGCTGGCAAGCAGGTATTCTCAGATTCAGGGTCTTGTGCTGCACAGTGCCCAGGTCTTTTCCTGAGCCGCCCAGCCTTCTTGATGTTTTTTTACTCGAGGTTATCGCGGTTGCACAAATTGTCGATCAATTATGCCCCCCGACAAGGAGGGGAGGTTGAAAAATTAAAAGACACGAGCGTCAGACGGACAGCCAGTTGACTACGAGCTTTATCTCAAGGCGGATCTAAAGTTGATGGTATTGTCTGGGGTAAAGGCACTCGTCGCAGGATGAACCCTCCAGTTTGCACCAGACAAGAAAGCGCGGTCCTCTTTTTTCAATGGAGAGGCGAGGGATGAACCCGAAATCACATCTGGGAAATGACGTCGAGGGGGGTCGGAAGCGGTCGCCCGACCGTTGTGGGCCCCGCTACGGCGAAAGCGCTTCGGCATCGTGGTCGTCAAAACGGGGCCGCTGTGCTTCGCCACAACGACGAACGGACCGTTGGAAAACGCTGGAAGCATCGTGGAACACCCGGCCGGACGGACGACTCGTGTGTAGTAGTAGTGTAAGTGAATCGCGAAGGAGGTTCAGCCGCACCCGGCGCCGGGGGGATCGTGAGGACGATCTGCAACACCCGGGCCGAAAAATGATCGTCAACCAGATTTTCCGCCCTCCCAGCTGGACAACGTAAAGACTATTCCCTTTCCCAGGGAAACGGTCGAAGGGTCGCGTGGTTGGGGTAGGTACATTGCACGCCGGCCTTTCATGGTCCGAAAGCCCGACAACGGCCGAGGATCCTTTCCCTCGGGATCATTGGGGTTACCCACTAATCGAGTCAGCCAAAGGGTTTCACGTGTGCGGTCAGCCCTCTGGGCGTCGACTTTGGAGGTACGTAAAAAAAGATGGAAGCCGGGCGGGTGGGCACTTTTGGTGGTGGGATTATTACTACTACACTGTAGGTAGGAAGGGGATTGATTGCGAGTTCTGGAGTTTTTAAGTGGGATGGAGCAGATTGGACGGGAGACGAGACGAGAGGACGCGTACCCAGCCCGCCCGCAGCCCGCAGCGGGAGTACCTGCTCATTCCCAGCAGGGCAAGGCAAAGTTCAAACCATAGGGAAAAAATAGAGAGGGATGAGGTAATGGTTGAAGTGCTTCGCTGCACCGGTAATCTCTTTGGGCCTCATATCTGGAATTGTATTGGCAGATTGCTACTACGCCGTCCCGTCCGGTCCCCAGATCCCAGCCCAGCTTGTCGCAGTGTGTGTTCTGCCCCCTGCGCCAGGCTCGGATAATCCTCATTTCAGGGGAAAGGGAACATCTGTTAACTCTGAGGGGAGGAAAGAAAAGGAGGTCGCGTGCTGCTGTCGAGGGAGGTTCTCAAAGCCATCCACCTTCATCCATTTCGATCGCACGCGCAGCAGCAAAACCGACCATCTGACACTCCTTTGCTCAATCCCCCCGAACCGACCGCGACTCGAAAAACGGCACATGACCGTCGTGGCGTGTTGAACCGTTCACGTTCATGCCTGTCGTTAGTTGAACCCATTTCGAATCCCCCGTCATCATCTGCCTCCGTTTCGGCGACGTACCGCTGCTACCCCGGCCTACACACGCGCTACCTCCATCCTGTCGCTGTCACCCGTGCCTAGCTCCCCTTCAACGTCGTCATCGTCGCTCTGCGGCTCTATCGCTCGGCGCGCAGTGCAGCTGGTTTTCCCCGTCTCTTTTCCCTATCACACTCGTGCCAAGGCATTGCCAGTAGATCTACGCCACTACTGGACACATTGCCTCGAGCTCGTTTGACGCTAAGCGCGAGGTACGACAAGAAAGAACTAGCAGCAGGTTCTCAAGAAATCGGAGAAACGACACGACAACCCGGGAAGACAAGGAGGCACCTTTTGGCATCTCCATTTCCCCATCGACTGCTGCTGCACTGTTGCGTAAGGCATCAGGTGGCACCGTCCTCTCTCTCTCCATTTCCCTCACACGCCCGTACCTGCCTAGGTAGTCTCTGTGCGTGCGTGCTGCTCCTCCCGCTGCAACCCTTGCTAAACGGAAAGGCGACAACAACAACAACAACAAAAACGTTGGCATCTGGTCATCTGCTGGGTATCGGTATCTGCAGACACCCCCCGGCCTGGTTCTTTTTTTTCCTTACCCCGAATTCCCACCACGGTTGCGCTGTCCAGTCAAGATCAGGCGCTTTACCCAGAGGTACGAGAATACCTTGCCTCTCTCTTGCCTGAGTCGGCTTTCTGCTCAGCTCCTCGAGAGGCTGGAAAACCTGGATTCCTGCCTGGGAAGGCTAAGAAAGGGTCCATTCAAACAGACGGAAGTTCGAGACCAGACCAGACCAGGCAACGACACCGCCACCCGTGTGTGCGTGCGTGCTCTGCGCGTGTGCTCTTATCTCGAGTCGAGGGGTTTCGTCGTTTCTCAGACATCAGACCAGCAACCAATACGATCGTCTGGTTACAGTCGCCCTATTGCTTGATCCCGATCTTGCCTGTCCACGCCTTCGGCACGGGTATCAGAGAAAAAGACGAACAACAGCTGCGGCTACGATCATCAAGCTGAAGCTTCAGCACCAGCACTGACGCAGCTTGTCGACCTTCGGTTTGCACGCTTTTAGTGTACCGAACCAAAGTGTGAAGCACTGCGGAGACACGGTCGGGTATCCACAGTGGAGACGCCTCAGTCGCGCTGCAGCGAGTGAAGTGGGCCGAAACAGCCATTTCCCTGCTCCTCAGTGGCTCCCAAGGATCACTGTGTGTCACTGTGCAGCAGGTTGCATCCACCGCATCCACCCCCAACCAAGCCGGACTGGCGCCGTCGCCGTTCCCTTCCTGCCCTGCCTCGCCTTGCCTTGTGCTTTGCTTACCACCTAGGCCTGGGTCCCCCTCCATCCCTTCCAGCCCAATCCAACCCCCCGTTCCCCCATCCTGTGGTGCCAACAAGCACCCGCCTGGGGCACCTCTCAGCACTCGGCCCAGCTATTACAACGACCGCTCCAGCTTAGCCTAGCGGTCCGCGGCTAGCCAGCCCGTCTGCCCGTCGTACTGGACAAGCCTGTCCACCGCTGCAGCTGCAACTACAGTACCTAACCTTCCATAGGTTCCTGCCCACCAAGGTGCCTACCTATCTACGCAGGCGCCCTTCTACGTACTAGTTGTGTGTAAAAGTACGCTACGCCACAGTGGTACCCTCGCTACCTAGGTACCTGCCAGCAGCAAACCAGCAACCCCCAGTCAGAGTTGGCAGATGCCGATACGGCTCCTCGCCGCTGGAGACCCTGATTGATCCGTCATCTCTCTCATCCCGTCCACCCGCCAGACAGAGACAAGAGCCAGGTCGACTCTTTTTAACTCGACTCATTCTTTTACCCCCTTCCCCCCCAACCTTTCAATTCCACGAGAGCGGAAGGGTGCTGCTGCTAATCAGCCCCATCAACCGCCCAAGATTCCCTCCTCAAGCGGCAGAAGACTCCCGTCCAATATCCCCCTGCGGACCCTGCAGTCACGGCCTGACCCCTCGGAACAAGCGACGTCATTGCTTGCATCTGATCGGGACCACCACTACGACCACGACGACCGTGACCACCGTCACCACGGTTCATCTCACGAGAAGCACCACCACCACGGACGTCGCTCATCTGACGACTCGTACCGCAGCTCAGAGTCGTCTTGGACTGACACTGGCGACATTGCCGAGCAGCTCGCTGACGAAGAAGACCCCCTTCGCATCCAGCTCGCCAGCGACATCGATGACGAGCTGCTAGCCGGCGTCCACAAAAGGCATCATTCCCACCACAAGCCCAACAAGCAGAAGCGTGTTCGCATTCAGCTCTCCCCCGACCGAGGAGACCGATCACCCTCCCGTCGTGGAGTCGTTAATAAGGAGGCTATCGAGGTCCCAGACATCACCCAGCCCCGTCCGACTCGTGCGCAACGAGCACTCGGCCTCATCATGTCGGGCGGCTCCTCTATCCATGGCCTCACGGGCAAGGCCCTGATGTGCGTTTGAACTGCCGCCTTCCCGTCCCGATACTCCCATCGCGTCCGTCTTTGCTAACCATAGAATGCAGCTACTTCACGAGTATCTTCGTGTCCCTGGGCGTGTTCCTTTTTGGTTATGACCAGGGTGTCATGTCCGGCATCATCACGTACGTCCTCCAAAACGCCAGCCTTGGTTTACGTCCTCGCTAACCCCGTCGTTTCTGCAGTGGCTCATACTTTCTGAACTTTTTCGGCCATCCGTCGAACGCCGAGATCGCCACTATGGTGGCTATCCTCGAGATCGGCGCTTTCATCTCGTCCCTTGTTGTTGGTAAAGTTGGAGACATCATCGGCCGCCGCAAGACCATCTTGTACGGTTCGATCATCTTTTTTATTGGCGGTGCCTTCCAGACTATGGCCACCGGAATGCCCATGATGCTGGTGGGGAGACTCACCGCGGGTTTCGGCGTCGGTGCGCTGTCCACCATCGTACCCGTCTACCAGTCCGAGATTTCCCCTCCACACAACCGCGGAAAGCTCGCCTGCATTGAGTTTTCTGGCAACATCATCGGATACGCCACCTCAGTCTGGGTCGACTACTTCTGCAGTTTCATCGACAGTGACATGTCGTGGCGTCTTCCCCTGATGATGCAGTGCGTAATGGGTGCTCTTCTCGGCCTCGGCAGTCTGATCATTGTAGAGTCTCCAAGGTCGGTTCTCCGTGGTTTGCGTGACTGATGTGCGTTCCTGACACGTGTGAACAGATGGCTTCTTGACAATGACCACGACGAAGAGGGCATCGTTGTCATTGCCAACCTTTACGGCAAGGGTGACATTCACAACCCCAAAGCCCGCGACGAATACCGTGAGATCAAGATGAACGTCCTGCTCCAGCGGCAGGAGGGCGAGCGAACCTACACCGAGATGTTCAGAAAGTACAGCACTCGCGTCTTCATTGCCATGTCGGCCCAGGCTCTGGCCCAGCTGAATGGCATCAATGTCATCAGTTACTACGCCCCCTTGGTGTTCGAGTCCGCTGGTTGGGTGGGGCGCGATGCGGTGTTAATGGCCGGTGTGAACGGAATCACATATCTACTGTCGACCATCCCTCCGTGGTATCTCGTTGATCGCTGGGGCCGACGACCCATCTTGCTGAGCGGCGCAGTTGTCATGTGTCTTTCGCTGTCGATGATTTCGTATTGGATTTACCTGGATATCCCCTCGACACCCACTCTCGTCGTCATCTTTGTCATGATCTACAACGCGGCGTTCGGGTACTCGTGGGGCCCTATCCCCTGGTTGTACCCCCCGGAGATTCTGCCCCTCAGCATTCGCTCCAAGGGTGCCAGTCTGTCGACGGCCGCCAACTGGGCATTCAACTGGCTCGTGGGAGAAATGACTCCCATCCTGCAGGAGTTGATTGCATGGCGGTTGTACCTGATACATGCTTTCTTCTGTGCTGCCAGTTTTGTTGTCGGTGAGTTACTTCCGACGTCCCGCCCCGCAAAATCTCAGCAAGCTAACGAGCGTAGTCTATTTCATTTACCCCGAGACATGTGGAGTTCGCCTCGAAGAGATGGATTCGCTGTTCGGCGACGCCAGCACCGTTGTGGGCACTCCGTCGTTGCGCGCCGAGACCGGCTCTCTCATGCGTCCCGGGTCGCCCGTCGGCTCCATCGACTACCGCGGGCGGACTGGCAACTTTACCGCCCAGAGCGCGATCCCGGGCTTGTCTCTCGACCCGCCTGACATTCCCGACGGGCAGGGCCAGGACGGCGAGGCCAGCAGCACCATCAGCGGATGGGTGTCGAGGGTCGTGGGGCGCACACGAGACCAGAGCAGCGGCGGAAGCGGCAGATACGCTCCCATCAACCAAGACAACAACGATTGAGTCCAATAGGAGTTTTACGCACACGCGGGTCAACAAGCTTAGATGGGTTACTTTTGCATATAGATGGCGGCAACATTTTTCTTCCTCTCTCGGTGTCGGAAGGGCCCACTTGTTGGACTGGACAGGTTAAAGATCGAGCCATCTCAGGTGTTCGTTTCTTTCCTGGTTGTCGCGCTCGGGACGTGTGTGAGCGGGAGAAGTGATAAATCTGTGAGAGTTATGCGTGCGTATTGGATCAGAGAGCCAAGATTCAAGACCAGAGAATCGTTTCAGAACGAGATGCGAGGGTGAATCATACCCACAGGAAGGGGAGTTTGTGTTTTTCGACTTTTGTAGTTTGCTTTTTCGGAGAGCCTTCTCATTGTGTGTGTCTCTGTCTGTACATAAAAAGATCTGAGCCTCTAACGAGCATCCTGCGGGATCAGCATAAAACGTTGTTCTATACTTCAAAAATATGCTGCCTTTGGGCCGAGTCTATCACTGGCAGCAGGGCTGTTTCCTGTGATGGTAGTGACTATAAATGGGTTTTGTTAGATTGATCTCGGGCAGAAGCAGTCAGGTGAAATACCATCGTGTTGTAGTTGCACTCTATCCAGAATTAAGCCGCAACCTATCATGACACCCTCCTCCCAAAGCAATCTTGGCTGCTTGGGCCTTGATGAGTTTTGACCAAGTAGGAGAGACATCCCATATCAGTTCAGAAACGTTCAAGACCGGAATGAATGTGGGAGGGGATGGATGCATAGCCCTGGCTCTCTCTCGGAACAGAACATGACTGTATTCGCAAACGACCTCGGCGTCTGCCGTCCCCGTTCGAACCTTTCCCGGAGTTCCTGCTGTATACCTCCTAGCTGGTCTCAAGAAGATGAAACGGAGTAAAGACTCGAGATGACGCGGTTATACCCCCCTTTTCGACCCCTCTTCTGAACATATTTGTTGCAGTGCGGAAGGAACGACCTCGAGGCACGAAGTTTCTATTCAGGAGTGATTAGCAACTCATGTAAGCCTAGGGTGATAGAAACCGACCTTCATTAGGTGTATCGATACAGCCCATCGTCTGTTTGATTCGAGACAACATCTCTCGTGACGCCCTCTGGCTAGTCTCTATGACTTTGGCGTTCTGACAAGTGTACATCAGCCTCTGAGGGAATATCAAAAGCCATCACTAATAACAAAGTATACCGGAGTAGAGTCGAGAGGACAAGCTTCTGGGCATGAATTGATCCACTTTGTGTGTGCTGCCGACATAAAACCACAACAATACCGTTTCTATCTACCAATCACAAAACGGTAGACTAGGAGGATTCAAGAGTAATCACCAAGTACATTCCCTCAAGCTCGTCGTGTGGGTGCTCACCAACCTTGGAGTCCGTAGTCTTCAGTTGGGCTTGTGTGGCCTGTGGAAATATCCATGTTGGCCTAATACTTCAAGACCTATGGATTGGGAGGGGGGAAGAGGTTAACCCCTACTTGGTGGTAGAGTGGTATGGCGCACACTGCTCACCGGCGAGGATCACTTTCCAATGAGTGGTTCACATTATCTGGTGTGTACATTTTTCTTCCTCTGGTAGTTGTCCAAATGAACACAAATGAGTGACTCCCATTGTGTGTTGAGATCTATAAGATGACCCTGGAGCCAGGTAGCCTGAAAACCGGGCGGATCCTAAGCTGGGGGGCCAAGGGCACAAGACTCAAGGACATAGTCATCACTTCACACAAGTGAACGTACTGTTATGTTTTTTTTTATTAAAACAGAGGCGATTTGTCTTTCATCAGAATGGTTCCTTATTGTACATTATCTAGCCGTGAGCACCGCCTTCTTTTGTTGTTTGAGGCGGCCCACCGACACCAGCTTTCTTGTCTAAATATCTTTTGCAAAAACAAAAGTCTTTTGCAAGCCAACCTAAACCTTCTCTATTCAGGCTCAGCTCCAGACTCCCCACGTCTATCCTGTCAACGCCGTGCCTCCATTTGAGACTGTGATTTTTATTTTTCCTTTTGTTTATTTGAGCATGTTGTCGAACGCAGGGATGAGGGTCTGCGCGAGCCAGAAGGAGAAGACCAGCTTGGGACCGGTCATCAGGAGCTAGAGGGGAACGGAGAGTCAGTCGAACGGAACGTTGGTGTAACAACGGAATGGGGCGCGTTGGTGGCTCACCTTGGGAACCAAGCCCTTGAAGAAAGCACCGGCACCCTCGTTCTTCATCATGTTGGAGACGATCCTGAAGCCGGACTCGGGGTTCTCGAAGTTGCGGTTCTGGATGCGGGTCTTGATGACGTCGAGGGGGGCGGAGACGACGAGGGAGGCGGAGGCACCGGCGATGGAGGCGATGAAGTTCTGGAACCACGAGGCCTTGTTGTAGTCGTTCAGGCCGAAGAGGTACTCCTTGGTGAAGGCGGAACCACCGAACAGCTGCGGGCGGGACGAGTCAGTCGTGTGCCCAGGGACGACGACGCGCGCGGGTAGGACGAGGTGGAACTTACAGCAAAGGAACCGGGAGCGTTACGGGCGGCGGTCCAGCCCCATCCTCTGTACAGACCGAAGCCCTCGTCGGCAACGATCCTGAAGACGCCACGGCCGCGGAAGGCCTCGGGGTTTGTCTGCCTCTTGATCTTGAGAACGTCGAGGGGGAGGAGGACGATCTCTCCGATACCGATCAAGCTGCGCTCGTTGCGTTAGCCCACTTTCCTCACCATGTGTGGATTGTGCGGTGGGGTTCGTTATCGACTCACCTGCCGGCGGTGGAGTGCATGATGGCCTTGCCAGTCTTCTTGCCGAAGGCGTTCTCAAAGTCCTTTCCGTAGTGCTTGTCCAGGAAGTCCCTGGCGACGGGCTGGCCGCCGTACTTGTATATTCTCTGGAGGACCTTGTAGCCGGCGGCGTAGCCCAGACCGGGGAACAGCGAGACGAACTTGCGGCCGAGCGGGGCCGCGGCCTGGTCCTTGAAGATGACGGCGTTGAGCTGGTCCATGCCGGAGACCTATTGAGGCGCGAAAAGAGAACATGTTAGCTGCTGTGCGTGCTCATTCGCAGAAGCTCCGGAGCTCTTCATTTCTTGTCGGGTTGGCTGGGTGTACCTTGGTCTGGTTGCTCATCAACCGCTTCGCGATGGTGTCGACCTGTCACGCAAGGTGTTAGTCAACTGTGCGCGATCATGACAGCTGCGGGCTGAACTTACGGGGTGGAAGACGGCCAACTCGGCGATACCAGCGGAACCTGCACATCGAAGGGTCACATCGTCAGCGCTGCAGAGCTTCGCGCGCCCCGGACGCTGGCGCAAAGGGCAGCACAGGGTGGGAAAAAAGCCATACCAGAACCGAGGAGTCGCGCGGTGTTCGACTCCCGGGACTCCTTTCCTGCGGCCATGGGGGGCGACATTGTGTTTGCTTGACGAAGAATTCTTTCAAAAAAGGTTGACGAGTAGTTGGAAAGAGTCTGGCTCCGGGGGAAATGTCGGTGGATTGGCACGGGCACACGAGGAGAGGAATAGAGAAACGGGTGGTGTTCCAATTGGCAAGCGGGCAAAAAGTCAAGTTTTCGGACGGCTTGCTGGGAAATTTTTACTCACCACTCTGCCCGAACTCGCAGCTCAGTTGCTGCCCCTGCAGGGACATGGGCCCCTGACCGCCGAGCGCCGGGAAGTGGAGACCATCACGCCAGGGATTGTGTGGCCGAGCGCTGGTCCAGGAAGCCGGCGCTGCGGTGATAGCTAACGGCTCCGAGTGTCCTGACTGATCGGGACATTCGCCGGCATCAATCATAACGGCTCATGCAGTTCACATGCGTTTCCACCCATCGCAGTCTTTCCGAGACGGTGTTTAATATTTTTTTTTCTTCTAACACGGATTTTCCGGGTATCTATTATTCTTTCCCTTCCCTATCGGATCCCCTCTGGACTTCCATGAGTCGAACCCAGGCCTCCACTCTGTGGCTGGATCATGTAACGACCCCGCTGCAAGGCGTGACGCCGGGGTATCGAAACTCTAGCGGCAATAAATGCCGATGTTGGTGTTGATGATGAGGTAGACAACTGAATCTCTAGTAGTCCCGGAAGGCCGAGACCAGATCGTCCAGTCTCATAACGTGGCCGACCAGCTTGCTCTGCAGGTCCAAGTATCCACTGTACTTGTTGTAGTGCTCGGCAGTCATGACTTCCTCCTCTTTGCCCTTGACATCCCGTCTCTCCACAAAAGACAAGATGTGACGCTCCCGATACCGGTGTACTTCCAAGTTTTGTAGGCACCGTAACATCGCCTTGTAGAACTCATCCACGACTTGAGCCTCAATCCTCTCGACGTCGAAGAACCAGAAAAACATGGTTCGCGTCGCTGTTCTGCTGGCATCCTTCGGGACTTCTTGGACGTCGACAAAACCCGCCATCTGCATCGCCAGCATCTTCCCTTGCACGTCTTGCTTCTTCATGAGCGCGAGCGATGGAAGCATCTTCTCGTCAAGCTTGCCCTTCTCACGCATGATTCGTGTGAGTCGGAGTCCGTGCCGCCCGAAAGATTCCTCGATAACGGCATCAACGTGCCTCTCCTTGAAGCCTTCGATCAGAGGTTTGAAGTCAACTGTCCACTGCCCCCGGCCCTGGCTGCCGCAATGACGCAAAAAGCCCTCTTTGCTTCCTGCCAACAGTAACAGATGTTGCCGTAACTGATCCATTCGACTGGCGCCTGCTGACGCATCCTCGAACCTGACTCTTGTGTCTCGGGAACTCTCTCCCTCTTCGTCGCTGTCATCAGACTCTGCCTTGGCCTTGCCCTTGCCGTTGACGTGGGCAGGGTTTGCTGGCGGCCTCTCGTCGAATGAGTCATCAGAATCGTAGTTGAGTGGACCTGGTGTGGCCCTGATTTTTTCTGCGCTTCGGAAGTCAATCTGGTCTGCCGTGGCCTTGCCAACTCCCAGCGAGACATCGACAGAGTCATCGAGACTACCGAGGATCTCAAGAGTCGTGGTTGTGATCTGTCGTGCATTCGCGTCCGATCCATCACCATCAGTCATTTCAGAGTCGATTCTAGGGTCTGACTGGCAACGGGATATCTGTCGTGTCAACAAGCGCAGGGCAGTGTGATAGACCTGGCCAGTAATCTCGCCAAAGGTGTCCGTCGCATGCTGAGCAAGCCATTGATTGCGCAATTCCACGAGACATTTCTCGGTGTTGACCCTGAGAACAATGTACGGCTGGGAAATTGTTAGCAGGAAGGAACTGATAGCCGCTGTCCAAGAAACATACTTCAAGCTCAGGCACATCGTCGTCCCATTCTGACTTTTTCCCAGCACCGTTTGCGAGCTTCCGACGTTTCGTCGAGAACATGACGCCTCGTCCGAGTTGTCGCTTCAGTTTCTTGCTTTCCTCCCGCGCTTCTCGCAATCGCTTGGCCACCTCCGTCTGCATCAGCTCCTTGTTACGCGCCGTAGTCTTCTCGCCCGGATTCGTTTTGGTAACCTCTTCCTCGATCTCGCGGTAAATATCCTCGGGATTTCTGAACGTCTTGGGGCCCACTTGGTCTACAATCTCATCCACAACCAAACGGTTGAGAATGGCGTGAAGATCGAAAGACGGATGCCGTGCGTTTCCATTGGTATGACCGTTTGTCAGCTTGCCGTTTGTGGCGGCTCCATCTCTGGACGCGAATGCCTGCGCTAGATCCGACACTTTCGCATGGCCCAGTTGCATGATTGTTTGCACAACTTCTTGTTCGGCGGGGCCGTACTCGATGCCGACCATTTCAACAATCTTTCCGGCTCTCATGATGTTATAGCATCCATCGGGGTTTGCCTCATACATGGCACGCTTGTTCTCGGAGTCGGGCGTAGTGTATGCGAGGCCTTGTTGGACGAGGACGGCCAGGCCATGTCGTACCTGCCGTGGGTCTAGGCCCGTCGATGTAATAAGTCCCGCAATGGGCGACCTTCCTTTGCTGAAGAGCACAGTGAGAACTCGCTATAATAGGACTACTGTCAGCAGGGTGCATCGCATTGCGCTGGGTAATTCAATGATGAATGGCATTCTCTCGTCTGGAAGTTGGGAAGAACTTACCGCGGGCAGTTCGCCACAGAGGTCGTTGACAAGGTGAGCGCAAAGCTCGGCACCGTGCTTGGTCTAGAAAGATGTCAGGAATGACGGCATTCGGTTATGTTGAGTCGGAGATGCGAGGACCTACCACCAGCATTTCGAAGTGTGATCCTGTGATCGCTAGACTCTAGAGATTCTCTCACTACCCCTAGAGCTGCCACCGAGACTACCGCGAAGTCATTGAGAGACGACAAGGCCGATGCTGAATTGGTGGAGCACTCGGCTTGGGAAACGACAGAAATCGAATGCTGTAGTCGGCGTCGCGTTTGGATAATAAAGGGAAAGTTGTTGGCAAGGTAGGTATGGAACTTTTTTTTCTGAGCGGCGGGCCACCGTCGAAGGTGGGGGACAACGCTGGTGGGAAGCGCCGAGTCGCCGATCCTTGTGACTCAATGGGGTGTGAGTGGTGGCCAGAACCTCAGGAACGGATCTGGGCGCGCTTCGGTGCGCTTACTATGTACTTCAGGCCCGCTTCAGACGTCAAGCGGGCGGGTATTAGTTTAGGTAGCCCGGTTGGTGACCATGGGCCAGGTTAGGTTGTGGCTGATGCTGGGACTCAACACCAGCCTCGATCACTATTCGGTTTGGACCTGCTTACATAACATTCCCATGTTCCCGATATGCGCTCTCGGTGGGGCCGGCGGAGGTAATCAGGCCAGCGTTCATTGGAGGTTCGGGGAGAAGGCAGTCTGTGATCACGTGATAGTGCGAGTGACCCGTAGCTAACCTCGTTCGATGGATCGAAAATTGGTCGGGATTGTAACGAGGCACTTTCTGTTGAAGCTCCGACGAATTGAGCGTCACGCAAACCGGAACTGCCAATTCTCGGCAACCCCATCATCGCAATGATCTCTAGACCGTCTCTTGCGAGACCTGCGCAGCAGGCTCTCCGCCACTCGAGCTGTGCTCGCACAATCTCCGGTCGCCGGTTCGCCAGCGCCGCTGCTGGCTCCGGCGCCTTCGAGACTGCCGACGCTGGTGGTGTCAAGGTTGCCGCGAGAGACTCTCACGGCCCCACGACCAAGCTGGCTATCGTTGCTAAGGCCGGTACCAGATACCAGCCTCTTCCTGGACTGACTGCTGGTCTCGAGTCTTTCGCTTTCAAGGTACGGAGATTCTGCGGGTTCGCCCTTCGTAATGTCTGGGTCTGGCCATGAGAAACAATGCGCTGACACGCTGCACGCTCGACAGAACACACAAAAGCGTTCCGGTCTGCGTATTGTCCGCGAATCCGAGCTCCTCGGCAGCCAATTGACCTCCTACCACACCCGCGAAGCCCTTGTTCTCGAGGCCAGCTTCCTCCGCGATGACCTTCCCTACTTCACGGAACTCCTCGCCGAGGTCATCTCCGAGACCAAGTACACCAGTGAGATATACGGACATAATTGGGCGACTTGAGACGCGGGTTGCTGATGTTAGTGTAGCGCACGAGTTCCACGAGGAGGTCCAGCCCGTCCTCCGCCTGAAGCAGTCTGGTGTCAGCGCTGCTGCCCAGGCTCTCGACGCCGCCCACTCCGTCGCCTTCCACTCTGGCCTCGGTTCCCCCTTCAACCTCACGCCCTCGATCCCCGTCTCGCCCTACCTGAGCGAGTCCGCCGTTGCCGAGTTCGCCGGTGCCGCCTACGCCAAGCCCAACATCGCCCTGGTTGCCGAGGGCGCCTCTGCTGCCAACGTCACGAAGTGGGCCGGCCAGTTCTTCAAGAACGTCCCCTCTAGCTCTTCCTCCAAGCTCGCCGTCAACGGCGCCGCCTCCAAGTACTACGGCGGCGAGTCGCGCACCTACAGCACGAGCGGCAACGCTTTGGTCATCGCCTTCCCCGGCACCGCTGGTGGCCAGGCCTCTCCCGAGCTTGCCGTCCTTGCGGCTCTGCTCGGCGGCAAGTCCAACATCAAGTGGTCCCCCGGTTTCAGCTTGATCTCCAAGGCCGTCGGCCCCGCCTCCGGCGTGTCCACCTCCACCGTCAACCTGTCCTACTCCGACGCTGGCCTCCTCGCTGTTCAGCTGTCCGGCTCGGCTGCCGCCGTCCGCAACGCTGCCCAGGAGACCGTCAAGGCCCTGAAGAGCATCTCTGAGGGTGCCGTTAGCAAGGAGGACTTGACCAAGGCTATTGCCAAGGCCAAGTTCGACGCTCTTGAGGCTACCGAGAAGCGCAGCGGCAGCATCCTGCTCGCTGGCTCCGGTCTGGTCCACGGCGGCAAGGTCGTTGACGCCGCCGAGTCTGCCAAGTCCTTCGAGTCTGTCACTGCTGACAAGCTTAAGGCTGTAAGTGTCCCTTTTCTTTTTACACTGGCCTTGCATTGATGGACAAAAATGCTAACATGACTGTGACAGGCGACGAAGGCGATTCTGGATGGCAAGGCCAGCGTTGCGGCGGTTGGTGACTTGTACGCGCTGCCCTACGCTGAGGAGCTTGGCCTTCGGGTTTAAACGGGAGAGGGTCTAGCCTCGTAGTGGTCGGACGATCCGTTGTACCAACAGTCAAGCATTTGCGGTAGATTGGGGAAATGTATCCTTTGTGAACATATGTAGTAGAATTTTCTTGTGTCTGCCTAGCTTGTCTGATTCCCGTATGCCATATTGCACTTATTAATGAAGCCATATCGTCTGACATCGAAGTGCTCGTCGGTTGGGAAGTGCGGAGTACACCGAAACACGCAGCAAGTGAGTCTCTTCAGGCTACGTCGAATAAATTCATGCTGGTAGGGAGCTTTACGCAATTCCAGCTAACGCCGATGACCTATTGGTTCGTTGCGGCCTTTCCCCCCTTGCTGTCAGTTGCAGGTTTCACGTGTTTCTTACTCTGTAGGGTACTACGTTGTGTTGACGTAATACACGCAGTGTAAGCTAGTCCATGGATTTACCTAGATTGCAGGGTTGCCGATCGCGTGCTTCTCGTTCGTTCCTGGGCTGCTCTGGGTGAGAAACGCTGTTGTCGCTGGGAAAGGAAATAAGAAAACGACACAGAAACTTGCAAGAGAGGCACGGCCACAGGTCTCCGTCCCAAGGCCGATTAACCTAAATGTGGGTTGTAGATATTCCTGGGTGCTCGTAGCACCGAACATAGGACGGGCCAGGGGATTCGTGTGTTCCATGCGTCGATTGGCCGAGACATTGCCGTTTGTTCTTGTTGTTCAGAGTAGGTACCCTTGGCTTTAACTGCAACAGAACCAATTGCCTTGGACGCATGCCATTTGAGCCGGTCCGAATCGACATTATGCTCGATATATCAAGAAAGAAGGTTGCAAACCCCGTGGAAACCAAGTGCAGGGTCTCAATCGAGGTAGAGTGGTGACAGAGACCAATACACTACTGGCTGGTCTTCTTCTCAATTGATTGCTGCTCGAAACGCTGCTTGGACGTGAGGGGACAACACGACGAGCACGGCCCCACGACTCAGGATTTGAGGTGGGCTGGCGTTTCTCTGGGTTGAGTTACGAATCAAACACTGGGTGTACTTCAAGGGTGTGTGGTTGTTTCCTCGTTACCCGAACAGCGAAGAAGCAACACAGGCAATCTTTAAAAATAATAAGAATAAGAAAAGAAAAAGAAAACGGCTTAAGCAATTGCAACGGAATGGCAAATCTCGCGAGGGACAGGCCAGAAAATAGTGAGGAAGCTTACGATCGTCTCGAGGTGCTGTATGTACTAGGCCTTAATAAACGGCCTCAAATGCCGCGGAATGGCTCGAGGGGTTAGAAACGACGAAAGGACCACTCATCTGTGACCGTACCATGCCCCGGGCGGGAGCACTATCCGTACCCGCACCCACACCACGCCTTTTTCTCACGTTACCACCTACCTAGGTACCTGGTCCCGCGGCCCCGACTTTTGAGTGACAAGGCTCAGGGTACACCGCACTTCAGGGCGCTCAAGTGGACATCCTGACTTCTGCTTCACTGCTTCGTTGCTGAGCCTCCGCCCGTAAGATACCTACACCTTGGTACCCTACCTCCCCGGGCTTCCCTCCCAGATTGGCTGGTGCGCCCTGCGGGCACACAAAGCAGCGCAGCGCCACTGCAGCACCACAGCTGGCCGGATAGGCTAAAAAGGTACCCAGGTAGGTGCCTGCCCCCAAACCTAGGTACCATAGTAATAGTACCTTAATACTTCCCATACCTACGGTCAGGGAAGGTGGCTTGCGGTAGGGGACGAGCCGGACTACCTAGACTGGGAAAACAAAGCCTCACCCTCACCTCACCTAACTAACCTCCACACCCAAAGCCAACTCCCTCCCACGTCCTCGCCCTTTTTTTGCCCACGATCGACGCTGGACTTCCGCGCCTGCTTCTCCCTCATCCCTCCGTTCCTCGTCGCCCAATTGCGACTCTATTCGTGCAGTTCCTTTTTGCGACTGGACGATAATTGGGGAAGCCTTCGTTTCTTTCCCCTCTCTCTACGGTCTCGTGGAGCCTTTTCGCAGCATCCGTCCACAACGGCTGCCGCTACCAGACTTCGACCCAGCAGGTGAGACACGCAGCCATCCCATCCGCTCTCTCCGTTTCTTCGTCGACTCGTCCTCGAGCCCTAGTCCTCGGGCATAACGAGAAGCTCTCCTATTTTCCTCTCGACGTTATCCTACGCCAGCACCATCTCCCCGGCTCCTATTCGTTGTCTGCCGCATACCCCCCAGCCACTATCGAGCTGCGACTTTCAGCTACCTGTCCTTGACGAACCCCTCCCCGCTACTCACTCCCCGAAGCTAATCGTTGTCGACTTTGTCCTCGCAGGCGAGCCTGACCAGCATAGCAGGGCCCCTTGCGGCCTTTCCGCTTGAACCTATCCTCGATTAACAGTCTACGCCGACTGTTCACCAAGCCCAACGAACCGAACACGCTCCAATTCCCATCGCCAGGTTTGTGGGCCCCCCACAGCTGCTTGCCTCATACCTGTCCCGCAATCCTCTTCCTGCTGTTGTTATATCGACCCGCACACCATCAAAGTGCTCAGAGGAAGAACTGGGCTTACTCTTGGCCGTAGGGGACTTGGGGGTCATTGGTAGCCAAGGTGGCACTGCCGTCGAAAAAGCCATTTCTGTACTACCTCGACAGCCCGAGGCTTCGACATGGTCCCTCCCAAGAAGCTGCAGAGTGATATCGGGAACAACGGAAACAAGCGAGATTTCAACATGCCTTACAACAAGAGAGACTCGGCCATGGGTGGCAAAGCCGATAACAAGGGTCAAAATGGTGTGTTCTTCTCTTTTCGCGTTCGTTCTCCTGGCGAAGCTGACCACATCAAAGGGGCTCGACCCGGTTTCCGGACGGACACCGCCATTTCCAACAGTCGCCTGGGCAATGAACGAACCCTCCAACCCTGGGTCCCCGACTCCAGTGATGGCGTCGATGGTAGCCTTGAGAAGTCGTCTTCCGGTGGTGGTGGTGCTTGGGACCAGTTCGCCGAGAACGAGCGCCTGTTCGGCCTGAAGACCGACTACGACGAGAATATCTATACCACCACCATAGATAAGAGCCACCCACAGTACAGGGAGCGCATGGCAGCTGCAGAGCGCAAAGCCAGAGAGATTGAGCGGAGTATGGCCGCGACGGCCCACGTTGCTGAGGAGCGCGTGATGGACTTCGTCGGCGGTGGTGGTGACGGCGGTGATGAGGAAGACAAGTACGTAATAAGCCGCCACACCTTCGTATCAACACGAACTGACAGCAGCTATCAGGTACAGTGGAGTTCGCCGCCAGGACTTTCCGCCCCTTGGGAGTCGCGAGAACAAGTACACTCCGCCCGCCAAGCGAGCCCCTTCGTCTCAGACCACCGTCACTGGTGCCCCTGTCGACCCTGCCATCATTTCTTCGCAGCTCAGAGCGCCCGCGAAGAAGCAGACTACTGTGAAGCCCGAAGACGCGAAGCTGTTGAACCAGCTGGTGAATAAGGGTAACGCCGCGCTAGCTGCAGAAGCCCCTAAGAGTACCGATTCGAAGCCCGCCGCGAAGTCGCCCAAGCCGGAGCCGGCCAAAGCTCCGGAGACCAAACCATCCGACACCAAGACCGCTGCTGCTAAGGCCAACGACGTCAAGCCGGCCGACAAGACTGCTCCAACCCGTCCCTCCGCCGCTACTTCCCGGACGATTTCCCCCCAGGTCAAGGAAGGAGCGCCTAGCGCGACGTCCACCGTCGAACGCGACGTTTTGAACTCCTTTAAGACATTTGCCAGCCAACAGCGTCAAAATGCCGAGAAAGTTCGGAGCAGCAAGGCGAAGGCTGACAAGGAAGTCAAGCTGACGGAGTTGAAGAAGTTTGCCGACACATTCAAGTTGTCGACGCCGGTGCCGACTGATTTGATTTCCATCATTGCCAAGGACCCTAGCAAACAAAAGGAGATTCAAGCAAAGGCGCTCCAGAATGCCGAAGAAGTCGCTCGCACCAAAACGGGTACTGCCACAAAGACCAAGGAAACTCCGGCAAAGGAGGCTGCCGCCAAACCTGCCACAGAGACCCCGGCGACACAAGCTGCTACGGAGACAAGAAGCGCGTCGCGCCCGGCTCCTGCACAGCACACTATTTCCCCCTCGAACGTACCGAACCGTCACCCCAACGCTCGCCAGTCTTACGCCTCGCCCCAGTACCACGCCCAGACGTACAGAAACGACAGGTCGGGACAGAACATGGCCCAGCAAAACCGCCAGCCTCTGGCACAGCGTCTTCGCAATGTCGAGCAGCAGAAGATGTCGCAGCCCCCGAACCACCAGCAGATAGGTGGACCGGACATGCGCCTGCCGCCCACTGGACCGGCGAACAGCAACGAAGCGCCGTTCGCTCGTCGCATCAGTGGTGTCCCTAGCCACATGGGGGCGAAGCTGAACCCCAACAGTCACGAATTCAGGCCCAGCCCGTTTGCTGCTTCGTTTAATCCCAACGGCCACCCAAGTGCTGGCTCCAGCCCTCGCTCCTCCGGCGCCAACAATGTCGCTGAGCCGACCTCCAACCCTGCACCCTCGAGCCAGCTGGTTCGTCGCAAGACCAAGGCAGTCGACGTGAAGAAGTGTTACATCCTGGCTCATGTGAAGACTTTCCAGCCCCCTCAAGGCCGGAACTGGGACGAGAACGATGGTCTGAGGCCCTCTTACGACACGCCGCCTACCTGGAGGCAGGTGCAGGACAACGAGAAGCCTGACTCCTCGATGCTTATGACATCCAAGGAATTCCTGGAGCGTCAGTCGTTCGCGGCTTCCTCAATCACCACGCCGAGTCACACTCACGTGGTACCTAACCCGCACCAGCACCAGCTGCCATTCCATCTGCAGCAACCTGCGCACGGCATGGGACCGCGCCAATCGCCTCACATGCCGCCGATGCCGATGCAAAATCAACATGGAGGACACGTGCCTCACGGGCCGTACCAGAACATGGACGATCATCGAATGATGCACTCCAACTCGGCGCAATCGTTCGCTTCTCCTCGTATGGCACAGGTGCCCATCACGTACACACCAGCGGCTGCGCAGGTTCCTTACAACCAGCCCATGATGCAGCCCTTCGTCGGACCTGGCACGCCACAGATGGGCGGCTTCAGGAACTTCTCGAATAACCATCAGTACATGCCTCAGCAGCCGGGCGGCCCCATGGGAGGACCGATGATGCCTCAGTTCATGAGCCCTCAGGGCATGGTGCCGGGTCCCGGGATGCAAATGTATCCTGGTGGTCATGCCCAGTTCATGCCTCCGAACGCCGCCCAGCCTCAGCCGATCCCGGGATCCAACGGTTACCCCAGTCCTGGACGGCCGGCCGCATCCATGATGGTTCACCAAGGTTCCCAGCAGGGCCAACCGCAGTATGGCATGAGCCCCAACGTGCAGTACCAGCAACCGGCATTTACCCCTCAACAACCCGGCGGTCAGGGTAAGATGGTGCCCGGCGCCCGATTCCAATAAGTCGCTAACGGTCCAGCTTAGTGGGCAACGTGCGAGGCTACAATAGCCCAGGCCCTCAACACTTCGGAACAAGTCCCTCACAGATGCACTCATACGGGCCCCAGCACCGGGGTGGAAACACTGGGTACGGAGGCAAGCCTTTTAACAACCACGGACCACACCAGCCGCACCAGCCGCCGCAGCAAGCCGCCTCGGTCCCGGGGCGCGTCGCCGACGGGCCTGAGGAGGTGAAATGAGTTATCCAATAAACACTATGGAACAAATATACCCATAGCGTCTTGAATTGTCGCCTCTATCAATACAGCTGTCTGAACCCCTCTCGCACCCACCACCATCCGTTTGTCTGCATGGCTAGGGGCAGGGACATTGATGGCAGACACGTCGGCCAGTCATGATGACAGCAAGACAAATGTCAGAGAGTACGCCCACGTTTGACGGAAGGGGGGGATCCCACCGTCGGGGCCGTTCTTGGGGTGTCAAAGTTTCCATACACCACGCCCTTGACCTGACAGAAAGTTACATGTTGGCGAGACGGGGAGCCAGGCTATTCCCAGGGGTTGAAAGGATATGATGGATAGCGAAGGGAGACGGGCCTGCGACCAAGGTGGTGGTGTCAAGGAGGTTGACTGGCCATGCCAGAAGGAAGCCGAAGACGACCATGGAGCAAGGGGCACGAACTTGAGGGCGTTGCCACGATCCGGACGCGCATCTGAAGCTGGGCGCTGTGAGCATCTTAGCAGAACCAACGTTGGACCGCGTAGGAGTTTGCAGCTTAGCCTCGAGCCATCTATGCATAGGTGGCTTGAATATGATAAAACATCACTTCATGTTACAAACCCATCGACTGGATGTCAGTGATCGTGCTTGCCAGCAAACAGTGGTTGCCCGGATATTTGACGTGACTAGCGGTATTCAGCCCGGAGCTGGACGTGTGGCGAGGAGGAAAGGGAGATAAGAATGAAGACAACGCTAGCGTCGCAGTGACAGCCCAAACGGCAAGCGCGGCAACGGTGGACGCCCCGAATAGCAGACATGTCTGGACTTGGAACACGGTGATTCTGCGTCGACGGCTGCGGCATTACATAAGTACCTGAGGCATTCGACTTCCCCATAGTCGGAAAGCATTCCTGGGCGTGGCAGGACGGCATGACGCAACGGAGCCAAATCGCATTCTCGATGCTTAAGATAAACCGCACGAGCTATAAAGAGACGGACCAATTGGCGACTGACATAGCTAGGTAGCACCTGATGTAGGTACCTGGGGTAGGATCGCACGTCAAAATCAGATGAGAATAGACTACTACCAAGGTACCGAAGGTATCTTTCGGCCAAAGAGAGAGCGAGGAACAGAAAATAAAGAACAAACGGTGACTGGAGGCTGGGCGGCAGTGACCGAAGCTGGGGAGAACGTTTTCGATGGTGGCGGTTGCACGCTGCATGCCATTTGACGGCGCGGCGGATGTCGCATGTTTCAAGTCACTCTTCCATCCCACTTGGCTGGGAGGGTCGGCTTGAGGAGGCGCTGAGGCGGGGGGGGTCATGGACCTACACTGGATGGATGGAAATGTGGTCGAGGTGTGGACCCTTTCACATTCGGACGGCTTGGCCCACTTAACAATTCTTTTTTATTTCCCGCAGTGCTTCTTTCACGCTGTGGTACACTGGAGTGTTCGGGATGCTACGCCATGAGCTGAATGCTGTATACCTAGGTAGGTAGCTTGGGTACCTGCCTATGTACACTATAGGTAGGGCCACAGGTCGCAATGAGAGAGGACTCAGGTGCATGTAAACGGGCTGGGCCAATCACATCGCCGGGCGGCTCACCGATGCCAGGCACGCGGGGCGCCTGATTGGACCCGGTCTGGATCCGAACGGTGGAAGGCCGTCAACCACTGTGACTGACCCCTGCCGTCAAGTTGCTTCCCTTTTCCTGGGCGACGCCAGAGGCTGAGGTCGGTTTGCGCCCCTTGCGCTTCAGATCTTTACCGCGCAACTGCCGCTATGGCATCCTATTCGTGCATCCGTCCCTTCGCCAATGACTGGGCTGGATCACGTCGTCCTGTTTTCTGACTACCTGGTTGTATGTGACTAAAGCTGTTCATCCCACTTTCAAGTCACATCGAACCTACTTTGCGATGGGAAAGGAAGACAAACGCGCTTGTCTCACAGAGTCTTTCCACCTTTGGGACCCGCCGCCGCCGCCGCCGTTCGCACACATGCACATGTTACTTCTGACGGGACAACCCTGTTCCCCGTGGACTGACGTTGTGTTGATCTGACTCTGGACCCGCCCGGCGGCGGCGGCGGCGGCAGGCCGGGTTGGGGCGGGCTCTAAGGTCGTGTGCTAAGGGCGGGAACCAAACCCAAGGGGGTCCCCGGCTTGGAATTCAGCGCTGCCTCTGGGCGCAACTCGAGGTCTCTCGAGGTTTGGGCATCTGTTGGACAGGATTAAAGGGCACGGGAGAGCCGGGTGTCGCGACGGGTCTTGTGGAGATGGGAAAAGAATCCAGAGGGAGAAGGAAAGGGAGGACGTCAAACAGAATCAGACGGTCCCACGTGTAATGTTCGCAGGCAGATCAGACCAGACCAGACTGGACTGGACCTATTACACTGTATCCAAGGGATCGATCAGCCGCGAGGTTCTGCCAGTATCCGAACAGCCCGATCGCAGCGGTCTGAAAGCTCCAATGTAGCGGATACTCTTCTCCATTGCCATTCTGCACCTGATAGCCATGTACCGATTTCAAGTTAGAATCTGAACGACGGGGGAAGGAAGAGGGAGAGGGAAAAAAAAAAAAAAACTGTTGACAGGGGTTGTTCCTTCCCGGCGCGAGGAAGAGGAAGGTGTTGGCCAAGCGCCCCGCGACCACCAGCCAACCCGCAGATGGATCAGGATGCAAAGTGCCTTTTTGGACTGCTCCGGTGCTTGGTACCTGCACTTGAGCGGGAAATCTGCTGCAGAGACCGGCCCTTCTAACCCTTGCCATGAGGTAGTTCTTGCCCTCCAGGACTACAGCCCCTGGTTACCTGCTCCTGCTCCTGCTCCTGCTCCGTACCTTGGTGTGCCTTCCTGCTGTGGGCTGGTGGATGGGTGGGCTTGTTCAACAATAAAGAGCCCGTGACAGCCTCCCGCCTTCCTCAACCTCTCGCATCATCCACGCCTGACATCAACTTCATTTTGATCCGGGTCTGGACTTCTCTTCTTTTCCCTTCTCTTCGCTAGCCTTCCTTTCCCACTCTCTTGCTGCCTGTCTGGCATTGCGTCACACTCTTGAAGACAAAAAAAAACACACACACAGTTGCTCGGATATTTCCAACTTGGGCCTTCCATTTTCGGCTCACACTCACAACACAACGCACTAACACCAATATCCACACGTGAAGTTGGCACCTCCTTCCTTCCCTGCCTCCTTCCAGATCGCAACGGTTACGTACTGGGCTTCCCCGACCAACCTCGTTGTTGCCCCAAACTCGCATTCCTTCCTCTTCATTGTCAGTCATTCGGTCTCTGTTCTTCGAGCCGCGCTCGATTCGAAAAGACCACCTTCCAGATTAAAGGAAAATCAGTCGCCCGTCTCAGTCACCTCGACTTGAACCGTCTCACCCTCACTCAACCCTACCACGCAAGCCCTAGGACTTGGGATCGCACCAGACCTGAGATTTCATCCAGACGAGGAGCAAACACACTCTCATTCGAACACCAAACCTACCTCCTCTTCCACTTCCCAGCTTCCTGCTACGTCTCCTTCGAGAAAACCTACCTCAACTCCCCCATCTCGAACGACACTTCCTGTACCCTGCAAAACCAAACATCATGAAGGCCATCTCCCTCGTCCCCGTGGTCGCGCTGCTGGCTAGCCAGACCACGGCTCACATGGCCATGACCTACCCGCCGCCTCTTCGGTCCAAGCTGAACCCCTTCTCCTCCAACATCGACTACAGCATCACCAGTCCCATGGCCGCCTCGGGCAGCGACTTCCCCTGCAAGGGCACCTTGAACCTCCTCGGATCCAAGGACGCGTCTCCCGTCGCCACTTGGCAGGCCGGCCAGGAGTACAACATGACCATCGACGGCGGTGCCAACCACAACGGCGGCAGTTGCCAGGCGGCTCTTTCCTTCGACAAGGGAAACACCTTCACCGTCATCCACAGCTACATCGGCAACTGTCCCGTCGCCGGCGCCTCGAGCCTCAAGTTCACTCTGCCCGCCGATACCCCGTCTGCCCCCGACGCCATCTTCGCCTGGACCTGGTTCAACAACGTCGGCAACCGAGAGTTGTATGTGCCTCCCCCCTTGAGTGATACCGAGCATCGCTGACCCACTCTACAGCTACATGAACTGTGCCATTGTCACCGTCAGCGGCGGCGGCGGCGGCCAGAGCGGCGCTGCCTCTTCGTTCAGCAGCCGTCCTGAGATCTTCAAGGCCAACATCAACAACGGCTGCAGCACTCTCGAGGGTTCCGACGTCATGTTTCCCAACCCTGGCCCGGATGTCACCTCTCAGTCTAGCAAGACGGCGCCCCCTTCTGGCAACTGCGGCCCTGTCGTCTCCAACCCTGGCAATGGCAATGGCGGTGGCAATGGCGGTGGCTCTGGTGGCAGTTCTCCTGCCCCCTCCAACAACCCAGCCCCGAGCAGCGCCCCTGCCGCTTCTTCTGCTGTGGTGGTTCCTCCCAGCCCAGTTGTCACTGTTCCCTCTGCATCCCCGGTTGTTTCCCAGCCCGCTACTGCGCCGACCACTCGCCCGGCTGGAGAACTCCCGTCTTCGCTGTAAGTCATGCTCCATCGGCGGCGAACATTTTCTTTCTCAGTGTCAATAAGTACTAACTCCTCTCAGCCCTGGCGGTGTCTTTATTCCGGTCCCTAGTGCGAGCAGCTCCTCTTGCGACTCGGAGACCATGAAGCAGACCACCATGGTCACCGTCAGCAGACCTAGCAACGGTTCGCCGACCACAGCACCCACGGCGACCTCTATCGACCCGACTGTTCCCACGCCGACTCTCACGCCGCCCGAGAATGCCCAGAACGCCATGACGCCTGGCCTGGCCTGTACCGACGAGGGTCAGTGGCTGTGCGTCCAGGGCACCCATTTCCAGCGATGCGCCTCGGGACGTTGGTCGGTCATGATGAGCATGGCTGCGGGCACGAAATGTGTCTCCGGATCTTCCGAGTTTGTCACTTGGGCTAAGAAGAGATCCCACAAGAGAGCCCACAGCCGCCGCTACCGATCCGAGCACATCTGAAGTGCCAAGGGTTCGACGACCATGCCGCCCTTTGGATGCTGCGACGCAAGGGCTACGACATTCTTATGAGACCTGTATGAGATACGCGGGTGCAAGCATCGTAGACATGGGAACACGTCTAGATTCGTGATTTGGCGTTGAGGTTGACATTGAATCTCCAGGACTGGTTCTTGGCTGGAATTGGGCTGGCAGGCAAAGTACGTCAGACAAAATAGGTAGCAAACACGCACCTCTATCATCGTTGTAAACTTCAGTGCCACCTTCATCGCGAGAGCCTAGTGACGATGTTTATGTGATGTGGTATTTAGTTGCTCGCCGCCCGTTGAGATTCAATGTTGGATTGATGGTTATGTGGTGCCTACCCAATCAAACTAGCAGGCACTGCTTATTTACTTATCCAGATTCAATATAGACATTATTCGATTGCAATGCATTTCCACAAAAAGCCAGCACTTCCGTGCGTCTGAACTTCCCAGCCGGTGCCATCTGGCAAGTCTCTTCCATGCGCCACTTCATCAAGGCAACATCAGCACCTGTTCATGATTGTGGCTGGAGCTTTGAACGTCAAGACTTCATATTCATCTGAGACGGTATTCAATTCCCATAACACACCAGCGCGCCTCACTTTCTCTGAACAGATCGATTGCGTTGTGGCAGGAACTTACTGGACGAACTTTTACGACCGCGCGTTGGCCAGTGCGGCCGTACCTGCTACAATAGGTCAACCCTTGCAACCGGGGCAACAACTCCCCAGTCGAGGTCCATTTCCATCTTGAACAGCTGGATTGTGAGAACTAGCGGAATACGTTGCGTTATGACACGAGGTCTTTTCTGAACACATATTCGAAACGCAATCATGGCGATCCCGTCCGGCCGGGCGGCCTTCAAGAAGAAGGATGGAGTCCTGACCCTGACGCCAGACCAGCAGTTCGTCACATGGACTCCAGCCCCTGGGAACGGTCCGCCCACCGTCTCTTTGTCGCTGGCCAACATCACGAGTGAGTCTCTTTGAGTCTGGGGAGTCGTGAGTCCTGGGACAGCCAGCCAGCTCACACGGGTGCAGACTTGCAGCAGACACCAGATACGGCCGCGAAGGTCATGCTGAAGATTTTTGAGAAGCCTCCAGATGCCACGGAACAGGTGCCTTATCTGTTTCACTTCACATCACCAGACGCCAGGTCGGAGGCAAACGCCGTCAAAGATCTTCTTTCCCGATTGCTCGCCGACATTCGCTCCGGCGACCCGAATGTCCCCAAGCCGGCCGGGACCCCCAACTCGGGCGCGAATGGCACAAATGGTGCCACGCCCTCTGGAGCTGGCGGTTCCGGGTCCGGGTCCATGACGTTCGCCAGTTCCGTCAACTCCAAGCCGAATAACGCCCGGTGGTTTGACGATTCTCAGCTCAAGGGCGATATCGAGCTTCAGCAGTCTCTCATGAAGAAGGACCGCACCCTGCATCAGACTTACATGGATGCGCGCGCGACGAAGCCCCAGTCCATCTCCGACGCCGCTTTCAACGCGCAGTTCTGGTCTACGCGCACCAACCTGCTGCGCGCCCACGCCATCGAGGTCAACCAGCAGAAGGGCGCTTACAACATTCTTCCTGCCATCAAGCCGCGCCTGGAGAACGACGTCCTCAAGCTCGACATAACAGTCGAGATGGTCCAGCTCATCATGGCGCAGCACCCGCTCGTCAAGAGGTTGTACGACGAGAACGTGCCCAAGGTCCCCGAGAGCGAGTTCTGGTCCCGCTTCTTCCTCAGCAAGCTCTTCCGCACCCTGAAAGGTGACAGGATCACGGACGAGAAGAAGGAGGGCATCCGGCGCGACCCGCTCTTCGACAGCCACGACGCCAGCGAGAACACCACCGTGTTCCAGCGCAAGAGCATGGCGCAGAGCGTGCCCCACATCATCGACGTCCACGGCAACGAGGAGAACCAGGGTGGCTTCAGGAGCGGCAACCAGAAGGACGTCGAGATGCGACCGCGCAAGAACGTGCCCATCGTCAACACCCTCAACAGTCTCAGTGAACGCATGCTGGCCAACGTGGCACCTGCCGACGACAGGGGAGATCCCACGGGGCCGGAGGACCAGACCTTCCAGGAGCTCGCCCTTCGGGATCTGCAAGGTGATGCCAAGGAGATCAAGATCGTCCTCAACGTCAAGGAGCAGAACCGCTTCTTCTCGAAGAAGGAGGAAGCCCAATCCAAAAACGCCCTCGCCTTCGCCAAGCAGGTGCCCGCAGACGTGCTCTTCGAGGTGCAGTCCGACCTCGAGATGATCGACGCAGACGAGGCGGGCGGCATGAACCTCCGCGCCGGCATCGGTATCGACGATGATAGCGACAGCGACGAGGAGGCCGCCGCGCAGAGACGCCCGCACGTCGGCTCCCGCGCCTCGCGCAAGGCCGCCGGCGAGGACATCATGGCGGGCATCCGCCAGCGGCGCGCCGAGAAGTACGGCGACACCGCGGCGGACCCGGCCCGGCCCATGGGCCTGCCGGCCGAGGTCGCCGACCGGTGCGAGCTGACGCACGCCACGACGGTCGAGTTCCTGCACCAGTTCTGGAACGCGTTCCTGTCGGGCGACCCGGACCGCGCCAACGAGCTGCAGTACCTCGTCGAGTCCCTGAGGCGCTCCGCCGAGCGCATCCACGCCGTCGCCGACGAGGCCGAGAAGGCCCGCGACGACATCATCCGGGCCAAGAAGAAGGAGATTATGGATCACTACAAGGCCACGGGCAAGAAGATCAGGGGATGGCGACCCGAGCACGAGAAGGGGGGCCGCAAGGCCGTGCTGCAGGTCATGGAGCCCACGCTGGAGGCGTTGAAGAAGGCGCAGGCGGACTACCAGAGGGCTCTCGAGGCCGAGGGCGTGCAGCTCTCGACGGAGGCGTGAGACTGGCCATCCCGGATGCACATCGCAGCGCGGATACACAGGGTCGATGGAATGCGACAGCGCGGCAAGATTGTATTTCCGCTCAAGTCGCCGCTCTTGGTCATATTTAGACAGTCGATGACCTTCGACGCAGGGAGTCAGCGCCTCCGAGTCGCGCGGTGTTACGAAAGAAGCCAGCGAGCCCAAAACACTAATCGGAATAGCATTCACAACGAAGGGCGTGGGGGGCATTATATAGATCAGCAGGATGAAAAAGAATCAAACGAGTCTATCTTTTCTGCAGTGTGAATCTCGTGTGTAATCGAAGAAGCCGCGGCCATGTAACGGTCTCCCTCCATTTTCTCCGTCTCTTCTGTCCTCGGGGATACGTCCATCACCGCTGCCACCGTGGACAGATAATGATGTTGATACAGTCGCCCATCGCTTTAACACCAGTCTCTATGCTGCTAATTCGAATAGTTTTCATGTGGCTTTCTTTTTTTGTGTTACACGACGAGACCGAGTCACGCCAACTCATCATACAGAGAGAGAACAGGTTTTGGAGTACAAGCGTTGGTAAGCACACGCTCCCTCTTCTCTGAAAGGGGGCGGGCAAGTAAAGTAACCCTCTAATATGGGGAAAAGAAGCAATTTTGAACAAAGGGAATGAAAACTACAAGGTGAACCTCGGGCGAAGAAAGCGTGCCCCCCTTTCCTCTTTACTTCTACGCGACAGCCTGCCTGACCCTGGCCTCCTCCGCGTCGCTCGACGCCGGGATGACGCCGAAGCCCATGCCGCGGCGCTTCTGGCTGCTCTTGGAGCGCACGTCGCCGTACTTCTCGTCGAACTTGCGGATGCTCTTGAGGCTGTCCATGTCCTCGCTGACGCTGGCGGCGATCATCTTGAGCGCCTTGTCGAAGTGGTGCTTGCGCAGCGTGCGCTTGGGCGGGTAGACGTAGGGGTCCGGGCCGGCGTGCCGCGCCGCCTCCTCGCTCTCCTCCTGCACGGCGGTCATGGCGGCCGCGACGCACAGGTTCTTGAGGTCGGAGCCCGAGTACAGCACCGTGTGGCGGGCGATGTCGTCGACCGACACGGACTCGTCGAGGGTCTCGCCCTTGAGCAGGATGCGCAGGATGGAGGCGCGGTCGGCCTTCAGGGGCAGGTCCACGAGGATCTTGCGCGGCAGGCGGCGGAGGACGGCGTCGTCGAGGTCGAAGGGGCGGTTGGTGGCGACCATGATGAAGGCCTTGGTGTCGTTCATGCCGTCCCACTCGCGGAGGAACTGGTTGATCGTCTCGCGGTGCGAGGCGCGGTTGCGCTGCCCGCGGGCTGCCAACAGGGCGTCGGCCTCGTCGATGAAGATGACCAGCGGGGAGAGCTTTTTGGCGAGAGAGAACAGAGCACGGACGTTCTTCTCGCTCTGACCGACGTACATGTCATTGATGCTCGCGCCGCTGACCTCCAGCATGTTGGCGCCGCTCTCCTTGGCCACGGCCTTGGCGAGCAGCGTCTTACCGGTTCCGGGGGGACCGTAGAGAAGACAGCCCGGTATCCTGTCGGTAGCGAGGACGCCGTAAGTGAAGGCTTCGGGACGGAGGAGGGATAGTGACGTCAGGAGCTTGAGAGCCAATTTGGTCTCCGGATCGGCGTGAACGTCGTCGAAGGTGGTCTTGATCTCGTTGCTGTTAACGAGGCCAGCGAGGAGCTTCTTCTCGTAGTCATTGTAGTTGCCCGATACGCGAACCCGTTCGGGCTCGGCGCGCTGGGTTTCCGAGTGGGATGCGGAGGGCTTGGAGCGCGTCGGCCTGTCCCGGAGAAGACGCATCTGGGCGTTGTTGTAGCTGCTGGACTCTACGACGTCAAAGAGCACCCTCCAGGCTTGTTCGGGGGGGACGGATCCCTGACAGGCGTAGAAGAGACGCGTGATGTGGTAGACGTCAGAAAGAGGCAGGACGGAGGTGGCCAAGACCATGGGGATCACGGACACCTCCATGTACGAGCCCTCGGTATCGTCGAGGAGGAATTGTGGGGGCGATGACTTGGAAACTCCGACGATCCGGAGCTTGCTGGTGTCGGGCGAGTCGCCGGCTATGGTCCTCAGCATGTACTGAATGTTGCGGAGGTTTTCTTGCAGATAGTCGTTGGCTTCGTAAATCTTCTTGGTATTGTTGGCGTTGGTTATGCGGTCGAAGTTGAGCCGGAGAGGTATAAGGCACTCCTCGGCCGCGATGTCCTTGAGAGTTGATGCATACTGCTCTGAGGGGTTCTCGTTGGATGAGGTGCCGATAGGTGACCCTCTTGTACCGGCGCGCGCCGACGTCGGCGATGGATGCACCATGCCACCCCGAAGGACCGAGGAGCTCCCTCGAGTGTCATGTTCAGCTCGACGAAGTTGTCGACGTGAATGATGAGGCCGCGGTCGGGCTGTGAAGACGTCTTGCTGGCCAAGTTGGCAATTTCATCGAGGACTGTGTTGATTTTGAGGTTCTCCCAACGATCAACGGATGGAAGCACATAGTCCTTGGCGCCATCCTTGATCTTCTGGAGCTCTTCGTCCATGGGGCTGTTGAAAGCACCGCCTACCCCGTGATCCCGAAGGTTGACCCACGCCGATTCGATAGTTTCGGACATGTCTTCTTCGCTGGGCTTGGCTGGCTCCTCGGACTTGGCTATTCGCCCGTTCATCTCAACGGCCAGTAACCCGGCGGCAGATATTCGCCTCCCAGTGCCATTTGATCTTCCAGCCCAGACGATAACCAGGCGATCCCTTTTTGGCTGGCTCCTGAGGCAACCAGGTGAACCAGGTCCGCCTCGGCGCAGGTAACACGCTTCCGCCAGGGCTTCCAGTGCGGCAATACCGCCAGTCGTTTATTGATGTTGACCCGATAATGAGGTCTCTTCAGCTCCCTTGTCGATAAAGCATATCAGCTTAATCGCCAGTTCTGCGCGCACTGCCGTGAGAATCTCGCCCCAAACCCTAGGATCGAACAGCCGCAGTCCGTCGCGCTTCGGCCTCGGCCGTCCTTCCTCAATGTATTGGTCAACGAGTGACCGCAGCACTCCTGCTTCGTCGGCCGCTTCTTCTTGTATCGAGTCGGCCTGCGTCGTATCCCTCGTGTTTTGGGACAGGATGTTGGAAAGAACGAACAATGGAATGGCGGAACGTGTCGACGACTGCAGGATGCCGTGGCGAAAACTCCCGTGAGCTTTGTATGTTGTTCGAGAATCGCATCTCGTCGAGGTACAGACTCAACCACTCCGAAGTCTCGACCAATATTCTATTCCTCCTCTCGATGGGCTCGGCGTTGCCCTCGCTCAAGCTGCGCAGCGCATCCTTCAGCTTGTCTTCCGTCCCCAGGCCTTCTTTCAGGAGACCACGTCAGAATCACTTCTGCGCCGGAGTCATGCCTTGTGGGCGCCCATGTAGCAGTGTTTACGGTCATTTGAAAGGTGTTCGGATTCTGTTTTTCAGGTGTAGGCGATACGGCCTGCTGTCGAGGAAGCTCTACGCGGCTTCCACGGGCGACAAAGTTCGTCTGAAACAGGCCGTGGCCTTGGAAGGCGCACTCTCGGCTCGGCAACAAATCTCCGGGCCATGATGCAGCCTATATTGCGGTTCTGTTCGGTTTTTACGCCATCTTAATCTGCCTTGCCTCCTCCTGTTCATGATCTGACACATATATTGGCTTTCCGTTATCACGGTGCCTGGCGCTCTCGGACAGGCTCTTCGCATTCCTGAACGTGGGTGAATTCTCGACGTGGTGGCAACAGGGGCAAAGCTGCGCCCAGTCTCGACGACGCAGAGATTCGGGAGGCTGAGGCAAGGGCAAAGACCCCTATTAAGCCATTCGGAATGTAAAGGAACAATATGCCAGCAAAATTAACGGAGGTGTCGATTACCGTGGCAAGGCCACGCCTTTCACATGAGTTCTTTATAAATCAACGGTATTAACCGTGAGCGGGTGAATCTCGGAAAATTCACCGAACCTCACCGACATCCACACCGGGCAAGAACGTTGGACATGCCTACCTACCTAGGCACCTATTGTAATAATTAACCTCATTCATACCCAGTAAAATTCGGGTCATTATAAAAAATCAACGAATTTGGCTGGCAAGTCCGGAATTTTCTTAGCCTCGGCGTGTATTTATTCAGGTACCACAGGAGAAGACGATCTGGAAATATCAGGTGAATGCGTCAGGTGTATTCCATGCTTTAAGAATAGAGTATAAGCGTCACGCTATTCATGAGCATCTAAAATATTGTGTAGTCCTCGAACTCGAAGTCGTCTCTCTCCCCTGGTTCTCTCCTCCCTTTCTTCCACCACTGGTTCCAGATTTGCAGTTGATCATGTAGACTAGCCATCACTTCCTGCACGTCCCAGTCGGCTCCCATCGTACCATGCGTGGGCTGCGACAAGGTAGCATCGCGGCAGGTCCCCGGTACTGTCCACAATGGGCCTCTGATAACCCAATTTCTCTCGACATCCTTGACAATGGCATCGGCCCAGCCCAAGAGAGTGGCATCTTGAACCCTGAAGTCCTGGCCAGCGCTTCTCAGGAGACGGAAAAGTGCTGGTGGCGATAGAGACGGTGCTCCAGAATTGACAAGCTCAGAACTCAGATAATCCACCGCCCCTTCGACAAGCAGGCTGAACCATCCGAGTCGTTCCATCAACCCATCCCACCACTCTAGGTGCCCACCTGCCAAGGAAAACGACTCGATCGTGGGGTGAAGGCTGTTGACAAGCCAGACAACCTTCCTCAATACATGGATATGCTCTACGCAGAGAGACGCGCCCCTTACAGTCATCGCCCATGCCAGTAGCGAGGTAATGAGGGTGGAAAGGGAGGCAAAAATATCGTTGCTGAGTTGCGTGGCGATTACCGACCCATCCCATAGGAGCCAAAGGGCATCGCAAAAAACGTCAAGCAATGCATAGGCCTCCACAGAAGACAGCGTAGCATGCAGGACGGCCGAGAGCATCTTCACAACGAATGCCGCAACAGCGTCGTCTTTCATGGCAGCCTTCAGCAGAAGGACTTCCCGCGGCAGCCGGCCGAGTTGTAGGCCCTTTTTGAAGTAGTTCAGGAGCACGTAAAATAGTCTGCTGGCAGTTTGCGTGTCTCCCTCCGCGAGCCTCACTCCATAGGACAGAATGACTGCCACCTGAAGCTGGGGATCTTCTTCTGGCGGTGAGTATTGTCTGCTGACCTCTTTGAAGAATTGGTGCACGGCGCATACATCCGAGCCGTAAGTCGCAATCAAGGATATTATACTGCGCACAAACCTGACGTAGTTGGGATGATCTGCTGACTCGTTAATGATTCCGAGGTCAGTCCGCATCTGGTTCATGACCACGTCCAATGTTTTCGAGAACCCTGACAATAGTTCTCGTTTGGCAGCACTGTCTGTTGTCTGGAGGGTTTTCCGCATCCATTTCATAGCGTCTGTCATCGTCAGCATGGTGTTCTTGATCGTTTCTTGCGCGTGGCCGGAAGCACTTACATTCGAAGAATCCGCGGTTGGACAAGTATCCTGGATTGACCACAAACCCCACAGCTTTCTCCGGGACGAAGGGATGTGCTTCGCGCTGCAACTGCTGGCCAAGCTTATTTTCGAATCTCAAGCATTGGCTTGGCTGAATGATGACGAGTAGCCAAAGCTGCAGGATGTCTATCCCGATATCCTGTGACGGGTTAGCCGATAATTGTAGAAATAGCATGCCGAATGCCCTTACAGCTAGATCAATTGCTGCTCCTTTCTGCGCAAGCGTGGATAGAAACAGCGGCAGGTAAGACCGTTGGTCCCAGTTGAGCTTGCCGGGAACATTGTCAAAGAGACAGAATTTGCCTCGTTTAAACACCTGAGAAAGACGCTGGGGAAGTCAGTAAACTTCTCTACGCAATGGGAAGGGTTAAACTGACCATCATCTGAAAGCGGATGAACAAACCAGACATGATGCCTGATACAATGACACATTGCTCAACGCAAGCAGGTGATACAGATTTGGCTGGTGGTTTCCCTGTCGCGGCTTGACTGGACAGTACGGAACGAGCCATGGAAAAGAAGACAGCGGACAGCTCACGATCGATCATCTGCGAAGAAGTTAGATTTGTAAGAACAGAAGGACAAGTCGGCGTACCAGTATAGCATCCTCGGATTCGAAAGATTTCGAGCCCATGCTGTCTTGGCTGTCATCAGTCTCATCACAGACTGCTTCAAGCCGGGCAAGTAGCCGCTCGAAGGTGATCAGGGAAGCCTGCAGAATCGTCGTCGGGAAGTCCGGTGGCGAGCTTGAAAAGTGCTGGAAGACTTCTCGTAATTGAACTGAGAACTGTTAGCGTAGGTTTCCTCGTCATGGCCGGCATTGCTTACAGCTGTTCGATGCGACTCTAGCCAATTCAAGACTGCTTGCATATTGTACAACGTCTGTAGACAACTTGACGGAGAATAACATGATCTCCATAATAGCAGCCTTGTTGCTTGCCACAATGGAGTTCATAAAATCTTCACTGATGCCATTCGTGGCATCTTTGGACATGGCCAGGAACTGTTGTTGGATGTCTCCAGCGGCAGAGTTGTACTGGTCCAAAAGCTGTTTAAAAACGTTGGTTTGCCAGTTTGCCAAGGGTGCGAATGAAGTGGTGGACTCGGTATGCACGACAAAGCGCGCAAGTTGGCCCCAGGCTCTCAAGTTGATTAGACAGGCTTCTTTGTGAGAACTGGCAGGAACAACGAGCTTCTCTAGGAGTTGGATTCCTGGCCTGTCATCAGGAGGCGCGGCCCAGAAAAGGGTGCACAGAAGATCGTGGTGGTTTCTGAGAGCGGCCAGGTCGTTTTGGTGAACATTCTGCTCCTTGGAGTATTGTCGATCGTGGTTGGGCAGAGTGCGCGCCACCAGATTGCGGACGTCTTTGGCCAGCCCTTTCTTCCTCAGCTTCTTGATCGCAAGCGCGACTAGTTTGAGGAAGATATGGAAACACCGGTCCTCTGGTTCAACCTTTAGGGAGGGACCTGTATGAAGGTTGTCCAAAAACCGGGCAGACCGGAAAGCCTCTTCGTTCCGGAGATGGGATAGGCTCTGGGAACCGAAGAAGTCGAAGATGGTGCCGATAATGCCACCGCTCTTGTACCATCCCCATTGGTCGACGAGATAGTGACATCTGGAGACGAGCGTCCGGCAATAATCGTTAAAGCTCGGCGATTGGCGCGGATTCTCGCGATAGAGCTGAAAGACGCGTTTCAAAACTTGCTGGGGCAGTGCCCAGCCCTCCATGGGGGCCTCATGTCTTCTGTCGGCAATGAGTACACCCGTCTTGTTGAATTCGCACAGCGGCAGGAGAGTGAACATGGATTTCCAGTGTTGCTCGAATTCCTGTGCGTTCACTCCTTTGGTGACTGCTGGCTGAAGAAGTCGTGGATATGTGACGTCCCAGAAGGACATTCTCGGGATATTGAGGCTTTCCAACACCTTCATTAACAGCACCCATGCGTGTGGGATAGCTGCATCGGAACGTATGCCACGCTCGCGATACCGAAGTGTCTGGAGGTTGTCGTAGAGATGTACCACTTCGTCTAGCCCAACTTCAAGAAGATTCCGAACCAAAGCTTCAGCTGTTTTTCTGAGAACACTCTCCACAGTAAAGCCGACAGACAGCAAGGGAGCGTGTTTCTGACAGAGCCGAACAGCACAAGACATTACGAGGAGAGAACTCGAAAGAGCGTCAATGACTTGCAGGTGTTTGTCTCTGTCCATATGGAGCCCCGAATCCAGGCGGGACAAGAAGGCTTGGGTCACCTCCAATAGGCGGGTGATGAAGGAGTGAGCACCAACATCGTCTGCGAAGCTCATGGAACTCTGAACGTAATTCAGAATAAAATGCAACGCAGCCTTTGTGTCAAAGCCAGTTTCTAATGCTGTGATAATTTGCTCCGAAATGCCGTCCATCAGGATGCCGAATTCAGAGGATACTTGCTCAGTCCAGACATCCCAACGTAAGGTTTGTTCACCCAAGTGGAATGAAACTCGCGGACGAGTTTGCCATAGCTTCTCTGCGAATAGGTCGCTAGTGGCAGACTCGACACGGCCACTACCCAAAAGTGTTGTTTCGTGGAAGTACACTCCACGATCGAGCGGGAAGACGTCGAAATGTTGCGTATATTGCGTGCCGAAAGGGCCGAGTCCAGAGAGATGGCCATCGTCAATTGTGGTCAGAGGGGTTTCGACTGGAGTGCATGGTTCAGTCGTTGGTAGTGGATCGTCCGCATGGCGAAACTGAGCTGCCGCCACATCGACGCGAATCGGTTGACGGCGCTTTCTTGGACGTTTGGGCCGGGGTTGAATGGACACGGGAGGTTCAGGGGAGTCTCTGGCCACAGTACCCTGGCCCGAAATAACGGAGCACGTGTCGTCCATAACAGAATCCAGATGAACGCTTCTTGCGGAGAGAGACTGAGAGTGGTTGCGCCGGAATAGAGCATCAAGCGCTCGTTTTTTCGCATGGAATGCAACCCGCCCACGCTGCTCGTTCACGTCCGTCTCAAGTTGGGCGGGTCTATTGACGGCATCATGCGCACGTTGGCTCGAAGTTGAAGCCTGCCTGGAGAATGGGCGGGCACCACGACGAGCCTTCGGTGACGGAGTCACGCTGTCGACATCCTCCAGATGTGATCTGACGGGTTGAGTGGCGGTGGGTTTTCGAGGTGACCCTGCTGGAGTCCGAGAGAAAGTGTTGGATGAAAGCTGCGTGAGCGGGCGCCGGCCAGCAGGCCTTGGTTGAGTGCTGCTGGGTTGTAAACCTTGGCGAGGACGAATCTTGCCTCCCGTCCACCTTTGCAGTACCGTGCCGGCATCGATGTTATCCCTACGAGTCGCAAGACGGATGGTCTTGTTTGCTGGGCTGGTTCTTCCCAGGTTGCGTCGAGTCTGGGCATTACGGGCCGCAATCTTCAAGAATCGCGGTGCATCTGGTTCGATGACATCCAGGATGCTCAGACGTGGAGGGGTTTTCATCCTCGCCGCAGCAGCCCGAGACCCATTGGGTGTTGACTTTCCGCTCTTTACCCAAGGATCAATACGAGAAGCCCGCGAAGATCGCGCGGTAGTTTTGCGTGGCCTTCCAGGCTTCTTCGGCCCTGTGCCCTTGGTATGCGCGTTCTTTTTCTGTCTCTTCGACGCTGGCTGGAGTGATTCGTTCAGAGTCAGCTGGCGTTTGCGGCTCGGAGCCATATGGTCAATCTCGTTGTCTTCCATGGCGGATGAGTCGTCGTCGTCATCAATCTCAATGGTTTGCGTCGTGGCTGGCTGCAAGGAGCCCAAGCCCTCGTTACCGGAAGCCACGCGTGTAGTTCTCGGAGGCTGCCCAACTTCATCATCCGAGTCTTCGAACATGAATGCAGGCGCCGTCGTAGATGTCGAGCGGCCAATCTTGCGCACGGCAACGCCACGCCTTTGCGTCTTTTCAGGCGATCGGTCGTGGTACGTTTGCTGAACAGGCTTCGGACGATTGGGCTGCTTATCCAGCCTCAGCCATGAAGCTGGCAGGACTCCACGGATCCTCCGCCGAACATTTCTGATGGCTTCTGACCCGCTCTCCGAGCTATTATCTGCACCGCCCTCTGACTCAGCTCCAGATATCGCGCCGAGATCGCCCATGTCGACCTCCATGTTGTTCTCATCCTCGGAGACTTCAGCTAATGTCATGTCGACAACCTCTCGGCTTACCGCGGCAGGAGCAGGCCTCACGGGAGACAGAAACGGGTCATCATCGCTGATGTCATCTTCCCCTATGTCAAAAGTGGGCGCAGGACCGGTATCTGGAGACGAGATTGAGCCGCCCACCGGCTGACAAGCCGTAGTAGGGTCCGGCGACGGGGGAGAGGAGACAAGGCCGTAAAGCTCGTCATAGGTTTGGAATGTCGGACGCGAGGGGTGCCCAGTTTCTGGCACAACTTCTTTCGCCGGTCTGGTCTTCGACGCGAGTCTTCGCCTCTTTCTGGCTCTATTTGTCGTCGAGTCCCGAAAAATCTCATCGATGGAGGGCAGATCTCCGCTTTCAGACATGCTGGTGTTGTCTGTCTCCCCATCAAGACTTGGCTGACTGCTCGGACCACCTCTGTGCTTAGGCGACGAGGTTCGTAATGGCGATGAAGACAGCGATACCAGTAAAGCTTGAGAGCCTGAAGACTGCTCGACCCCGTGGGCCTGGCTTTCATCCGTCGTCTCGTGTTGTGCATCGGCCGTACTTCCCTGACTGGCCTCAAAATCCTGCTCTTGAGAATCATCTTCCCCTGCCTGTTGTCTTGCGGCTGGTTCAGTCGGCATCCTGATGGGTCTTAGGCCATGTGACTTCAGAGTCTTGCTATACTGAGCATTCTCGATGAGATATGGGTGCTCTTGAATCGGCTTTCTCGGTCGTAGCGAGCGTTCATAGCGCAATGCTGCCACCTGCCTCGCAACCTCTTCGTCTCGACTTGTACTCGCGACCTTCTGGTTTCCGGATGGTCTCGTCTGTGTCCTAGAGGGGGTTTTCGGCTGGGTTCCCTCCAGGCTGCTTGGTACGCTCCGAGGTGAGAATCTTGGAGATGTTCTCGCTGGGGATCTCGGGGAATTTCTTGGAGGAGTTCTTGCTGGGCTGCTCGGAGGACTAGGCGTCAGGCCCCTCAGCACACCACTCCTTGGCGGACTTCTCTTCGGGCTGCTCGGTTGACTGGCCATCGGGAAACCCGAATGAGGGAAACTGGAGGTTTCGTTTTCGATTGGGAACTCGGGCTGAGGCGCCGTGATCTTGACATAGCCGGTGGATATGCTGTCGTCTCCCATCAACGGGTCTGGGGAGTCGCCGCGATCGTCGGCCACGTAGGCTTGTCTTGTCGCGGTGGGTGCAGCAACCGGCTGGCTGTGCATATCGAACATCTCGGCAAGTTCGTCCACATCTTGGGCCGAAGACAGTGGCGAAGAAGGCGGCTCATCAGCGAGAGATTCAGTTTCCTCGTTGGTCGAGTGTATGTGTTCGAGGGCCGCAGGCGCGGTTGGCGGTGTCGGCTGCGAGGACTCGGGGACATCCCATACGCTGCTCTCGGGTGCTTGCGTCGGTGGCAAGACGTCAACGTCGATATCGGTGGGATTATTAACATTCGGTGATCCTTCCGACTCCTGGCTATCGAAGCCAAAGTCCTCGTCGTCCGAATCTGGGACTTCGCCCAGTTCTTTCCAGTTCGGCATGGCGTGAATCATTCATCATAAACAACTAAACATGCTGAACCAAGAATTGGGGAGGCGTTCCTGAAGAAGTCTATCGCTTGAAATGGAGGCAAAAGGTTCGGTTCGCGAACGGTAGTGCATTACCTAAGGTGCCATACGGGCGGTGGGCGAATGTGCAGGGCAGTGTGATGAAGCGGGACGCGTTCAGGCAGTCAGTGAGCGCGTTTGGTGGGGTGTCGCGCTGTCGCGGTGGCACGCCACTTAAAAGTCGGCCGGGGAATGCTAGCGTGCACGGCCACCAGCACGGAGAACCGAACCGAACTTTTGTGGGGCCGGACCAGGAGCTCGAAGTAAACTGATCGCATCGCATGGAAGCTACTACCAGAGCTGGTGCGCCGTCAAATCGCATCACCACCTTGCCCCTGACAACACCACATTCTACGTAGTGTTGAGCCACTCAAGCTCTACGACAGCTTCCAGATGAGTTTCATGAGAAACGTAGTGCCATTGATTGTGGCCGTGGCAGCTGGCGTCGGCATATGTGCGAAATTTCCTTCCAGAGCAGAGAAGTTCCAAGCTGATGTTTTTGAACTTGACAGCCACGTACACTCTCAAGCCCAGTTTCGAGGAGCAACAAAGACTTCGCGAGGCCCAGAAGAATCAGACGACAGAACCTGCCAAAAACACCGTCGAAGCAGCCGCCCCCAGCGCGACGATACCCAAGCCCAGCGCAGACGTCAAGCCCTCAACACCAAAAGCATAGACATGACATAATGCATTTACGAACAGGAGAGGAAGAGCTATATTAATGACTCTCATTGCAAATACTCTGAAGCTTTGACCCAAAACATTGGTCTCAACGATACTCGCGCACTTGTACGATATGGACTTGGAAGTCGGGTATGGAGACACGTTGGCGCATTCGAAGAGCCCAGCTTAGTGACCTTTGTCACTGCGAAATCTGACGAATGATTCGGTCTCTGTGTCCAGACAATCGATCGTCAAAGTCGATCGTCAACTGATGGACGCCCAAGCGAAGCTGTTGGCCAAGACCAAACGACTTTTAATGCATTTCAACTCAAACGTAGAGACGAGCTACAAGTCAATAACTCCATAACGAGGACAACTAGCTCGAACTTCTGAAAACCCCCAGCGTAAGGGAAAGAACGGGAGCTACTTGAAGTCAATTGGCCCAACTCAGAGCACCACATGCGGCCTGAGTAAGCTCCATGTGGAAGTGGCGTCATGTTGGTTATAGCACCCGCTTTGCCGTAGTCCTCCGACGGTCAATGATAGGGTTCTTCTGCTCGGCCAGAATTGCAGAAGAGCAAAAGAATTCAATTAAGCAATTCTGGTAGAACATCCAAAAATTGACTCTATGGCATTGGCACGTCTACCTGCAAGATTGGTGATGTCTTTGAGATCCCGGTCAAACGGCGTTGCGGACGGCGGCATTCGGTAGGACCCGATAACCGAGCTTCCCATTGGGCGGGCTCCCAGTGCAGCTTGCGCTGAAAGCTCTCAGCCCAGACACCGAGGTGTGAGCACTCGGGCACTCACTGTTGGAGCATCCCTCCCGCCCTCCAGGTACGTGCAGCCTGGCAGGTCCTCGGCCAATCGGCCAATCCCATTGGAGGATACGCCCGTGCACGGACCATTTCGAGATCACGTGCGGCTCCTGTCACCCAGTCGTAGCCGGCGTATTGCAATCGAAATTCCAATCATACGATTGCCCGGAACTTCTAGGTAGCCAGAAAAACCCTCTTCGACGGAACCTCTCTCGCAACAACCTCTCTCCCGAAAACCCACTCCTCCCCCCCCCGACCGACGTCGACTCAATTCGCGATCTCATCAATTGAGAACCTCTCCCCTCCGACCGTCCTCTCCGTCCCTCCCCGCGGCTTTTTTTTTCGACGACGCACAAAAAAACGACACGATGCTCAGAACCCCGACCGTTTCCCTGGCCCGCGCCGGCCTGCGCGCCGCCAGCGCTGCTCAGCAGACCGTCATCCGCCGCGCCGCCACCACCCACGCCATCTCCAACCCCACGCTCGCCAACATCGAGAAGAGATGGGAGGGCATGCCCCTGCAGGAGCAGGCCGAGCTCTGGATGGCTCTGAGGGACCGTATGAAGGGCCCCTGGGCGGAGCTCACCCTCCAGGAGAAGAAGGCCGGTGCGTAGTATTTTCCTCGTCGTTTTTTCCCTGGGTCGTCCGATATTCCGAAGAAGGGAGTGGGAGGAAGCTATCTCGACAACGACAAGACAAGCTCCCGCTTCCGTCAATTGTCATCTGGCCGGGGGTTTTAAACCACTGGGGCAATCGGCATTTATTTATACCATGTCCAAGAGAAAGCTCTCTTGCACAATTGCCGCCCAAAAACTAAGTGGATGCAAAGCCAATTGGCACGACCGTCCAATGTGACAGGACGTTTCTATCCCTGTGCATGCATTGCGTCACAGAAAGAAAGTACTCAAGCAGAGAAAACTAACGCAAATTGCCTCAACAACAGCTTACTGGATCGCCTTCGGCCCCCACGGTCCCCGCGCCGGCCCTGCCCCCGGTGAAGGCTCCCGCGTCTTCTGGGGCGTCATGGCCTCCATCGCCGCTACCTTCGTCATCTTCGGCACCGTCCGCCTCTTCGCCAACCCCCCTCCCGAGACCATGACCAAGGAGTACCAGGAGGCCACCAACGAGTACCTCAAGGTCCGTACCTCACCTCCGCCCGCCGTCGAGCGTGGGCTCGCGGCTCCTCCGTCCGTCGGGATCGTGAACCGGTGGCTGACATTTCTTCCGCGCACAGGAGCAAAATTCCGACCCCATCACCGGTATCTCCTCCGAGGGATACACCGGCAAGGGCGTTGTCCAGTCTCCTCCCAAGGGCCACTAATCGATACCATCCTTCCTTTTGTCTCTAGACTCACAATCACAATCGACCATGGCAGATTGCCCATGTACAAAAAGACTAGTAGAGCTGGCATGGGCTGGGGGCGGGGGGCTTGCGACGTGACTCGAGGACAACCATCTGCTTGGTGTAAATACTGTACCAAAAGAGCTGAATTCCAAGCAACATTTCCATTTGTTTCAAGCATTGCTCGCGTATAACCGGAACATCCGTGACTATCAACTCTAACAAGGACTTGCCCAGAACCGCAGATGTTGTTACGCATGCACATTTGTCACTGGGCAAGGCCGCATTTTACAAGCTCGCGTCGCGATAGATGTCTATTTGTTCCAATTCTAAATGACGTGCTTTTTGCGCCAACTCGGCGCTCCGAGTTACATTCGTTTGCCTTGTTCAAACAATTCCCCTGTCGTAGTGTCGTCTCGCACGCTCCTACAAAGCCTACACTTGACCATGCGATATTCAAGCATTCTGGGAGACGGGGGATTCCAAGCCAAGCACCTGCAGACGATTAGTTTTTGGAGTAGGCACAAAGGGGTAATTTAACTTACCAATGCGCTTCGGCTTGGGACGTAGACGTGAGTCCAGTTCTTTCGGTTGTTCCACTCCATGGGAGTGGTGAAGAAACGAGTACCCTCGTCCACACGGCCGTGACCACCGACGTCCTTCGAGTCGGTGTTCAGGATGACCTTGTAGCTTCCGGGGACCTCGACACCGATCCTGTAGTCCGCGTAGCTCTCAGTGGGGTGGAAGTTGAAAATGAAGACGACACCGCCTCGCTCAAAGACAATGACCTTGTCGCCCTCGTGCTTGAGAGAGATGTACGCCTGCGGCGCTTCAAGCCAGCCATACTTCTCCTCCGTGGTATTCATGAGCCGGTCGAAGTGGTCGAGGAACTTGTACCGAAGGAGGTGATCATCGGTCAGATTCAACTGGCGACGGGCATACCAGAACGAGTTCTGGTTACCCTCGCGAGGGAAATCCAGCCACTCTGGGTGACCGAACTCATTACCTTCAAAGTTGAGGTACCCCTCTCCGCCGAGTCCGTGTGTCAGAAGGCGGATCATCTTGTGAAGGGCCATGCCACGGTCAATCACCGGCGTCAAGGGTGTCAGGGTTGACATGTTCGTGTACATTTCGGCATCGCAAAGATGCATCATCAGGGTCTTGTCACCAACGAGCCTGGGAAGGTCAGTCTATGTGGACAGAGGCCCTGAGTGTTGGGACTTACGCTTGGTCGTGGCTCTCGCAGTAGGCGATCGTCTTCTCACCGTGCCTCCGGTTGGTCAAGGTGAAGCAAATGTTGCCAATGTCCCAGTTCTCATCCTTAACCTCCTTCAGGATTTTGATCCACATGTCCGGAATGGCCATGGCCAGACGATAGTCGAAGCCGACACCACCCAGGGACAGTGGCAGGCAAAGAGCGGGCATACCAGACACATCTTCAGCCACCGTGATGACGTCTGGGTAGATAGAGTGGAGCATCTCGTTCGCAATCATGAGATACACAATCGCTTCCTCGTCGGCATCAGAGCCGAAGTACTCGTGGTAGCCTCCGGAGAATCCGCTACTGTCGTTAGCATGGGCACGACATACGTTGTGAAGCCTGACTTACGTTCCAATGCCGTGATGCAGGTACAGCATGCTGGTCACACCATCGAAACGGAATCCGTCGAAGTGATACTCGTCCATCCAGAAGCGCAAGTTGCTGAGCAAGAATCTCATGACTTCGTGGTGGCCGTAGTTGAACAGTCTGCTATCCCACAGCTCGTGACGGCCACGACCGCCCTCGTGAAAGTATTGATGGTCTGTGCCATCGAACTCGTTCAGCCCATCCAAGACGTTCTTGGAGGCGTGGCTGTGCACAACGTCGAGGAGCACGACGATTCCCATGCCGTGTGCCGTGTCAACCAATTCTTTCAGGTCTTCCGGAGGCCCGTATCGACTGCTAGCGGCGAAAAAGTTGTTGATCTGGTAGCCAAAGCTTGCATAGTAAGCGTGTTCCATGACCGCCATAAGCTGAATCACGTTGTATCCGAGGGACTTGATTCTGGGCAGCATGTTTTGGGTGAATTCCTTGTACGTCGCAACTCGCAGTTCGGGCGAAGAGATTCCCACGTGAGCTTCATACACGCGGGCGCTGTGAGGCTTCTTCGGTCTTGGGTGCTTGAACTCGTACTTTTCGGCCGCCGGGGGGTTCCAGAAGCGAGCGTCATAGGCGGGAGAGACGGACAAATCCTGGGTCACATATTTGATCCATGCGGGAAGACGGTCGACACGCTCGCCACTTGGGAGTTGCAAGGAAATCTAGGGCAGATTAGCCCACATATTGCAAGCAGGTTTCCTCGGCAAATGCTCACCTTAACCTTGGAGTTGTGGGGAATCGCAGCTTGACCGTTCACAGCAGGGAGGGTGATTTCGAAGACACCAAAGTTGTTCTTCTTCATCTCATGGGAATTCCTGTCCCAGTTGTCTTTTCAGGTCAGCCGAGAACTGAACAGCAGGCAGTAGACTCACTGAAGTCGCCAGTCAAGAAAGCTTGGGTGGCGTTCGGCGCCCATTCTCTGTAGACGATGTTGTTGTCCTTGTCGACGTTGAATCCGAAGATCGACGTGCCCTGTCGGGATGTTTAGCTTCATGTCGTAACCATAATGATGGAGTCGGCTGTTTCTACCTGAGAAAACTTTTCGACGCCGCCCTCGGTATCATTGAGCTTCTGAATCCAGTCCTGGGCGCGGGCATAGCGTCTCTTGAGAGAATCCTGGAAAGGCGACAGCCAGGGGTCAAGCTTCACAACGCCTGCGTGGTGTCAGACAATGGTCGTGCTGGAGGCAAAGAATCGCGCATTCTCACCGGTGCCATCATTGGGGATACCCTCCGCAGCGCCGTGCTGCCCGTTGAGCACAATGGAGTTGGACGAGTTCTCGACAATGGCGGCCATATTGAACGATGTCGATGGAGGATTGGGAGATCGATGGTCAGAGTGCGGGGCAAGACCGCGAGATACGGAATGGATCTATCAATGGCAGACGTTGCGCGTCAGCTTGTGTGCGACTACAAGATCGATTGCAGCGTCAGTTGAGGTGAGGTGAGGCGAGGCGGGGAGGGACGAAGGCAGGTAAGGTGATGTATGTAAAGATCAATTGAGCGCAAACTGCCCCGCGCGTGTGAAATGTTGAGGTCGCAGAAAGCTCACGGAGCTTAAGAGCTAACTAATTACCTGGGCGAATCGGGAGTTCAGACCTTTCCAGGTCGGTAGGGGTCTGAAGCTAGACAAGGAATGCGCAGATTGGTAGCAATTTCGTCAGGAATTGGACGAGCCTAGAATCTCGATCAGACGTTGGACTCGGCTTCACGTCAACAACAGAGTGGATGATAAAGGGCGGGGAGGAAAACAATCGACGATGACGGCGCAGACTCCGGCGTACCTCTTTCTTTTCTTCTCGTTTGTGAGAGGTAAGTGTCTTCTTGCCTGGTTTCCCCCGCACTGCAATTACTTGGGGTCGGGATGAATTTAAACTCGCAGTGCAATTCATGGGACGCAGGAGGGAAGAGCTCCTGTATAATATCTACCTAATACCTACCTACCTAGCTGGCGTGTTGCATGGTATGACGTCGTGGGGCAACGCAGCTCCCGCAGCTCAATGCTCGTAATCCATCACAGCTCCGGGGGAGCACGCACCAACCCGTTGCACTGGATCTCTCCATGAACATCGCGGCGTGGTCCAGCCAACGCTCTGCAGGCACTGTGCGACCAATTCAACGAGAATTGCTGCATCGGAAGCTCCAGGGCGGAAGATTGCACACAGTCACACCCGCTCAGGGACCTTGACGAGAAAAACACGCCGCCGCCACCGGCAAAACCCCCCCCGGAAGGGCATACCTGCGTCTCAACACAATTCGCGGGCCGAATCACAGCGAATGACAGGTCATCCAGCGAGGCATTTGGGGTGCTCGCCGAGTCGCCACCTCCCAAAAGGTGGTCGATGGTACGCTGAAGGTTGAGGTACTTTTAGCGACTGATGCCCAGTGCCAGTGCCAGTGCCAGCGGTCTGCGGAACTCGCTCGGCTCCCCCGTACTCGTCCTTGGTTTGCCCTGCCACTCGCCGCCTGCCTTACTCCTTTCAGGAACGACACCCTGCTCGAGGTGGTGGTTGAAGTGCAGTAGCCCATCTTCCTGGCCAGTAGGAGGCCTGGCCGACAGGGTACATGGCCGGTACGAACTATCATTATCAGCGTTGTGGAACCGGTATGTCGTTATCAGCGCCAAATGCCATCACGGATACGTCGTGGACCTTCTGAGAATCGCATGCCAGATGCACGCCGGTGGGGTCTCGACGCTGAAGTGGGCTGGCCTGATGAAGCTCTGCTCTCTACTTCTTGCAGACGAGAGCATATTCGCCTCGTCACAAATTGCGGGAAAATGACCGGAAGCTTGGATTCGTTCACAGGATGAAGATGTAACATAACGAGAAGACAAGAAGTTTTTACGAAGAAAACACCGGATTGGATGGTTGCTAGTTGCACTACAGAACAACTTCTGGGGGCTGCTAGGGCGAACAAACTGCCTCGCAGCATAAGGTACGTACAATGCGTCTCCCAGTTGAGTTGGGGGCGAGTCTGCTATATTGCACCGTGCAACGTGAACGAAGGAACCTTTCCCAGGTTCTGAACCAAGAATGATATGATCTGATCTCCCAGATGTCTATAGAGCTGCCAGACCTGTCAGTGGGGTGGAAGGCAAACGGGAACATCGGCCACAGACCGGAGCGGGTTACTTAAGGTACATCTGGGGCACAGTACCAGTGCAGCTTCGGAGACTCGAAGACGACGGTCGTGAAGTCATTATTTCAGAGCTGGGAAACACCAGTAAATGCAGCTTGTTGGTGCCATTGACTTTGGAAAGGCAACAATGGGGAACCCAGGCCACGAGGATGGGAGTCTGGAGAGCTGCGGCTCCAATCTTAGCCGCTCCTAAGCGCTGGAGCTACAGCTCCTCAACCCCGCATCTGGGTAACCACAGCGGGCAGCTCTGGCCTAAGATGCCTTATCCGGCGAACCAGCCACCCTCCCCGAGTCTTACGACATCAGCGGTCCCCACCGGTGACCGGACGCTCGCTGTCACCATCAACTCCAACCTGGCAAGCACGCGACGGTCGTCTTTTCTGCTCAGAGCCGACGTCGAAACCCTTTCCAGGCTATGGTTCCCTCCTCAGGCCTCCTGCATCATGCCTCTACCCGTCAGGCCATCGGCCTACACGTGCGCCCGCTGCTTGGTCCTCTCGACAGCTAGACGCCCCTTCTCCGTCTCCCCCGTTGTTCGAATCGCGCCGAAGCGCACCCAGGACTTCAACTCGGGCTTCACGAGCAGCTATGATCCGACTGTTGAACCCGGCCGCGGGCCCATGTTCAACAAGAATAGCTTTGGCGTTCCTCAGTTCTACCCCCGCGACCTGAAGAAGCGCGTCGATGATTACGTCGTCGGCCAGGACCGAGCCAAGAAGACGATATGCTCCACAATCTTCAACCACTATCAGGGGGTGAGGCGGAGGAGACACCAGGATCACGAAGAACGAAACATGCGGGAGAAGGCCCAGAGACAGCGCTATGCGCGCGATAGGGACTTTCATGAGAGGCGGGATGTACATCCTGTTCAAGGTCAGCGAAGCCGTCACTCTGCCTTCCAGCGCTATCGGGCTGATGAATGGCCTCAAGACGAGTTTCCAGGTCACGCCGAGTCTGTGCAGCACGTGGACGAGGGGTACAATTCCTCCAGTGGCTTCGACGGTTCGTACCTGGCCGAGGAGCCCACTACTCCGCCTCAGGTCAAGGTCGACAAGAGCAACTTGCTCCTCATCGGCCCGACCGGCGTTGGCAAGACGTATATCCTAGAGTAAGTATACCGAGGTCCCTTACCCCTCTGTGCTGCCCGGTCTGACTCCCACCAGGACCCTCAGTAAGAAGCTCAACGTGCCGTTTACGATAGCCGATTGCAACTCCTTCACCCAGGCTGGTTATATTGGGCAGGACGTAGAAGCATGCATTGAACGACTTTTGATCGAGTCGAACTATGACATCAAGGCCACTGAACACGGCATTGTCGTCCTGGACGAGTTTGATAAGCTGGCCAAGAGAGAGAGCATGAATGGACGGGACGTTGGTGGGGAGGGCGTCCAGCAAGCTCTGCTCAAGCTCGTCGAAGGCTCCAAGGTAACCGTCAACGTGAAGGACAACCGATCATCGCGGTCCGCATCGCCCATCACGACCAACTACACGTCGTCGACCTCCACGTCGGCCCCGCAGTCTACCCGCCCCGAAGCCGGAGGATGAAGGCAATACACAATCGCTTTTACCGACATTATTTCATCTTCTACCAGTACGTTGTTGGCCTCGACAAAGTGGTCGTAAGAAGAGTTTCGAAGCCCTCGATGGGCTTCGGGTCCGAGCTGCGAGCTGCACAGGGCCTTGCTGGCAACAAACATGCCTTGCGGAGTTGCCAGTATCCCACCTGCCACGTCGACCAGGGCTCAGCATCTGCGTATACACCGCTCGATCTCACAACATAGGCGGAACACCAGCGTTCAGCTGTCTTGAGTTGGTCAGCCAGGTAAACAACATATGTACCCTCAGCCCTTCGCTGGACGACCGCACGGATCTTGTGGGCGCGCAGCGGTCTGTTGTGCAGTACTGCTGTTGACCTCACTACCGGTACCGCACAGGAAAACAACGACGTACGAGCGAGCTGCCAAGTCAGAGACCGGAGCTCGCGGCCTCAAGATGGAGATGGAAAGAGTCCTGGCCGAGCCCATTTTCGACGCACCGATGCCATACGTGTTGATCACCGAGGGCTGTGTTCGAGGGACTGAGAAGGCCGGATACTGGGGCAAAGACGGCCGTTTGGAGCTGGAGCGGCGCCTTGAGGAAGAGGATGCCGACGATGAAACTCCGCCGCGGGCCCCAGACGTTGCCGGAACAGCTGAAGAAAGCCAGACCAGCAGCGCTTGATAGTACGATGCCGCCTGAGCTGCTATGGATTCGGGACGAATACCTGTTTTTGGTTTTGGAGTTGAGGGGCTTTGGCACAGTTACACACAGTTGGAATAGTCATGCGTGTCGCAACAAGCGGCGAAGACATTTGTTGAAGCAGACCTGGAACAGACCAGCTCGGAAATTTCGAACAACCGATGAACTGCATTCACGCCCATAATCGGCTTCCGGCGACGGTCTGGCATCAATATGATTGATGCCCCGCTCGTATCGGCGTTCCGCATTTATTGTTCATTTGCATGCCGTTTCAGTGGTGAACGGTGGTCGGAGCAGTGCCACCGTCGGCGGAAGCACCTCGGCTCGGGGGGCGGACTTGGTGATGTTCGGAAGATGATGAGAAATCAGGTTGCTTAACGTTGGTGGAAGACGTCACCAGGAAATCAGGACGCGCCGGGGTTGTGGCGGGTGCGGAAACGTGTGTTGTTCTCTCTTTCTTCCCCGGTGCCTGGGGCTACAACAACAACTGCCAGGTAACGGACCCAGCATTCGCGACGTTCACCCACCGCAAGCCTTGAGGTATCCACGCCAAGTGGAATCTCTCATTATTTTCAGCAGTGCCTGAGCAGGCCTGGCAGCGATCGAGAAGAGAGAGAGAGAAAAAGTTTCCGTCATTTCCTGAGGCGCCAGAGCAAAGAGGGCCGCTGGAGCACCCCGGGAGACACCGGGTCCACGTTCGGGTTGGTGCAATTGGAGGGAAGAACGGCAACCGGGACAGTCATTCGTCGGACTAGCCTTGCGAGGTGTTCCACTATATGTCGATTATCCAGTCACGTGACGCCCTTAACCAGCTCCTAACCGACGGAAGCGTGATTCCAGAGCAAACTGCTCCTCCTCTAAGTCCTCCTCCAACTCTCAACCGTATCTATCATCCGAAGTCGCCCTTTTTCATCTGTCAAGATGTTCAAGAGGTTGGTACCATCACCCTGATCGAATTTATGAACGGTCTCGCGTTCAATTGGCCCCAATTGAGCTAACCCGGCCTCCTCAGCGGCATTTCTTCCTTCGCCCGGGCGGCTCGCCCTTCTTTCGCGGCGACCGCTCCCCGCGCCATCAGACCTGCTACCTTCAGATTCCCTGCGAGCAGCAGATTCGCCAGCACTGCCGGTGTCGGTGATGGAAAGATCTACCAGGTATGTTATGCCTCCAGCTCTCCCTTCCGTTGACCCGAGGGTGGCGGCGGTTACTGACAACAACAAACCTGCAGGTCATTGGTGCCGTCGTCGATGGTTCGTAAACACCGAGAAAACCTTTCAAGGGGTTCGCACTTCATCGGAACGGCCTCCCTACTAACACGTCGATGCAGTCAAGTTCGACACTGCCAAGCTCCCCCCCATTCTGAACGCCCTCGAGACGACGAACAACGACCAGAAGCTGGTTCTTGAGGTCGCGGTACGTACCTGGACGGACAAGAAGAAAATATCCACAGCGGAGGTTCGGCATCAACTGACACGTCTCAACAGCAACATCTGGGTGAGAATGTCGTCCGTTGCATTGCCATGGACGGTTAGTACTCCCGCCGGAAAACTTTTTCCAGGTTCAAAAGCTCACCCTCGATAGGTACCGAGGGTCTCGTCCGTGGCCGCAAGGCTACCGACACTGGTGCCCCCATCACCATCCCCGTCGGTCCCGAGACTCTGGGCCGCATCATCAACGTCACTGGTGACCCCATTGACGAGCGTGGCCCCATCAAGACCAGCAAGAGACTCCCCATTCACGCCGATGCCCCCGAGTTCATCGACCAGTCCACCACCGCCGAGATTCTCGTCACTGGTATCAAGGTCGTCGACCTCCTCGCCCCCTACGCTCGTGGTGGAAAGATCGGTCTCTTCGGTGGTGCCGGTGTCGGCAAGACCGTCTTCATTCAGGAGCTGATTAACAACATCGCCAAGGCCCACGGTGGTTACTCCGTCTTCACTGGTGTCGGTGAGCGTACCCGTGAGGGTAACGATCTGTACCACGAGATGCAGGAGACTTCCGTCATTCAGCTTGACGGCGAGTCCAAGGTCGCCCTGGTGTTCGGTCAGATGAACGAGCCCCCTGGAGCCCGTGCCCGTGTCGCTCTTACTGGTCTGACTATTGCCGAGTACTTCCGTGACGAGGAGGGACAGGATGGTAAGTTGCTCGCTCGCCGCGACTTTGACTTTGTCCGGAAACCGCAAAGCTAACAGGCCCGCAGTGTTGCTCTTCATTGACAACATTTTCCGTTTCACCCAGGCCGGTTCCGAGGTGTCTGCCCTTCTGGGTCGTATCCCCTCTGCCGTCGGTTACCAGCCCACCCTCGCCGTCGACATGGGTGGTATGCAGGAGCGTATTACCACCACCAAGAAGGGTTCCATTACTTCCGTCCAGGCCGTCTACGTCCCTGCTGACGATTTGACTGACCCTGCCCCTGCCACCACCTTCGCTCACTTGGACGCCACCACTGTCTTGTCCCGTGGTATCTCCGAGTTGGGTATCTACCCCGCCGTCGACCCCCTCGACTCCAAGTCCCGTATGCTCGACCCCCGTATTGTCGGCCAGGAGCACTACGACACCGCCACCCGCGTCCAGCAGATCCTCCAGGAGTACAAGTCTCTCCAGGATATCATTGCCATTCTGGGTATGGACGAACTTTCTGAGGCTGACAAGCTCACCGTCGAGCGTGCCCGTAAGATCCAGCGTTTCCTGTCCCAGCCCTTCACCGTCGCCCAGGTCTTCACTGGTATCGAGGGTAAGCTCGTTGACCTCAAGGACACCATTGCCTCTTTCAAGGCTATCCTGAGCGGTGAGGGCGACAGCCTTCCCGAGGGTGCCTTCTACATGGTTGGTGACCTTGCCTCGGCCAAGGAGAAGGGTGAGAAGATTCTGGCGGAGCTGGAGAAGAACTAAACGACTCGCGACGAAAATACCAATGTGCGTCGAGAGGCGGGGCGTAGAGCCTGTGTATAGAAGAGGAACGATGGAATGGGGAGGTTTCTTAGCTCAATCCAAGTCTCTTTTGTGAGCTGTGTACCAAGAAATCTACTTTAATTCCTCTGTAGTTGAGAGAATCTCCTTATTTCTTCAAGTTAACCTTCCTCTTCGCAACCTCTCTGCCAAGTGATGTGATGGCATGTCTTGTGACTTCCATAGACCCAGGGATAAGGTTCCAACGCACTGGTATCAGCTTTGTACCGCCGTTCGCTTTTGGGTAGTGTCGTCTATATTATATACTGGTTACACGTGCTTGATGTCCTACAAGAACTCCCAGCTGTCGTCAATTATACTCGAAGCTACTTTGTGATGTACCCATATACCGTTAGTTGCAGTGTAAAGTAGGTGAACCGTTCAGATCCGCGTCACGCTCACGCTTCCATGAACTTAATGATCACCAACATGTTACACAAACTCTATCTATCCTATGGTCAATCAAAATACTGTTGCCGGATGCCTCTATTCATTCCCACTCTTGTGTTCCGTGTTGGGATGCCCCCACACACACCGGTTACACATTCTCACCACTTTCACCGTCCAACATACAACCCGCGAACTTCACCCGTGATGGGCAGCAAAAAGACATGGACAATCTAGGAATCGAACCTAGGACCTACCGCATGCGAAGCAGTCGTTATACCACTAAACCAATCGCCCGACCACGTCTCCTGACAGGAGGAGGGATGTCTTTGGTTGGGGAGGGAGGTTTGGGAAAGAATAATGAAGTGAGGGAGGGCATTCTGTTGAGCTTGGGAAGGGAGGGGGAATGGGGACGGAAATGGGATGGCGTTGTCTCGCGTGGCTGGCGTCGATGGTCCGGAAGGGGATGTGTGGCTGTTTGGTTGGTCAGCGGGTGCGGCTTCACTTCGTGACGGGCAGGAAGTTATGCTGGTGTGCTCGTGAGTATATTCGTCATGGATTATTTCAAGTGCGTTTCGCTTCTGCTCCGGGGATGGCCTGAGGAGCTTGCTGTGTTGACGTGGAAGCCGGGGTAACGGTTTGAGCGAGCGAGCCAGTGTTCATGCTTGAATCTGTGCCTCTGGCATCACTTTTGCGGAAGTATCGACATCTCCCCAATAGTAGAAGTTTGCAGGCCAAGAATAGCCGCGAATTGTTTGCGTTTAGAGCACGTCCTGCTGGCATGACTTGTAAGCCACTTGCTGAGATGGGACAGTTTGGAGCTACCGGGCCTGAATATCGTCACGTCTGCATGTCTTCATGGAAGTCCCAATGCATCATGATGACTTCACCAGTAGCATTAATGATGAATTGCACCAGCAACAGCTCGGCTTGCTGCTTGAGCAAGAAAAAGCAAATCTGACTTCCAGTGTACAGAGACTTGGGCAAGGCCATCTCACAACGGCCGGCCCTTTATGATAAAAATACCACGCGACGGCCAGCGGTTACTCAGCGACAGGCGTTCTTTTTCCTTTTGAGGGTACTCCTTAGAGTTGATGGTTCAAGCTACCCAGATCAAGATATCTATCTCTTCACAGTAGTCGTGCCGTACACAAAACGCAGATGATCCAAAGCAGACAGCACATGACTAGGAGCAACGTCAGACTACCAACAAGTTTCATTCTACACACAGTCCTTTATTGTGCCCAAACTCTCGAAATGCACCTCTCTTCGTCTCGGGCGTGACCCTTGCGGTTGTGAGATAGCTGCGGAGTTTCCCAGGTGACAAATAAGTCTAGCTCATCTCTCTAGTCCAAGCCGTCCCCTATGTTGACCTTGCTTCAACCTGCAAGGGACTCTAGATGATTTATCACATCGGGTTGTGAACTTCTGTCCTGACAGTTCCCGCGGCTTGCAGGGTTGACGAGCGTTAGTCGACTTTGGTATCGGCGTAGGTCCGTCTGGATCACACAAACACTAGAAGAGACGGCCCCTGATAATGGTACTGGCAGCTGGTGCTCGACTTACTGATTACCCCCTCGGCCAGTAGAACGTAGTATGGTCCCGTATTCTCGAAGCATTCACATATGAATGCAACATAGAGTGTCCTAATTCCAAAATGCCCCTGCCGTATCGAATAGTCAAAGGCAATGCCTAACACAGCCGAAGGTAACTATTCAAAGGCAGGGTCGCGAACAAAAATCGGATGTCGTCAGTCTATCTGGCCAAACACCCAGGCCCTGGGTTGCCTAATCCAATCCATCGCCTGCTTTCTGTCGGAGTCCGAAGAGACCGCGTGTAGAGCCAAACCAAAGGACCAGAACATATCCTGGCCAGCCTCTCACTCTAAGCAAGCATAGTTGCAAGGTAGACTAGAAAAGGCCACTCCACGGACGTCAAGAAGTGCCAGAGACCAAACTTGTGGCGAGAGTCCGGCAGACGGTAGCCGATATACCGTCGATGGCCTCGTCCACAAAGGACTTCGGACTTCCATTGAATAGCACGCTCGATTTGACGGAAGTTTAACATTACAGCTCCTACGAACTCAAGTTCAAAGTCACCGTTGAAGCATCGAAGCCCCTGGTAGTAAATAACAAGCACACAACACGAACTCAGGCATGTCTCCACTACATGGGCAAAGAGGCCACTTGAAGCAAACACCACACCAGTGGATGATAACTGAGATTGTACGTCCATTATTAATGTCGGATACTGATAGATACTGCAGGTTATTTCTACTTCATACGGAGGGGGTATCAGGTGTCGCTTGGAACAACTTTCCCATCTCTCGGGTTGGCCAACTATCCCGTCGGCCTTTCCAAATGCCTGCCACTTCTTCTTTCCTTCCATATCTTGCTTCGAGCTAGATACCTCGGGTAGGTACTCAATCATCACCAACAGAGCCCGCCCCGCCTACCGGATCAATCATAGCCAATTAATTTTCCTTCATTAGAATGTCGTCATGTCCTTCGTTGATGAGAGATAGAGAGCTCTGCTTCTCCCCCCTACGCGGCCGCGCCGTTTGTCGCCGCGCCGTTTGCATTACCGTTTGCGCCCCCGGCGGACGGGTGGTTGTGGTGCCCGAGGCCGAGGACCTTCTGCAGGCTCTTACGAATGCCCTTGCCGCCGCCCTCCGCCTGGTCTTGTGCGTTCGTCTTCTCTCCCCTACTCAAGAAGCCGAAGCTCATCCTACGGGTGGTGTTCTGGCCGCCGGCGGCGCCGTCGGCCGCGGCCTTCTTCCTCCGCCGCACGGCGACGATGCCGGGGTCCGCGGCCGAGGGCTTCGGGGGCCACTCGCCGTCCCGCTTCCAGCCGACCACGCACGCCCTGATCATGTCCGAGAGGTTGACCGGGCACGAGGGGGTCAGGGTGTGGACTATGACCTTCTCGTACAGGGAGATGTACACCGAGGGGGTGATGGAGGCACGCATTGGGTTCGCCGGGGGCAGCAGGGGCGCGGGCACGGGAATGATGGTCTCGACGGGGAATGTCACTGACGCGGGCGACGCCGCCGCCGACCGAGCGGACTCCTTGGACTTCTGGGCGGAGAGCTCCTTGGTGAGCTCGGAGCCGTCCGATACGACGGCCGTGGAGGCGTCGTTGCTCGGCTTCTGCTGGAGGGAATGGGACGGGGACGCGGGCGAGGCAGGGCCCTGCGGCGCCGGCGGGGGCTGGGATATCGAGGAGCGGAAGAAGAGACGGCGAGGTGACAGCGGGGAGAAGGTCTGGGTGGGAGAGGTAGGTTTGGCGCGGACGCGCACCGTACGTGCGCCCGTCCAAGCATTGCGTCTCGCCTCGAAGCATGCCAGGCCTTCATTCCACTGCATCTCCTCGCGCAGAGCCCGCCTGCGCCGGGCGCGCTTCTCCGCCACGGATGCCTTCACTGCTAAGCCGATCGCGTCTGGGCTGTCGAAGCGGAAGGGAGACAGGGACAGAGGGAGAGGAGGTTCTTCGTCGGACAGGTCAGACACCCATTCCAGACGGGGCCTGAAGCGTGCCGGATCCTCTGAGACCGTGCTGTAGACGGACTCGGCATCACTGCCTGACAGCTCCTCCTCCTCGTCATCCTCGTCACTGTCCATTGTCTCGACTGCCGCATCGCCGTCCGTTGTCGTCGTCGTCTGCGTGGGTTCGAGTTTGGGTTCGACAGGTTCTTGTGGTTGCTCTGCCGCCTCTTGGGCAGGCGCATCGGCGGCGGGCGCAGCAACACCAGCAGCTGCTGGTGTTGGTGCGGCGGTGTCCTCATTCTTGGGCTGCGGCGGGGAGGCGACGGGGGGCCAGACAAACTCCCAGTCGTTGCGAACCTTGGCGGCCAGGTGCTTCTTGACGGCCTCCTTCTGCTTGGCCTTGTCCTTGCTGAGCAGATCCGGGTCGTAGTCGGGCAGGTCCAGGGTGAGGGGCTGCTGGGACATGGAGTGGCGGAACTTAGCCAGCGGCGAGCGCGGTGACTTGTAGATGTCTGAGAAGAGCATCTTGGAGGTCGAGGGAGAGGTGGAGTGTTGTGGCTGGGCGTTGGCCGCAGGCGCAGGGTCGGTGGGGGGAGGGGAGGAGACTGGAGGCATGGGAGGCGACTTGGAATCGAGGGAGGGCGTCTGCTCTATTATATTGGGATGTGTAGGTGAAGCTCCGGGCACGAGAGCCGTGGAGGTAGAGGTGGTGGTGGCGGCAATGACCGCTGCGGCTGGAGGAATAGCAGTCGCAGTCGCAGTCACAGTCAAAGTCGCAGACCCGGTCGCAGTCGCGTGCGGGGTGGGCTGGTGGTGCGGGTGATGGAGCGCGCCGGTTTCTGGGGTGGTGGCCGCGGCCGTGGGTGGCCTGATGGTGGCTTCCAAGGGGGCTGGACCTGTCAGTTATGAATTCGTCATGAAGACGTCTTGCACTAATTTTCCCCTTCTTTTTTCCTATCCGTCGTTTTTATTTTTGTGCTGTGCACCAACAAGTCATGCGTCGCAGAGCATCCAGGGTGTTGGGATAACAGACACAGGCAGGACTACTACCTAGGTAATACAGAGGAAGGGGAGGGGTCTGGGATTGCGACGGGCGTGCCACCCTCGGGCATCGTGTAAGAGGTAGGGTAGTGAATGGGAAGCATATGTGGACTGTGGACGGCGGGAAAGCCAAGACGGTCCAGAACGTGGTGACCCTGTTTCCCTCGCCGTTCTCGCGGTTGCTTCCCTCGTCTGTTTCTGGAGAAGAATGCGGGTGGAGGCAGAAGAAGAGGCGCCTCCGCAGGGAACGGGGAGAGGAGAACAAAAGAAGCCAAAGGAGGGGAGGGAAAACAAACGACAGAGCGAGGCTAGCATTCTTCTGCCTGGCCTGGCTCCCAGTCACCAGTCACACAGTACATTGACACTCACCTCGTTGATCTGATGGAGGAGCGGTGTCGGTGCTGTCGTCGCCGGGGGTAGGGTGAGGATCTTGGCCAGGCCCGGACATGGATGCAACAGCTGAAGGATCTGCAGTAGCTTCTGCTGCTGCTGCTTCTGCTGCTTCTGCTGCCTGTGTCTTTGGTTCCGATGCTGGTGCCGGTGCTGTTGCTGGCGCTGATGCTGGGGGTAAGGTTGAGGTTGGGGCTGGCGCTTCAACATGCAACGAGGAAGACGCCATGGCTTTCGAAGACATCAAAGCCTTGGACGTTGTCGTTACAATGCTGTGATGGAGCTGATGTCTATCTGTGGGCACAAGAAAAAAAGGTTATTTGGAGTCGCTTCGTCTATTGGCACTATAATTTTCCCGACTCGTTTTTTCCCCCTTCCCCTCCACCACCGAGCTAATCGGAGACGCAACCTACCTATCCACACCAGTTTGCCGGTGCCATTTTTTCCCTCCTTCTCCTTCGTTGCTCTCGGAGGGGCAAACGAGCAACAGGGTTCCATCACTAAAATGTCGGATGCATCTCTGGCGGCTGCGTTTGGGCCGTGAGAGGTGCGTCCGCCTCACCGTGCCTGTCAACTAACCACACTAAGACTGCACTAATAAGACGACTGCTAAGTGTGAGGTAACCTGCCTTCTCATGGTTTAGAGTTTATGAGACGGAGGAACCCGAGGCTTAGCAGGGCAAAGTATCAGAACAGGTCCTACACCATGATAGCACGTATCACAGTACCTGATGTAGGTACCTGCTTGACAGCGGGAGCTGAAATAGTGAGGACCGTGAGACGAGGTACTAAGGATCTGTCGCTAGGTCTGTTCCACAGACGCTGGAGCAACACGGGAGCGCACGAGAGCCAAGTGGGGGAGGAGGTCCACGAGATATGACATGCCTTTTTGCCCTGACCAGCCTGTTGAGAAGAAGAAAAAGCACTATGAAAGTTTGCCATCTACATCCGTAATGCCTATAAATGCATTTCGTGATCGGACCCGTTGGCCAAGCTCTTGAGCAATGGCAAGGCAATCTCGGCATCGAGGCCGCAGGCTTGCTCGTTGGACGTCCGAAGTCCCCCAGATAGACAATTTGATGCAGATAGCCTTGGCGGCAGTCCGCATCGCATCAGAGCGAGTATTAATATATGCCTACCAGTCAACTGTAACTATGTATGTAGTAGGCCGGCTCGGAGATAACAGGTAGGTTTCCCTTCCCTCTGGGGTCTTCATCCCACCGAGGTTGGAGCAAGCAAGCAAGCAAGAGAACGACCGAGCTAGTTGGGGTCCAATCCCAGACGTTCGTTATTTCTGGCGAGCTGCAGATGTCTGCCCAGACGATGTGTAATAGTAGTAGTGTACGGAGTACCAGTACACGGTGACTTCGTTTTCGCCTTGGCCACACCTTGCTCTCGTGGTTGCTCTCCTCACATGCTGCTTGCCAACCATCAGGATCTTCCCATTCCCCCCTCCCCCGCCCGGCTTCTTGCAGGGCGCAGATCCGGGGTTTGGTTTTTTTCTTCTTCTCTTGTGGTTGGTGTGCGCTGACTCCCTGGGCTTGTTTGGTTTTGGTTCGGTAGGGGTGAACTGCAACCTGCACACACATCCACGAATACCTGAATCCTACCATGACATGCCTACCAAGCCTGTCCAAGCCCGCAGATGTGCGCACCCGGGCCAAGCTGGACTAGGTACCTTAAGGCACACTGGACCCCAAAATGTTATGCCGGGTTGCTGACGGGATTTGGGGGTGTGATATGGAGGGCAAGGGAAACAGGAACCGAGGGGAGGCAATAACGCAACGCGACCTGATTACCAACAGATGCGATCGCCATCCAACAGCCACCAACTGCCCTTCCGAGGTCTTTTCGTCTCTCGGCCCCCGGGCTTGGCTTGACGTTCTCCCCCCTTCCGTGGTTGATTGGGTCGTTGAGACGAGGATGCGGAAATGCGGAGAAAGAACCAACACGCTCTCTGAGGCTTCAAAAACTGAACCGACCTTCTTGGAGCGGAAAAGACCCGGCGAAGAGAGTCCACATGACCACGACAACGTAACTGTAGGGTCCACGGACTGTAACCGAAAAGAGGGTGATTACGTGATCCGTTGCCGTGGACCGCCCTGAGCCGGGGACCATAGCATCACGTCACCCCACAACCATCGGTTGAAAAGGACGGCATGAGAGCCGACGGCCATCTCCGGGTCGGACTGGGCGATTTTGACATGCATATTCCGTGGCCGTGAGGCTCTGTAGTGCAGAGATAGGAGCAATAACAGTGCACCTCTGCAGCACTATACATCTGTGTACAGAGCACAGCCTGTTGACAGCAGTACTGATCTCGAACCACAGGTGGAGGATAGAATAGTCTTCTTCTCTTCACGCCCAACGAAACTAATAACTCAAATAACCGTGTGTGCTGCGAAACAAGCCCAGTCTTCGCCCAACGCCGCTTATCAATTAGGGGCAAATCTCCCGTGATGCTCCCGAGCGTTGTCTTCTTTCAAGCCCCCTGTGCCTTTTGTCTAAGCGCTATTTCCTCGTGGTGAAATATGCCACTATCCATGATATAGGTATGATAGGAATCAATATCCAACAAGTCATTACGCAACCTCTTCGACCATCTTGCCAGACTTGAGGCCTCCAGGGACGAACACCTTGCCGACCGGTGCGCCAAGCATCTCGTCGGGCACGGCAACAAAGCTGCCCTTCTTCGAGCTGACCCAGCGCACGAACGCCGCGTCCGGCTTCGCGGGCTCGTTGCCAGGCGTCTCGTCGCCGGTGGCCTGGCCCTTGCCCTTGGTCTTGGGTGCCTGCTTCTTCAGGAGCTTGTTGATGGTTTCCATCTGCATAGGCAGTCAGCGTCACGTTCTTGAGCTTTGAGCTAGCAGCCGAGAAGCTCGCTGGTAACTTACCTTGACTTCTTCGTTGCGCTTCTCAGACAGGTTGCGTCGGCGACGGGCCATTTCCAACCTTCTCATCGACAACTCCTCTGCTGTGAAGACCTTCTTTGCCTGGACCTCTGTGGTGATGTCTCCGTTAGCGAACGCTTTGCATGCGTCATGTGGGGAAATCGTCAGTCTCTTACCATCCGAGAGCTTCATGTACTGCTGAGGTTCATCCTCAAATCGGGCCCGCTGTCTCCTGGTCATCTTCGATAGGTCGGGAGATCCCTCGCGGCTGCCGTCTTCGCTGTCCAATTCTTCGCCTCCGGCATCCAGGCCCTGAGTCTCGTCGGCAACCTCGATTTCTTCCTCCTCACCCTCGGCGTCCTCCTCTTCACCCTCGGCGTCCTCTTCCTCGCCTTCGGCGTCGTCGTCGTCTTCCTCATCATCGTCGTCGCCAGCGCCCCCGACATCGATGCTCATGTTCATCGTGTTCTCGGGGTCGCTGACTTCAATCTCGCTCAGCTCCTCTTCATCGTCATCGTCGTCTTCGATGACTCTTGCCGCCGCCGGACGCCTAGGTGTAACCTTACCCGCCTTAGGGAGCTGGATCTTGATAGTAGGTGCCGGTGTGTCCATGTCGACGTCGCCCTCGGCATCTTCGTCGCCCTCGGCGTCTACATCCATGTCGTCTTCATCCCCATCGGCGTCCTCGTCGTTAGGGTCCTCCATCTCCTCATCCTCATCCTCTTCTTCCTCGTCACTGTCCGACTGGACCGCATAGCTCTTTCTTACGCCGCGGGTCCGGGGCGGAGTGGTCCATCTGGCGCTGTTGACGGAGATGCTGTTGCCCGTCGAAGTTCTCCCCTTGGTGCTGGTAGCTTCGCGGAGCTTGTTTGCGGGCACTTTGACGGTGAGGTTGAGGTGCTCACTACCCGGGGATGAGGGCGGTCCGCGGGACACGCCGGAGGGGCGACCTTCCGAGCGGCGGGCGCGGGTGGACATGTTGCTGCTTCTTTCGCTGTCGGCCCAGTCAACAAGTGCTTCAGAAGCCTTCTTGGCCGCCGAGCGGCGCGGTCGCGAAGACATTGTGTCAATGGGGTATGCAGGTGAGGGCGCTCTCGCAGGTTGCTTGGTCTGCAGTTGACGCGGGCGGTTTCTTCCTCGCACGTGTTTGGGCGCTTTTGTGAGATGTCTTGGATTGGGAGGGAAAAGGTTGGGGTAAGTGTGTTTGTGTGTTTGTGTTTTTTGGGATGGCCGGCGGGGGAGATGTTTTATCAGAATTGGCAACGCGGGAGGTTGAAATAAGGTAAGCTCGGGGGGCGTAGGGCCAGACAAGGAAGGGTAAAGGTGAGGTGAGGTGGCACTACTGCTAGGAATCTGATCCCTAGATACGGGAGATGAGGTAAGTCCCGTATGTAGCAGGCCGAGATGCAAGCAACAAGGCGGATGTAGCTGTAGGTTTGCGCCTTCGCTTTTCTAATCAACCCCGTGCGGGCGCTTTTTTTCTCTTTTCTTTCCCCTCTTCCCACTCTCGCCCTCTGGCGTCGGGATCTCGATCCGACGGTCACTTTCAACCTCTGGGAGTAAAACCAGACGATCTTTGTGGCGTGCAGAGTGCTCGAGCGAGTACTTAACCCTCTTTTCCCCCGAGGCGCCGAATTACAACCTCGCGTTGATTTTTTGCCTCACTTGAGTCGGCCGAACCGTATCCGATATGATTATGATATGTGATATTGAGGGGCGTATGCAGTGTGAGGTGAGGAGAGGTGAGGTGAGGTGGTGATGGGTTTGTCTGGAGGAAAAACAAAGTTCGCAATCTGCGATGAAAATGGCTGGGCTTACCGAACTGATAGAGATACCCTTCTGGGAGAGACGGACGGACGACTAGCCGCACTCGAAAAAACTGACGCGCGCAAAACCAAAGCAGCCGGCAAGTGGGATTGTGTGTTTTCACCCCTTCCTGTGGTGGCCTATCGCCTCAAGCAAGCTGGCCAGCAAGGTACAGAGCGGTAACAGTCGCAGTCGCAGTCGCCGTCGCGGTCGCAGTAGAGCCAGGTGGCTGTGGCTCGGCCAAGCCAAGCTTGCGCGCAAAAAAAACAGGACCCCCTGAACTGAGACTATCTGGCGATTGGATCTCGTCGCCTCCGCGTCAGTCCTCTTTCCTCACGCCCTCAGAATGTCTTGCACGCTCGGCGCCTGTCCCCCGTTTAGCGAGTCCACTCTCCCCTTCGTCTTACCCGGAAAGGGGTCGTTAGCCTGGCAGGAGATCTCACCTGGAACCCCAGTCGCTCTGGGTCTGCGGTTGGCCGGTGTTAGGTTGGTCGGTGAGGCAAAAGAGTAGAGCGAAATGGTCAGAGATCGTCGGTGAGCGCGCAGCGAGCAAATCGGGTGGCCCCTGGGCTGGCTTCGTGAAACAAAAAAAGGGCCTAGGATTGCTGTAAATCGCGAATGCAACGATGAGGGCTCGAGATAGATGGGACGGTCTCGAAATGCGGTTCTACGATGTTCGCGATGCGCTTTTCCAGGTTCAGCGCGAGGCAGAGCTTCATTCTCAGTTTCTCTCCAACAGGCGCTGAAGTCCGCTGGAGCGCCGGAGGTCAAAACGGAACCCCGTAATGGTGGGCACCATAGGCACCGTGCACTCGAACACCTGAGGCTCCACCACTCTCCACTACCACCCCTGAACCGCTGCAGCGTGACGGTGGCTGGCCGTTGTAAAATACGGTCATCCCTACTGCCGTTTTCGCTTTGTTACGTATGTCTTTATTGACGGGGCGGGCACTCCGTTTTCCGCGGTTGTCCAGCCGAGGCATGTGGTCACAGATGCCGATCCGTTGATTACCCGCCATCTTGAAATACACGGCGTTCGATATCAACCAGTTTTTGTTTCGTTGGCGGTTTGTCCATTGTCTAACAGAACAGCTTCTTTACCACTAAACGAACATGAGCGACTCTGATGACAGCCGCAGCGGCATTCCCGCATGGCAGCGCGAACAGCAGAGCAGCGACGCCGAACCACAGCTGCCGGAATCGGCATCGCAAGATGTTGCAGACGACGCCTCCGAAGACAAACTGAATATTGCCCGCCGCTTCCTCCAAGATGACGAGATAAAGGACGAGCCGAGAGAGAAGAAGGAGGAGTTCCTTAGGACCAAAGGACTGACGTCCTCAGAAATTGTCCAGCTACTGGACAGCGAACCGGCACCAGAGGCCCAGCTTGCGCAGACAGCAAAGCCTCAACCCGCAGAGTCAACACCAGCTCAGGAAGCAGTTCCGCAGCCGCAATCACCACCACAAGACGAAATCTCCCTTCCCCGAAACGACACCGCTCCCGTCGTCACATATCCCGAGTTCCTCACCAAACCCACCCGCCCGCCGCCGCTGGTAACCGCCAACGCCATCGTCAACACCCTCTGCGCCTTCGCCGGCCTCTCGACCCTCGTCTACGGCACGAGCAAGTTCGTCGTCGCGCCCATGGTCGAGACACAGACCGAGGCCCGCGCCGAACTGCACACGACGACCGCCGAGAAGCTCTCCGCCCTCGTCTCCAAGCTCGAGTCCACCGTCTCCGAAATCCCCAAGAAGTCCGCGGCCGATGCCCTGCAGCAAGACGAGTCGAGCGACGTCGACGACCCCACGGAACTCTTCCACCGCGACATCGGCACGCAGACGTCCTTCCCCTCGACGCCGCGCCCGGACGCCACCGACTTCTCGGCCGCCGCCGAGTCCAAGACCCCGGGGGAGCGGCACCACGTCCAGCTCTCCAAGATGCGGCTGCACGCCCAGCAGCTGAGGGACACGTGCGTGTCGGAGGCCGAGGACCTCGCGCACGCCAAGACGGAGATGGACCTCCTCAAGGACGACCTCGTCCAGCTGGCGTACCCGTCGCCCCGCGAGTACACGAGCGGGCTGTACGGCTACGGCTCCCGCTCCAACGAGCCGGACGACGAGATCAAGAAGGCCAAGGACAACATCCGCCGCGTCAAGGGAGTGTTGCTCAGCACGAGAAACTTTCCCGCCTCCGTCAGGTGAATGGGAAAACTTCGACGTTTTTTCTTCTCTTCGGTTTGAAAGTCTCTCATGCGTGTAAAAGGATTGTCTCGGGATGATGGGGCTGGCGTCAATAGGTTCATTTTGGTAGGCGTAGTAGTGAGGCATTCTGCCTGAACCTGGTAGTATTAGTAAACTTTGATGACTGGCACGAAGGAGGCCGCGGTCTCATGTATGACTGGATAATGTGAACGCAGGTGCCCTTTGGTCCAAACACCTAGTTGTTAGTTTTTAATCACTTGGAGCATCTTGAAGTCGGAATTGTTACACTTCGTAAGCTCTGAGGTTCCTTGAATTTCAGCCGGATTCCCTGGGCCAGAAAACGCCGGAGGGAAACCATTTTAAGTGAGCAATAACTTCAATATGCTCGAAGACGACGCAACAGTGCAAGAAAGACTTTTAATATCTTCTTGATTTAGTTACTCTACAATGCCAGTTGCCATCCGGCTGCTTCAGTACTGCTCTCAGCAAGTATGTGTAAAAGTATTCATACAGAATCTGGTGTAGCATGCCTTGGGGGACCGTCCGCGATAGAAGCGGCGCAAAAGCAGCTATCATCCACAAAGAAAAGCAAAATGAGGTCCCTTCTGACACGTTTGATACTTCCTTCCGCCTCCAGATGATACCCCCAGACCCCCAACCTTTTAGATGCAAAGATTTCATTGCTTCCGTGGTTTTTCTCTCTCGTAGCCTGGCACTCTTAAAGCCTCGAAAATCCGCGGGTAGGTAGCGACATTGATGTGTTCAAAGTGACGATTCTCGGCCTTCTGTGTCCTGTACCATATCATGGTAGGCTTGTACGTGTAAGAAAATGCCGTCCTCGTAGGATCTCTCCTGGCCACATCCTTCACCCATTTGTACAGTACGTTCTCGCATCGGCTTGACCGGAGAGGCCTCGGGCTCCGGGGTGGGTGGAAGATGACTTTGCCGGCAGGATCGTCCCCGGTAGTGTGTAAATCCTCTGCCGGATCGAGTTCCATCGCATCGACCGGCTCAGCGGAGGCGTGACTTTCGTCACCCAACAAGACTTGGCGGTAGCCCCTCTCTGCAAGATTGACGTCCTTGGGTGGCAGGTAGAGCGAGATATCATTCCCCATTTTCCCCAGAAAAGCCAGCGTGGCGTCAATTGGTGACTCGGCAGGGGTCGCTTGGAAACCTCCGTACCAGACTCTCGTGAGGCGGAGATTCGGGTTCTTGAGTTCGCCATGCTTCTCTACGTACTCAATTAGCTGCTGCTGAGCCGGTATGAGTTTAGATGCGTGAACGATGCCCGCCGGAAACTGCTCCTTGGCTGACAGGTCCCAGATGAGGAGCTCCGTTGCTTTCCACGGCCTAACGTTTGGGAGCGTGGGCCGATACACGGCGATCCACGGATGGCGCTTTTGCCATTTGTTTTCAGACGGTATGTAGCCATGGGGTGTATAGAAGAACGCAATGTATGTGTTAAATAGCTTCGGTGATTTCTCTGGGACCCCGTCAGGCAAGTACTCCGGAAACGACTTCGCGAAAAATGGCCATGGGAATTGCAGCCACTGCTTATAAGATGCGAAATCCCGATGAAAGTCGCCCATGGCGTCGGCTGTTGCCTCGATATCTTCGCAGTAGGCCACCGGATAACCGTAGAGCTTTGCAACGGATGACACAATTCTGCCGTGCGGGTCAAATAATGGCTTTCCCATTTCCTTTGAGAGTGGTATGAGAAAGTTTTTGATGTTGTGAACGTTTGGAGATGGTAATATCTTGCTTCCAGCAGTCGAAGCTTTCTCGACGGGTATGCGGGGTCCTTCTGTTTCTGCCTGCACCTCAACAGATGGATCGCGCTCCGTTCCCGGCTCGTACATGGGAAGGTCTTCGTATTTGATGACGTGGCGAGCTTCAGTTCCAATCTCCGTGCCTAGTACGTGGAACTTCCGGAACTGGTCCAGGTGAGTCTGGGACCAACACCCGAACCAGTTTACCAAGCTTTGTTCATCGTTGGCATCGATGCACTCATCTGCAAAGATGATGGGTTGCAGCTGCTCATCAGGTACCAGATTGTCAAGACCCAATTGTCGAAGGCCGTCTACAATGGTCCATGTCTCGAAACGATCAGCACAGTCCTGTTGACTCAATCGTGCTTTGTGTGCCATTTCTTCTCGGTCCGAGTCCGACAGCTGTTTGTTGTTTCCGTGAGTTAATAGACCCTTGCGCTGATCAGCACTGTCGAGTGCGAGGTCGCGCAGAAAATTGCACAGGTTGAAAGCTGCGACAATCTTCGTGTTGTTGGTGGGCTTGTGCCATGTCTTGCTGTACCACTCGAAGAGCTTGAGAGCGTGGTGCGGCTCAGCAACCAGAAAACTGGGAGTGACCAGAACAGCACTTCCATGCGGAAAGAGTCTCGTGAGTTCGAATGTGCCTGTTTCGGTTCCGTGATGCACAGAGCGAATGGACGGATACATTGGACGCTTCTGAAGAGACTCGCCAATGCACCAGAACATGTAAGCCTGGCTGTTCATAATAAGCTTCAAGATGTTAGGAAACCGCCGGAGAGAGTCTGTAATGGCTTCGTGCACAATAACGACTCCATGGCTGACGACATTGGGGTTGGTAAACGCAGTCCAGTCTCCCGACGTCTTTGTCGAGAAGACTCTACAATGCGTATTTTGGGTATGAAGCCACTCGCCCACAGTGTCAAGAATTGCCTCCCTCGAAGGAGGGAATGCTAGATAGAAGTTGTGACGCACGTCTCTCAGCCCGGGCGGCGTAAGCCTATGATAATCCAGTCGGAAAAGTCCTTGCAGGACAGAAGCCCGCGGATCTGCTAGCTTTGGTGTGGCGGTCTTTCGTTCCGGCAACGGGTTCATGGCAACAGCTTTTGGCTTGTATATCACGTACTTCAGGGCCCCATTCGTCGGACTGGCAGCCTCAGCATCGATCCCGGTGGCTTTCCAGTTTTCACATCCCGAGGGATAGATGAGTATGGTAAAATCTTCACGGAAGCAGGCAGCGCCAAAGGATCCTAGCTTCAGCCGTTCGGCAGCGTTGTTGATGAGGATGTCATCACCAGGCGATTTCGGTTTGATGTTGCCTTGCGAAAGAACCCGATCAAGCATGTTGTTCTTTTGGAGAGCAAAAGTGCCAGCGTTGCAGGTTCTTGCAAAGTGCAGCACTTCTTGCTCTGTGAAACTCAGATGCCACTTGTCGATCTCATTTCTCACGTTCTCGAACGTCACCTGCATTTCTTTGGTTGTGGCAGGTCCTAGTTGAATGCGCTTGTCGACGTTCTGCCCAACAGCTCGCTGCTGATATTGCGCTATCGACAGCTTACGAGCTGGGGGATGGCGTTTGAGAGTCTCTGCTGGCTCCGGGGGAGACTTGAGTCTTTTCGGGCCGGCTGGAGCCTTGCCATCCACATCCATTGACTCTGGCTCTTCGACGAAGGCAATGCCATCTGCCCATTGAACAGATTTACGTTTCTTCGTCGCAGGCCGTGCCGAGGGTGGCTGGTCCGAGATCGCATTCGCCCCTTCTGATGCTGTGAAACTGGAGCCTCTGGCTGTTTTTGTCGGTTCCTTGTCGAGTGAACGTTTCAACGCAGAGCGAGGGGGGATCGGTGCAGAGTTAGAACTAGAGGCTGGGGGCGGCCCACTGCTAATGTCGAAGAACTGAGCGGTAGGCGGAGGATGGGCAGGCGCTTGATCTGCCCTGTCTCGACCTTGCAACTCAGCCTTTCTCCTGATTCGATAGCTTGTAAACTGCCGAGGATCCTTGGATGTGTCTGCCATGTTCTCGGCCAGTGATTTATGCTGGCGTATGGGTTTGCCGCCAGCGAACACGTTACCGCCGGTTTGTACCGACTTGACCATCTTTCTCGAGCTGACCTGAGGTTTCTTGGCCTTTCGAATGGCTTGAGACGAAGCTGTTGATGGAGTGGAGGCCACATGAATCGTCGCTAAAGTGCCGGGTGCTTGTGTGGCTGCTGGCTTCCTGGCAGTTCCTTGATACCCGGTCGCTTTAGGGGCGGTCGAGGTCTGCTGTGGCCGATTTTGCAGCGGCAACGTGGACGATTTTCGTTTGTTTGGCGATTTGGATCGTTCTTCGACCGAGCTGCGTTTGCGTGAGGATTCAGGCTTTTTCTTGGCCTCGGGTGAGTGCTTTAGCGGCGGTTTCTCTCGGATGTCGACATAATCCTCCCCGTCCTTGACATAATCTTCGTCCTTTGGCCGTGCTGGGGTTTTTGGAGGGGGAAGTATGGCGTTGAAATCGTCCTGGCCGACATCCTCGTCGCTGAGATAGTAGTCCTCTTTGGACTCGTCTTTCCAGATGGATAATTCCAAGCCGCGCCGTTTGCGTTCGAAATTGCGTTTACGATGGCGTTGGCGACGTGCTTCAGCAATCTTGTCGACACTATCCTGCCAGGACATAACATCGAAAGCTGGCTTCTTCTTTGCGGCAATTTTTGCCTTCTTTTCTTCCCATTCTTTAAGTAGATCCTCCGATGCATGTGTCTTCGGTTCCCAGGTGGCTCGCTCGATTGGGTATCCCGTCCACTCCACAAGGTAGAAGTCTTGCCCGCCTTCATTGATCTGATAGTGTATAGTTTCCACTTCCCACTCCTCGTCCGGATCGTGTTGCGAGGCTAGAGTGGAGGTGATAGAGATTTCGTCATCTTCTTTGAGGATGGGGCCGGGGGATTCACACATCTCCTTACGAGGAGACTGCTCGTCCACGAAGAGGCCAGGAGTACCCATGACGATTTTGGCACAGTGGTCAAGGGGGCATCATCGGGGGACCATAACAAGCGCCCTGATCGAGTGGCCAAACTTGGTCGAGGTGTACGGCCACTGCGCGCTTGTGATTGTTGTTGTTGTTGTTCTGATTGAGGAGGACCAGACTATTACTTGAGGGATAGACGGGTGTGCTTTTCAGCCCGATCTCCCGACCAGAGCTGGACGAAGATGAGCTGTCTGCTCGGATTCACTCAAAGACGTCGCGAGGCGTGAGAACGCGCCGATTGAAGGTTCAACAGTCGCCGTGATCCGATGAGACTTCAAAAAAAAAAATGAAGGTGCCTGATGAGATGTCAGAAGGTGAGGGTTTTCAAGTTGGCGCTTCAGAGTACCAACGCGTCTCAACAGGGGTGTCCTAGCCGTGCGACGACCGAAGTTCGGCAAGTGCTACGTTGACGGTAGGCACCGAGTCGCGTCAAGATGGCAGACTGATCTGAGCAAGTCAAAACTTTTTTTGGAGGGAATGGGGGTTGCGTGGAGATGGGAAGGTATTGATTGAGGTAGGGAACATGCAAGTATTCCATTCACTACGGAGTAATACCCTGTGTTAACAAAGCTAGCTAGGTAGGCAGGTACGGGTGGTGGTGGTGGTGGTTCCCACAAGAAGGAAGCTGCGCAGCGGTCAGCATACTACCTACTAACGACCTACCTAGGTAGGTAACAGGTGGTATGTCCAGGTTCCAAAAGATCTCACACTGTGAAGCGGCTATTTCGATCTTCTGTCAGTTGGGAAGGAAGGAATGGCTTCAAGCGTTCAAATTTTGGCACCTTCCTTACCAAAAGGTAGGTAGAGCAGATTCGGTACCGTAGGTACCTATCTAGGTACATACCACCGGCATGGGGCGGGGAGGATAAACAACGTCAAGCACCATCGAGTGCTCGCCTCTTACTTCCATGTCAGCCTGGGTAAAGCTGTTTGGCCTCAACGCCTACCTACGTACCTAGGTAGTCCAGAAAGTTCGTCTCGTACGCCTATACACAAGAGGCTGTCTCCTTACTTTTTATGTATTTTAACATTCTTACGAAGTAAGTGTTCAACCTTAGCAATAACCTTTCAAGCCCTCTCGTCTTGTTGCAAATCTGCCCCGCGACTGACGCGACTGACTGCCGTCATTCGTTAGGACAGTTCACCATGTGCACCGGCCGTATTACTCCATAGGGGGTTGCCTTCTGGTGGTGAACGGGTGGTAGGCGTTTCCATCCATCCTACCAAAGCGCCCCAACACGTGACCATCGAGGTGAAACGCGACAGTCCCGGCTACCGACGGCGGCATCCCGTCACCACAGACACATACGGGAGAGTGACAGCGAGGTGAAAGTGGTGGTTGGTGCATGTTCTGTGGTGGTGTGGCTCAGCGGATTGTAGCACTTCCGGAACGTGGAGCATCCCCTCTCAAAGCTGAGGAGGGCAGGGAACTTGCATTGTTCATGTTCATGTGAGATTCCTCGGACTATGCTGCTGGTACTCAGCATCCAAGTACTCTGTAATAACGGCCAGGGTTCCCGGAGCCTGTGCGACTTGTATCATTATCCATGGATCCGTACCGGGACTCTCCTCTGGCTTTCCCCCACTGTCGGGGATTTGAGGTAGGGAGTTCCTCCATTAAAGATGCTAACAATATCTTTGGGCTACGCCTCAACTTTTCAAAATAAGCACCGCGTCTGAATTTCTCGCTGCTGGGTTTCTCCTCTTGCATGCAGTGTCCTGGAGATATAGAGGACCCATCTTCGTTCGTCTTTGTTCGATGTGTTTGGTACCCTGAAATTGAGGTGCGTTCGCTTGACCCCAGAAACAGGACGTCGTCATCTCAGGGGGGATAAGTACATAAACCAGGCCTGGATAACACCCACCTACTTTCTACGGATAGCGGGCAGGTACTTCAAAAGCGTCACGACGAGGTACTTTACCTAGGTAGGTAGAAACCTGCCTTGAGAAGGCACCTACCCTTAAACCTTCCATACCTACCTAGCGCATTTCCTCTTCCCAAGTACCCGACCTACCTGCCCCGGCTGCCCCTTCACTGGTTCTTTGCTCCACCTCACGCCTAGCAAGTCTGGTTCCTGACCACCCCCAGCGCCGGCCTTGAACCAATCCCAGCGGTCCAGAGCTGCTGCGCCAACACCATCACCCACTCAAACTGTGCAGACACTACCTATCTGAGTACCTGAGGTATGTAGGTACCTCACACGCTACCATCAACCTACCCTGCCTACCTAACTGACTGTCCACTTCAGTCTGGTTCAGTTCCAGACCCATACATCTTACCTTGCCTTGCCTCTCACTTCACTCAACTGCTTTATCTCTCGGGGCCGCGCACACCTCCATCAAGCCGTAGAGTCCTGGTTTTGCACCACCAACGATCCCGCATCTTCACAAGCACCTGCCCATCGCATTCACGAGCAAACCGCCAACATGGCTAACGACGAATATGACGTGAGTTTTCCCGTCCGCAGGCGTCTGCACTCCAGGGACCGGCGCTCGCCCCTCTCTCCCTGCACCTGTTCCCCTCCTTGCGCTAACCCGACGGCCCTCGCAGTTCCTCTTCAAAGGTGCGCCAACGACTTCCCGACCTCCCGACCCCATCGCGCGATGATATCGACGACACCGAGTGGCATGCTGACATTTGACCTCTTCTAGTGGTGTTGATTGGAGACTCGGGCGTCGGAAAGTCCAACCTGCTTAGTCGATTCACTCGTAACGAGTTCAACCTCGACTCCAAGTCTACAATTGGCGTTGAGTTCGCCACCAGGTCCATTCAGGTCGACTCCAAGACGATCAAGGCACAGATCTGGGATACTGCCGGCCAGGAGCGATACCGCGCCATCACCTCGGCGTACTACAGAGGTGCGGTCGGCGCCCTCCTTGTCTACGACATCAGCAAGCACCAAACATACGAGAACGTCACACGATGGCTGAAGGAGCTGCGCGACCACGCCGACGCCAACATTGTTATCATGCTTGTCGGTAACAAGAGCGATTTGCGACACCTGCGAGCCGTGCCCACGGAGGAGGCCAAATCTTTCGCCAGTACGTTGCGGTGAAGGGGCAAAGGAGAAGCACTGCGGATCCTGGATTTGCTGACCTGGCATTTAGGCGAGAACCACCTCTCGTTCATTGAGACGTCTGCCCTTGACGCCAGCAACGTCGAGCTTGCGTTCCAGAACATCCTGACTGGTGCGTCTCAACCCCAACTCTGCGCATCGATCGCGTGCAGAACAGCTCTACCTCCTAATTCGTCTCCTTTTGCTAACGTGGCGTGTCCTGTAAACAGAGATTTACAGAATCGTATCGAGCAAAGCCCTCGACTCGGGCGACGGAGCCCAGGCCTCGATCGGAACCGGTCCCAGTATTGCACTCAGCAAGCCCGCGGACGACAGCGCAGACAAGGGCGGCAAGTGCTGTTAAACGCATTCCCCCTGGAAACCTATTTCACGGCCCCTTGGAGGGCTGCTACGGTCGATATCATGGCGTCTCTCATACGCCTCGGAATCTGTATGTCACCTGGGCAAGGAAGGGACTGTTGCATCGAGGAATGACTAGGAATCCAACGAGTCTTTTTTATGATTTCTGAGGGGACGGAGTACAGTCTCGGCCTTTCCTTTGTTCTCCTTTATACGGCTCAGTGCGGCTTGTCTGGGATTTGACGTTTCTGACGATCGCTCTGCCATGCTTACGTAGTTGAATGAATCCATCTTAATGCCTTGGGGAGCCGCCGGCTGTTCTGCTGGTGTGAGAAAGTCTACAGACGGCGCCTAGGACACTTGAGACGATACGGAATGCCAGTGATGTCGCCATGTTCTCTTGTGGCGGAACCTACGTCGACCCAAGGGGTCGGGGCTCACGATGTGACATTAGACGGATGGGTCGCATCGCAGGCCGCTTCGTGAGGACCATGTGTACAGTTTGTAAGTTCTGACGTTCCCTCCCGCTCCCACAGTGGGTACCGCAGACCTCAATGTCGCTATCAAGGTATGGAAAGATAGATGGAGACCTCGATGCTAATGGATCTCAGAAAAGGACTATTATGTATCCGCCGAAACAGGCTGACTGGCGCGCCTAATATTCCAACGGGAGGCGTGAAAGCACACCGGGGTTCTGAGGGAAAGTGAACGAGCCCAAGGTGAACGATGACAGCAATAGTAATTCAGGGTGGGCTGCGGGTTGCTGCGATCCACAAAGTTTCTTTCCTTCCCCCAGCCCAGTAATACAATGTGAATACAGCCCGGGACGGAGTACAGTAGGTAAATTACCTTACCTAGGCATCCGTAGCCTGTAGGTACCTGCCCATCAGTGCACGTACACTAATACTGGCGGCGTTAGCGTAGTGTTCTGACTTTTGCTGAAGCAGGGGTATCCGCCCCGCTTTGTCGATAAGGTCCTTATCGCTCGGAGAAAATCACGTCCGGCCTTTTTTTTTTCATCGGGCCTTCCACCGGTTTACACTGCGCGCGAGATCACGAACTGTTTGCCGGCCGCACGTTTGGGCAGTTTTCTTACTCGGTCACCGACTTCTCCCTCCCCATCCTTTGCGACCCGGAATATCTCGCCCGGCCCGTCGCAGGTTTACCGAAAAAAACACAAAACCCTCTTGGATCCAGACCTTGCGCAGCAGACAGCTCCGAGAATCACCATGGCGTCTGTTTACAAGAGCCTGTCGAAGTCGACCGGCCAGAAGAGCGATGCGCCCGCCTCGGGCACCGTCAGCAAGGCCAACAAGCGAAGGGTTCTTCTGCTTTCTAGCAGAGGTGTCACTTATAGGTATCTATCTGCCTTGCTGCCGAGCCGTTTATGCAACCTCTTGCTGACTAGTTTTCTGCGCAGGCACCGTCACCTCATGAACGACTTCGCTACGATGATGCCCCATGCCAAGCGGTAGGCCGGAGACGATTAGAATCAACGTGACCCTCGAACAAGGCTAACAAGTGGCAGAGATGTCAAATACGACAAGAAGGGCAATCTGAATGGTCTGAACGAGCTTGCCGAGCTGTACAACTGCAACATCATTTGCTACTTCGAGGCATGTGTCCTAATATCCGCATCTAATACGTCCGCATTTGCTGACTTGTTCGAAGGCACGGAAGGGAAAGGACTTGTTCATGTGGCTTTCGAGGGCGCCTAACGGCCCCAGTTGTAAAGTAAGTCGATTTCCCACGTCCGTTGTATTGCAGTATTCTAACCTAGACAAACTAGTTTCACGTTCAAAACAGTACGTTTACGGCCCAATTGCTCCTACGAGACAGTTATTGACAGGTTTAGTCTCCACGCAGCTCGAGCTGCACTTCGCAGGGAACTGTTTGAAGGGCTCGAGGCCGCTCCTCAGCTGGGACCAAGCATTCGAGACTGAGCCCCAGCTTCAGCGTGCGTACCGCCTAGATACTTCTCTCTCGTTCGTCTGCTAACACAAGTTCCGATGTCAGTCTTCAAAGAAATGCTTCAGCAGATGTTCAACGTGCCCCAGGGAGCGAGGCGCTCAAAACCCTTTGTCGATCACGTCGTGTCCTTTTCCTACCTCGACGGCAAGATCTGGATGCGTCAGTATGAGATTAAGGAGACAGAGGCCACTGGGGAGGAGACAGACGTCGAGAAGTCTAAGGGCGGCAAGAGCATCAGCACCTCTCTCGTCGAGATCGGACCCCGCGCAACGTTCACGCCTATACTTACGCTTGAGGGCAGTCTAGGCGGCGCGAAAATTTTCGAGAATAACGAATATGTGTCGCCGAACTTCGTGCGGGCCGATTTGAGGAGGAAAATTGCTGCGAAGCACAATGCCAGGGCCGAGAAGACGGTTGAGCGACTGTCGAAGAGGAAGGACCTGGGACTTCGGAGCAAGGATGGCCAGCCAATTGCTAAGGACGAGCTGGATACTAAGGCTCTTTTTGCGTAAAATACCATGTATAATTCATAGAGAGCTTTTCTCAATGAGCTCGATATCAAAGATTCTTTTCGCGAACCCGATGGACAAGATGCTCTATCACGATGTGTTAGTCGGTATACTTTGCGGTGATTGGCTGCTTAATCCCAAATGCACCAGCCACAATCACAAGTTATGGTCACCCTGGTCGCTCTGGGGCTGATGCGAGCTTAGGTCAGCAGCGACTTGACTCGACACTGGAGATGTCCCTCTGCGTCACCATCGCGCCCGCTTTTTGGTCATAGGCATTCCGGCTATGATTCCGCCTGCACCATCGCGCCCACCGAGGAAGCATAACTTCTCGTGAAGCACATCAGCCCGGCTCGATGAAACGCAGTTCTTCCGAGAAAACGATGCCAGCTTGCTTTATCGCCGTTGATAGCCCCAAAGACGGGGTGGCCAGAAAATAGGCCCATCGATTTCACGTCTCGCTATTAGTGACTTGAAGTCATTTTTGAGATCAATAGGGCCTTTTGCCTTAATCTTCTCGGTTCCCCTTTCCATCTAGGGCTTCCTTGATCTCAGACAAACGCTGAGGGTTCTCTTGCGAGACAGTCCCTACCAATCCAATACAGGCGATAATCTGGCCAACGCTCTGTGGTCATCACAGACCGCTTTAACCTCGGGCATCAAGACCCATCAGTACTCGATACAGTTCAGGGAGGTGTCGTTAATTTTCAAGAAAACGGGTCATTTCATCAGTACAATGTTACAAATCGCCGGTACGTTTTAGTACCGTTCCGGTCGAGAATACACACCTAACCGCCTTGTCTTCCAGAACTCAACGCTTCTGTTTCTGTCGCCAAGAGTTTTCTGTTTTGCCTTTGACACTGCAGCTTTGAACGTGGTTCTTGAGCTATAAGAAACTTTGACAGGCTACCAGCTCAATTCGTCATTGGGGAGCAGATATCTTCGATTCTGCTTGCGATCTCCTTGTCTCTCTCATCAACACGCCTGACGGCAGCGCCGCATATTTCAGAAGTTTTCTCTGAAGACAACCAGCCTCAGCATCAAAAATGACTGCTGCAACATATTCCTCTCTTCTCAACGCACCTCGTGGGCAGTCAGACGCCGCAGGATGGAGTCTCGAGAAGGCGGGAAAACTAGAGGGCCTTGAGGGGCTCCCCATCGAGATCATTCTTGATATTTATCATCAACTTGACCTGCGGGGCATTTTTTCTTTGGCCCGGGTCAACACACTGTTCCACGGATTACTCAAGAAGAACAAGGCGACAGTTCTACTACCGGTACTGCAGCGCGAATTCAGTCCATTTTCGGAGCTGCTCCAACTCTACACGGCGTCAGATCGCGATTTGAGCCAGTACGGAGACACTTTCCAACCGCGAAGAGTGGTTTTAAGACGGTTTCCAGGCGATGTGACTGGCATTATCTTGTCTCGGGGTGGTATTCATCCAAATACCGCCCTCTCGCCTGAACAGGTTCTGTTCGCCCAAATCATGAACCATGGCAAACCTACGCCAGCAAGTATACTGCCACCGCCGCGATCAGTTGCTCTCACAACCCAAGACCTGGACTCTCTCTTGAGGTATTGCTTGATTGTGCGGCAATGGGAAGAGCTCTATCCACAGTTACACTGGTTCTCAACCCCCGAAGACTGTCGCCAGCTGGATGAGACCGAAAGATTCAAGCTCCGCAGAGCTCTCTATCGCTGGTGGCTGTACGCATTTTACTTCCACGGCGAGCTGCCTCGACCCCGGGGTGGTCAGCCTGAATCTTTCGTCAACGATATTCGAAGTAGCCAAATGCGACTGTACGCGTCGCGTGAGTTAATGGAGATGAAAGATCTTTTTGCGGCTGTCAAGGAGCTCGTGCGGCATTACATCTTTCCCAACCTGGAGCAGAATCTGGAGCCTGTGAGTACAATGTAGGAGCTGCCGACGGACCCGTACGCATCGCTGACATGGTATCGGTAGCTTCGCGATACCAGCCCTCTTGACACGATGATTGAAGCCACCGTTCGAGAGCGCGTAGTAGACACATACGCAAAACTTGACCCACGAGATCTTTTGTTCTACTTCGAGAACATCTTCAACTACCCTCGAAAGCGTCTCGTGACGGATGTGAACCTGAAGCATCCCAATTTTTCTCGGGACCAGGAATCACTTTGTGCAGCAATGCAGTCGGCATTGGACGAACGTCCGTGGCTCGAAGACGTAGCAGGCCTGGGCAATGTTGGGATCGTTGTGGACGATTCCAGCGAACTCGACGGGCAACTTAACGATGATGGGAGTCATGATGGGACAGTACCACCCCCAGCAGCGTTCCAGCGACCGAGGAATGACTGGGCACCGCCGGGAGATGATGGCCGGAGTCTCGCAGAACGAAATCACTTTCATCAGATTACACGGCGTGTGTTGAGAGACGATTTAGACTAGACAGACCTCGATGCGTTCATAGATCATTATAACTTCACTTCGTCTGGTTTTCCGGTCACTACTGGCGGTGTTGACGAGCTTACTCAAGTGGATCCTGTCACTGGTGACAAAGGCCGACGACACCAATTTTACCGCAATCTTTGGGCTACTACAGGTGATTTCGATTGATATTTCCAATTATCAGAATCAAATGTTGTCATTTTTTCGATTATGAGGAGGCAACGCATATGCCTGTACCCGGATCAGGTAGTGTATTATGGGTGCCTGGCAAGACTGTGTTTTTAGTGCAAGGCTGCGGCTACAAGGGTTGCTGTGGCGGGTGCACCCTGCAAGGCGGCGGGCTTGTGGCCAGCTCCCGCCTTGTCAGTGGCCCAAGCCTCCCATCTCGTTCACTCACTCATACCCGGCCACTCACCTATTAATCGTCCTACACGACAACCCTCGTCCAGCAGCGCGACGCCCTCTCGTTGCGCATCGATGGCTGTCTGTTTAATGACAGCATATTGAACCCTCGATCACACTTGCGACGGGACCATAGCGTCCATTATCGACGGGCGCGCCGCGGTGGTCGGCATTGCGCTTGTAGGACGACACGGCGCGAACGAGCTTAGTAGGCTCTTCCGTTGTCCAGCATCAGGCGTTGCTTCCTCAAGTAAGTGGTCGACTTTCCTGCTTCTCTACCTTTTCGAAGGAAGGTGGAAACAACAAACGGGGGTATTTTGGACTCATCGGTTGGGACTCGATGAGAAAGAGATAACAAGGAAAGCCTGTCCTGGACAGTTACCTCTACCATCTTCACCAGAATATTGAAAGATAGAGGCCTCAGCTCGATCTCAGACCCGCAATCTTACAGCCGCGTTCCATTGCAGCTTCAATATTCTAAGGAGAAACGTTGTTCTTTTGATCTTTGACACGTTCAGCCAGCTCTATGCCCATGGCCCCCGTTCAAGGTTATAGCCTGGTCATGCATACTGATACTGCAACAGGCATCGCACTGCCGCGCAAACAAATCGGCAAAACCTCCGCGCGTTCTAGGACGTTGACAAAGCAGCTTAGCTATTGAGAGCTAAGGCTCGTAGTTACAGCACCTCCGCGCAAACTGAACAAACAGTTCCAGCTACTTCGCACTTGCTCTTGTTCCTTTCGAATCGGGGTAAACAGTGTCATCGGGGCCAGCCGACGTACCCTGCCCTTCCGCCATGGAGGGTATCGACCAAGACGTCGTTATGGGCGGGGACGGCAGGCCTTCAAATCACACGACAACGCCGAACGGTGTTGGCCGAACTGCCGGCGGAGACCCCAAAAGCGAGGCCCCCACGCCTTCTGATGAAGAGGACGGAGAAGAAGACTACGAAGACTACGATGAAGACGCAGACGCGCAAAATCCTGCCAACCAGCTGCGTAGACGAGGTCAGCTCCCTACAGCATGTTGTTATGACGACCGGATGAAGCTTCACGTGAACGCCGACTTCGGCACCACACCTCATCATCCAGAAGACCCACGTCGTATAGAGGAGATCTTCAAGGCTTTCAAACGGGCCGGATTGGTTTACAGCGGGCCAGAGGCGAACGTAGCCCGGGTTCTACGGGACACGCCCACCAAGTACATGTGGAGGATTGGTGCCCGCGAGGCCACGAAGGAAGAGATCTTGACGACTCATACGCCACTTCACTATCACTGGGTCGAGAAACTGTCAACTATGGATTATGCAACGCTCCGCGAGACCAGCAGGCAGTACGACCAGGGACGGGCCTCGCTCTACGTCGGTAGCTTGACATTTACTGCAGCTCTGTTATCTTGCGGTGGTGCGATTGACACTTGCAAACACGTCGTCGAAGGCAACGTCAAAAATGCGTTTGCAGTCATCAGGCCACCCGGTCACCACGCTGAGTATGACCAGCCTCTCGGGTTCTGCTTCTTCAACAACGTGCCCGTCGCCGTCAAGATTTGCCAGCAGGAATACCCCAAAGACTGCCGAAAGGTTCTCATCCTGGATTGGGATGTTCATCACGGCAATGGAATTCAGAACATCTTCTACGACGACCCCAACGTTCTGTACATTTCGATTCATGTCTACCAGAATGGTGTCTTCTACCCTGGCAAGCCCGAAAACCAAGACATCCCTGACGGTGGTTTGGAGCACTGCGGCACTGGACCTGGTCTTGGGAAGAACATCAACATTGGCTGGCACGACCAAGGGATGGGCGACGGAGAGTATATGGCTGCATTTCAGAAGATCATCATGCCGATCGCCAAGGAATTCAACCCGGACCTGGTAGTCATCTCTGCCGGTTTCGACGCTGCTGCCGGTGACGAGCTTGGGGGTTGCTTCGTAACTCCAACCTGCTATGCCCACATGACGCACATGCTCATGTCGTTAGCTGACGGCAAGGTTGCCGTCTGCTTGGAGGGTGGCTACAACCTACACGCCATCTCGACCTCGGCCGTGGCTGTTGCACGCACTTTGATGGGAGAGCCACCACCGAAGATGGAAATCCCCATGCTCAATAAAGATGCCGCCAGGGTACTTGCCAAGGTCCAAAGCTTCCAGGCACCGTACTGGGAGTGCATGAGGCCTGGAATTGTCCCTGTGCCCGATATCCAGGATCTCAACGCAACAAGACTGCATGATCACATCCGACTTGGCCAGCGCCAGGACCTTTCGCAGAGACACCAAATGATTCCTCTTTTCATTCAGCGGGATCTTCTTGTCAAGTCATACGAGAATCAGGTCTTGGTGACACCCGAAATCCAATCTGCACGGCGGATTCTTGTCATCATCCATGATCCACCTGAGCTCCTGGCACAACCGGATGTCATAGATCGCCATATCGAGACTCACAATGCCTGGGTTGTCGACAGCGTCGCTCAATACATTGACTGGGCTGTTGGCGAAGACATTGCGGTGATGGATGTCAATGTGCCCAGCAAAGTCGTTCGAGACGAGGACATGGATCCTTACAGTCCTAGAACGGCCGACAAGGACCTGCTGGTAGAGCTCCAGGAGCTGGTAAACTATCTATGGGACAACTACATCCAGCTATATGAAAACGCAGACGATATCTTTCTCATGGGCGTGGGCCGCTCCTACAACGGAGTCAGGGCGCTTCTCACTGGTCGAGGTAAGTGACAGCTTTTGATGCGCATGAACAGCCGTATATGCTGACATGACTTTCACAGACTGCAGAGCGCGCATTGCTGGAGTCGCTAGCTTCGTCGAGGGCATGTTGCGTCCTGTCAAGTCCGACGTCGACAACGATCTCTCGACATGGTACAAGGAGCATTCGCAAATCTTTGTTTCGAACAACCACCCGTGCTGGAATAGCGAGGACACGCTACGCAGAGTGACGAAGCGGCGTTTTGGCACCGTGATTCGCAGCGAGGCCAACGGCGTCAACAAGATGATGCAAACACATGCCGGGCAGGTTCAGAAGTGGATGCTGGAAAGATTGGCAGCACGTCAAGTAGGAGGAGACTCTACAGAGGATGAGAAGATGACCTGAAGCAGTCGAGGAGGGTGCATCCACAAGTCGGGCTTTTAGGTTATGGATTGAAAGGTGCAATTCGGGAATCACGTCCTGTAATTGACGTGGCGGGCATTAGAGCATCATTCGGCGCGGTAGTCGTAGCTTCCACATCGTGGAAGTAGGCGAGTGACAGGAACGGATGTTGGCTTGGAGTTCGGAGCGCGGACTTGTGGTTAATGAGGTAGATACTTCGATGTGAATAATCTCACCATAAATCCATTCAGACTTATTGTTGTATCCATTGGTCCCAACTAGGAAACCACTTAGGTAGGTGTAGTTGACTACCTGCTGTAGGTACCCACTATGTAGGTAGCACGTGGTCAGGTATTATCGGAGGAAAGATGAGCAAAATGGATGTCTCCCACAAGACCTCTGATTGGTCTTCTATAGGGCGAGAGTGGGTCTACTGCCTTTCAAACACTCCAGGTATCTACGCACCCGCACCTAGGTAGGTAGGTACAGCCGGGATGACGGTACGTATCCGGGGCAGGAAGATGGATAATGCCGACCTGGGAACTTCCCGCGGTACCTGCCATAATTTTCTGGGGGCCAATCCAATCTGCTGCAAGCAACCCTGCTCCATCAAACAGACGTTGGCGTTGGCGCATAGCTGACCCTCTCAACACCACTTCGTGCGCATCACGACCATCGCACGGCGCCAGGGCGTCATTACCCTTTCACTTCCAGAAGACCGAAGTGCATTGGTACACTCGGCCATGGATCGCGACCGAAGAAGCAGGTGAGTTGCTGTTTCCTGTTATTGTCTGCCCAATTGTCAACCTCAACACCTGGTTGAGCCCAGCCTTCCCTTTTCACGCTATCTCGCAACATCCTCCGTGGCTTGTCTTCGACGCGCGACGCGGTAAAGACAGCAAGTCATCGAGGCTTCAAGCTCTTCCGCCATGTCTTCGCCATTCTTACACCCAGCCCGTCGCAATCCACCGCCCAAACCAGCTGGTACCCAAGGGATACCCATCCCAACAGGCTGGTTCTTTGACGCATACCGAATCTTTCCGATACCGTTCTGCAAATCATTGAGTCTGCAGGTCAGCTAACCAAACTGTTACAGGTACGAAGACGGGGAGGTCACTAGATATGGCGCGGGCGAGTCCTGGAGACCGTTTCCTCGTGGGGAGCGGGCAGGAGATCGCTCGCCCCGACGAGCCCGCACCCCGCCTCGAGACCGTGACAGAGATCGCGACCGTGACCGCGACCGTGATCGAGAACGAGACCGTGACAGGGACCGCGACAGAGACCGAGATCGGGAGAGAGAAAGAGATCGAGACCGCGACCGGGACAGGGACCGTGATAGGGACCGCGACAGAGAGCGTGACAGAGAGCGTGCCCGCACACCACCGCCTTTGACTTCTGACAGCTATGTTCCTGGAAGATCTCCGCGTCGCAGGTCTCGCAGCGGTGACCGTTACCGACGTGACAGATCGCGGGACAGAGATATACGCCCGCAGAGCGACACCTGGCGCAGACGGGACAGAACTCGGAGCCCCGTGAGGAGGCCATCGCCGAGACGTAGCATATCGAGGCGACGCAGTCCCATAGGCCGATCACCCGCCATCAGAGACGAGAGGAGTGACCGCGCCAGATCGCCGCGTCGCGACAACAGGGAGAGAGAGAGGGAGCGTGAGCGTGAGAGAGACAGGGAGAGGGAGCGGGAAAGGGAGAGGGAGAGGGAGAGGGACTCGGATCGGCGGGACGATAGGTACCGTTCGTTGCCCCCTTTTGCACAGAACCCCATCTCATCCGCTCCCATTAGGAGACGGTCGCGGTCTCCGTACGGCGGCCGCGACAGGCCGCAGCGCGACCGGACCCCGCCCAGAAGGTCACCTCCACCCCCGGCACCTCGAGGTAACTACCGACCGCGGTCTCGTAGCACGAGCCGCCGTGGTGGAGAGAGGTATCTGGGATCTTCCTACAGACGGGCATCGCCGCCCCGAGATTCTGGCATCTCGTCAGCTATCACGTCTCGATCAGCTTCAGGCAAGTCGTCACCGCATCCTCCTTCCTCCACCCGAGCACGTTCGCGGCCGCCGTCGAGGGAGCGGGAGCAGCGGGAGCGAGAGCGAGAGCGAGAGCGGGAACGTACACCCCCCCTTCAGACCGGTGCTTCCGCCACAGTGTCGTCGTCGTCGTCCGCGACGGCACGGGAAGCACCAACCTCGAAGCCTGCCGCCGCGACCGCCGCCGCCGCGACCGCCGTCACGCCCCAAGAACCGGCCTCCACGACGGCGGCTAAGACGCCGCCTCGAGGCCCCGCCGCTCTCCGTGCTCCTCCGACCGGTCCTGCCGCGACCCGAAACTTCTCTGCGCCCGCCGGCTCACCAGCTGTCCAGCCACCTAGACACCCGCAGACCCCGAGCGTGCCGCCGCCTCCCTTGCGCACAGATGCCGTCAGTCCCACGATCCCCCCGGCTGGCCCTCGAGGCTACGTAGCACCCGCACGAGGAGGTGCTTACAACACTCGCGGCGGTGGAGGACGAGGTTCCTGGTCGGCTTCCACGCCGCGTCAGGCCCCAGTACCAACGACATCCCCTTCCTCCATCGGCAACGGATCATCCCAAATTCCAACCGGTCCGCGCGCCAATCCTGCAAACACCCCAGCATCAGGTACCTCTGCAACTCCCAAGGCTTTCAACCCGCCCACCGGCCCATCATCTCAGCATAATGCCCAGGGCCAGCGTCCTACACTCGCGCAAAGCATGCTTGCCACACTCCCGCCTGTCATTCCCGGAGGCAAAATCGATCCGACCTTGCTTCCGACAACCACTGGTATAACAAGAGAAGTCGAGCCGCACTACAAAAAGCTCAAGGGAGAGGAGGAGAAGGCACGAGCCGAGTTGGACACTAAGCAAGAGAAGCTCCGCCAGTGTCTTCACTCATGGGACAAGCTCGAGTTGGAATCCAAGGCCTGGAAGACAAGGGTGGATCTTAGCGAGCTGAGCCTCAACAAGTTGGCCGGTGAGGGACTCGGGGGAGCCGCCTTCTGATGGGGGACCTCACGCGACAACAAAAAATAGTGGAACTGAAAAGAAAAACGAAAACAGAAAGAAAAAAGGGCCTGGTATTGGCTCGGGAGAGGGGGGTTTGATTCGTCAATCTTATTCATGACTGGGGCTTGATGTGGACGATTGCAAGAAGGGATGAGATAATGCAGTTTTATCACCGGCGGGCCGTCGCCGGAAATCCTCACGTGTACGAATTTAGTAGAGAAAAACTGTTCCGTCACTGTCGGTTTGCTTGCCCTGTTCGACGATAGTCATTGAGAAGTGATGCAATAGATACAAGATCTGCGACGTAGCTGTCCTTTACGCTTGCTTGTACGCGTTAACAGGGCGGTCAACCTCGCCCAATATTCCCGGCCTCGTCCAGGAAGGAGCAGGAATATCAAGCAGAGAAGTAAGTCATGGACGACGAGATGAGACGGGTCTGAACAATTCAAATTTCTTCTTCTACTCGGTGACTAGCAAACCTTCCTAATCCTAGCCAGCGTTTGTTTACCTGCCTCAATGACCGTTTCCCACGTTCCTTAGGTATCCATATAGGCCTTCCCAGCCTTCCCAGTATTCCCAAGTTGACCCAAGTCGTATCGTGTCATCCCCCCAACGCCATATGGCCAGCCAACCAACAAAAGGTGGCAAAACTACAAAAAAAGACAAAGCAGACTTTGACGTTGCACTCAGTCTTACAATTCACAAGAGGAACTGAGTGAGACTTGATTAACAAGCGCGAGAGTCGAGCCAACAGACAGTCTGGCCCTATTCATAGTCCATGTCACTGTCCCACTCCGGGTCGGTCGAGAAGTCTTGCTCGTTGTTGAGAAAGTCGTCCATGCTGTACTGGTGCTCTCTCGGTTTCTGGTTGTCAATGTTGATGTCGACAACCGTACAAAGCCCCTGGATGAACGTGTCATCGAGTGGCGCCGTGTCGTCGGCCTCTTCCTGTTTGGCGTCGGAGACCGACTCATCTCCAGCGGCATCCTCTGCTGACTCCTCCATGTCGACGTCGTCATCAGTATCAAACTCATCGCTGTCCGGTTCACGGTACGATTTGGGCTTTTGATTCTGGCCGCGAAGGCCTCGGGAGGTGCTGCTAGCACGCGACGAAGGCCTGGAGGCGTGAGAGATGACGCGGCTGCTGCGGCGAGTCGGTTCCACAGTGACTTTCTTGGGCCTTCGCTTCACGACGCGTTCCCCGGCGGGCTCTTCCGCGGGGGGCTTGCGCAGAGTGTAGTGCGCCACTGGGTCTGGGGCCCGGCGGAGGAAAACCTTTTCGAGCTTCTCCTGCCAGGTTTTGCGCAGGTCGCTGCGCAATCGCCAGGGGACGTCCAGCATGGCCTTGATTGACAGGTACCGAAGCATGGGCAGAATCGAAGCACTGTCGATGAAGGACTGCAAGAAGACTTCGGCGGCATTCGTATCCCATTGTCGGAGATTCTCCATGTGGACGACTTCAAGGGCCGAGGGCCAACTCGGGACTTGCTCTGGGAGCAGAAGGTGTTCGTAGGAGGGATCGTTGTGGTCAACCGTCCCTAGGAGGCTGAAGTATTTGAGGTTTGCGCGCAGCTCCCTCAGGTGCGGACAGGCGGTCCCGAGGATTGTAAGGAACGCGAGACTCAGTGAGCGATTGTGGTGGAGGACAAGGGCCTCTAACTGGTGGCCATTCGATATCAAGAAAGAACCTAGGTCATCGGCGGTGACTTCAGCGCAGTTGACCAATTCGAGACGTTTCAATCTGGTAGGAAGAAGAGGAAAGAGCGGCGCGCAAATGATCGTAGAAGACTCGAAAACGAGATGTTCGAGGTTCGGTAGCACCGAGAGAGATTCTGCGACTGTCTTCGTGGATCTTTCGTCCTCAGCGAAGATCTCGGCGTCGGTTCCCGGATCCTTCTCAAGTCTGATTGAGGGTAGCTGGTAGTTGACAAGCTTGATCTTGCGGAGAGAAGTAAAGGTCGGCAGTTGGTGAACTTCCTTCATCTTTTCGAGGCTAGTCTCCCAGTTCTTGTCCATGAGCCTGGAGCTCCACTGCCAGCTTCTCAGTCGTGTGATGCTAGTCTTATCTCCCGCCTCGGCGTTTGCGGTTGCCGATACCTCAAACGCTTGCCAGAGGTCAGAAGGATAGATCCATTTAATCGACTCCTTCAGTAAACGATAGGGCGCTTGATCGTAGCCATGCAACAGAAGAACTTCAGATAGACGGGGCAGGTTTTGCATCATCCGGATGGGTGACGTGAACCCTTGAAGAGAGACAAGACGAACATCAATGTGAAAGGACTCGATCTTCGCCCGGTAATTCACCATAGTAGTCGATGGCGGCTGTTCAAGCAGCTCCACAAGTCCCTGAGCCTTGGATTCGTCCTTGACAGGGGGTCGTCTGTACAAAACGGTAAGGGCCGGATCTGTAAAATTCCTGCAAACTAGAGCAACCCGCAGAAGCCAGTTGACATCAAGGATTTCTTGTTCCTCGCCGGTGACGGCGGCATATCGAAACACCTGAACCCAGATAGCATGCTCCATGCGAGGATCCAGCCAGTCAGGGACGAAGGGACTTTCGTCCTTTGCGATTTCGGGTGTGGGTGTAGTCTTCTTAAGAGGTGGTCGCCCTCGCCGCGCCTTCGTGTTTTGGTGCTTGACCTTGTTCTTCACAACAAAGCCATCGGATTCGGCGTCACTTTCATCGGACACATTGTCATCGGTGATGGGTCTGGCATGTTTGCGTGGACGCCCTCGTTTCTTGCCGGTCTTTGTTGATACGCGGCCGGAATCGACTTTGTTCAGCTCGAGACGGGTGCTTCTTCGTTTCGTAGCTGTCGAGCGACTCATCGTCGAGTTGTTCGCCCGAGATGCGGTAGGCGAGTTGGGCTTTCGCGAACCATCCCGACGGGTCGATCTTGACGTTCGAAGAGATGCCTCGAAATCTTCGTCATCTCCATCGTCCTCATCATCTCCGTCAGATAACGATGACAAGTCGCTTTCGGAGCTCTCTGTACGCGTTTGCACTCGAGTCCGCATTCGAGTCGATGGTCGAGTCTCGGGTTGCGCGGGGGGCTTGGTGACTGGTATCTGAGGAGAGCCGGAGGACGAACGATTGGCCCTTCTAGAGGGATTTCGGCGAGGTTCTGAGGAGCCAGATGCTATCGCATTTTGGCGAGGAGTCGCTGGACGCTTTGGAGCCATTGTGCAAGGATGTGACGGACTGGTTTGCAGGGATACACATGTTAGTGGAAACTGCGGCGATCGATTGATACAAATGATGGAGGATGATGTCAGGTACCTGATATTGCGTCGCGTGGCACAACGGATCGTTCGGTATGAAGGGCCAGGTATAGGCGACAACAGGCAAAGTTATGCTCAGCGCATGGCGCTTCACCTAGGGTGGCTATGACGTTTGCGACTGTCGGGATGCGCTGGTCGATCGGAGTGCCGAGGATGCGTGACGGAAGCGAGGGCAAGTCCGCGAAGATGGTGTTCTGGGAATAAAATGAGAGTGCAAGGTAGGGTAAAGCGCGCTGGAGCTGTCAGAGGGGAAAAGAAGAAAGTAAAAATCGATGGGAGTCAGTAGGTCAGTCAGTCAACGGGAAGGTGCGCCGTTGCAGGCGGCTGAGTTCGAGGTCGGTTTTTGGTGGGGCAAAGGCCCGCGACAATTCACTCCAGTGAACCAACAGGAACAAGCTTGTCAGCCTTGCACTAGTTTGCTGCATTTCCAAGGCTACCACGCTACGCAGGCACTTGCCGGCACCGCTGAGTGCTCCACAAACAGATGGTCTGTGCACCAAATGTCCTACCGAACAGCAAAGCTGCTATTCTGACTCTTGAGGACACTTTCCTCTTTTCCCTTGTCTGTCTCCCTTCGATTCCAGCTGCGTCGAGATGCACCGTGACTGGCGGGCTTCTATACCTACGCGACCACGTTTGGTGGAGGCCATATTGGAGGTCGAAAACATACGAAGCTCTACTGACGACGACAAGTTGCTTTCGAATGAGACTAACGGGTGTGTGGGAGAGAAGTTGGCAGATAGCGTTCTCCAAGCGTCTGCGGAGAAAGATTTGGTAGAGGGAAAGCTGGCAGAAAGGCAAAAATATATGAGATTCCTCGTCGCGACGAAGACCTAGAGCCCCAATGGCATTTGTTGGCTGTAGCGCCGGAACGCCTGCCGTTTTCGCCTGGCTAAGGCGTGCCCCATCTTTAGAAGCGCGCCGCGTCCAATTGGCTTCCTGGTTGGACTACTCCCCCTGTCGGCTAGGTACCTAGCTAGTGACAAGTGTAGTGTACCTAGGTACCTAGGTAGTTTAGCGGTGACAACTATTACTGCAGTCCCGCCCCAGGAATTCAATTGTTCCTGGGGGACAGGGACTGTTTGTTCTATTCCGCCCTACTCCGTATCCGTACACGTCCCCCAACGACGCGCTTCGACTTTCACGTCTTCTCCAACTTCGACTTTTGCCGTGCCTTTTCCCTCCTCTCAGCCGGGGCGCCGTCATTTCCCTCTTTCCTAGTAAGGTGTCGCTCCTTCTCGACCAGTTCCGAATAGCGATTTTGGATTTTTAGCCAGCCCTTGGCTCGTTCCTGCCGCATCTCCAGTTCGGTCCAAGCGGCCAATCTGACTTTGTTTTCTCCTGCGGCACAATCGCGAGTCGCGTTCCGTCAGGTTCCACTTCGTGCCTTGCCCCTGCTAGGCATCGTCTCGCCCACCACATACCAGTGTCGCTTCTCTCAACTCACAACTACTACTCTCGCTTTTGCGCGTCATCCAAATTCCCTTGGTCCGCCAAATCAAGGGGAACTGGTTCTTCAGCAGAAACGACGCCAAATACACAGGCTTGAATTTGCCATGCGACGTTTGCACTGAGCTGTGGATTTCGATGAGCACAGGCTCAAAAAGCGACGTCTGTTCCGGCTCACCCCGTGGAAGTGGGCTTAACGAACGAAGTTAGAGGCGATACTGCGACGCCTCCTACTACGTGGGTTGAAGTCGTTTTTTCCCTAAGGTTTTTGGCGCACCAAGCGGGACTCAACCTCTATAAACGGCTTATGGTCCCCCCATCCAGCTATGACGGCTCAGTCGCGGCGCCAACGCAGCACCCCTTACCTACAGAGGAACCTCTTGCAAGGCATGGGTAACTCGCAGTCATCGGCTCAGAAGGCCGCTGCTGCTTCGGGCATTCACGAGGAGAATGACGACAAACGCGCCGCGAAGCGTCGTCGCGTCGATGCCGGAAAGACTCCTGTTCACGCCATCAGCGATCAGCTTTTTCACGCCCGAGAGCTCGGCGAAAGACAGCGCAGCTTGTGCGTGCAAGTGAACAAGATAATTCACAAGGATTCCAAGCGTGTCAGCGCACCAACTACCGAGGATACCGTGAGAGTGCGAGCAAGATGCAGGATATCCGTCTCTCACACGCTCAAGAGCGGCTACGAGCAGCCCTTGCACTGCGACTCTCAGATGTGCGAAATCAAGTCGTTCAAGGATCCCGGCGGCCCCCTCCGTGTGGCCCGCGTCATTTTACCACGCCCTTTCTATGTCCCCAAGGACAAAATACGCATCAACCGCGAAGAAGAGAGCTCCTTCGACTTAGCTGATGCGTACCGCCTCTGCATCGAGCTGGAAGCCGCCGGCCCGACTTACTGGCCGCCTATCGTTTTGAATTCGTCTGGCGAGGAACCAGGGCGATCTCAAAAGGGCGAGGCTTTGCAATGGGTATTCCATGCGGCCATGTGCGACTTGTACACCAAGAAGCCCATGTTGCTGAATCTCAAGGTGAAAAAGACCGCAGATGTCCTGGTGTCTACTGAGCACCTGATTGAAGTGGACGTGACATGGGCGACAGCGTTTGAGGCCACTGCTATCCGGCCGCTGGATGAAGGTGTCGAGCCCTCCATCACTGTCCATCCAGACGTCGCGGGCGATGATCCCTCTCTTCCCTGTCCTCCGATCCCGCTGCATTTCGACAGTCCTCCGGGAACCCCTGCCAGGGCACCGAATGGCAGCCTCGAAACCCCGGTCAAGGGCATCCAGAATGGCCTTCTCAATGGAATTGCTCCCGAGGAGGAGGAGCTTGAAGAGGAACTTACCCCCAATCGATCCCTTCGAGTGCGCGGTCCTACCAAGAACTACAACCTCAAGGTGTTGAGTGACAAAGCTCAAGGCAAGGAGAGGAAGCGAAAAAAACGTCAGACCACTGTCAGCGCGGTTGAAGAAGGGAGCGTCGTCTATCACTTACCCGAAGAGAGGGTCAGCCTAGACTCGTTTCGCTGTATAACATGCGGGCTGCCCAACAGCACTCTTCAGAAGCTCCATTCGCATCTCGTTAACCAACACGCCGAGTACAACTACAAACAGGTGTCCAACGCGCGAAGCGCGGAGTACGACGTCACCCATCGATTTGAGTCGTACGCCTTTGGCGCGCAATCCTTCTCGTATCATCGCCCGGCCAAGGTTTTCGACTTGGATCAGTTTGCCGACGGAAGCCTGTCTTTCTCGACCTCGAGATTCGAGCCGGAAATCAGGGGCACTGAAGCTGTTCAACAGCCGCAAGGCCGAGGCAGGCAGCCAGCAACCAAGCCCCCGCAAGTATGTCTAAACTCTATGAATCACATCAGGATAATTGCTGACAGTGCATAGACGCAAACCAAACTACTTATTCCCGATATAAAGCAGCAGCTGTATGACCCCATTACTCGGGCTACGCTGGAGCCAGGGACCGAGTACAAGAAGCCAGCCCCCAGCGATCAATGGCTCACTCAGTGGCATCGGGATGCGCTGGCGGACTTCTCAGACGTTCCGCCGAATGAGATCGAATATATGCAAGAGTGGGACCAGTTCATGCTCACGAAGCGCATCTCTTCCAACATTTATTTCCCTCCTGCGTGGCTGAGCTTCGTCAAGCTCAAGGTTGACTGGCTGCTTTCGTCACCAACTCGTATGATCGAGTTTGGCAAGCACATTTCGTACCTGTTGGCGAGGAGCAGCCTCGATCACAACACGGTTCAAGAGGCTCTGGAGCACATCGCTACCCGCAGGGCGACACTCGGTAAAACGAACGGCGATCGCACGACGAGCACGGAAAAGGAGCCGCCCCTTGGTCCTCACATCCGCAAGAGCGCAGGAGGCTGCCAGGTCTGCGGATTGACCGTGCTAGGGCCCAGGCTGCTGTTGTGCGCCAACCAGGTAAGTTCCACTCGCACGATGCACCCCTGCGAGAGCATGTCTGACACGTCTTTGATAAGGAATGCGCGAAGCGTCTGTACCACTCGGACTGCATCAGCGAGAACGCGAAAAAGAGCATCCGCGACCCTAATTGGATCTGCAATCAATGCTTCGACAAAAAGGCGATGGAGAAGGCTTAGGCGCCCAAAGTCCTCTCGACGTCCTAATGGACGCCGGCTGAGAGAACTTGGGTACGGCGAACACATAGAGCCGGCTAACATATCTTTTTTTCACTACTACTAGCGAACGCATATGCATGAGCTGGGCGCTGGGTATCGTGTTGGTAGCAGTCGCATTGTACGTCTTACAGATAAACGTAACCAATAATCTGAATACAGGCCCGATGCCAGTGCATTGGACAGGGTCTTGGGACGGTAATCACTGGACGTCATGCAGTCATCACAGAGTTGCATGAAAATCATGTAGAAAAACAACCACTACGCCAGCCCAAAGAGCGTTTCGAAGTTTATGAAATGTATGCCAGTCCCGGCGCCGTTCCCTATTGCAACACAACCCTAAAAAAAGAAAACTGAGGCCCTTTTCTCGGAAGCATACCAATTACAACATTGCCCACATTAGGTAGGTAGGTACGTTCTCTCAGAACCTGTACTTGCTCTCCTTCTTCTCCTTGGTGCGCTTCTCGTCGACCTTCTGCCGCTTCCGGGACTCCTGCGCGATCATCTCCGACAGGTCCTCCTCGTACGCCCACCTGGCGCCGAGGCCCTCCTCCTTCTTGCCCTCCTCGAAGCGCCTGCGCACCTCGTCCTTGCTGAGCCCGTCGTTGTTCTGCAGCGAGTCGACGTCGATGGCGACGTCCACGTCGCCGGGCTTCTTGCGCTTGCGCGTCTCGTCGTCCTGGCCCAGGACGGGCATGTTGGCCTTGAGGTCGTACACCCTGTCGCTGCCGAAGAAGCCCTCGGCGCGCTGCTGGCGCTCGGGGATGACCTGGTACGCGGAGCGCGGGTGCGAGCTTTCCTCCGTGTCGAAGCCGCGCCGCTGCTTCCGCAGGTCCATCTCGCCCGCCACCGACGTCTCGACGCCGTGGCCCGGGTAGTCTGTGGGTACGGAGGAGGCCATGCCGACGGACGACTCGATGCCGCTCGGTGTTTGCAGGCCGCCCGGCACGTCTTGGTCGTCGTCTTCCTCCTCCTCGTCGGATTCCTCTTCCGACTCTTCCTCCTCAGACTCCTCGTCGCGGGGTTGCAGCTCACCCCAGAGCGTCTTCTCCACCGGTTCGCCTGTGGCCAGCGGTTGAGCGACCTGCTGCTGCGCCGGGGCGCCGGGCTGGTTTGTGAGACCGAAAACATCACCGCCGTACAACGGGCGGTTGAACTCGTCGACCGGGGGTTTACCCCAGCCACCGGGGTGGAAGCCCCAAGAACCGCCCGGCGGCGGCGGCGCATTGAGGCCAGGAATCTTGAGTGTGGGATACGAGGGAGGAGGACCAAAGCGCTGCTGGTTGATGAGCCATGGTGGAGGAGCACCCGGGGGCATGCCAAGAGCCTCCTTAGTAGCCTCGCTGAGCTCACCTGGTCTGAAGTGTTGGAAGTCAACTTCGCTCTCCTTTCCCTCGTAGTACACCTCGCCAAAGCGGGTGAGCTCTGGCTTGGTCTGGAAACGGAAGAATGCGTCGTAGAGCTTTTGGTAGTCAATGTCCAGCTTGCCCATCTTGGGAGCCACGCGCTCGCGCTGCTTCTGCTTCAGCGACTGCTGCTCTTGCTTCTCGAGGACCGCGTCGCGCATCTCAGTGATACCCGTCTCGGCAATGAACTTGGGCAGCCGGAACGGCGGCTTCTCGATACCTCGCTTCGAAGACAGGTACTCTCTCTTCAGCTGCCAGTGGCCAGGAACCGGAACGACGTTTCGCTGCGCCTTGATCTGCACCAGAAGTCGGGGGTCCGATGAGGAAACGTCCTGCCATTCGACGACGTCGGGGATCTTGACCAGGGCCTTGAGCTCGGCAATGGAGAGCTTGTTGAGTTGCTTCCGCTTCTTCTTGGACAGTTTTGTCTGTCCGGTGGCCTCCTCGTCTTCGCTAGGGATATCGTCATCGTCCCAGATGACTTCTCCCTGGTTGCCAGCGTTGGCTTCCTTGGCGACATCGTCTTCCTCTAACGAGCCGAACTTTTGGAAAATGTCCTTGAACATCGCAAACGCCTCATCCTCGGGGTTGAATTCGATATTCGGCCCATCGGCCTCGACTGTCGCGCCGGCCTCGGGCGCCTTCTTGACCTCAAGGCCATCGGCGGGCTGCTCTGGGTTTTCGGCCGTCTCTTCGGGCTTCTTCTCGTCGTCGTTCTCCGCGGGCTTCTCAGTAACCTGGCCTCCGTTAGTCTCGCGCCGACGCATGGAAAGTTCAGTAAAGAAGCGCACCTCTGCCTGGGCTTTCTTCTGCTCCTTTTTCTTTGCCCGGCGCATCTGGTTCTTGGTCATCTTTGGGGCCGCCATCTTGACTCGAGTTGCGCTGCGGTGCTGAACGACTTGGGTGCGGCTTGGGTCACGACGTAGGCGAGGGTCACAAAAATTAGGAATCGTCTCGGGTCTGGGCGCGGTCGCATGCTTTTGTGATCGGTGGAGGAAACACGGGTCGTTGGCCGGCGCGCGGCGATGGATGAGGGTACCGTAAACCTGATGCGATGGCACGCGGGACTGTCGAAGGCGAATGGAGAGCAAATCCACTGAAGGACTGGAGGCGACGAGTGATGCGTGACAGCCGCGCCAAACTTTTGGAGAACGACAAATTAAGTGGGTCTATTCTCACTGGGCTAGACTTGAGCACGCACGCGCCATGTACCTAGGTACCCTCTTTGGCTTGGCCAGAAGGCCGAGCCGCGCCTGTCGTCGCTACGGAACACGGCAGAATGATTGATCCCGCTGCACCTTCTGCCATCCCGTCAAGCCGGTCTTACAGCGGGTCGCGAGCTTAGTGGGCATTTCGGTAGTAGGGGTGTCTCTACCCCTGGCGATGCAGGGATGACGGCCACTGAAAACCGACCATTCCCAGGAGCTGACGCTGCACCGTGGCAAGTGGGTGGTGATTCCGATTGATTGAGATGAGGACAGCAGATAGATACTACGGCTGGTAAATCTCGCCCTGGGTTTCGAGACTTTTCTTCCCTCTACTTGGGCAGACGACCGGTCCTCCCTCCACCATCTGAGCGCTCATCTGACTTTCTGTCGACTCTATGCGAAATTCCAGAGACCATGCTTGAACTCCAGCTCTAAACTTTTTTTTTTCCGTCTGCGCATGATTGCCGCATCCGTCATTCGTTTTCAACCGTCGCCCATCTCCACCGCAGAGCCAAGGTTACCAGTACCTTAATTAATAAAAGAGGGCTCTCGTTCGCATTATCAGTGACCAGGGGCCTTCGACGCCAGAGTCGGTCCCCGCCAAATTTCCCCGGGCTATTCGCGTCATGCCTCGCTCCACAACGTCTGTTTCTACAACACAAACCTCGTCGGTTCTTCGCTCGCAACCCTCCCCGAGACTGAACGCCGACATCAGCGACTCCCTCTCTGCCAACGGCGGCATGGAGAAGTTTCCCGACCACATCGACTCCCACCTGACCAACGACTCCAGGGCCGCGAGCCCCGCGAGATCGAACGGCTACGCGCTCCCTGGAGCACCCGCCGCCGGCGACAGATGGCAGCCCAGGAAAGAGAGCATTCAGGGTCGCGCCGCCAGATGGGGCGCCGCGGGACAGCCGCCCGCCAACCGGTACGGCCACGGCCGACAGAAGAGCCTCGGTGATGCCATCCACAACATCAGGACAAGAGGCGGGAGCGTGAGCCAGAACGCCCACGAGATCGCCGATGCGCTGCGGGCCCCTGTTTCCCCCAAGCTGATTGTGAGTTTCCTTGAGCGCAATTCAACTAGGCACGTGTTGGAGAGCTGACGCTGACCTCGTCGCTTTGCGCAGGCGCTCTGTGTACTCTGGTACACGTCTTCGGCCCTCACCAACACCTCCTCGAAATCCATCCTCACGGCGTTCGATAAGCCTGCGACGCTCACGTTGATACAATTTGCCTTCGTCGCCTCGTACTGCATCCTCTTCGCCTGGCTGGCCAACGTCTTCCCGAGTCTCAAGACTACGATTCCGGCGCTCAAGCATGGCATCCGCTTCCCTTCGCGCGACGTCATTAAGACAACCATGCCCCTTGCAGCATTCCAAATCTTTGGACACTTGTTGAGTTCCACAGCGACGTCCAAGATTCCCGTCTCGCTTGTCCACACGATTAAGGGCCTCTCCCCCCTTTTCACCGTCCTGGCCTATCGGTTCGTTTTCAACATTCGGTACTCGGTCAACACGTACCTGTCGCTGGTGCCGTTGACACTGGGCGTCATGCTGGCATGTTCGGGCAAGCATAACAAGTACAGCGGCGAGCTGCTGGGTATCTTTTACGCACTTCTCGCCACCATCATCTTCGTCACGCAAAACATCTTCTCCAAGCGGCTGTTCAACGAGGCCGCCAAGGCGGAAGCCGAGGGCATGTCAGCAAGGTCCCAGAAGCTTGACAAGCTGAACCTCCTGTGCTATTCCTCAGGCATGGCGTTCATTCTGACCGTGCCCATCTGGTTCTGGAGCGAGGGTACCGGCATCATCCGGGACGTTCTCCATGATGGCGCTGTTGACTTGAACGAGAAGGTCGGTTCTTTCGACCACGGGCGTTTGACCATTGAATTCATCTTCAATGGCACCTTCCACTTTGGCCAGAACATTCTCGCCTTTGTCCTGCTCTCGCTGGTTTCTCCAGTGACGTACTCGGTCGCAAGTCTGATCAAGCGCGTCTTCGTCATCGTTATTGCCATCATCTGGTTCCGCAACCAGACGACCTTCCTCCAGGGCGTCGGCATTGCCCTGACCTTTGTCGGCCTCTACCTGTATGACCGCACGCACGACCGCGACAAGGCGGACCGCAAGGCCAAGTCGATAGAGGTCAAGCAGGAGCCCTTGCTGCCCCTGAACACAAATGACGCCCTGGGCAAGAGCCAGAACGCGCCCGTCTTCGAGAGCCCCATGGTCTCCGCCGGAGCCTTCCAGTCCCTGTCCAACGGGCGGGTGTCGTACAGCGACGAGACCAAGAAGTCCGACGGGCCGAGCAACGGCCGGTCCCGTGGCGGCAGCAACGCCGCCTGGCTGGCTCCGGGCACCAAGCAGGAGGACACCTGGCGTCTCGGGGACCGCCAGGCAGGCATGTAAAAGCTGCGTGTTGTCTATGTTGTTGTTCATCTTCTGTTCTTATTTTCAAAAGAAAAGAGACTTTTAAATGTATTATCACGATGTGCCGAGATACGCCTGGGTATATAACGGGATGGGATGAAGCGCTAACAAGAAAAAACCAAAACTTTCCTTGCCGCGGGCGTGTTTTCTCATGTCTTCATTGAAGGGAAACACCTGCGCGGAGTATAGAGATTGCGCCCGGGGTGAGGTCACCCTCCGCAGCCAGGATGGTAGGCCGGGGTGTACGACGAAGACGAGAGGGACACATATAGATGGCTCCGGCGTTTTTGGGTCTGACGATTGTCATGGCGCTTTTCTCTGGGTTGGCTCCAAGGGACGCCACATTTGTATAGGACGGCACGGCCCTTAGACTCGAGGTGTCGACGTCGCCAACACGGCGGCGAGTAATACGACCACGAGAAGAGAAGCAGGCGCTCTTTTGTCTGGCACAACTGTACTCTGTAATGTATCGTCATGAAGGGACAGAACTTTTGAAGTGAATGGTCCATACTGCAATTGTCATCTATGTCGTGAAATCTATGTGCTGCCTCAATCAATGAGCCATTCCTCAATCTCTATGCCCAGACTCCGTCCCACGGCCCTGATGATCTCCCACCCGACGTTGATCCTCCACTTCCCGCCCCGGTCCGTGGGGTCGCCGGCGGTGCCGACCTTCATCAGCAGCCGCAGGCTGGCGAGGGTCGAGATAGCCATGCCGACATCCCCGTCCACCACGCTGCCGCCCGCGATGGCGTCGCGGGACCACTCGGCACGCACCGACGCGAAGATGGCGAGCATGCGCTCCAGCACGAAGGCGTGCGCGCCGAGGAGCTTGCGGGAGATCTTGCGGTGCTTGCTCGGCCGGCCGCGCTTGGGCGCCACGTAGCCGCCCCCGCGGCGCTTCTTGCGGCCGTGGTGGTACGTCGAGAAGAGGGTCAGGTCGTGGCGGGCGGCGTTGTGGGAGGCCAGGTAGGCGGCGAGCAGCAGCAGCCGGGCCGTGGTGGGCAGCATGGTCGTCAGGTCGGCGGTGGCCGAGGCGCCGGCCTGCTGTGCTGCCGCGGCGTGCTTCGAGGGCGTGCCCGGGGGTGGTGCGTGGCCGTTGGGGGCGGCCGGCTGAGCGCCGGGCCTGACGGCGACGATGCTTGGGTTCAGCAGGGCCTCGTCCTGGAAGTGCACCCGGGAGGCGATGAGGAGCTTGGAGAACTCGCGGGGCCCGTGGGTCCTGGCGAGGATCGGCGCGGTGAAGCGCGGCCAGAGGGCCTCGCAGCTGTGGCGACACGAGGGCAGGGTGCGCGCGGCGGAGTTTGTGAGGGCGTCGCAGACGGCGCCGCAGAAGCGGGTCCAGAGGAAGTTGGTGTCGTCCTGGGTAGTCGTCGGCGTTGGTGGCGGCGGGTTGGCAGAGAGAATCTTTACAAACTCTTGCTTGGTGTAGTTCGGGAACTGGACGTGGGGCGCGAAGGAAGATCGGAGGAAGGCCGGGGGCGGAGAGGTGACGATGAAGACGCAGGTCAGGCAAGGTATCTGGAGGCGGATGTGTCAGCTGGGGGGACGGGACGGCAAAGAGACGTCAATTGTACTGACTACTTCAGATAGCCTTGCCAACGCAGGAAGAAGACTCGGAGGTGCATCTCTCTGGCGATCAATCGAGTCGAAGACGAGGGCCAGTCTCCAGCCTGCGGGTCTCTCGACGTATTTGAGCATCTTGCAGAGCTCGACCATCAGCTGCGCCAGCGTCTCGCACTTCTTGGGAGGTGTTTCCCATTGCAGAGCCTCCACAACTGCGGCTACGGTCCGCTCGAACAGATGCCGTCCTGCGATGCATTGTATGGAGTTGACCATCGCGAACCTCAGAGAGGACCCATCTTGCGACTCGGCGGAGGATTCAGAGATGCTGCGTAGGAGGGACTCGACAATCGCAGACTTGCCCGTGGCCTCGGTTCCGTACACGACAAGGTTTCGGCAAGGCGCTGCATCTGGCTTGAGAGAGGCGTCAGCTTGGGTTCGTCAACGAAATCCGGAGAAGCGCATCAGGGACTTACATGGAGCAGAGTAGCCAGAGATCGGATCTGCTGCTCGCGGCAGGGGAACCGCTCAAACAGAGGTGCGAGCAGAAGCTCCTCTGGAAGTTGGAAGAGTGAGGTCATCGCAATTGACTTTGTCGGTCACCACTCAGGCCTCTGTCGTCACTTCACGAGCTCTGGCATCCGAGGAACAGCGAACCGGGAATCGGCCGAAGAGAAGACCGGTCCGTGTCGCGCGCGCACGTCAACCAACCGATGAAAAGAGCCACTGCAGCGTCAGGGGACGCGCGGTCATGTGACACGGACTTATCGCATTGGAAACAGCTGGAGCAGGAGCTGGAGGTCCATAAGTCGGGACGGAAGGTCGGCCCATCTTTCGCCGCGGGACCCGCTCGGCGAAGCTCTGGCCAAGGGCCCGTGAATGGGACGGCCCAAGCGTCCAGTGCTCCCCCCTGGTGCCGGGCCTCCCCCACCTGCGCTGAAGCCAGGCAGTGACCACCGACCGCGCCACCCCACCCCTCAGGCGTCTCCAACCAAATGTTCAAACGTGCCGCGGAACCCAACCCAATGCCAATGGGCACAACCGCACGCATGCGTAGGCGCAGGCAAGCAGGCAGGCAGGGGAGAGGCACAGCCGGGGAAGTGAGGAAGATGGTGTGCTATCCGTCCATCTGGAATGAGAGAGGAAAAGGTAATCGTCTAGCTAGGCAGACTGGCTGCCTGCCTGCCTGCCTGGAAGACGTATGTCTTGCTCCTCTGCTGCGTCATCTCCTCGACCGTTTACTTTCAGTCTTCTGCCACATGCTTGTCGCCCACATACCGACGATAGTACGTATGATGGTGTGCGTTTCCGCGTCGACTCGCCGTTAAGCTCAGCAGAGTTTCCCTCTTGGCCCTTTCGAGGCAGGCGATGTGTGCGGAAGGATTCGCCCGGTTCCTTGATCGCCTGAACCAACAGCAAGGCCCTTACCCTTATTACGGACGTGCAGCACTGCCGCATCGACTGCCACCTAGCACAGCACAGCACAGCACAGCACATGTGGGTTCCCTTATTCCTTATTCCACTTTAACGTGGCGTGGCAGTGAACGGTAGATTTGAGATTGTGCCCTCCCCGCGATATTTGGGTTGCTTGTCAGGGAGGCCTCGTCCCGTTCGTCAACATCGATTGGGTCGGTACTCGGCAGTTCGTTCTCAGTTGCAACTGTCTTTGGTCAAAGGCCCTCAACTCCGGGCTAGCGGGCCAGCTAATCACAACGCAAAGGACCAGGAGCACTTGTCTTCTGGCTTCATCCGATCGCCGACGTTCTCGTTCCGTCAGCAACGTCACCACGCTCACAGAACTCTGTTTCAACCCCCGACGACACACAAGTCTTCTCTCAACCTCTGAGCTCTGCCCACCCCCTCGTCCGGCCGTTGACAGACGTATCTAAAAACAGAGGTCCGAGCATCTCGTTGCCCTCCGACTTCACACACTCACACGCCATCTAGTCTAACGATCTTTCCCTTGCCACTGCCGAGCTCCTTTTCCTCCTGTGCAGATCCCTCCAATCTTAGACACACATATTCCTCTGCTTCCTTTCCCATCCTCTTTCCCCCCCAGCTCTCAGCCCAGCCCAGCCCAGCGTCACCCCCACTCTGAGGCTTACAGGTCTATTGATTGTGTCGCACAAACATCACTCGGCTAGGCAGCAGCAAGCATACAGGGTATCATCAATGACACAATGACCATTCTCTCGAGTCCCGGACAAGCCATCACCGCCACCTCCGCAACGTCGCCGCCCGAGGATAAGCCCTACCACTCAAAACGGCCTCACAAGAAGTCGAGGACAGGCTGTCGGAACTGCAAGACGCGCAAGGTCAAGTGCGACGAAGCCCGCCCGACCTGCCGCAACTGCGTGCTCCGCAAGGCCGAGTGCGTCTACCCCGGACCGTCCCACTCTCACGCCGACCACTCCCCCGGCTCGCCCTCGTCCACCGCCGGCTCGACCTCGTCGCGGGCTCACACCCCGGGGGGCCACAGCAGCGATGAGGAAGCCAACACCATGGTGCTCAAGGAGCCCCTCTTCCTCCCCTCGAATGAGCGCGACGCCATCGACATGAAGCTCCTCTGGTTCTACACCACAAATACCTTCTCATCCTTCGCTACCCAGGCCAACAGGGTGAAGCGCATCGACGACATCCTAAAGGTCAAGATCCCCGCCCACGCCTTCGAGAGCCCCTTCCTCATGGACTGCCTCCTGGGCACCTCCGCCCTGCAGCTCCAGCACCTCGGCCAGGACATCCCGCCCTCGCGCGCCCTCCGCTATCGCGCCAACGCGTTCGCCGGCTACCGCAAGGCCATCGAGGAGGGCAAGCCCGAGACCTTCCCCGCCCTCATCGCCACCTCGCTGCTCCTCACGGCGCTGTCGTCGCAGATGTTCCGCGAGGAGGGCACCAAGGACCTCTACATCATCGACTGGATGATCGTCTGGCGCGGCATCGGCCTCATGATCGACATGGCCACCCCGCAGATGGTCTGGGAGTCGGGCATGGCCGAGCTCTTCTTCCGCCCGCCCATCGACCTCGACAAGGCCGCCCTGCACATCCCCAACAGCCTGCTGTTCCTCATCTCCTCCATCCCCCGCGACGACCCAGACTACGGCGAGGCGGGCGTCTACTACGACACCCTCAAGTACCTCGGCTCCCTCTACTCGGAGCTCGTCCACGGCTTCGGGCCCATCATGACCCTCCGTGTCGTGACGTGGTTCACCTTCATCCCCAAGGGCTTCGTCGAGCTCGGCCGGCAGAAGCGGCCGCGCGCCCTCGTCATCCTCGCCCACTACCTCATGTTCATGAAGGCCGTCCAGGCGCTCTGGTGGATCGACGGCATCGCCGACCGCGAGATCGCCGGCATCGCGCGGCACCTCGGCGACGAGTGGGCCGACGAGCTCGCCGCCCCGCGCCTGGCGCTCCTCCTCAAGGACCGCGTCGACGTCGCGCGCCTGCTCCTCAACGACCCGAGCTGGGAGTCGCCCATCGACTACTTCAACGCCCCGACAAGGGACCCCCGCACCGAGAGCCTCACCTGGGTCGACGACAACGGCAAGCGGTACAAGTCCATGCCGCAGAACGTCGGCGCCCTGTACCCCGCGGGCCCCGCGCCGCGGGCGGCGGGGCTGGGGCAGGTCGGCGCCGCGCAGGACAAGCTGGTGCTGGAAGCGCCGAATAGGGAGTTTGCGGAGTCCGTGCTGGAGGTCATCGACGTCGGCGTCCAGGACATGGACATGTCCAGGTGATGATGGCGACCCTGGTGGTGGGCAAGTGGGAGGGATGGAGGCAGGGAGGGGCGTTTGGCTACAATACCCAGTTGGATCTTTACGGCCTACTACGATATAAGAACATATCAAATGATTTATCTAGAATACTACTATGCTGGACGGAGCGTGCAGACCTTTTGCCATATCTTCGGGTCCCTCTGTGTTTCCGGTCGATCAATTTCACTGCACTCAAGCGAGTTTTCAAGAGACTAATGTTCCTCGTGGTGGAACAGAACCTGCAATTGCGACTCCAGTGAAACGTAACACCTATGCAAGATGGCTTTACACTTTTGACTTTCCAGAGTCCGGTTTCTGTCGAAAATTGAACGGAATCATCAGAAACATGTCCACGTTGTCAAGCAAATAGGACTCATGTAAATTTTCCTCGTCAATATAGGGGAGATAAAAGACATGACTTCAAATAATAAAACTAACAGCACCCACAATAAAGGAAATAACTGCAAAGAAAAGGGGTGGGGGGTCTCAGTAACAACATGATAGTGCAACAGAAGACGGTGAAACCCATAGCAGCCGTCCGAAAACGATTTCCAGGGCAGTCAGCCGTTATCTCTCTGACCTTTGCAAATTGACACTCTCAATCACTCCAACGAAATTCAATGTTTGAACAACATGTGAAGGGACATGCTGTTCTGGTCCAGCTTGGCACTGCAACCTGGGTGAAGGCAAGATAGCCTCACTTCCGGGCCTTTGGCACATATTCGTCTGCTTCAGGATGCTCCTTCCTTCTGTGGTTGATGAGATCCTTCTCCCGAGAGTATCCCTTCTTGCCAGTCTTGCTGCAACCAATAACCGTGCAAGGGAACGGCGTGAAGTCGTGGACCATCTTCATGTGCTTTGTATACTCAGACTGGGTCTCGAATAGCCTGCTCTTCTGCTGCTCCTCCGGGATCATCTCCTTGAAAGCCTCCTTGAATGAGTCGTCTCGATAGAAGGTACATTTTCTGCGGGTGCAGACAAGAGGGACCTGGTATCTTCCAAGACGAGGCGAAAAAAGATCAACAAGCTTGCCCTCAGCCTCGAACTTGTGGTATCCCCTCACATGCTGGAGGAGATGATCCCTCCGACGAAAGCCATTCTTTCCGCGATGCTTTTTGCAGTATTTGCAAGGATACTCTGGCATGCTGTCTCCGAGGGAATTAAGGTGTCGATTGAGCACGTCGAGTCGAGCGAACTTCTTGCCGCACTCACAAGCAAATGGGCTATGTTGCGCCTCGGTGGCATGCTTCCGGAGCTTTGCTTTTGTCCGGAACTGTGCCTGACATTCTATGCAGGCAAGAGGATGCGCCGTTTCGACTCGGCCGTGGTTGTCAAGATGGGGTCGGCGCTCATGAGCTTCGCGTTCGTAAGGCGAGATGAATCTCTCCTTGCAGCCAGAAACTTGGCAGCGAAATCCCCTGTGTAGAGCTCCTTTGGCGTGCCACTCCAGTCCGGATTCACGAGAAAATTTCTCGCCGCATTCTTCGCACGCATGCCCCGAAAACAACGGCAAAGCATTGGCATGAAGGGCATCGGGCTGTGAGACCGGCGCAGAAAGAGATTCAACCTCCTCGTAAAGCGGACCTGTCACTGCTTCCAGGCTGGCCTCATTCGAATTGACAATCATCCCCGTGTCGCTTCATGGGATAAGTCAGGGGACTGTCCGATTGGGCATCAGGGGGGCTACTCACAACCAGTTCGCCCTTACATCTGGAACCACTTGTACCTGTTCATTGACGGGGTTGTTCGTTTCCCTGGACACCCTTTTTGTTAGCAATTGTTAAAAAAAAAAAAGTCTCACGCGTCCGGCTCGGGTGCAGGGCCAAGACCGCCAACAGGAGCGACGTGGTCCATGTCGTAGCCAATCGGCTCGAGTAGGTCCATGAAGCTCATGTCGGTGGCGTTGTCCGGGTCGTTCAGGGCGTCGAGGAAGCTGTTGAAATCGGCGGGGTTGACGTAGTCAGACATGGTGACGTGTGTTCGGTGTGACGGTGTCAGGCGTGGTTGCAGGGGTGGGCGAAGGAGAATCAGGCTGAGTAAGAGGTGCAGAGTAGGCAAGAAAGCGAAGGAGCTGGTGCTTGGAGGGGCCATTCTGGCCTGGGGACACTGCTAAGCTTATCTGTCTGGTGGGAGTAGAACCTCCTCGCGGCCTCAAGGTCGTGGAACAGGGGGCAGGCGCCAGGGAGGGTGGAATGCAGCTGCAGTCTCGAGTCGGTGAAGGACGAGGCCGGTGATAGGTCGGCGCTTGGAGACATCCTCCGCCCTATTTGTATGGGCAGCAGGAAAGTGACACCCTTTTTTGCGTGCAAGTGGAAAAAGGTGAGGCTGTCGAGAGAGCACAGCAGGAAGCAGGAATATGCAAGAGACTGAAAGGGGGCTTAGCCTGTCGACGACGGGTTATACAAGGACGGAACAGCTATCAAGAGCGGAAGAGCTATCAACAACCGGAGCCCGACGATAGATAGCGTAAGAAAAGTCATAAATCTGTATTCAAAATGCAAACTCCAATAAAAACCATGCAAAACATTCGTTTCTGCCTTTTCCCAGCCAGGTTCACTCACACCAAAACATGGCATCTTCGTCAGACAGGCTGACGAGACACTCGCGCACACCTCCATGTACAGAATTACCAATCAGCCACTACATCTCTCTTGTTCCCTACTGCTTCTCGAACAACGGGGCACCCGGGTCGCCCATGAGCACCTCGAACGTCTTCTCGATCTTGTCGAGCAGGTCCTTGGCGTGGCCGGCCCACGACTCGAACGTCACGATCTCGATGGTCAGCTTGTCGCCCTGGGGGAACGCCTGGATCTTCCACTCGCGCAGCGGCTCCTGGTGCGGGTAGATGGTCTCCATCCGGCTGCTGGCCGACGAGAAGCCGAGCGTCTCGACGTGCTCGACGTCCTGGTGCACCACCGTGTCGAACCAGTCGACGGTCTCGGGCCAGTCGGTGCACAGCTTCGCAATCTCCTTGAGGCCCATGCCCTCGTGCGCCGAGGTGGAAATGTGCTGCTCCTGCACGAGGTTGAGCAGGTCCAGCACCGTCCAGTCGTCCTCGAACTTGACCCGCACCGGCACGTACTGCCAGCAGGGACCGACGACCATGTCTGCGTTGGGGAAGTCGATGTTGCGTCCGCTGACGACCTCGCCAAAGGTCACGTCCTTAGTGTCGAGGAGGCGTGCCAGGGTGAGCGCCCAGGCTGCCGTCGGCAGGGTCGCGATCGTCACGTCCTTGGACCGCGAGGAGATGTCGAAGGTGCGGTCGATGGCGTAGTGCTGCCTCTGCGTGACGGGCGTGTCGGGCTTGAGGACCGAGACGGACGAGCCCTGGAGCAGCTCCTTCCAGTAGTCGATGCTCTGGGGGATGCTGGACTTGACGACGTGGCTGACGAAAGACGAGAAGGGGAGCGCCCTGGGAACGGGCTTGCCCTCGTGCAGGGCCGACAGCTGGTGTAGCATCAGGGGCAGGCAGATCTCGTCGTATTGCGCGTGGGAGACGCGGAAGATGAGGGCGGACTGGCCGCTGGTGCTGTGGACGTAGAACCACTTGACGAAGATGGAGCCGAGCGGCATCCGAGTCTGGACGTCGAGATTGCAGAGCTGGTGCGTGAAGGCCTCGACGTCACTGTCGATCTCGTAGACCTCGACGGGCGTCTTGACGTCCTCAAGCACGACACTGACGCAAGTGCCGTTGTGCTGGACGAACACCGATCTGAGGACCTCGTTAAGCGAAACCAGCTCCTGGCAGCTCTGGAAAAGACGGGGGCGGTCGACGTCGCTCTCGAAGTACATGGCCTCGTAACGAGCCGAGAATCGGGGGATCTCGATCGTTCCCTTGACGGCAACCTCCTGCAGCGGTCTCGCCGGGAAGGCATCCACCATCTTCCACGTCGGGTCTGCAAGAAGGGGCCGCAGGCTCTCGATTACGTTCTCGCCGGCGTCCTCGAGCAGCTCAAACGGCACAAGAGCCTTGGAAGTCTCCTCGGAGCTCTGGGTGGGCTCAGAGTCCTGCAGAACGGTCGCCATGTCGTACAGTGACCTCTTGGAGAAGACCTGGTTGACGGTCAGGGTAAAACCAGCCAAGCGAGCCTCGGAGACGAGCTTCATGGCACCGATGGAGTCACCACCTAGCCTGAAGAAGCTGTCGTTGAGACCAATGTCGCTTTCAGGGAGCTTGAGGACACGGCTCCACAGGCTTCTCAGGCGTCGCTGCTTAGAAGAGGTGGCAGAAATGCGCTTCGTCGGGGCCTTGGGAGCGACAGTAGGCTTCTGAGCCAGTTCGCTCTTCTTGCCTGCGAACTGGACAGATCCCTCCGCGGTGAACTTGGCAAGGCGATCCGTTTGATAGAGCTTGGAGCCCTCTGTCTTCTCCGCCCATGAAGCCTGGTCGATCGTAGGAAGAGCGAGCTTGGTCTTGCTGGCAATCACAAGCTCTCCAACGACACCAGGGGGCGCAAGACGCCCGGGATCGCTGCTGTTGACGATCCACACAGCCTCGGCCTCGGGGAACTCCTGCTGGACGCTCGCCAGACCCTCCGTGCTCAAGCGAGCAACCTCGCCCTGATCCTCTTGCGTGAGGTGCTTGACGTCGGCGAGCGGCGTGTCGGTAAGCTGGCACATCTGCTGGGCGACTTGGGAGAACTGAGCCAGGGCCTTCTCCATAAGGGGCTTTTGGACAGTCTTGGAGTCGAAACTGGCCATCACGAGGAAGCCCTTGGGGTCGGTGGAGCACACCAACATGAGAGCATAGGTGTTGAACTTGAGAGCCTCCTGAGCAGCCTCCGCATCGCCGGCAGGAACCAGGCGGTTGGCGGGGTACTTGTTGAACTCCTCCTCGTCGAGGCCGTCGGCACTGGGATGGAGGACCAGTCCCGTCCTGAGCTCACAAGCCTCAAGGGCGTCGGGGCTAAGACGGCGGATGTGCTGAAGACCGGTGTGCTCATAGGGGATTTGCTGAACGGTCTGGTCCTGGATATCTTGCAAGTAGTCACCGACGTTGACATCGCCGTTGACCTGGACGCGGAAAGGCACGGTGGTAATCATCGGGCCCTCAATCTCGTCAGCACCTCTAATGGGAGCATTACGTCCGGTGAGGGTCTCGCCAAAGACAACGTCGGGCGAGGCAATGTAGTGAGAAGCAACGTAAGCCCATGCACCGCGGATGACAGTCGCGATGGTGGTGTTGGACGCGGGACGTCCGGTAAGGGGGACATAGACCTCCAGCAAAGAGTCGGCCTGGGTCTGGTAGCCGGGGTATGGCAGCGCAGGGAATTGTGTGCTCGTGGCCCCCTGAAGCTGATCACGCCAGTAGGTCTCGGCAGCTGTGCGGTCCATGCTTCCGAGGTATTTAATGAAGTCCTTGAACTCCGCGGGACGCTGGATCCTTTCGCCGTCAAAGGCCTTGTTGACCCTCTCGACGACTAGGGGCATGGACCAGCCGTCGTACAGCGCGTGGTGCATTGTCAGCACGAAGTGAATCTTGCCAGTCTCCTTCTCGGTGATGAGAGCATATCTGACGAGGGGCTTGCCCAGGTCCGTGGCCTCGTCGCGATCCTTGACCAGGTAGCCCTGGAGGTCGTCACCAATGTGCCAGGGGATATCCTCCTTGACCACGACCTGGGCGAGGCCGCGGCCAGGAACCTGGACGATTCTGGTGCGCAGGATGGGGCATTCTGCAGCCGCGACGTCGAAGGCGTTGCGGAGCTTGTCGGCGGTCTCCTGGTTGGGGAGGTCAACCACTCTCTGCGCAACGTACGCCTCCTTCACCTTGGCGGAAAGGGCCATCAGACCCTCCTGCAGGGGCGTGCACGGGTAAATGTCCTCGATGGTGGACTCCTCGATGCCGCAGAGCTTTGCGGAATCAGCGCGGGCTTCCTCGGGGGTCCAACCCTCCTCGAGCAGCGAGAACGGCGCGATGGCAGCATCGTCGTCCTTGGACACCTGAGTTGCGTTCTGGGCCATCTCCTTCAGAGTGGGGAAGTTGAAAATGCTCGCAACGGTCAGGACGATGCCCTCTTCTCTGGCAGCTGCAACGAGCTTCATGGCACGCAGGGAGTCACCGCCAAGGGCGAAGAAGCTGTCGTGAAGACCGATGGCGGCGTCACTTCCGAGAATCTTGGCCCAGACCTTCTGCAGCGCCTTCTCCATCTCCGTCTCCGGCTCGCTCTTCTCGGTGGGAGCCACGCGGAGACGTGCAACCTGCTCTCTTGTCATGGAAGCACCGAGCTCGCGCAGCCGCTTGCGGTCGATCTTGCCAGAGACAAGGGACGGCATCTTTTGGAGGGGGATGTAGGCTGAAGGAACCATGTAGCGGGGGATCTCGGCGCCGAGGGCGACGTCGATCTCGGCGATGGCCTGGCTGAAATCGGGCGAGAAGACGGTCACGTCACCGTTCTTGTCGGACTCGACGGGTTGTTGCTCGACGACGAAGGCGACGAGGGTGGGCTCGGTGCCGCCGGGCTTGATGACTTCGGCGACGATCTTGATGCCGGAAGGCATCTTGCCCCTCAGGTGGTGCTCGACCTCAGCCAGCTCGATTCTCTGACCGCGGAGCTTGACCTGCTGATCCTTTCGGCCAACGAAGGCGATGGCACCGGTACCGTCAGGGTCGTACCGGACAAGATCGCCCGTCTTGTAAAGGCGGCCATGTCTGCCACGGGCGGGGCCGCCGCCAGCAAGCAGCCAGGCGGGGTCCTCAATGAAGACCTCGTCCGTCTTGGCCTTGTCGTTGAGGTATCCCAGGCCGACGACGGGACCCTCGATGAGGAGTTCGCCCACCGCACCCACCGGCATCAGACGCTCGTGGTCGTCGGGGTCAACGATCCAGGTGAGACCGCCAGTGCCCTTGCCGATGTTGGTGGACACCTTGACGTTGTTGTTGATGGTGCAGCCGACAGTGCACTCTGAAGGGCCGTAGGCAATGATGACGCTCGTCGTCTTGCTCCATGTTGAAGCGTCACCAGCAGAAACAGCCTCACCACCAAGACCGAGAACCTCGAGGGAGGGGATAATGTCTGCGTCCAGGACGCGAGCAACAGACGGCGTCATGTGCGCCATGTTGCACTTGCTGTTGCGGATGGCGCCGCTGAGGTCGTTCATGCGGTCCTCGTCTGAGGGAATACACAAGCAGCCACCCGCGGCGTACGTGCAGAGCATGCAGTCAATGCTGACATCGAAAGCGTATGAGGCAAAGTCGAAGCAGCGAGAGTGCGCGCGGTAGCCGACGAGATCACCGCGGGGGACGGCGCCGCTAGTGAAGTTCTCGTGGGAGATCATGACACCCTTGGGCTTGCCCGTGCTGCCGGAGGTGAACTGGATGTAGAGGGGCGAGGACGGGGGCACGACGGGCAGTTCAGGGGCGAGCTCAAGAGAGTCGGAGCTAATGACCTCTTCAGAAGCGATGATGACGGTGCCCTCGGGCGCGATGCGCCTGCCGAGCTCACTCTGGAGCTGGGAGGTGACTACGATGGTCGCGCCAGTCTGCTCGACGATGGTGCGCAGACGGGCCTCCGGTTGGCTGGGGTCGGTGAGGGCGAAAGCGGCACCAGCCTTCATGACCGCCAGCAGCGCAACAGTCGTCCACCTCGACTTCTCGAAGCACATGGGCACCGTCGATCCGACCGTAACACCGCGGTGCACGAGGTGGCGCGCGAGGCGGGTGGACAGCTGTTCGATCTCGCCGTAGGTGAAGTTTCCGTCCCAGGACTCCACGGCAGGCCTGTCAGGGCCGTTGGCGGCGACCTCGGAGATGATATCCTGCGTACACCACTGGATGTTGGGCGGGAGCTCGGCGTTCCACGTCCATAGTTGCTCGAGGTCCTTGGCGGTAGGGCCGACGGTGTCTCCGACGAGACGGTCTGGGTTTTCGAGGACGGTCGTGAAGATCTCAACGAAGGCGTCGAGCTGGGCGGTGGCTTGACGGTACGAGAGCGCGGCCCGGTCCCATTGAGCCTTGATCATCATCTGCTTCTCGTGGACTGTTGCTTCGATCTGGTATGTCCACTGGAAAAGTCTCATGTCAGCATTCCGAAGTATTTCCTCGAGGTGACGTTTTGTGCGCATGAATGCTACGACAGGGTCTACGTACGTCATGGGACTTCTTAGTAGGCGTCTTCTCGTTCGTTTCCGCAGTCCCGTTGTTGAAATATACTACCGGGATCGCCTGCGCGCCCGTCTGAGGCTCGTTTGCGCCGCCGAGCTCCTTGATGACTTCCAGGGCCTCGGAAACAGAGTTTCTGTTGTTGAAGGGCACCTCACTCAGGTTTAAGCTCTTGCTCGTGACCGGAGAGCCATCTCGTGCCCTGCGACCCCAATTTACACGGCTCAGGCCGTCGTCGTTGTTGCGGTAGAGCACGAGCAGCCATGCGAGAAGCAGCTCGAGTGTGTAAGCGGCGACGCCGTCGCTCTCTGTGCCGTCGCGGGGCGCCGTCACGGCAATTGTCCTCGTCGTCGACGGTTCGACGGTGCCGTTGGCCAGGCCGTTCGGGCCATCTGTGCGGTCAGCCTCCGTGAAGGCGGTTCCGCCACCTTCGCCGTCCCGCAAGTGCATCTTTTCGTTTCTTGTGTGGGTTCTTCTTTTCCCGGATCGGGGGGAGGGAGCGAGGAAGGGGAGGGGCAAACGAGCGGTTACGAGGCAAGATGAAGTTGACCTAATAGCATCAGCATCTCCCAGAGAGACTTCCCGCTATGATGTGGCGGTTGGTTGAGTCGCCTTTCTTTTCGGCCTCTTGTCTGTTATTTTGGTGAAGATGAGGAGATCAACCCGGCAAGGTGGAGAGCTACCACTTTTCGACGAAACTGGAACTGGAAATGGCGCCGTGAACCGCAACAGGCTCTTATGTGCACTCTGCCCGCGCTGCAGCTCGTCGGGCCGTATCCATGAATGATGGATCCTTGCATGGGCGCAGGAGAGAGAGAGAGCTTCCCGACTCTGCTAGATCGACGAACCCCATCGCCGGTACCGCGGCCGAGCCGTTTAGTCTCGCAAACCGAGCTGTACGACGGAGGGCCAGGCCAGCGGAGAGGCTTGTGAAAGACGCACGAGGCAGCCCAGGACTCCTCAGTTGGGCGACTCATTTTCTTGATGAAGGGTAGATGCGAGCCACAACGGCGCAACGTTCCCAATCCATGGAGCCGTCCGGGTGGGTAGGGTATGTAGTGTAGTGGTGATGTACCTGCCTACTCTGTACCTTCCTTGAAGGTATCCATTATTACCGCGTAAAACACTCACGAACCACTTCGGAGCCAAAACTGGCGTGTCGTCGGCGCGGACTAATACGCCCCGCTCTCCTAGCATGCGTTGAGGTACCCCCTGGTACCAAGGTAAGGTACCAGACCAGTACGTTCCCTAGGTACGCTGTAGCATACCATGTACACTAAGGCAGGCAATAAGCGACGATGAGTGGTGATGCCACTCTAGCGAGAGAGCGTCAGTCGCGAACGAATTGTGCACACCCTCGCGGTACCAATAGGGCAAGAGTTTCATGATGGGGGCCCTTTGTTCGGCACGGCAACTGCGCCATCTCATCATGCGTTGATTTTGGACGAGGAGGGAGGGGGGTGTGTATGTGTGTGCAATATGAAGTCGTGGGCCGGCCAATGCTACCCTACGCGCAAGACCGAAGTGGGAAGAGGAAGGGTTGTTGGAGGTACCGGCCGGTACCTGACCGGGGGTGGCGGGCACTGCCAAGTGTGAGAGAGAGACGGATCTGATTAGGAGCGCCAAGGAGGCCGTCCGCTTGTGGGCCGGAGGCGAGGCCGGGGCTGCGGAGTGGGGAGCCGTCTCAGAGAAAAATTTCTCTCTTCTTCTTCCCGGTGCCTCCTTCACTACCACGTCCGCATCGGTGTCCGTGTTCGCTCACACACAAGCCCACTTGGCACTGGCACACAAACAAAGACCAAAGGAAAATTGCCGCTCGACATCGCGGATCTGATAACTTTAACGCATCGTCTACGGCCGGGGGGTCGTGACGACACCAGCCCCTCCCAGGTTGTCTGTAGATTGTCACCATACATGGT